>CM024646.1:15238373-17638373 GCA_014182695.1 Eucalyptus albens
CACCCACTAAGGGAGATAGATCTCAACTTACATAATACTCTTGACAGAAGAATTAGGGTCCCTTCCTCAATAATCAACTCATTAGCAGACTCTATTTCACCCGCGTACGCTAGCCTTCCCAAGGACTCGCACGATCCGATGAAAAATGCTTCCAATGATTCAAACACCCCAGCAAATTGGATCTCAACTAGCTTTGGGCAATAATATATCTGTACGCTTTTGAGTTTCCTCATGTTTGATAGCCCGAATCTCTCGAGAGATTCACCACCGCCTACAAACAACTCCGATAAATTTTGAAGTAGAAGCCCGTTGAGTTGAATTTCTTGTACTCTACACCGATAGAGGGATAATCCTGACAAATTATCTAATTTGGATGAGAGTGATATAGTTGAATTTAAGTCATGAAGGCCTAAATTTAGCAGAGACGGAGGAAGTCGTGTGAGTGGTCGAAAGTCCATATTAGACAAATGAAGTTCCTTTAATTGAGAAAGGGAAGCCAACTCAGAAGGAGCAGGGACATTGAGAAGTGTCACAATCAACCGATTCAGTTTGGATAACCTCCCAATCCACCCTAAGTCACTAGTATAAATATTACCTTCTCGTCTCCCACTAGAGTCATCAGATAGGTGCAACATAACCAAATTAGTCAAATTTGAAAGGTCTGGGACCACCCGTAACGACCTGGATAACACTATTAGACTGTTTAAACTTGTAGGAAGTGTCGGTAGTTCTTGAATCTCATCACATCTTATCAACTCGAGAGTTTGCAGGCAAGGAAGCATATTTATTGTCTCCGGAACTTCATTGATGCAAGTGCCCGTCAAGCATAGGATTCTTAAATTAGGCAAACTTCCTATTGCTGAAGGAAGTCGACCTTTTAACCCCCAAATACTAATTCGAAGCACTTCTAGATTCTGAAGCATTATAGGACTAGGTAACTCCCTTGAATTTAGTCTAATGTCAAAGTGCAACTCCCGTAATAATTTCAACTTCCATATCTCTTTAGGCAAATCTTCAAGAGAAGAGCAATAACTAATCTGAAGATCAATCAGAGACTCCAACTTCCCAATAGAGCCACCAATTTTCCTCAAATTATGACAGTCTTTGATTATAAGCCTCTCTAAATTTGGGCATCCGGAGAAGTCTGGCATTTTGTTTATGTTGTGACAACTTTTAAGAGAAAGAACTTTCAATTTTCCTGCCATCTGTCAAAATAAATGCAATATTCAATAGATGAACATTCAAATAGTACTTCCAAAGAAAATAAAATAGAAATAAGCACATTACATACCTCGATTAAGCTCTGCATCTTCGAATTACCTATGCAGGCACAGTCTAATAATTCAAGAACGACCACATTCTTTAAGCAAATATTGGCTGGCTTAACAAATAAGTGAGGAGCTTTTCTCCAAACGATCCACCTTAAATTGGTAAGACTATTCGATAAGTTACCGCTGAAGGTTCCCGAATCTAATTTGAGGTACCTTAGACGTTCAAATCTTCCAATCTCTTCGCCTTTAATAGTGACCATAGGTTTATCGCCTAGATAAAGATCTAATGCTTGAACGTTCTTCTTCATCTGCAGTTAAGAGCAAGAAATGAGGGATAGTTAGTATTTTGTTTCAAAGGAAAAGGATTACAATGGGAAAACGAGGAAGGAGAAAAGAAAATCCCAGTGCAATATAGAGGAATTTTAGTAGAGAAACTGAAAGTTTTTTCTTAAGGTATATTACCTGCTTTGTTCTTATTGCATCGAGGACCTCCTTGTGAATCCATATCCTACTTCGCTCTTCAGGATTTACTAGATTTTCTTGACGAGCTATTTCCCTTCCAAGATCTCTAAGTTGATCGTGCATCCAAAATGCATTTTCCACAATCTTTACCAACGACATGCTAACGAGGACATCAAGTCCTGTATCCGGGAAAAAATCACAATCTTTCCACATGTAAATTGCATACATCATATGCTCACCAATGAAAAAGCATGCAATATCAAGGAAAATTTGTTTTTGCTCAAAAGTTAAGGCATCATAACTGATCTTCAACTTTACAAAAACATCTTCATGAGGTGCTTTGCTTAACTTATCCAATGTTTCGTTCCATATTTGTTGCCTTCTCTCAAAGAGGAATGAACCAATTACTTCAATTGCCAATGGAAGTCTCCCAGTGGCAGATACAATTTCCCTTGAAAGTTCCTTGTAATCATCTGATGGAGAGTCTTTGTTAAATGCATGCCTACTAAAAAGCTCAAGCGCATGATCACTACTCATCACCTCCATTTCATATCCTAAAATCTGATAGTTTGGTCTACTGATTCGAAAAACATCTTTATTTCTAGTTGTAATCAATATTCGAGAACCTGGATACAAACTCCTCCTTCCAACTAATTCCTCCACTTGTTTGTTGTTAGCAACATCATCAAGTACAATAAGGACTTTCTTATTGTTAAGTGCTTCTTCAATCCTCTTTGTTCCATAATCAATTTCGTCAATGCTCCTTGCTCCCGCAGGATGGCCGATTTCGGATAATAATTTTTTTTGCAACTCAATTAAGCCATTAGTACTTGACGACTTCGCTTGAATATTTTCAAGGAAACAACAACACTTTCCAAAATGATAAGAGAGTTGGTTGAAAACCACCTTGGTAAGAGTCGTTTTACCGATACCTCCCATGCCATAAATTCCAATAAGCCGCACACCGCCATAATCAATGTCTATCAATTCATTTACCGCCATCACTCGATCATCAATTCCAACTAAATTTTCAGTCACCGATCTATGTTTTATCTTCAGCTTTTTCACAACCTCCTCAACTACCAATTTAATGACATCGCCATAGCTGCCACAATGGAACCAAAAAAAAAAAAATTAGTGAGGGAAAATAGCAAAAATCACGATTACCTGGTTAGAAATGATGTTATTCAAGCACCAAATAAGCTACAGATTATTCGGACAACAAATGGGATCATAAATCTAGAAGTGATCTTCTAAGAGTCCATATTGGACATCAACGTCCCACTAAAACATACTTTTAATGCATTTGGCAATGCATGTGTCTTTCCATAACCTGAAACATAACTTGATTCCAACATGAGATTAGCAATCTTGGAATTATATTGGTAACATTTGTGAAAATAGATGTATAAATATTTAGGCTGTTAAAATTGATATTTTGTGATTTATGTTCGAGCAAAAACTATAGAAATTGGACCAGGTGTATCCAAGAGGAGAAATGTTTAATGTATTGAATGATTAAACAATCAGATTGGATTGTGCATGGCATTTCATTATCCCATTCTTTTTCTTCCCACTGCCAACAATCAATTATTAGTTTAGCTACCTAGCTATTATATCATAGTTCGCCCACTATATAAGGTGACCTTGCTAAGCACTTTCACCTTTTGTGACTAATGTAGCATAGGTTTGTTCATTTAGTAATACTATAGTAGAAGTCCCACCTCAATGGTACTTGATTTCTTTTTATCTTTGATCCAGTGTTGAGGAAAATTGGGAAAACAAACATCTTGAAGCAGCTAGCTTACCCTTGGTACTTCTTCACTTCCCACCCCTTTATTGCATCAACTTCCATGAGAGCCCTTCTCCACGCATCTACTTGCTCAGTGGTCAACTTCTTCTCGCGCTCCAAATTCAGTATGGCATCATGATACAACGGAGTTTTCAACTTAACATCATCGGGTTCCACATCAAAGAAAATAGGTAGGATCTCCTTTTTACCTTCCGATTTGGAAGTGTTTGCCAGGATCTGCACAAGCTCATGAAGGCACCATTGGCTTGAAGCGTAGGTCTGAGAGAAGATGGGTATATAGATCCTGGAGTTGTTGATCGCTTGCCGAAGCGACCCATCAATCCTTTCACCGACACGAACCTCTTCATCGTCTCGGAAGACGCATATTCTAGTGTCGTTCAAGCTATGAAATAAGACGTCGGCGAATCCAACACGAGTGTCAGGTCCTCTAAAGCTTAGAAACACTTGGTAATTGCTTCCTAACAACATTCCTTTGTCTGAGCTCGCCATAGCATTACTTTGCTCTACTTAGCGTATCTCTCTCTTGCCGTGTGCGCGGGTGTGTCTAGGGTGCGCTTGAAGAAGGAATTTGATCCTTTGTTGGCCCTTCGGTGTTACTGAGACTGACCTGATGTTTTTAAAGGAGAATGTGGTTGCGTCAACATCAACACGTACTTTCAAAGAAATTATTTAAAGAACATTGATATTCTTTAATTCACTAGTGCATAAAGAATCGAACATGAAATTAGAGGGATGGAAAGAAAATCTAATCTCGAACGCGGGGAAGGAAACGTTGATCAAAGCTGTGATACAAGCTATTCCTCAATATGCAATGTCAATTTTCAAACTTCTAGTATCAATATGTCAATCCACTGAGAAAAGAATTGCTGCATTTTGGTGGAAAAATAGTGAATCTGGAAGTGGTCTTCATTGGAAGAGATGGCAAGTGCTCAAAACAAGGAAAGACAAAGGGGGAATGGGCTTCAAGTATTTAGTGGCTTTCGATAAAGTAATGTTCGGGAAGCAAGCATGCAGGCTTTCTCAGAATCGGTCCATTTTTTGCTGTCAAGTCCTCAAAAGAATTAAATTTCCTACAAGATCCTTTTGGCACGTAAGGAGGGGTTCTCGCCCCTCTTGGGGCTGGCAGAGCTTGTTGATGGGAAGAGATAATATTTCAGAATCAGTTATATGGTTAGTGGGTACAGGAAAAAGCATTGACATCCAGGAAGACAGATGGTTAAAAAGAGGAACTATAGGGGGTCTGGCAAACTTTTGTGACCCAACTAAAGTGGCTGATTTAATCATAGGAGAGAAGCAAAGGTGGGGATGTTCACATACTCAGAAGACTTTTTGATGAACAAATAATAAGTGAAGTCTTAGCAATGCTGCTTAATTCTTGTGCTACACAAGATAGATTAATGTGGACGGCTACTAAATCAGGTGCTTACATAGTGAAAAGCGTCTATAATCTTATTAGAGAGTCAGAAAACCCACAACACAGCATGCAAGCAACGTCACCATTTCAGCCATCTGTGAACTATGGTACCATATTTGGAACATGAAGACCCCCTCTAAAATTAGGATTTTTCTCTGAAGTATATGTCAAAATGCTCTTCCCACAATAGAAAATCTCTATCGGCGGAAAATCTTACCTCGGCCAGCATGCCCAATCTGTGATCAAGAAGCAGAATCAGTGGAACATCTATTCTTGCTTTGTCCATGGACGAACTCAATTTGTTCGGATCCTGAAGTAAAAATCCAAATTTCGAGTCAAAACCTTTTGCGAATTAAGGTTTGGCTCCAACACATAATTGAACAGCCAGGAAATTCACTGACTTTTGAAGAAATTGCAACCCTTTTGAGATTCATTTCGAAAGCAAGGAACGACTTTGTATTTCGAAAGTTAACCCCCAAATTCGAGAAAACCCTAGTTGACTCGCCAGAAGCATTACTCAGCAATTTCAGCAAGTGGAACAAGCAAAGTTCGAAACTTTACATGGGAACGACTCAATTGACTCGAAATTGAATCCCACCGAAGCCTCTTACTTTTAAAAATCAACATTGACGGAGCGTTTATGTAGGGAAGCGGTAGGGGCCATCATCTCGGGAGTTCTTCGAGACGCGTCGGGAACCCTTCTCGATGGTTTTGCAAAGACGATTCCAGCTTCAACGGCGATCCAGACGGAGTACTTGGCCTTGATTGAAGCTCTGAAATTTTCGGTCACAGAGAGAGATAAAGATTGAATCTGATTTGTCTTTTTTGAACAGGAATCTGATTTGTCTGGAGATTGGAAATGCTGTTCTGCAAGATAAGGACGTGCGATGGGAGCTGCCGTCTTTAACGGGAGAGGCCAGAATTATTTTATTTTATTTTATTTTATTTTATTTTTGCATCTCATTTATTGTCGCTTTGTTGATAAAAAAATGAAATAAGGAAAAAATGGTCTGCTTGAGGCACTTTTTCTCTAGATATTATAAGATTTTCAGATGGCGCATAATAATTGTTGAAGTGACGAAGTCACGACCTTATCCTAGTTGCTCAGAATATATAAGCAATATTTCAATGGGAATGGTCTGTTTTTTTAGCTCATTTTATTTTATTAAATTTAGTGCACACTTAGCACTGCAGTAGCTTAGCAAACTTATTCATATTATTATATAAAAGCACAAAAAAAGTAAAGAAAAAAACTACCCCTAAATGGCCGCCTGATGCAAGGTTGCTACGTGTAACACTCACCTAATACTTTGTTCCTTTAAGATCAAAAGGCAATTAGAAAAACTCAGGCCAAATGGCCGACCATAGGCCAGAAAAAGCAAAGTCGGTCGAAAGAGCCACTAACTTTGATGTCCTTTTTGACTCCCTTGATGCCTAGCTTTGTGTGCTGAAACTTCATAGCAAGACCCCACTGAACTTTGTCGGACGCACTCCCTCAAAGCTTTGGATATCAGTTCAAGGATTGTTCTAAGGTTACGTTTAGCGCCAAGTAAATTCAAAGGGTGCGGATACTTTTCTTATGTTTGGTTGCCACATTTGAAAGACTTGTATTTATTCTCTTGCTATATATTTTGCTTAACTAATTATAAGAATTTGGAAATAAAAATGCACATTCCTAATATTGCAACCTACATTAAACTCAAACTTTGCCTGACGAACCATCCGTCGCCATCCCCATCATGCCAAAAATCGTTTTTGTTATACATTTTTAAAGCAAAAGTACATAACTATTTTAATTCTTGTCAAAGTTAAAATATTAATCAACAAACTATTAAAACCATACGTGAATATGTGAAACTCGAAAAATGTCAAAGCACTTGAGCCAAAGATTTAAAAAAAAAATGGTAAAAAGCAAAAAGTAAAAGTCAATGGGAAAGCATATGAACATGTACAAAAATTAGTGTTACAAATTTAAATATTAAATCACGTATTCTTCTAAAAAGAGTAGGTAAATTTAAAAAGTTGGTGAGTATGATAACTGAAAATAGTAACTTAATAGATTAGTTGGTAAATATAAAAAATAAACATTGATAATAAGCAACTCAAATGAAAATTGGTAACTCAAAATTAATTGGTAACTTGTTCGGAAAAAAATTAGTCACTAAATTGAAGGTTGTAATTTCATATAATAGTTGGTAAATCTAAGGCTATGGTAAGAATGGTAAATAAATTTCTATAAAAATATATATTCAGTTTACTGACTTATAAATCTCGTTCCGTTGATTTATCATCTAGTTTTTGGTTTCCACTTTCATTCGAATTAGTTACCAATACTATTTAATTTATTTTATTTATGAAATTTTTCTTCTCATGTATCAACTTTTGATAGTCTCCCTTACAAATGCTTATCTACATTTATATAATTTTAATAACCTTTACTTTTGTTAGTTATCCATTGTTGCGACCTACCTCTTGCGGCAGGAAAGGGACTCTAATGAGTAGATTTAGGGGTGTTTGTTCATAAAACAGTCCAACTTCGCTTTGTCAAAAGAGACGACCTTCAAAGCAATGTCTAGTTGGTGGGTCATACCTAGTCTATTAATTATGGACGCAAGTTCTCCCAAACCTATACCTCACTTGATAGGGATTCATTTTAAGGTTTTTAGGCAACCTAAAAATGTTATCTAAGAGTCGCCACTAGCGTCTTTTCTTGGGGTCGACTAGTTGCCCAATCAAGAGTCGGGGACCTCCCTTGATTTCCACAAAACTAGAAATTCGTGGATTCAAGGACTTGGATTACGCTCAAGATTTATATTAACGCCATTCAGTACCAATGAGTATTATTTCTTACCTAAGGTGGTCATGCAATCTTTTTACATTTCCATGCAAGTTTATAAAAGTAAAAAGAGACAATCATGCATAAATGGTTTTTTTCACACAATTCTAAGTTAACTAGAACATGATATGAAATAAGCAAGCAAGTAATTGAAAGTACTTTATGGAAAAGTAAACACTCAACAAAGTAAAAAATGAAATAGAAAACTATTCTAAATGCAAGAAAGTAAAGTCGCGACTCATTGGATGTTTTTTACAACAAGAATAAGGAAAATCCGAGACATGTTGGGATCAAATGGTACAATAGAAAGCCGGATTGGACATCGGTTACGCCATTGTCTTCGAATCTTCTTGGCCACGTTCTTTACGGATCATCTTAACAAGCTAATGCTAAACTAGGCATTCATATGATGCAACAATGCAATCACACAAGTTCAAACAGGTGCAAGCAACTCAAGACAAATTGTAAACGTAAAGCACGAGCCTTAGAGTTGACCTTCAAAATTCATGCATATCGAGCCATCATGAGATTGCTAATTGATTGATTTGTGATCATTGATACTTGGCCATCCCTCACGTTCATAAACGGTGATCAAGATCAAATAATCCCTAATTTAGGGTCTAAATCTTTTCTGAGGGTATTTTGTGAACACGCATTGGCCCTAATGTTCATCTAGAAATCACATGTATAGTACACATATTTCTTGTAGTTTTTAACTCTTGACTGTTTTCTTTTACTACTGGAGTTAAATCAATCTTCCAGCACGTTACTTTTGCTTAACTAGAAGATTTAAAAAAATAAAAATTAACCGGTTAAATTTGCAAAAACTATATGCAATTTTAAATGCCAATACTTATATATTTTAATAGGAGTCATATGTTTTTCGTTAAATTAATTTTAAGTGCGTGCAAGGCAAGATATGAAAAGGAAATGTAAAAACTATTAAGTTAAATCTTTCAAACACCAAAAACAAGTATAGCATTTAAAGTCAACTAAAAATATTACGGTCGGGCTCACGTGCTCCCAAACTTTGTATGGGCTGGCCTGGAAGAAAATCATGGGTCGGCTAGGTTCGCCCTAGAAAAAATGCATCTGAAAAGAAACAAAAAAGTAAAAAGACAAATAAACACATATAAGTCTACATGTGAAATTACTAAAATTATCCATGTAGTCACTATCGATTCGGTCCTCGTTTTTTATCTTGCGACGGATGTCGCTCCTAAAGTAATCGTCAGTCAAAATCTTAAATTTCTATTTTTATATCAACTGCCCATAAAATGTCGGCACTTTCCAAGATAACAAAAAATGAAAGGTTGGAAGTGACTAAAATTAGTCAGCACCTTAGGATGTGTTAGTTAACTTTTTTTACTCTCAGAAAAAAATTTCTTCATAAATATTTGCTTTTCATTTACATTCCTTAAACAAGTTTATGAGCATTCAAACGCATTTGGTAACTGTATAAAATTTCTATTTTTAAAATAGAAAAGCAATAAGAATGCATTTGGTACAATGCTCAGTATTATTTTAGCATAAATTTTTTTAAAGCTTTTTAATAATTTTTTGAGATTTTTTTAAAATTTTTTTCTTCTTTTATGTTTTTCATCATTTCTTCTTCCTCCTCTAGCCAATCATCAAAGCCTCGGTGACTGGCTAGAGACGAGAGCTGGCAACTTCACAGCCTTGGGGGAGCCTCACCGTGGCCAAGTGAAGCCAAACTTACAGTGGCTAGGTGAGGTCGAGTCTTGCCTAGGGCTGACGAGGATGCCGGCCATTGCCAAGGCCCAACAATCGGCTAGAGGAGAAAGAAGAAGAAAAGAAAAGAAATTACATGTTTCAAAAATTATTCCTAAGAATAAAGATGTAGGTTTCTTCTATTTCTTGTTTATGTTCCAAATCTATTCCCTAACTATTTTTCTATTTAAGTACCAAAGGGATTTCTATTCATTTTCCATTTCAAGAAAAAAAAACAAAAACAAAAACAAAAAAACAAAAAAAGTGAAAAACAAAAATGTTACCCAACGGAGCCTTGATGTGGCAAATATCGGTAGATTATTAGCTAGTACATTAATTAAAGTAAGCTTGGTAATTTCTTATCGAAGTAAATAAATTCCGTGTTAAGTAACTTTCCCACAGTGACTCTTACAAGCTTTCCAACAATTAATAAATGAGGATGATGCTTTCGTCTTGGTGAAAGGTCATGCAACTTTCCAATGGAAAAGAAAAGGACAGCAGCGTGAAAACGCCACTCCATTAATTTAATGGTATGGACATAACTGATGCTATCATTTGTTGCAAACTCGAAGAAAGATTAGGAAAACAGAATGACTTATATGGTGCGATTTGTCAAGAGGATTAGTTTTAGCTTAATGAAAGGTGGATGTCGGATCTGCTTATTTTATTACATATATCACACTCACTCTCATTATGCATGAATCTAAACGTTAATCAATGAGAAAGAAAAAAGATGCATTTGATGGCGATTTAGAAGAGGGCTGATTAAATTTAGTCCATAATGTATCTTCCTGATTCTAATTAAATGAGAGTGCATACATTATTAGGTGACATCACTAATAGGCGATGTGTATGGTTATGGTAATTATGACATCAGTGTGAGGTTGCGTTGTTTTTATTCATGAGTTAATGGGTCCATGACAATTAATGAAATATGTCATAAAAAGGTACTTTAGAGACAAGTCTAAGCATATTTGACCATTCTATTCATGTCTCGTGGTGAATAGACAACACCATTGTATATTCATCGGGCGTGTAGATTGGTAACGCAAGATGACGGCATGACCTAAATCACTTATTGTAATGTTGATATCACGCCATATGCCTTTCTGATCTCGGTGAATCACTCGTTTGACCAATAGTATCCAATCATATTCATAGATGTCAAGTAAAATTTTCCGTCCATAGCCCAAGATATACGATATGATGTGATCACCGATCTACTATTTGAGGAGGACAAATTCACATAAATCACACAAATTATGATGCTAACGTATTGTCAATTTTTTCAATACCATGGGCATATATACATGACCGATAATTAGTCTAAAGGGAGGCCATTGATAAATGACCAATACGAGACCTTATAACATAACAACGTGGCATATTATAAACATTTTTATAATTATTATTATCATCAATCATCACCATCTCATAGTTGATATCATCAGAGCAATTTATCAGTTGTACCCTCCTCGCCGGGTGGCACTGTGTCCGTAGCCAGCCTGGAGCAGCCTGCGTCCTGCTCATGAGATAATGAGCCAAGAAACGATATAAGTTAGTATTTTTTTTTTTAACTAACTAGAGACATGCGAAATTTATATGCATAAAACATGGCGAAAGCCATACTGAAAGTTCTAAACCTTTTATCCAAAACACAATCTAATACTTAATTTGTGTATAAGCTTATAACTTTTGTAAGATATGCTGCATAATAATTCTCTCGGTTGCGACCCTTCCTATTTTGCCCACGACAGAAGGCTCGTATAGAGTAAAAAGTACACAAAAGAAGCCGAATAATCATTACAGAGATTAGGACAACCTTTATCAGTCAAAATTGAAGAGCCAATGTTTGCCCTTAAGAAAGCTTGAGAGACTGGATGGCAACGCCATTACTGGCAGCTTGTACACGTCCCCACCGTCCTAGACGCGGTTCCTGCTCCAAAGAAACACAGAATCAACGTTAGTAGCACGTTATTAGATCAGGATCATACAACTTTAGGCCATGTGGACTCTATAGCGCCAAAAAGAGAGCTATTTTTAACTGATTTTGGCAAGTGATGATCAGTTCAAGGGAAAAGTACCAAAAAAGTCCTAAACCTATTGCATTTGTACCAATTCAGTCCTAAACTTTTCAATTGGACCAATTTAGTCCTAAACCTTTTGATATTGGTACCAATTCAGTCCATCCGCCCAATTTTGGCCAGCCGGCACTAACGTGGACGTCGGCCGGTGACCGGAAGCTGACGTGGCAATTTTTCTATTTTTTCCTTTTTCCTTTTCTTTTCCGGCGGTGGCCGGCAAGCCTCCGGTGAGGCTCGCCGGCCACTAGGCGAGGGCCGCGAAGCCCTCGCCTGCTGCCGGCAAGGGTCGCGGCCCTCGTCCGGCCTCTCCCAGGGCCGCCGGCGAGGCCATGGCGGCCATCGCCAGGGCGGAGGCGAGGGCTGCGAAGCCCTCGCCAGCCAGCGGCGAGGGTCACAGCCCTCGCCTTTGCCCTATCGATGGCCGCCATGGCCTCGCCAGCGGCGGGCGAGGCCGCCTTCACCCGCGGCAAGGCCGGGCGAGGCTGGCCTCGACCAGATCCGGGCTGGCGAGGGCTTCGCGGCCTCGCCGGCGGCGGGCGAGGCCATGGCGGCCATCACCGGGGCGGAGGCGAGGGCCGCGAAGCCCTCGCCGGCGGCCGACGAGGGTCGCGGCCCTTGCTCGGCCTCGCCCGGGGCCGCGGGCGAGGTCGAGCGAGGGCCGCGACCCTCGCCGACGGCAGCGAGGGCTTCGTGGCCCTCGCCCGCCCCCGGCGATGGCCGCCATGGCCTCGCCGGCGGCCCGGGAGAGGCCGGACGAGGGCCGCGACCCTCGCCGGTAGCAGGTGAGGGCTTCGCGGCCCTCACCCAGTGGCCGGCGAGCCTCACCGGAGGCTTGCCGACCACCGCCGGAAAAGAAAAGCAAAAAGGAAAAAATAAGAAAAAATAAATAAATAAATCGAAAAAATAATATAAAAATCAGAAAAATTGCCACATCGGCGTCCGGTCACCGGCCGACGTCCACGTCCACGTGCCAGCCGGCCAAAATTGGCTGGATGGACTGAATTGGTACCAATATCAAAAGGTTTAGGACTAAATTGGTCCAATTGAAAAGTTTAGGACTAAATTGGTACCAATGCAATAGGTTTATGACTTTTTTGATACTTTTCCCTCAGTTCGAAGGTTGCATTTTGAGGAAGAAACAAACACCACAAATCTGATTTAGTATGTTCAGGTTGTCCATCCTACAACAACTTGCAAGTGATTTACGTCATTTTGTTATTGTGTACTGCGATGTAAGGTTGTACAAAATCTACATGCAAGATGAATATACAACATTTTTGCCTTTTTACCGTGAGACATGAATAAAACGGTTAAATATGAAACATTTGTTTGATATTAGACAAAACTACAACAGGTTGGAAAAATAGCAAATTATCATAATAAAATGGAGTAACTCTTGTATGCCTCAGGAGTCATCGGATGGCTCCAATGGTGGACATGTCAAATGGAGGATAAGATCGAATTTGGGAGGATGGAAGTGGGTCCGATCGAAATCAATTTGTTTGACTTGTATGGACCAATCTTTACGCAATGCAATTTCGCGATCTATATCTAGTCCGATCTGTTACCAATTTGGGCTTCATTTTTGCCCCTTTCAAGAGGTTATGTAATTTTCATATGACCACTCTTAGGAGGTCATATTTATAAAATTATCTTTCTTGAGATGCAAATTAAGTTTTCTTCACAAAGCCAAAATGAGATTTTTTTTTTTTCCGCAACCGCATAAGATTCGTCACGGACTACCTTTTCTTCTCTATTTGTTGCCAAAGAGAAGCATCCCTTTCACATTACCCCTGCCCACTCAGGAGGATTCCCCCGATACTGACTAGTACAATGCCAGCAAAAGACAGCGAAAGTGATTTCTTCAAGCGTTTTGACCTATACACGTAACTAATGCTATGCTTATAGCGGAATAGACATTGTAGCAAAACAAACAACTTATTTGGACCAAGCAACAACCATCTAGTTGGACTTGTCAAATGTCAGCGATACCATTTACACCTAAATATGATCCGACCACCAGCAATCATATATTTGGCACATAAGCATGAATAGTCACATGGAAAGCACATGAAAATTGACACATGCGTTGCATTTTGTCAATGATCACAAAAGATGATATGTGATCAACTGATGATGAGGGACATCAATGATTTATAACCACCTATCAAACTTCTAGGGATGAGTACCATAAATTATCGCTACGAATGTTGGCAATGATATGAATAGTGAAATGCCGTCTGAAGATTCTTAAGGGCAGGAGAAATCAACAAGGGGACGTGCAATCATAGTTACAAGACAAAACAGTTGGAAATGGGAAGAAATGGACGTGCATGTTTGGAGGGAACAATTGCCATTTGAATATAGACCAGGGGATATAAAAGACAAAAACTAAGGAGCAGTACAATCGCAAGACAGTCATTGATGAGCAATCACTGCTCATTATCAGAACAAAATCGTGGAGTCAGTTAACCCCCCCTTTTCAGGAGGAAAACTGCTCAGAGAGAAAAGCTAAGGATCATGGACAGGGAAATGCTAAAATAAGGAAAACATGGGGGCAACCGAGAACTGATCATGAAGAGCACAACCGTTGGAAACCGTCGAGAGGTAGTCATTGTACAACTAATATAGATACCATTAGTCATCTACTAGAAAACGCCACCCCATTAATTTACTGGTATGTGAAAGGTACATTTATCACTCTCATCATGCTAGAAATTAATGTTAATATGTCCTTGTTGTGTGATATTGGTTGGCTGACTGATATGGAATCGGTTGTGACTCGCAAGCTCTTGTGCTTTGAGAAAGATAAAAGTCGTATTTGATGGCTATTTAGAAGAGGGCCAATCTAATCTTGTCCATGTATCCTCCTGATTCTAAGTAATTGAGAGTATATACATCAAGTCAAACACTCCAGCCACAAATATGCGATGTGTATATTTATGGTAATTATGAAGGTAGTGCAATGGTAACGGAAGCCGGATATCTTGAGTACCAAAACTTGGCACGTAGGAATACTTAAGTGCCAAAAGTTTTTCTAAATAAATGGGATATTTGAGTGCTAAGTCCAGCGAAAGTGGCCGGAAATCCTATATGATAATTTTTTAATAATATAATTTGCTTACGTGGCATGCCGGAGAGCTAAGTCAATGATGAAGAACTAAAACGAAGTCATTTTATCCTCTTTTTTTAATTTTTTTTTAATATAAATATTAATTAAATTAAAATATTTATATTTATAAAAATTAAAATTAATTTTTTTTTTAAAAAGAGAGAGAGAAAAAGGAGGAGGAGGCGGTGGTCCTCAGCCACCTACAATGTTCATCTTTTTCCTCTCTTTTTAACATTTTTAAAAATATATAAATAAATTTAGTTTTACATTTAATTTAATTAATATTTATATTAATTATCTAGCTGCATTAGCAAAACGACGTTGTTTTGCACTTGTCTCGTCGGAAAATTGCCACGTCAGTATTTTGGTTGGATTTTCTCGCCATTAGTATTTAATTGATCCATTTTGATTCGATTTTGACATTTAAGTATCCCTCCCGTATCAAGTTTTGGTACTTCAAATGTTCTTTTGCTTGATGATAACATTGTTTTTATTCAAAAGCTATACCAAGTCTATTGTCATATCTTGGACCTTTATAATTTCATGAAAAAAAAATCAATTGAGTCAAGTCTGCGACATGGGATCACATGATGTAATACACATGGCAGATTGAATCACTCATCGATCGAGAATCTCTAAACATGTCAATAGATGTCACTTAAGTAGTAAGCTTGTGAGTAAATTTTGCCATCCATAATCGATAAGGTGCAATATGGTGCGATCACTAATGGACGACTTGAGGAAGAAAAATTCACATTAATCAGAAATTATGACATTAAAGTGGTGTAATTTTTCCAATATCATGGGCATATACATGACCAATACTTAATCAAAGGGAGGCCATTTATAAATGACCATACAAGACATCATAACATAACAAACCGGGGCATTTATTATTATTATTAGGAGTAGTAGTAGTCTTCATCATCTTTTATTTGATATCATCAAAGGAACTAATCAGTTGTACCCACTTCGTCCAGTGGTATTGTAGCCATCTTCGAGTAGCCTGCGTCCTGCACATAGACGATAAAACGAATTATTTATTTATTTATCTATTTAGTTTATAATGCGAAAATTATAGTCATAAAAGTTGGCCGAAACTCTATGTAGCCTTCCAATGCAAAAATTTATGAAAATTATATTGATAAAATAATGTCATATCTATACAGAATCTGAGGGAAGACAAGATGGATAGGATGCAATGTCAATATTTGTAAGTCTTGAAAGAGGAGAAACTTTTTGAATTGTACCTTTTTCAAAACGATTACCACACGGAAATAATTTGGATAACTAACAAGTCAAAGGAACTGCACATGTATTGCATCTTTTTGAAAAGATTGAGGATTGTATTTCGTAATAACGTACAAAAATTTTATGGTACCCTATAAAAGAGTTTTCGAATTATGAAAATGATTTTTGACAAATGTCGTTTAATTGGTCTGGCAAAATCGAAAGGATGTCGTTCTTGCCTATATGATTAGGATCTTACACAAAGTCTGTGCGTATTAAACTAACGAAACATACGTGCATATAGAAAATGTAAATTATTTTGAACACAGACCGAGTTGAAGCTCTGGAACTGCCTCGGCCACGGCAAAAATGGCCAACTCAGTGGACATAAGCAAGAAAAACACCAAAAAGATTGCCATCACCACCACATTGATGGTCTTGGAGAGGATAAGATCTGCCATTATATCTAGAGACGAAGGAATTGTTTTTGGGAACAGATGCTTGCTTTTGGGTAAAGGGTTAGGGGTGGAGGGGTGGAGAGATCTCGTTTTAGGATCAAGTATTTATAGAGAAAGAGAATGGCATGATTGGGGCTTGGTTTGACTCATTCCCTTGCATACTTGGGGTTTCGTGGAGCAGAGGGATAGATTATATTGACTTCTGGGATTACAATGATGCCGGTCTATTCGCGGAGTTGGATATTTTGACAAGTCGTGGTTTTCTTGCTTTATCTTTTGAGGGAAAAAGAGAGAGTCAATTTTGAGCGAATAAATCAAGAACTCATCAAGTACTTCTCTAATTATTAAGTAAGACGCGAGCTAATATTCATGTAGATTGTCCCAACATTTAATGTTTTTTTATTTGATGATGTGGGAATTTGATATGTCTCATGCGTGTAATTCATGCACATCTCTGTTCTTTATGGCTAATTAAACAAAATGGATAAACATGAGTTGCAACTTTATAAAAATGGCGTGTTTAGCACTATTTAACTTTATACAAACTATGTGGAGCTTAGGGTATTGACTAATTAAGAGCATAGCATCCTTTCCAATATGCACATGCGATTGTTTGAATTCGTACGCCGACATATATCTATAGTTGTTTTATTTTATATTGATGTTTGTAAGTTATGTACTTAAAATAAATGTCGCATTATTTTTGTAAATCGATTTCGTATACCAATCTTAAACACTATTAGGAAACTTCACCATTTTTATTTTATATTGATGCTTGTATGTTACGTACTTAAAATTAATGCCGCATTATTTTTGTAAATTGATTTCACATACCAATCTTAAACATTATTTAAAAACTTTCTCCTCCGTAAAGACTTTCAAATAGTGACAATACATCCTAGATCTCAAATCAATCCTCAGGCCCCACATCTAAAAGGTCCCAATGAAAAAACCTGACCCGTCTCTCCAAGGGAAATGGAACGTATAGAGTTTTGTCCTTCTTCCATGAATATACTTTTCCCATTTCTCTATTTACTCAAATGACACCACATTAGTGTCATTAGATGTGAACGATGCGAATTTATCCTCCTTGAGTCGTCGATTAGTGATTGCATCATATCGTATTTGGTCAATTACGAAGGGCAAAATTTACTCACATGCTTGCTACTTAAGCAAGTCAATGAGTTTTAAAAGCAGATCACGTGACGCTAATATTACTATAGGTGATCATGTCATTTTAATATTGTGTACTACGATGTGAGGTAGTACAAAATCTACACGCAAGATGAATACAAAATGATTTTGTCTTTCCACCATGATACATGAATAGAACGGTCAAATATGAAACATTTGTTTGATATTAGACAAAACTGCAACAGATTGGAATAATAGCGAATTATAGTGATCAAATGGAATAGTAACTCTTGTCCGACTCAGGAGTCATCGGAATGGCTCTGCTGCTGGACACGTGAAATGGAGGAGAAGATCGAATCTGGATGGATGGAAAATGGGTCTAACCAAAATCGATTCGTTTAATCCATTGACCCATCTCTTCATAATATAATTTTGCGATCTATGTCCGTCCTGACCCATAATCAATTCCGGTTCCATTTCCCCACGTAATTTCATATGATGCGGTGCTTATAAAATTATTTTTCTCGAGTTGGAAGTTAAGTTTTCTTCACAAGCTAAGAGGTCATTTTCATAAAATTATTTTTCTTGAGATACAAACGAAACTTTTTTTTTTTTTTTCACAAGCCAAGATGAGATTTTCTTTTTCCCACAACATAAGATACTTGGGGGACTAGTATTTCTTCTCTATTTGTGGCCCAAAGAGCTATCATCCCTTTCACAGGGCTCCTGCTGATTTAGGAAGATTCCCCGGCATTGACAATTACAATGCCGGCAAAAGACAGCGAAAGTGAATTCTTCCATCGTTTTGACTTTTGCCCGCAGCCAATGCAATGCTTATAATATCATTACTTTGAAATCTTCAGAATGGATGCGCAGTGAATTTTACTATATTCTATCAACTTGTTTGGTGAATTATAGTAATTAAATCGAATATGTTTACATCATATGCATATATATACTATTTTGTATAAATGATATGTTAGTATAAATTAACCTAAAAGTTAACAAAAAAAGATTATAAAAATCTCTCGAAATACTATTCCCTATTTTATTTTTAATTTTTTCTTCTCTTTTTAATTATTTTATATATTATTTATTTTTCCCCCTTTATCATTCTCTAATAAAATTTTATTAATAGTAAACTAAACTAGTATACCTAAAATATGTAATAAATATAAATATAACTATATTTATTTATTAAATTTATATTATAAGATAGAATTAAAGTTGACCATAAATGAAAATAAGATTAAATTAAAAAATATTTTTAATTTTTGTTATTTTGAATTTCTTAAATGAATTCAAATATTATTAATATAGAAATTTATATCAATTTTGTTAATTTGATAAGTTTTTTATTTGAGAAAAATAACTTTCCTATTTTCGATATTAGAAATTCTATTCATATTTATCCTACCTCTCCCATGGAATAATTTTATCCGGCTTATATTCCTCTTATATCATATTTAATCCTATATTGAGTAGGCACCAAACACAAGATATAATAAATTTTATCATATCTTACATTTTATCTTGATTGACAAATAAAACCTAAGGGCGTTCAGTCATTCAACATTTTAAAAGGTGCATTTCAATTGGATTGGGATAAGCTAACGTAAACTCTAAAGGACTTATCAGGCTTTAGGAGGAGCAATTTTGTCATAGACACAAGAAAATGATTAGAAAGAATATACTCTTCACACAATCAAAGCAAATAAAGAAACAATTAAAAAAAATGGATAATGACATAAATGATCTCTAAATGTTGACTAAATGTGCAATGTGATAAATTTTAAATTTATTCATTTTTATACAATCATGGATTAAATGTATCAAAAGTTTGATAATCACATTAAATAAATTAAAAGTTTATGAACAATATCACACATTAGACTAAAATTTATGGACCATATTGAACAAATTTAAAGTTCGGGGATGACATTGCACATTAAATCAATGTTTGAGTATTATTTATGTCATTTATCCTTACAAAAAACAATTAAAGCTACAGGTTAGCAACTACCACACCACAACCTTCATCTATTATTATGGTCATTATCGTTGTCACATCAAACGTTTATTAATAAAAATACGTGATGTGATAATAGCACCGTTCTTTTCTTGTTGTATGTTATTGTAGTATTATTGCTCGTGATCAAATACAACCTTAATTTGACATGATGGATTAGCATGAGCTACAACTTTAGAAACTATATTGCCTTTAGCATTATTTTAAATTCAATTAGATTATGTAGAGCTTAGGGGATTGATTAATTAAGAGCACAAAGGAAGCGTCCCTTCCAATTATTGTACAGTTGCAGCTGCTGCCTTTAAATTACAAATAACATAAACTGTTATTTATTACATCGCCTCACGAGCAAAAAAAAAAAACAGAGAGTAACAAATAGAAAAGCTTACATCTCGAGAGCTCCTTTTCTTTGCGTATTGAATTATTGGCTTCGGATTTATAAAATATCCACTAAAATAATTGCAATCCATTTCATTTCATTGTATGAACCGCATCAGCAGAGTTACGATGCCGACATATTGTTGAAGATGGACATTTTCCAACTAGGTGATTTTACCAACCAAATATTTGGAAGAAAAAGAATTTTTTAACTCTCATCTGGACATAAATTAAGTAATTTTAGTCAAACTACGATTAACCATCATACTGAAACTTGTAGAGGGGATGTTTGGTATGAAATATGGTTCTTAACTCTCGACTTTTTACTTTAATTGTTCGAGTTACATCAATCTTTGAGAACATTATTTTTTCCTTAGCTTTTCCATGTTAAATTTTCAAATATTATTAAAATTTTAATAATATCATATGCCAATGTCTGTATGTTTCACTGTTTTTGCGCTAAAATAAGATTTAGATGCGTGGACCACAAAAATTGAAAGGGAAATGTAAAAATTATAAAGTTACGCTATTCCAAACACAACAAAAGATAAGTATAGCATCTAAAGTCAATTAAACATTTTTCATATTTTCCCAAGAATATCAATAGTTGGGCTCACTTGCTTTATCATATTTACTAATGTTAAGGAAACTAAAAGAACATTAGTCTGATAGAATGGATTAGCACGAGCTGCGGCTTAAAAAAAAATGCAGCATTATTTTAACACAAACAGCGTAGAGCTGAGGAAATTGATTAATTAAGAGCACAAAAGTAGCATTTCTTCCAATTGTTGCGGCAATTGTTTGAATTCGTACACTCACAATTGCTGACCTATGCAAAGCTGACCATCCGCCCCAGCAAAATAAACTATTATTAATTACATGACCTAACCAGTAAGATGAAGGAAGCAAAATATAAGAATAAGCTACAAAGTAAGAGTTAAGAATCTTAAATCCCAAGAGCTCTTTTCTTATCGTATGAATTACATACAATAATACACACAGAGTACAGAATGCAGTAAATTGGCGTGCACCATCATTCTCGGCCATCACAAGAATTAATTCTTCCACAAAAAAGAGATAATTCCTCACCTCAATCTACTTCTAACAAACGTATCAGCAGCAATTTACCTGTACTTTTAATTTAATACAACAACATTATCAGCCAATTTAGACGAATCTAGATTATTACATAAAGCATTGAAAACGGATCAAGGCCGAGGTCAATGGAAATGACTCAAAGGTTAATATCAATTAGATTTATCCAACCTACACAATTAGTACAGCCAATCATTCAAGAAGACAACATGAACTCAAGTCAGATTCGAAGCCAAATTCATACTGATGCAATTCAGTCATCAAACACGTGGTGATCAGCTCAGACGAGAGATCTAACTGCAACATCGAAGCATCTAATCCAATCCAAGATATCACAACAGCATCAAAATGAGTTCAGATCATTAATAAATCATTAATCAGAGGCGATTTCACCCAAATCTCAATTAGACTTCTCCGCCTTTTTTTGGTTTTCTCCAAGAATAGCTGAGAGCTGAGCATATGAAGGTGACGTGCAATTACCGGTCATAAGCTGTGATTGGACTAGAAGTAGGAAATCTTTGAAGTGTCGCCAGCAACAACGCTAGCAAAGGAGCTTTGAATGGACCCTGAGTACTTCAGACTTCTCAGACAAAAAACGGAGTGAAATAGAGTATTGGTGGCGCAACTTCAAAACGGTGAACTGGCAATGGCGACCATGCTTGTTCTTGACCAGCGTCAAAGGGAGAAATGAATCGACCCAAGGAATCCGAGAGAGGATTTTTCCGGCTTCCAATGTGTGCTCTCTCCTGCTGGTTCTCAGTTCTGTGAATCTGTAACTCCAGGGGTAGTGACGAGAAGCAAGTGCCGGTAAATGCTTGTGATCAGAGATGGTGGATCTGGCGTCAACCAGTAGTAGAGAAGCTCCTGGAATTTGTGGATCGAGAGAGGATATTTTACTTTACTCTATTTGAATCACCAGAGAGACAGAGAGAGATCTGTCACTGATGCAACCCAATCCATGTGCCTTCAAAAGTTGCTAAACTCTCTTGCGTGCTAACATGACACATGAGTAGTCCTCAAAAACTCTCAGGCATCTACAACACGCATCAGCCCAACGATAGCAGGAACCCTGAAAAAATTACAATGAAACATCGAGGGAAGATTTGACATAGGAATAACACATTAAAATTAGGCAGTCAAGTTAGTCAATAAGACAATAGAAAGATATTCGGTTCCCTGAAAGGATACACTAATGAAAGTTAAGATTGATTCATTGTATAAGTTGCGGTTGAAGTACAAAAAAGAATCTATCTCAAAGAAGAGAAACAATATCATATTTAGATGGTGTTTGAATTCCACATAGCGTACTTTAAGATTAAGGAACAAATTTGTAAATGCAGATTTTGCGTAACACAAGTTTAATTTCTCATGCTTCTAAGTGCAGACAATTCATGTCCAGCAACCAATTGGGTTTCGATTCAAATCCTACTTGATCCATGATGTTAATGCCCAGCATTAAGTACCTAAGATATGAAATTCTTGCCACATACAATAAGGCAAACAATATCATATTAGCAGAAAAATGCCAGACCTAGAATACATTATCATATCGCCATATACAGACAAGTTGAAGGCAGTGCAACACATATTAATATGGTTTAGCACCCGTCAGATCCATTCTCTAAGAAATAAAGAAGATCAAAGATCGATCTTTGATCCCATCAAGACACATTTTTTGTAGGAAAATACAAAATTAAAGTGCAAATTTTCCACCAGAACGATAATAAAAGCTGTTGCCAAAATGTAGTTAGAATATAAATTTCCAGAAAAAAACTACAAGCCAAGAAGTTTCTTAAGGAGTTTTCATGGAATTTTAATGTGTACATCTCCTAAAACAAATGAATATTATTTGATGTCTCTTTGCATAAGTCACATATTTCATAACTTCACTTGAGCGAAAGTTATCATCAAAATATTGTTAGCAAAATATTCAAATTCACTTGCCAATGTAAATAAATTTTGTTACAGAAACACCTAATGTTTATGACATCTGTAGTAACTCATCGATTTATTTATTGTATATTCACTTAAAAATCACAAATATCATAGAAAGCAGACCTTTGTGTCAAGAACCTCGATTTTCCCCGAAAACAAACCCATTTCCCTTCACTTTAATTTAGGTTGACAATTTATTGTAAACGTTAATATATTTGAAAAATTAATGAATTATAAAAATTAAAATTGGTAAGTTAGATAAAACTTGTTAATTTACATTCTATAAATAAATCATTAATTCATAGAAGTATTGATAAGATACCAACAAGTTACTTAAAAATAAAAAGTTGTCAAGTCTCTTTCTTACCAACAATAGAGACCAACGCATTGTTGCTTTTCACTTTTCGCAATTTTCGATATCTGATCCATTCAGAAATTGAGTTCATTTTTGTTGATAGTTTCAAATATTTTCAGTATATATATAGCACATTCGTAGACAAGCGATATAGAATTATATCAACACACCAAATGTTTACTACGTATTAAGCGATATAGAGATGGGAGTAAGCAAACAGGAGGAAAATCAGGCCGGCGCTGCCATCCATCGAGAAATAAGGGGAGGAAAAAAGAAGAAACAGAGAAAGGAGAAGGTTCAAACCCACCTTATAATTCTTGTAAGAGAAAACACAGCAACGGAAATTGTTATGAGCCCCGGAATATCTCTGGCCGTGTCTGATGCGTATGCGACACTTATCTGGCAATTTGGCGTTTGACACATTAATCGACCTTTTCAATTGTGGGCAGTCTTGAATTACTAACTCCCGCAAAAGCTCCAACTCGTCAAGGCCCTCCACAACCTGTAGCTCATCGCAGTACCCGATGTATAGACGCTCAAGCTTCTTTAAGTGTGATAAACCACGAACACTTCGCGTACGCTAGCCTTCCCAAGGACTCGCACCATCCGAAAAAAATATTTTCCAATGATTCAAACACCCCAGCAAATTGGATCTCAACTAGCTTTGGGCAAGAATCTATACTTACGCTTTTGAGTTTCCTCATGTTTGATAGCCCGAATCTCTTGAGAGATTCACCACCGTTCAGAAACAACTCCGATAAATTTTGAAGTAGAAGCCCGTTGAGTTGAATTTCTTGCACTCCACACTGAGAGAGAATTAATTGTGACAAATTTTCTAATTTGGATGAGAGTGATATGGTTGAATTTATGTCATGAAGGCCTAAATTTAGTAGAGACGGTGGAAGTCGTTTGAGTGGTCGAAAGTCCATATTAGACAAATCCAGTTCCTTTAATTGAGAAAGGGAAGCCAACTCACAAGGAGCAAGGACATTGAGAAGTCTCAAGTTCAACTGATTCAATTTGGATAACCTTCCAATCCACCCTAAGTCACTGGTATAAATTTTACCTCCTTGTCTCCCACCAGAGTTATCAGATAGGTACAACATAACCAAATTAGTCAAATTTGAAAGGTCTGGGACCACCCGTAACGAATTGGATGACACTTTTAGAATGTTCAAACTTGCAGGAAGTGTCGGTAGTTCTTCAATCTCATCACATCTCATCAACTCGAGAGTTTGTAGGCAAGGAAGTAGATTTATTGTCTCAGGAACTTCACTGATGCAAGTGCCCGTCAAGCATAGGATTCTTAAAATAGGCAAACTTCCTATTGCTGAAGGAAGTTGACCTCTTAAACCCAAACGACTGATTCGAAGCACTTCTAGATTCTGAAGAATTATCGAACTAGGTAACTCCCATGAATTTAGTCTAATGTCAGGACTAGGTAACTCAGAACTAGGTAAACCCCATGAATCTAGTCTATCGTCAAAGTGCAACTCCCGTAATGATTTCAACTTCCATACGAAATCTGGGAATCGAGTCCGTGGACAATCTTCAACAGAGAAGTGTTTCAAATTCAAAAGGTTCTCGATCTCTTTCGGCAAATCTTCAAGAGAATGGCAATGCCTAATCTTCAGATCAATCAGAGACTCCAACTTCCCAATAGAGCCACCAATTTTCCTCAAATTATGACATGATTCGATTATAAGCCTCTCTAAATTTGGACATCCGGAGAAGTCTGGCATTTTGTTTATGTTGCGACACCTTGTAAGAGAAAGAACTTTCAATTTTCCTGCCATCTGTCAAAATAAATGCAATATTCAATTGATGAACATTCAAATATTACTTTCAAAGAAAATAAAATACAAATAAGCACATTACATACCTTGATTAAGCTCTGTAGCTTCGAATTACCTATGCAGGCATCGTTAGAATATTCAAGAACGACTACATTCTTTAAGCAAAGGTTGGCTGGCTTAAAAAACATGTGAGGAGGATTTCTCCAAACAATCCAGCTTAAATTTGTAAGACTATTCGCTAAGTTACCGCTGAAGGTTCCCGAAACTAATTTGAGGTACCTTAGACGTTCAAATCTTCCAATCTCTTCGCTTTTAATAGCGACCTTAGGTTTATCGCCTAGATAAAGATCCAGTGCTTGAACATTCTTCTTCATCTGCAATTAAGAGCAAGAAATGAGGGATAGTTAATATTTCATTTCAAAGGAAAAAGGATTACAATGGGAAAACGAGGAAGGAAAAATAAAATAAAATCCCAGTGCAGTATAGAGGAATTTTAGTAGAGAAACTGAAAGTTTTTTCCTAAGGTATATTACCTCCTTTGTTCTTATTGCATCGAGGACCTCCTTGTGAATCCATATCCTACTCCGCTCTACAGGATTTACTGGATTTTCTTGACGAACTATTTCCCTTCCAAGATCTTTGAGTTGATCATGCATCCAAAATGCATTTTCCACAATCTTCACCAATGACATGCTAACGAGGACATCAAGTCCTGTATCCGGGAAAAAATCACAATCTTTCCACATGTAAATTGCATACATCATATGCTCACCAATGAAAAAGCATGCAATATCGAGGAAAATTTGTTGTTGCTCGAAAGTTAAGGCATCATAACTGATCTTCAACTTTCCAAAAACATCTTCATGAGGTGCTTTGCTTAACTTATCCAATGTTTCGTTCCATATTTGTTGCCTTCTCTCAAAGAGGAATGAACCAATTACTTCAATTGCCAACGGAAGTCTCCCAGTGGCAGATACGACTTCCCTTGAAAGTTCCTTGAAATCATCGATGGAGAGTCTTTGTTAAATGCATGCCTACTAAAAAGCTCAAGCGCATAATCACTACTCATCACCTCCATTTCATATTCTAAGATATGATAGTTTGGTCTACTGATTCGAAAAACATCTTTATTTCTAGTTGTAATCAATATTCGAGATCCTGGATACAAAGTACTCCTTCCAACTAATGTCTTCACTTGTTTGTTGTTGGCAACATCATCAAGTACAATGAGAACTTTCTTCTTGCTAAGTGCTTCTTCAATCCTCTTTGTTCCATAATCAATTTCGTCAATGCTCCTTTCTCTTTCAGGATGGCCAATTTCGGATAATAATTTTTTTTGCAACTCAATTAAGCCATTCGTACTTGATGACTTCACTTGAATATTTTCAAGGAAACAACAAAACTTTCCAAAATGAAAAGAGAGTTGGTTGAAAACCACCTTGGCAAGAGTCGTTTTACCGATGCCTCCCATGCCATAAATTCCAATGAGCCGCACACCGCCAGAATCAACGTCCAACAATTCATTTACTGCCATCACTCGATCATCAATTCCAACTAAATTTTCAGTCACTGATCTATGTTTTATCTTTAGCTTTTTCATGACCTCCTCAACTACCAATTTAATCACATCGACATAGCTGCCACAATGGGGGAAAAATATTAGTGAGGGAAAAATGCAAAATCACGAGTACCCGATTAGAAATTATGTTATTCAAGCACCAGATAAGCTACAAATTATTCGGACAACAAATGGGACTTTTAATCTAGAAGTGACCTTCTAAAGAGTCCATATTGGACATTAACGTCCCACCAAAACATACTTTTAATGCATTTGGCAATGCACGTGTCTTTCCATAACCCGAAACATAACTTGATTCCAACATGAGATTAGCAATCTTGGAATTATATAGGTAACATTTGTGAAAATAAATATATAAATATTTAGGCTGTTAAAATTGATATTTTGTGATTTATGTTCGAGCAAAAACTATAGAAATTGGACCGGGTGTATCCAAGAGGAGAAATGTTTAATGTATTGAAAGATTAAACAACCAGATAGGATTGTGCACGGCATTTCATTATCCCATTCTTTTTCTTCCCATTGCCAACAATCAATTATTAGTTTAGCTACCTAGCTATTACATAATAGTTTGCCCACCATATAAGGTGACCTTGCTAAGCAGTTTCACCTTTTGAGACTAATGTAGCATAGGTTTGTTCATTAGTAAAACTATAGTAGAAGTCCCACCTCAATCGTACTTGAATCCTTCACATCTATGATCCAGTGTTAATTTGGGAAAACAAACATCTTGAAACAGCCAGCTTACCCTTTGTACTTCTTCACTTCCCACCCCTTTATCGCATCAACCTCCATGAGAGCCTTTCTCCCGGCATCTACTTGCTCAGTGCTTAACTTCTTCTTGTGCTCCAAATTTAGTATGGCATCACGATACAACGGAGTTTTCAACTTAACATCGTCGGGTTCCACGTCGAAGAAAATAGGTAGGATCTCTTTTTCACCTTCCGAGTTGGAAGTGTTTGCTACAATCTGCACGAGCTCGCGGATGCAACATTGGCTTGAAGCATAGGTCCGAGAGAAGACGGGTATGTAGATCTTGGAGTTGTCGATTGCTCGCTGAAGCGATCCATCGATCCTTTCACCGGCACGAACCTCTTCATCGTCTCGGAAGACGCATATTCCAGTGTCGGTCAAGCTATGAAATAAGACGTCAGTGAATCCAACACGAGTATCAGGTCCTCTAAAGTTTAGAAACACTTGGTACTTGCTTCCTAACAACATTCCTTCGTTTGAGCTTGCCATAGCATTAGTTCGCTCTGCTTAGTGTCTCTCTCTCACCGTTTGTGTGGGCTAGGGTGCGCCTGAAGAAGGAATGTGATCCTTCATTGGCCCTTTGGAGGTATTGAGACTGACCTGATGTTTTCAATGGAGAATGTGGTTGTGTCAACATCAACACGTACTTTAGAAGAAATTATCTAAAGAACATTGATATTCTTTAATTCACCAGTGTGTAAAGAATCGAACATGAAATTAGAGGGATGGAAAGAAAATCTAATCTCAAAGGCGGGGAAGGAAAGGTTGATCAAAGCTGTGATACAAGCTATTCCTCAATATGTTAGTCTACAGAGGAGAATTGCTGCATTTTGGTGGAAAAATAGTGAATCTAGAAGTGGTCTTCATTGGACGAGATGGCAAGTGCTCAAAACTAGGAAAGACAAAGGGGGAATGAGCTTCAAGGATTTACCAACTTTTAATAAAGCAATGTTCAGGAAGCAAGCATGGAGGCTTTCTCAAAATCAGTCATCTTTATGCAGTCAAATCCTCAAAGGAATTTACTTTCCTACAAGATCCATTTGGCATGTAGGGAGGGGCTTTCACCCCTCTTGAGGCTAGCAGAGCTTGTTGATGGGAAGAGATAATATTTCAGAATCAGTCATATGGTCAGTGGGTACAGGAAAAAGCATCGACATCCGGGAAGATAGACGGTTAAAAAGAGGAACCATAGTGGGTCCGGCAAACTTCAATGACCCAACTAAAGTTGCTGATTTAATCATAGAAGAGGAGAAAAGGTGGGATGTTCAGACTCAAGACATTTTGATGAACAAATAATAAGTGAAGTCCTAGCAGTGCCGCTTAATTTTTGTGCTACACGAGACAGATTGATGTGGATGGCTACTAAATCAGGTGCTTACACAATGAAAGCACCTATAATCTTATTAGAGAGTCAGAAAACCCACAACACAGCATGCAAGCAACGTCGCCATTTCAGCCATCCACAAACTATGGTACCATATTTAGAACATGAAGACTGCCCTCTAAAATTAGGATTTTTCTCTGGAGTATATGTCAAAATGCTCTTCCCACAACAAAAAATCTGTATAGGCAGAAAATCTTACCTCGGCCAGCATGCCCAATTTGTGATCAAGAAGCAGAATCGGTGGAACATCTATTCTTGCTTAGTCCATGGACGAACTCAATTTGGTTGGATCCTGAAGTAAAAATCCAAATTTCGCATCAAAACCTTTCGCAAATTGAGGTTTGGCTCCAAGACTTAGTTGAACAGCCAGGAAATTCACTGCCTTTCGAAGAAATTGCAACCCTTTTGAGGTTCATTTCGAAAGCAAGGAATGACTTTGCATTTCGAAGGTTAACCCTCAAATTCGAGAAATCCTAAGGGTGCGCTTGTTTAAAATTGTTTCTGTTCCGCGGAACACAAATTTTTGTTCTTTTGTTCCAGGGAACCAAAAAAGAACAAAAACGCGTTTGTTTACACTTTTGTTCTCATGAACAAAAAATCTATTTTTTTGTTCTCGGGAACAGATTTGTAACAGAAATAAGAAGTAGAAAAAACATGTTTATTGTTCTCGGGAACACTTCCGAAAAACACTTTTTTTCTCATTTTTCTTCTTTTTTCTCTTTCTTTTCTTCCTCCTTGGCCATGACCGGTGCCAACGACCTCAAGCCATGGCGAGGCTTGTCGGCCCGGAGCCTCGTCGTGGTCGGGCAAGGCTCGACCTCCCCGACCGACGTGAGGCCGGCCTCATGCCGCCTGGGCGAGGCCAAGCCTCATTGGTGGCTTGGCGAGGCTCGCTTGGCCAGTGGCGATCTCGCCAGGCCTGGGCGAGGCCCAACGAGGCCAAGCCTCACCAGTGGCTTGGCAAGGCTCGCTGGGGCCAGGCTGGCCTCCAGTGAGCTCGCCGGACGTCGCCCAGCTGGTCACTGGCCATTGCCGTGGCCGACGATTGGCCAAAGAGAAAAAGAAAAAAAAAAAAAAAGAAAAATATTAAAAATATTAAAATAAACAAAAAAATTATACAAGTTTACCAAACTGTTTCTATTCTTTTTCTATTTCATGAACAAAAATTTTGTACAGTTACCAAACACGTTCTTGTTAAAAAATTATTCCCGGAACAGAAATAGTTATTCTATTTATGTTCCCGGAAACAATTTTTGAACAGAAACGTTACCAAACGCACCCTAATTGACTCGGTAGAAGCATTGCTTAGCAATTTCAGCAAGTGGAACAAGCAAAGTTCAAAACTTTACATGGAAACGACTCAATTGACTCAAAATTGGATCCCACCGAAGCCTCTTACCTTCAAAAATCAACATCGACGGAGCGTTTATGGAAGGAGCAACGATAGGGGCTGTCATCTCGGGAACCCTTCTTGACGGTTTCGCAAAGATGATTTCAGCTTCATTGGCGATCCAAACGGAGTACTTGGCCTTGATCGAAGCTCTGAAATTTTCTCGGTCAAAGAGAGAGAGATGGAGATTGAATCTGATTTGTCTAGAGATAAAAGCACCAAAAAACCTATGCCTAAATGGCCGTCCTGATGCAAGCTTGGTACGTGTAACACTCACCCGTTAAAATTATTCATATTATGATATAAAAACACCAAAAAAAAAAAAAAAAAAAAAAAACTATGCCTAAATGGCCGTTCTGATGCAAGCTTGGTACGTGTAACACTCACCCGTTAAACTTATTCATATTATGATATAAAAGCACCAAAAAAAAAAAAAAAAAAAAAAAAAAACTACGCCTAAATGGCCGTCTTGATACAAGCTTGGTACGTGTAACACTCACCCAATACTTTGTTCCTCTAAGAAATTAAAAAAAAAAAAAAAAAAAAAAAACGCCTAAATGGCCGTCCAGATGCAAGCTTGGTACATGTAACACTCACCCATTAAACTTATTCATATTATGATATAAAAGCACCCAAAAAAAAAAAAAAAAACTACGCCTAAATGGCCGTCCCGATGCAAGCTTGGTACGTGTAACACTCACCCGTTAAACTTATTCATATTAAGATATAAAAGTACCAAAAAAAAAAAAAAACTACTCCTAAATGGCCGTCCTGATGCAAGCTTGGTACGTGTAACACTCACCCGTTAAATTTATTCATATTATGATATAAAAGCACCCAAAAAAAAACTACGCCTAAATGGCCGTCCTGATGCAAGCTTGGTACGTGTAACACTCACCCAATACCTTGTTCCTCTAAGATATATACATATATATATATATATATATATATATATATAAACTACGCCTAAATGGCCGTCCTGATGCAAGCTTGGTACGTGTAACACTCACCCGTTAAATTTATCCATATTATGATATAAAAACACCAAAAAAAAAAAAAAAAAAAAAAAAAAAAACTACGCCTAAATGGCCATCCTGATGCAAGCTTGGTACGTGTAACACTCACCCAATACTTTGTTCCTCTAAGATCAAAAGGCAATTAGAAAAACTCAGGCCAAATGGCCGACAATAGGCCAGATAAAGCAAAGTCGGTCGAAAGACCCACTAACTTTGATGTCCTTCTTTACTCCCTTGATGCCTAGCTTTGTATGCTGAAACTTCATGGCAAGACACCACTGAACTTTATCAGACGCACTCCCTCAAAGCTTTGGATATCAGTTCAAGGATTGTTTTAAGGCTAAGTTTAGCGCCAAGTAAATTAAAAGGGTGTGGATACTTTTCTTATGTTTGGTTGCCACATTTGAAAGACTTGTATTTATTCTCTTGCTATATATTTTGCTTAGCTAATTATAAGAATTTGGAAATAAAAATGCACATTCCCAATATTGCAACCTACATTATACTCAAACTTTGTCCGCGTCGCCATCCCCATTATGCCAAAAATTGTTTTTGGTATACATTTTTTAAGCAAAAGTACATAACTCTTTTAATTCTTGTCGAAGTTAAAATATTAATCAACAAACTATTAAAACCATATGTGAATATGTGAAACTCGAAAACTGTCAAAGCACTTGAGCCAAAGATTTAAAATAAATGGTAAAAAGCAAAAACTAAAAGTCAATGGGAAAGCATATGAACATGTAAATTTAAAAAGTGGGCGAGTATGATAACTGAAAATAAACATTGATAATAAGCAACTCAAATGAAAATAGGTAACTCAAAATTAACTGGTAACTTGTTCGGAAAAAAAATCAGTCACTAAATTGAAGGTTGTAATTTCATATAATAGTTGGTAAATCTAAGGCTATGGTAAGAATGGTAAATAAATTTCTATAAAAAGATATATTCAATTTACTGACTTATAAATCTTGTTCCGTTGATTTATCATCTAGGTTTTGGTTTCCACTTTCATTCGAGTTAGTTACCAATATTATTTAATTTATTTTAATTTATGAAAATTTTCTTCTCATTTATCAACTTTTGATTGTCTCCTTTACAAATGCGAATCTACATTTATATAATTTTAATAACCTTTGCTTTTGTTAGTTATGCATTGTCGTGACCTACCCCTTGAGGTGGGAAAGGGCCTCTAATGAGTAGATTTAGGGGTATTTGTTTGTAAAACAGTCCAACTTCGCTTCCTCAAAAGAGACGGCTTTCAAAGCAATGTCTAGTTGGTCGGTCATACCTAGTCTATTAATTACGGACGCAAGTTCTCCCAAACCTATACCTCGCTTGATAGGATTCATTTTAAGGTTTTTAGGTAACCTAAAAATGTTATCTAGGACTTGGGTGAAGCTCAAGATTTCTATTAATGCCATTCAGTACCAATGAGTATGATTTCTTACCTAAGGTGGTCATGCAATCTTTTTACATTTTCATGCAAGTTTATAAAAGTAAAAAGAGGCAATCATGCATAAATGGTTTTTTCACGCAATTCTAAGCTAACTAGAACATGATAGGAAATAAGCAAGCAAGTAATTGAAAGTACTTTATGGGAAAGTAAACACTCAACAAGTAGTAAAAAATGAAAATAGAAAACTATTCTAAATGCAAGAAAAGTAAACTCGCAACTCATCAGATGTATTTTACAACAAGAATAAGGAAAATCCGAGACATATGTTGGCATCAAATGGTACAATAGAAAGCCGGATTGGACATCGGTTATGCCATTGTCTTCAAATCTTCTTGGCCACGTTCTCTACGGATCATCTTAACAAGCTAATGCTAAACTAGGCATTCATATGATGCAACAATGCAATCACACAAGTTCAAACAGGTGCAAGCAACTCAAGACAAATTGTAAACGTAAAGCACGAGCCTTAGAGTTGACCTTCAAAATCCATGCACATCGAGCCATCATGAGATTGCTAATTGATTGATTTGTGATCATTGATACTTGGCCATCCCTCACGTTCATAAACGGTGGTCAAGATCAAATAATCTCTAATTTAGGATCTAAGTCTTTTCTGAGGATATCCTGTGAACACGCATTGGCCCTAACGTTCATCTAGAAATCACAGTATACATATTTAGTATAGTTTTTAACTCTAGACTGTTTTCTTTTACTACTGGAGTTAAATCAATCTTCCAGCACGTTACTTTTGCTTAACTAGAAGATTTTAATATATATATTAACCTGTTAAATTTGCAAAAACAATATGCAATTTAAATGTCAATACTTATATATTTTAATAGGAGTCATATGTTTTTCGTTAAAATTAATTTCAAGTGCGTGCAAGGCAAGATTTGAAAAGGAAATGTAAAAATTATTAAGTCAAATCTTTCAAACACCAAAGACAAGTATAGCATTTAAAGTCAACTAAAACCTTTTCATTATTTTCCTAGAATATTAACGGTCGGGCTCACGTGCTCCCATACTTTGTATGGCCCGGCCTGGAAGAAAATCATGGGTCGGCTAGGTTCGCCCTAGAAAAAATGCGCCTGAAAAGAAACAAAAAAGAAAAAAGACAAATAAACACATATAAGTCTACATGTGAAATTAGTAAAATTGTCCGTGTAGTCACTATCGATTTGGTCCTCGTATTTTATCTTGCGACGGATGTTGCTCTTAAAGTAATCGTCAGTTGAAATCTTAAATTTTTATTTTTATATCAACTGCCCATAAAATGTTGACACTCTCCAAGATCACAAAAAATGAAAGGTTGGAAGTGACTGAAATTCGTCGGCACCTTAGGCTGTGTTAGTTAACATTTTTACTCTCGGGAACAATTTTTCTTCATAAATAATTTTTTTTCCATTTATATTCCTTAAACAAGTTTATGAGCATTCAAACACATTTTGTAACTATACAAATTTCTATTCCTAAAATAGAGAAGTAATAACAATGCATTTGGTACAATCCTCAATATTATTTTAGCATAAATTTTTTAAAGCTTTTTAATAATATTTTGAGATTTTTTAATTTTTTTCTTCTTTTCTATTTTTCATCCTTTCTTCTTCCTCCTCTATCCAATCGTCAAAGTCTCGGTGACTAGCTAGAGACGAGAGTTGGCAACCTCGCGGTCTTAGGGGAGCCTCACCATGGCCAAGAGAAGCCATACTTACAGTGGCTAGGCGAGGTCGAGTCTTGCCAAGGGCTGATGAAGATGCCAGCCATTGCCAAGGCCCAACAACCGGCTAGAGGAGGAAGAAGAAGAAAAGAAAAAAAAAAGAAAAGAAAATTGCACGTTTCAAAATTATTCCTGAGAATAAAGATGTAGGTTTCTTCTATTTATTGTTTATGTTCCAAATCTATTCCCTAACTATTTTTCTATTTAAGTACCAAAGGGATTTCTATTCCTTTTCTATTTTGAGGAACAAAAAAAAAATGAAAAACAGAAATGTTACCCAATGGAGCCTTGATGTGGCGAATATAGGTAGATTATTAGCTGGTTCATTAATTAAAGTAAGCTTGGTAATTTCTTATTGAAGTAAATAAATTCCGAGTTAAGTAACTTTGCCACAGTGACTCTTACAAGCTTTCCAACAAATAATAAATGAGGATGATGCTTTCATCTTGGTGAAAGGTCATGCAACTTTCCAATGGAAAAGAAAAGGACAGCAGCGTGAAAACGCCACCCCATTAATTTAAGGGTATGGACATAACTGATGCTATAATTTGTTGCAAACTCGAAGAGAGATTAGGAAAACAGAATGACTTAGATGGTGCGATTTGTCAAGAGGATTAGTTTTAGCTTAATGAAAGGTCGATGTCTGATCTGCTTTTTTTTTTTTTTTTTTTGGTAAGGACGGATCTGCTTATTTTAGTACATATATCACTCTCACACTCATTATGCATGAATCTAAACGTTAATCAGTTGTCGTGTGACATTGGATATGGGGTTTGGTTGTGACTTGCGAGCTCTTGTGCAATGAGAAAGAAAAAAGATGTATTTGATAGCGATTTAGAAGAGGCTGATCAAATTTAGTCCAAAATGTATCTTCTTGATTCTAATTAAGTGAGAGTGCATACATTATTAGGTGATACCACTAATACGCGATGTGTATGGTTATGGTAATTATGACGTCAGTGTGAGGTTACGTTGTTTTTATTCATAAGTTGATGGGTCCATGGCAATTAATGAAATATGTCATAAAAAGGCACCTTAGAGACAAGTCTAAGCATGTTTGACCATTGTATCCATGTCTCGTGGTGAATAGATAACACCATTGTATATTCATCGGGCATGTAGATTGGTAACGCAAGATGACGGCATGACCTAAATCACTTATTGTAATGTTGATGTCATGCGATATGCCTTTTTGATCTTGTTGAGTCACTTGTTCAATCAAGAGTTTCCAACCATATCCATACATGTCAAGTAAATTTTTCCATCCATAGCCCATGATATACAATATGAAATGATCACTGATCTACTATTTGAGGAGGACAAATTCATATAGATCACACAAATTATGATGTTAACGTATTGTCAATTTTTTCAATACCATGGGCATATACAAGACCGATAATTAGTCTAAAGGGAGGCCATTAATAAATGAGCAATACGAGACCTTATAACATAACAACGTGGCATATTAGAAACATTTTTATAATTATTATTATCATCAATCATCACCATCTCATATTTGATATCATCAGAGCAATTTATCAGTTGTACTCTCCTCGCCGGGTGGCACTGTGTCCGTAGCCAGCCCGGAGCAGCCTGCGTCCTGCTCATGAGATAATGAGCCAAGAAACGATATAAGTTAGTATTTTTTTTTTTTTACTAACTAGGGACATGCGAAATTTGTATGCATAAAACACGGCGAAAGCCATACTGAAAGTTCTAAACCTTTTATACAAAACACAATCTAATACTTAATTTTTGTATAAGCTTATAATTTTCGTAAGATATGCTACATAATAATTCTCTCAGTTGTAACCCTTCCTATTTTGCCCACGACACGGCGCTTAAAAGGTTGCCTCGTAATAAAAAATTGGATAACCAACTAGTCAAAGGGAACTTCTTAAGGGGCGACACCTTTTTGAAAGGTCGAGGATTATATTGTCCAATTTGAATGTTTAAAACTTTATTGTATTTCATAAGAAAAGATTTCTTTGAGTTATTGATAATTCCATTTGTTTAGTGAAAAATGAATAATTTAAATAAAAATCGTTTGTATCACTTAAAATAATTAACTAATAAAAATTATTATTATTATTATTATTATTATTATTATTATTAATTTATGCCTAAATATTTTTGCGAACAATGAAAAAATTTCGTTACCTCATTCATGTAGGTAATATAAGTGATTCTTTTAAAAAATATTTTTCAAATCATCCATTTTCCGAAACAATACGAATGGAGTGGTTTTGTGAATATGTGCTTGCTTTTGGGTCAAGTGTTTGGACGTGGAGACAACTTACATGAGGACCAAGTTTTTATAGAGAAAGAGAGTGGCATGATTGGAGCTTGGCTTGATTCATTCCCTTCGCATCCTCTTATGATTTGGTGGAGGAGAGTGATGGATCATATTGACTTCCATTTAAAACAATCATGCCGGTCTATCCGAGGAGTTGGATATTTTCAAGTCATGTACGGGTCTGATTTCATGCACCTCGACTAATCCAGCTCCTCGGTCAATCTTAAGGGCGCTAACCTCCATAGTGAGGCGATATATTCAAATTTTACTACTAGTGTGCTTCTAGTAATGAGGCTGGAATCTAATAGGCTAATACCACAAGGAGAAAAGCAAACTACCTCGTCATCCAAGCCAAATCGAACATATTCAACTTTTTATATCTATATTACACGATAGTTCAAGCTTTGATTAATGTCATTGAACATATTAGCAAGCTCTGGTGAACATTTACAGCTTATTACCTAACATGTTCCTGCTGCATTACAGGCTGATACGAATCATATCAGCCATCTCTGGTGGAACAGAGTACACAGTCATACGCTACAGCCAAAGGTCGCATCTATGCACAGGCCTGTTTAGGGTGAAAATTATTGTTTTATTTATTATAAATCTCGCAGATATCATACTTTGGCTTTTATTTAACACGGAGGTAGACGCGAGACAAGGACCATGACAAATAGATTGCCACTTTATACGACTTTGTAATGTCCATTTTAAGTGTTAACAAAGATGAGCAGTATCAAGGAGAATGAATCTTCTCATCTCTGTTTGATGTGGAACAATGGACTTGAAGCAGTTTGGTCCCACCTGTTTGGTTACATAAATTAAACCAAACATTCCGAAAACTAGTTGATCCTCATTAGTTTTTCCTAATAGACCACCAAATTTGCTTTCTGGATGATTCTTTCTTTCTAAAAATGTGATCAAACACCTATGGATACAGAAGGCTCGTATAGAGTAAAAAGTCACAAAAGAAGCCGAATAATCATTACAGAGATCAGGACAACCTTTATCAGTCAAAATTGAAGAGCCAATGTTTGCCCTTAAGAAAGCTTGAGAGACTGGATGGCAACGCCATTACTGGCAGCTTGTACATGTCCCCACCGTCCTAGACGCGGTTCCTGCTCCAAAGGAACAGAGAATCAATGTTAATAGCACGGAATTAGATCAGGATCATACAACTTTAGGCCATGTGGACTCTATAGTGCCAAAAAGAGAGCTATTTTTAACTGATTTTGGCAAGTGATGATCAGTTCGAAGGTTGCATTTTGAGGAAGAAACAAACACCACAAATCTGATTTAGTATGTTCAAGTTGTCCATCCTACAACAACTTGCACAATTATTCTTAAGTTCCTTGAAATGAAGTGGTAGCAATAATCGACAGCATCATTTACAGTCCTCAAAAAGGAAGATCGTTTTCAATCGGTCACCATGTAATTAGTACACCAATGGACACTGGCTTCTATCATTGACAATGCAATAGCTCTTCAAGAGATACTTCCACATAGACCCTCATATCCAGAGACTTCTTTAAAAACGTTCCCCACATGATAGGCAATGCATTTAATGGGCTGAGTAACACCGCTATGTACTACAAGAACCGACACAAACACACTGGACAAACATATGACACCCCCCAGGAAATAAAGCATGAAGTACCGAGGGATAGAAACAGAAACTTGGCGCAGTTGCAATCACATTAGAAGTACATACGATCAATGAGACATTCGAGAACAAGTATAAGACTTGAAGTCTGCAGTTTATCCCCAAAGTATCAACATTCATCATCGAACTTCTAGGCAAAAAGTCAACATGTTTTATCACCTCTCTGCAAAATGTAAATTTGAAATATCTCTCTCTCGCCCTCTCTCCCAATGCATGTAGGTTTTCCTTTTTGCGTGTCCACCAATACTTGAGTAGTCTAAGAAACGTTTAATTGCATCTTCAATGTACCAATTCCTATTATGGGACCAAACAACCAACATGTGCAACATATAATGGTTCAATATGAAGTTCCCAATGCAATTACTGCATTGGGAGAAGTATAACAATGTCGGTTTTCATTCCTGAGATGAAAAATGAAAGACAATCATATAGTTATTCCCATTCCCCAAGGTTTCGTGTTGGTTCCTACACTTCTATTTTAGATTTTAATCAGCTGATTCCAACTCAAGATCAACTCTTAAAATGAAACAATCCAACAAAAGACAACAGATGCAACGATAGTCTAATAATAGTTTACCATGACAATTTGACTGACATCCTTCTTGTCATTAACTCTCAATATTCAAATAGCATGAATGCTTTATGGGCAACATTTTTATCAAGAGGATGTCCTGATCATCTCAGTTCTTGTGGACAGACAGAGTAGCAGGATATTATGTGGGCTTTGCACTCTAGTACCTTTTCATCAGGTTGTAATTAACTTTCAAGAATAAAGTAGATCAATAAGTGCAATAGGGATTAGGGAGCTTGGATTTAGGGGCTATTTTTATAATTTTAGTTGACAGATTAACTGATCAATCAGTTCTTAATTACTTTGCTCATCATACAGGGAAATTCATATTTTCTAGCTGACCACTGTGCCATCACTGAACTGAAAGCATGTTGAAAAAGAGACATGGTGCTTGGAAAGCACCAAAACAATGACTCCTTGCACCATTGAGATTTTCCAGTATCCAATTACTTTCTATAAATTCTTTCCTCAGTGGTAGCTATGTTAGTCACCAATTTTTCTTTCAGTCAAGAAAGGTAATTTAAGCATGGAGAAAGAATATTTTGTTATGAACTAAGTAAAGGGAAAGCACCACCTGTCCGACTGCTGCCACAAGGAACTCCCCAGATTTTGCAAATGCCAATGAATTGACAAATCCAACCTGTTACCAAAATTTCCGTCAAATGGATGCAGCAACCAAAATAAAGGGCTGATTTCATTCAATTCCAGACCATACAATAAAAGGCAGGCTAGATACAACAATAGGAAGGAACAAGGGGTGGTTGAGTTTTTCATAGTTGAGCCACAAAGTTTGGGTTTAATTTATCTGACCAGGTCCTACCAGAGAAAATTATTTGACCGAGATATTGTTAGTTTTCATTGTGTTCAAGATGTTTGCCTATGTAGAAGTTCCCCTTATATTCAACAACAAATCGACTAACAAGACTAGCACGATGCATTATGAAAACAAAGGAAAGATAATTTATGGTGTCTCTTCAAGCACACTTCCTTTGGGCTTCTCTCAGTTTCAACTGGGGAGATATCTTACTGGTGCAAGGATCACACAAATTAGGCGCTAATGATAACATTTCACTTATAGAGCGAAGTACTGACCCACATGATTATCCTACTGACATCATTTACGAGGGGAAAAAAATCCTGCATTAAGAGCTCCAAAGAATCAAGCCAGGATGTTAAAACTCATTCAAGCTCCTGCACATAAGCAGTGGGTTGCTCATTGGGACACTATACGAAGAAATTACTGACTTCCTTACAGGTTAAATGACACAAAATTCAACAAACATTAAATCTTCAAACCATGGTTGCCGAAAAGATCTTCACATCTACCAAACAAACATCTTATAAGCTGTCATAGTTCCCTAAGGACAACCATGTCTTGGCTATGATGAGCCTTTATCTTCAGGAGACTAAAAACAAGACTCTCAAATAGTAAGCTAAAGTCAACAAACAACTAGGTGTATGATGGCCAAGAGGAAATCACTATAATCACCAGATGCAAATCATCGCTCAAGAAGCATATTGGAGAAATTTTTTACTTGTTAAAAATCTCAAAAAGTAACAAAACCAAAGGTAATATGATGCTACAGCATACCAGTGGAAGATCATATAAGGGCTGAATATCTTTGTTCTCACTCCCGATAGCCCACAAACGAACATAACCATTTCCAGCACCTGAGGCGGCAAGATCACTACCTCTGCACACAGTGGCTGAACTGACCCATGAATATGCTGTTGAGTGATGATTGTTTTCAAGATTAGATTTGAAATTCTCTGCAAGTAGAAATCATAATAGTAAAGTTAACTCTCAAGTTACTGAAAGAATATAAAGGAATAACTTCAACTTCCAGAAAGTCGACATTTATAAGACACTTTTCAAACAACAAAAGACCGGAAAATACATAAGCCAATCATTGAAAAGGGGAAGGATGAGTTTTTGGAAGAGGAAATTGCATATATATTTTATACGTAAAGAAGAGTTAAAAGTTTTTCTTTGTCCCATACAGAAAAAAATCAGCACCAACTGATGAAGGTTGATTGGGAATATTGAACACATGAAAAAATGGAAATTCGGTCACTACAAACTGGAACAGTAAAACTGAAAGAATGTTAATCTCAGCTCTACCTGCATGACCATTAGGGATTTTTTCGCTGTCTCTGTTATCAAACTTATTGTCCTCAGGCAAGAAAGGATGAGCATTCTTAACAATGTAAACAGGTTTCTTTCGTAGCATACTCCAGAGCTGGATACTTCCATCATCCGAGCCAGTCAAGTATTCATCATTGCTAATAAAACAACAGCATTCCAAAGATGATGCCGGAGCTCTGAAAACTATTCTTGTCTCCTCTGGAATCTGCTTAAAGAGGTGGAAAGCCATGAAACCCAATATTTTGTAAACAATAGCATTTAGTATTTCTTCAAGGAGTATAAAGAAGCACCAAGAAATCTCAATGACAATCCCAACATGCAAATTTAGCATATGAGAATTGTAGTATTCAAATGCTAATTCCGAATTGACTCTATGATTGACAAATAATCAAGTAAAGGCACTCATAACCATTCTCCACAAGAAAAAGTATTCCATGACCACCTCTTGAAAGTAACCATTTGCGTCACTGCTGTTAAGTCGCTATTTAGACTTCTTGAAAGATCTTAAGAAATTTAAAGCAGTTATAAGACTAATCGATATCATATTTCATTACATGAAGAGATAAAGTTCCATTTATTATTTATTTTTATTTTTATTTTTTATAAGAGAGAAGTTGTAGATTCTAAAAGCAAAGGGTAAGATAAAGTCATTATGTGTTATATACTCCTCATAATTCTCCAAAAAGACCACCTTAAGCCCCAAGTTACCCTTTCAATGTACTGTTCATATCCCAGAAGCAGTGCCTTCAGATCTGATTGAATCAGATCAGTATCTTCCCACATCACACCGTACCCATTACAATCATAATCTTAGCCCAACTCTTCAAAAAAGATCAAATGGAATATACCAAAAGAAAACACTACCAAGAAATTAGAATCCAAAACCAAACTGTTTAGAGGAAGTGCGAACCAAGATCACCTAACACCAATCACCCCCTGCAAAACCAAATCAACTAATCCAATTGCCAACTCTAGAGTATAATGAACCAGCCAAAGGAACCAGTATAAATAAACACTAGAACATGACCAATTGCTCAGTTGACTTGCAGATCATTTGAGTAGAACTAGACAAACCAAATAAACAAGAAATTAAAGGTCAAATTTTACCTTAAACAATTGCATTGTCCGATCACGCCCCACAGTCAAAACACGTTCCTTTCTTAAGCAATCTATAGTTAGAACTTCACTTTGATGGCCAAACGAGGTGCTAATGTAAGCTCTGTCATCTGTGTTCCACATCTTGATTGTTCGATCAAAAGAACCAGAGAAAAGTTCCGAAGTGCCTTGCCTATAAGTTAAACAGGACACTGGTCCTCTATGACCTGGAAAAGCCTGCCAGTTGTAGCAATTAGATTAAAAGTAAGACCAATCCGTTCAACGTAAGTGCATTCTAGTGAACAAAATACATGACCAAGCTGCAGTACTTCTCACCGCCTAATCAGTTATCAAATTTTTCCCTAACAGATAATCAGGGTGAAAGGAATGCTTCTAAGAAGCCAATTCCTGGAGCTCCAACGCAGGAATCAAGTAAGCAAATTGTATAAATGAAATATAGACACAATTTGTGTGCAACAGTGAACTGCTCTCACAAGAAATTTGGTCCCATGGTTAGAGGACCAGATCTCCTCTAGAAGAAGTTCATTGTGCTCCAAAATAAAACCATGAGTTTATACATGACAAACCAGAGAAGGAGATAATTACCTGAATGTGCTCACGTGTCCTAGTATCCCACAAATGAACATGGCGGTCTTGGCCTCCGCTGGCCAAATATCTCCCATCTGAGCTAACAGCCAAAGCTAAAACATGTTTACTATGCTTTTTAGCTCGACCTTGCGGATCCTTGGTTCCATGAGACCTCAGTGTTTCCTCTCTAGGCCAAACGTACTTTTCACTTTTTCCACTGCTTACGTCCCAATGCAATATGGTACCATCTTTTGATGCAGAAAAGCCCCTCAAGTCATCCTCAGACAATGTTACAGCCGTGACAGAATGCCTGTGCTTTACTAAGGTGTGAAAATTATCACTGGCCTCAGGCTTTTTAACCCTGCCACATGACAGTTCAACATCTTCATTACCCAAATGTTGCAGCAGATGAGTTTCATACTTCAGCATGATAAAGTGCATGAATCAATGATTTAGCCTCCTTATGAAGAAAATCAATTAATATTCAAGGATTGAAAATTTTAAATTAACCACTCACTTAGAGAAAATATCCAGCAGCATGGATTAGAACGTTGCATGTTAGATAATGAAATTATAAAGCATGCTAGATTATGTGAGTACAATTAGTTGCAAAGCAAGTCAAGGATTGAAAATAACCAGTCATTGGGAGAAAATCTCTGAGAGAGCCGATTAGAATGCCGAATGTTAGATGATGAAAATAAAATGCACACTAACAACATTCCGAATACAATTAGTTGCAAATGCCAAAGAGCACAATAACAAAATACAACCATGGGTTTAACCAGATGTGCTTCCACGTACCAATAATGATTACATTAAGATCATTATATCATCAATGATACACTTTTGCAAAAAGGAATAGACTCTGAAGAGCTTCGCACCAGATGAGTATCATAAGTCACCAGAAAGTGGTAGAAACGTAATATGTTAACCTCCTATTGATGTCCACTTTCTACAAGGTGTTTCATTAGAGGCAGCTAGTAGAAAGAGTGGAAGTTACTGGTGAACCCAAAGTGCAAGAAAAGGATGGTTATTAGTAACTATTTTTTTAGCAAGTAGTTATTGATGATTTATCTCTTATTTTGAAAGTGGGAGTAGTTGATTGCACATGCAAATGTAGGCTTTGTACTTGTATAGACTATCCCCAATCAGACAACATAATATCATATGAATTTCCTTCACTGTTCCCTTAAAGCTGTTTCCATCTTTCCACAATTCATTTCATCAATTCCTGCTTTTAGAGAAGTGGCATAACTCAGAGCAAACCATCTATGCCCAATCTCCACACTTGATGGGGCCATTGAAAAACTATTCCACCTTTTTGTCTAAGTAGTGGAATATCCCAGAAAGAACGTTGTCAACCCTTCCTTTGAGTTCAAAATCAGCATCTCTGGCTATCTCAAGAGCATATAATCAGCCACTCAATCAGTATAGTTAGCAGAGAAAAAGTGATTGACACATCATATGAGAGTACACAAGAGTTTAATTCGATCAGCAAGTTCCAACTAAACACAAAAAACAGAGCACATTCAGCAAAAAGTGCAAGCTTTAACCGATCACATGATCGTCAGAATTGCTAAATGAACAACAAAAATAACCAAAATAGGCACCTGGAAGCCATTCGCCGCTGTACTCTACCGCTGTCTTCGAGCTGCTCCTGCTGCAGGATCTTCGAGACGAGCGAATCCCGGACTCCGTCGCTCTCTCTTCCCCCAAACACATCATCCTCCTCGTCCTCATCCTCCTCCTCTTCGCCCTCGTCCTCATCTTCCTTCTCCCTCCTCGCGATCGCCCGAATCCTATCCAGGTACTCCTTCGCCACCCGCTGCCGCTTCTCGTCCGCGGTCTCCCGGTCGAACTCGGACTCCTCCGCCTCTCCCGCGACGCCGCCGCCGCCGCCGCTCTCCTCCTCGTCGGAGGCGTCGCTGGGTATTATATCGCCGCCGTCGTCGTCTTCGTCGGCGCCGTCGTCGTCGTCGACCCGCCGCCGCTTCTGGCGGCTGAAGAAGGGGTCCTCGTTTAGGGAGTGCTTCTTGTTGCCCCTCGTGTGCGGCTTGGCGCCGCCCTTCTTCTTGGAGCCTTTGCCCTTCAGGGTCGGCATGTTGAAGCCAAAGCCAATGTGGTTTTTCTAGAGAGAGAGAGAGAGAGAGTTGCAGAGAGTTGCAGAGAGAGAGAGAGAGAGAGAGAGAAATGGTGGGGGGGATTAGGGTTTAGGGTTCTACGGACAGGAACGGCGAGGCGTTTCCGGGAAAGCGGCGGAGACAGGAGGTTAGGCGGCAAGTGTCCAGGTTTTGAGATGGACGCGAACTATTACAATCCCTCTTGATTCAGAAAATAAAAAAGAATATTTCACCCCCAAAAAAAAGAAAAAAAGAAAAGAGAATATATATGTGTATTTAAATTTAAAATTAAGGTTTTTCCCTAAAAAAATAAGACACTATACTAAATATATATGTAGGTGAAGTTGGAATTTAGAGACTAATTGCTTTTGTGTGCTTATCACCCGGCGCTTCTCTTTATGATTATTTGCTTGTCTTGTGGCATGATTCCTGGCATTATTTTTCTTGTGCGGCTTGATAATTTTACCAAATTTTGATATGTGTACTTACTCGTCACAATGCTGCTTCCTATCACATATAGAGAGACGGTTCAAACATATTTAAAAGTTCCATGAAGTTGAAGTTATATATGTTTTAATATTTGATAAGAAAAAATATGGCATGCTGCAATTAATTGAGCCAAGACTACTTGAATTTATTATCTATATAAACTCAAATTATGTTATAAGTAGATGGTACAAACTACATCAATTGTCATCTAAATACATTTTTTACATAGGGTTTGTAGTAGGGGTGAGTATGGTTGGGTGGGCAGTTCCCACCTTAGAATCGAGAACCATCTACTAAAGACCAGTTCCAAAAAATTAGAATTGATAATAGTCCATTAGTTCTATGGATCCATTTGGTAATTGGACCGCCAGCCAAGTCCAATTCTCGGGTGAGTCCATAGAACCAATCTTCAATTGCTACAAAATTGCATTTATAAATTAGAATCAAATTAAACATAGTTTATATTTTAGAGCACTAAAACTTATTCGGCCTTGTATTTGGCTCTTAATTTTGTATCATGATGACAAAGCACCACATTATTTATGGACATCTCCAATCGGTCATCTTCTTCCTTTTCGTTCGCTTATTTTGTTTTGATTGAGAAAGCAAATAAATGGATTATTAGAAAGAAAAAAAATAATAAGTAAGGGATTAGTCCTCTTACACACAAGAGACAAAATTAGTTGATAATGTTTAATAACTACAAATATACATATATTTACATAGATATTTAGTTGATGGAATTTACGTATGTATGTATGTGTGTGTGTGTGTGTGTGTATATATCGGTCAGGTTTGGGTCGGTAGGAGGGCGGTTTAATACTTAGAATCGAGAACTTGACCGGTACTTACTGATTCAATTAAATTGGAACTAGGAATCGGATCAGCCTACACGGGAACCATAGGTTCCAATTCGGTCCAGTCTGATTTTCCAGTAGTCCTTTGATTCTTTTGCACAACCCTAATTTGTAGATCTTTCCTAAGTTTTCTTAACCTTTCGTGTTTAAGGGCTTGAGCATGAGCATATGATAGTTTTTCCCTTCATAATTTTCCTTATACTTTTTTTCCAGAAAAATAGATAACATAGGATCATTTATTAACCAAAAGTGTTGCAAAATTTAAGGAAAATGCGTCTTTAAATTTGTAAGAGTACATGAAAAATCTCTAGTAAATGGTGAATTGTGTTTTAAATTCCAAAATTTGGATGATGCTGAAAATTAATGTACTGCCCATATTATCCATATTTTCATTGACTTTCTACATTTATATAGAATTTACTATGGGTGATCATAGAAAAGAAAAGAGGATGCAATGCCTATTTGATTGAAAACCCAATTTGCAAGCATATGAGCAATCGGAACTTAGAAGTATACAAAACAAAGTAGACTTTTCTTAGAAGATGTTCATTAAATTCTAAATGCAAGTGAACCTATCGAATAAATAATATAATGATGAGAAAGAGTATCGTCCTCATGGAGATTGATGAGTAATAAACTAATTAAATACTAAGAATAGATTAATTCTAAAATTTATCTGATAGATCAAATAGAATTAGAATAAATTAAAACTAAAAATCTTAAAAGCAAAATTTGGAGACTAAGTGTAGTAAATTAATTAGATAAATATGGTAGAGCATCCGATTTTATAATAACCACTATATATAAATTTCAAATTATTATGTGTACAAGAATAATATCAAACATGTGATAGTGAAATTTCCTAATCCGTTACTTACTCGGTTTATTAATCCATTATATCTCCATGTGAATTTAAATAAACCTAAGTGCATTTAAATCTATAAATATTCCCGGCTTACAATATGTCTTTTAGATCATTTTATCACCGGAACTATATAAATAATGTGGTATATCTTTATTCACGTTTAATTCTTGGTTATATATTATAAGGAGCAATTGCACATTATCACTTCTCAATCTCAAACATACACATCCGATCTTTCAAGTGATGATCGGTTACTTAAAAATATTAAGCACAATATATATAACTTACATGAATGAAATCATTTGTACGCATAAAATCATTAATTATATATCATTATGGTTAGGCTACATCGTGGCCCTAACAAAATAAAATTAGAACATAGTAGAAGAAGAAACTAAAATATAAATTAAATTTAGCATCTTGAATCAAAGAATAAGAATTCTTTCATCACTTTGTTTTCTCTCCAAAATGCTCAACCCCCCCCCCCGAAAAAAAAAAAACTAGCTATCTATATTATCTTTTTATAGGATATATTCAAGAATCCTAACACAATGCAATTCCTTTTTTTCTTTTAGCATAAAATCAAGGAATAAATCGCAGAATTTTCGATTTAGTATCCATCTTCCAACGCTTTTTGATTTGAATTCCTGAATCACAGATTTTCCTTTCTTTGTTTTTGCCCTTTTTCCTTATTTTCTGCATATCTCATTATTCTGTATAAACAAGGAAGATTTTGGTAAATAGAAGGAAACCAAATATTTTCTAACAAATATCAATTATAAAGTTTCATATTTATCGCCTAAAATAGGTAAAATAACTCTATCATTATAGAGTTATTAGAAGACTTCTTCCATATGCATCAATTGATGAGAGAAATCTCTTAAAAAAAATATAAAACACAATGACATTTTCTTTTTTAGATAAAGGTAAAATGTTTTTTAAAAAAAAAACACTTAACCAAATTATTGACTTTGAAAATCAAGTCAACTAAAAAAATAAAGATTACATGAGAAGTGAATGAAGTCACTATTTTACTTGATAGCAATATTATAGAACAATAATGATAAGTTTCACCAAAAAAAAAAGAAAAAGACAAAGAAATTCAACCCGATGATTTGGGATATATGTGTTTTGAGAATCAGGTCGGGTTGAGTAGAGCATAGTTACATTTGTTTTGGGTCAAGTATCCAGAATACCCAACCTAACTCATTGAAACCCCTAAGAAAGAGTTAGGAGAAATCGATTCCCAGTTTAATTTGAGTCTAAGATGGAATTGGAAATTGGATTAGGAGGACCGGCTCCTAATTTTTTAGGATAGGGGAGTGGACCGGCTAGTCTTGGAATGGGAAACTGGACAAATTGGTCCGCTTCCAAAAAAAAAAACAAATAGAAATTTGTTCATTTCTCGATCCCCAATCGCTTTCCTCACTATTTCTTATACAAGCGTGCTTGCATCAGCAAGAGGGTTATAGCATGTTGTGTTGAATTCATGTTGCGTTTTCATCCGAACTTGTACATAAATTATGCAACTCTCATATGGGCAAAAAGCCAATTTCAAATGAGGGAAGATACTACAAAAGAACGGGGATACCCATCCTTTCATCCCATGAATGGAGGACTACATACGCCTCCAGTAACTATATAACCTTCCGCCTTCAAGCAAAACTAGGATTTACTAAGAAATTAAAAAAATAAAATAAAAATAAACAATTGGTACAGTCTGATTGATTAGCCAGTCCCGTTTCCACTTTGGAACTAGGAATTGTACCATCAGGCCACCGGTTTCAAGAATAGGAATCGAGAATTGGACTGCCACTCGTTGGAATTGCCTAAAACTAGTTGGTCTATGCAATTTTCGATTTGAGCGGTTCCCATTGTACACCCCCAGAAAGAGTGTACATGACGTGACAACCAAATAAATCTTCCGAGACTTGAGATGGTCACAATAAAGCCATAAGCTCTAATCGATCTATAAAAAGGTGCCTCATGGATGTACTTGCTTCAAAACTCCAAGTAGAAAGCTCACAGCCTCACACTATATCTTGGATATTTCTTTGCAAGAAAATGATTAGGTGATAATTTTTAATGTGTTATGAGAACAACAATTTGTTATGAATAAGAAAAAATTAAATAACAAATATTTATAAATTATTGTAGGATTCACTCTCTTAAGAATTTATGACTCACAATAAATTTTATTGTTACGGTAGCCCAAATAATGTTACATTAGTGAAGCCTTTCTCTATTTGTCTCAGAAAGAGAGAGAGAGAGAGAGAGAGAGAGAGAGAGAGAGAGAGAGTATGAGGACTAGCGGTCTCTCTCCCTCTCTTTTTAGTTCTTGCATTTCACGCCCTTCGTCATAGGATTTGCGATGGAGGCGAGCCCAAGAAGATGTTTCATCAGAAGCAGTTGCCCACGGGCTGAGACGATCACGATGAAACATCGCATGGAGCAAAGCTTGCAGCTAACCCTGTATTACCAGCTAAAAGCTTGTGAGGTTGCATTTCCATGGCTGCTTCGTTAAGGTACGTGCGTCAAGACAGAATCCACTGCATTTCTTTTGCTACATCAATCGCACATGCAAAATCATCATGCTTGCTGTAAGCCAATGCTTCATGGTACTCCTGTGACCTCTTCCTGGCTAAACTTATGTAACCCTAATTCATGCGCAATACATTATGCACTGTCATAAATCGTCCGATAGTTCAAAACGTGAGGGAGAACATCGCTGCTGTTTGTTCATCGACTAACAAAAGTTCCATCTACATTGCGATGATTAATGGACTAGCAAATCGTTCTAGATAGAGATGCACGTCAGCGGAAAATTAACTGAAAGCACATTCCTCTGGCGAAAATGAACCAATTATTTAGTGACCCAACTAATGAGGCGGGCGCAGAGAAGGATGCGTTACCGATGGATCGTGCTGTAAGGGAAAAAGTTTTTCCACCTCATATTCTCGTCCTTCCCAACGTAAGTATCTACTCAATTAGCATTGGAAATATTATTATAAGTTTATATGATCCCAAAAATGCTGCTGCTACTAGTGGTGGTGATGATGATGATGATGGCAATAGAAAAAAACTAACACTTTTCGGCCATATTCACAGGTAGAACTAAAAAAGAAGATCAGTATTGCATGAATATACTTCCCATCAGAGTAAAGAAAAACAGAGCTTATTTCCCCACATGCGCGGTGGATCCTATGCCAAAAACAGAAAAATAACGAATCCCGTAGTAGTTGCAACGAACCCTATCGAGAGATGTACCGAAAAACATGAAAGAAAAATCAACCAAGACGTACCAAAACCAAATAGCCCCACCCCGAATTCACCAAGTTCGCCAATTACCAAATGTTTGGCTAATAAAATGGAGCTCTCTGCGGGATTTTCTGCTTTCTTGGTCGTTTCCTGAACGACTGCACATTGCCAGAGCTCTCCTCTGATATGGAACCTACCTTCCTCTTCGCCGCTTCGTTCTTGGTACTTCTCCTTCCGTTCATCTTCATCATGGCTTCAACCTACAAAGGAAAAGCAAGAAAGAACGACCCACGCGTGAGCAGACCGTCCTTCGAAACCACGGAACACTCAAAACGATGCATGGCCCAGTTCTTTCGAAAAGGCGTGCTCAATTGTCACCTTGCATTCCACGGAGCAGTACTTGGCGGCCGGCGACTTGAGCCGGTACGGGCAAGATTCGCACTCCGCAAGGTTGCTCTGACCGCGGGAGCGAGCGGCCCCATCTCCCCTTTTGTATATGAACGCAACGAGCCACCCGTTTTGACTGTATGGGTAGATATCGGAAGCATCCCACAGCGGCTCCAAGTCCTCTATTCTAAACGACGCTACTTTGGAGACTTTGTATGCCTGAAAAGATTCACACCCAGAAAGAAACACTGAAAAGGGGCAAAGAATTCAAAATGAGGAAAAGGAACCCCAAATTCCCGTTTCCTTGATCATGAAAAGATAAAGAGTAGTAGTACACCGTCCAATTTTTGCGTCACCCTGGTAAAACAAATGCTGTTACGATTACAGATGCGAAGACGGTTCAAAATGGAAGCGAATACCTTTATGATCTCGTGCTCGGAAAGATCGTGCTGCTTCTTGCACTCTTTGCACAGGGCGACCATGCAGACTCTGCAGTAGAAATTGCACTCCTTGGAGGAATGAGTCATGCACGAATCATAGAGCTTGATGCTCGCGATCAGCCTCAACCATGGCGGAACGATGTTCTTTTGATCATCTCCAGACCAGACCATCGTCGCACCATTACCCGTCATTTTCGTGGCTTTTCTTTCTCCCTTTCTCTCGCTTCTTTAATCCGATAAAGAACCAAACCCAAAAAGAAGAAGGAAAGGGAGAAGGTTGCAAAGATGTTATGATCGAGAGAGAAAAGGAGGAGGGGGAGGGGGAGGGGGAGGAAATCAGAGGGACTTTGCTAAAGCCCTAAAGCAACTGAAGAAGGTTTAAGTTTATATAGTACGATAAAAGATCTAGCAAGAAACAAAGAAAAAGGAGATGAAAATAGTAATCAAATTAAACATCGGGTTTTAAGTTTATATTTCCCGAACAACGGTGAGTATAAACATAAGGCTAATCCATGCCTCTCTAAACAACGGGGAGAAACAATGGAAAATAGAGAATAATTTTTTCGATAATTTCATTTATCAAAGCTATGCAAGGTGTGATAATAGTTTAGTTTTTGGTTACGATTTATAAATAAAATAATTACAATTTGCCTGTGTCTTTAGATTATTAGAAAAAAGATAACTGCGATTTGTATTAATATATCACATAACAGCTCGATTAGTCCATTATATCAAATACTGAACAAATTGCATTTGATTTTATTCTACGATTTTCATTAGCAAATAACTAACTGAAACCGTTTATAGTTAGTAGCTTGAGAAAACAATTGGGAACACTTTTCCTGCATCGCCCCCGTCCAAAAGCCAGCTCAGTCATATACTCCCATACCCATATCTTCGATCGGAGACTATATCATTTTTATTTTAGTTTGGAAGAAGTGATTAAGAAAGAATATATATAAGAGAAAAGTAGAATAGTCTGAATAGATTTAATTATACTGTTCTTTGGATGCTAGCGAGGAAAAAAGATATAAAAATAGTGTATAATGACGTTAATGTTTGTTTATATATTTTTGAATACATGTAAAATAATACTATGAATGAGAGAACGAATAAACGTGTTTATTAGTACACGAATCCCTCCAAATTCCTTCTCATTTAAAGAGACTCGGAGTATGTAATTATGTTAAAATACATAATATTTACTGCATAGTTAATAGTATGACAGGATTAGTAAAAATATATTAATCTCAGTATTTATTAATATAAATATAATTAAGATAATCATTTTATTATGAATAGTATGATATTAAACTTAACGTTGTAAATAATCGTATCTAATAGTGAGCCACTAATAATATGTCAATTAATATATTGTGAATGATTTGTATTGTAATAAGTAATTATGCATTATCAATAGAACATAATTATTATTACATCAATTATTTACCATAACCTAATATTCTATCCATTAATCTTATAATATGTGATTAAGTCAGAACAATGACAATTGATGTTGTCATTATGTAAATAAAATTAGCTATGATTAATGCAAATTTTAATTGTAATTATAGTCTACCAATTGAGTGGGCCTAATACCCTTAAAATGCATCAACTTTAGCCGGAGTTCCAATTTTGGCCCATTCTTTTTCTTTTTTTTTTTAATGATGAAGCACCAACTTTCAGCTGTCACCCAAATTTGGGTTTTTTGTCATTTGATGGAGTTAAAGATCCAATGTGTCATTTTTCACATGTACATCACATTTATGACTGTCACGAAAATCATGTGCCAAATTGTCACAAAATGATATTTCTATACGGTTTGAATCTCAAAAGATTTAATAATTATACCTCAATGATGTACACATTTTCTTTTTCAATATAAATAATCACAACTTCAAGTACAAAATATAGATTCCTACTTTGGTTGCGCACTCTGATCTAGTCCTCAAAAGATCTTTGAACACACTAATCTAAAAATCCCTTAACACCAAACTTGACCTATGTAAAAGTTAATTTGAGGAAAGTCTAAGCTCTTCGTCTAAAGCAGGAGATCTAATCACCACCTGACCTAAGAGCACAAAATCATAGTAATCATCAACTAATGTCACATCATTTGATGGAATCTATATAATTCAAAGAGCGTATTTGGCAATTTGCGAAATAGTGTTTGATTCCGTTCTTTTGTTCTCGGGAATAGATTTCGAACAAAAATCCGTTTAATAAATATTTTGTTTTCGAGAATAAATTTGTTCTCGGGCATAGATTTGGAACACAATCAAATAATAAAAAGAAGTTACTTATCTATTCCCGGAACAATTCCAAAATTAAGCCAACTTTTTTTTTTTCTCTTTTCTCTTTATGTTCTTCTTCCTTCCCTCTTCTTCTATCATCGCCCCATCATTAGCTATCACCATCATTGCCGTCCACTACCATCGGTCATCGGCGACTGGCTAGGTGAGGTCCAACGAGCTTGTCGGAGGGCCTCGCTAGATCTAGGGAGGCCGAGCCTTGCCAGTGGCTAGGCAAGCCTTGCTCGGGCCTCCTCTGGCCACCAGTGAGCCTTGCTTGGTCGAGTGAGACTCGCCCAACCACTGATGAGCCTAGCAAGGCGGAGCCTCGCTTGTGGCCAAGTGGGCCTTGCCTGGGCCTCCTCGACCATAGGCGAGCCTCGCTTAGTTAGGTGACTCGAGCCTTGCTGGCGGTTGGGAGAGCTTAGTCAAGCTAGATCTAGGTGAAGCTCCTTGCCCAACTACTAACGAGGCTTAACTGAAGAGGTGTGGCCTCATCAAGGGCTAGCGAGGTCTTTGGCCCTCCTCTAGCCAGTCATCGGTCATCTCGAGGCTGGTGACCAACCCAAAACTTGAAGAAGAAGAGAGAAATGGACAAAAAAAAAAAAAAAAAAAAAAAAAAAAAAAAATAATAAAATAATTAAAAATTAAAAAATTAAAAGAAAATGGTTTACATTAGAAATTTTGAGAAAACACAATTTTATTATGAAAATAAAAATTTTGGACAATTATCAAATGCTTTAAAATGCTTAGAAATTGTTCAAGGGAATAGAATAAAAAAAATCATTTCTGATAAGAAATTATTCCCAGGGATAGAATAATAAAAAATCATTTTTGATCAAAAATCATTTTTCATCAGAAATTCTTTTCAAGAATAGAATAGTTGTCAAACGCATTATAAGTATACCGATAATTCATTTATCCAAGGCATTTCTTAGTTATTTACATATTCATAATAGAATAGTCCAATCACTCAAGGAACCCAACACATATTCTACATAAATTAAGTGCTTGTAATCTAATCGGATGCTAACATGTTAACCAATTCATTTGTTATAAATATTGACAACTAAATTTTGGCGGCCCCATTTAGTAATTGTTTCACCGGTTTTGTTTCCCACAAAAAATCTTTCACCAAACACTGCTTTTTGATTTTATTATAAGAGACTTAGGTTCTGTGTTGAGTTTGGACAGAGAATGTGAAATCCAATGGTAGATTTTATTCTCAACTTGTATAGACAATCCTGACAATTGATACCAAAATGACTCAAAAAACTAACAGCTTTTGAGCACAAATTATACTAGAATCTAATCGATGATGTAACCTGGACGCAAGTAGCTAAATAGCTTATCCTTTGAACTCAAACTATGTCGGAATATAATTTATGACACAGCTTGCTTTAGGTACATCGCTGGAATTTCAATCAATAGCAATACTTCTAGATAAGAAACACAACGTCGGTATTTAATTAACGACGCTAAGCTTGTGGGATAACACTAGAATTTAATCAATGATGTTGACCTAGATAGAGACGCACGCCAAAATTTAATTTACAATGGTAATCTTCAAGAACTATAACTAAAAATGTGATAAAATAAAAGATAAAGATAGTTGTTATGTTATGCGTCGTTGGGGGGAGGTTCCTCAATGGATAGGCCGTGGTATTTATAGAGAAGCTGGTAGCCATCAGTTGATTACTTTTCTTTAGATGCTACCCTTCGCATTCTAAGCGTTTCCCATTTCTTCATGGCAACCTTATCCATAAACAACTGTTTCTTGACTTGTCGACAATGCTCATGCTACTTGCACAACAAGTAAATAATGGCTCTCTAATTTTATGCGCATTTTACGCAGTAATTATTCTTGCTTGAGCTCTAAACCTAATTTCACTTAAACCTCAAGTCTGAGGCATTATTCCCATAGCGTAACATGTGGCAATTAATTACTTTGCTGTCGACTCTGGAATTTATGTTTAGAATTCTGTCGACACTTAGCTTAAGCAACCTTCGTGAATGCTAGCTATCCTTAGCTTTCACAAACAAAATGGGGCGTTTCGCTCTTATTATTCCTCTCGTAGCCAACACGTAACAATAGGGGTAATTTTAGGTGTCAACAATAATTCAATGCATAAAAATTTAGGAGCCAGCCAGCCCTAGACAAAAATATTATTAACTTGCATTTGCATATTATGAGCATTTTAATAGTAATAGGCTCACGGAAATTGCATTTTAATTAGCTTGGTGTTGACTGGGTTTAAGTAGGGATGCTTTGAGCTTAATTGCTTTTTTTTTTTTTTTATTAAGTCCTGAAGAACATGAAATTCGGCCAAGGCCATTGGAAATTTATAATAGTTATGATTAATGATAGCTAAATATACTAGATTAGGAGAAAATTGATATTGAAGTGAAAGCGCTTCAAAAGAAAGGAGACATAAGTTTACATTCTTTTAGAAGAAATGATGGAAACGGGAAAATTGTCCAAAAAGTCCTAAACCTATTGCACTTTTACCAATTCAGTCCTAAACCTTTTAATTTTGCCAATTCAGTTATAAATCTTTTCACTTCTGGCCGATTCAGTCCATCCGGCCAAATTTGGCTTAAAAATGCTGACGTGGACGCCGGCGGTGCCACGTTGGACTGCCAACGCTGATGTGGACAATTTTTAATAATATTTTAATATTTTATTGAATTTTTTTGAATTTTTTTGAATTTTTTTTTCTGTTTTCTCCTTTTTTTTTTTTTTTTTTTTTGGCTTTTTTCTTTCCTTTTTCGGTGGCTGGCCACCGTCGTCTTGAACTCAAGCCCGAACCATGTCGTTGTTGCCATCGTCGCAGTCATCATCTTCGTCTCTCCATCTCTTCTGCTCAGGTCCTCCCGCCTCGCCCCCATTATCCCTCCATCTCTTCGCTTAAGTCCTCCCGCCTCGCCCCCAACTCGCTCGACTTGCCATCGGGAATCGACAATGTTAGCAAGGTGGAAGGACCGTCATCATCTTCCCGATTGTCCATGCCCCGCTGGCCAGGGGTGAGGGCCGACTTTGCTAGATCTGGTGCGGGTGAGGTCGATGCTCGCCTAGGTGAGGGCGAGCCTCGGTGAGGGCTCCCTCGCCAGATTTGGCGAGGCCGGCCCTTGCCCGGGTCGGGCGGCCTCGCTCGGCGTCATTGTTGCTCGGTGAGCCGCCTTGGCTTAGGCGAGGGTCGGCCTTGCCGGGCGACCCTTGCCGGGCTACGCCTGGGTGAGGGCTCCCCTCACCGGGGCTCCTCCTTGCCTGGCTGGGCCTTGCTTGTGGCAGGCGAGGCTAGGCGACAGGCTGTGGCCGGTGGCCGGCCGTCGCTTGTGGCCGGTGGTCGGCCACTAGAAAAGTAAAGAAAAAAGCCAAAAAGAAAAGAAAGAAAAGGAAAAAAAAAAAAAGAGAGAGGAAAAAACAACAAAAATAATAAAAATTCAAAAAATATTAAAATATGATTAAAAATTGTCCACGTCGTGTTGTTGACGGTCTAACGTGGCACCGTCGGCATCCACATCAGTATTTTCTGGTCAATTTTGGCCGGATGGACTGAATCGGCTAGAAATGAAAAAGGTTTATAACTTTTTAGGATTGAATTGGCAAAATTAAAAGGTTTATGACTGAATTAGCAAAAGTACAATAGGTTTAGAACTTTTTAGACAATTTTCGCGAATGGAAACTATCAAAGTTGAATTTTTCTGACATGTGGGATCCTCTTTCAATTTCTCTCTTTTGATAACGGTATGGAAAATCTCGCCCCGTATTTTTCCTAATTTTAAACAAAAAATTGTCAACATACGGTCATTTATTAGCCAAAAGTGCTACAAATCTGAGGAAAACGCGTCTTTAAAATTGCAACAACACACATGTAGTCACCGAATTCTCTCTCGTCTTGTCGAGTTCCTCTCTATCTGCTGGATAGAGTTCTTCTTTCTTAAACCCTTTTCTTCAACCTTCAGCACTCATCGTCACCATGAGAACGGCAATTCTTCATCGTCTCCTTCTCTTCTTATCCTCCATATGCCTAATCAGTTAACCCACACTCATCCCATCCTCTTTCTACCTCGCAAGTGATCGCTCTGCGGGTTTCTGTTCTCCTCCCTTTTGGTTTTCTCTGTTTCTCCTTCTGCATGTCGAATTTTCTTAAGATTCCGACCTTCATTAGTTAAGACACTCCATCCTTTCATCGATGGCTACTGAAGATGATCCCGATGCAACTCGGGTTGCTGCACTTTGTTAAAAATTGGGCCGATTATGCATAGAAAAAGCAATTGAAGAATGGCAAGTTGAACCCGCACTTGGCGCAGTCGAGGAATGCAAGCTCTTGTTAATTGGTAAAGTTCCTTCCAACCCTTTCTTTAATTTCCCAGCTTTCCAGTCAGTCTTGAAGAGGGCATGGAGGTCGGACCAAGCGGAAATCCTATAGCAAGAAGCAGGAATTTATTTAGCCAAATTTAAGTCTCAAGCTGAAAAACAGCGAATTCTCGATACAGGACCTTGGCAATTCTCCGGACATCTTATAAATTTTAAACCATGGGTAGCCAACACCCCTCTACACTGTTATGACTTCTCTACCTATGCATTCTGGGTTCAGGTAATTGGGCTTCCGTTAGAATGTTGCACTGAAGATATGATCCGCAAGGCTGTCAATACGGTAGGCTCTGTTCTGCAAGTTAAGTCTGATTTTGCTACTGGTTCCACCCTGAAAGCAGGCCTCGCTCGAGTTGAGTTGGATTTATTTGAACCATTGAAGGTAGGTCGACTAATTAAATTCGGAAATCAAACTCTGTGGTTGGATTTTCGGTATGAAAGGTTACCTCATTACTATTATTCTTGTGGACGATTGGGTCATTATACTGACTCTTGCCCCTCCATCCCTTTTGAAGAGAACATGATCACCGATGCTCTTAAAACCCCTTATGGTCCCCGGTTAAAAGCTGAAGTTCAGCAGTACAGCCCATATTGGCAATGTTACTATGGACAATCACTTATGGAGGAGGAGAGCGAGGAGACCATACCTGAAACTCCTCCCACTGATATTCGCCCTCTCCCTCTTCTTCTACCACCTGCTCCTAATACAACCCCTTAGAAAGTTACTCCAATCACAACTTAGACTAGGACTGATACTGTGAGCATCACTCCTTCAGTGCAACACAATCTAACCACCGCTTTAATTCCAGCTTCAGAGAAGCTTAAAGGAGTGCAATGGCCGACATCAGATCCTCAAGTAAAAAAAGGTAAAAGTACTCGACCGCATAGTAAAATAGGCCCTGCTAAGAAACCAAGGCGCTATACTCCCTACGACTTACCAGGAGGGCCATAGGGAGTCTATGATGACTCTTTCTTGTTGGATACACCAATAATCGAGGCTTCTGAAGACGTTTTGCGGGCGACGGTGGTTGGCCTTAAACAGTCACCAAATCAGCGATAAAAATTATAGGTTGGAACTGTCAGGGTTTGGGCAATCCCCTGACAGTCCTATCATTAAAAGCCCTTTTGGCTAAAGAAAAACCTGACTTGTTATTTTTGATGGAGACGAAAAATGGTGATGAAGTCCTCCTTCGCCTGAAACGGTCCTTCCGTTTTTTGCACCACAGGCTATTTAGTCCTGTTGGCTCTGCATGTGGCTTAGCTCTTTTTGGAATCTTCGGGGTCTCATTGTCGATTTCTCCTCCAATCTGCACCTTTTGGACTTTATTTGTCTGGATATCTCGGATGCTAGATCTTTGCGGATTACTTGTATCCATGCACCTGCAGTTTTTCATGACCGTCAGAATCTTTGGCAGACCTTGCGTCATTTTAGTAGCTACAATGTCTTCCCTTGGGTGTGCCTTGGCGACTTTAATGAAATTCTTCACCGATGGGAGAAGATTGGTTCTAGGCCAGCGGACTCTTATCGCCTGTCCTCTTTTTGAGAGGTCCTCAATGATTGTAGTTTGATCGATCTACCTTCTCATGGATGTGCTTTCACATGGTCCAATAACAGAGCCGGGGAAGCTTTAGTGAAGGAGCGCTTAGATAGAGCTGTATGCAATGCTGAATGGCGTGTCACATACCCGAATGCTCAAGTGCTAGCTCTCCCTACAGTAGGATCAGATCATAGCCCACTTGTTTTAGATACAAAACCCTGTTTGAGTCGTCGGAAGAGATACTTTACCTATGAAGCATTCTGGAATCAGGATCCGGGCTGTCCATCAGTCGTTCAATCCTTCTGGCACTCTGTCTCGAGAAGGAACTCTCCTCTGCCGATCAAGCTTCGCGCAGTCACTATAGCCTTGTCCAATTGGAGTCACCAGAATTTCTCCCACAACAGGCAACAGGCCATGGAATTAGAACACCAGTTACAAATTTTAACAAACCAGCAACCTACTTTATTGAATCAATCTCGGCAACAAATGATAAAAACAGAACTTTAGAAAGCATGGCAAAGGGAAGAGCAATATTGGGCGATGCGATCTAGGATAAACTGGTTACAATGTGGAGATCGCAATACCAAGTTTTTCCATGCTACCACTCTTCAAAGAAGACAACGCAATCAAATTACCATATTGAGGGATGAACATCAGCAATGGGTCAGGGATCCTGGACAGATCAAAGAAATGACTACCACCTATTTCTCACAGCTTTATACCACTTCAGGACCTCGACCTTATGCTCAGATATTAGAATAGTGTCCACAGATGGTCAATGCAGAAATGAATGCAACTCTCCTCGCACAACCAACTCTTGAAGAAGTTCAAGTTGCTACATTTCAACTAGGTGCTTCAAAAGCACCAGGCCCCGATGGTTTAAATGGATTATTTTATCAGTTGCATTGGGAAATTCTTAAAGTTGACATTCACAGCACAGTTCAGCAATTCTTTACTTCTGGATCATTACCTCTTTCTTTAAATAGAACTGCTATAACCCTAATCCCCAAAACCCAAACCCAGAAAGCTTGGATCAATATCGTCTTATTAGCTTATGCAACTATGCCTATAAAATCTTCTCTAAAGTGCTGGCTAATCGATTAAAACCCCTGCTGCCTACACTGATTACTGAGGAACAAAGTGCATTCGTTGCTGGTAGACAGATTCAGGATAATGTTCTAATTGTACAGGAAGTCATTCATCAACTCAAGACAAGGCAAATGAGGAGTCATTTTAAAGCAATTCTTAAGTTAGATATGCAGAAAGCTTATGACCGCGTTGAATGGGACTTTCTTCAAGATTACCTACTTCGATTAGGCTTTCATTCCCATTGGGTCCATCTAATCATGCAGTGCATTTCAACTCCATCTCTCTCTGTCAAAATGAATGGGAGTATCTACCGAGTTTTCACCCAACTCGAGGGCTGAGACAGGGAGATCCCTTATCCCCTTACCTGTTTATCCTTATAGTAAATCTTTTATCCCTCCTAATCAGAAATGCTATAGATATGGGCTTGCTCAAAGGCATTAAGCTGAATCACCGGTGTCCTACTTTATCACATCTCTTTTTCGCTGGTGATGCTGTGTTTTTTCTTGATGGAACCTTACTGGAGTGTTAGAACCTATCTAATCTTCTAAACCAGTATTGCTTAGCATCAGGACAGACTATTAATCGCAATAAATCTAGAGTTTTCTTCAGTCCTTCTTACCCTATCTCTCTTCAGGAAAATTTAGCTAGTGAATTAAGGGTACCAGTTTTACAGCGATGTGGGAAGTATTTAGGGATACCTACTGATTAGGGAAGATCTAAAAGGGACATGTTTTCTTGGCTGTTGAGCAGAGTTCAATCCAAATTAGAAGGGTGAAAGGAAAAACTAATTTCTAAGGGAGGGAAAGAAGTTCTCCTAAAGATTGTCATTCAATCTATTCCACAATATGCAATGTCTGTGTTTAAGATCCCTATCTCATTATGTAAAGTTATTGAAAAGAGAATGGCAAAATTTTGGTGGACTAATGATACCAGCAGATCTGGAGTGCATTGGTAGAGTTGGAAAACTTTACAGAATAGAAAAGAACTAGGTGGATTGGGTTTCAGAGATTTGGTGTGTTTTAATCAAGCCATACTCGGTAAGCAGGCATGGCTGTCTACTGCATCAACCATTATCTTTATGGGGCAAGTTTTTTAGGGGTTTATATTTTCACTCCTCCACCTTTTTAAAAGCTGAAAAGGGCTCTCGCCCATCATGGGCTGGCAGAGCCTTTTGAGCGGAAGGGATGCTATTCTACCAAATGTTAGTTGGTCTGTGGGAGATGGAAAATGCATACACATAAGAGAAGATAGATGGCTTCCTATGGGAATTCTAGGTGGACCTAAAGCTCCAAAAGAACCTACACTAGTAGCTGATCTTATTGACCAGGCTACCAGTTCATGGAAGATTGATTTATTGTACAGTTTTTTCGACTTGCCAATCATTCAACAGATCATAGATATCCAACTCAAGCCTAACTTCACTTCAGATGCACTTATATGGACAGCAACCAAACAAGGAACATTCACGGTCAAATCAGCATATCACGCTATCACTCAAACACAATCAGGTATCCCAAATTCTAGTGCTTCAACGTCATATCAGATCCCTACCTGGTTATGGCGCAATATCTGGAAGATGCCTGCTGCACCCAAAATCCATGTATTTCTCTTGTCCATCTGTAGCAATGCCTTGGCGACGAGAGAAAACCTGTATCGAAGACATATATTAGACAGTCCCTGCTGCACATTATGCAAAAGTAAGATTCCAGAAACTTTAGAGCATATATTCTTACTCTATTTGTGGACTCAACAGGTGTGGAATCATTCCCAGATCGGGGTTTCAATCCTTCCCAATAATATTCAGCGTCTGGACTCGTGGATCGTTTCCACGATTGGGGAAGGAAATTGATTATCTCGTCTAGCTTTTATTTCTCATATCCTGTGGCAGATATGGCGAGCCCGGAATGGCTTCATTTTCCGAGGAACTCCTCCCAATCCAACGTAGGTGGTAGAAGCGGCACTGACTCATGCCAAAGTAGATCGATTATCTTCGGCTTCCTGCACGCATCAAAAGCTTTCGGTCAAAAACAAATCCTATCTATGGCATCCCCCAGATCCCGGGGTTTTGAAGGTTAATATAGATGGATCATTTCATCAGGGAAGCAATCATGGTACTATAGCTTGTATTTGCAGGGATCACCAAGGCCGACTTACAGATGGCTTCTCCATAGGGGTTGTGGCGTCCTCGGCTCTTCAGGTCGAGATCCAAGCCTTATCCTACGCCATCTTCTGCATCAAGGGATTCAACACGCAAGGATCATCGTTGAATCAGACAACCTCACTTTGGTGGAATCGTTGAATCGCCGCACACTGCCGCCATGGAGGGATCGATCTCTCTTCTCAGAGGCTTCATTCCTGTTAACCCTATTTCCCAATCTAAAGCTAGGGTTCTGTCGAAGAGAAGCGAACGCGGTCGCCGACTGGGCCTGTAAGGCCCATACTCGAAATAGCTTGACTTGTAATTGGGCCCTTATTTCGCCCCCACCTCTCTTAAACCTGCTATGCGCATATGGAATAGTTGCGGGTTGTACCGGTTACTCCTATTAATACTATTTGGGTTTCTGTTCAAAAAAAAAAAAAATTGCAACAACACATACAAAATCTCCGATTGATGCTAGATTGTGCTCAAAAGGTGGATGGTGCTGAAGGACGTGGCACCTGAAAATCAATGTATATTGCACATCATTCAATTGGATTGGGTAGCACAAGTTTGGGTATTTTTTTTTCTAAGCTTAATTTGTATTATTGTTGCTCATAACGCAAATGTTTCATGACAGATAGAGGAATTCGTATAATTCGGAAATTGTATTAATCCAATGCTCACAAGATGAGCTACGGATTTGAAATTTTTTTAAAAATACGGCACCCCTGAGACAACTCGTTCATAATTGCTTCACTTTTAAGAAAACATATTTCTTCAAAGCAATCTTGAACAAAGTTTTTAATCACAACTGATATCATTGCGAGGAAGAAGACAATGCACGTAAACTAAAGAAATTTTTCGCCTTTTAGCACAAAAAATTTCCTCCATTAATTTAAAATTGAACATAAAACAAGAAAAATTTTCCTTTTCCTTTCAAGCTAATATATTAATTAATTTCTGTTTAAAAACCGATTTCATCTTTAAAAGTCAATAAAGTATTGTCATGTAAAAGTGATACCCTTTAAGCTTTTAAAAAACAAGAAAGAGATAACCAAACTGCCTCTTATGTTTTGTGGAAAATATAATCTTAATCGCAATTTTATAGATGCCTAGGGATGATAAGGGCAAACGAGTAATTACAAGAAACCTTTTTTTTTTAGTATGGATTAGAATGAAAAGATTTTATGTAAACTGCGCACCAGAGAAGTTTCAAAAACTCACATAAGACAAAGGGCTACGGTGAGTGAGCTATAGGGGTGAGCAGTGGTTTAGGGTTGACCCTGGACCGACCCTGGACCGGCCCAACCCTGCCGGTCCTGGTCCGGTTCCCAAGGGGACTCGGTCGGTCCTCGGTCCTGAAATTTCAGGACCAACACTGTGCGGGTTGGTCCTCGGTCCTAAGAGTTTTGGGTCGGTCCAACCCCTGGACCAACCCCGTAAATTATATTATATTATATTATATTATATTATATATAATTCTTTTATATATTTAAACCTAAGTAAAATGTATGTTATATTAGATTATATTGAAATGTTCTATCAATAACACTAATAGTAATTTCAATTTAAAACTTTTGTTGAGTATTAATTAGGTGTCGTTTATTTTGTTTTCGGGTGTTTAGAAGTTCAAGTGAATTAATAAGATGTGAAGTTATATATTCATAATTTATATTAAGTATTTTGAACATTTTATAGTTTAATTGTATTTTACTAATGAATTTCAACTGCACTTTGCTTTTCAATTTGTGTCAAATGGTAGAAGTTTTTGAAGAGTAGAGTAGTATTGCAGTTGCTACGGTGATTTGCTAGTCAAGTGGTGTAAAGCTCATTTTTTGGTTGAGTGGACTTTACATGATTAAATGTAGGAAAACGCCTTTGCATATGGTGTTATGAATATTAAAGATAGATGATTACAAGAACTTTCCATCTTGTCCCATATCTCGATGAGCGGTTGGCAAGTACGAAATTTCTATTATATCATCTTAAATTTGCTAAATATGTATTGATATTTATAATTTAGTTGCACAATGCCGCATTGTCAATGGATGTGTAATTTGAATTTGTAGGTTTGCTTTTTTAGGGAGTATAAAAAATAAGACGAAAAAAATTATCAATCGGTCCCGGGTTGACCTTGGAACCGGACTGAACCCATTGGGTTGGTCCGGTCCTTGGTCCTAGGCTCAATAGGGTCGGTCCTCGGTCCTAAAAATTGAGGACCGACACTGTATGGGTTGGTCCTAGGGTTAGGGGGTGGCCCGGACCAATCCGGACCATGCTCACCCCTAGTGAGCTACATAGCAATACTTTTATTCTGTCCATTGTTTAGGGCAATTCAAAATCTGGATATTGTGATGATATAGTACGAGTAAAATAATTCAATCTAGGGGGGTTTTAGCTTTTAGAAATTTTATTTTTATCCAATTCGACCTATATCCTATTCGACAAAAAAGTATAGACGACTAGAGACACTTAATATTTAGTATTTACTCAAATTGGAAAATGTATGGTTCAATTTACAAAATTCAAAACTTCGGAAAAGCGTGGCCCTTTTTAGATATTGTACACTTGAAAAAAAAAAAATCCAATTTTGAAATGTGTTTAAAAGAATTTAATTCATCTTCTAATTATGCAGTTATCTTTCAAATTACCAAGCATAAGTGCACATGGGTTGCCTGTTGGTATTATTAATCAATGGAAAGAAATTGGTGGCATTATAATAAGTTTTACAAATATAAAATAGGGTCATCAAATTACGCGTTTACTCATTGACATGATATTAAAATATAACTAAGGCCAACGCTAAATACACCATTACATTGGCTCTATACACACCACTTCAAGAGTTAGCATGACAAAAATACCCAAATTGTGGGACTTGCAGAGTTATAATATTTTTTTTTCTTTTCTTTTCTTCTTCCCTACAAACGTTCAGCTTGTCCATCTCTCCCGCACGAACAGTAGCGAAGATCAGGGATCCTCATAAGCTCGCCGTAGCCACCCGAACCGAAATCCGAGCAACGAGAAGAGTTCGATCCTAACACCATGCGAAGTCTTCTACTTGTTTTCTAGTCTTTTCTTCTCATTTTCAGAGCCTCGTTGTGATTTTAATTTTGAACTTTTTAATCTCACGTATTGATTGATAATCGGCAAGGGAAAAATAATTTTCGCATCATATTCTTGTCTTTCCCAACATACGTACCTACTCCAATTAACCGAATTTGAAGTCAGAGGGACATCATTAGAAAAGATATGCAAATTCAATGACTTAATTACGCAAGTTAAATTTGAAGGAGCTGCTTAGAAAAAAAAAACTACTGCACAAAGTTTAGAGATTATATCGAACCTTAATATCACCCTTTTTCTTGTTTTGATAAACAGTAACAATACGATCTCTGACTCAGTAGGCCGAAGTGGGATTGCAGGACAAGGGCCCCCATTCATCTTCTCTAGCTTCTTTGTTCTCTTTTTACTTTAAGAAAAAAAAAAAAAAAAAAAAAAAAACGTTCTGTTGCTATATAGTCACACTAAGCAGCCCATGACATAAAATAATTGTAGACGGATCGACACATTAAATCGGCTATTTGCAAAAAAAGAAAAAAGAGATACGTGCACTAAAAATTCTAAAACTTGTCAAAAAAATGTAAGTAAATCATAAAACTTATTAGATTGTGCAATCGAGTTCCTCCGTTAACTCCATCCAACTTGATTAATGAAAATTACTGATGTGACTTTTTTTAAATATTTTTTTCTTCTACGTGGTAATGATGTGGCTAAAACATGAAACATAAGACTAGAATGATGCTGTTTTGGTCCAAGTATGGTTTTAATACAAAATTTATTCAAATTAAATAAAAAATAAAATTTAAAAAAAAATGGAGGAAGGAGAATCGGGCGATGAGGGCTGCAACCCTCGCCAAGTCCTGCTGGCCCTCAACTGCAGTCGACGAGTCACTGGCCCTAGTGGTAGGCCCTCGCCACCTACTCCTGCTTCTTCTTCTTCTTCTATTTTATTTTGTATGTTAAAAATTTTAACTTATCTTTTATTTAATTTAAATAAAAATGGTATCAGAAATCAGATTTGGATAAAAATGATGTCGTTTTAGTTACATCATCACCACGTAGGAGAGAGAAAATATTAAAAAAAGTCACACCACTATTTTCATTAGCCAAGTTGGATGAAGTTAACGGAAGGACTTGATTTTACTAATTTGATAAGTTTTAGGACTTGATTGCACTTTTTTGTAAATTTTAGAACCCAATTGCACTTTCCTTACAAATTTTAGGATTTCTAATGAATATATCTCGAATAATAAAATAATAAACTCAAACCTCCCTCTCAAGTTAGAGCATAAGTATCAACGTAACTTGTGACAAATGTATGATACTTGTCCATGTTGAAGAGACTTTGTGAAAATGTTTGCTAGGTGGTTGTCAGAATGCATGTGCACTAATCATATATCATCACAAGTTACCTTTTCTTGAACGAAATGACAATCCAATTCTACATGCCTTGTTCGCTCATAAAACATTTTGCTAGGAACGTGAGCAACAAATTGATCGATGACCTGGTCATAGGTAGGCCTTCCTCTTGCTTAGGGTTATTCTATCGTATGGTTTTGTTTCGATATATATTACCTTTTGTAATTGTTTTATGGCATTTGGAATTCGAGTTTCAAGTTCTGATTTTTTTCGATATTGGTCATTTAAAACCAAAGAAAATGCTTAAGAGTCTATCTCTGTGCAAAAAATTATGACTCACAAATAGTTAATTATTTAAGTGCAATTAAATTTTAAGCGAATAGGGTCTCATAAATCTCTTATTATTCCCAGTCAGAGGTGCAAATAGTTGCATTACTCGTTTGATTCAGGACTTTTAGATCAATGTAAATAATTTTCAATAGGTCCGTATCACTGTCAAGTAGGCAATCGCATAAGCATTTCACGGAAAAGCTTGTGGGATTTTCGGTTAAAAGTATATGATTTTTGAAGGCTCTTTAATTGTTTGAGGAAATTTAATTTCGCTAGCAAATTAATACAACAAATCAAAATACTAAGTCAAAATGAATCGAAAAATCGAAAAAAGAAGAACAAAATATCGCTTAAAAAATTCAAATGATTGGCTCTACGCATGACGTGGTCATCATGTAGGATTGTATCAAGATGACAGTATTGGGACATCCATGTTCCTCTTTTTCAGCAAAATCAAACCAAGCAATTCATGATTTAGCATTCTTGATACGCTGTTCTTTAGGTATTATTGGAGTTCGGAGTTTGAATGAATCTTGGATCATGTAAATCATCTTCCAATTAAAGTTATAGAGGAAGGTCGAAAAATCAAAGACGGTATAAGGACCAATATGAGCTCATATGATCAAACAAATTTATTGATGATTCAATTGTTGAAAGGCATCAACAAGAGTTCCATTCCGCACATAGACTAATTAGGTATTTTGACATTAACATTAGAGGAACTAGTTAATACGCGTCTAATGCACGAACATGTGTGAGTCTTTAAATCACAAAGTGCCCACTTGCCCGGTGGACATTGAGACGCACAATCAATATCTCGCTGACATGCTGCTTCCACTCTCGTCACCATCCATGGCTCACCTAAAAAAGCACAAAAAAAACAAAAAACAAAAACAAAAATTCAAGATATTGTCATTTTCATCTTCTTTTTTGGGGAGATTAATTTTAAAATAGCACGTGCCTTGCCTTGCCCACGAAGGACAGGAATTACAAAATTAAGCAAACAGGTGTATTCCTTTTGCTTCCTTAGCCTTGTGAAAGGAAAATTTTAAGTATCCTTTAAATTATTAACAGGATGAGATCAATTGTATAAATACATAAGACAATCATGCATTAGGATTTTATGAGAGAGAGAGAGAGAGAGAGAGAGAGAGAGAGAGAGAGAGAGTTACAAATTAGAGTCACCAAGAAAAAGACCAACATCAACTTGGAGACTTGCTTCATAATTCCTTTGGGTCTAGCTTTGCTCTTGATAGAGTGATGAATGGTTGATGGTTTAGTTATGCTAAACACAGAAGGCTACGCAATGAAGTTCATGTGCGCTACATGTCTGTATTTATACACTCGAAAATTTTTGTGCTATTAAATGCATTTAATGGTTATAATAGGTTTAGATTTTTTCTCTTACACATTTGGTAAATTCATCATTGAGATGATTTCATGACATACTTATGATAGATTCTAGTGATTTTTATTTTTAAGCATGTTCTTAATTAACATATATCTATTGAGGCTCTCAATACAACCTAGAAGGGGGTCGAATAGGTTGTGCGTAATATTGTAAAACTTTCGCAAAATATTAAACAATCAACACACAAGATTATGACAGAAGCAAATTAGTGTGTGTGATGTTAGAAATTATTTTTCTTTTATTTAGTTACATTTTTGTATCTGTGGCAAACAATTAGGCATTTTATTGAAATCAAGGTAAAAATTCTAAAGGAAGAATTTTTTTTTGTAAAAAGAGTGAGGCAAACAAATCATACATCGATATATGGTGGTGATTATATCCAAGCCCACGCCCACTCTTCAACAAACAGCCTTAACAACGGCTAGATTCCCTTAGTAATTTGAAAAATAAGTTATACTTGACTAGTGTTGTTTCTTTCACACGATAGATAACACATCATGACACAATCACTGTGACATCCCGATTTTCCAATTCTATTTTCAATAAATTGAGACGGGCATTTCGTTGGCACGCATATAATTATTTTCCTTTAGTCGGCCATTCATGTGAAAACTAGTCTATCAAGTGAAGTCGTTAAGAGATTCTAATGCATCGGACTCAAGAATTTGGCCAGGAAGCGACCTATCGACCGAGCTAATCTGCAAGGGTCATTAAGGCACAATTAAAAATCGATTAGAGACCGAAGATATGTCGACTCGACAGAGGCATGTGATCAGGTGTGGGTGATTCCACCAGATCGCACAATTCTTGTCGATTGGCACTGACCGACTTTTTTATCGATTGGGTACCATGTGTCTGTATTTGAAACCTTGATATTACTACGATAACTGAGAGTTGCCAATGTGTCAAAGATGTACATTGTGGCTTGATCAACCACATGTCAAATGCATGAAAATTTTTAAAAGCTACCGAAAGATTAAGACGCGTTAATATTGTGCCAGAGTGAAATTAACCGTGAATTGATATCGAATTCATAAATTGGAAGTCTGGGTGTGTCACAAATCATTTTAGGAACAATGACTCATCTTTGGAAGATTTTTCGTGCAAGCCAAGTTTTTCAACAAAACAATCAAAGTATGGTTAATTTGGATCGGAAAATTGGTAGGCCCGCTTTTGGTGGTATTTATGAGATCAAGATGGTTCTATGGTCAAGTAAATATGTGAATTGAAATGTGGTGACATTGGATTAATTTTACGAACTTTAATTTGGCTCAATTGGAAGTGGATTGAATGGAATTGAAGAATGTGATGTACAAAGTTTAAAAATTGGTATGCCACGGTAGAAATTGAAATTGGACCTATTGGGAAGATTGTGGTGGAAGATTTGGGTGAGTGGAAAGTGATGTCACATGAGGTCATGGTTGGCCATTTTTGTTGGATTAAAGAAAAAGAGAAAGAAAAAGAAATGGTCCCATCTCTCTCTCTCTCCTTCCTCTCTCCCTTCCGTTGGTTTCCCCCTCTCCATCTCTCTTCTTGCTGCTTGATGGAATCGAGCAGCCATGGTTGTCGCATGTCGCCAGTCGGAGCCTCACCAGTCGTCCATTGCCACCACCACTAAGCCCAACCACTTCGCCCAACCACTCGCCTAACCACTGCTCAACGTCGCCCTCGTCCGCGCCAACTCGCGTTCCAGTAGCTCGCTCGAGCAGCTCGGGCCTTCGCCGGAGCTCCCTCCGTCGCCGTCGACCTCCCCACCAGCCCGTCCAAGCCCCGCTGGTCTTCTCCGCCCATTTCTGACCCAAGCCAACCTTAGATCTGCCCTCCGTCGGCCTCAAATAGTAACCAAGAAAATAGGTATCTCAGCTTGGTTTTGGCTTGTTTTGGCTGGCTTCTCGACCCCGAATGCTCGGCCCGCCTTGAGGAAAGTCGATCCTCATGTCGATCCTATCGTTTTGGTTCGCTCGGCTCGCTAATTGGGGAGTTTAGCTCACTAAACCTCACTTAGAGGGTTAATTATGCTTAGGGAGGTTTAGTTTATGTTAAATATTATTATGTGGTTAGTTTAAGTTATTTAAAAATAGATTAGATTAAGGTGGTGTTTTAATTTAAAGTGCGCTTAAATAAGGGTAAGTAGGTTTATTTAGAATAAGCCTTGATTGGACATAAAGGAATTTACTTTTGATTTATTTAAATATTTCGAAATCATTAAATAATTAAATAATGTATTATTATTTGAAATTATTAAAATATTATTATTTAATTATTTTCGGAATAAATTTAATTATTTATTAAATTCGGAAATTTTGTCAAGACCCTAAATTCTCAGAATTTCGTATTGGTTGCTACTGTGTAGTCAGATTTTGAAAGTGATGATTGGATATTATAAATTGAGTGTGGATAGTAAAAAAATATGGATATTATTATTTAATTAATTTTCGGAATAAATTTAATTATTTAATAAATTCCAAAAATTATTTCGGGACCCTAAATTCTCAGAATTTCATGTTGATCTCTACTGTGTATTCAGATTATGAATTTGATGATTAGATATTGCAAATTGAGTGATGATTTGTGCAATTAATTGTTGAATTGTGAAATTGAGTGGTGATTGTGAAAAGTATATAATTTCTTCAGAAAATCTCGGGTGTCGGGTTTGACACCGAAAATGGATTTTAAGTATTATATCAAACAATGGGGTTTGAAAAGGGAAAGTATTGGTTTTTGGTTCGAAGTGATGTGTGCCCACACACGACTACTTTCTCGAATGTTTTAATACGAAAGAAAGAGGCCATGACTACTATTTTAATCAGAGCATTGAGTGAAATGCAAAGTGTCCAGGGGCTAATATTGAATTGTCGTGTGTTGGTTGAAAGATTCGGTCGTAGTAGTGGCTATGCCAACTGGACCTTTATTCCTTTAGAAACGCCGTCAACATAGTGACGTGGCTCAGGTCGCAGTAGAGGCTAGGCCAACTAGACCCATGTTCCTTCGGGAATGCCGTCGATGTAATGATGAAGCCGCGCTCCATGGGGAGAGGCGATGCCTGGCATTAATGTCAGTAGATAGCCGAACTGCGAGTAGGCTATACCCTTGTGTGGCAATAAATAACAATTGGAATGCATGTTGAGTGTTGTTGATGTGTTGGACTATAGGACGGAATTGTGTGGCATGGAATGGGACATGTCATAATGATTTAGTCTTATAATCAGAACCTCCCGTGGTTGTCAAGTCCACCTTTTTGAACGATGCCACTTCAGCGGCTTTATATGCCTAAGAAGATTAAAACCCAAAGAAAGAACTACTTAAAAGGGGCAAAGAATTCAAATTGCGGAAAAGAAACCCTGGTTCTTACTTTTCTTGATCAAGAAAAGTTAAAGAGTAGTAATATACTGTGCATTTTCGCAACACACCAATAAAACAAATGTTGTTATGGTTATAGATGCATAATCGGTTCTAAATGGAAGCTAGTACCTTTATGATCTCGTGCTCGGAAAGGTCGTGTTGCTTCTTGCACTCTATGCACAAGGCGACCATGCAGACTCTACAGTAGAAATCGCACATTTTAGAGGAATGAGTCTTGCACAAGTCATAGAACTTGATGCTTGCGATCGGCCTCAACCACGGTGGAACCCCGTTCTTCTGATCGTCTCCAGACGAGACCATTGTTGCCCCCTTCTGCGTCATTCTTGTGGCTTTTCTTTCTCCCTCTCCCTCGCTTCTTCAATCTGATAAAGAACGAAACCTAAGGAGAAGAAAGATAGAAGGTTGCTATGATTTTTATGAAATTGAGAGAGAGAGAGAGAGAGAGAGAGACTTTGCTAGAGCGCTAGAGTAACTGACGTGTGAATGAATTGGTTTGTTTAAGTTTATATAGTAAAACAAAAAGACCAAGCAAAAAACAAAGGAAAAAAAAAAAAGAGAGGAAAAAGGGAATCAAATTAAACAACGGGTTTAAGTTTATATTTCTCGAAAAATGATGAGTATAAACATAGTTTATATTTATCGAAAAATGATGAATATAAACATAAGATTTATGCCGCTCTGTATTCACTATTCTATGGCTTTCTATACAAATGGGAAAACACGGAAAATAGATAATTTTTTCAAAAATTTCGTTTATCAAATACAAATGAAAGATAATACTTCTTAGGCCATGTTGACAATAGTCACCAAAGATATGCAGGTTGCGGTAATAGTTTAGTTCTTGATTACGATTTATGATTAAAATAATTACAATTTGCTCGTGTCTTGAGATTATAAAAAAATAACTAAGATTTGTATTAATATATCACATAACAGCTCGAGTAGTCCATTGTATCGAATATTGAACAATTTGTATTTGATTATTTTCTATGATTCTCATTTACAAATAACTAATCTAAACCTACTTACCAAAAAAAAAAAAAAAAAAAAACTAATCTAAACCGTTTACAGTTAGTAGCCTTCTCCTACTCCTCACACGTGCAAAGCCAGCTCAGTCATATACTCCCATATTCATATTTTCAATCGGAGATTATATCATTTTTTATTTTTAGTTTGGAAGAAGTGATTAAGAAAGAAAAAAAATTAAGTAAGCATATGAGAAAAGAAGATTGGTCTAAATAGATTCAATTATACTGTTGTTTGGCTGCTAGCGACGGAAAAAGAAAGAAAAATAGTGAACGTTAACATTAATGTCCATTTACATTTTTTTAAAATACATGAAAAATAAGAGTATAAATGAGAAAAACTAATCAACATGTTCATTAGTATATAAATCCCTTCAAATTCCTTCACATTTAGAGAGATTCGAGTGAATTAAAAATTTGTATAAAATTAACCAAATAATTCTTCCTGATCTCTCATAATCCTCTCTCTCTCCCGCCCCCCTCCCCCTTCCCCCCTCCCTCCCTCCCTCCCTCATGCAACACGATGATACTTTTAAAACCCTTTTCCACCTAAATCCTCCAAATAAACATACAGCCTGTTTAGTTGCAATAATAGAATAAGACTGTTACGTTGTTTGATTTAAGTTATGTAATTCCTTACCATGTTGTTTGGTTATTTTTTATGACATATGTAATGCGGGTCGGATAGCATTATAATTTTCAAAATAATATAAAATCAGCATTAGAGGGAATATAATAATCATCACTTTAATCATGATTCGCAAGTTTAATAATCAATTGGATATGTAATTTATCAAATATTCAGCAGTATTTTAAGAATTTATGTATGTCATAATGAAAAGTCAATCACATAAGAGGAGATTATATCAAAATTACTTATGGTAATTATCACTTTGTAAACCGATTATGAGTGTAAGATATACAATTTTTTTGTATTCCCTAGTGATTAATTTTATGATTATTTTTTACATTATCATATAGTATGTAATTATGTTAAATTACATATTATTTACTACAAGGTTAATGGTATAAAAGGATTATTAATAATACACTCTCTAAGTGTTAGTTAATATAAATATAAAATTGTATCTAATAGTGAGCCACAAATAGCATGTTAGTTAATGTATTATGATTAAGTCTTAATATAAAAAGTAATTATGCTTCACCTAGATAATATAATTATAATTACATTAATAATATTATCACATGTGATTAAGTCAAAATAATGATGATTGGGTGTTTCATTATATAAATAATATAATTAAAATTAGTTTGGCTTATTGAGAATTTTAACTGTAATTAATATTCTATCAATAGAGTGGGCCTAATTCTTTTAAGAAGCGTCGACTATAGCTTAGGTCTCAATTCTAGTGCTGAATTTTATTTTTTAATTTCATAGTAAAGTAACAATGTTTAGCTGGTACCCAAATTTGACCCCCATCATATTTCTGTCAAATGATACTATTAAAGGTCTGACATATCATTCCGCATGTACATTGCCTTTGTCGCATCTACTAATATGGAAATTACGTACCAAATAAGGTACCAAATAAGACAACATAAGAGAAAAAGAGGGGTTGGGGGTAGGGGTGTATTATCTATCACATCTGCCATAGTCTGGAAAGCTCGCAATGACCATGGCTGCTCAAACTCGTACTCATGGTTGCAAGATCCTATTGAGCCATGGAGCTCATGGCGGCCATGGTCATGAGATTTTTTGAAGTCACGAATCTCGACACTGCCATTTGCTCGAGTTTCGAGCATGCAGTGATGAGCACATGAGCGTTGAGCTCACGCAAGTAGAAAAATTCAAAAGTAGAAGAAAACCATCTTTTTTAGTTTAGTGAACACATCTTAACTAGTTTACCTCTTTGAGCGATCTTGAAGGTGTACTTAGGTACCTTTTACTGCAGTCCTTTTTATAAGGTTTGAACTCCAACACCACAAAAAGATGATCAAACTCTCTTATTATAGCTTGTAAGATCATATGTTTGTACTTACTTCTATTTAGTCAATTCTTTTCTTGAATTTCGTTTTTGCGAAAGTCTATATTTGTATATTTTTGTGGATATTTATCAATTAAGTTCTTACACATTTAATTGTCAAATCAAGTACTTGAACTAACATAATTTTTCTATCAACTCTCTATCGGAGCCGATAAGAATTTGACGTGGAAAACTCTGTTCATGCTCAGAAATCTTGGTTATGATATATATTTTGAAATCTAAATCTCACGCGTTGATTGATAGTTTGTATTGAAAAGGTTTGTTCACGCGATATTCTTATTGACGTACATATCTCTTCCAATAGACTGAATTTGAAATTAAATTGACTTGGTCTAAAAAAGTTACTCAAATTTGTACTAAAGATCAAGGAGTAGATTAGAAAATAACCGGACAAATTTGGGATTAGAGTGGACGTGTGCAGTGCACGACAAGGTTCCACATTTCTTTTTCTCGAGCTTCTTTGTTCCCTCCTATTTTTCAGAAAATAAGAAATTATTTTGCTATAAATAATTGTAGACGGCAACATATTAGAATGGCTATTTGCATATGAGAATTATAAGAAAAAAAAGCCCAATCGAATTGTATTTGAAAAAAATTGTCGAAAAACGGAAAATAAAGTCGTTTGATTAGCATTTCTCGAAGTTTTATATTTGTCTACGTTTATTTCAATTGATATTAAGTACACAATTTAATATCACTACCGGTCCACGCATTGGTTCAAATACTAATAGAACTCACAATATATTTTTAGCTACATTAGCGAGTTGCACCTACAAGAGTCAAGACCATAATTGGCTTCTGGAAAAATTCTGATAAGTTTTTGTGATCCCAATAAAAACAACGACAACAAATCTAGTAATAATACTTTTCGATCATCTTTATTGATACGGAGCTCTCAACAGAGTTATTTGCTATCAAAAAATTCCATCTATAGCTAGGGATTTCGGTTCCAAGGTTATAAAATATAGTGAGATTTAATCTCTCTCGAGCAGTTCACGTTCAAGAAAATGATTATATCCAAAAAAGGTTGAAAGCCAAAACCATAAACAAAATAAAGTCAAAGCATTCAAAATGAGGAAAAGAAAAGCATTTCTTGTTTTCTTGATTATGCAAAGATAAAAGAGTAGTACACTGATACCATCGGCCGCGGTGGCTTCACTGGATAAGACTCTGCTGATCCTCAACGAAGAGGTGAATGGTTCAAAACCCAGGGGAGGCGCTAGATGTATTAAGTGTGACTCAGGGTGGTGGGTCCTCCTGCTTAAGTGTCACCTGGGGGTTTACGGCGCGGCTGTTGGCTGCAAGCCGGTTCCTCCAGCACCAAAAAAAAAAAAAAGAGTAGTACACTGACAACCATCGGCCGTGGTGGCTTTGTTGGGTAGGCTCCAGACCTCCAAACGGGAGATCTAGAGTTCAAAGCCCCTTCAACGCAAGTTGAAGGGAGGCTGGCAGGCCATCTGGTGTCTTAAGTGTGACGTCAGGGTGGTGGGTCCTCCGCTAGCGTCACCTCGGTTTACCTCGCCGGCTGCCAGCTGTACGGGAGTTTCTGGGTCATAAAAAAAATTAAAAAAAAAGAGAGTAGTACACTGACTTTACCCAAAAAAAGAGAGAGAGTAGTACACTGTGCATTTTCACGTCACGCCAGTAAAACAAATGCCTTTATGATTACAGGCACGAAGACGATTCACAACGTAAATTAGTACATTTATGACCCCGTGCTTGGTTCGTGTTGCTTCTTGCACTCTTTGCAGTAAACGGCCATGCGCCATGCTAACTCTACAGTAGAAATTGCACTCTTCGGAGGGGATAAGTACACTATCAGTGCCAAAACTTGTGTACGGTGCTCACTTTGGTGTCAAAAGTTTCCGTCAGATCACTTAAGTACCAAATCGGAGGAAAAACGATCACTTTGATGCCACCGGCGAAAAATTCCGGCCAAAATGATTACGTGGCTTTTTAAAAAAAAATAAAAATCGATAGGCCTTTAAACGACATCGTTTTCAGTCCTCCTTAAGAAAACGACGTCGTTTTGCCGTCCTACATGGATGCCTTCACGGAAACGACGCTGTTTAGCTCACATGGGGATTGAAATTAGGGTTTCCGCCGCTCGGCCACCGTCGTTCGCCCGCCGTTGCTCGGCCACCGTCGCTTGGCCACCGTCGTTGCTCAGCCATCGTCGCTCAGCCACCATCGTAGTTGCTCGACCAGGTGAGAGAGAAGAGACTGAGATTGTTGCAGGAAAAATCGAAGGCGAGGGCGGAGGAGGAGGAGGAAGAAGATGGGTCGAAGGTGTTGCTGGTGTGCTGCTACTGCTGGTGCGTTGCTGGTGTTGCTGCTGGTGTGCTGCCAGTGCTGTTGCTGGTGCCGTGCTGGTGCCATTGCTGGTGCCATTGCTGGTGTGGGTCTTCGAGGAAGAAGAAGACACGAAGACGAGCCTTCCCTCTCTCTCAATTTGGGGATTAGGGTTTCAAAGTTGGGGGAAAGATGCCAAATGGCGTCGTTTTGGCGTTTGGATGCTAACTCAACTCTCCGACGAGCCACGTCGGCTTCAAAAAATAATAAAAAAAGGCCACGTCGGATTTCCGACCAATTTTGTTGGCGTTGGCACTTAAATGATCATTTTTCAAAATTTTTGGCATTTAAGTGATCCGACGGAAACTTTTGGCACCAAAGTGAGCGTCATACATAACTTTTGGCATTGACAGTGTACTTATTCCCTCTTCGGAGAGATGTTAAACTATTTTCACGTCGACCGTGGCAGAACAACGTTCTCTTGATCATCTCCAGACGAGACCGTCATTGTATCATTCAACGTCGTTATCGCAGCTTTTCTTTTCCTTCTCTTGCGCTTCTTGATTGTGATAAAGAATGGAACTCTAGGAGCAGAAAGAAAGAAGTTTGCGAGGATATTCATGAAATTTTTATATAAAAAATAAAATGAAATTGGCGAAAGAAGAAGAAAAGAGAGAGGAAATAAAATTGAACATCGGGTTCAAGTTTATATTATTTGAAAAATGATGAATATAAACAAAAAGTTTATACCAACTGTCTATTCTTTTATCATGCCTCTCTAAACAACAGGGGGAAAACAATGGAAAATAGAGAATAATTTTTTCAATAATTTCACTTATCAAAACAAACGATTCCTAATATAATAGTTATTATGCTATGCTGACGATAGTCACCATAGCTATGCAAGCTACGATGCTATTTTGGTATTTGGTTATGATCTATAAATAAAATAATTATGCTTCGCCCGTATCTTTAGATTACAACAAAAATAATTAGGAACTGCATTACTATATCGCATGGCAGCTTGAATGGTCCATATTATGAGATATTGAACAAATTGTATTTGATTGTTTTCTATAATTTTCGTTTAGAAATAACTAACTGAAACCTTGAGAAAACATATGTGGACTTTTGCCCTGCAATACACACATCAGTCCTTATAGCTCGTTTTCTTTTAGTTTGAAAGAAGTGACTGAAAAATAATGCTAATAGCGGATCATCAGAGTGGACGCGAGAAGCTTCTTTGTTACCTTTTATTTTCAGAATTTTTTTTTATTGGTATATATAATTGTGAACGGTTTAACACATTAAAATGGCTATTTGCACATGAGAACGATAAAAGAAATCAAATTGTATTTAAAAAAATTATTGAAAAAATAGAGTTAGATCAATGTCTCTAAGAGTTTTATATTCGCCTATGTACATTTTGATTGATATTAAGTACCTAATTTTATATCACTACCGGTCCGTGAATTTGGTTCAAATACTAATAAAACTCGTGGATATTCAAGCTACAAGATTTAGGGAGTAGCATCTACAAGAGTCAAGACCATAATTGGTTTGTGAAGAAATTATGATGAGTTTATATGATCCTAAAAAAAACTGCTAATTATAATAATATAAATGAAAAGGGGAAGATGAGAAGAGGAAGGTCCGTTTAAAAGTAGGAAATAAAAAACGTGAATATAAGCAAAGAGCAATTGGTTATATATCAATGTAATTTTAATAATTTCTTTGCTTCCAAAAAAGGACTTGAACTGGGTTAGGGCTTAATTCACTCGCTGTAATAGTCATAATTTGTCAATTGAAAATTATGCGACTTCAATAAGTATTTCACGGGGTTTGCCATCCTAAATTATCCGTTAATATTTATTTAGTCCTCGAAAACACCGTTGACCATCATGCTAGTTTCCGTCAATATATATATATATATATTGTGAATTTACTTAAACTTGCCCATCCTAAAATTCACCAACTATGAACACTTAACATATAAGCATGTGCTATGAGATAACTGAAATTTTTTCAAAAGAACAAGTCAAGTTTATGAAGTTGACGTTCAGTTGGTCTATTCGATAGCACAACTATTTTATTGAGAGTTATTTGATAGCATGAGTATTTTCGTATTTTACACCAATTATTAAAGAGCATGAAACCTTTCTTTTTTTGGTAATCGTTTTGAATTGTTAGGTCCTAATTTGATAGCATGAGTATTTTCTTATTTTTAACCAATTATTAAAGAGCGTGAAGCCTTTTTTTTTTGGTAATCTTTTTGAATTGTTAGGTCCTAATTTATGTCAAAATAGCAATCGGTGTGATTAGTGAGAAAAATCAAACTCACTTCTCAAAGTCAGTTTCCTTTTTGGAAAATTAGTGGCTAGCGGAGCACCATCGTTAGCTCGAGCGACGGCGTTCGTCAGTTTCGCAATGCTCTTTTCGTTCATATCTGCTAGTTGAACTGATATACGTAGAAGAGAAAACAAAAATACTTCATATTGGAGTGAGAAAACAGTGTTACTTCGCTAATGATATTGCATATCGCCTACCCAGAACATTAAAAAATGATCATAAGGAAGGCAGTAGTAGTTTCAATGAGCCCAATCAAGAACGTACCAAGAATATTAAAAGAAAGAATTAACACCAATTAGCTCCCACCCTAATTATCACTAAATTTACCAATTTTCCAATCTTCGGCTAATGAAGTGGAGAAAAAAAGTGGAGCTCTTTGCGGGTTTTCCTACTGTCTTGGTCGTTTCCAGAAGGACTGAACATTGCAAGCACTCCCCTCCGATATGGTCTCCACCTTCCTCTTCGCTTCGTTCTTCATACTTCCGCTCTGTCGCGACCTTCCCGAGGGTGAATTACTCAAAGAAGGCCTATTGGATTACTAAGTCTGAAGACTTGGCATGGACCCTCCCAAGTCCTACCAATCGCGACTTGATACTAAGAAATTAACTCATTTAAACATGCTACTATACTCAATTTGAAGCCGCCACTAACCAATTAACGTTGGTTAGAAACCCAAGTAAAGTATGCGAGAATACTTTACTTTTGCGAACCAGAGATTCAATAGGTCCGGAGACATGGTTACGCTAGAAAAATCTAACGCCCTTTTAGTACCTTGTCAATTTAATTTAAAAAATATTTTGTAGGCAGTCTTGATTAATTTTAACCTAAGCTACTAACATGCAAATGGTGGTCATGCGGGTGCACAATCAATTCAATCAACTGAAGTGATAAATTGTAAGAAATTATAAACTACAACTTGATTAAGGTCCACTCTCTAAAGAAAAACTTACGAAAATGCTAATCAAAATGCATGCCTTAAACATGATTTCTAAATGACATGACACCTAATATTTCTTTTTCTTTTTTAAAAATGTTAATTATATGCAATCTTAATCTAAATTTGATATGCATGAGTTTTACTTTAATGACATATGAGATGCAATTCACGTGACATAATTTAAATCATTACAATATGTGTACAATTTAATTTATATAAACCTAAATATGCATGTGCTATATGATATGGGATGTATCACATGGTAATTCTATATGCATGTTTTTTATTTATGATTTTTTAATGATTTTTATATTACACATATGCAACCTATACTAACAATGATGACATGAAATGTGATTAATTAGGAACTAACCTATTAACTAACCAAATAAATGACCTTTGTGTTTTTCTTAAACGACTTAATAATTCTTATTAAGAAAAACAATATAATGATGCAATACTTATCTTTGGCTTTTTTTTTTTTTATTAAAAAAACTATATGACGGGAATATTAAAACATTAACCTATGACCCACTAATTAAAGCGCAACATGTGGTCTGCACATTATGAAATCTATATAACCTAAAGAACATTTTTTATTCTTTTTTGTTTTTGTTTTATTAAAGGAAAATTATCCTAATTCTATTAAAATGCATTGATTTAAACATGAAATGTTTATGGACCTAAATACCTAAATTCTAGAGATGACATGTGACGCATGATATGTGATAAACAAATAATGATAACGCACCAAATATATGTTCTATTGAAAATTTATCAATGTAAATCAATGGCATATTATCTCAATGATGCAAAGCAATTCATGAATTTGCCATGAAATGTCGAAATAATAAAAAATCTAACCCGATGTCTCGCGGCTCAATATTTTTGATTATTATGACTTAATATGACAAATTTCCTAATCGGATAATGATAAGAATAAATCAAAACAAATCAATGTTAGAATAAAAAATTATGAGTCCAAACACTCGAACTAAATTTAGCCTAAAATTTTACCTAGCTTCAAAAAATTATCTCCAAGATGGAAACCGGCAAGGAACGATGCCAAGTTCACCCTTCTCAAGCCTCAAGTGACCTGCACAAGGAAAATGGTATCAACAGTACTGAACTTGTTGGACAGCTTCAGATGAAGGCTGGTCGGTGACAGAATGGGTGAGGGAGACAACCGACGTCGGAGCTCCGGCGGGGACTGGGAAGCGGCATCAACAGGGAGGTGCGGCGTCGGTGATCAACGAACAGCAATAACTAGGTCGCAGGTCGCTGCGATGGTGGTGAGCAGTGGCGTCGGGGGGTTGGCACAGCGAGATGCTACAACTGGTTTGGCTGAGGACGCTGGTGCAGGCATGGCAGAGGTGGCACGGGGGCTCAAACAGCGATAACTGGCGTGGGGGTTGATCAGCAGTGGCTGCGAAGCAGTGGTAGCATGGCGAGCAGGTGTCGCATGCGTCACTTGTGGCCTTGAGCTGCAGGACGGCGGGCTGCTGTGGGTGTCGGGCGCTGGTCGTCGCAGGGCAGCAGCTGCCCGTGAGTAGAGAAGTCGACAGCAGGGAGCCTAGCGTTCGGTGGAACTACAAGCTGGCATCGGGTCGCTGATCGGAGGCGCTGCAGGCGTCGGGGAACAACGTCAGGTGGGTAGAGACCGGTGGAGACATGGCGGAGCTTTGGATGAGGCGGAGGGTTGCTGACTGGAGACGTCGTAGGTGCGATGGACGCTCGGGTCATTATGGGTCGTCACAGGGCTGGCAAGGGGAAGCTCGGCAACAAAGGTGCTTAGTGAGACGCGGTAGGGTGTTTGGATCTCGGGCGGAAGGCACGGCAAAGGGCTTTGCAACTTCTGAGTAGAGGAGGTCACCGGCCGAAGGCCCTTGAAGGAAGAAGAAGAACCCTTCTTCCTTTTCTCTTTTCCTCTTTTTATATTTTCTAGCTACTGTGTACTTTTCTACATAAGCTTTGACTTTTCTCCATTTCCCCCAAAAGCTTTTTCCTTTCAAACAGAAAAGCCAAAGGGGAAGAACTTTCTCTTTTTCTTCTCTTTTGTGAATTTTTTTTTTTTTTTGACCTAGAGAAAGACCCCCTCCCCCCCCAGTTTCGAAGCCTTGGACTCTCCATTTATAGAGTAGAAAGAAAATCAAGCTTGTTTTGCAAGTGCAATATTCACTCAACAACTCAACAAGAAAAATGGCTCCGAAATCAAACAACAACTATTTTTTTTTTTTTAATTTTGAAGTGAGGATATATTTTCAACAACAAAGATATTTCATTATTAAAAAATTTCCAAAATCTCCCTCCAAATTTTTTATATTATAAGTTATTTATTATCCTCTATTTTTTATTTTCTAAAAGGTAAGTTTAATCCTAAATGTTATTATTACCTACATGCAATGCTATGGAATGCTTAATGTAAGCAAGTAAATAGCATGGTTAAAATTAGGTGTCAACAGCAGCTCCTCTTTGAAGGGAAGCTCGTAGAGTTTTCCTTCAAAGATAAATGACACCTAAATTTAGACCATGCAGAATGAATATAGAATGAATATGCATGTTCATTGCAATGACTCTCTCTCTCTATCTCTCTCTCTTTTTAAATGGACTCAAATAAATTTAATCCATTTTGAAATGCAAGGTCATGCAATAAAGAATGCAATGTAAATGCAATGATTTGGTTAGGAACATAGATCTCAATGTGTCTATGCCCAATGAAATGCAAATGCCAAGAAGAACACGTACCTGTCGTACATGTTTGGGGAAATGATTCCTATGAGACCTGACAAAAATCTGGAACTCCCTTCAGATAATTGAAAGGCTCAAAGATTTTTTTTAAAGTCTTTAGGGATCTGGAACTCTCATAAGATCCCAAGCACTTGGAAATATCATCAAGTACTTGAAAATTAAAAAAATCTGATTTTTATGTCAGACATTTGAAAACATTTACTAAACATCTGAAAATCACATCAGATGTTTGAAAAGACAAACACTTGGAAGTCACATCAAGCGTTTAAACGTTTAAATATCTAGAGTTCACACTAGACATCTGAAAACATTTACTAAACATCTAGAAATCACATCAAATGTTTGAAAAGACAAACACTTGGAAGTCACATCAAGTGTTTAAAGGTTCAAATATTTGGAATTCATACTAGACATTTGAAAACATGAGTACTTGGAATTCTCATCAAGTATTCAAAGATGACTGAACAAACTCAGGGCTTCAAAGACAAATCCTTTGTTCTTTGAGGAAAAATTCATTTCATTTTTTTTTTAAAATTCAATGAAGGTCCATGCATGATGGCTTTTTCAAACTTCCACCAGGAAAAATTATCATTAAGGCAATTCTCACTAAGTTGTGAATCTCTTGAACATGCTAAATGAGACACCTTTGGTGTGAAAGACTTTTTCACTCACTCTCATTTAGGAGGGATTATTTGTCCCGACCATTGATGAGTGAATATATCACTCAATCTTATCATCATCATGTCGACAAGAGTCCGAGTTTTCTCCCAAGCAATACGATCTACCAATCTGAGGGGTCTTTGACAGGTACTGTAATGTGGGTTCGGTCAACGGCTTAACAAAGGAACTCTTTGAGTTAAGGCAATTGAAAGAACAATTTTGTAATCATTTCCGGGTTTACAAGTCAAGAACCCTGCAAAATGAGAAATAAATAATCATGCTCGCACTTCTTCGAGCAATGCTTAAAACATGTGAACTCCCATGTTAATTTAAATGCCCTAATTTGAAGAGGATTTGTAAGGAACATAACATAGGCTGGGTTTATGGGCTGAGAAACGAAATGATTGTTAGGCTCAAAATGTGTGTAAATGGTGAGAGTTGGTGATCATCTTGACATTACCACTAGTTTTCTTTTTCCACCTTTGAAGATTTTCTTCATATCACAACTCCATTGATTGCAACATCATTTGAGTTTTTTAGTATCGCCTTGTTGGGGATACAACTCACTACATCAAGTGTTTGATTTTTCTCTTTGGGCATTGGCCTTACTTTTACCAGGCACACTGCTTTTTCATGCCCCTTATTTTTTGCACTTACTTTCTTTAGACTCACGTAGCCTCCATCATTCATCAGCATTTTACAACATGCTATTTGAATTTTTGTCTTTGCCTTGCTCCAGTGTGGGGGATGATCACCAACTGGGTTTAAAGAAATGAAATTATAGGCTCAAGTGGGTTATGCAAATGATATAAATGTATAGGATAGCGAAAGAAATGCTCTTCATCATGCTAAGGTACTTAAATTACCACATGAATTCAATGTAATAGCACAACTTGAAGATTGATGCAAGTGAGAGTAAGAAAATTTCTATCCATTTCCCTCTCCTTCAATGTCAACTTACCTCCATTTGCCCCGATGTGGGGTGGTCCTTGATAGGGGTAGCATGAAAGAAATTCTTCAAGTATTTAGGCTAAAAGAAGGGTTAAACAAGGGTTCACTAGTAGAGAAATGAACTGCCCCTCATCATTTTAGTTGTCGTACTTTTAACAAGAAAACTCTTCACCTTGAAACACAAAATGTTTCCATACTCACCTCATAATGTATAGACAAATGACTGTGTATGGGATAAGGCTTGCCTTTCACGGCTCATTTAGCATGTTCAAGTAACTCGACATCCTTCATTGAATTGTCCATTTTGATAAATTTCAAGTGGAATTGATGAATTGCACAATATTATGTGAAATCATTCTATAATGACAAAGAGGCCATGCTCTATTCTTGCACATCAAATCATAAAGTCAAAGCTGTTAAGTGTCCATGTCTTGCCCCTCTTTGCAAGGGAGCTCATAGAGGTTCCTTAAATGTGCGCAGGGTTGCACCTGAAACATAAATCAGATAATCAAAAGAAACAAATAAGGTAAATTAGATGCATGCTGGAAAATTATTTTATTTTGAAATTTTTTTAAAGGGAACATGAAGAAGCCTAGCCTTCAGAATTGGTTCCTTGCCGTTTTCTTTTGGTAGGATTTCATCATAGGGTTAGTTTAGTGTACTTCAACATGCCCTTAAAACATGAAAATCTCCATGTATTTTATTGGATGAAAAGCAATTTACATTATTGAAATAAGGGAAATTCTAGAATTGAAAATGTAAATATGCAAATATGGAAAGCAATAAAGACTCATGCGCAAAGGAGTGTGCAAATAATTAAAATTCTCCTACTCTCGAGCTTTGTCGATGGCAAACACTAAATTCTCTTTGAACAATTTAGTCATTCCTTCGAGTGCGTCATCTGAGCTCTCAATCTTTGGAGGTGCGGGATCATCTATGCCACCCCATCCATCTGGGATGATATCCCGTGGGTCGATGTAGGAGCTAGGAGGAGCCAAATACTTTACATAGTAATCGAATTTGCCACTTGGTTGCCCTAGGGTGTCCATCACTTCTGCTTCGTCATGCAACATCTGAAACATGGTGGGCTCAGCATCAAAACTGAAAATGACATTCACAGCTTTTGAGTGGTCAAGGAGTGGGTTATTCTGGATGTTTGGCTGTGCATCGCGGAATGAGACCACCTTGGCATCCAAAAGATTTTGGATTTTGTGTCGCGACGTATAGCAATCGTCAACAGAATGCCCTACCTCCCCCATATGGTAAGCACATGTCTTGGTCGGATCATAGTTGGGGAAACGCTCGGGATTAGATCACTTAGGTTCCTTAGCGATTAATCATTTCTTCTGAAGGGTCGGCAAGATCTTGGACAAGGGCTTAGGAAGTGGCGTAGATTGACGCCTGGAAGAGTTTTTCTGCTGGCCAAAGAATGGTCGTGCTCTTCCCTGTTGGGTGTTTGGGGTAGGGCGAGGTGGTTGAACATAAACTGCATTAACTTCTGCTACAGGTTCCTTATCCTTCTTGGTTGAGATTCTCCTATACGAGCTGGTTTGATCAGACGCCCATCCATCATGCAATGCTATTTCAATTTGCTCGTTGATAGGGATTAGCTGATTGAATGACTTAGCAGTCAAACCCAGCATTCGATTTTGATACTTAGGCATGAGTGTCTTCATGAACAAATCCATAAGCTCATTTTCTGTTGGCTCCAGAGTTATCTGAGCAACTACAGTCCTCCATCTCGTGACATATGCCTTGAAAGATTCTGTCCTCTTCTTTTCAGTGCAAAGTAAATCTTCTTGAGATAGAGTGACATCAATATTATACTTATATTGCTTGAAGAAGGCATCCGTCAAATCCTCCCAAGTCTCCAGCAGATTAATCTTCTTCATAATGTACCATTGAAGCACTGGTCCTGTCAGGCTTGCTAGAAATTGTTGAATCATTAAAGGGATGTTATCAACATATTGGGTCATCTTGGCCACATAAGTCCGCAGATGGATCTTCATGCAAGAGGTGTCATCATACTTTTCAAAGTCTGGCATTTTGAACTTTTTTTGGTATCTTGATCTTTGCATAATGGGAGAGGTTAGTTGGGCCTTGGCTAAATGAACCTTGCAGCTGCTTGAGTTTCTCCTCGATTTTTGCCATGCGTTTTTCTTGCTCAGTTTTCGGTACAGCCAAGTGTATCGCTTGTACCTCCTCATCAAGAACAATTTGAGGCGCGTCAGTAATTTTCTCTCTGGAGGCATCATTAGAGTTTGATTGGCCACTTGTGGATATATTCTTGCCTTTATCTCTCGGATCAGCCATGGGAGGATGTTGTGGTAACACCACTTCAACTTGTGGATTTGGTGGAACAGTGTTTGCTTGGAGATAATCGATTTGCTTAGAGAGCTGCTCAAGAACATTCAGGACTTGCTTCATCTCCGATTCAAGGGCAGCAACGTGAGCTTATTCAGCAACATGCATTTGTTTGGTGTTATAAGCCATTGTTGCCCTAGAACGAGTATGGATTGGCGATCTTGGGTGAGCCGTGTTGTTACCTAACAATGTAAAAAAATATAATAAGCATGACAACAAATGAGATTGATCCATGACAATGATCAATAGTTTATTTTATTAAGTGAAATCAAATTCTAAAGACATTCAAATTCCAAAGACATCAACTTAAAACGTTAAAATAACTCCCTAGGAAATTAAATTCCTAAAACATCAATCTAAGAAATTGAAATAACACCCTAAAGCCAGAATTAAACTCCTAAATCTAGTGATTCTTTTCCATATACAATTGGGAGATCACAATCTTTCGAAGCTTCTTGTTTTGCCGAACCAACTCAGAGATTCAAGCCTCCTTCCTTTCCACCGTTTCTTCAAGACGTTCAATTTGTGCTTTACGAGTGGGCGTCATGGTCACTTCAGGTATCACGGGAAGTAGAGCTTGAGGGATCTCGTGATGGTGGATATAATAATCCGAGGCATGAGAAACCCTCTCTTTTCCTTTCAATCTTCTAGGCACCACTATCTTTTCCGGATGGCATTCCTTCCATGCATTTTCAAGACGCTCGATCTCATCAAGGTATTTGTGATCCTTACATATGAAACGGGCTTGAAACAGATCCACTCGGAGAGGAGGTGGGATATCTTGGAGCACTCGATGCTGGCGGGCCACTCTATAAGGATAGTAAGATGTTGCACCAGTAATTCCAATAAGTGGAATTGGATTATCTGTCTTGTGAGAGAAACGAGCCATGCTAACATGGAACCATTTAGCATACCATAGGAAGCCCTTGAGATCTGGATCTTTAAGAAAAGTCACCCAATCGGAAAATGATTTTCCGATATACTTTTTCTCTAAGATTGAAAATCTCTTTATTGGGTAACTAGAATCATCAATTTCACCTCGACGCATGAAATGACGAAACTCCTTCATGTGAGAAATAAACCAAATTTGTAAAAGTTCAAGAGAGGCATTCATGATTTTCTCCATTTTGTTTAAAATGGTTGAGGGATAAAAATGTCTTAGCTAAGATCATGTTTATAAAGTTCATGCCAGCACATACTTGTCTGACCACCCATGCAATCGAAGGATCAATAGCATTTCTTTGATGACGAAATATTATAAGTCCAAAGAATGCTAAGATGAATATCCTACCCTTTTGGCGCATTGAAGATTGATTTAAAAAATGATCAGCCAAAAAAGAGAAAGGGCATGCATTACAATTAGCTTTCAAAACTTTTTTAATCTCATCAGTTTTAATTCTTAGAAATTGAGATAAAATTGATTAGGTTCCATACCAAGAGGTGGCCTAACAAGCTCAGTCTAAATGGGCATTCCTATGATAACGCTATGCTCTTCTAGTGTTGGAGTTAGCTCATTCTTACCAAAAATAAAGGTAGCCGTCTCGGGACACCAAAAGTGTGATGTAGCTTGCAAAACACCACTATGGACTCCAATATCCAAAAGGGGGATGAGCCGTCCTAGTATCGACTCCACATAATCCTGACCTTCTTTACTTAATTTGTTCCACCATCCTCTGAGCTTAATCTTGGGAGTTGGAATGAATTGAACATTGGATCTCCCCATTGTATATAGATTAAAACTCACGATCAACCTTTTGTCATGGACCAAAAGAAAGTGCAATAAAGTAAATAGATTGCATAATATAAGATAAGAATACTTACTTCACAAAGGAAAATGGCAACCACATAGACAGGCGCATGAGATGTGAGGCTTAACACCTAAACTACAAGGCTTAACAAGTTAAAGCCAAGAGGATGGGCCGACTAGTTGCAGTCTCGTGTACAAATGTTGGGTCCTCTTAACTCTGGCTCGGTCAAAAGGAAAATCCCATGATCACGCAGTCTCACGGACAAGGATAAACATTTTGACACCAAGAAAAAAATTTCGGGGTTGAGAAAGGCAACCTCTACATCGCGGTTTCGCATTCAAGGTTGGTTCATTTCTCAACACCATCCTAGAATCCTTAAATGTGGTCTAGGTCCGACAGCAGGTTGTGTGTACAATATGTAATGCTAAAACAATTTGAAAATCATGCACAACAATTTATAATGAAAGCAACACTTCAATGATAAGAAAAAAATTCAATCTCAACACCTTCCTACAAAACAAAGAGTTAGCGAGCACTACTCCCCTTATACCTCATTTCTAAAAAAACATTTAACACTTCATGTTAAGAGCGTACCTCGTTTCCATGTTGCCAAACAATATATATAATTTTTTTTTAAAAAAGAAAAAAGAAAAAAGAGAAACAGGCCTATGTCCACTATGAGTTTTAACTCTGTCCCCAGTGGAGTCGCCAAGCTGTCGCGACCATCCCGAGGGTGAATTACTCAAAGAAGGGTATTGGATTACTAAGTCCGAAGACTTGGCACAGACCCTCCCAAGTCTTACCAATCGTGACTTGATACTAAGAAATTAACTCATTTAAACATGCAATTATACTCAATTTGGAGCCGCCACTAATCAATTAAGGTTGGTTAGAAACCCAAGTAAAGTGAGAATACTTTACTTTTGCGAACCAGAGATTCAATACGTCCGGGGACATGGTTACGCTAGAAAAATCTAACGCCCTTTTAGTACCTTGTCATTTTAATTTAAAAAATATTTTGCAGCCAGTCTTGATTAATTTTAACCTAAGCTACTAACATGCAAAGGATGGTCATGCGGGTGCACAATCAATTCAATCAATTGAAGTGATAAATTGTAAGAAATTATAAACTACAACTTGATTGAGGTCCACTCTCTAAAGAAAAACTTACAAAAATGCTAATCAAAATGCATGCCTTAAACATGATTTCTAAATGACATAACACCTAATATATATATTTTTTTAAATGTTAATTATATGCAATCTTAATCTAAATTTGATATGCATGAGTTTTACTTTACTAACATATGAGATGCAATTCATGTGACATAATTTAAATCATTACAATATGTGTGCAATCTAATTTATATAACCCTAAATATGCATGTGCTATATGATATGGGATGTATCACGTGGTAATTCTATATGCATGTTCTTTTTATGATTTTTTTAAGGGAAAATTTCAAATAAGGGCCTGAAGTGGGTTCATTTTCTCAAAAAAGGACCTAAAGTGGGCATTGTATCAAATAAGAACCAAAAGTGGCTAATTTTGTCTCAAATAAGGACTCAAACTTTCAATTTTATTTACAGCTTGGGGTAGTTTTGTCCAAGAACATTTTTTCTTTATTTTTTTTTTCTTTCTTCATCTTCCTCACACCTCCTCTTTCGGTCTACATTACCTCCTTCTTCAACACCATAATCAGGCCCCTACTAGCGACCTCGTGAGCTTCATGTCATCACGTAGTTGGTCCTCATGACAAGAAGTTGGATTGGAGTTATTTGCTACTGGCCACCTTCTTGGATGCTAAAATCCTCAATTCCTCAAGATGCATCAAATCTTGGCTCACTTGTGCTCAGGCTAAAGCTCAGATTGACCTCCATTTGACTACGATGATGTTGGATTTTCTATCAAGGGCAGTGGTCAATGAGGTCGATAGCTCGAATAGGACTTGTCAATGGCGGCAATGGGGCAACAAAGTACAACAGTTTCTACAATTAATGATGTTAGATACAACTAATGATCAATCTCAAGATGAGGTATTGATTAAGGAGAAGAGCTGTGTCGATGAGAATGACAAGAGTGTGAGTGGGTGTCTCTAGACTAGGGATTATTGAAAGGAGCCATTGGCATTGCAAAGGGGAAGGGGGATCTTTGAAAGATTGAATTTACGCAAGAGAGGCAAACCCAAATTTGAAATTGATGAGGCAAACTCTTGCCGAGGTTGAAATAGTTGCCGGCTGCAACAAAATTGTTCTTTGGCGTGAAATTGTTGATCACAAAGTGTTAATTGAATAGAGGCATAAGTTAGTCAAACAAGACAATCTGGCGATGCTTGGATATTGCTACTCTATTATTGGCAAGCAGGACCGAAAACAGCACAAAAAATTGCAGTTGCTGGGTTAGCGGAAGGCTCGGAATAAGTGGAGTTTGATGCACTCTTGAGGCGAGAGAAATACGTCGCCAAAGGGATTAGTTGCATCGCTTGAGAGTTGGACAAGATGTTGAGTCTCAGCAAAAGCAGATTTATATTATGGCTTTGAGATCAGAATTTGCGATGAATGTTGGAATAAAAAGAACTTATTTTTGAAGGCTCATTTCGGCTTCGTGGAATTGTCTACAAACCATTAAAAAGAGTGATTTAAAATTTTCAACAAGTTAGACTACGTTGTAATGGCTCGTGTTAAAGAAAACCCAATTTTGGTCATTCAACGAGATGACACAAAAAGCGATGGAGGGGCTGATAATGAAGGTGATGTAGAGAGTGAGAAAGATGAAGAAAGAAAAAAGAAGAAAGAGAGAGACAAAAAATAAACAACAATGTTCTTGGACAAAAGTACCCCTAGCCGTGAATAAAATTAGAAGTTTAGGTTCTCAATTGAGAGTAAGTTAGCCACTTCGGGTCCTTATTTGAGACAGAGTCCACTTTATGTCATTTTTGAGAAAATGGCTCCACTTCAGGTCCTTATTTGAGGTTTTCCCTTTTTTTTTAATGATTTTTTATATTACACATATGCAACCTATACTAACAATGATGACATGAAATGGGATTAATTAGGAACTAACCTATTAACTAACCAAATAAATGACCTTTGTGTGTTTTTTTTTCAATGACTTAATAATTCTTATTAGGAAAAACAATATAATGATACAATACTAATCTTTGGCTTTTTTTTATTAAAAAAAAAACTATACGACGGGAATATTAAAACATTAACCTATGACCCACTAATTAGAGCGCAACATGTGGTGTGCACATTATGAAATCTATATAACCTAAATAACATTTTTTATTCTTTTTTGTTTTGGTTTTATTAAAGGAAAATTATCCTAATTCTATTAAAATGCATTGATTTAAACTCGAAATGTTTATGGACCTAAATACCTAAATTCTAGAGATGACATGTGATGCATGATATGTGATGAGCAAATAATGATAACACACCAAAACATGTGTCCTATTGAAAATTTATCAATGTAAATCAATGACATATTATCTCAATGATGCAAAGCAATTCATGAATTTGCCATGAAAAGTCGAAATAATCAAAAATCTAACCCGACGTCTCGCGGCTCAATATTTTTTATTATTATGACTTAATATGACAAATTTCTTAATCGGATAATGATAAGAATAAATCAAAACAAATCAATGTTAGAATAAAAAACTATGAGTCCGAACACTCGAACTAAATTTAGCCTAAAATTTTACCTAGTTTCGAAAAGTTATCTCCAAGCTGGAAACCGGTAAGGAAAGATGCCAAGTTCACCCTTCTCAAGCCTCAAGTGACTTGCACAAGGAAAATGGTACCAACAGTACTGAACTTGCTGGACAACTTCGGATGAAGGTTGGTCGACATCGGAATGGGTGAGGGAGACAATCAGCATTGGAGCTTCGGCAGGGACTGGGAAGCGGTAGCAACAGGGAGGCGCGACGTCGCTGACCGACGAATAGCAATAACTGGGTCACAGGTCGCTGCGGTGGTGGTGAGCAGTGGTGTCGGGGGGTTGGCACGGTAAGATGCTACAACTGGTTCGGCTGAGGACGCTGGTGCAGGCGCAGCAGAGGTGGCACGGGGGCTTAAACAGCGGTGACTGGCATGGGGGTTGATCAGCTGCGGCTGCGAAGCGGTGGTAGTGCGGCGAGTAGGTGTCGCGTGCGTCGCCTATGGCCTCGAGCTATAGGACAGTGGCTGCTGTGGGTGTCGGGCACTGGTCGTTGCAGGGTAGCAGCTGCTGGTGAGTAGAGAAGTCGACAGTAGGGAGCCTAGCGTCAGGCGGAGTGGCGAGCTAGCGTCAGGTCGCTGATCGAAGGTGCTGCAGGCATCAGGGAATAGCGTTAGGTGGGCAGAGACTGGCGAAGACAAGGCAGAGCTTTGGACGAGGCGGAGGGTTGCTGACCGGAGATGCTGTAGGCACAGTGGACATTCGGGTTGTTGTGGGTCGTCGCAAGGCCGGCAAGGGGAAGCTTGGCAGCAAAGGTGCTTGGTGGGACGCGGCAGGGTGGTTGGATCTCGGGTGGAAGGCACGGCGAAGGGCTTCACAACTTCTGAGTAGAGGAGGTCACCGGTCGAAGGCCCCTTGAGGAAGAAGAAGAACCCTTCTTCCTTTTCTCTTTTCCTCTTTTTATATTTTCTGCCGTCGTGTACTTTTCTGCAGAAGCTTTGACTTTTATCCTTTTCCCCCAAAAGCTTTTCCCTTTTGAACGGAAAAGCCAAAGGGGAAGAGCTTTTCTCTTTTTCTTCTCTTTTGTGAAATTTTTTTTTGACCTAGAGAAAGCCCCCGTTTCGAAGCCTCGGACTCTCCATTTATAGAGTTGAAAGAAAATCAAGTTTGTTTTGCAAGTGAAATATTCACTCAACAACTCAACAAGAAAAATGGCTCCAAAATCAAACAACAACTAATTTTTTTAAATTTTGAAGTGAGGATATATTTTCAACAACAAAGATATTTCATTATTCAAAAATTTCCAAAATCTCCCTCCAAATGTTTTATTTTATAAGTTATTTATTATCCTCTATTTTTTATTTTCTAAAAGGTAAGTTTAATCCTAAATGTTATTATTACCTACATGCAATGCTATGGAATGCTTAATGTAAGTAAGTAAATAGCATGGTTAAAATTCGGTGTCAACACGCTCCCATTCATCTTCATCACAGCTTCAACCTACGCAGGAAAAAAAACAAGAAAGAATGACCCACATGTGAGAAAACATCCTTCGGCATCGTGGAACATTCAAAATTAATGCACTGCTCAGGCGGATCGAAAACCAGATTCGTTCAAGAAAGGGGGTGCTCGATTGTATAGTTACCTTGCATTCCACGGAGCAAAACTTGGCGCCCAACGACCGAAGCCGGAACTGGCAAGATTCGCACTTCACAACGCTGTTCAGATCGTAGGGGCGAGGCATTCCACGGAGCAATACTCGTTGATAGTGTGTGGACGGATATCGGAAATATCCCACAACGATTTCAAGTCCTTCATTTTGAATAACGCGTCTTTGCTAACTTTATATACCTGAAAAGATTAAAACCCAAAAACAAAAACTGAAAATGGGCAATGAATTCAAAATGAGGAAAAGAAACCCTAATTTCCCGTTTTTCTTGATCATGCAAAGATAAGAGCAGTATATTATGCATTTTCGCAAGACATCGATAAAACAAACGCAGTTACGATTACAGACACGAAGACGATTCGAAATGGAAGTCAGTACCCTTATCATCTCATGCTCGAATAGATCGTGTTGTTGCACACAGCAATCATGCAGTCCCTACAGTAGAAATCAAGCTTTTCGGAGAGATGAATGTCACACGGGCCATGGAACTTCATGCTCGCTATCAGCCTCAACCACATTGTTGACACCTGATTTAAATTTAGTTTTTTAGAAATTAAAAATAGAGCATTTGGTTTTGGAGGGAAATTTTTAATATTCTTTTGAATAATAAAACATTTGATTGTTGAACAAATCTCCTCATTTTGAATTTTAAAAAAAAAAATCAACAACCATATGATTTTTGGAGCCATTTTTTGTTGAGAAGATGAGTAAATATCAGGAAAATCTTCAACAATTTCGAGTCTTCCCTCTATAAAAGAGGGCGAGTTTTCAGAACGGGAGGGGGGCTTCTCTTCGTCTTTCGTCGAAAGAAAAAATAGGAAAGTGAAGAAAAAGAAAAGAAAATGTGGGGGTTTTCTCTTCATCGAAAAAAAAAAAAAAGAAAAGCCAAAACGGTGAAAACAGAGAAAAATGGGCTTCGTTTCTTGAAGGAAAAAAAAGAAAAGTCAAAAGAAAAAAGGTGCAAAAAGAGAGCAGAGTGAAAGTGACGGGTGAGAGAGACTTGAGGAGAGAGAAAGTAAAAAAAGTCACTGTGCTTCTTCTTCGAGAGGTCCTCGCCTGACTCTGTTGCTGCTCATTGTGCCTCCCGTTGCCGCGACCACTGTCTCTAGCCGCCCTGCTGCTCTGCGCCGCACCATCGCGCCACCTCCACGCCACCACGTCGTCGCCGCTCGCTACAGCACCGCGACCCCTCCGCTGCTGTAACACTCTCCATTGACGCTCCCTCCGCCACTCCCAACTGCAGCAGACCTTCACCCGACGCCCCGCACTGGCAACTTGCGACTGCCAGAGCACTACACGCCTCCATCGCCGTGTTTCCACCACCGCTGTTTTGTCGGTCTTCCCCGAAGCTCACCGCGATCCCTCGCCTCGTTGCTGCGTGTCTCCGCCACCGAGCCCCCCTGCGCCAGTTACCGCAGCCCCTGTGATTAGCCTCGATTGCGATTCTGACGCCTAGCGAGCACCGTGCCACTGCACCAACCAGTTCCGCACCCGGAATCCTCTGCCCGTGATGCCCATCACCAGTGGTTCGACCTACTGTGCGCCCGACACCTGCAGCGCACCTCACCGCTCCACTCGCCGTCCACCTCACTGTTTCATGACATGATGCATCAAGAAATTGAGGTTTATGTTGATGATATGATTGCAAAGACTCAACCTGGAAAAAGCCATGTCGAGACCTTGAAGAAGCTGTTTGATCGGCTCCGTGAGTTCAAGCTTCAACTAAATCCCACTAAGTGCGTATTCGGAGCAACATTCGGCAAATTACTCGAATTCATTGTGAGTAGTAAAGGGGATTAAAATCAACCCAGCTAAAGTTAAGGCCATTTGTGAGCTGCGACCTTCGTCAACGGTGGAAGAAGTCCGGAGCCTTTTGGGGAGGTTGAATTACATTGCTCAATTCATTTCCCAACTTTCTGAAACCGCCAAGCCGTTCTTCAAGCTCCTAAAGAAGAATGCACGAGTCAACTGGGATGATGAATGTCTAGAAGCGTTCGACAAGTTGAAATGTTACTTGATGAATCCACCAATGCTTGTCCCGCCATCACCGGGGCATCCTTTAATTCTTTACCTCACCATTCATAGTGAGTCATTAGGTGCAATGTGGCTTAAGAAAGTCCCGTTGACAGAAAAGAACGAGCTATTTATTACTTGAGCAAGAAATTCACTATATCAGAGTTGAAGTATCTTGATGTCGAAAAGACTTGTGTGGCTTTGGTTTGGGTATTGCATAGATTGCGACAATACACATTACATTACTAGACTTTCCTCGTGACTGAGAACGACCTCATCAAGTACTTACTTGATCGACCAACTTTGGTGGGTAAGTTGGCCAAATGGCAAATTTTAACTTCCAAATTTGATGTGCAATTCATGCCACAAAAGTCGGTTAAGGGACGAGTGATCGCTGACCTATTGGCTAAGAATTCGGGAGTCCCTAATGACAATGATAGCTTCCTTGATGACCGTGTCTTGAATGCAAATGAAGACTTGTGGAAGATGTTCTTTGATGGAGCTGTATACTTGTCTGGTTTTGGTACTGGGGCAGTTATGATATCCCCAAATGGACAACACCATCCGGGGGCTGCAAAATTGATATTCCCATGCACTAATAATGTGGCTGAGTATGAAGCTTGCATCCTCGGCCTTCAGGCCGCAATTGGGATAGGTGTGGCCAAGTTAAAAGTGTTTGGAGACTCCACACTAGTCATAATGACCTATAGGTGAATGAAAGACCAAGGAAATCAAGTTGCTCTCATACCACAAGTATTTAAAAGATCTGGTGGAAAAGTTCGAGGAAGTTTCGTTCGAGTACTTGCCAAGGTCTCATAATCAATTTGCGGACGCACTTGCGACGTTGTCTTCTATGCTGCAAGTCACTGATGGATTAGAGGTTGAGCCTCTGAAAATAGAGGTTTTGCCGAAGCCAACTTATTGCATGGTAGTGATAGAGGAACCGGATGGAAAACCATGGTACCATGACATCATGACTTATATTCAAAAGCAAGAGTTCCCATAAGGTAGCAATCCAGCTGATTGAAAGCATCTCGTCAAACTTGCCTCCAAATTCTTTATTAGTGGGGATACATTATACAAACGGTCCTTCGACTTCGTCCTACTTAGATGTGTCAATGCTAAGGAAGCCACTCAGTTGATGGAAGAAATACACAAAGGAGTGTGTGGTCCTCACATGAGCGGCCACATGTTAGCAAAGAAAATTATGAGACTAGGTTACTTCTGGCTAACCTTGGAGACTGATTGCATTCAACATGTCTGGAGTTGTCACCATTGTCAGATTTATGGAGACAATATAAATTTTCCTCCAAATGAGCTGCATCAACTGTCAAAATCATGGCCTTTTTCGATTTGGGGCATCGATGTAATAAGCCCAATTAATCCGAAAGCCTCGAATGGTCATCGTTTCATCCTTGTCGCTATCGATTATTTCACAAAATGGATAGAGGCAGCATCCTATGCAGTTGTCACCGCAAAGAATGTCGTGAAGTTTGTGCGACGGGATATTATTACCCATTATGGCGTGCCTGAAGCCATCATCATAGATAACGGGACAAAACTAAACAACAAACTTGACAATGATTTGTTCAAGGAGTTCAAAATTCGTCATTTGAATTCATCACCCTATCGCCCTTAGATGAATGGTGCGGTTGAAGCAGCGAATAAGAACATCAAGAAAATTCTGGCAAAGACAGCTGATAATTATTGTTGCTCATAACGCAAATGTTTCATGACAGATAGATGAATTCGTATAATTCGGAAATTGTATTAATCCAATGCTCACAAGATGAGCTACGAATTTGAAATTTTTTTAAAAATATGGCACCCCTGAGACAACTCTTTCATAATGGCTTTACTTTTAAGAAAACATATTTCTTCAAAGCAATCTTGAACAAAGTTTTTAATCACAACTGATATCATTGCGAGGAAGAAGACAATGCGCGTAAACTAAAGAAATTTTTCGCCTTTTAGCACAAAAAATTTCCTCCATTAATTTAAAATTGAACATAAAACAAGAAAAATTGTCCTTTTCCTTTCAAGCTAATATATTAATTAATTTCTGTTTAAAAACCGATTTCATCTTTAAAAGTCAATAAAGTATTGTCATGTAAAAGTGATACCCTTTAAGCTTTTAAAAAACAAGAAAGAGATAACCAAACGGCCTCTTATGTTTTGTGGAAAATATAATCTTAATCGCAATTTTATAGATGCCTAGGGATGATAAGGGCAAAGGAGTAATTACAAGAAACCTTTTGTTTTAGTATGGATTAGAATGAAAAGATTTTATGTACACTGCGCACCAGCGAAGTTTCAAAAACTCACAGAAGACAAAGGGCTACGGTGAGTGAGGTACAAAGCAATACTTTTATTCTGTCCATTGATTAGGGCAATTCAAAATCTGGATATTGTGATGATATAGTACGAGTTAAATAATTCCATCTAGGGGGGTTTTAGCTCTTAGAAATTTTATTTTTATCCAATTCGACCTATATCCTATTCGACAAAAAAGTCTAGATGACTAGACACACTTAATATTTAGTATTTACTCAAATTGGAAAATGTATGGTTCAATTTACAAAATTCAAAACTTCAGAAAAGCGTGGCCCTTTTTAGATATTGTACACTTGAAAAAAAAAAATCCAATTTTAAAATGTGTTTAAAAGAATTTAATTCATCTTCTAATTATGCAGTTATCTTTCAAACTACCAAGCATAAGTGCACATGGGTTGCCTGTTGGTATTATTAATCAATGGAAAGAAATTGGTGGCATTATAATAAGTTTTACAAATATAAAATAGGGTCATCAAATTACGCGTTTACTCATTGACATGATATTAAAATATAACTAAGGCCAACGCTAAATACACCATTACATTGGCTCTATACACACCACTTCAAGAGTTAGCATGACAAAAATACCCAAATTGTGGGACTTGCAGAGTTATAATATTTCTTTTTCTTTTTCTTTTCTTCTTCCCTACAAACGTTCAGCTTGCCCATCTCTCTCCCGCACGAACAGTAGCGAAGATCAGGGATCCTCATAAGCTCGCCGTAGCCACCCGAACCGAAATCCGAGCAACGAGAAGGGTTCGATCCTAACACAATGCGAAGTCTTCTACTTGTTTTCTATTCTTTTCTTCTCATTTTCAGAGCCTCGTTGTGATTTTAATTTTGAACTTTTTAATCTCACGTATTGATTGATAATCGGCAAGATAAAATTAATTTTCGCATCATATTCTTGTCTTTCCCAACATACGTACCTACTCCAATTAACCGAATGTGAAGTCAGAGGGACATCATTAGAAAAGATATGCAAATTCAATGACTTAATTACACAAGTTAAATTTGAAGGAGCTGCTTAGAAAAAAAAAACAATTGCACAAAGTTTAGAGTTTATATCGAACCTTAATATCACCCTTTTTCTTGTTTTGATAAACAGTAACGATACAATCTCCGACTCAGTAGGCCGAAGTGGGATTGCAGGACAAGGGCCCCCATTCATCTTCTCTAGCTTCTTTGTTCTCTTTTTACTTTAAGAAAATTAAAAAAAAAAAAACTTTCTGTTGCTATTTAGTCAAGCTAAGCAGCCCATGACATAAAATAATTGTAGATGGATCGATACATTAAATTGGCTATTTGCAAAAAAAGAAAAAAAGAGATATGTGCACTAAAAATTCTAAAACTTCTCACAAAAATGTAAGTAAATCCTAAAACTTATTAGATTGTGCAATCGAGTTCTTCCGTTAACTCCATCCAACTTGATTAATGGAAAATACTGATATGACTTTTTTTAATTATTTTTTTCTTCTATGTGGTAATGATGTGGCTAAAACATGAAACATAAGACTAGAACGATGCTGTTTTGGTCCAAGTATGATTTTAATACAAAATTTATTCAAATTAAATAAAAAATAAAATTTAAAAAAAATGGAGGAAGGATAATCGGGCGATGAGGGCTGCAACCCTCGCCAAGTCCTGCTGGCCCTCAACTGCAGTTGACAAGTCACTGGCCCTAGTGGTAGGCCCTCACCACCTACTCCTTCTTCTTCTTTTTCATCTTCTTCTATTTTATTTTGTATGTTAAAAATTTTAACTTATCTTTTATTTAATTTAAATAAAAATGGTATTATAAATTGGATTTGGATAAAAATGACGTCGTTTTAGCTACATCATCGCCACGTAGGAGAGAGAAAATATTAAAAAAAGTCACGCCACTATTTTTCATTAGCCAAGTTGGATGAAGTTAACGGAAGGACTTGATTTTACTAATTTAATAAGTTTTAGGACTTGATTGTACTTTTTGTAAGTTTTAGAACCCAATTGCACTTTCCTTACAAGTTTTGTAATTGTTTTATGGCATTTGGAATTCGAGTTTCAAGTTCCGATTTTTTTCGATATTGGTCATTTAAAACCAAAGAAAATGCTTAAGAGTCTATCTCTGTGCAAAAAATTATGACTCACAAATAGTTAATTATTTAAGTGCAATTAGATTTTTAAGCGAATAGGGTCTCATAAATCTCTTATTATTCCCAGTCAGAGGTGCAAATAGTTGCATTACTCGTTTGATTCAGGACTTTTAGATCAATGTAAATAATTTTCAATAGGTCCGTGTCACTTTCAAGTAGGCAATCGCATAAGCATTTCACGGAAAAGCTTGTGGGATTTTCGGTTAAAAGTATATGATTTTTGAAGGCTCTTTAATTGTTTGAGGAAATTTAATTTCGCTAGCAAATTAATACAACAAATCAAAATACTAAGTCAAAATGAATCGAAAAATCGAAAAAAGAAGAACAAAATATCGCTTAAAAAATTCAAATGATTGGCTCTACGCATGACGTGGTCATCATGTAGGATTGTATCAAGATGACAGTATTGGGACATCCAGGTTCCTCTTTTTCAGCAAAATCAAACCAAGCAATTCATGATTTAGCATTCTTGATGCGCTGTCCTTTAGGTATTAGTGGAGTTCGGAGTTTGAATGAATCTTGGATCATGTAATCATCTTCCAATTAAAGTTATAGAGGAAGGTCGAAAAATCAAAGACAGTATAAGGACCAATATAAGCTCATATGATCAAACAAATTTATTGATGATTCAATTGTTGAAAGGCATCAACAAGAGTTCCATTCCACACATAGACTAATTAGGTATTTTGACATTAACATTAGAGGAACTAGTTAATACGCGTCTGATGCACGAACATGTGTGAGTCTTTAGATTACAAAGTGCCAACCTAGCCCCTGGACATTGAGGGAGACAATCGACATCTCGTTGACATGCTGCTTCCACTCTTGTCACCATCCATGGCTCACCTGAAAAAGCACAAAAGAACAAAAACAAAAATTCAAGATATTGTCATTTTTATCTTCTTCTTTTCTTGGGAGATTTATTTTGAAATAGCACGTGCCTTGCACATGAAGGATAGGAATTACAAAATTAAGCAAACAGGTGTATTCCTTTGAGAGAGAGAGAGAGAGAGAGAGAGAGAGAGAGAGAGAGAGTTACAAATTAAAGTCACCAAGAAAAAGACCAACATCAACTTGGAGAGAGAGAGAGAGAGAGTTACAAATTAAAGTCACCAAGAAAAAGACCAACATCAACTTGGAGAGAGAGAGAGAGAGAGAGTTACAAATTAGAGTCACCAAGAAAAAGACCAACATCAACTTGGAGGCTTGCTTCACGATTCCTTTGGGTCTAGGTTTGCTTTTGATAGAGTGATGAATGGTTGATGGTTTAGTTATGCTAAACAGAGAGGGCTATGCAATGAAATTCATGTGCACTACAAGTCTGTATTTATACACTCGAAAATTTTTGTGCTATTAAATGTATTTAATGGTTATGATATGTTTAGATTTCCCTCTTACGCATTTGGTAATTTCATCATTGAGATGATTTCATGACATACTTATGATAGATTCTAGTGATTTTTATTTCTAAACATGCTCTTAATTAACATATATTTGTTGAGGCTCTCAATACAACTTAGAAGGGGGTCGAATAGGTTGTGTGTAATACTATAAAACTTTCGCAGAATATTAAACAATCAACACACAAGATTGTGACAGAAGCAAATTAGCGTGTGTGATGTTAGAAATTAATTTTCTTTCATTTAGTTACATTTTTTCATTTGTGGCAAACAATGAGGCATTTTATCGGAATCAAGGTAAAAATTCTGAGGAAGATTTTTTTTTTTTTTTGTAAAAAGAGTGAAGCAAACAAATCTCTTTACCAATTTGTATTTGATTATTTTCTATGATTCTCATTTACAAATAACTAATCTAAACCTACTTACCAAAAAAAAAAAAAAAAAAATAATAATCTAAACTGTTTACGGTTAGTAGTTGTTGGGGTTTCATGAATCATGTATAAGAAAAAATCAACAAAATAAACACAGCGGAAACAAAGATAAATATTACACATGTTTTTCCTTAGGCGTTGTTCGTGCGTTTTAATCAAAAATCTAAACATAAAAGGGAGTTAAATGAAATACCTCTCGAAGCGCGCTTTGAAACAAGTCGGTTCGGATGTTCTACAGAACAAGTCCCACAAGCGTCGGACCTCTAGTTCAGACACACCAACAACGAACGTCGAACGGAAAAGAGAACTTTCGGATATCCACCACTTCGATCGTGCTAGCCATCACGTGGAAAGAATCCGTCGTATTCTTGATGTATAATAGTCACGGCCCGAACGAGAGAATTGTTTTTCTTCCTCGTGTCTCGAAGACACAAGAACACATGCACACTTTTTCTCAATATTCAGCAACTAGAGAACTCCAAAAATTTTTGTTCATGGTGAAGAGCCGATCCGGAACAAGAAGACAAAACACACGAAGTCTCCTTTTCAATTTTTCAACAGCTCTTTTACTCTTGTCCCTCAATGGTTTTTATAGAAAAACCGACCAACAACGGTTGCTAATCGATGGACGATCAACAACCGTTGTTGATCATCCACAGCAGACGATCGTGCATGAGCGGTTGCTCATGCACGATCTTGGCATGATGGTCAGCAACCGCTGACCATTACGCTTCATGCATGTGCACGAATTCGTGCACATGCATGAAGCTTTAATTTAATAGTTAATTAATTAATTAAATGAATAAATGATTAATTAAAATAACATAATCCTTATATCTACAATTGAAATTCCTAATATGTAACTATTACATAGCAGCTTTAGGGCATATATCTAACAATCTCCCACTTGTACTAAAACCAATAATGAAAGTACACAATTGGGGTATGTTAACATATATCCACTTTGGGCATGTGTGTGCATCATATGCAAGTAGGCTCGTGACTATAATACAAATTAAATTAAATCTCATTTAAGTTAATTTCAAATCGACTCAATTCGATTGCAGTAATTGCAAACATATTTGCAATAATATTGTTGACGCCTTAATTTTATTTAGGTATGTTTTAGTTTATTTATTAAGTTATTATTCTCTTTATTGGATAATAAATAATAAAAAAAATGATGAAAAGAAAAGCGAAAAAAGCGAAAACGGAAAAGAAGTAAAGAAGCAACCTCCGCATGGGCCCTCGGCCCATTTCCGCCTCGACCCGGCCCCGCCAGGTCTTCTCCTTCCTCGCGCCTCTGCAGAGCACGCGCAGGGGGCGCGACGGAGGGGAAGGGGATGGACGGACGACGATGGGACGTGGAGCAGGGGGCAGCTGGTGTCGGATGGGACGCCGGTTCGGCCGGCGAAGGCCATGGCGATCGGCGGTCGAACTCCGTCGACCGGCCGCCCCTCGCCTATAAATACCTCCCCCCCGACGACGACGACGGACACACCGAGATCGCGGAGAGAGAGAGGGAGCCAGATCGAGTCGCAGCCCTTGGACACCCCACTGAGAGACTTCAGGGGGGCCGAGGGCTCGCGGCCTCGGATCTGAGCCCCGCCGGAGGGAGAGTAGAGAGAGAGAGATAGGCACGGAGAGAGAAAGACGCAGGAGGGATTCGCATGGGTCTCGCCGTTGCCGAACAGGTATCGCGCTGTCCCCGTCGCCGTCGCCATCTCCCCCTCCATAGTCCAATCATCTTCGCCGTTGCCGCCGTCTTCGCCGTCGTCGCCATTGCAGCTCCCCGGCGCCGCGGATTCGCAAACCCTAGGGTTTGCGATTTTCCGGGTCTCGAGGCGGATCCGGACCCGGAAAATCGGGTAGGGTTCGTGGTCTGTGGGCGGCGGGAGTCGGGTCGTGAATCGGAGTCGGGTCGGGCGGGGTTCACGGAGAGTCGGGTCGCAAAGCGGGCTGTCGGGCCGGGTCGTTGGGCCGAGCCGGTGTCCCCGAACGCCCGGCCACGACGCCGTTTCGTTAAATAAAAAATAATAATAAAAAAGAAGAAAAATTTGAGTCGGGCCCGTCCTTAATCGGATCGTTGGCCGGGTTGGACCCAACCCGCGGATCCGACCCGGTCGGTTTTTATATTATTTTAAATAAATAAATAATAAATATTTTATTTCAAAAAAATAAAAAATCAAAAAATGTTTTATTTTCAAAAATATTTAAAAATGTATAATTTTTTTTATTTTAAAAAAATCGAGAAAAATAAAAAATAATTTATTTTCCAAAAAATCAAAAAATCAAAAATATTTCATATTTTCCAAAAAAATGTCAAAAATAAAAAAAAGGCCAAAAATTCATGAAAAAGCCAAAAATTCAAAAAATCACAAAAAAAAAAATCCCTTTTGTGTCCAAAAATTAGAAAATGACCTAGAAAATGTTTTTCCTCTAAAAAATGCATGAAAAATCCCTCGAACATCCAAAAACCTCATGGTTTAAACAAGATTAGGTACCGAAAAGGCATTAGTGATTAACTAGTGTAATCAAGTCCCCGATCCTAATTTCTCTGGTTGCGCAGGAGTGAGTATTTCTCCCGATACTTCACTTGGGTTTCTAATCAACCCACCCCAAATCGATTAGTGGCGACTCCAATTTAAAATTTGATTTACAGGTTAAAAAACTTGAACCATTAAGTCATGAATTGGTGGACTTGGGAGAATCCGGGCATAACTAATTTCAGCCGAGCCATTAGTCTCCTTAGGCGCCCGTACTTGATCAACGGGTGCCAAAAAAAAAAAAAAAAAAAAAAAAAAAGAGGTCGCGATAGCTTGGCGACTCCACGGGGACAATTTGAGAACTTAGGCCATTTTTGTCTTGTTTAAATTGACTTTTTTTTTTTTTTTTTTTTTTTTTTTTTTTTTTTATGCAGGTCAGTAGTTTAGAAATTTATTTTAATTTTGTTTAAAATAGATTATCTTGTGATTATAAATTGTTGTGCATGCTTTACTGTTTTAACACTACACATGGCACACACAACTCGGCCGCCGGACCTGGGCCGCCATAGGATTTTTAGGATGGTGTTAAAAAAGATACGACCTCGAACGCGAGACTGCGATGTAAAGGTTGCCTTTCTTTTCCCCGAATTTCTTAGCCGAGGTTAAGGGGGTATGCTGCTAACGCGAGACTGCGACAGGCAGATACATTTTTAATTTCATCAAACCTTCTGAGTTAGAAATCGAGCCACACATCTCATGTGCATGTCTTTGTGCTTGTCATTTTATTTAAAAGCAAAGTAATTTCTTCACTTTTACTTAGTCTTTTTATTTGGCCCATGGCAATTTAGGATAAGCTTTTCAAAGTCCCAGTTTATATGCGATGGGGAAAGATGATATCCAGTTCATTTCTGCTCCCAAGGCGGAGCTCTTTAGATGGTGGGGTCAATTGGATCAGTTTGCCCAAGAGCGCGTGAAGGCCAAACTCGATCATCTCCTATCGCTGATCCAAATCACTGTTCGTCCCGAAGTCATACAAGCCATGGCACATTTCTGGTGCTCGAGGACACTTACTTTCATGTTTGGTAGGTTTGAGCTAACCCCAGCCCTGGAGGAATACAACATCATCATTGGAATGCCTCTTGAGAAAAAGATTGTCAGGCCATCAACAGGTATCATCCCATTGCGTGGGTTGGCGCGACTTTTAAGAACTAAAGTCCATATTATGACACAAATTCTTGAAAACAACCATAATACCTGCCCGTGTGAATTTATGAATGCTTGTTTTCAAAATCAGCCTATGACCCAAAAAAGTGAGATTTTCCTCCTAGACTTTTTCGGGCTCATCATTTTCCCTCATCAAAGAAATGCCATAAGTCCTAAGATGGCATGGATAGTCGACCAAATCTTGAGGGGGGGAAATTATGTCAACATGATTTTAACTTAAACATTCTTGTCCTTTAATCGTTTTAAAGACAACACGGAGAAAATCATGCGGGTCTCTCCTGTAATTTTACAAGTCTGGTTCTTTTCTCACCTAAGCGAATTCCGAGACTTCATGCGATCGTCTGAAACAAATACCTTCGAAAATCCATTACAAAAATTTATGGTTTTAGGACCATATATTCCCAATCAAAGCTGTTCAAATTGGGTTGACTTCCTAAGAAACCCAACTCCTGAGGCATTCCAATGGTGTGCTGGTTGGTTCCATGAAAAGAGGGCCCACTTTGCTTACAAACGCACCCACCCAATTCCGTTGCTCGACTGCACTGGCGCTGTTCCCTATTACCCATATCGGGTGGCACGACAATTTGGAGCCCTTCAAGAAATTCCACCACCTTCCAAGAGGAGAATTCCTCCAGTTATTTTCAACACAAGCCGTGACTATGCGGTCGAAATTTCTATCGTTGAAGAAACTTGGGACAAGTGCCATCGCAAAAGGATCATGGTACTTGAAGGGCTTGAGGGAGAAGAAAAAACCCACCACGCCTCTGCGGCCTACATCCACAATCATCACATCCCGACAAGGTGGAAGCCATCGGTCCCTCGCTCAATCAGAGAGAGTAGCCCGCACGAGTAAGCAGGGTTTATGCAGAGGATATGGGAATATGCCAGATACTCATCTCAGAGCTAGTCCAAGAAAGCAAGCAGTCTTTGCAAGAACAAGGCTCCCTATCGCATATAGATTAACAGTCGTGTCTCCCTTAGTGTTTATATCGTTAAAGTTTTGTCCCATTGTTTAGGGACTTTTGTTTAATATCTAGTATTTTATTCTATCATTTCAATTTTGAGTTCTAGATGTCAGAAGTCTGCGGTCTATGAAATCCTCTTTTGATGAATAAAAAACAGTTAGGCCATTGCCATGGGTCAATTTTTGTTTACTTCCATACTCATTCATTGTTTTCGCAAACGAACAGGTAATTATGAATCGCCGACCACCAATAGCTCGTGAATGGCCTCATGCGCTAGGGCCCGATCAGAATGATGTACAAAATCGCCTTATTAACATTGAAGACGGCGTAGGACAAATGTCTATTGTCCTTCAACAACTCTCAAGACAAATGGAATCCACTCAAGTCGAACCCAACTCTATAGTTGCCTTAAACGCCATCATGACACCCGCAAATTTGCCAGAAAATAGCCAGTACCATAGACAGTTTGAAAGGATCATGAAAAAGTTAAACCAGCTGCAGGAGCAGAATCCCATGGACCTGTCTAATTACGCCGGCATTGAGATCCCTGAAAAACTCAAAGCACCTGAATGCGAAAGGTATGCTGATACCTCCCGCCCAGAGACCCACTTACAGGCTTACCTAGTTCGAAAGATGATTCAATCGTACCAATCGAACTTGACTGGTCCTGCCTTGCGATGGTACATTGTTAGGAAGATTAGTCCATTTAAAACTTGGAGGGAACTAATTCATGTTTTTCACCAAGAGTATAATGTTGACATCACCCCTGACATCACTTTGCCCTACGAAGAGCCAATGATCGCGGAGCACGAGGAGCCATTAGTCGCTGAGATAAGAGAGGAGCATGTCAATGAAGCCTTGCATAATAAGTGGGCGACTGAGCAACATCATGTCACTGGAAAATTTCCCACTAGGAAAGGCAATGAGCCTTTGTACGAAATCATAGACTCAGGGCCTGTTCAAGAGCGGGGCACGACTGAACAACTCCTCAAGCTTACTCCAAGAGCTAGGGTCCAAAGAATACCAACCCCCATCAATCTAGAAAGTGAATCAGAGAGTGAAACTCTAATATCTCTCACTTCCCTTGACAGAATCGAGCTGGCGAAACGCAGGGCAATACTCAAGAGGTCTGGTCTAAGGGCCAAGAAAAGAAAGCCTAAGCAAATCAATTCCGCATCTACCGAAGAACCGCCGCACCAAAACTTCGAGCATTCCCAAGAATACAGCTTTGAAGGCCACCATCTTCTAGAGTACAACCCTGAAGACCTCCTGGCCCTAGAATACAATCCCAATGACTTCCAGCGTTATTTTGACAATGAAACTGACGATTCATCGTATAACTGTTTCATACTCTCATCCGAGGATGAAGGTCCGTCAGAAGAGGAAGCGTACATCTTTATCCGCTACGATCCTAACGAAGTACTAAGCTCGTCCTCTGACCATGAGGATAGCTTCAATACTTCATCCTCATTCAGAAATTTTGACCAAGAAGAAAGCAATTGGGTATTCTCGGTAGAATCCAACTTCCCTGAAACAGAAAAATTCACCACTACAACAGATATGCAGTGGGAAAACCAGCGGCCTAGCCAAGACATACCTGGCTCGTCTTGCCCTCGTAGGATCATGATCCCCATAGAAATGTGGATACCCGATCTCTGCAAGTATAACGGCACGACTTGTCTTGTGGCCCACTTGCAATATCTCCATGCAAAAATGAGTTGGTACTATGGCCCGATGTCATTCACAACTCAGGCATTCCAAGAAACTCTTACGGGGTCTGCATTGCAATGATTTATCATAGCAAATGTTTATCTTCTAAAGGATTGGAATGAGCTGACTTCCACATTCTTGCATCAGTACCAAAACCAGATCGGAACTGAATTGTCTTGTGAGAGTTTGGCTCACTTCACAAGAAGACCAATGGAGGATTTCCAAGCATACGTAGGGAGATGGAGAGCTTTCATGATGCAAACCTGCCCTCAACTGGCTGAAGAGGAGTTAATGAAGCAGTTCATAGAAGTTTTGTCCTGCAAGCATCGTTGTTGGCTACATGGGTTACACTTCCGTAGCTTCAACGAGGTAGTCATCGCATGCGAATACTTCAAGTCTACTGAAGGCGAGGAATTCAAAGACGATTAGCTTCAAGGCCAGCACTATTAAAGCACTCCTTTGCACAGGAGTTTTCATGGGTTTTACTCATTTTTATAATTTCATGTTTCTTATCTTGTCTGGTGTGCTACTATTGTATTTTCCATTCCAAGTACTCTATTGTATAGTTCTAATATTTTGTTTTAAGAACATGAGGCGGTACTCCAAACCAGCCCGGTGATGCTATCCAACCATGAAAAGAAAATATCATCCAAGGAGAATACTGAGAGTTGGGCTTCCTCATGCTTCCCTTTCCCCAAAGACGTATTTTGAAAATAAAAATAAAAAAAAAATATTTCATCACCCAAAAGCTTTTGTTAAAACAAGATGCTAAATTTAACAATGTTTGTCTTTCTGACTCATTTACTTCATGTCTCAGAAGATCATTCACATCCCCTTTGACTTAGTATGATAGAGGGCATTTAAAGCAAGTGCATCAGGTGAACTCGCCAAATTTAAAGACACCCTGCCAAGAAAATAGGGGCAAATAGAAAGAATTATCCTACACCAAAAGAGGGTAAGTCTTATTCTCTGAATACAATTTGGAAATGATGTCATCTCTCTTTTATTTACAGGATACAAAAGATGAAATGTAATAGGTACAGGCATAGAGTTGAGATCGAAGCATCCATGACATGCCTCACTCCTGCCTAGCTCCATCCTAAGCCAAAGGACTATCTTGTCGCACTACACGCCCAAACAGCTAGATGTTACAGTTCCAGCTTCGACAAGCCCAGAAGCATAAGGAAAGGATCTTTTCTCTGAATTGGCTGCTGTCAACAGGGAGAAAATCTAAACAATCAAAGCGATCTATGGCCCCACATCCTGGACAATGACTTTGGAATCTAGAAACTTCACTCCATACGCATATGCTTTCAAGGAGTAATTGTCATCAGAAAGCTTGAGATTTTTTATCTCAGATTCCATAGAAGCTTGAGGAAGCATCACAACTCAAGAACCAAACTCAATGATTAGGTTTGGCAAATTAATATTGGCCAAGCTAGTACCCACATCAAGTTCACCTGGCTTCGTGTAAACGGACGCGTCATCTAGGAGCCAATACGGGGAATAATTGACCTAACGAAGCAAGGGACATAGGACTTCGTGTCCCCCTCTCACTTCAGGTTCACCCAATCATCTGCAAACCAGTGAAGGGTAAAGTTGTATCGATTCCAGTTATTCGACTCTTGAAAGAGTTCATGACTAACACATTCCCTCTCGTTTGTTGCAGGATCACCTGACTGTCAAAAGTAAGGATAACAAATCAATGAGAAGCATGTCTTGTTACAGGATCACTTGACTGTTAAAAACAAAGATAAACAAATCAATGAGAGGCATGACAAAATCTCCTAAACGAAATGGCATCCCGAGTAATCGCCAAAACAAATGACAGAGATCCTCAGGCCCTAAGTCACTTATAATCTTGGCTCTATTGGTCGAGCCATTTCCACAACTTTTCTCCTACAAGAGGCAAGAGCAAGAATTCCTGATCAGATCCCCAATCCCTAGCTGATCGTTCATGTGTCATATCCCTAATCAATAGGGACAACCATCAACACCCTTTTGTAAATAACTCTTTTAATGTTCAAGTTTCAACACATTTGTGAATACCATTTCACCTAGGTAAGCACCCCTAAAGCTGTTAATAAGTTCTTCTTGAGTAAAAAGCCATTCATTTATTTTGAGAGTACAAACTCCATCACATCATACACTGCATGCATTTTTCTAGGTGAATTCTGCATGATGATTTTGTCTGTCTAAATCGCTGATTCCATTGAGAATTATTAGAATAGACAGCTGATTGAAGAATACAAGATTGATTGAGCATGTTGGATGAGGCACGTCAGAATGATGACAGGCAAGCCATATCCTACACACAATCCCCCATCTATACACTTGTGAGATGAGTGTAGAAAATTCCATGAATACAGGGTAAAGAGTTCTCTCGCGAATAGTACGATGATCAAAGCAGTGAGAGGCATTCCATCGCTCACTTTGAGCCCCATACACTGACAAATTTCTGCTATACTCCCGACAAAGAACCACCTCACACTGGGGCAAGTCAAAAGCAAATCAACATCACAAGTTGAGAAAGGGGATAGAAATTTTCTTGCTTGCACTTACATCAATCTTCGAGTGTCTTTATTGCATATGAACACTCGCGTTAATTTAAGTGCCCTAGAGTCATGAAGAGCAACTCTTTATTTACGCACTTGTATCCATTGTACAACTCAATTGAGTCTGTGAATTCACCCTCACATGGAGGCAAAGAAGAAGCCACTGTCGTTTGAGCAGCATAATCAGAAGTGCCAACAAAAGATGAAGACTCCATAGTCTAACAAAGGCATTTGCTTTAACTTGTCAAGATCAGTTCCTCAAGCAACAAGAACAAAAACTAGGGCATAAAAAGCAGTGTACCTGGTAAGAGCAAGGTCAATACCCATAAAAGAAGAACTGGAATAAAAATAGGGGCATGAAAAAAGCAGTGTGCTTGGTAAAAGCAAGGCCAATGCCCCCCAATCAAAAATACAGCCAAGAAAAGTTATTGTTGTGGTCCATAGAACCTCCATCTGACAAGAAAGACTTGTGACAAATGCCAAGATAGTCACCAACCCTCACCCTCTTACATGTGAGCCAAGTTTACGTTACATCCCATTGTAAAAGTCTCCTCAGACTAGGGCACTTCGATTAACGTAGGATTTCACATGTCTATAAACATCGCTCGAAGAAGTACAAGCAAGATTACTCTATCTCTTTTCGCAGGATTCTTGACTTGCAAACCCGGAGACGATCGTGCGGCACTCCATTCATAAGCCTTGACCTTGATGGTCCCCTTCAATGAGCCGCTAACCAAGACTTCATCGCAGTTTCAACAAAGACCTCTCACATTGGTAAAGTCGTACTGTTTGCGAGAATACTCGGACACTTGCTGACATGATGACAGTGAGATAGTGTGGTCCTTATAAATCCTGCATCAATGGTCAAGATAGCATTTTCCATGAGAGTGAGCGAAAAGTCCTTTTAGACTGAAAGTCCCTCATCTGGCATGCTCAAGACATCCACATTCTAAATGAAGGTTGTCTTCCAAAATCTTCCCCAGTGGAAATCAAAAGATGCAAAACTGACAAAATTATCATGCATGGATTTCATTTGAACTCATGAATTTACAGCATATACAATCACGTGTGCATATTGTGCAAATAGCATACTCTCAGAGATCAGAGATATTACCAGGTAAGCATATCCTTAACCCCGTTTGCCTTAAAATACCTGCCACTGTCTAGGTACTCTCTTATTGACACTCAACCTATTTGAGTCGTCCCTTGAGTTTGGGTGCTTATTGCTGTCTAGGTATCCCCATTGTCTTTTAGTACCGGCCACTGTTCGGATACTCCCTTTTTCCTGACACTCGACATGTTCAAGTTGTCTCCAGAGTATTGATACTTGTGGCTGACCAAGTATCCCTTTACCATGAATACCTACTTCTGTTTAGGTATCCCCATATCATCAAGTACCCACCGTTGTCCAAGTACTTCCTTTTCATGACACTCGGCCTGTCCAAGTTGTCCCCAAATAATATAGCAGATGTTCAAGCATTCCATTGCTTTGCTTGGCACCGCCGTCCAGGTATGCTTTCTAGCACTTGGACCAGCCTGAGTGGTCCCAAATCATATCATTAAATACATGTGTTCATCCAAGTATTCCAGTACTTTGTACACTTGTGGCTATCCAGGTGTTCCAGCCCTTTTGAGTACTTGCGGCCATCCAAGTAAGCCTTGTGCTTCATTCAAATTCTCATTACCAGGAAGTGAGAGACCTTCACGAATATCTCAGGTACGCCCTCGATATTCCCAATTACGAGGAGGTGAGAGACCTTCACGAATATCTCAGGTACGCCCTCGATATTCCCAATTACCAGGAGGTGAGAGACCTTCACGAATATCTCAGGTATGCCCTCGATATTCCCATTTACCAGGAGGTGAGAGACCTTCATGAATATGCGAGGCACGTCCTCAATATTCCCAATTACCAGGAGGTGAGAGACCTTCACGAATATGCGAGGCACGACCTCAATATTCCCAATTACCAGGAGGTGAGAGACCTTCATGAATATGCGAGACACGTCCTCAATATTCCCAATTACCAGGAGGTGAGAGACCTTCATGAATATCCAAGGTACGTCCTCGATATTCCAACTACCAGGAGGTGAGAGACCTTTACGAATGTCCCAGGTACGCCCTCGATATTTCCCAATTGCCAAGAGGTGGGACACCTTCACAAATATCCAATGTATGTTCTCAATATTTCCAATTATCAAGTACCCCTTCAATACTTGTGAATGCCAAGTATCCCCCAAGAATTCATACTTGTGATCATCCAAGTACCCATTCAATGCCTATGGTAAGCCAAATACCCATTTTGACGCCTGCAAATGCCCAGATACCCTTCAGGTTAGTACTTGTGAATATCCAAGTACTCTTTGATATGCTTGTGAATGTCTAGGTATCTTCCAGAATTGATGCCCCGAGAATGGTTGGCGCATCCTCCCGAGAAAGGTCGGTTTCCAACTGGTGTCTTCGACAGAAGTCAGATGCCCCACAAATCGATGCCCTGAGAAAGGTCGGTGCATCCTCCCGAGAAAGGTCGGGTTCCAACTAGTGTCTTCGACAGAAGTCAGACGCCCCACAAATCGATGCCCTGAGAAAGGTCGGTGCATCCTCCCGAGAAAGGTCGGGTTCCAACTAGTGTCTTTAACAGAAGTCAGACACCCCAACAAATACAATGCCCTGAGAAAGGTCGGCGCATCACCCGAGGAAAATCAGGTACCAGCTGTTGTCTTTGACAGAGGTCAGACACCTCCCACAAAACAGATGCCCTGAGAAAGGTCGGCGTATCTCCCGAGAAAGGTCGGGTACCAACTGGTGTCCTCGATACAAATCAAGCACCCACAAATGAGATGCCTTGAGAAAGGTCGGTGCATCTCCCGTCAATGCGACCGAAGAAAGGTTCGGGTCCTAGACAAAACACCGATTACTCCAAAAGGTGACCGAAGAATGGTTCGGGTCCTGTAGGAGCAATATCCCGTCAAGACGACCGAAGAAAGGTTCGGGTCCTAGACAAATCATTGTTTGTTTTAACAGGCGACCGAAGAATGGTTCAGGTCCGAGACAAACCACTCATTACTCCAAAAGGCGACCGAAGAATGGTTCGGGTCCTGGAAAAGCAGTCTCCCGTCAAGGCGATCGAAGAAAGGTTCGGGTCCTAGACAAATCATTGATTGTTTTAACAGGCGACCAAAGAATGGTTCGGGTCCTGGAGAAGCAATTTCCCGTCACGGCGACCGAAGAATGGTTCGGGTCCGAGACAAACCACTGTTACTCCAATAGGCGACCGAAGAATGGTTCGGGTCCTATAGGAGCAATCTCCCGTCAAGGCAACCGAAGAAAGGTTCGGGTCCTAGACAAATCATTGATTGTTTTAACAGGCGACCGAAGAATGGTTCGGGTCTTGGAGAAGTAATTTCCCGTCACGGCGATCGAAGAATGGTTCGGGTCCGAGACAAACCACTGATTACTCCAAAAGGTGACCGAAGAATGGTTCGGGTCCTGGAGGAGCAGTCTCCCGTCAAGGCGACCGAAGAAAGGTTCGGGTCCTAGACAAATCATTAATTGTTTTAACAGGCGACCGAAGAATGGTTCGGGTCCTAGAGAAGCAATTTCCCGTCAAGGCGACCGAAGAAAGGTTCGAGTCCTAGACAAAACACTAATTACTCCAACAGGCGACCGAAGAATGGTTCGGGTCTTGGAGGAGCAATCTCCCGTCAAGGCGACCGAAAAAAGATTTGGGTCCTAGACAAATCATTGATTGTTTTAACAGGCGACTGAAGAATGGTTCAAGCCCTGGAAAAGGAACCTCTTCATACCGCCAGGTAAGATGACGCCTTGATACTTGCCAAACTCGGGGTTCACACCCTATCTCACTCACTCCCGGTAAGTAACTACAGGTATTTTCTTATCTGTCCTAGTATATGTAATGTTATATTGCTCTTTTTGCGTAAAACAATAGGTTCCAAATAAAATATAATCTGTTGCGCATGCATAGATAAAATTTTGGCATCAGTTTGTCTTTGAATGCAACCTCTGCGAACTCACCTTCAAAGAGGGGCAGCTGTTGACGCCTTAATTTTATTTAGGTATGTTTTAGTTTATTTATTAAGTTATTATTCTCTTTATTGGATAATAAATAATAAATAATTATGAAAAGAAAAACGAAAAAAGCGAAAACGGAAAAGAAGTAAAGAAGCAACCTCCGCATGGGCTCTCGGCCCATTTTCGCCTCGGCCCGGCCCCGCCAGGTCATCTCTGTTGCGATTGGGGCGAGCGATCGAACAAAATATAGACGGAAGAAGAAAATAAATCGGACACCAGATTTACGTGGTTCAGTCGTAAAGACCTACGTCCACGGGGAGAGCAGCAGCGAATTTCACTATAGATCAAGTGATACAAGGAGATTACACACTCAAGTCACTCAAATACTCTCTCGGTGTTTCCCAAGCCCCAATTTAACCCCAAACCCAAGTCACGATACAAAATTATCACACAAGCTCAAAAACAAACGCTGAAAAGGAACTCCTTTTCTTGATCGCGCTTCAACTTGAAGATATGCGGCTCCTCCTTTTCTCTCGTACGGGTGCAATAGCAACACCCCGAAAAGAAGACCTTTTCGCGGCTTCCTTGGATGACTTCTACGTAGGGTTTTGGTCAGCAATTTTTCAGAAGCCCTAAAAGAAGACCTGAAAGTTATGCTTTTATACGTGGATCGTCGGCCACTCCACGCACACCATGAAAGAATGAAATATATTGTCTTTATACGTGTGCCCAAGGGAGGGCCCACGCACACTCCTTGCTTCGGCTTCAAGCTGAACTTGTGTGTGTGTGTGCCCAGAGTCAACACTTTGACTCTGGGCCCACCTCTTTTCAATTCACGTAAGAGGCTTCATGCCAAAAGATTTCGGCAAAGCATGGGGCTTCCGCAGCTTCACTCCAAATAAGAAAAAATTCGTCTTTTAATTATTTCCTCTTTAGTAATTCCTTCGCGAGTCCACCAAATTTTGCGTTTTAGCAAACGCTCAAACTCGAGTCATATTTAACAATCTCCACCTTGGCTCGACGTTTGAGCCAAATAACAATCGCTTCGTAAAAATTCAAATTCTGCTGCTACTTTCCCTTAGCCCCCAATGGGCTCAACCGCCATATATATTATTCAAGTCCAAGCATTGCTTGAACTTCGCCATAACTGAGGACCTCATCAGAATACCAACTCTACATGCACCTTTAACTGCTCTGCAAGGATTTTCTGACACAACCTCCTCAACCACAGATAAAATAAAACCATTGTTACATTCATATCTATCAGGAGATCGAACACGTACCTTGTTAATTTCAGCAGTTACAGCAACTATTGGCTCTATAGGCTCCATCTCGCTATGAGCACCATCTATGTCGATTATTTTTCTAATACTCGTACTTGCTACCTCAGGAGTCTCTGGTCGCAACTCCACCTCAAGCTGAACACCGTCCAGATCCGTATTAACTTTGCTATAATCACTTCTAGCCAGAAGTACTTGAGACTCATCAAAGGTAACTTCTCTGTTGTTAACATGTGAATTTATATCTGGGCACCACAACTGATCACCCTGCTCACCTTGTGCATAGCCATGGAATATGCACATTGCCCTCCAATCAAGTTTACCATCACTTACTTGAAAATAACACGGGTAACCAAACATTCTAAGAATAGAATAATCAGCAACGTTACCTGACAACACTTCTTTAGGAGTCTGCCATTCAATAGCAGTTGATGGAGATCTATTCACCAGGCAGCTTACCGTACTTAGCACATCAGTTAGGATTCTCCTAGCAATACCAACACTAGAGATAATTTTTCGGGCCGTCTCTAGTAATGTTCTGCTCACCAATTCTGCAAATTGTTGTGATTTACTAGCACTAGTGCGGTGTTTCACTATGCTCTCTTTCATGCAGAATTTATTTGCCAGCTCTGAGCAAAACTCCATGCTATTGTCAGTCCGCACATGCTTGATCGACTTACCAGTCTCCGTCTCGATCAAAGCTCTTGACTGCGAGATCCTGACACCAGCATCAAACTTGTGCCTTGGCACAAACACCCAGGTCTTCCTCGAGCAGTCAATAGACTTTCGAACAGATGCATCTGACGTCTCTGCAGCGAAATTTATCACTGTCTCACCTTGAAGTTTATACAGGCCATCATGCTTGATTCCTTTCATTATCACCAAGGCACCTCGAACAACCTTCAGAACTCCACCTTTTGAAGAGTACCTACAACCAGCTGAATCTAGGGCACCCAAGGAAATTAAGTTCTTCTTCAACTCTGGAACATGCCTCACTCCAGTCAATGTCCTCACAATGCCATCATGCATTCTGATTTTAACATTACCAACACCCACAACATCGCACTTAGCGTTGTTCCCTAACTGGACTTTACCACTACCCGTGCACTGATAAGTGATAAACCAGTTTTTATTTGGTGTGACATGAAAAAGAACAACCATAATCCATAACCCATCCATCAAGTGATGAATCATTAGTGACAGACAAGACATAATCGGCATTATTTGCTACAGCTGCAACATTATCTGCAGAATCAACCATAATTTCCTTACCCTTTTCATTCTTCAGCTTAAGGCAATCTCTTCTAAGATGCCCCCTCTTGCCACAGTTCCAACAGACAACATTAGCAGTCCTAGACTGACTACGTCTGTTCATATTGGTACTACTATTACCCACACGTGTTACAGATCTTCCTCTATTTTCACCTACTAGAGCAGTAGATACAGATTCGCCAGATTCTCTTCTACGAATGTCCCGCTCAGAATCAAATCTCGAACTCCATCAAACGTCAAACTTGTTGACCCAGAGGAATTACTAACAGTAGTAACGGTAGTATTCCAACTATCAGGCAATGAGGATAATAGAATCAAAGCACGTACCTCGTTTTCAAAATCAATATCAACTGAACTCAATTGACTAACAATCACATTGAATTCATTGATATGATCTGCAACTGATGCACCTTCTTTCATCTTCAAGTTAAACAAACGCCGCATCAAACAGACCTTGTTGATCGCAGAGGGCTTCTCGTACATATCCGACAGGGCTTGCATCAAATCAGCAGTGGTCTTCTCCTTCAGGATGTTAAACGCGATGTTACGAGCCAACGTCAAACGAATAACACCCATAGCTCGTCTATCTAGCAAATCCCAATCAGCTTGCTTCATCGTCTCTGGTTTCTCCCCAAATAAAGGCAAGTGCAGATTCATCGGTAAAGATAATCTTCAATCTGCATCTTCCGAAACTAAAATCCTTCCCATCAAATCTCGTTGATTTTCACTTTTACTTCTTCGTCGCCATCGATTCGCTTCAACTCAACCAAACCTAGCTCTGATACCACTTGTTGAGATTGGGACGAGCGATCGAACAAAATATAGACGGAAGAAGAAAATAAATCGGACACCAGATTTACGTGGTTCAGTCGTAAAGACCTACGTCCACGGGAAGAGCAGCAGCGAATTTCACTTTAGATCAAGCAATACAAGGAGATTACACACTCAAGTCACTCAAACACTCTCTCGGTGTTTCCTAAGCCCCAATTTAACCCCAAACCCAAGTCACGATACAAAATTATCACACAAGCTCAAAAACAAACGCTGAAAAAGAACTCCTTTTCTTGATCGCGCTTCAGCTTGAAGATATGTGGCTCCTCCTTTTCTCTTGTACGGGTGCAATAGCAACACCCCGAAAAGAAGACCTTTTCGCGGCTTCCTTGGATGACTTCTACGTAGGGTTTTGGTCGGCAATTTTTCAGAAGCCCTAAAAGAAGACCTGAAAGTTATGCTTTTATACGTGGGTCGTCGGCCACTCCACGCACACCATGAAAGAATGAAATATATTGTCTTTATACGTGTGCCCAAGGGAGGGCCCACGCACGCTCCTTGCTTCGGCTTCAAGCTGAACTTGTGTGTGTGTGTGCCCAGAGTCAACACTTTGACTCTGGGCCCACCTCTTTTCAATTCACGTAAGAGGCTTCATGCCAAAAGATTTCGGCAAAGCATGGGGCTTCCACAGCTTCACTCCAAAGAAGAAAAAATTCCTCTTTTAATTATTTCCTCTTTAGTAATTCCTTCGCGAGTCCACCAAATTTCGCATTTTAGCAAACGCTCAAACTCGAGTCATATTTAACAGTCTCCTTCCTCGTGCCTCTGCAGAGCACGCGCAGGGGGCGCGACGGAGGGGAAGGGGATGGACGGACGGCGATGGGACGTGGAGCAGGGGGCAGCTAGTGTCGGATGGGACGCCGGTTCGGCCGGCGAAGGCCATGGCGATCGGCGATCGGCGGTCGAACTCCGTTGACCGGCCGGCCCTCGCCTATAAATACCTCCCCCCCGACGACGACGACGGACACATCGAGATCGCGGAGAGAGAGAGAGAGAGAGAGCCAGATCGAGTCGCAGCCCATGGACACCCCACTGAGAGACTTCAGGGGGGCCGAGGGTTCGCGGCCTTAGATCTGAGCCCCGCCGGAGGGAGAGTAGAGAGAGAGAGATAGGCACGGAGAGAGAAAGATGTAGGAGGGATTCGCGTGGGTCTTGTCGTCGCCGTCTTTGCCCTCGTCGCGCCGTTGCCGAGCAGGTATCGCACTGTCCCCGTCGCCGTCACCATCTCCCCCTCCATAGTCCAATCATCTCAGCCGTTGCCGCCGTCTTCGCCGTCGCCGCCGTCTTTGCCGTCATCGCCACTGCAGCTCCTCAGCGCCGCGGATTCGCAAACCCTAGGGTTTGCGATTTTCCGGGTCTCGAGGTGGATCCGAACCCGGAAAATCGGGTAGGGTTCGTGGTCTATGGGCGGCGGGAGTCAGGTCAGGCGTTTGGGTCGGAACCGGGTAGGGTTTCACGAGATTCGAGGGCGGCGGGAGTCGGGTCGTGAATCGGAGTCAGGTCGGCTAGGGTTCGCAGAGCGGGCTGTCGGGCCGGGTCGTCGGGCCGAGCCGGTGTCCCCGAACGCCCGGTCACGACGCCGTTTCATTAAATAAAAAATAATAATAAAAAAGAAGAAAAATATGAGTCGGGCCCGTCCTCATTCGGATCGTTGGCCCAGTCGGACCCAACCCGCGAATCCGACCCGAGTCGGTTTTTATATTATTTTAAATAAATAAATAAATAAATAAATATTTTATTTCAAAAATAAAAAAAAAAAAATCAAAAAATGTTTTATTTTCAAAAATATTTAAAAATTGTTAATTTTTTTTATTTTAAAAAATCGAGAAAAAATAAAAAATAATTTATTTTCCAAAAATATTTAAAAATATTTAAAAATATTTAAAAATATTTTATTTTCCAAAAAAATCAAAAAATCAAAAATATTTCATATTTTCCAAAAAATGTCAAAAATCCAAAAAAGGCCAAAAATTCATGAAAAAGCCAAAAATTCAGAAAAAGCCAAAAAAGACTTGTATTTTTTTTTTCCAAAAAATACCAAAAATCCAAAAAAAAAAAAAAAAAAAAATCACTTTTGTGTCCAAAAATTAGAAAATGACCTAGAAAATGTTTTTCCTCTAAAAATGCATGGAAAATCCCTCGAACATCCAAAAACCTCAGGGTTTAAACAAGATTATGTACCGAAAGGGCATTAGTGATTAACTAGTGTAATCAAGTCCCCGATCCTAATTTCTCTGGTTGCGCAGAAGTGAGTATTTCTCCCGATACTTCACTTGGGTTTCTAATCAACCCACCCCAAATCGATTAATGGCGACTCCAATTTAAAATTTGATTTACAGGTTAAAAAACTTGAACCATTAAGTCGTGAATTGGTGGACTTAGGAGAGTCCGGGCATAACTAATTTCAGCCGAGCCATTAGCCTCCTTAGGCGCCCGTACTTGACTGCGGGCGCCAAAAAAAAAAAAAAAAAAAAAAAGAGGTCGCGACAAATATTTCTCTCTTGTTCCACGTCATCCTAATTGTTTATGGTGTGTGACATCCCTAGGTTCATCACTAAGCTGGTAGTAAGATTTGTACTGATACATTAGTACTTCCAAAAGAATTAATTGTCCCGATTAATCTTTGGGTCTTACAAGCCACGATTGACATCTAGCAATATGTCATGGCTACCCAGATAGTGTGAATACTTTAAGAACATAATGAACCCGTTAGCTTTGGCTAAGTGTAATTCAATCCCTCTCGTCTTACTATGTCCCGATCAAATAAAGACCATGGAATATTTGTCAAGTCATTAATTCGATCATATGCACAAATCTAATTGACATGCATTTTATTCTAGACATAAACAATTTATTCTCGGTTACAACCCCGGCCGAGGATTTCAATGCAGTGTCACAATTAGATTGCATAGGACATCATTATCATACCTTGCATATAACAAGGAGACAGATTCCATATTGCGCACACGTGTAACTTCATATATGAACAAACTATGACCATCAGATATAAAGACGGATCAACGACTCGGCATTATGTGCACCCGTGAACCATAGTTGTTCAATACACAAGTTAACATTGTGCCTCAGGTCTAAAGATTATTTACACAAGACCAAAGCATGAACAATTAGACATTGACTACGCTAAAAGCTTCCATGTCGCTAATCGTTCCATATGCGTCACGTTCAGTGAATTTGTCTAATACAAATACCTATGTTCTAACTCAGGCATCATAATACCCAATGACATGTGACTCATCATTCCCTTAAGTATCAAATACTTAATGGCGAAGTTAAGAACACATCGGCCTCAACAGGATTATTAATATCCACTCAATAATCCATCGACCAGGAACGATTTAAAGATTCAGTCTAACTATGAACCAGTCACATTCTTGACGTCTCAAGAATAGGTCTAGTTGCAACTGATCTTATGGAATCATTCATCAATATAAAATAATTGGACAAATGAATGAATACGTCATTGCCATTAATTAAATAATAATAACGAAAGTACAACTGGAATCCCTAATATGTAACCATTACATAGTAGCTTTAGGGCATACATCCAACAATCTCCCGTTGTACTAAAGCCAACTTGTCTGGTACCTCAAACCCATTTTGTCAATATGTCTTTCAAAAGAAGACGAGGTAAGGCCTTAGTAAAGGGATCTCGCCACGTTTTCTACCGAGGCAATTTTCTGCAAGGCGATATCACCTCTCCCAACAATTCTCTCGATGAGATGGAAGCGTCTCTCAATATGCTTGGACTTATGGTGAGACCTTGGTTCCTTAGCTTGAGCTATCGTCCCATTGTTGTCACAAAACAATGTGATCGGTTGCTCAATTGAAGAAACGACTCCAAGTTCAGAACTAAACTTCTTCATCCAAGCGGCTTCCTTTGCTGCTTCAGAAACAGCTACATACTCTGCCTCAGTGGTGGAATCAGCAGTTATACTTTGTTTGGAACTTTTCCAACTAACTGCACCACCATTGAATATAAAGACAAACCCGGACGTAGACTTATAATCATTAGGATCCGATTGAAAATCGAAATCAGTATAAGCTACAACTTTAAATTCTCATTCTCCATATATCAAGAATAAATCTTTAGTCCTTCACAAGTACTTAAGAATATTCTTGATTGCTATCCAAAGGTTTTTCTCTCGGATCGACCGATATCTGCTAGTAATACTTACAGCATGCGCAATATCAGGTCTAGTACATAACATAGCATACATTATGCTTCCAATAGCGGATGCATATGGTATTTTTGCCATCCGCTCTCTTTCTTCAGGAGTGTTGGGACACATCTCCTTAGAAAGACGGATCCCTTGCCTAAAAGGCAATAATCCTCTATTGGAACATTGCATGTTAAACCATGTTAACACTTTGTCTATGTACGTAGATTGTGAGAGGCCAATCAATCGTCTTGATCTATCTCTATAGATCTTGATACCTAAAATGTAGGTTGCCTCTCCTAAATCTTTCATGGAGAATTTCTGTGACAAGAATAGTTTTATCAATGATATCATTGGTACATCATTTCCAATCAAAAGTATATCATCGACATACAAAACCAGAAATATAATTGCACTCCCACTGATCTTCTTGTATACACAAGGTTCATCCGGATTTTTGATGAAGCCAAACGATTTGACTACCTCATCAAAACGGATGTTCCAACTTCTGAAAGCTTGTTTGAGTCCATAAATGGATCTCTTAAGCTTACACGCATTCTATTTTTCACTATTGGATTCAAAACCCTGTGGCTGTTCCATATAGATGTCCTCATCGAGAAAACCATTTAGAAAAGCCGTTTTGACATCCATCTGAAATATCTCATAATCAAGGTGTGCAGCTATAGCCAATATAATCCAAATGGATTTTAGCATGGCCACAGGTGAAAAATTTTCGTCATAATCAATTCATTCTTTTTTACGATATCCTTTCGCCACCAGTCGTGCTTTGTAAATTCCAATTTAACCTTCAACATTCATCTTCCTCTTGAAGATCTATTTACAGCCAATTGATACAATACCATCAGGCAGGTCAGTCAAGGTCCAAACCTCATTGGAATACATTGAATCCATTTCGGATTTCATGGCCTCTAGCCATTTACCAGAATCGATGTCCAACATCACCTCCTCATAGGTTTTAGGATCACCGGGTTGATCACTATCATTCACAATGAATAATGGTTCGATATGATCAACCGAGTGTCTATAACGAGGTGGGCGAGACGTTCTCGCACTTCTCCTAAGAGGTTGTGTATCGAAGCTCCCACCGAATCGAGATTAGTATCTCGAACTTGGTTGTTTGGCACTTCATTATTTTCTTCTTGTAAGACTATTTTCCGTCCAAAGCACCACTTTCTTGGACGAACCGATTCTCCAAAAAAGAAGCGTGCTTGCATACCAAAATTCTTTGGTTTGAATGAAAATAGAAATAATATCCAAGAGTTTCCTTTAGATACCCAATGAAGCGACTTTGTTCAGATCTTGCCTCCAATTTTTCCATTTTCAGTTTTTTCACGAAAGCTGGACAACCCCAAATCTTAATATGATTAAGACTAGGTTTCCTACTATGCCATATCTCATAGGGCATAGTTGGAACAGATTTGGACGGCACTCTATTCAGTATATATACAGCTGTCTCAAGGGCATATCCCTAAAGGGATATTGGCAAATCGGTGTAACTCATCATAGATCGTACCATATCTAATAAAGTACGATTTCTTCGTTCAGATACACCATTATGTTCTGGAGTTTCATGAGGTGTCCATTGTGATAAAATGTCATTCTCTTTAAGATAGTCCAGGACTTCAGTACTAAGATATTCACCTCCTCGATCCGATCGAAGAGCCTTAATACATTTTCCTATCTGTTTCTCAACTTCAGCCTTGAATTCCTTGAACTTTTCAAATGATTCAGATTTATACTTCATGAGGTATAAATAACTATACTGTGACTAATCATCGGTGAAGGTAATGAAGTAATTATAACCACCTCTAGCAGTTTCATTAATTGGTCCACATACATCTGTATGTATTAATTCTAATATGTCAACAGCTCGTGCACTTTGTCCCACAAAAGGCGCTTTGGTCATTTTTCCTAGAAGACATGCCTCACAAGTCGAGTATGACTCAAAATTTGAAGGATCAATGTATCCATCATTACTCAACTTGTTAATTCTGTCTTCTCCAATATGACCTAATTGGAGATGCCAAACATACTTTTTATTTGGACCGTCTCTAGGGCGTTTATTAGTTATGGCATTTATATCAATTCTATTTTACTTATTGACATTGGTAATCGCATTACCGGACATTGTAATGGTATAAAGATTGGTGGTTAATAAGTTAGAACCAACACATATTCTATTATGATAAATAGAACATACATCATTAGCAAAAGAAAATTCATAATTCTCTTTACCCAAACGAGGTACAGAGATGATGTTCCTAACATCATTCTTATAATGCAAACAGTTTTTTAAAACCATTACATGTCCAGAAGGGAAACATAAACGAAAAGTCGCTATAGCTAATGCAGCAACTCTTACTCCATTGGCAAACGTCAGGATAATCTCATTTCACCCTAGCATTCTGCTTATTTCCAGATTTTGCAAATACATACAAATATGTAAAGTTGCAGCATAATCTAGAACCCATGAGCTAGATTCAGCACTAACCATAAGATTAGTTTCAATAAGCATAGACACCATACCTTCATAAGGTCGGTTCTTGGGCTTGACCTTCAAGCTTGCGAGGTACCTCCTATAGTTCTTCCTCCAATGCCCTTTGACACCACAGTAATGACATTTCCCTTTATCAATCATGGGTTTTGGTTGCACAACAGGTTTGGCAGGCCTCTTCCATTTATTCTTCTTTAAAACAGTCTTACCCTTTGAAGAAGAAGCCTTAGCTATAGCCACTACATTTGGCCTCGTGTTATGCATTTCCTTCTCATAAACTACCAGCATGCTATGTAACTCAGCAAGAGTTTTCTCCATTTTATGCATGTGGAAGTTTTGGACAAAACCAGAGAAGGAATCGGGTAAAGATTGGAGGATCAAATCCACAGCTAACTCATTGTCCATAACGAGATTCAGCTTAGCCAATTCTTCAATGTGCCAGATCATTTTCAAAGCATGATCATTAACAGATGATCCTTCAGCCATCCTTATACGGTACAATGCCTTAGATATCTCATATCTAGAGGTTCGACCATTCTTATCAAAGTATTCCTTTAAGTGCAAAATGATCGACCAAAGATCTTCCATAGATTCATACTTCTTCGTAATTCATTATTCATAGAAGCAAGCATATATGACCTAACTTTTAAGTCATCGTCACGCCACTTATCATAAATGACACGCTCCTCTTGGGTCCCACCCTCAGGAAAGGAGGTTGGCATCTTTTCATCAAGCACATACCCAATTTTTTTCTGAATTGAGAACAATTCTCAAATTCCTCACCCAGTCAGTGAAATTGGGTCCAGTCAAACAATTCTTGTCAAGTATAGGAGCGAGTGGGTTTGTGGTCACCATTTTTAGAGTAATAATATATTTGTTGTAGAAAATAAATTGTTAGCCGTTGTACTTTTCATAATAACTATTTCATTTTGGTCTTTAAATGAAATAGATCCTCCCACTAAATTTATCTTCGAATCCCATACTCCTTAAGATGTGAAGTGGTAATCTTTGTTGGGTAAAGATTACTAGTGGGGATTGGAGTCCCACTAGCCCAAAGTCCACCTCATCTAACAATTATTGGTGTCCAATGAACTTAGTGAGTGAACCAGCTTGTTCAACGCATCATATGCGAGTCCCAATCATAACTTCGGCCTCTAGACCATGAAAGCCTCACCTAATAGTTATTGGCATCATGATCATAGTTAAGTCTAGCCCATCATCTCATGCAAGTATTGAAAACACAAATGATTCCCTTACTTGACAGTTATTAGAAATCATTTGGCTCCAACCCCACAACATCATATGCACAATGGAGTGGTCCAATAATATAAATGGTAATTAACCCCTATGTATCCATAACCGGTTAGCTAACCACTATAATATTGAATCAAACCACGACAATGGAAGGCCACGAGTCCAAAACCCGTTTCGACTTAATATTCTTTGTAAGGAGATTTGGATCGTTATTAACGGTCTCACTTTGCACATTAACCGATTTAACATGCACGATATCATAAACACAATAAATAAATAGATATCACATAATATCTATCCTATGTGGTGATCATGGAATTATGGTTCAATGGGTCTCGAGCCAATAAGACCCATTTAGCCATTTTAATGTTTTAATAATATGGACCTGCTCTTCACTTTTTCTTCAATCTTTGAACTCTTCAAAGACCGGGCCCAGAGAGCTCACCGGTTTAATGGCTTCTCCAATGGCTCCTCCTCTCTTGTAATATTTACATCAATAATTGAAATAGTACACTATACTTAAATTACATTTCGTAAAAATAAATATAAAAGAAGGACGCAGCCTCCATTTAATAATTACATCCCCAAAAAGAATACCTGTAATCATCATACATTTATCCATACAACAATCACAACAATTAGGAATTTTTCCATGATCACCACCCTTCCTTACGAGCCATAAATTCAAAATTTAAAGCTCTGGAAGGCATGCATAAAATTCTGCATATCATTTGCAAAATATAAACATCAAGTATAAAGGATTAATTTAATAGTTAATTAATTAATTAAATGAATAAATGATTAATTAAAATAACATAATCCTTATATCTACAATTGAAATTCCTAATATGTAACTATTACATAGCAGCTTTAGGGTATATATCTAACAGTAGCCTTCTCCTACTCCTCACATGTGCAAAGCCAGCTCAGTCATATACTCCCATATGCATATTTTTAGTCGGAGATTATATCATTTTTATTTTTAGTTTGGAAGAAGTGATTAAGAAAGAAAAAAATAATTAAGTAAGCATATGAGAAAAGAAGATTGGTCTAAATAGATTCAATTATACTGTTGTTTGGCTGCTAGCGACGGAAAAAGAAAGAAAAATAGTGAACGTTGACATTAATGTCCATTTACATTTTTTTAAAATACATGAAAAATAAGAGTATAAATGAGAAAAACTAATCAACATGTTCATTAGTATATAAATCCCTTCAAATTCCTTCACATTTAGAGAGATTCGGAGTGAATTAAAAATTTGTATAAAATTAACCAAATAATTCTTCCTGATCTCTCATAATCCCACATAATCCTCTCTCTCTCCCACCCCCGTCCCCCTCCCTCCCTCCCTCATGCAACATGATGATACTTTTAAAACCCTTTTCCACCTAAATCCTCAAAATAAACATACAGCCTGTTTAGTTGCAATAATAGAATAAGACTGTTACGTTGTTTGATTTAAGTTATGTAATTCCTTACCATGTTGTTTGGTTATTTTTTTATGACATATGTAATGCGGGTCGGATAGCATTATAATTTTCAAAATAATATAAAATCAGCATTAGAGGGAATATAATAATCATCACTTTAATCATGATTCGCAAGTTTAATAATCAATTGGACATGTAATTTATCAAATATTCAGCAGTATTTTAAGAATTTATGTATGTCATAATGAAAAGTCAATCACATAAGAGGAGATTATATCAAAATAACTTATGGTAATTATCACTTTGTAAACCGATTATGAGTGTAAGATATACAATTGTTTTGTATTCCCTAGTGATTAATTTTATGATTATTGTTTACATTATCATATAGTATGTAATTATGTTAAATTACATATTATTTACTACAAGGTTAATGGTATAAAAGGATTATTAATAATACACTCTCTGAGTGTTAGTTAATATAAATATAAAATTGTATCTAATAGTGAGCCACTAATAGCATGTTAGTTAATGTATTATGATTAACTCTTAATATAAAAAGTAATTATGCTTCACCAAGATAATATAATTATAATTACATTAATAATATTATCACATGTGATTAAGTCAAAATAATGATGATTGGGTGTTTCATTATATAAATAATATAATTAAAATTAGTTTGGCTTATTGAGAATTTTAACTGTAATTAATATTCTATCAATAGAGTGGGCCTAATTCTTTTAAGAAGCGTCGACTATAGCTTAGGTCTCAATTCTAGTGCTGAATTTTATTTTTTAATTTCATAGTAAAGTAACAATGTTTAGCTGGTACCCAAATTTGACCCCCATCATATTTCTGTCAAATGATACTATTAAAGGTCTGACATATCATTCCGCATGTACATTGCCTTTGTCGCATCTACTAATATGGAAATTACGTACCAAATAAGGTACCAAATAAGACAACATAAGAGAAAAAGAGGGGTTGGGGGTAGGGGTGTATTGTCTATCACATCTGCCATAGTCTGGAAAGCTCGCAATGACCATGGCTGCTCAAACTCGTACTCATGGTTGCAATGGCCACTCAAGCTCGTGGTCATGGCCGCAAGATCTTATTGAGCCATGGAGCTCATGGCGGCCATGGTCATGAGATTTTTTGAAGTCATGAATCTCGAGACTGCCATTTGCTTGAGTTTCGAGCATGCAGTGATGAGCACATGAGCGTCGAGCTCACGCATGTAGAAAAATTCAAAAGTAGAAGAAAACCATCTTTTTTAGTTTAGTGAACACATCTTAACTAGTTTACCTCTTTGAGCGAATTTAAAGGTGTACTTAGGTACTTATTACTGCAGTCCTTTTTATAAGGCTTGAACTCCAACACCACAAAAAGATGATCAAACTCTCTTATTTTAGCTTGTAAGATCATATGTTTGTACTTACTTATATTTAGTCAATTCTTTTCTTGAATTTCGTTTTTGCCAAAGTCTATATTTGTATTTTTTTTGTTGATATTTATCAATTAAGTTCTTACACATTTAATTGTCAAATCAAGTACTTGAACTAACATAATTTTTTCTATCAACTCTCTATCGGAGCCGATAAGAATTTGACGTGGAAAACTCTGTTCATGCTCAGAAATCTTGGTTATGATATATATTTTGAAATCTAAATCTCACACGTTGATTGATAGTTTGTATTGAAAAAGTTTGTTCACGTGATATTCTTGTCGACGTACATATCTCTTCCAATAGACTGAATTTGAAATTAAATTGACTTGGTCTAAAAAAGTTACGCAAATTTGTACTAAAGATCAAGGAGTAGATTAGAAAATAACCGGACAAGTTTTTGGATTAGAGTGGACGTGTGCAGTGCATGACAAGGGTCCACATTTCTTTTCTCGAGCTTCTTTGTTCCCTCCTATTTTTCAGAAAGTAAGAATTTATTTTGCTATAAATAATTGTAGACGGCAACATATTAGAATGGCTATTTGCATATGAGAATTATAAGAAAAAAAAAAAGCCCAATCGAATTGTATTTGAAAAAAATTGTCGAAAAAGCGGAAAATAAAGTCGTTTGATTAGCATTTCTCGAAGTTTTATATTTGCCTACGTTTATTTCAATTGATATTAAGTACACAATTTAATAGCACTACCTGTCCACGCATCGGTTCAAATACTAATAGAACCCACAATATATTTTTAGCTACAAGATTTAGCGAGTTGCACCTACAAGAGTCAAGACCATAATTGGCTTCTGGAAAAATTCTGATAAGTTTTTGTGACCCCGATAAAAACAACGACAACAAATCTAGTAATAATACTTTTCGATCATATTTGTTGATACGGAGCTCTCAACAGAGTTATTTGCTATCAAAAAATTCCATCTATAGCTAGGGATTTCGGTTCCAAGGTTATAAAATATAGTGATATTTAATCTCTCTCGAGCAGTTCACGTTCAAGAAAATGATTATATCCAAAAAAGGTGGAAAGCCAAAACCATAAACAAAATAAAGTCAAAGCATTCAAAATGAGGAAAAGAAAAGCATTTATTGTTTTCTTGATTATGCAAAGACAAAAGAGTAGTTTACTTCTAGGCTTCTAGATGCAATTTGCCATGGAGAAATGGCACTTGGGTGGACAACCTTTGCTGGGCTATGAAGTTTCTTGCGGGTAAGGATTTCTTTCATAGCATCGCTTGGTTTTCCTTTGGAGCTTTGTGTCATCTAATCTGGATGAAAAGGAATGACATGATATTTCGAGGAGATACCTTAGCTATTTCTGCCCTCAAGAACCACCTGTTTAAGGTGCTCAAAGATAAGGCCATTACATATAAGAATGTCCCTGACACTCCAAGGAATCGTCGCCTTCAGAGAGGATGGGGTTTTGACCCGTCAGTTTTCGTTAATCCTCCGGTGTTTTGAGCTGTCGGGAGTTGCACTTTCAGCGGTCTTCCCCTAGTGTGTGCGGAGGTTCGGTTGGAGTTGTTGTGCCTGTTGCTTTGTGGTTTTCTTTTTTTGTACTGCCGTTTGGCTTGTTTGCGGCCCCCTTCCACTCTTCCTGTTTTTTATGTAGCTAGAGTGTAAGTTTTTGGCGCCGTTTGTACATTTGTCCTAAGCTCAGTAATATATTCTTACCATTAAAAAAAAAAAAAGAGTAGTACACTTACTTTACCAAAAAAAAAAAAAAGAAAGAGTAGTACACTGTGCATTTTCGCGTCACGCCAGTAAAACAAATGCCTTTATGATTACAGGCGCGAAGACGATTCACAACAGAAATCAGTACATTTATGATCCCGTGCTTGGGTTTGTGTTGCTTTTTGCACTCTTTGCAGTAAATGGCCATGCAGACTCTACAGTAGAAATTGCACTTTTCGGAGAGATGTTAAACTATTGTCACGTCGACCGTGGCAGAACGACGTTCTCTTGATCATCTCCAGACGAGACCGTCATTGTATCATTCAACGTCGTTATCGCAGCTTTTCTTTTCCTTCTCGTGCGCTTCTTGATTGTGATAAAGAATGGAACTCTAGGAGCAGAAAGAAAGAAGTTTGCGAGGATGTTCATGAAATTTTTATATAAAAAGTAAAATGAAATTGGCGAAAGAAGAAGAAAAGAGAGAGGAATTTTACCATAAAAAAAAAAAAAAAAAAAGAGAGAGAGAGAGAGAGAGAGAGAGAGGAAATAAAATTGAACATCGGGTTCAAGTTTATATTATTTGAAAAATGATGAATATAAACAAAAAGTTTATACCAACTGTCTATTCTTTTATTATGCCTCTATAAACAACAGGGGGAAAACAATGGAAAATAGAGTAATTTTTTTCAATAATTTCGCTTATCAAAACAAACGATTCCCAATATAATAGTTATTATGCTATGCTGACGATAGTCACCATAGCTATGCAAGCTACGATGCTATTTTGGTTTTTGGTTATGATCTATAAATAAAATAATTATGCTTCGCCCGTATCTTTAGATTACAACAAAAATAATTACGAACTGCATTACTATATCGCATGGCAGCTCGAATGGTCCATATTATGAGATATTGAACAAATTGTATTTGATTGTTTTCTATAATTTTCGTTTAGAAATAACTAACTGAAACCTTGAGAAAACATATGTGGACTTTTGCCCTGCAATACACACATCAGTCCTTATAGCTCGTTTTCTTTTAGTTTGAAAGAAGTGACTGAAAAATAATGCTAATAGCGGATCATCAGAGTGGACGCGTGAAGCTTCTTTGTTACCTTTTATTTTCAGAATTTTTTTTATTGGTATATATAATTGTGAACGGTTTAACACATTAAAATGGCTATTTGCACATGAGAACGATAAAAGAAATCAAATTGTATTTTAAAAAATTATTGAAAAAATAGAGAGTAAAATTATTAGATCAATGTCTCTAAGAGTTTTATATTCGCCTATGTACATTTTGATTGATATTAAGTACCTAATTTTATATCACTACCGGTCCGTGAATTTGGTTCAAATACTAATAAAACTCGTGGATATTCAAGCTACAAGATTTAGGGAGTAGCATCTACAAGAGTCAAGACCATAATTGGTTTGTGAAGAAATTATGATGAGTTTATATGATCCTAAAAAAAACTGCTAATTATAATAGTATAAATGAAAAGGGGAAGATGAGAAGAGGAAGGTCCGTTTAAAAGTAGGAAATAAAAAAAGTGAATATAAGCAAAGAGCAATTGGTTATATATCAATGTAATTTTAATAATTTCTTTGTTGCCAAAAAAGGACTTGAACTGGGTTAGGGCTTAATTCACTCGCTGTAATAGTCATAATTTGTCAATTTAAAATTATGCGACTTCAATAAGTATTTCATGGGGTATATATATTGTCCAGATTGCAATTATGGACTTGTCAACTTCGAACCTTTGCCATCCTAAATTATTCGTCAATATTTATTTAGTCCTCGAAAACACCGTTGACCATCATACTAGTTTCCGTCAATATATATATTGTGAATTTACTTAAACTTGCCCATCCTAAAATTCACCAACTGTGGACACTTAACAGAAGCATGTGCGCTGAGATAACTGAAATTATTTTGAAAGAACAAGTTTATGAAGTTGACGTTCAGTTGGTCTATTCGATAGCACAACTTTTTATTGAAAGTTATTTGATAGCATGAGTATTTTCTTATTTTAAACCAATCATTAAAGAGTATGAAACTTTATTTTTTTTGTAATCGTATTGAATTGCTAGGTCCTAATTTATGTCAAAATAGCAATTGGTGTGCTTAGTGAAAAAAATCAAACTCGCTTCTCAAATAGTCGGTTTCCTTTTTGGAAAATTAGTGACCAGCGGAGCACCATCGTTAGCTCGAGTGATGGCGTTCGTCAGTTTGGCAATGCTCTTTTCGGTCATATTTGCTTGTAGAACTGAAACAACGAGAGGCTAATAATGCAACTGATATACATAGAAAGAGAAAACAAAAATACTTCATATTGGAGTAAAGAAGACTAGTGCTATTTCGCTACTATTTCGCTAATAACATTCCATATCGCCTACCCAGAACATAAAAAAATAAAAAATAAAAATGATAAAAACGAAGGCAGTAGTAGTTTCAATGAGCCCAATCAAGAACGTACCAAGAATATTAAAAGAAAGAATTAACACCAATTAGCTCCCACCCTAATTATCACTAAATTTGCCAATTTTCCAATCTTCGGCTAATGAAGTGGAGCTCTTTGCGGGTTTTCCTACTGTCTTGGTCGTTTCCAGAAGGACTGAACATTGCTAGCACTCCCCTCCGATATGGTCTCCACCTTCCTCTTCGCTTCGTTCTTCATACTTCCGCTCCCATTCATCTTCATCACAGCTTCAACCTACGCAGGAAAAAAAAAAAAAACAAGAAAGAATGACCCACATGTGAGAAAACATCCTTCGGCATCGTGGAACATTCAAAATTAATGCACTGCACAGGCGGATCGAAAACCAGATTCGTTCAAGAAAGGGGGTGCTCGATCGTATTGTTACCTTGCATTCCACGGAGCAAAACTTGGCGCCCGACGACCGAAGTCGGAAATGGCAAGTTTCGCACTTCACAACGCTGTTCAGATCGTAGGGGCGAGGGATTCCGTCTCTTCTTTTGTGTACGAAGGCAGCGGCATACTCGTTGATAGTGTGTGGACGGATATCGGAAATATCCCACAACGATTTCAAGTCCTTCATTTTGAAGAACTCGTCTTTGCCAACTTTCTATACCTGAAAAGATTAAAACCCAAAATTTGTGTCCTAAGATTATAGAAAACATAGTTAAAATTTGTATTAATATATCACATGGCAGCTTCATTAGAATTGTATTTGATCGTTTTCTATGGTTTTCATTTGCAAATATTGTGACGATATTTTTGTTTTCAGTTTTTATCTATTAATATGATAATTACGTTCCACCCTTGTCTCAAAATTATAAAATAAAAATAATAATTACGATTTGTGTTGATATATCAAATAACAGCTTAATCAATCCATATTTATCAAATATTGAATAGATTGTATTTGATTTTTCTCTTTTATGATTTTCATTTACAATAACTAATCGAAACCGTTTATAGTTAGTCCAGCAAACGTCCATCAACTAAGAGTCCATTCGTTTTGTAGAAAATATCATATTTCTGTAAAATATTTTCCAAGCCATTTTTCAAGAAAATGACCATATTTTCCAGTATTTGGTTGAAATATAAAAATGGAGTAGAATTTTTTTTTTTTCGCTATTTGATATTTGATTTGATTTTTGGGAAACATTACCAACAAAATTGAATTTTAATTTTTTGAATCAACCAAAAAAATTAATTTTAATTTTTATATATTTTTAAAAATTTGGGTTTTTAATTATTTTTTATTTCTCTTTTTTTTTTATTCCTTTTCCTTTTCCTTCCTCCTCCTTCTTCCTCTTCCTTCCTCTACTATCACATGCCTCAGCGATAACCGATTGCCCAACGATCAACCAAGACATGGTTTGACAAGCTCAAGATTTGATTGATCCAAACTAGCCCGAGCTCTACCGAGGCCGACGAGCTCGCGACTCACCAGATTCAAGCGAGCTCAAGCTCCACCGAGGTCGGCAAGCCCGAGCTCCGCCGAGGTTGACGAGCCTAAGCTCCTTTGATGTTAGAGAGCTTGCGGCTTGCCAGATCCAAGCAAGCTCGAGCTTCATCAAGGCCAGCGAGCTTGTGACTTGTCAGGTCCAAATGAGATCGAGCTCCGTTGATCTAGGTGAGCCCAAGCTCTGCTGAACTAGGCGAGGCAAAGCCTCATTGGCCTATGGCAAGGCTCCATTTGGCTCGTGGCTGATCGCCAACCGCCGCCATGGCCATTCCCCGGTGACCAACCAAGGAAGAAGAAAAGAAAATAGAAAAAAAATTAAAACTAAATTTTTAAAAAAAGTAATATAAAAGTAATATAAAAATAAAAGGAAAATGTATTTGGTGAAAGAATGTGAGGGGGAAGAAGTCATGAAAAATGTTTTCCATTTCTGAAAAATAGAAAACATTTTCCTTACTTTTGAATTTTTTTTTCTAATAGTAGAAAACATTTTCCTTAACTAATTCATTTTTTGTGAAACGAACACCTAAAAATCCGAAAAACATTTCCTCGGAAGTTATTTTTTCATGAAACGAATGTCCAAAAGCCAGCTTAGTTTGGATGCACCGGTTAGGAAGGATAAAAACATTAAAATAATTATGAGAGAAAAAAGGAGGAATGATTTTAAGAGATTTAATTATTATGTTGTTTAGATGCCAGCGAGGAAAGAAAAGGAAAATAGTCTATAATGGCACTAAAGTCCTTTTATATATTCGTAGATAAATGTAAAATAAGAGTAGAGGTGAGAAAGAAGAATAAACTCATTTATTTTATACATAAGTCTCACCAAATCCCTTCATATTTAGGCTTTATTTGTTCAATGAAAAATGAATGATATATAACATATTTTCCTAAAAAATGATTGTATGTATTGCTTACAAAAATAATTAAAAAAAACATTTTCATCGTTCATAAAAATGTTTAGACATAAGCTATTGTTCATAATAAAAATATTTTTTATTAACTAATCATTTTAAGCTATACAAGCGATTATTTTTAGAAATATATTTTATGAATTATTCATTGTTAATTGTTCCTGAAATAAACAAGGCCTTAAGGAGAATGAATTAAAAGTGCATATAAAATTAACCGGGCTAATTCTTCCTAGTCTCTCTTAATCCCGGGGAATCCTTTCTCTATGTCTCTTATCCTTCATTTGAAACACGATTATACTTCTAGAGCCCCCTTTTCCCACCTAATCCCTTCTAACAGAGATATAGCTTGTTTGGTTGCAATGATAGAGTAAGGTTGTAATGTCATAGCTATTGCACTGTTTAGTTTAACTTAGGCAATACCTATCATACCATTTGGTTTCATTTACAACTTACGGAATAAGGGGAGGATAGAAACAGAATTCCTAAAATACCCCCAATATTAGACTTAAGGGAATATTATATTTATTTGAAATAGTCAAAATTTATTGATGAATTAATAACCATGTATATTGTTAAATATAAAATTTATCAAATGTTGTTATTAATATTTTGATAATTTATACATATTATAATGAAAATTTAAACGCATGAGATGTGACTATATTAAAATTGTTTGTAGTAATTATCAATTAGACAACCGACTATGAGAGCAGTATATAAATTTTTATGTATTATTCAGTAATCAATTTAAAGATACTAGGTTAGGAGAAAGTTGATATTGAAGTGAAAGCGCTTCAAGAAAAGGAGACATAAGTTTACATTCTTTTCGAAGAAACGATGGAAACTATCAAAATTGAATTTCTCTGACATGTGGGATCCTCTTTCAATTTCGCTCTTTTGATAACGGTATGGAAAATATCCTTGCCCCGTATTTTTCCTATTTTTAAACGTAAAATTGTCAACATACGGTCATTTATTAGCCAAAAGTGCTGCAAATCTTAGGAAAATGCCTCTTTAAAATTGCAACAGCACATACAGAATCTCTGATTGATGCTAGATTGTGCTCAAAATGTGGATGATGCTGAAGGACGTGGCCCCTGAAAATCAATGTATATGGCACATCATTCAATTGGATTGGGTAGCACAAGTTTGGGTATTTTTTTTTTATAAGCGTAATTTGTATTGTCGTTGCTCGTAACGCAAATGTTTCATGACAGGTAGATGAATTCGTATAATTCAGAAATTGTATTAATCCAATGCTCACAAGATGAGCTACGAATTTGAAATTTTTTTAAAAATACGGCACCCCTGAGACAACTCGTTTATAATGGCTTCACTTTTAAGAAAACATATTTCTTCAAAGCAATCTTGAACAAAGTTTCTAATCACAACTGATATCATTGCGAGGAAGAAGACAATGCAGGTAAACTAAAGAAATTTTTCGCCTTTTAGCACAAAAAATTTCCTCCATTAATTTAAAATTGAACATAAAACAAGAAAAATTTTCCTTTTCCTTCCAAGCTAATATATTAATTAATTTCTGTTTAAAAACCGATTTCATCTTTTAAAGTCAATAAAGTATTGTCATGTAAAAGTGATACCCTTTAAGCTTTTAAAAAACAAGAAAGAGATAACCAAACTGCCTCTTATGTTTTGTGGAAAATATAATCTTAATCGCAAGTTTATAGATGCCTAGGGATGATAAGGGCAAACGAGTAATTACAAGAAACCTTTTGTTTTAGTATGGATTAGAATGAAAAGATTTTATGTACACTGCGCACCAGCGAAGTTTCAAAAACTCACATAAGACAAAGGGCTACGGTGAGTGAGGTACAAAGCAATACTTTTATTCTGTCCATTGTTTAGGGCAATTCAAAATCTGGATATTGTGATGGTATAGTACGAGTAAAATAATTCCATCTAGGGGGGTTTTAGATTTTAGAAATTTTATTTTTATCCAATTCGACCTATATCCTATTCGACAAAAAAGTCTAGACAACTAGACACACTTAATATTTAGTATTTACTCAAATTGGAAAATGTATGGTTCAATTTACAAAATTCAAAACTTCAGAAAAGCGTGGCCCTTTTTAGATATTGTACACTTGAAAAAAAAAATCCAATTTTAAAATGTGTTTAAAAGAATTTAATTCATCTTCTTATTATGCAGTTATCTTTCAAACTACCAAGCATAAGTGCACATGGGTTGCCTGTTGGTATTATTAATCAATGGAAAGAAATTGGTGGCATTATAATAAGTTTTACAAATATAAAATAGGGTCATCAAATTACGCGTTTACTCATTGACATGATATTAAAATATAACTACGGCCAACGCTAAATACACCATTACATTGGCTCTATACACACCACTTCAAGAGTTAGCATGACAAAAATACCCAAATTGTGGGACTTGCAGAGTTATAATATTTCTTTTTCTTTTTCTTTTCTTCTTCCCTACAAACGTTCAGCTTGCCCATCTCTCTCCCGCACGAACAGTAGCGAAGATCAGGGATCCTCATAAGCTCGCCGTAGCCACCCGAACCGAAATCCGAGCAACGAGAAGAGTTCGATCATAACACCATGCGAAGTCTTCTACTTGTTTTCTAGTCTTTTCTTCTCATTTTCAGAGCCTCGTTGTGATTTTAATTTTGAACTTTTTAATCTCACGTATTGATTGATAATCGGCAAGGGAAAAATAATTTTCGCATCATATTCTTGTCTTTCCCAACATACGTACCTACTCCAATTAACCGAATGTGAAGTCAGAGGGACATCATTAGAAAAGATATGCAAATTCAATGACTTAATTACACAAGTTAAATTTGAAGGAGCTGCTTAGAAAAAAAAAACAATTGCACAAAGTTTAGCGTTTATATCGAACCTTAATATCACCCTTTTTCTTGTTTTGATAAACAGTAACGATACAATCTCCGACTCAGTAGGCCGAAGTGGGATTGCAGGACAAGGGCCCCCATTCATCTTCTCTAGCTTCTTTGTTCTCTTTTTACTTTAAGAAAATTAAAAAAAAAAACTTTCTGTTGCTATTTAGTCAAGCTAATCTAAAATAATTGTAGATGGATCGATACATTAAATTGGCTATTTGCAAAAAAGAAAAAAGAGATATGTGCACTAAAAATTCTAAAACTTCTCAGAAAAATGTAAGTAAATCCTAAAACTTATTAGATTGTGCAATCGAGTTCTTCCGTTAACTCCATCCAACTTGATTAATGGAAAATACCGATATGACTTTTTTTAAATACTTTTTTCTTCTATGTGGTAATGATGTGGCTAAAACATGAAACATAAGACTAGAATGATGCTGTTTTGGTCCAAGTATGATTTTAATACAAAATTTATTCAAATTAAATAAAAAATAAAATTTAAAAAAAATGGAGGAAGGATAATCGAGCGATGAGGGCTGCAACCCTCGCCAAGTCCTGCTGGCCCTCAACTGCAGTTGACAAGTCACTGGCCCTAGTGGTAGGCCCTCACCACCTACTCCTTCTTCTTCTTTTTCATCTTCTTCTATTTTATTTTGTATGTTAAAAATTTTAACTTATCTTTTATTTAATTTAAATAAAAATGGTATTAGAAATTAGATTTGGATAAAAATGACGTCGTTTTAGCTACATCATCGCCACGTAGGAGAGAGAAAATATTAAAAAAAGTCACGCCACTATTTTCCATTAGCCAAGTTGGATGAAGTTAACGGAAGGACTTGATTTTACTAATTTAATAAGTTTTAGGACTTGATTGTACTTTTGTAAGTTTTAGAACCCAATTGCACTTTCCTTACAAGTTTTGTAATTGTTTTATGGCATTTGGAATTCGAGTTTCAAGTTCCGATTTTTTTTCGATATTGGTCATTTAAAACCAAAGAAAATGCTTAAGAGTCTATCTCTGTGCAAAAAATTATGACTCACAAATAGTTAATTATTTAAGTGCAATTAGATTTTTAAGCGAATAGGGTCTCATAAATCTCTTATTATTCCCAGTCAGAGGTGCAAATAGTTGCATTACTCGTTTGATTCAGGACTTTTAGATCAATGTAAATAATTTTCAATAGGTCCGTGTCACTTTCAAGTAGGCAATCGCATAAGCATTTCACGGAAAAGCTTGTGGGATTTTCGGGTAAAAGTATATGATTTTTGAAGGCTCCTTAATTGTTTGAGGAAATTTAATTTCGCTAGCAAATTAATACAACAAATCAAATTACTAAGTCAAAATGAATCGAAAAATCGAAAAAAGAAGAACAAAATATCGCTTAAAAAATTCAAATGATTGGCTCTACGCATGACGTGGTCATCATGTAGGATTGTATCAAGATGACAGTATTGGGACATCCATGTTCCTCTTTTTCAGCAAAATCAAACCAAGCAATTCATGATTTAGCATTCTTGATACGCTGTTCTTTAGGTATTAGTGGAGTTCGGAGTTTGAATGACTTGGATCATGTAATCATCTTCCAATTAAAGTTATAGAGGAAGGTCGAAAAATCAAAGACAGTATAAGGACCAATATAAGCTCATATGATCAAACAAATTTATTGATGATTCAATTGTTGAAAGGCATCAACAAGAGTTCCATTCCACACATAGACTAATTAGGTATTTTGACATTAACATTAGAGGAACTAGTTAATACGCGTCTGATGCACGAACATGTGTGAGTCTTTAGATCACAAAGTGCCAACCTGGCCCCTGGACATTGAGGGAGACAATCGACATCTCGTTGACATGCTGCTTCCACTCTTGTCACCATCCATGGCTCACCTGAAAAAGCACAAAAGAACAAAAACAAAAATTCAAGATATTGTCATTTTTATCTTCTTCTTTTCTTGGGAGATTTATTTTGAAATAGCACGTGCCTTGCACATGAAGGATAGGAATTACAAAATTAAGCAAACAGGTGTATTCCTTTGAGAGAGAGAGAGAGAGAGAGAGAGAGAGAGAGAGAGAGAGTTACAAATTAGAGTCACCAAGAAAAAGACCAACAACAACTTGGAGGCTTGCTTCATGATTCCTTTGGGTCTAGGTTTGCTTTTGATAGAGTGATGAATGGTTGATGGTTTAGTTATGCTAAACAGAGAGGGCTATGCAATGAAATTCATGTGCACTACAAGTCTGTATTTATACACTCGAAAATTTTTGTGCTATTAAATGTATTTAATGGTTATGATATGTTTAGATTTCCCTCTTACGCATTTGGTAATTTCATCATTGAGATGATTTCATGACATACTTATGATAGATTCTAGTGATTTTTATTTCTAAACATGCTCTTAATTAACATATATTTGTTGAGGCTCTCAATACCAACTTAGAAGGGGGTCGAATAGGTTGTGTGTAATACTATAAAACTTTCGCAGAATATTAAACAATCAACACACAAGATTGTGATAGAAGCAAATTAGCGTGTGTGATGTTAGAAATTAATTTTCTTTCATTTAGTTACATTTTTGCATTTGTGGCAAACAATGAGGCATTTTATCGGAATCAAGGTAAAAATTCTGAGGAAGATTTTTTTTTTTTTTGTAAAAAGAGTGAAGCAAACAAATCTCTTTACCAATTTTTTTTTTTAAATCTTTACCAAAAAAACAAATCATACATTGATATATGGTGGTGATTATATCCAAGCCCACGTCCACTCTTCAACAAACAGCTTTAACAACGGCTGGATTCCCCTAGTAATCTGAAAAATAAGTTATAATTGACTAGTGTTGTTTCTTTCACACGATAGATCACATTATTAGGACACGATCATTATACTTACACTTCTACATTTGACTATTAGCTATTGTAGTGCTAAACCAATATAGAGAGAAATACATAACACGACCAAAGAAAATTTCTAGCTTAGATTATAGTAGTGGCATTCAACGTGTCCAACCTCTTCTTAGCTTTGTTGCTCCTTACATGTAGAGGTCTACAAACTATCCATTGGAGACCTTCGAGGGCATCCGGCTAGTCATTTGAGAATCGTTGAAGACCTTGAACAAAATTGGAATTGCTCTTGCAATCACTTCCTTTAACCGTCATAAGTTTCCTAAAATGTCGTCTGCTACCCCTATTATAAGTAGAAAAACTGTCGGCTGCTTTTATAATTTCTTTCCTGATTTCCTAACTACAGAGTACAACCCTTTAATGGCTATTTTTCTTACTATCAACGGCCATTTTTCCATTTTTATCTCACCATCATTAAAGCTAATACATCATCATCATGATTCGAAGCACATTATCATCGGTACAAATTAAGAGTGATTTGACTAATAATCTTCAATGATGATACCAAACAAATGACAAGTGATGACAAAACAAATGATTTTTTTTTAGCTTCTTTTTTTTTTTTTTTTTTTTTTTTTGGTATTGGAGGAACCGGCTTGCAGCCGACAGCCGCGCCGTAAACTCCCAAGTGACACTTAAGCAGGAGGACCCACCACCCCTAAGTCACACTTAATACACCTAGCGCCTCCCCTAGGTTTTGAACCCTTCACCTCTTCGTTGAGGATCAGCAGAGTCTTATCTAGTGGAGCCACCGCGGCCGGTGGTTTTTTTTTTTTAGCTTTATTAGTATCCAAATAATCCCAAAAACACTAGCTTGGCTGGTCCTTCCAAGCTACCATGAGATACAACTCACATTGGTATATTTTCTTCTAATTGTTAAAGCCTAGTTTCTTGTCATTATTGATATAATAAATCTTTGAAAATCCAATAATCATTTCAAATCTGCGTTCGTCACAATAAATATTATCTCTAGCTTCCTCTTTGATTCGTTCATCGGAAAGTCGAAAAACAATTTCCCTAAGATAGTTTTCCTTCAAATAAATGGACTCCAAGTAGGTGTCGTGATGCATTTGCTTATGGTGTTTGGCCACCCACTCTAGCGTTTTGTAGGGTAACAATGTATTGTGGATAAACATTATCATTGTTCTCTCACCATTCTATATGGTGTTGTAGTATGTTGATTCTTTTCATGAAATGAGATTTCTTGCATGTTAGCTTGTAAGTAGGGGCGAGTGATTCTAAGTATCTTAATAGATTCTGCTTGAAACCTATCCATCAAAACATGTTCCTCATTTTTTGGAACCGGAGCCTACCATGTATACCTTAGAACTTGGAACTTGGAACTTATCTTATCACAGGTTCTAATGTCTATTTATATTTCAACTGTATTATTAATTGAAAGATTGTGATGAATTGTCATCTCTAATGATTATCATTTATTGCTGTCCATTGACAACAATTCATATTTAGACCTAGGAAGAATATGACACATTAACAAAGTAAAATTTTCAATTATAGATATCGTCGGAAAATGAAAGCTCATACTAATAGTTCCAAATTACATATTCATCATTAGACGCAATGGAATATCGCATGATTGTGCGAAAACATACAATAGGAAAAATAAAAGGACTTGTTCCAATTTCTTGTCATTCCCAACGTCCATACCTACTTCAGTTAACTGAATTTGAAGTCATAGTGACATCATTAGAAAAGAAATGCAAAATTTAAAGACTTAATTAGAAAAAGTTGAATTTTAAAGAGTTGATTTGGAAAAAAAAAGAAGAAAAAAGCTGCACAAGTTTAGAGATAACATCATACCTTATTATCCCGCCTCTTTTTTTTTTTTTTTGATAAACAGTAATGATACAATCTCTGACTCAAGAGGCCGAAGTGGGAGTGTAGGACAAGGGCCCCTATTTCTCTTCACAAGCTTCTTTATTCTCTTCTTATTTTCAGAAAATAAAAATAACTCTCTTTTAGTCAAGCCAAGCAGAGCTATGCTCAAAAAATAATCGTAGACGGTTTGACACTTTAAAATACTTAAGTGTCACTTGGAGGTTTACGGCGCGGCTATCGGCTGCAAGCTGGTTCCTCCAATACCAAAAAAAAAACAATTGTTTAATTATACCACCGGCCGCGGTGGTTCCACTGGATAAGACTCTATTGATCCTCAACGAAGAGGTGAAGGGTTCAAAACCCAGGGGAGGCGCTAGGTGTATTAAGTGTGACTTAGGGGTGGTGGGTCCTCCTGCTTAAGTGTCACTTGGGGGTTTACGACGTGGCTGTCGGCTACAAGCTGGTTCCTCCAGTACCAAAAAAAAAAAAAACAATTGTTTAATTACACCACCGACCGCGGTTAAACACCACCGACCGCGGTTAAACACCACCGACCACGGTGGCTCCACTGGATAAAACTCTGTTGATCCTCAACGAAGAGGTAAAGGGTTCAAAACCCAGGGGAGACGCTAGGTGTATTAAGTGTGACTCAGGGGTGGTGGGTCGTCTACTTAAGTGTCACTTGGGGGTTTACGGCGCGGCTGTCGGCTGCAAGCCGGTTCCTCCAATACCAAAAAAAAAAAAAAAACGATTGTTTAATTACTAGTTAAAAAATTACGATGAATTTATACGATCCGAAATATGCCACCAATAATAATAAGAATAATAATAATAGCTAAAAATAAAAATAATGATAATACTTGGCGGTCCGTCATATATGCTTGAAAAACTGAAACAGAGATAATTGCTGCATCAATATACTCCATAATACTCCATATCAGAGTAAAGAAAAACAGAGCTTGTTTCCCCTACGTATGTTGTGGATCCAACACCAAAAACAGGAAAAATGGTAGTTTCAACGCGAACCCTAATCAAGAATGTACCCTAAAAATTTATAAGGAAAATCAACCGATATGTGACGAAACCAAGTAGCCCCACCCTGATTTTCACCAAGTTTTGCTGATTAACAGTCTTCGGCTAATGAAGCGGAGCTCTTTGCGGGTTTTTCTGCTTTCTTGGTCGTTTCCTGAACGACTGAACATTGCTAGCACTCCCCTCTGATGTGGTCTCCACCTCCCTCTTCGCTTCGTTCTTCATACTTCCGCTCCCATTCATCTTCATCACGGCTTCAACCTACATAGGAAAAACAAGAATGAATGACCCACATGTGAGAAAAACGTCCTCCCAAACTGCAGCACGTTCAAAACAATGCACGGCCTAGGCAGATCGAAACATGGTTCGTTCTAAAAGATGTGCTCTATCATCACCTTGCATTCCATGGAGCAGTACTTCGCGCCGAGCGACTTGAGCCGGTATTGGCAAGTTTTGCACACCCCAATGTCGTCTGGACCACGGGAGTGAGTGATCCCATCTCCCCTTTTGTGTATGAACGCAACAAGCCACACATTTCGTTTGTACAGATCAATATCGGAAGTATCCCATAGCGGTGCCAAGTCCACCTTTCTGAACGATGCCTCTTCAGCGGCTTTATATGCCTAAGAAGATTAAAACCCAAAGAAAGAACTACTCAAAAGGGGCAAAGAATTCAAATTGCGGAAAAGAAACCCTGGTTTCTACTTTTCTTGATCAAGAAAAGTTAAAGAGTAGTAATATACTGTGCATTTTCGCGACACCAATAAAACAAACGTTGTTATGGTTATAGATGCATAATCGGTTCTAAATGGAAGCTAGTACCTTTATGATCTCGTGCTCAGAAAGGTCGTGTTGCTTCTTGCACTCTATGCACAAGGCGACCATGCAGACTCTACAGTAGAAATCGCACTTTTTAGAGGAATGAGTCCTGCACAAGTCATAGAACTTGATGCTCGCGATCGGCCTCAACCACGGTGGAACCCCGTTCTTCTGATCATCTCCAGACGAGACCATTGTTGCCCCCTTCTGCGTCATTCTTGTGGCTTTTCTTTCTCCCTCTCCCTCGCTTCTTCAATCTGATAAAGAACGAAACATAAGGAGAAGAAAGAGAGAAGGTTGCTATGATGTTCATGAAATTGAGAGATAGAGATAGAGAGATAGAGAGAGAGAGAGAGAGAGAGAGAGAGAGAGAGAGAGAGAGAGAGACTTTGCTAGAGCGCTAGAGTAACTGACGTGTGAATGAATTGGTTTGTTTAAGTTTATATAGTAAAACAAAAAGACCAATCAAAAAACAAAGGAAAGAAAAAGAGAGGAAAAAGGTAATCAAATTAAACAACGGGTTTAAGTTTATATTTCTCGAAAAATGATGAGTATAAACATAGTTTATATTTCTTGAAAAATGATGAATATAAACATAAGATTTATGCCGCTCTGTATTCACTAATCTATAGCTTTCTATACAAATGGGAAAACACGGAAAATAGATAATTTTTTCAAAAATTTCGTTTATCAAATACAAATGAAAGATAATACTTATTAGGCCATGTTGACAATAGTCACCAAAGATATGCAGGTTGCGGTAACAGTTTAGTTCTTGATTACGATTTATAATTAAAATAATTACAATCTGCCCGTGTCTTGAGATTATAAAAAAATAACTAAGACTTTTATTAATATATCACATAACAGCTGAAGTAGTCCATTGTATCGAATATTGAACAATTTGTATTTGATTATTTTCTATGATTCTCATTTACAAATAACTAATCTAAACCTACTTACCAAAAAAATAATAATAATAATCTAAACTGTTTACGGTTAGTAGTTGTTGGGGTTTCATGAATCATGTATAAGAAAAAATCAACAAAATAAACACAGCGGAAACAAAGATAAATATTACACATGTTTTTCCTTAGGCGTTGTTCGTGCGTTTTAATCAAAAATCTAAACATAAAAGGGAGTTAAACGAAATACCTCTCGAAGCGCGCTTTGAAACAAGTCGGTTCGGATGTTCTACAGTACGAGTCCCACAAGCATCGGACCTCTAGTTCAAACACACCAACAACGAATGTCGAACGGAAAAGAGAACTTTCGGATATCCACCACTTCGATCGTGCTAGCAATCACGTGGAAAGAATCTGTCGTATTCTTGATGTATAATAGTCACGGCTCGAACGAGAGAATTGTTTTTCTTCCTCGTGTCTCGAAGACACAAGAACACATGCACACTTTTTCTCAATATTCAGCAACTAGAGAACTCCAAAATTTTTTGTTCATGGTGAAGAGCTGATCCGAAACAAGAAGACAAAACACACGAAGTCTCCTTTTCAATTTTTCAACAGCTCTTTTACTCTTGTCCCTCAATGGTTTTTATAGAAAAACCGACCAGCAACGGTTGCTAATCGATGGACGATCAACAACCGTTGCTGATCATCCACAGCAGACGATCGTGCATGAGCGGTTGCTCATGCACGATCTTGGCATGATGGTCAGCAACTGCTGACTATTACGCTTCGTGCATGTGCACGAATTCGTGCACATGCATGAAGCTTTAATTTAATATTTAATTAATTAATTAAATGAATAAATGATTAATTAAAATAACATAATCCTTATATCTACAATTGAAATTCCTAATATGTAACTATTACATAGCAGCTTTAGGGCATATATCTAACAATCTCCCACTTGCACTAAAGCCAATAATGAAAGTACACAATTGGGGTATGTTAATATATATCCACTTTGGGCATGTGTGTGCATCATATGCAAATAGGCTCGTGACTATAATACAAATTAAATTAAATCTCATTTAAGTTAATTTCAAATCGACTCAATTCGATTGCAGTAATTGCAAACATATTTGCAATAATATTGTTGACGCCTTAATTTTATTTAGGTATGTTTTAGTTTATTTATTAAGTTATTATTCTCTTTATTGGATAATAAATAATAATAAAAAAATGATGAAAAGAAAAGCGAAAAAAGCGAAAACGGAAAAGAAGTAAAGAAGCAACCTCCGCATGGGCCCTCGGCCCATTTCCGCCTCGGCTCGACCCCGCCAGGTCTTCTCCTTCCTCGCGCCTCTGTAGAGCACGCGCAGGGGGCGCAACGGAGGGGAAGGGGATGGACGGACGGCGATGGGACGTGGAGCAGGGGGCAGCTGGTGTCGGATGGGACGCCGGTTCCGCCGGCGAAGGCCATGGTGATCGGCGGTCAAACTCCGTCGACCGGCCGCCCCTCGCCTATAAATACCTCCCCCCCGACGACGACGACGGACACACCGAGATCGCGGAGAGAGAAAGGGAGCCAGATCGAGTCGCAGCCCTTGGACACCCCACTGAGAGACTTCAAGGGGGCCGAGGGCTCGTGGCCTCAGATCTGAGCCCCGCCGGAGGGAGAGTAGAGAGAGAGAGATAGGCACGGAGAGAGAAAGACGCAGGAGGGATTCGCGTGGGTCTCGCCGTTGCCGAGCAGGTATCGCACTGTCCCCGTCGTCGTTGCCATCTCCCCCTCCATAGTCCAATCATCTTCGCCGTTGCCGCCGTCTTCGCCGTTGCCGCCGTCTTCGCCGTCGTCGCCATTGCAGCTCCCCGGCGCCACGGATTCGCAAACCCTAGGGTTTGCGATTTTTCGGGTCTCAAGGCGGATCCGGACCCGGAAAATCGGGTAGGGTTTGTGGTCTGTGGGCGGCGGGAGTCGGGTCGGGCGTTTGGGTCGGAATCGGGTTGGGTTTCACGAGATTCGGGGGCGGCGGGAGTCGAGTCGTGAATCGGAGTCGGGTCGGGTAGGGTTCGCGGAGAGTCGGGTCGCAAAGCGGGCTGTCGGGCGGGTCGTTGGGCCGGGCCGGGTGTCCCCAAACGCCCGGCCACGACGCCGTTTCGTTAAATAAAAAATAATAATAAAAAGAAGAAAAAATTTGAGTCGGGCCCGTCCTCATTCGGATCGTTGGCTCGGGTTGGACCCAACCCGCGGATCCGACCTGGTCGATTTTTATATTATTTTAAATAAATAATAAATATTTTATTTCAAAAAAATAAAAATCAAAAAATGTTTTATTTTCAAAAAATATTTTAAAATGTATAATTTTTTATTTTAAAAAATCGAGAAAAAAAATAAAAAAAATTAATTATTTTCCAAAAAATCAAAAAATCAAAAATATTTCATATTTTCCAAAAAATATCAAAAATCCAAAAAAAAGGCCAAAAATTCATGAAAAAGCCAAAAAATTCAGAAAAAGCCAAAAAACTTGTATTTTTCCAAAAATACCAAAAAATCGCAAAAAAATCCCTTTTGTGTCCAAAATTTAGAAAATGACCTAGAAAATGTTTTTCCTCTCAAAAATGCATGGAAAATCCCTCGAACATCCAAAAAACCTCAGGGTTTAAACAAGATTAGGTACCGAGAAGGCATTAGTGATTAACTAGTGTAATCAAGTCCCCGATCCTAATTTCTCTCGGGTTGCGCAGAGTGAGTATTTCTCCCGATACTTCACTTGGGTTTCTAATCAACCCACCCCAAATCAATTAGTGGCGACTCCAATTTAAAATTTGATTTACAGGTTAAAAAACTTGAACCATTAAGTCGTGAATTGGTGGACTTGGGAGAGTCCGGGCATAACTAATTTCAGCCGAGCCATTAGCCTCCTTAGGCGCCTGTACTTGACTGCGGGCGCCAAAAAAAAAAAAAAAAAGAGGTTGCGATAGCTTGGCGACTCTGCTGGGGACAATTTGAGAACTTAGGCCATTTTTGTCTTGTTTAAATTCTTTACTGACTTGTTTTTTTTTTTTTTATGCAGGTCAGTAGTTTAGAAATTTATTTTAATTTTGTTTAAAATAGATTATCTTGTGATTATAAATTGTTGTGCATGCTTTACTGTTTTAACACTACACATGGCACACACAACTCGGCCGCCGGACCTGGGCTGCCATAGGATTTTTAGGATGGTGTTAAAAAAGATACGACCTCGAACGCGAGACTACAATGTAAAGGTTGCCTTTCTTTTCCCCGAATTTCTTAGCCGAGGTTAAGGGGGTATGCTGCTAACGCAAGACTGCGACAGGCAGATACCTTTTTAATTTCATCAAACCTTCTGAGTTAGAAATCGAGCCACACATCTCATGTGCATGTCTTTGTGCTTGTCATTTTATTTAAAAGCAAAGTAATTTCTTCACTTTTACTTAGTCTTTTTATTTGGCCCATGGCAATTTAGGATAAGCTTTTCAAAGTCCAGTTTATATGCGATGGGGAAAGATGATATCCGGTTCATTCCCGCTCCCAAGGCGGAGCTCTTTAGATGGTGGGGTCAATTGGATCAGTTTGCCCAAGAGCGCGTGAAGGCCAAACTCGGTCATCTCCTATCACTGATCCAAATCACTATTCGTCCCGAAGTCATACAAGCCATGGCACATTTCTGGTGCTCGAGGACACTTACTTTCATGTTTGGTAGGTTTGAGCTAACCCCAGCCCTGGAGGAATACAGCATCATCATTGGAATGCCTCTTGAGAAAAAGCTTGTCGGGCCATCGGGTATCATCCCATTGCGTGGGTTGGCGCGACTTTTAAGAACTGAAGTCCATATTATGACACAAATTCTTGAAAACAACCATAATACCTACCCGTTTGAATTTATGAATGCTTGTTTTCAAAATCAGCCTATGACCCAAAAAAGTGAAATTTTCCTCCTAGACTTTTTCGGGCTCATCATTTTCCCTCATCAAAGAAATGCCATAAGTCCTAAGATGGCATAGATAGTCGACCAAATCTTGAGGGGGGAAATTATGTCAACATGATTTTAACTGAAACATTCTTGTCCTTTAATCGTTTTAAAGACAACACGGAGAAAATCATGTGGGTCTCTCCTGTAATTTTACAAGTCTGGTTCTTTTCTCACCTAAGCAAATTCCGAGACTTCATGCGATTGTCTGAAACAAATACCTTCAAAAATCCATTACAAAAATTTATGGTTTTAGGACCATATATTCCCAATCAAAGCTGTTCAAAATGGGTTGACTTCCTAAGTAACCCAACTCCTGAGGCATTCCAATGGTGTGCTGGTTGGTTCCATGAAAAGAGGGCCCGCTTTGCTTACAAACGCACCCACCCAATTCCGTTGCTCGGCTATACCAGCGCTGTTCTCTATTACCCATATCGGGTGGCACGACAATTTGGAGCCCTTCAAGAAATTCCACCGCCTTCCAAGAGGAGAATTCCTCCAGTTCTTTTCAACACAAGCCGTGACTATGCGGTCGAAATTTCTATCGTTGAAGAAACTTGGGACAAGTGCCATCGCAAAAGGATCGTGGTACTTGAAGGGCTTGAGGGAGAAGAAAAAACCCACCACGCCTTTGCGGCCTACATCCACAATCAACACATCCCGACAAGGTGGAAGCCATCGGTCCCTCGCTCAATCAGAGAGAGTAGCCTGCACGAGTAAGCAGGGTTTATGCAGAGGATATGGGAATAGGCCAGATACGCATCTCAGAGCCAGTCCAAGAAAGCAAGCAGCCTTTGCAAGAACAAGGCTCCCTATCGCATATAGATTAGCAGTCGTGTCTCCCTTAGTATTAATATCGTTAAAGTTTTGTCCCATTGTTTAGGGACTTTTGTTTAATATCTAGTATTTTATTCTGTCATTTCAATTTTGAGTTCTAGATGTCAGAAGTCTGCGGTTTATGAAATCCTCTTTTGATGAATAAAAAGCAGTTAGACCATTGCCATGGGTCAATTTTTGTTTACTTCCATACTCATTCATTGTTTTCGCAAACGAATAAGTAATTATGAATCGCCGGCCACCAATAGCTCGTGAATGGCCTCATGCGCTAGGGCCCGATCAGAATGATGTACAAAATCGCCTTATTAACATTGAAGACGGCGTAGGACAAATGTCCATTGTCCTTCAACAACTCTCAAGACAAATGGAATCCACTCAAGTCGAACCCAACTCTATAGTTGCCTTAAACGCCATCATGACACCCGCAAATTTGCCAGAAAATAGCCAATACCATAGACAGTTTGAAAGGATCATGAAAAAGTTAAACCAGCTGCAGGAGTAGAATCCCATGGACTTGTCTAATTACGCCAGCATTGAGATCCCTGAAAAACTCAAAGCACTTGAATGCGAAAGGTATGCTGATACCTCCCGCCCAAAGACCCACTTGCAGGCTTACCTGGTTCGAAGGATGATTCAATCGTACCAATCGAACTTGACTGGCCCTGCCTTGCGATGGTACATTGTTAGGAAGATTAGTCCCCTTAAAACTTGGAGGGAACTAATTCATGTTTTTCACCAAGAGTATAATGTTGACAACACCCCTAACATCACTTTGCCCTACGAAGAGCCAATGATCGCGGAGCACGAGGAGCCATTAGTCGCTGAGATAAGATAGGAGCATGTCAATGAAGCCTTGCATAATAAGAGGGCGACTGAGCAATATCCTGTCACTGGAAAATTTCCCACTAGGAAAGGCAAGGAGCCTTTGTACGAAATCATAGACTCAGGGCCTGTTCAAGAGCGGGACACGACTGGACAACTCCTCAAGCTTACTCCAAGAGCTAGGGTCCAAAGAATACCAACCCCCATCAACCTAGAAAGTGAATCAGAGAGTGAAACTCTAATATCTCTCACTTCCCTTGACAAAATCGAGCTAGCAAAACGCAGGGCAATATTCAAGAGGTCTGGTCCAAGGGCCAAGAAAAGAAAGCCTAAGCAAATCAATTCTGCATCTACCGAAGAGCCGCCGCACCAAAGCTTCGAGCATTCCCAAGAATACAACTTTGAAGGCCACCATCTTCTAGAGTATAACCCTGAAGACCTCCTGGCCCTAGAATACAATCCCAAGGACTTCCAGCGTTATTTTGACAATGAAACTGACGATTCATCGTAGAACTATTTCATACTCTCATCCGGGGATGAAGGTCCGTCAGAAGAGGAAGTGTACGTCTTTATCCGCTACGATCCTAACGAAGTACTAAGCTCGTCCTCTGACCATGAGGATAGCTTCAATACTTCATCCTCATTCGGAAATTTTGACCAAGAAGAAAGCAATTGGGTAATCTCGACAGAATCCAACTTCCCTGAAACAGAAAAAATCACCACTACAACAGATATGCAGTGGGAAAACCAGCGGCCTAGCCAAGACATACCCGGCTCGTCTTGCCCTCGTAGGATCATGACCCCCATAGAAATGTGAATACCCGATCTCTGCAAGTATAACGGCACGACTTGTCTTGTGGCCCACTTGCAGTATCTCCATGCAGAAATGAGTCGGTACTATGGCCCGATGTCATTCACAACTCAGGCATTCCAAGAAACTCTTACGAGTGCATTGCAATGGTTTATCACAGCAAATGTTTATCTTCTAAAGGATTGGAATGAGCTGACTTCCACATTCTTGCATCAGTACCAAAACCAGATCGGAACTGAATTGCCTTGTGAGAGTTTGGCTCACTTCACAAGAAGACCAATGGAGGATTTCCAAGCATACGTAGGGAGGTGGAGAGCTTTCATGATGCAAACCTGCCCTCAACTAGCTGAAGAGGAGTTAATGAAGCAGTTCATAGAAGTTTTGTCCTGCAAGCATCGCTGTTGGCTGCATGGGTTACACTTCCGTAGCTTCAACGAGGTAGTCATCGCATGCGAATACTTTGAGTCTACTGAAGGCGAGGAATTCAAAAACGATTAGCTTCAAGGCCAGCACTATTAAAGCACTCCTTTGCACAGGAGTTTTCATGGGTTTTACTCATTTTTATAATTTCATGTTTCTTATCTTGTCTGGTGTGCTACTATTGTATTTTCCATTCCAAGTACTCTATTGTATAGTTCTAATATTTTGTTTTAAGAACATGAGGCGGTACTCCAAACCAGCCCGGTGATGCTATCCAACCATGAAAAGAAAATATCATCCAAGGAGAATACTGAGGGTTGGGCTTCCTCATGCTTCCCTTTCCCCAAAGACGTATTTTGAAAAAAAAAAAAATATTTCATCACCCAAAAGCTTTTGTTAAAACAAGATGATAAATTTAACTATGTTTGTCTTTCTGACTCATTTACTTCATGTCTCAGAAGATCATTCCCATCCCCTTTGACTTAGTGTGACAGAGGGCATTTAAAGCAAGCGCATCAAGTGAACTCGCCGAATTCAAAGACACCCTACCAAGAAAATAGGGGCAAATAGAAAGAATAATCCTACACCAAAAGAGGGTAAGTCTTATTCTCTGAATATAATTTGGAAATGATGTCCTCTCTCTTTTATTTACAGGATACAAAAGATGAAATGTGATAGGTACAGGTATAGAGTTGAGATCGAAGCATCCATGACATGCCTCACTCCTGCCCAGCTCCATCCTAAGCCAAAGGACTATCTTGTCGCACGACACGCCCAAACAGCTAGATGTTACAGTTCCAGCTTCGACAAGCCCAGAAGCATAAGGAAAGGATCTTTTCTCTGAATTGGCTGCTGTCAACAGGGAGAAAATCTAGACAATCAAAGCGATCTATGGCCCCACATCCTGGACAATGACTTTGGAATCTAGAAACTTCACTCCGACGCATATGCTTTCAAGGAGTAATTGTCATCGAAAGCTTGAGATTTTTTATCTCGATTCCATAGAAGCTTGAGGAAGCATCACAACTCAAGAACCAAACTCAATGGTTAGGTTTGGCAAATTAATATTGGCCAAGCTAGTACCCACATCAAGTTCACCTGGCTTCGTGTAAACGGACGCGTCATCTAGGAGCCAATACAGGGAATAATTGACCTAACGAAGCAAGGGACATAGGACTTCGTGTCCCCCTCTCACTTCAGGTTCACCCAATCATCTGCAAACCAGTGAAGGGTAAAGTTGTATCGATTCCAGTTATTCGACTCTTGAAAGAGTTCATGACTAACACATTCCCTCTCCTTTGTTGCAGGATCACCTGACTGTCAAAAGTAAGGATAACAAATCAATGAGAAGCATGTCTTGTTACAGGATCACTTGACTGTCAAAAACAAAGATAAACAAATCAATGAGAGGCGTGACAAAATCTCCTAAACGAAATGGCGTCCCAAGTAATCGCCAAAACAAATGACAGAGATCCTCAGGCCCTAAGTCACTTATAATCTTGGTTCTATTGGTCGAGCCATTTCCACAACTTCTCTCCTACAAGAGGCAAGAGCAGGAATTCCTTATCAGATCCCCAATCCCTAGCTGATCGTTCATGTGTCATATCCCTAATCAATAGGGACAACCATCAACACCCTTTGTAAATAACTCTTTTAATGTTCAAGTTTCAACACATTTGTGAATACCATTTCACCTAGGTAAGCACCCCTAAAGTTGTTAATAAGTTCTTATTGAGTAAAAAGCCATTCATTTATTTTGAGAGTACAAACTCCATCACATCATACACTGCATGCATTTTTCTAGGTGAATTCTGCATGATGATTTTGTCTGTCTAAATCGCTGATTCCATTGAGAATTATTAGAATAGACAGCTGATTGAAGAATACAAGATTGATTGAGCATGTTGGATGAGGCACGTCAGAATGATGACAGGCAAGCCATATCCTACACACAATCCCCCATCTATACACTTGTGAGATGAGTGTAGAAAATTCCATGAATACAGGGTAAAGAGTTCTCTCGCGAATAGTACGATGATCAAAGCAGTGAGAGGCATTCCATCGCTCACTTTAAGCCCCATACACTGACAAATGTCTGCTATACTCCCGACAAAGAACCACCCCACACTGGGGCAAGTCAAAAGCAAATCAACATCACAAGTTGAGAAAGGGGATAGAAATTTTCTTGCTTGCACTTACATCAATCTTCGAGTGTCTTTATTGCATATGAACACTCGCGTTAATTTAAGTGCCCTAGAGTCGTGAAGAGCAACTCTTTATTTACGCACTTGTATCCATTGTACAACTCAATTGAGTCTGTGAATTCACCCTCACATGGAGGCAAAGCAGAAGCCACTGTCGTTTGAGTAGCATCATCAGAAGTGCCAACAAAAGATGAAGACTCCATAGTCTAACAAAGGCATTTGCTTTAACTTGTCAAGATCAGTTCCTCAAGCAACAAGAACAAAAACTAGGGCATAAAAAGCAGTGTACCTGGTAAGAGCAAGGTCAATGCCCATAAAAGAAGAACTGGAATAAAAATAGGGGCATGAAAAAAGCAGTGTGCTTGGTAAAAGCAAGGCCAATGCCCCCCAGTCAAAAATACAGCCAAGAAAAGTTGTTGTTGTGGTCCATAGAACCTCCATCTGACAAGAAAGACTAGTGACAAATGCCAAGATAGTCACCAACCCTCACCCTCTTACATGTGAGCCAAGTTTACGTTACATCCCATTGTAAAAGTCTCCTCAGACTAGGGCACTTCGATTAACGTAGGATTTCACATGTCTATAAACATCGCTCGAAGAAGTACAAGCAAGATTACTCTATCTCTTTTCGCAGGATTCTTGACTTGCAAACCCGGAGACGATCGTGCGGCACTCCATTCATAAGCCTTGACCTTGATGGTCCCCTTCGATGAGCCGCTAACCAAGACTTTATCGCAGTTTCAACAAAGACCTCGCACATTGGTAAAGTCGTACTGTTTGCGAGAATACTCGGACCCTTGCTGACATGATGACAGTGAGATAGTGTGGTCCTTATAAATCCTGCATCAATGGCCAAGATAGCCTTTTCCATGAGAGTGAGCGAAAAGTCCTTTTAGACTGAAAGTCCCTCATCTGGCATGCTCAAGACATATACATTCTAAATGAAGGTTGTCTTCCAAAATCTTCCCCAGTGGAAATCAAAAGATGCAAAACTGACAAAATTATCATGCATGAATTTCATTTGAACTCATGAATTTATAGCATATACAATTCACGTGTGCATATTGTGCAAATAGCATACTCTCAGAGATCAGAGATATTACCAGGTAAGCATATCCTTATCCCCGTTTGCCTTAAAGTACCTGCCACTGTCTAGGTACTCTCTTATTGACACTCAACCTATTTGAGTCGTCCCTTGAGTTTGGGTGCTTATTGCTGTCTAGGTATCCCCATTGTCTTTGAGTACCGGCCACTGTTCAAATACTCCCTTTTTCCTGACACTCGACCTGTTCAAGTTGTCTCCAAAGTATTGATACTTGTGGCTGACCAAGTATCCCTTTACCATGAATACCTACTGTTGTTTAGGTATCCCCATATCATCAAGTACCCACCGTTGTCCAAGTACTTCCTTTTCATGACACTCGGCCTGTCTAAGTTGTCCCCAAATAATATAGCAGCTGTTCAAGCATTCCATTGCTTTGCTTGGCACCGCCGTTCAGGTATGCTTTCTAGCACTTGGACCAGCCTGAGTGGTCCCAGATCATATCATTAAATACATGTGTTCATCCAAGTATTCCAGTACTTTGTACACCTGTGGCTATCCAGGTGTTCCAGCCCTTTTGAGTACTTGCGGCCATCCAAGTAAGCCTTGTGCTTCATTCAAATTCTCATTACCAGGAAGTGAGAGACCTTCACGAATATCTCAGGTACGCCCTCGATATTCCCAATTACGAGGAGGTAAGAGACCTTCACAAATATCTCAGGTACGCCCTCGATATTCCCAATTACCAGGAGGTGAGAGACCTTCACGAATATCTCAGGTATGCCCTCGATATTCCCATTTACCAGGAGGTGAGAGACCTTCACGAATATGCGAGACACGTCCTCAATATTCCCAATTACCAGGAGGTGAGAGACCTTCATGAATATGCGAGACACGTCCTCAATATTCCCGATTACCAGGAGGTGAGAGACCTTCATGAATATCCAAGGTACGTCCTTGATATTCCAACTACCAGGAGGTGAGAGACCTTTACGAATGTCCCAGGTACGCCCTCGATATTTCCCATTTGCCAGGAGGTGGGACACCTTCACAAATATCCAATGTATGTTCTCAATATTTCCAATTATCAAGTACCCCTTCAATACTTGTGAATGCCAAGTATCCCCCAAGAATTCATACTTGTGATCATCCAAGTACCCATTCAATGCCTATGGTAAGCCAAATACCCATTTTGACGCCTGCAAATGCCCAAATACCCTTCAGGTTAGTACTTGTGAATATCCAGGTACTCTTTGATATGCTTGTGAATGTCCAGGTATCTTCCAGAATTGATGCCCCGAGAATGGTCGGCGCATCCTCCCGAGAAAGGTCGGTTTCCAACTGGTGTCTTCGACAGAAGTTAGATGCCCCACAAATCAATGCCCTGAGAAAGGTCGGTGCATCCTCCCGAGAAAGGTCGGGTTCCAACTAGTGTCTTCGACAGAAGTCAGACGCCCCATAAATCGATGCCCTGAGAAAGGTCGGTGCATCCTCCCGAGAAAGGTCGGGTTCCAACCAGTGTCTTTGACAGAAGTCAGACACCCCAACAAATACAATGCCCTGAGAAAGGTCGGCGCATCTCCCGAGGAAAATCAGGTACCAGCTGTTGTCTTTGACAGAGGTCAGACACCTCCCACAAAACATATGCCCTGAGAAAGGTCGACGTATCTCCCGAGAAAGGTCGGGTACCAACTGGTGTCCTCGATACAAATCAAGCACCCACAAATGAGATGCCTTGAGAAAGGTCGGTGCATCTCCCGTCAATGCGACCAAAGAAAGGTTCGGGTCCTAGACAAAACACTGATTACTCCAAAAGGTGACCGAAGAATGGTTCGGGTCCTGTAGGAGCAATCTCCCGTCAACGCGACCGAAGAAAGGTTCGGGTCCTAGACAAATCATTGTTTGTTTTAACAGGCGACTGAAGAATGGTTCGAGTCCGAGACAAACCACTCATTACTCCAAAAGGCGACCGAAGAATGGTTCGGGTCCTGGAGGAGCAGTCTCCCGTCAAGGTGACCGAAGAAAGGTTCGGGTCCTAGACAAATCATTGATTGTTTTAACAGGCGACCGAAGAATGGTTCGGGTCTTGGAGAAGCAATTTCTTGTCACGGCAACCGAAGAATGGTTCAGGTCCAAGACAAACCACTAATTACTCCAACAGGCGACCGAAGAATGGTTCGGGTCCTGTAGGAGCAATCTCCCGTCAAGGCGACCGAAGAAAGGTTCGGGTCCTAGACAAATCATTGATTGTTTTAACAGGCGACCGAAGAATGGTTCGGGTCTTGGAGAAGCAATTTCCCGTCACGGCGATCGAAGAATGGTTCGGGTCCGAGACAAACCACTGATTACTCCAAAAGGCGACCGAAGAATGGTTCAAGTCTTGGAGGAGCAGTCTCCCGTCAAGGCGACCGAAAAAAGGTTCGGGTCCTAGACAAATCATTGATTGTTTTAACAGGCGACCGAAGAATGGTTCGGGTCCTAGACAAAACACTGATTACTCCAATAGGTGACCGAAGAATGGTTCGGGTCCTGGAGGAGCAATCTCTCGTCAAGGCGACCGAAAAAAGATTTGGGTCCTAGACAAATCATTGATTGTTTTAACAGGCGACTGAAGAATGGTTCAAGCCCTGGAAAAGCAACCTCTTCATACCGCCAGGTAAGATGACGCCTTGATACTTGCCAAACTCGGGGTTCACACCCTATCTCACTCACTCCCGGTAAGTAACTACACGTATCTTCTTATTTGTCTTAGTATATGTAATGTTATATTGCTCTTTTTGCGTAAAACAATAGGTTCCAAATAAAATATAATCTGTTGCGCATGCATAGATAAAATTTAGGCATCAGTTTGTCTTTGAATGCAACCTCTGCGAACTCACCTTCAAAGAGGGGCAGCTGTTGACGCCTTAATTTTATTTAGGTATGTTTTAGTTTATTTATTAAGTTATTATTCTCTTTATTGGATAATAAATAATAAAAAATGATGAAAAGAAAAGCGAAAAAAGCGAAAACGGAAAAGAAGTAAAGAAGCAACCTCCGCATGGGCTCTCGGCCCATTTCCGCCTCGGCCCGGCCCCGCCAAGTCGTCTCTGTTGCGATTGGGGCGAGCAATCGAACAAAATATAGACGGAAGAAGAAAATAAATCGAACACCAGATTTACGTGGTTCAGTCGTAAAGACCTACGTCCACGGGGAGAGCAACAGCGAATTTCACTATAGATCAAGCGATACAAGGAGATTACACACTCAAGCCACTCAAACACTCTCTCGGTGTTTCCCAAGCCCCAATTTAACCCCAAACCCAAGTCACGATACAAAATTATCACACAAGCTCAAAAACAAACGCTGAAAAAGAACTCCTTTTCTTGATCGCGCTTCAGCTTGAAGATATGCGGCTCCTCCTTTTCTCTTGTACGGGTGCAATAGCAACACCCCGGAAAGAAGACCTTTTTGCGGCTTCCTTGGATGACTTCTACGTAGGGTTTTGGTCGGCAATTTTTCAGAAGCCCTAAAAGAAGACCTGAAAGTTATGCTTTTATACGTGGGTCGTCGGCCACTCCACGCACACCATGAAAGAATGAAATATATTGTCTTTATACGTGTGCCCAAGGGAGGGCCTACGCACGCTCCTTGCTTCGGCTTCAAGCTGAACTGTGTGTGTGTGTGCCCAGAGTCAACACTTTGACTCGGGCCCACCTCTTTTCAATTCACGTAAGAGGCTTCATGCCAAAAGATTTCGGCAAAGCATGGGGCTTCCGCAGCTTCACTCCAAAGAAGAAAAAATTCCTCTTTTAATTATTTCCTCTTTAGTAATTCCTTCGCAAGTCTACCAAATTTCTCGTTTTAGCAAACGCTCAAACTCAAGTCATATTTAACAATCTCCACCTTGGCTCGACGTTTGAGCCAAATAACAATCGCTTCGTAAAAATTCAAATTCTGCTGCTACTTTCCCTTAGCCCCCAATGGGCTCAACCGCCACATATATTATTCAAGTCCAAGCACTGCTTGAACTTCACCATAACTGAGGACCTCATCAGAATACCAACTCTACATGCACTTTTAACTGCTCTGCAAGGATTTTCTGACACAACCTCCTCAACCGCAGATAAAGTAAAACCATTGTTACATTCATATCTGTCAGGAGATTGAACACGTACCTTGTTAATTTCAGCAGTTACAGCAACTATTGGCTCTATAGGCTCCACCTCGCTATAAGCACCATCTATGTCGATTATTTTTCTAATGCTCGTACTTGCTACCTCAGGAGTCTCTGGTCGCAACTCCACCTCAAGCTGAACACCGTCCAGATCTGTATTAACTTTGCTATAATCACTCCTAGCCAGAAGTACTTGAGACTCATCAAAGGTAACTTCTCTGCTGTTAACAGGTGAATTTATATCTGGGCACCACAACTGATCACCCCGCTCACCTTGTGCATAGCCATGGAATATGCACCTTGCCCTCCAATCAAGTTTACCATCACTTACTTGAAAATAACACGGGCAACCAAACATTCTAAGAATAGAATAATCAGCAACGTTACCTGACAACACTTCTTTAGGAGTCTGCCATTCAATAGCAGTTGATGGAGATCTATTCACCAAGCAGCTTACCGTACTTAGCACATCAGTTAGGATTCTCCTAATAATACCAGCACTAGAGATAATTTTTCGGGCCGTCTCTAGTAATGTTCTGCTCACCAATTCTACAAATTGTTGTGATTTACTGGCACTAGTGCGGTGTTTCACTATGCTCTCTTTCATGCAGAATTTATTTGCCAGTTCTAAGCAAAACTCCATGCTATTGTCAGTCCGCACATGCTTGATCGACTTACCAATCTCCGTCTCGATCAAAGCTCTTGACTATGAGATCCCGACACCAGCATCAAACTTGTGCCTTGGCACAAACACCCAGGTCTTCCTCGAGCAGTCAATAAACTTTCGAACAGATGCATCTGACGTCTCTGCAGCGAAATTTATCACTATCTCACCTTGAAGTTTATACAGGCCATCATACTTGATTCATTTCATTATCACCAAGGCACCTCGAACAACCTTCAGAACTCCACCTTTTGAAGAGTACCTACAACCAGCTGAATCTAGGGCACCCAAGGAAATTAAGTTCTTCTTCAACTCTGGAACATGCCTCACTCCAGTCAATGTCCTCACAATGCCATCATGCATTCTGATTTTAACATTACCAACACCCACAACATCGCACTTAACGTTGTTCCCTAACTGGACTTTACCACTACCCGTGCACTGATAAGTGATAAACCAGTTTTTATTTGGTGTGACATGAAAAAGAACAACCAGAATCCATAACCCATCCATCAAGTGATGAATCATTAGTGACAGACAAGACATAATCGGCATTATTTGCTACAGCTGCAATATTATCTGCAGAATCAACCATAATTTCCTTACTCTTTTCATTCTTCAGCTTAAGGCAATCTCTTCTAAGATGCCCCCTTTTGCCACAGTTCCAACAGACAACATTAGCAGTCCTAGACTGACTACGTCTGTTCATATTGATACTACTATTACCCACACGTGTTACAGATCTTCCTCTATTTTCACCTACTAAAGCAGTAGATACAGATTCGCCAGATTCTCTTCTACGAATGTCCTCGCTCAGAATCAAATCTCGAACTCCATCAAACGTCAAACTTGTTGACCCAGAGAAATTACTAACAGCAGTAACGGTAGTATTCCAACTATCAGGTAATGAGGATAATAGAATCAAAGCACGTACCTCGTCTTCAAAATCAATATCAACTGAACTTAATTGACTAACAATCACATTGAATTCATTGATATGATCTACAACTGATGCACCTTCTTTCATCTTCACGTTAAACAGACGCCGCATCAAACAGACCTTATTGATCGTAGAGGGCTTCTCGTACATATCCGACAGGGCTTGCATCAAATCAGCAGTGGTCTTCTCCTTCAGGATGTTAAACGCGACGTTACGAGCCAACGTCAAACGAATAACACCCATAGCTCGTCTATCCAGCAAATCCCAATCAGCTTACTTCATCGTCTCTGGTTTCTCCCCAAATAAAGGCAAGTACAGATTCATCTGGTAAAGATAATCTTCAATCTGCATCTTCCAGAAACTAAAATCCTTCCCATCAAATCTGTTGATTTTCACTTTTACTTCTTCTGTCGCCATCGATTTGCTTCAACTCAGCCAAACCTAGCTCTGATACCACTTGTTGAGATTGGGGCGAGCGATCAAACAAAATATAGACGGAAGAAGAAAATAAATCGGACACCAGATTTACGTGGTTCAGTCGTAAAGACCTACGTCCACGGGGAGAGCAGCAGCGAATTTCACTTTAGATCAAGCGATACAAGGAGATTATACACTCAAGTCACTCAAACACTCTCTCGGTGTTTCCCAAGCCCCAATTTAACCCCAAACCCAAGTCACGATACAAAATTATCACACAAGCTAAAAAACAAACGCTGAAAAAGAACTCCTTTTCTTGATCACGCTTCAGCTTGAAGATATGCGGCTCCTCCTTTTCTCTTGTACGGGTGCAATAGCAACACCCCGAAAAGAAGACCTTTTCGCGGCTTCCTTGGATGACTTCTACGTAGGGTTTTGGTTGGCAATTTTTCAGAAGCCCTAAAAGAAGACCTGAAAGTTATGCTTTTATACGTGGGTCGTCGGCCACTCCACGCACACCATGAAAGAATGAAATATATTGTCTTTATACGTGTGCCCAAGGGAGGGCCCACGCACGCTCCTTGCTTCGGCTTCAAGCTGAACTTGTGTGTGTGTGTGCCCAGAGTCAACACTTTGACTCTGGGCCCACCTCTTTTCAATTCACGTAAGAGGCTTCATGCCAAAAGATTTCGACAAAGCATGGGGCTTCCACAGCTTCACTCCAAAGAAGAAAAAATTCCTCTTTTAATTATTTCCTCTTTAGTAATTCTTTCACGAGTCCACCAAATTTCGCATTTTAGCAAACGCTCAAACTCGAGTCATATTTAACAGTCTCCTTCCTCGCGCCTCTGCAGAGCACGCGCAGGGGGCGCGACGAAGGGGAAGGGGATGGACGGACGGCGATGGGACGTGGAGCAGGGGGCAGCTGGTGTCGGATGGGACGCCGGTTCGGCCGACGAAGGCCGTGGCGATCGGCGGTCGAACTCCGTTGACCGGCAGCCCCTCGCCTATAAATACCTCCCCCCCGACAACAACGACGGACACACCGAGATCGCGGAGAGAGAGAGAGAGAGCCAGATCGAGTCGCAGCCCATGGACACCCCACTAAGAGACTTCAGGGGGGCCGAGGGTTCGCGGCCTCAGATCTAAGCCCCGCCGAAGGGAGAGTAGAGAGAGAGAGATAGGCACGGAGAGAGAAAGATGTAGGACGGATTCGCGTGGGTCTTGCCGTCGCCGTCTTCGCCCTCGTCACACCGTTGCTGAGCAGGTATCGCACTGTCCCCGTCGCCGTCACCATCTCCCCCTCCATAGTCCAATCATCTCCGCCGTCGCCGCCGTCTTCACCGTCGCCACCGTCTTTGCCGTCATCGCCACTGCAGCTCCCTAGTGCCGCGGATTCGCAAACCCTAGGGTTTGCGATTTTCCGGGTCTCGAGGCGGATCCGAACCCGGAAAATCGAGTAGGGTTCGTGGTCCGTGGGCGGCGGGAGTCAGGTCAGGCGTTTGGGTCGGAACCGAGTAGGGTTTCACGAGATTAGGGGGCGGCGGGAATCGGGTCGTGAATCGGAGTCAAGTCGGCTAGGGTTCGCGGAGAGTCGGGTCGCGGAGCGGGCTGTCGGACCGGGTCGTCGAGCCGAGCCGAGTGTCCCCGAACGCCCGGTCACGACGCAGTTTCATTAAATAAAAAAATAATAATAATAAAGAAGAAAAAATATGAGTCGGGCCCGTCCTCATTCGGATCGTTGGCCGGGTCGACCCAACCCGCGGATCCGTCTCGGGTCGGTTTTTATATTATTTTAAATAAATAAATAAATAATAAATATTTTATTTCAAAAAAATCAAAAATCAAAAATCAAAAAATGTTTTATTTTCAAAAATATTTAAAAATTGTTAATTTTTTTTATTTTAAAAAAATCGAGAAAAAATAAAAAAATAATTTATTTTCCAAAAATATTTTTAAAAATATTTAAAAAATATTTTATTTTCCAAAAAATCAAAAAATCAAAAATATTTCATATTTTCCAAAAAATGTCAAAAATCCAAAAAAAGGCCAAAAATTCATGAAAAAGCCAAAAAATTCAGAAAAAGCCAAAAATTCAGAAAAAAGCCAAAAAGACTTGTATTTTTCCAAAAAATACCAAAAAATCCCAAAAAAAAATCACTTTTGTGTCCAAAAATTAGAAAATGACCTAGAAAATGTTTTTCCTCTAAAAATGCATGGAAAATCCCTCGAACATCCAAAAACCTCAGGGTTTAAACAAGATTAGGTACCGAAAGGGCATTAGTAATTAACTAGTGTAATCAAGTCCCCGATCCTAATTTCTCTGGGTTGCGCAGAGTGAGTATTTCTCCCGATACTTCACCCGGGTTTCTAATCAACCCACCCCAAATCGATTAGTGGCGACTCCAATTTAAAATTTGATTTACAAGTTAAAAAACTTGAACTATTAAGTCGTGAATTGGTGGACTTGGGAAAGTCCGGGCATAACTAATTTCAGCCGAGCCATTAGCCTCCTTAGGCGTCCGTACTTGACTGCGAGCGCCAAAAAAAAAAAAAAAAGAGGTCGCGACAAATATTTCTCTCTTGTTCCACGTCATCCTAATTGTTTATGGTGTGTGACATCCCTAGGTTCATCACTAAGCTGGTAGTAAGATTTGTACTAATACATTAGTTCATATGACCAAAAAAATCTAGCGAAAAATATAGAAAAAAAGAGGAAAAAGCAAACAAAATAATAGTTAATACCCAATGTCGACAATAGTCACCAAAGCTATGCAAGTTCTGATGTGATTTTACTATTTGCTTTTCGGTCTATAAGTAAGTTAATTACGATTCACTTGTGTCCTTAGATTATAGAAAAGATAGTTAAAATATGTATTAATATATCACATGGCAGCTCCATTAGAATTGTATTTGATCGTTTTCTATCGTTTTCACTTGCAAATATTGTGACGATATTTTTTGTTTTTGGTTTTTATCTATTAATAAGATAATTGCATTCCGCCCTTGTCTCAAAATTATAATATAAAAATAATAATTACGATTTATGTTGATATATCAAATACCAGCTTAATCAATCCATATTTATCAGATATTAAATAGATTGTATTTGATTTTTCATTTTTATAATTTTCATTTACAATAACTGATTGAAACCATTTATAGTTAGTCCCGCAGACATCCATCAACTAAAGAGTCCATTCGTTTTGCGGAAAATATCATATTTCCGAAAAATATTTTTTCAGGAAGTCATTTTTAAAGAAAATGACCATATTTTCTGGTATTTAGTTGAAACCCGAAAATTGAGTAGAAATTTTTTTTTTCTCTATTTGGTATTTGATTTGATTTTTTGGGGAAAATTACCAACAAAATTGAATTTTAATATTTTTAATCAACCAAAAAAATTAATTTTAATTATATATATTTAAATTGATTTTCTAATTATTTTTTATTTCTCCATTTTTTTCTTTTTTTCCTTTTCCTTCCTCCTCCTTCCTCCACTGCCGCATGCCTTGGCGATAGCTGACTGCCCTGCAATCAACCAAGACACGGATCGATGAGCTCAAGATTCAACCAATCCAAGCTAGCTTGAGCTCTGCCGAGGCCGACAAGCTCGCGACTCACCAAATCCAAGCGAGCTCAAGCTCCGCTAAGGTCGGCGAGCTCACTGCTTGCTCGATCCAAGTGAGCTCGAGCTTTGTTGAAGGCCGACAAGCCCAAGCTTCGTCGACGTTAGGGAGCTCGCGGCTCGCCAAATCCAAGCGAGCTCGAGCTCCACTGATCTAGATGAGCCCGAGCTCTGTCGAACTAGGCGAGGAGAAGCTTCACTGGCCCATGGTGAGGCTCCATTTGGCTTGTGGCTAGTCGCCAACCTCTGCCATGGCCAATCGTCGATGACCAACCAAGGAGGAAGAAAAAGAAAAAGGAAAAAAAAATAAAAATAAAAAACTCAATTTTAGAAAAAGAAAAAAAGAAATATAAAAATAAAAGGAAAATGTATTTGGTGAAAGAATGTGAGGTGGAAGAAGTCATAGAAAATGTTTTCCATTTCTAGAAAATGGAAAACATTTTCCTTAACTAATTCATTTTTCATGAAACAAACGTTAGAAAATCCGAAAAAACGTTTTCTCAAAAGTGATCTTTCCATGAAACGAATAGAGCCTAATAGGGTAAAAACTCCATCAAGGGAAAACTTGTAAATGTCCAAAAGCCAGCTTAGTTTAGATGCACCATTTAAGAAGGATAAAACATTAAAATAATTATGAGAGAAAAAAGAAGGAATGATTTTAAGAGATTTAATTATTATGTTGTTTAGATGCTAGCGAGGAAAGAAAAGGAAAATAGTATATAATGGCACTAATGTCCTTTTATATATTCGTAGATAAATGTAAAATAAGAGTAGAGGTGAGAAAGAAGAATAAACTCATTTATTTTATACACAACTCTCACCAAATCCCTTTATATTTAGGCTCTATTTGTTCAGTGAAAAAAAATTATTTGGAAAATATTTTCCTAAAAAATGATTATTTGTTCAGTGAATATATATATTCATTGTCATAAAATGTTTAGACATGAGCTATTGTTGATAATTAAAAAAAGTTTGTATTAACTAATTATTTTAAACGATACAAGCGATTATTTTAAGAAATATATTTTCTGAATTATTCATTGTTCACGAAATAAACGAGGCCTTCAGGAGAATGAATTAAAAGTGCATATAAAATTAACCATGTTAATTCTTCCTAATCTCTCTTAATCTTGGGGAATCCTTTCTCTATGTCTCTTATCCTTCATTTGAAACACGATTATTATTTCTAGAGCCCCTTTTTCCCACCTAATCCCCCCTAACAGAGATATAGCTTGTCTGGTTGCAATGATAGAGTAAGGTTGTAATGTCATAGCTATTGCACTGTTTAGTTTAACTTATGCAATGCCTATCATACCATTTCGTTTCGTTTACAACTTACATAATAAGGGAAGGATAGAATCAGAATTCCTAAAATACGCCCAATCTTAGACTTAAGGGAATATTATATTTATTTAAAATAATCAAAATTTATTGATGAATTTAATAACCATATATATTGTTAGATATAAAATTTATAAAATTTTGTTATTAATATTTTGATAATGTATATGTATGTATGTGTGTGTGTGTGTGTGTGTGTGTGTGTATTATAATGAAAACTTAAACGCGTGAGATGTGACTATGTTAAAATAGTTTGTAGTAATTATCACTTAGACAACCAATTGTGAGAGTAGTATATAAATTTTTATGTATTATTTAGTAATCAATTTATGATTAAAATTTAAAATGTAGCATATAATATGCTATTTTGTTAGCTATCCTCTGTCTTGTCCAAGAATGCGACTCCCCTAATGGAATGGTGTTACTACATATTGTTTATTGCATAGTTAATTTTATGACAAGATTAATGATAACATAACAATCTGAGTATTAATTAAAGTAAATATCATTAAACTAATCATTATATTATGAAATATTAGGAAATAATGACATTTTTAATAATCATGTGTAAAATCTAGCGACTAAGATAATGCTAATTTACGTATTACGAATAATTTTTAATATGAACAATTATGCATTGTCAAGATAACATAAGTACTACTACATCAATTATTTATCTATAATTTAATATTTTATTCATTAATCTCGTAATATGAGATTAAATCATAGTAATAATAATTGGTTAATACAAAATTTCAATCGTTATAAATAGTCCACCAATAAAGCAAGTCTAATTCCCTTAAAAACTATTAACTTTAGCTCAGATCCTAATTTTGACCTCAACTTTCATTTGTCTTATGAAAAAAAAGCATTAACTATCAATCGGTGCCCAAATTTGGCTTCATCAAGTGTCAATCAATTCTGAAGAGTCAATCAAATGATATTGTTAAAGATTTAACATGTCATTCCACGTGTACATTAGTTTTGTGGCATCTACCGACATGATAATTAGGTAACAAATTAGACAATGAGAGATAGAGAGAGATCTACCACATCTACCATGGTGCGAGCTCAAGCTCTAAGCTCGCTGTGGTCATGACCATAAAAACTTATTGAACCACGAAGCCTGCGGTGGCCTTTGTCATGAGGTCTCTCGGAGCCATGAATCTTGAGGCTACCTTGATCGCTCAAGCTTCGAGCACGCTACAAGAGGCGCATGAGCATCAAGCTCACGGTGACCATGATTACTTAAGTTTCAATCCCAGAAGCTCGAGGTAATGGCTACTCAAGTTTTGAGCTTGTGGCGGCTATGGCTGCTCGATTTGAACTCATTGCCATAGCCACAAGATTTGTGGTCATAGTGGGTACAAATTTGAGCTTTAGGTTGTGGCCTCTTAAGCTTCAAGCTCACAGAGACCACAATTACTCAAGTTATGTGGCTCGAAACTTGAGCGGCCACAGTAGCCTCGAGCCTGAAGTTCGAGCAGCCATGACAGCCTTGAGTATCACAGCTCAAAAGGATCTCTTTGCCCATAGCCGCAAGAGCATGAGCTTGTTGGACCATCGCTACTATGAGATTAGAGCTTGAGCTCTTGGATGTGGTTGTGATAAACCTCTGTCTCTCACTTACGCACAAAATTTTTCTTTCCCTTTCAATTTGTCCAATGTGGCATTCCATGTCAGTAGGCGTTATGAACATAATTAAATCCTAGACATGACATGTTGAGTAATCGACGATAATGATGGATGAAAATTTAATTGGGGCAAATTTGGATAGTGACTGAACTTTTTTACTCATTTATGATATAAAAAAAAAAAGACATGATCGGGATTCAAGCTAAAACTAATATTTTCTCTTAAAGATAATTAGGCCCAATAGAGCGAGTGCTAAAAAAAATGAAAAAGATGTAGACCGTAATTAGTATTACACACAAGAACATGTAATAATTATAACAACCTCAATTGTAACACGAATTACGAAGTAATACTAATAACTATTATTATAACCAAAATGTTATAATTGGTAGATTGTATACAAATAGATCAATGAAGTAATTTTTCAAAATTACTTCATCTTCTTGACAGTGTCTATGCACACGAGTCACTTGTTGAAGCGGCAGGGGGCCTCACTTGCAACTCCCTAGCCTGAGCAGCAGCCCTCATTAAAAAATCAGATCACACCAGACCAGACCAGACCAGACCAGACATACCCCTCTCCTCACTATCTTCTCCTCCATTTCCACCTTCTTCCTCCTCAACCAACTCTCTCTCTCTCTTTCTCTCTCTAGGGATGGACCTCCTCTCTCTCTCCTCTCCATCCTCACCTCACCTCCTCCCCCTCAAACCCTCCCTCCATGTCCCCAGACCACCTCCTCTCTCCCTCAGACCCCATGCCCCGCATCCTCCCCTGTCCTCCCTCAAGACCCACCTTGCTCCCTCCCTGAAAACCCGCCCGGCGGCCGCCCCCAACGCCGCCGCCGCCGCTTTCGACTCCGCCGTCGTCTCGTCGGCGAACCCTCAGACCCCCGCCACCGCCATGAGGGGCGCCGAGGCCGACGCCATGGGGCTCCTGCTCAGGGAGCGCATCGTCTTCCTGGGGAGCGGCATCGACGATTTCGTCGCGGACGCCATTATCAGCCAGCTGCTCCTGCTCGACGCCCAGGACCACACCAAGGACATCCGGCTCTTCGTCAATTCTCCCGGTGGCTCGCTTAGGTAAGCCCCGTTCGCGTCGCGGTTCTGGGTTGTCTGCTGAGATTGCTCTGGTTTTGGGCTTTTTGGAGGTATTGAGATTGGAATTCGTGTAGTTCTTTCGGTTTGCTCACCAGATGTTTGGAGAAATGCCAGTGAGGGGTTTCTCATGGAAATGACAGATTAGATAGTTTGAGAGAGTGGGTTAGAATTGAGCTTGCGAAGTCCGTTCTCGATAAATTGTTAAGTGAAACTATAGTTACATGCCCCATTTTGCTCCGTTGCAATGTTTTTTCATTGCCAGTGGTGGCTATGTAAAAAGTAAGGGACTAAGAAGGTGGTTGTTGGACCATAACCAAATTACTATATGGCATGAAAGGGGTGCAAACTTGCCCAGTAACAAGACAAATCGTCTATGGCGTCGATTTTAGTATTTACACCTACAAGTAACTTTCCTATACCAAGAGTGTAGGACTTATAACCAACTTTCAGCAATTACAAAAAAGGGGCATCCGCTTCTCTTGTTACAAAAGCTCTATTATTCCGCTTTTTCCAAATCAACCGAAAGACAGCAAGAGGTATTGGATACTTTTCATCACGCGAGGCTATAAAGGACCTTGTCAAGTGGGTAATTTTTGTTCACCAGTCCTCCTATAGTCCAAGAAAGCCCTGTGCAGGCGTAAGAGGCTGAAAATAACCTTTTGCGTTACTTACTTATTGGTGATTTGTTGTTGGGGATGGCTCCCAATTTATTTAAGAGACTGCATTTGATTCTCTTGTATTGCAATTTGACTTCATTACGTACTTTTGTTTTAACTATTTCCTTGAGCATTAAGAGACTAAGAACTTGTGAGGGTAAAGATCAATTTTTTGGCTTGACCAAAATTGATGCCACAAAAGATTCTTACTTAGTGGTGTCTGAACTATTACTTTTCAATATAAGGGTCTCTGGACATTGTGACTGACTCTAATGTTATTATATAATGTGCGGCAGTTCTCCTAGTTGGTAGTGGATATACCATGTTTAGCTGTCTCTCTGTGGTCTTTCAAGTTGGATTTATGCTCTTTTGTTATGACTATGACTATTTAAAAATAATAGACAGGTGATAGATGATTAAGTATCAGATTGAATATAGATGGATGTCGTTTCCTATAATTAGATGAAGTTGGTGTATCTCAGATTTCTGCCAAAACACCATTGTTTTTTAGTGGGTGAGATCTCTAACAATTTAAGTGGCATTCAACAGTTGAACAAAACATTTACCGGAGGGGCAAAAAAAAAAAACGGTTGAACAAAACACCATATTCATTCCCGACTTCATTCATTGTGCTGACACTCTATGGGTGAGACCTTGATCAAATTCTTCATCCCTTTAAAACATAAGTCCTAGATTTAAAAAAAAAATTCACTGCTTAAAATTTCCCCTGTTTGCCGTGTATTTGATTGTCTTAGCCAGAAACCTTATATTCCGTGACCACTCCCACTTGGATTTCATTTATCAGTACTATACAATTTGCAAAATGTAGATACCAAAGGAAATCTATTGCTAACTTTTGTGTTATTCTGGTATGACTGTTATGAGATTGCTGATGTCCATGAGAATAATTTCTCAACTAATTATTGAAATAACATTTGAATTTAAAAAATTTGTAAGAAAATTACGTGTGAATCAGCATTTGTATGTTGTCAAAGTCTGAGATTTTAACAAAGTCAAAGTGTTAATAAAAAAGTAAAAGTCAATCAAGACACGTTCTTAAGTAGGAGCTCAGATATGGGCCTTGAAGTAACCTTGTAACTATGGGAAGTCTTTAGTTTCTCCTCCATGTTTCCTTATGGAAATCACTACTTCATCATAAATGTCTTTTAAAGCTAGTATATAGGCTATGTGTATTCCTTTCTTCTCTGAATTCTCAAGAAGTTTCTCCAGGAACCCTGACACATGTTTTCTCCAAATGTATGAAAACTACATGTAAATTTTCTCACCTTCACACAAATCTTTGTAATGAGTAGATGCTCCATAATTGATCTTTATGGCGCTATCTGCCATTTGGATATCCAATGTGGGTGTCGTGCATCAACCTGCACTTAGTCACTCTTTCCTATAATTCTATAAGTCTGGATAATCCGAGTAGACACACTTTTAGATGTCATCTTCATTCTTTTTAATAGGAACCCAAGTGTCTTTTCCTGTACTCATATAGCATTTCAAGGTTTTATTGGAAACATATTAAAGCCAAGAGATACCTGCTCCTGATAACCTTCCCAAGTTCAATTTTATATGTCATTCTATTTAGGCCACACAATGTGTCTCTTCCACACGACGGCCTCTTTAGCACAATCTCATGTAGAATGTTCTCATTGAGTGCGTTTCTTATGCTGCTTGCTTCCTGTTTTCACACCTGTAGGTTTTATCTCAATTTTCTGATGGGATTTCTATCTTATTGTCTCATGTCAGTGCTACAATGGCTATATATGATGTCGTACAGCTTGTCCGAGCTGATGTTTCGACTGTGGCTCTTGGCATTTCAGCATCAACAGCTTCCATAATACTTGGTGGAGGCACTAAAGGGAAGCGTCTTGCGATGCCAAATACACGTATAATGATTCATCAACCTCTTGGTGGTGCAAGTGGGCAAGCTATAGATGTGGAAATTCAAGCCAAAGAAGTTATGCATAACAAATCTAATGTCACCAGGATTATTTCTTCTTTCACTGGACGTCCATTCGAACAAGTCGAAAAAGATATTGACAGAGATCGGTACATGTCTCCAATTGAAGCTGTTGAATATGGGATCATCGATGGAGTAATTGATAGAGATAGTATTATTCCTTTGATGCCTGTGCCTGAAAGGGTGAAGTCCACATTGAATTATGAGGAGATCAGTAAGGACCCTAGGAAATTTTTGACACCAGATATTCCTGATGATGAGATATACTAGAGTGGTTTGCAAATGCAGGTAAGAAAAGATCTTCCTTTTTGCTTATTTGTGTGTATTACTTAATAGCCCTGATTGCAAATACAAGGAGCTGGGTACTTTTTGCATCTAGTATTCTATTACTGTCCTATTGCAGAACTAGTGTGCAAATTTGTATGGGGAGACATATTTGCCAAGTTGAACTTACTGGTCTTACATGCTTTTGGCTTCTAGAGATTTCTTAAATATTTCATTAAGATAAACGGTTTAGGAAGAGTATCCAATGGAACATATTGGGAAGACCATTTTGAGCCATGAGTCTACATGAACAGTTAATCCTTTAGAGCTAGAGATTTAGACTTCAAATTCTCTAGCTGTATAAGGTCCTGAGCTATTTGGAAATCTATGCCAACTTCTCAGAGCAAGTATTGTTTAACTGGTGAGAAGTGCCATGCTTATATATCACCTGGTTGTCTCTGAATGGGGTAGTGGTAATCTGCTTGTATGGGATAGTGGCAATGAATCATATTCTTTTCATGTGTTTTTACTCATTGGTGTCTTCATTGCTGTAAAACTAGGGAAAATTCATGCCCTTTCTCCTTACCTGATCCTCCTTTGCATGGACATAGATGATTGCATGATGAGTGAGCTACTTTCTTTTTTATATGAATCTGGACATTCTGCAATGTGTGGGCCAATGATGTAGATACTGGAACTTACCTGCTGAATTCCTGACAATTTTTCCTTACCAGGTTATATCACCATCTTGGATTTAGGAAGATAACATTCTCCTTCCGTGGTCATTGAGTCTCATGCCATGTTGAATCTAAAGGGGACTTTTGTAAGTTGAGCTTGAACACTTTAGGGTGTAGCATGGCATATAGCTGGGTTGATGGGCAGACTCATTATCCTCTGAAATTTGAGGACATTGGTTTACATCACTCTGTTCAAATGTAACTTGCCTGTGACATTTGCCTTCCCTTATATGGCACGGTACTTGGATTCTCCATGTTTTTAGGTTCTTCTTAGTTTTTTGAGTCTTGTGGATTTATTTGTTGAAGTTTTCTTACTTTTGAAAGATGTCTAAATCCAAATGACAAAACATAAGAAATATGATCCTTTACTCCAACCGATGTCGATCTTCATGAGGTCCGGGATCAAATGGTGTGATCTGGACTGCAATAATATATTTATTTATGTTTTATGATGAGAAAGTTCATTTTAGGTAGGTATACCCTAGGTCCATAGAATAGCACAATAATTTCATGGATAGGTAAGAGACGAGCTGAAGTGGATGCTTCAAATATAGAACCATTTGCTTTTGATGGCATGGGAAATCAAACCTGTGCTATACGACCGGTTGCATTTGGTTCGGCTTTGCAAATAAACCTTAGCAAATGCAAATTACATTTGGTAAAAAAAATCCTTTACAAAGCTACTTTGTCGTAAATAATATTTGGCAAATATCTTTTTTGCAAAGGGCTTTCGGGTCTAATTTTTTTTTTTTGTTTTTTTCAAATAAAAATGAAAATCCTCTAGCGAAGGGCTAAGGCCGCCGGCGAGATTTGGCTGGCGTCAATGGTCATGAGGTCGCATGACCTTAGGCCTCGTTGCCTATGGTCGCGCGACCTAGGCAGCCCTCCCACAACTTCGTTGATGCCTCGTCGACCTCTCTCTAAACCTTTGTTTGCCCGATCAATCCTCTTTAGTTGCCCTTGCTTGTTGCCCTTTCTCAAGAAAAGATGAACAGCAACAAGAACAAAACTATAAAATTAAAAAAAATTTGATGAAAGTAGTTTTGGAAGAATAAATTTAGTTGTCATTTTGCCAAATGCTGAAAGCTCAGTGGGCTTGTAGCTTTCCCACTACCAGCATTTGGTCGAAAATTGATTGGAATGGATTGTCGAACACCTCAACATTTTCTCAATAGGCTTTCAAGATCGTAAGACCTTTAGAAATGTTGAACTAAACACATTTATAATCTTCTCCTTAAACTACCAAGCAAATTTCATAAAATTAGATATTTTTAATATACAAATTTGAATTGGTTCATTTTGGAAATGCATAATGAAATTAAATAATGAATTGCCATATTATCTTGTTAAAATAAATAACTTATGTAAGTGGTATATATATACAGGCTAATTATGAATTTTATGAGCATTTATTAATCGAAGTATCAACCATTTGTCAATTTATTAATCGAAATATCAACCATTTGTCATACTCTCATTAATTTATATTGTATGACGATAGATTTTACTCGTTTATGTACATTCACGCTGCTCTAAATCAAGTTCTTGCACTTTTAATTTATCTAATCAAGTCTTTTTACTATTTCGGAGGTTTGGTTTAATGGGTCGACAACCATATTGCTCGTGATTAGAACCGGACGTGTGATTCGCGTAAAAGCGACTGGACTTTGGTCGCTCGATTTTAGGCGTCCAAAAATGTGTGCTCGGATGCCCCCAAAGGACAGCCACTGGTCGTTTGGAGTGTGTATAACATCTAGGTATATTTAGTTTTAGGATAGAGATGTCTAAGGTCGTGGGATTTAGAGACACGAACCATATTCCATGTATAAAGTGTCGTGACCTCTCGTACTCTACTTATAAATCAAGTGTGACTGAGTATATATACACTTATAGGCGTAAAGCCGAAGTGGGTCGGCTCGGTACGCAGTGAGCGGGGCTTCGTGATCAGCCGGGCCTTACTCCATATAATGCAACCGAATCAGCTTTTAGCTAATCACCTTATTCTTAAGTTTGCTATCCGTCGTTTCGCATCCAAAGAAAATTCCGACAATGGTTATGATCAATTGGAGAATGACTAATCTCAAGAGAGTATTGGAAGTCTTTAAAACAAGGTTTGCTTATGAACGATCAATTCTTGGGTCGCATGATGTCACAAGTATCATGAACGCATTAAACATCAGCTGTCAGCAATGACAGCAGTTTACAAGGCTGTGTGTTTTCTTAAGTACTAGGAATGGCAGAAGCTTCACTGCCAGGGCCTGCATTTGTTGTGGAGCTCACATTCCCTTCCTCGACCTTCTTCCACTCCAAGCCATCCTTGCCCTTGGTCTCTCCACTCTCCTTGGCTGTGTCATACGAAGCATGTAGCCCAAAGAAGTAGTAGTACAACAACAAGAACCCGGTCCACAGCCCGAACCGCTCAAATGATGCTCGGTTTATCAACCCGAGCAGGAATATGTTGATGGCAATCGAGGCCGACGGCAGCCAAGGGACCAGCGGCACGCCCCATAGTTTTGGCTTCCGAGCCTGTGGGACAAGCACCCTCAATGCCACAGTCGCTAGGAACCAGATTGGTACTGTGATCACATACCCGACCCAGCCATGCTCGCTGAGGCCCCAGTAAGTGGCCGTTGCAATCGAAGATCCAACCATGAGCGAGAGGCAGACAATGAGCTTGTTGCGGTCGGCAGGCTTGGTGACCCCGTTGACGTAGTAGCGGCGCACTAGGAGGGCGACTGCCACAAGCATGAAGATGAACAATGTGGAGATGGAGAGGAGGTCGGCCAGAATGTCCATCTTTGTGAAGAAGGCGATGACCGCTGTTGCCGAGAGCATCACAATGGTGGCGTTCACGGGCGTCCCGGTCTTCTCATTGACCTTGGCGAACCAGGGTGGCATCATGTGCGTCCTGGCAATGTGCGTGACGTACCGGGCCAGCCCCACGGCCCCGGTGAGCAGCGCTGTTGTCATGCCCTCGAGTGCCCCAAAGGCAACGATGTACTTGGCCCAGTCCATCCCGACTGCCTTGAACGCGACCGAGAACGGGGCATGTGTATCGATCTGGTAGTACGGCTGCATCAGGCAGAGTGTGATGACCATTGAGCAATATACAATTGTAGTCATAACCATGGACCCAATCAGGCCGATCGGGATGTCCCGCGCAGGGTTCTTAGTCTCCTCCGCCATCGTGGACACAGCATCGAACCCAACGTATGCGAAGAACAGGACGGCTGAGGCCTTGAAGATGCCGCGGGAATTGAAGGGTGTGAACGGGGTGTAATTGGCCGTGTCGGCCTTTGTGAGGCCTGCCACAATGATGAAGACGATCACCAGGATGTGCACGATGGAGGCGATGTAGTTTAGGCGGGACGAGCCCTTGGTGCTGAGGACTGCAAAGACGCAGACGATGCCGCAGATGCACACGGCGATGGGGTCGAGTTCGTTGTAGCCATCAGCGAGGCCATGGGCCTTGATGAGGAAGTCCTCGGGTTTGTGGTTGAGGAGAGTGGCGAAGTAGGATGTCCAGGAGCGCGCGACGGCGGCACCACCGATCAAGTATTCAAGTATGATGTTGCCCGCCGCAACGAAGGCCATGAAGTCTCCCAGCTCCACTCTCAAGTAGGCAAATGATCCACCTATTGAAGGACATGAGAATTCTGGTTTTAGAATTTAGGCTTTTACTTATCAAACTGTACCTTGCTAAAATTAAGTGTAACTCATTATTTTGATCTCATTTTCTGGAAATTAGGATGTATGCATTCACATTGTTTATTCAAGTCTCCATATTGGTAGAGAGCAATTCTCAGTAATCTAAAAGTTTTGGGATTTGCCCTTTTTTTGCCCCTTGGCTAAATCTGGCTACTGTCTATGCACCTCTTTTCCAAAACATAAACTGCAAACTGATTTGAATTGATATTCTGTCGAACTTGTTGTAAAATCACAACACGAACCGGGTTCACATCGGCGAATCGGGTGGTCTGGTGCAATTTTTGGATCGTCAAATTCTTGCCATATTATTCAGTTATATGAAATGATATCTGATCAAGTTATGTGAATTTTGGCATAGATGAAGAGCGAAACGGAAGAGGACTAACCTGCCACCGGTATTTCTACTGCGAATTCAGTGTAACAGAAGACTGAGAGCATAGCCGATACACCGGAGACCACAAAGGAGAGCACGATGGCAGGGCCGGCATGTTCCTTCGTCTGGAGGCCAGTGAGCACGAAGATGCCAGCGCCGATGACTGCCCCAATCCCAAACCAGATCAGGTCCCACCACATCAGTGTCCGCTTCATCTCATGCTGGCTCTGGGCCCTGACCTCATGGAGCTCTGTCGTCTCAAGGGACCGGGTCAGGAGCCGGTCCCGTAGGCGGGCTGGCGTCTCCTTGAGTGCGCCCCAGTAATTTCCCCAGCTCCTGAAGGATTCTTCAGGGAGGAAGTCATCCTTTGAGCAAGAGCACACCCTCCTCCTCGCAATTCGTTCACCGTGTGCATCCTTGGCTCCTTCCATGACTGATCTGCAAGGAAAAAAGAAAATTTACGAGACAAAAATCAGTTCGAGTCAATCTTAAAACGGGCTCAAGGTACAAGAGAGAAGCGAGATCAGTACCAGGGTTTCTCACGGTGTGGACACAAGTCAAATTCTGTATCTGCATTTTTCTAATGTAGCAGATTCCATGTCATGCTACAGTGCATTAACAAACAAGCATATGATTTTATAGAAAGCCATCTCCATTTCATTGATCCAGCTGTGCATCACTAGCGTACAAAAGATCGACGAAAATGCAGATGCAAACAAGATGGAGATGTCAAAAGCTCAACTGTTTATTCGAGACCACGCAATTCAAGATCAATAAGTAGTCATTAAACCCATCACGGAACTTCCATAATAATTGAGAATGTTGAGCAGAGTTAGACAAGATATGAACGAATTGAGTTGATCTTGATGCCAACTTACATTAAAAGTGATCAGAAAAACAGAGAAAATTCAAGAAAGGAGAACAAAGCAAAGAGACCTCGCGAGAAAACAACGGAAAAATGTGTAGAAACTCGGTCGACTGCAAAACCAGCCACGGTACAGATGGAAAAAGAGGTCGACTCGGTGACGTTTGATGGATATGGACCTTTTGTATGTTGGTTTTAGAGCACATGATCATCGCGTAAGTTCTGTATACGTCGTTCAGCATCTGAGATATTCCCGCCGATCATGATGATCAACCGGAGAAATAACTAATCTTGAGAGAATGTGGGAGTCTTCAGAACAATGTCAGCTGATGAACAACCACTTTTTGGATCACAAGTCACCGAACACACTAAAACAGCAGGTTTCTACAATTGACAGCAGTTTACAAAGGCACTGTGTTTTTAAGTACTAGGAATGGCAGGAGCTTCGCTGCCAGGACCTGCATGTGTTGTGGAGCTCACATGCCCTTCCTCAACGTTCTTCCACTTTACGCCAGCCTTTCCCCTGGTCTCTGCACTCTCCTTGGCTGTGTCATAGGAAGCATGCAGCCCGAAGAAGAAGTAGTACAACAGCAAGAGCGCAGTCCACAGCCCGAACCGCTCGAATGATGCCTGGTCTATCGATCCGAGCAGGAATATGTTGATGGCAATCGAGGCCGATGGCAGCCAGGGGACCAGTGGGACGCCCCATAGCTTTGGGTCCCGGGCGTGTGGCACAAATACTCTCAGTGCCACGGTCGCCAGGAACCAGATTGGTACTGTGATCACATACCCGATCCAGCCATGCTCGCTGAGGCCCCAGTAAGCGGCGGTTGCGATCGAAGACCCGACTATGAGCGAGATGCAGATGATGAGCTTGTTGCGGTCAGCAGGCTTTGTGACCCCGCTGACATAGTACCGGCGCACTAGGAGGGCCACCGCCACAAGCATGAAGATGAACAGTGTGGAGATGGAGAGTAGGTTGGACAGGATGTTGAGCTTCGTGAAGAAGGCGATGACCGCAGTTGCCGCAAGCATCGTCACCGTCGCGTTCACGGGTGTCCCGGTCTTCTCGTTGACTTTGGCAAACCAGGGGGGCATCATGTGCGTCCTGGCAATGTGGGTGAGGTACCGGGCCTGCCCGACAGCCCCGACGAGCAGCACCGTGGTCATGCCCTTGAGCGCCCCGAAGGCGACGACGTACTTGGCCCAGTCCATCCCAACCGCCTTGAAGGCAAGCGAGAACGGAGCATCTGCATCGATCTGGTCGTATGGCTGCATCAGGCACAGTGTGATGACCAGCACGCAATACGCGACGGTAACAACCACCATGGACCCTACCAGGCCGATCGGGATGTCCCGCGCGGGGTTCTTAGTCTCCTCTGCCATCGTGGACACAGCATCGAAGCCGACATACGCAAAGAACAGCACGGCTGAGGCCTTGAAAACGCCACGGGCGCCAAATGGTGCGAACGAGGTGTAATTTTGTGCGTTGGCCTTCGTGAGGCCGGCAACGATGATGAAGATGATCACCAGGATGTGCACGATGGAGGCGATGTAGTTCAGGCGGGACGAGCCCTTGGTGCTGAGGACCGCAAAGGCGCAGATGATGCAACAGACGCCCACTGCGATGGGGTCGAGCTCGTTGTAGTCTTTGGCCAGGCTGTGGACCGTGATGACGAAGTCACTGGGGTCATGGTTGAGGAGGGTGGCGAAGTAGGACGTCCAGGAGCGTGCGACGGCGGCGCCACCGATCACGTACTCGAGCAGGATGTTACCCGCCGCGATGAAGGCTACGAAGTCCCCAAGCTCCACTCTTAAGTAGGCAAATGACCCTCCTATGGAAAGACCACAAATTCCGGTTTTAGAATGTAGACTCTTGAAACATTTAAGCAGAAAATAGGATGTCTGCATTCAAATTGTCCATTCAAGCCTCCATATTGAACATGTTTCTCAATAATCCCAAAATTACTTTAGGATCTAAACATGAACCGCAAAGCGAATTGAATCGATATCCTATTGAAGCCGTCGCAAAAATCGCGGCACGAACCGGATCAACATCAGAGAAGCAGCCGGTCCGGTAAAATTTATTGAATCCCCAATTCCTGCCATGCTTTTTCAAGTCCCATCTTCTTCGTTCTCCATTGCGAATTAAAAATTCAGTTTGGTTTTCAAACAGGGCCATCTTCGATTTCAAGAATCAAGTCAACAATTGCTTGCTCAATAGTAAAATTATACGACCGAAACGTCAACGCGTTGGAAAAATACATTAGAAAAAAGGAAAATTTTCATTACACATCCAAGCCGAAAGCGGGTCAACGTGTTTCCATCAGCAAGAAAGATCTCCAAATTTATTTATTTTTTCCCTTCTTTTCAGAGTTCATCCTAGGAAGAACTTGTGTTAATATTCGCATGGATCAAGATTGGTTTCGAGAGATTCCTTACGTACGTTGAGTGAAAAAGAAGTTCCGAGAACTGACCTGCCACTGGTATTTCCACGGCGAACTCCGTGTAGCAGAAGACGGAGAGCATGGCCGATACGCCCGAGACCACGTAGGAGAGCACGACGGCGGGGCCGGCCACGTCTTTCGTCTCTTCCCCCGTGAGCACGAAGATGCCGGCGCCGATGACCGCCCCGATCCCGAACCACATGAGGTCCCACCACGTCAGCGTCCGCTTCATCTCGTGCCCGCTCTGGGCCTTCACCTCATGGAGCTCCGTCGTCTCCAGGGACCGGCTGAGGACCCGGTCCCGGAGCCGCGCCGGGGTCTCCTTGAGGGCGCCCCAGTAGTTCCCCCAGCTCTTGAAGGATTCTTCCGGGAGGAAGTCGCCCTTCGAGCACGAGCACGCCCTCCTCCTCCTCATCGTTCCTCCGCCGGCGTCTCCCATGACTGATCTGCAAGAAAAGGAAAATCCACGATTCACCGAGATCAGCTCGAGCCGATCTTAAAATCCGGCAGGAGCTACAAGAGAGAAGCGATATCGACACCGGGGTTGTAGTTTTCTAATACGGTAGAAGATTCTACGACATGCTACAATGCATTAGCAAACAAGCATGTGGTATCAGAGAAAGCCGTCTTCATATCTTCCCAGCTAACGAACAAAAGCTCGACGACGAAAACGCAGGCGCAACCGAACATCAAGAGGACATCGACAGCAGCTCGACCGTTCATTCGAGACCCCACCCACGATTCAAGATCGAAACAAAGCACGAATCGGACCCGCGTTTGGAACTTACATGGCGAGCGAGAATACCGAGCAGGACTAGAAAAGAGACAAGCGCATCTAGTCGGATCTTGATGCCGGCAACTGAGATCGAAAGCGAACGAGAAAGAAAGGCGGAGAGAATTCAACAGAATTCAAGGAGAGGCAGGGTGAGGGAAATGCGTGTTAAATACGGTGCACACGGAGAAGAGGGGGTTGACTCTTGGAGCAGCACGTTGCCATCCTGTTCTTGCTGAGAGTGTGTACGTAGAAATATGACTTCTAGAAAAAGAAGAAGGGGTGAGGGGTGTCCTGTCTTTGCGGTTCAAATTTTAACAATGTGAATTGAATGCATGGTTGCGTAAGAAGATTTCTATGGCGACAGCTGCCGATCTTGCTCTAGCAATGACAGGTCATACGTGCTCTCCTCTCTTTCTATCTGGATCTCTAGTGTGAAATGAATCTTGAGTGATGATAGTTCGGCCGTGGTTTTGTTTTGCTGAAAATTAATAATTTTCAAAATATTATCTTAAAAATGATTACTTGCATCATTTGTACTAATGAATGGATGGAAAATATTTTCATTATTCATGAAATTGAAATAGCACAATTGCTAATCTTGCTCTAGTAATAACAGCTCATACATACATACTCTCTCTCTCTCTCTCTCTCTCTCTCTCTCTCTATCCAGATCTAGTGTGACATGAATCTTGAGTGATGATACTCTGGCCATGGTTTTTTTTTTTTTTTAGAAAATGAATAATTTAAAAAATATTTTATTGAAAATAATCGTTTATATCACTTATACTAATAAATTGACAAAAATATTTTTATCATCTATGAAATGGGAATGATTTTTTATTGGCCGATTATTTTGAGCGAAATATTCATTTTTTTAAATAATAATTGTTAAATCATTTATTCTTTCTCCGAGTATATTTTAAGAAAGGTTATTAAGTGAATGAGGACGAAATGCGAGTGATGGGGGACCAAAAAAAGTTGGGGAGTCTTCGGACCGCCACGATTGGATCTCGGAGCAAACGGCATGTTTGATGGTTTGACAACCTGCACATGTTCCCACCCCAGGACCTGAGCAGGTCCTTAGACTACTCATGGAAGGTAAAGGCGGGAGAACCGCCCTGGAGTAGGAGACCCCGTACTTGCCTTCCCCAGTCTTCACGTTGGCTGGAAAAACATCGACGTGAAATTTGGGGGCTTGTAAACAGTGGAGGTGAGTAACCAATCCCAAAAACACTGCATTAAGGTAACCTGGCAATGACTGGCTGACTTGGGGTAACCAATCCCTAACCCTCACCCGGCGTGATGCAAGGTGGGTGAAAGGCCCACAGGTACTAGGACACTCCTTCGGGGACAGTTCCAAAATCGACTGGTCCTGGTACTTCCCCCGGTTTTGGAACTGTCCCCGAAGGTTATTAAGTAAATGAGGACGAAATGCGAGTGATGGGGGACCTAAAAAAAAGCCAACACGTGGCGCGTTCTACTTGGTCCGGTTGCATGTTGGGGAGTCTTCGGACGGCCACGATTGGATCCCGGAGCAGACGGCCTGTTTGATGGTTTGACGGCCTGCACATGTTCCCACCCCGCCATTCGAGGGGATAGGGGTATTAGTGAGTGATGTTTCTTATTTTTTATTTATGCGGGGGCGGTTAAATCGGTGAGATGATAGCAAGGAAATGTGGAATTTTTTAGGTTTCCACATGTCACATGTATGTCTTCCTTCCTTTTTTTTCTCTTTATAACACAAGGGATAGAATCGGAGCATCCGTAAAATTATGGACCGTCCTACAAGATCTATGAATAGATTAGGTTAGGTCATTTTAATATGTAAAAGTGACCCTAACTTAGAGTAATTGGTGTTTAGCTAGTGATATTGAGTGAGTGATTTTTAATTAATGAACTGAAAATCGCGAGTGCTTAATGAATGCCATTGGAGTAATTGTCCTAAATGTACTAAAATTATTATATGGTAGCTTATTCAATTATTAACTTTTCAATTTGACCAATTTAGTATTATGTATTTTAATGATTTGTCAATATAATCTATCCAGCCAAATTTGATTAAAAAATCGCCAAAGGCCGATGACCTCCACTTGCCATCACTGAGGCCTGGTGACCGGTGGCAAGAAATAGAGAAAAATGGCAAAATTGGATTTTTATTTTGTTTAATGTGATTTTTAAACTATTTCTAAATGTTTCATGTAGCCACAAACTATTAATTTGTTCAATCCGGTCCCTTAAATTTCCAACAAAGCCAAATCTTCAGCACTATTCACAAGTTTAATTACATTATTTTACAGCTTTTTAAATATCTTTTCATTTCTATCATTTTCCTATTAATAAAAACATTAGCTCCATTTATTATTTTCTTTTTTACTTTTTTAGTTTTTATAAATATTACAATAGTTCCGTTTAAGAAAAATTTAGCTTATGACCTCCACATTAGTAAAAGCACAAATTCATTAAGAGTCATATCGAGTTGATATTCCTAATATTTTATATCAAAGATTTTTCATGAGTGTATCTAGAAACGATATTAATTTTAATATAGATATTCATACTCTTATTAATCTAAATCTTGTTTCCTTATTATTCATAGTCTTATTAATTGACCAGTGCAATCCGTGGGAATGGCATGGATAGACAAATTCTCATGTAAACAAAATAAGGTAGACAAGTGACAAGTGGGCTTGTCCTCCTCGCTAAAGACTTGGATTTAAATCATAACATTTTTTTGCATTCTCTTTGAGGCCACCTCAAGGGGTACAAATCTACTTGTCTCCAATAATTTACCGTGTGGGACCCAGAAACTACCATACCTTATAAAGATTAATCGAGTGCTTAAAGAGCCTCCCACCCCCATTATATAAAAAGAATAGTGAGATGGATCATTTACATGTTTAAATCCATACTAAATCATACAAATTTATGTCTACTTAAAATTGTTTTCTTGTTTACTAAGGAACTATCTACTCTAAATATGTCCATAATATCACTATTCCCACACAAATTTGTGGGCTAAATTCATTATTACGGCACTAAAGTAGAGAGTCTACAAATCAACAAATAATTTTTAAAAAAAAATTCAGGGTCTACATTCTACTCAACCATGCTGATGGTATCTTCCCTAATTCGAAATATTCCTTTCCTCATCCGTGGAATCTTCAGCGATGCATTCCCAGATCAAATAATATTCCTTGGTCCCCGTCAAGACATCCGCAAATGGAGAAGTCAGCTTTCTTTACTTCAGCACGCTTCTCGAGCATAGTTTTATTTTTGCAACTTTGGACATTAAAATCAAATGCCATCTTTCTGTTTAATGATCTCTTTCTTTCGTCCCATCAGTGGACTCGTCATTCCTCTAATAAAGGTGGTGTTGAAAAGCTTAATACATGCACGATTAGACATCCATTGATGGTCCAGAAAAGAAGATCCCAAGTGTGGAAGGCAAAATTTGGACGGATTTTGCCACTAGCTCTCGATTGCTCAAGGTCGATCCATCTTATCTTTAGCTTTATCTACTAATGACTATTATGCTTTACATCTAATCACTACCCGGCATTCCTGAACTTAGATGTGCAAGCATCTTATCGGGCGTTCACTCCTCATTAAAAAAAAAAAAAAATCGTTATTTGAAGTGTTGTCGTCTTATACATATCCCTTGTTAATTTGTCAGTAACGAGTTAAATTTCAATTTTCTGTGGTTTTACAATATGGGTAATGTATATAACTAAAGTCAACATCATTAATTTCCTTCCTATACAATCCATTCCCGTTTTTTTTAGGACAATCCAATACCATGAACAACTGGCATGGGCGTTGACTTTGACTCCAATGAGATTGCGGCTCCACTGCGGCAGGGCCTCACGATTGTAAAAAGATGGGCTCAAAACCGGCATGACTCATCACTTGGTGACTGTAGACAAGAATTCCTCTTTTTCAGTTGGAAAAATCAACACCTTTGGGCCACCGCAACGTTGACTGCTTTAACGATGATTGACATCGCTTGCGCGAATAAATTTCTTTCACTAAATGACATGAATAAAATAATGATTCAAGATGGATAAGGGGAATCTGCTCTCATCTTCAAAGCAGCGGTGGCCGTCGGATTGAACGAGATTAAATCTCACCCGTTGAATTTAAGTTGGGCCATGGCGAATCATTATTATATTAAGCACATTGCTCGCGCAGGGACTCTATTTTTTAAATGTGTGAAAAGATTCAGATCAGGTATGAAAAGATTCAGATCAAGTCAAGTCCAACCAAAACTTATTTTTTTTTTTATTTTGAAAAGCAACCATTCTTGTGAGGTCGATTCTACATGTCAAAGTTCCTACGCTTCCACTTGTCTTGATTTCACATTAAGATAACCGTCAACATGCGTTCTAGCTTTGGCAATAGGAGTGAGCAACAATTATTGTATGTGGCCTCGTCGTCCCTTGAGTACATAAGTTGGAATGGTGATTACCGAGGCAGTTCGTATCCGAGTTCTCACGCCATCAATTAATAAAATTTCGATATTTGGATCACCCTGAGTGTGGACTCGCTTCTTATCACGCCCTTGAGATTAAAGAAATATGTGTATAAAGCTTCTCTATTGGAAAATGATCTTTTGGGTTGTCATCAACAACTTTCCGAGCTTGTCGGAACGATGTTCTCCAAAGACAAACGGATAAAGTGTTATATACTATTAGATTACTTAAATAATGAATTATGTTTTTATCTAACAGTTTAAATTTTTAAAATAATCGGTAGAGATTTTACAAAATTTTACATGGTATTAGAGTTAAGAGATCTTGAATTTGAATCTTCCAAACCCTTATTTGCCTTCCAAATTAAATATTCACATTTAATACTAGGCAAAAGACCAGATTAAGCATGAGGAGTATTAGAATACTTAAATAATAAATCATGCATTTATCTAACAACATAAATTTTTAGTACAGTCCGGTAGTCTGACAAAAATTCATATATACAATGACATAAGTTGACACGAAATGCAACTGCTGGTTATCTTATGCCATTCATGCATAGAACACGATAGCTATGAAATTGCATGAAGTGCTCGGTCTTATAACTTTACAAACAATCATCTTCCATAATTTTTATAAAGAGATTCATTTAAGTGTCTTAATGGACTTGGCTCGCAAGAGCTATAAGGTGATAATTTAGAAAAAAAAAATTATTTGACATGTCCTTTTAAGGAATAAGAGTACAACAAGACGCTCACCTAATATAAAGTGTTAATGGTTTTGCCCGGAATTCAATGTCCTGAATTATTTATTTCTCAACTTTTTTGAATTTTTGGAATTTCGCTTGATATAATCTTTCCATATGGCATTAAATGATGCAGGTGCAAACGCCATTAACTTGCCATGTACACTTCAGCGTCCACGTGGCATCCACAATCTCTCTCTCCAAAAGCAAAAGCACACGAAGGACTTGGCCACCCCCTTTGATGTAATTCGCTGCTATTGCTAACTTAGTGCGCGTTTAGTAACGATTCTGTTCTCGAGAACAGATTCTGATCATAAATATTTTTTTTTATTCTATTTTCGGGAATAATTCTAAGTATTTTAAGCCGTTTGGTAACCATCCAAAATTTCTTATTCTGGAATGGAATTGCTTTTGATACCATGCTCATTAATTATGTTCCAAATCAATTTCTTTTAATTTTTAAATAATTTTTTTTACTTTTTTCCATTTTTTACTTTCTTTTCTTTTTTTTTCTCATTTTTCTCTTATTCTTCTTCTTCTTTTTTTTGTTGCCGATCGCCGATCTAGCGACCGGCCAGACAAGGGCCGGTGACCTCACCGGAGCGTCGCCGGCCCTTGGTGAGGTTGGCCCTCGTTGGCCAAGCCTCACCGGCAACTGGGTGAGGCTCGCCCAACCCTGCCAAGGCTCGACCTTGCTAGATTTGGTGAGGCCGAGCCTCGCTAGTGGCCAGTCGGCCTTGCCGAGACTAGGCAAAGCCTACTTGGCCACCGGCAGGTTGGGCATCGCAAGGCTTGCCCAGCTTTGGCAAGGTTGGGCCTACCTCTAGCAAGCTCATCGGACCTTGCCCTAGTCTAGCAAGCCTCCGGCGAGCTCACCGAAGACAGCAACGATCGGCGGACGGCGGTGGTGGACAACAATCGCGAGATGACAATAAATGAAGAAAAAGAAAAGAGAAGAAGAAGAAGAGAAAATGGAAAAAGACTTGATTCTCAAATTTGTTCCCAGAACAAGAATCAATTTTTTTTTAAAAATTTATTCTTGATTCTACTCAAATCTGTTCCTGAGAACAAAAATTTTACCAAACTCGATTTTATTCCCAAATTACTCCCATGAACAAAAAATTAGAATCAGTCACTGTTGGAATGGTTACCAAACAATATCTTAATGGTTGCATGCAACCTAAACAATTGCCGCCACTGCATCCAACAACAGACTCGGTGTTGCTGCCGTGGCCCCGACATCCAAAACAGATGATCACCGATCCACGATGATCGTTGCCGTGTGTGCTTTTCTCGTTTTCTCATGAACTGCTTCTATCCATTCTTTATGCCTTTTTATCCATAATCTTGCTTCATCTGTCTCGCGTGCTTTTATCCAAAAGATCACATATACTCAACTCATTTCTAATAAAGTCAAATGTAATTTCTATCATGGGGTTGAGTGAAAATATTGGCTAATTGATGCTTTGAATCAATGAAATAAATATTCACATCACCATTATTGGCGTGGCCTCTAATAAAATGATGCTTAATCTCTACATGTTTCTCTCTTGAATTCATTATCGGATATTTAGTCAAATTAGTTGCACTTGTGCTATCATACATCATGGCTACATTTTAGATTTTGATTTTTAGTCAAATTGTTGCACTTGTATTATCATACGTTATGGGTATGTTAGATTTTTCTTCACCAAAATCACTCAGCTGTTGTTTCATCCATAAAAGTTGAGCACATCAATCTCCAAGGGTAACATATTCAACTTCAGCAGTTGATAGAGCTACTGAATTTCGTTCCTTTAAAAACCAAGATACACGCATGCATCCTATCAATTGATAGATTGCAAAAGTACTTTTTCAATCATTATTACGTCCTACAAAATCAGCATGAGAGTATGCTAATAGCACGGAATCAAAACTTTTGGGATACCACAATTTCAACTTTGGAAATGTCCAAACATATTTAATTATTCTCTTAAGTGCGATTAAGTGAGATTTTTTGGAATAAGATTGAAACCGTGCACGCAAGCAAATACTAAATAATATATCCTAGATGCAATCAAATATAGCAGTGGTCCTATTATGCTTGTATATAATTTATGATCAATTGACTTTACCCTTTTTCATCTGTCTTGCGGGAGGAAGGAATGGGTGCTCGCACTTTCTTTTTATAAAAAAAGAAAATCAAATTTTAGGGTCTGCAGTCTACACATCGCATGCCGATGGTGTCTTCCCTAATTTGAAATATACTTTTCCCTCTTTATTTGCTTCATCGAAAGGGTAAAAACGAATTATATAAATATATATTTTGTCGGAGGAATCTTCACCTCCATGCCGATCCATTCACGCGCATTCCTTGGTATCCCATCAAGACACCCTCAATGGAAAAATCAGCTCGAACCCTTTTGTACTTTAGCACCCTTCTCGACCCTGGCATTTATTCTGCACTCATATATGATTTTCTTGTTCAGTGATCCTGTTCATTTGTCGTCCCGTCAACTGATTCGTCATTACTGTAATAAAGGTGGCATTAAAGGCTTCACATGTGCAAGGTCGACATAGAACGTTGCTCCATGCCGATCCATTCACACGCATTCCTTGATTCCCATCAAGTCACCCTCAATGGAAAAGTCAACTCGAACCCTTTTTGTACTTTAGCACCCTTGTCGACCATGGCATTTACTCTGCAACAAATCATATATGATTTTCCTGTTCAATGATCTTTTCCATTTGTTGTCCCGTCATTCCTCTAATAAAGGTGGCGTAAAAGGCTTCATACGTGCAAAGGTCGACGTGGAACGTCGCTCGAGAAAGGAACGTCCGGGTCTTGAAGGCGAAATCCGGATGGATTGGCTGCTGACTCTCGACTTCTCGAGGTCGGTCCATCTTATTTTTTGGCTTTATCAACTAATAACTACTATGCTTTCGTCTAATCACCACCCTCGAACCCAGACGTTCTGGCATCTCATCGGCCGCTCACCTCTTCCCGCTCTTCGCAAGAGCACCAAAGAAAAAAAAAGAAAAGAAAAAGAAGTCACTATGTGACGTATATAATTAAGGCCAGCATAATTAATTTCCTTTCTTTTTAATTCTTTTTTTTCCCTCCCCTTTTCCACGTGTGAGATTTTAGGACGAGTCAGTACAATGAAAACCCGGCGATTTGAATTTATTCGAAAAATGACAGGCTCAACACCAAGATGATTCATCACTGCTCCATTTTACACTTGAAAAATCGACATTTTGGGGCTGCGCATGGGGGACAACGTGAACACCATTAAAGAAGGACCTCGCTTGGGCAAATAAATTTCGTCACTAATACATATAAATATAATAATAATTCCAAGTGGGTCAAAGAGAATTTATTATCATCTTTGAAACAGCAATGACCATCAAATTTGTTAGAATATTTAAATAATAGACGATTTATTCATCTAATAACTTAAACTTTTAGAATAGTCTGCTAAAATCTTATATGGTATAAGAAGTTGAGTTCCTGAATTTGAATTTTTCTAGGTCTCACTTGTCTCCCCAATAAAATATTTCCATACTTAGTACTAAGCAAAAATCATATTAAGCGTAAGGAGGAGCGTTATAATATTTAAATGATAAATCACACATTCATCTAATAAATTAAACTTTTATAATAGTCGGCTATAATCCCACAAAATTTCACAAGATTGAACGAGAGTAAATCTTATTTGTTAAAATGAATAATAATTTGAGATGATTTAGAAAAGACAAATCTAACCGAAACTTTTTTTGTAGTTCCTTGAGTACATAAGCTAGATTGGTGATAGCCGAGACAGTTTGTGTCTGAACTAGATACATGACATGAATTCATCTCTAATGAATATTAATTTGAGATGAGTCATGGGGAATCTTTATACTAGGGACATTGCTTGTGTTGAAACTCTATGTTTTAGTTTGAATCACCTTCATGATAGAGAAGATTCAGAAAAGACAAATCTAATTGAAACTTTTTTTTGTAGTTCCTTGAGTACATAAGTTAGATTGGTGATAGCCGAGACAGTTTGTGTCTGAACTAGATGCGTGACACGAATTCGAGTCTCACACCATCAAATGTGAAAGTTTAATATTTGGATCACCTTGAGTCTTAACTCGTTCTTATCTATCCATGAAATTAATAAAATATTTGTATGGAGCTTCTCCATCTAAACTGGTCTTCTTCGTCGTTAAGAACTTTAAGGGCTCATTGGAACAATGTCCTCATAATTTAGAGAAAAATATGGATGAGTATCTTATCATCCCCCGCAAGTTGAGCACGGTTGGTTGAAGGTGAAGCTTGGTCTACAAAAATCTGATGCAGTTAGAACTTAGACCTTTTGTTAATATATCTGCAATATGATATTTGCTAAAGATGAACTGAATAGTGAGAATCTTATGCCAAACTGGTTCCCTGACATGATGAAAATCAATAGCTACATGTTTCGTTCTTGAATGGAAAACTGTATTGTAGGCAAGAGAGATTGCGAAAACGTTATCACACCAGATGGTGGGTGGTGTAAGAAATGGGCAATGCAATTCATGTGACAAGGAGCATAGCCAAACTAATTCTTGTACAATATGATAGACACCGGTACTTAGCTTCAGATGAATAACATGCCACCGTGGCCTGTTTCTTAACACTCCAAGAAATGAGGTTGGAGCCGAAGAAAACAAAGAACCCACCATTAGAGCGTCGATTAATGGGGTAGCTTGCCCAATCGGCATCGCAGTAAGCAGTGAGCTGGTGTTGGCCTACATGAAAATGAAGATTGTGAGTGATTGTGCCTTTCAAATAACGCAAAACGCATTTGGTTGCTATAAGATGATCCTTAGTAAGAGATTTTAGGAACTAGCAAACTTGACTGACGGCAAAAGAAATGTCAAAACATATTAGAGTAATGTTTGCAATGCTCCAACAAGACTCCAATAAAGAGTGAGATCCAACAGTAAAGGGCCATCACCTTGTCCAAGCTTTTTAGTTACAACAACCACTGCAACAGGTTTACATCCGTCCATATTTGCATGCTTCAGAACATCTATAATATACTTCAACCGATTGAGTTGTATGCATTTGGAATTACATGTTATCTAAACACCAAGAAAATAAGAAAGAGGCCCGAGATCCTTCATGTAGAAATGATGGCCGAGATATGAGATTAACTACTGCAATGTTGAAGTATCATTGTCAATGAGTATAATATCATCAACGTAAAGGAGGAGATATATGGTTATATGCCCTTGGTGGAAGATGAGTAGTGATGGATCGGAGTTGGAGACGATGAATCCAAAATCATGGAGTTTTGAATTGAACTTTTCATACTAGGCTTGAGGGGCTTGACGGAGGCCATAAATAGATTTTTTCATATGACAGACATGATTAGGTTTGCCTAAATCAACATAGACTAGAGGTTGGGACATAAACACCCCTTCCTACAAATCACCATGTAATGCATATTCGACATCTAGTGGTCAAAGTGGCTAATTGTGAGAGACTGCAATAGATAAAATAATTCGAATGGTGGTCGGATTCACCATGGGGCCGAAGGTCTCAAGAAAATCAATGATGACTATTGATGGAAGCCCTTAGCAATAAGACAAGTCTTGTAGCCATTAATAGAGCCATATGGATTTCATTTAACTCAAAATACCCATTTGTAGCCCACTACATTTGTAGAAGTATCATAAGGGACCAAACATCATGTTTATTGCTGTTGAAGAGAGGTAAATTTTTTATCCATGGCATGGCACCATTGAGGGTCCTTAACTACTTGGGAGTAACATGTTGGTTTTGAGATATGATTGGCGGTAAATGCAACCGGAAGTAGGTGAAGGAAGTAGGAAAAAGCCTTTCATTTGATAATACCAAACATAGACCTTGTTTGCATTGAGTAGTGGAAGAAGGAGGGATAGGTTGATTGTCAATAGGTGGAGGAAGGAGTTGGCTAGAGATTTGGAAAGTAGGCTTGGTAGTTGATGAAAAGGACACCGTGGATGTGTTGTTGGATGTGAGAACAACCTATGAATTAGTGAAAGGATCATAATGAACATGCTCGGTTTGAATGACTAAAGAAATCTAGACTATGGGGTGGAAGATGTGCAAAATGAGTAGGAGTGATTTGGGAGTGAAGAAACTTAGTTTAATTGAAGATGACATGACAAGAAATATATAATTGACCAGATGTTTATGAGTAGAGTGCAACCTATAAAACAATGAGGGATCGATCAAAGTTGTAATTTGTTAGCATTGTAAGGTCAGAGCCATGAGAACCAAAGAAAACCGAAAGTTCGCAAGTGTGAATAATTAGGAGAGGTCTAAAATCAAGCTTGATATGGAGAGCAAGTGTGATATTGAAGTATGGGCATATAGTTAATTAAGTAAATGGCTGTGATGAAAGCTTCTAGCCAAAATTTGAAAGTCATATTAGCATGGGCCATCATAGCTAAACAAGTTTCGATGACGTGGTGATGCTTGCGCTCCACAACACCATTTTATTATAGTGTGTGGGGGTAAGGATATTCATGTGTAATGCCATGTGATTGAAGAAAATTGTTGAAGGTATTACTTACGAATTCGCCATCATCATCCGAGCGAAATGTGGTGATGGCGTGCCGCAAAAGATTTTCAACTTGCTTTTTAAAACTAGTAAGTATATAATGAAAGTCATATATTAATCTCATAGGATATAACCATGAATATTTGCAAAAATCATCAACAAAGAGAACATAAGAGGAATAATTAGAACAAGATAATGTGGGAGCAAGACCCCATACATCACAACATAATAATCCTGGAGGATGACTAGAAGTAGAATTAGCTTGGAGAAGGGTAACTTGTGACTCTTTTGCCTGCTGACATGAAGAGCAAATTCAAGAGCCCAATTTATTGGAAATAGAAACGACTTAGAAAATGACTCATTGAATGTCATGAGAGGGGTGGCTGAGACGATCATGCCATTGGTTCGTAGTGATGGAGGAAATGTAATGCGCCTTTGGAGCAGTGGATGATGGTGGAGTGCAAAGTCGGTACAAGCCATTCTTAGCTAGCCCTTGATATAGTATCCTCCCTGTTGCCTTGTCCTTAATACAAAAACCAAAGGCATCAAAGTTAAAGAAACAATTGTTATATTTGGAAAAGTGGTAAATAGAGAGCAAATTGTGTGAAGTTGTGGGATAATAAAATATAGATTTGAGGTAAAGAGGCGAAGAAAATGATGAGATTGTGGTGGAACCAACATGTACAATGGGCATACCATGGCCATTAGCTATCTCAACAGTGTCATTACCATCATAAGCAATTGCAATTTGGAGATTTTCGAGTCCCAATATGAGATGATGAGTGGCTCCAATGTGATGTGTCAAGTGTTAGGCAGGGTGGAAGTAGTGGCTGCCATCACTAGAAGTTTTTCCGATGGATGGCAACCTTGATAAGTGAAGTCCATTCGATGATAATAATCAATGGTAGTATGACCCATACGATTGCAAATATGATATTGTGAACTAACACCCAAATTTTGAGATTTTTGTTGATTATGGGGGCGTTGGTTGTTGTTGTACCAATCCAGAGGAGGTGGAGGACTACAGGCATCGAGGAAACGTACCACAAGATGGATCATAGCTGTAACCCCAAGAGAATTGGTGAAAGTTATTGGGCTCGAATGGCTTGGAAGCCACCAATGCAATAGACTAAGCTGAAACTGCAAGCGATGTATCTCCAGTCAAAGAGAGATCCTCACAGATTAATAGTGTATAAAATTCTTCAATGGACAGGGTTGATGTCTTGATGTGAATACCAAGCGAGGGACAGAATAGTTGATACGATGGTGGTAGCCCATCGAGGATGTGAATAAGCAAATGATCCTCACTTATACGAGAGCCATAGGTTGCCAGCTGGTCAAAAATAATCCATAGATTGAGTGCCCTTCTTGAGTCGATTAAGCAACCATTTGAGGGACATCACATGGGCAAATGCTATAGAGGCATATCTATTATTGAGCAGATCCCATGCTTGCTTTGCAGAAGTAAGTCCGACAATATATGGAAGAGTAGAGTCGCTTAATGTGGCATAAATCCAAGATAATAGTAGCTAGTCTTTTTCAAACAAAGCGGTGCCTTTTTTTTTTTTTTTAACAGTTTTGTTTTTTTAAATAAATTTAGCTTTTCCTTTTTATTTTTTAAATCTAATTTAAACAAGAATAAAAATAATGTTAATAGCCACATGAAAAATAAAAATTCATTTAAAATCTTACATCGCACCATGTCGTCGCAATTTCCGTTAATAAGTCGATGGTGTTAAAATTAGGACTCAATTGAACCAATTTGACAAATTATAGGATTTGATTACATTTTTGTAAATTTTACGACTCAATTCCACTTTCCGTGTAAGTTTTAGTTTTTCTATTGCACATCTTCCTTTTTATTTTGGTCGAAAGTCTTTTGTGAGTGTGTTTCAAAGGCCGTGTTTTGATTTTAGGCAAACAGATGGTCGAATGAGATGGGCCGACCTGACAAAAAGCCCAATAGGGCCAAGACAAAAACCTCCCAGGGACTGAAATGACCGTATTACCCTTGTTCTTTCCTCGAATTCTCCATCTTCGTCCCTGATCGCCCAAAAGGAACTTGACTTGCTTCTCAAGCTCGCAGAAAGCACATCTCCCACCGAGTTCTCCTCTCCCCATCTCCGTCACCGTCTCCGACCGAGTTCCGGGAAATCGAAAGGAAGGAAATGGAGTGCGTGTTCGGCCTCGTCGGCGACGGATTCGCCATCGTCGCCGCCGACACGTCGGCGGTCCACAGCATCTTGGTCCACAAGTCCAACGAGGACAAGATCATGGTGCTCGACTCCCACAAGCTCGTCGCCGCCAGCGGCGAGCCCGGCGACAGGTGAATGGATTCCCCCGATTCGTTCGTTCTCGGCGTTCTGTTTCGAATCGATCGTGCTGGGGAGAAAAAAGTTTGCTTTTTTTGAGGCGTATGTGACGATTCGTTTTTCGCAGAGTCCAGTTCACGGAGTACATACAGAAGAACGTGGCGCTGTATCAGTTCAGGAACGGGATCCCTCTGACGACCCCGGCCGCTGCCAACTTTACGCGAGGCGAGCTCGCCACTGCCCTGAGGAAGGTCCGCCTTTCGTCGAGCTTCTTCGTTGTGTATTGGTTTTGGATTGAGGAAGTTGATTGTTTCGGCTCTTGTTCTTTTTTTTTTTTTCCAAGTTTTGGAGTTCAAATTGTTGGGATTTATTGGGTTTTGGCTGTAGGTTCTGATGGAGAAAGGGGAATTAGGGTTTTTTTAAGTGGGTTCAGCTGCTCCTCGAGGTGTGGCATGGGATCATGGGATTATAGCTAGTAATTAGATTAAGGAGTTTGGGTAATTGAAATTACTGAGCTTTGCTTTAAAAAAAAGGGGAAACTTTTGCTATTGAGGAATGATGAGGTTGTGAGATGGAATGCAATGATGTTATTGATCCCAGAGATCATGTCACTAGGATGTGTTGGAAACCCTTGGCTGCTGAAGCAATAGGCCTACATAATGCATTTAAAGGTTATTGCAACCCCATTTTGGTATCTAGATTCAATCATAGGTCTAGGAGCTGCCACTTGGCACAAGATTCTGAGATCAACTAAGGGCTTTTGGTTTTTCATCCATTTCAAAAGGCGTATGCAATAAATTCAAAAGCAGATAGTTTTTGAGTGCTGATCATATTGAACAGGTAAGCTATTGTTTCAACAGGTTTGCTTCTCCTTCATAGCATGGATCTTTTCTTATGAAGTGAGGGTGTTCAGCCCACTCCTTCCTTTTCTCTAATTGTATCTATAAAGACATTTTATCAAAAAAAATAAATGATAGTAAGCTTAATCTATTCATAAAGAGGTGGGTAAAGTTCATATATGGAAAGTTGTCCTAGTAATGCAACAAGAAAAAATCTGCTTTATCTTCAAGTTGCCTCAGACAAAGTGCTTAGGAGATTCTCACAGTGCAAAGCACCTGTTTATTGGCGAGAGTTCAGTAGTATGAGCCAGTGAGTAGTACTCAGTAATTCTATAGTTTCAGAAGCTTCTATCCAATAGAACCTATCCTGGGAGAGGTCCTCGCCAATGAGGATAAAAGGGTCTTGCATAGCTGATAACCATATGGTCTAAGTCCTCTAACTTGAAGAGCAGAAAGCCATACCTCTTTCGGTAGGAAAGAGAGTAATTGGGAATCCTAGGATAGCTTTTTATTTGCTCAAGTAATTGCTCAAGCCAAATTGTACATTCTAATATACTGCTTGTGCTTTCACCCATTGAGTCGAAAGTTGGGTTGGCTTCTGCACTTCTTCTGACCCCTTTTGCTTGGCTATTCTAGGCCTCTTATATTTATTCCTGCTTCCCTTCTTGCCACCACCATTAGAGCTTTCTGGTCCAGGTATTCTCTTAATAAGTAACAAGAGGTTGAAGCTTATCCTTAAAATAAGCTGGATCCTCTGGAGTTAGATCAGCTGGAGATAATTAACTTTTATGTATTATGATTACAAAATAAGGAATCACAAATGACATAATTGTCTTTTCTTGCATGCGTTCATATTGCATGTGTATTGATGATACGACTGAAGATCTAGATGGAGGATGCTTCGGAGTATTTAGTATTTATGAGGACATTGTTCATGCTATTTCTTAGTAGAGACCCTGTGAACTACCATTTTATTCTTTGGATGTTGCCTGAAGATTTTTACTCTTAACTGTACTGTTGTAGGATATTGAATTTGAGTAAATGTTTGGTATCTACTTACTTTGTAAGCAGTCATAATGAAAGTAGGAGAAAGGGATGTAGGTTTTAATAATCTTTCAGATGATGTTTGTATCTTTGACCATGTAAAATTCATTGGGAAGCAGTCTCAGGCTATTGCTGTAACATTATGTATTCTTCAAAGTAACATGGTTACTGATTGAAGTGGTTGTATCATGGGCAATAAAATTACTAGGGGATCGTGTTGATCGACAAGTATATTGATGGATGTGACTATGATGGTTCTTGTCCTCATTAAAACTCAATGGAGTAGCATTACTGAGAATGGAATTGCAAGTGGCCCACTCATGCACTGAGCATCTGGTTCTAGGAGTGTAGATTGAAATTTACTTCTGGGTTCGTATTTCCTCTATAGTTCAGTAAATTTTGTTGACTTTGACAACTAGGTTCCTCTTGTTATGGCTTTACTGACTTGTGGCTGTTAAATATTCCAATCAAGAACTTACATTGTTTACACTATATGGCTTAGCTCTAAGGATAATCTTATCTATTAACAGAAATACTACATAAATGTAAGATGCATTAGTTACCATAAATATGATGATATTTACTTGCATGAGAGTTTATTTTTCCCCATTTTACTTCTCTGTCTTCGTATTCTTTACATGAAGTTGCTATGTGCAGTAAAACTTTTAAAGCATATAGGTTTTTGGATTTAAGTTCTGTTCTATGCTGAATCTTGCATGTGTCCTTGGTTGTAACAATAACCTTTCTTGTCCATAATTGCTGATAACTGTTTCTTGCTTATCTGATTCTGCTGATTTGTTGGGCCACCAAAGGACCTGTTCCCTATATGACCTCATAAGACATGCTATTCGTGATTAATAAGTTCTCTTTTTCCCTCTCTGACTATGGTACTTGTTCCAGAATCCGTATTTTGTTAACATTCTTATGGCTGGTTACGACAAGGAGATTGGTCCTTCCCTCTATTTCATTGACTACATTGCCACCCTCCACAAGGTAGATAAGGGTGCATTTGGTTATGGATCCTACTTCTCCCTTTCCATAATGGACAGACATTACCACAGTGGCATGTCGCTTGAAGAAGCCATAGGTCTGGTCGACAAGTGCATCATGGAGATCAGATCCCGTTTGGTCGTGGCACCTCCGAACTTTGTGATCAAGATTGTTGACAAGGATGGTGCACGAGAGTATGCTTGGCGTGAGTCTCTCAAGGACGTCTCCGTGACTTCTGCTTGAGATCAACGACCATTTTTAATTTTTTTCTCTGTTGGTTTTTTTTTTTGAGCAAACTCTGTTGGTTAGAATTGGAACTTTGAATTGTATGGATATGGATCTGCTGGAATCAATGATATTTGTATCCTGAAAGTGGTTTTCTTTTCCGTCTGTGGGACCTCAGTTATTTTTTTGGTGGATTGCTATCTCAATAGTGAGTTCAGCTTGGGGTTTTCACCTGCATTATGCTTCTTAAGTCAGCTATGCCTTACCCAAAAAAAAAATAATTATAATAATAATAAAATTAAGGAAAGCCCTAGAGTACTGAAATAAGCACCCATTACTTTATTTTTTGGGGTGAAGTGCCCTCATGACAAGGATTTTATAATTCAGGTAAGTATATATGAAATACTAAAAGCTATCTATCATTTTTTTAATAGATCTTTACCAATCATTGGACGTTCTGGGAAATTACTAATATTATAGGGGCACATGCGATTCATGTTTGTAACTCAGATAAATTTGAAATATTTTATAGGCTGTTTATAATCCTACTATTCTCAAGGTGAGGTTGAGTTATGATGAAAGAGAATGAAAAAGATTCATAAAAATGGATAAATGGCCTAGCTTATCATATAAGGGTTGAGAAATGGGTTATGACTTATTTTAACATGTCAGGCCATGGTCATTTTGTGCCGGTGTTGATGTCAATGAATCTTTTCCTTTTCTGAAATCAATTGTAATATATCATAATTAAAAGAAAGGGATAGGGGAAGATTGTGGCACCCCCGAAACGGCCCCGATCCGTTAGGGTCGCCACAGTTACATTCTCTTGGAGCATACTACTCTGAGACCAAGGAAATTTTAACATAACTTATAATACCTAGAGGTTTTCATTTGTTTTCTTTACCGGTCCCTACGCAAATAATATGGTGGAAGCATAATTCGACTACCCTTCGTCAAAATATAAAGTGATGCACATCATACTAAAACTTTCATAATTTAGGCCGAACACTTTTATTTATATAAAGGATGGACTATAATAGTCGGTACAACAAAACGCCGAGGTCTTTTTGTGCCTGGCGATTACCCAAAAGAAAACCAACTTCTATCCTTGGATATCATCTGCATCCGTCCATCACCCATGTTTCAACATCCCCAAAAATGCATCTCCTGCTACCCTCGACTCTAGGTCATATCCAGTCAGGTCCATTGGCCGGTGGTGGTGGCAGCACCCTCAAAAACCGGCCATCCATATGGACAAGAACTGATATGAACTCCTGGTGAATAGGCCCGGCAGAGAGGCCTACCTCAAAAGTCAGCAAAATCCTCACGCGCTCAAATACCAACCCATGCACCCCAGGACGACGGTGCTCTGACCATTCCCACTATAGGTCAATTAGGAGTCCATAAAACATACCAGGAGTCGCAGGCAGCAGCGGCATTTTTCTTTTAGTCTAAAATGTTAGTCCCCAAGAGGGGTGAATACAACCACTCAGCAATAAAAGATCCATTAAACTATATTATGTAGAAACTCTAACTATCCAGATGCATGCAAAACACACATGTCATTTATATATATATGCATGCCATCAAGGGTTTATTTACCTGCACCACATTCGTAAAAACAATTCAATGCCATAACGAACGCATTTTCAATACCGGGTGAAGCCAACTCAATTTCATAGACAAATTCTCATATCATGCCACATGCACACGCATGCACTCCTTTAATGTATCGGATTTTAGCATTCAAAGAAAGGTTTCATTCCCCGGAGACCAGTGTTTGCATCCCTCCAGGTTTTCGCACCCAACTTGGCATCGCGAGACCCTCCGGCACAAACCTTCGGGCATCCAGAGCATGTTCCATCACGCCCCTGGCGTCTCACACCCCACCTGGCATCACGAGGTATATCCAGGGCTCGCCATGAAAATGGGTGCCCCTTCTCTCCGGATTTACGTACAATCCCTACAATCGGGCATCCCAAAACTCCCGAGGACCCTCCGACACAAACCTCTGGGCATCCAACGGCATCGACTCACTCGACCCTTGGGCATCCCGACACTCCCGGGGCATCGTCGGCTTACACCTCCGACGGTAACATCCACATCATAATATACATCTCGTTACAAAAATACATTTTGATGCAATGACGTCATGGATTCCATGGATCTATAAGACTTTATCAAATTTTCCAATGTCATGTGATATGCTGAATGTCACTGCATCTATCAAGTGAATAACAACTCAAGATACAATGACTCTTAGAACAAAATGAACAGTTTCATAGTAAAACGGTGTAAAGACCAGAATGCACGCTTTCGGTAGAGATTTCGAAATAACCAGCAAATGACAATGAAAAATTATGAAATTTTAACATTTTATAATTGAAATCTAGAGGAAAAAGTTTCATTAAGGACACTAAGCCAGATTCGTTATGTATAATGAGTGGTAGTTCACACAACTCAGTTCAGGTTTCTTTTATCATAGAATAAAATTTGACGAAAGCATTGCATATATTAAAAGAAGTTTATTCCATCGTATTGATTCCGAGAAGTTTTGATAAAAATATATATACTCTATCTCATGCAATTCCTCACAACTTCCATGAAGAAATCGGGATCAAATTCATATTAGAACTCTTCATAAAATTTCACAAAGTTACAGGGTTACAAGTGAAGTTGCACTAGATTAAGCGAATCCCATAAAATCCCACTCCCACCGTGACTATCTTACTTCCACAAGTCTACTAAAAGTCGGTCTTTCATCAATAAATCAACAAGATCAAGAGTGGCTCAAAACCAAAGTAATTCCTCAATCTCATGGTCCCGCTCTATTTCGATTACCCACAATTTAACATTCTACTTTCAGAACTCAATTGTTTCCAAGTATATTGCACCATACTGGACAATAATAGCATCACATTATATAGATTAATGGACTTTCACTTGCCTCGATGTCCTACGGTTCCACGGCATGTGGTGAGACGGTGAGGAGTGCGTGGCTCGACAATGGCGGCAACGCACACGCACGGCAGGGACTAATTTCCTTCCTTCCCTTGCCGACTCACTCTCTCGCTGCTCACTCACAATCTTTCTCGCTCACTCTCTCTCTATTACTCCTGGTTTCACTCACTCTCTCGATTACCCACTTTCACGAGCACAAGATCACTGGTTTTGCTAAAACCAGTTAACAAAAGAGAGGCATGTTTCGGTGGTTGCAAGGGGAACGGACAGTTGGAATGGACGTGTCTTCAGCATGCCTCCCCGTGCATTTCGCTGGCTATCCATACGCTAGCAACATGGCATCATCTAGCCAAGCTTCAGTCAACATCCCTTCCAATTAGTTGACTTAAATGTCGACTATTAAGGGGTCTTCGGGTTGTTTTGGGCTAGTAGATTAGTGGACATGCGGTCCTTCAATAACAAGGCCCAAATAAAATAAAAAAACTGATCCTTAAACTTGCACAAATATGGAGCATTCTTGGTCCCATGGTCTTGGTGGTTCAATAATTTATCAAGTGTACTTATTCATGACTCAGATTCTTGTATAGAAGAAGAACGAGTTGCATAGTGTTTCAATTTCTTTTTTTATCTCATGTGCACTCAAGTGGTATAATTGTGTCGAGTCATCAAAAGGAATATATATATATATACACACACACAACACACACATACGGTCAGCGAAGTCGATAGTCTATTCAACGATCGGACCTTTAATAAACATAAGATATCAGTCTGTCGATGGAATCATACAATGCTCATGCAAAATACTAATGATACCATTTGGTGATACTTTTATTGATCAGTCACTACCGTCGCACATCACGGTTTGCGAAATTCTCGGGTGCCACAAAGATTTATTCGGTACTGAAGTGATTTTATTTTGGTTTAAGCATCTCTGTTGTTTTCGTCCATAGATATTTAAATGCCTCATCCTGCATCGGAGGACGATGCTGACCTTTTGACGGTATGTCATGAATGATTGGAATGAAATGGACCCTATTATTATTATTATTATTATTATTATTATTATTATTATTATGATATTTTCTAAATCGAAAAATCCCATTTCCTTTTTTGGACGAAGCATATGCGTGTGTATCAGGGGATTGACTCACGAACACGGCATTGAATTCTCCTTTTATATATCTTTTATTTTTTAAAATGCGTCATGTCATCACAAATCACAGTTTTTACTGGTGGTGGCAAAGGTGGCAAATCTGCCAAATTCATCCCAAGTCATTATCCAAACCAATTATCAATTCAGTTCTTAATTTTTATTTTGATAAATAAGTCATTAATATTTGTTAAAGAAAAGACTCGGAATCAAGAACTACACAGAAAAATCACAAAAAAAAAAAAAAAAATCGTCCTTATGACATTCGTGAAAATGAAATTCATGTCCAAGGAGTGCCCGGTATGATGCAAAATCCTGCCAAGTTAGCGGTCAACAACTTTCCCCAATTACGGTTGATTTCAATGATGACTTCTTAGTCACTATATGAATTAAATTAATTAAATGACCTTCGCACGGTAATTTTCTATTCGAACAGAGCTTAAAAATGAAACATAAAAATAAATAAATAAATACTTCCACCCCGATTATTATAATCTCTTGACATTATAACACGCTCACCGAATACTTACCTTGATTAGGATATGTGAAGTTATCGATCAGAAAGACCCCCAAAATGACAAAAAAAAAGGTTTAGGACTTAGTTAAATTAATTGAGAGATTTGAGATCTTATTGTATTACGTGCATAAAGTTTAGGACTTGTGGTTCGATCTTTTCCAATAAATTTTCAAAAAGCATGTATCTGGTCCCTCGACTTATGATGTTTTTCTAATGCGGTCCTTAAATGAGTTAGAACAATTTGGAGTTTTGAAGTTGTAGGTTTTTTCAACCAAGTCCCTTCCTTCGCCAATTCCGACGAATTGAAATTGTTCAATTGGGGCTTCCATCGATGCTATATATATGTATGTATCTATAATCATTGCCATGATGAAATGAAAAAAGTAATATATTTTCTTTAGTCACTTCTCTATTGTAGATCTGTAGGACAATGAACTGAATTTTTACGTCATCGGTATAGAATCATCTCCATCTGTTTTGCTTGTGTTTGTATATTGAAAGTCGGTAGGAAGTTTATCCTAATTTAATAATGCGTTATAAGTCATGAACTCACAAGGCATCTAATATCTCATAAAATCTAATATGCGTGACTTTTGCGTGTTAGATATGTCAAATTTAATGAACAAAGTTTTTTTTCTTTTCCAAATGGAAACTAATAATTTTCCAAAAAAATAAAAAAAAAAGGGAAAGCTTAAAGGAAAATTTGTTGACAATACAGAGTAAATTTGATCCAAGAGATTGGGAAGATATTATTTTAAAAATTAAGAGGAAAATGTTTAAAAAAATTAACATGGTTATTGATATATGATACATCTATTTGAAGTAATAGGAAGTAAAATCAACTCTGAGAATGAAAAAGGAATCACATCTATAATTTCATGTAAATTTGACTCTGTTATCTATACTATGTGATGTGGTGTATCAACCTAAAAAATCTACTTATTTGACTTTGAATTTTGCAATATAAATCACCATGGAAAATATATTTACTTTTGTTATCCAATGGAACATGCGGTGTAGCATTATATTAGAGTTAATGTCACTTAAAAGATAATAATTACTCACAAAGAAATAACTAAACAATCAAGTCGAATTTGTCGCGGCCCTTCCAAACACGTGTTGAGGAGAAGATGGGTTTAAAAATAATACCAAAGACGGACCAAAGGTATTTTCCCAAACCCTTAATTCAATTATCATTTAATTTGATTAACTCTCTATACGACGAGTCGCCGCTTTTCTCATTTAGCGTCGGGAGTGGAGGGCTCGGGCTCTGTAGATCGAAATTGGGCTTTGCTCTTTCCAGATGGCCTGTGTGAGGAACCATAGAACATGAGCCTCGCCCATGCTGATTTCAGATGGCTCTGGTTTCTGGCCATAAGTTTCTCGCTTGAGCTGTGAATTTCGACTCAAGCCAGGACTACATAACATCCAATACTGACAATTTGTCATCAGGTATGGCACATTTCACCCTAATTATGAATGCAGAGGCTTCAATCTCTGCACCGTCACAAGTAAATTTTCTTTTTCATCTCTTATTTACACATCATTCGGGTAAATTTATATTATTACCACATGAAGCTCAAATCAAAAAACAAACCGCAAAGAAATGACGATGATCGCATCTCATTCTGGAAATACGAAATTGACAATTCTCTAGCCTGCACTTGAAGCTTTTCAGACCGCTAGTCGGATCAGCCGGCATTCATAGTATGAACATCAGGGAGAGGAACATAGTCACCAGCCGTGTCATGGCCTCCAATTAATTCAAAACCATTTTCTTTGAGAAACTAAACTGGTTCAATAAAAGAATGTTACATTCAACCTACAAAATTTGCTGAAAAAAGGGGGGGAGGGGGAGGGGTTTGTAACAAAAAAATTATACTAAAATACAGTAATCGCCATAGAAGGTAATATAAAAATAAGAAAAAAAAAGTACAAATATACCGCTGACTATGTGAACAAAGTTACGACATCTCTTCGGTACCCTCTTACCATCAAAAGCCGAGGAACATTCTCCACCAACAGATCCATGTACTCCATGTAGAAGTACGATGGATGGTTCACTGGAGGAGGCGGTAGGCTTACTAGCACCACCGCAGCCATCCTCGAGTATCTGAGTATAGTTGAATTCAACTTAAGGGTAGTGTAAAGGAACTTCTCCACCTGTTGCTCATTGACCACAACAGGCTTCCCATCGGCCATCAAAGAAGTCCCGTCCCTCTGAGCAGCCTCCTTCATCTCATTGAGATAGTTGGTGATACGGCCTTGAGCTGCTGTGAACGCTTCCAGCGACTCGTCATTCGGGGACCCACCCTCCACCTTCAGGTCCCATGATTTCATCGAGACAACAATGACTTCTGCTTGCATCCGAAGATCATAGAGGAACTTCTTCACATCGGCCTTGAGGGCCTCAGCATCTGAATCCTCCTCTGCAATGCAAAAGACCTGGATCTTGCAACTCTCGAAGCTCTCCTTTGTGAGGAGGAGCTGGGAGAGGAGAAGCATGAGGCCACCATCCTTGACAATCCAGTACAAATCAATCGTACCGTACTGCCTTTGATACTCGTTCGGCCATTCATCAAGGCCCTTGATAATAACAACCGCCTTGTTAGCCACAATGCAATCATTGATTATGCCCACAAACGTGGCGGGTATTTCAGTCAAGTTCTCGCGACGCCATATCTCCGGGTACCGCATGACCACAATGTTGGGCTTGAGATTGCCCAAGCCCATGGTCTGGACAATCCCACGGAAGCCTTCGGACATGCTTGGGGCAACAACAATCTCTGCTACTCCCTCACAGTTCTTGTAGTCTATGTAAGTATCAAGCTGCTTGCAAGCAGCTTTGGCATCTTCAGCACATTCATGGTAATCTCCGTCGAGAATCGACACAAAGATGGACATTCCCCTGCCTTTCTTTTTCATGCAATTTGCAAAGTCTGCCAGCTTTGGATGGCAGGGTACATTTTCTGGAAGCTTTCCCCAGGGCCGGCAGAAAATAAGGGGTATGGGGTACCAATTCTTCGGATGCACTTGGCTTGCTGCAAAGACAGCGAAAGGTAATCAAGACATAGCTACTAGGCACAAAGAGAATGTGCAATGAAACTGTGAATGAGAAGTGCACTGCAAGTGACAAACATATCCATTGGTGGACATCACATAAAGAGATTGTTGGACAATGGGCACGCATTGTACAGTCTCTCAATTTAACTGTTCCATTTTAACCTTGTAGCCACTTTATTTTAGCACTCAAAAAAGTCATAAGTTTGCAGGTAGGCTGCTTGCAAGGAACCTTTATTTATTTTATGGGATCGTGCACTTCTCATTAATTGTCTTTTATTATTGTTATTCTTCTTCTTCTTCTTTTTCTTCTTCTTAGAGAACTCGTGGCACACTGGTAAGAGGCTAGCCTAAAGATCTGAGAGGTCCATGGGTCAAATCCCCACGGATAGCTTAACATTATAGAAGCACTAGTTTGAACTGGGTTTAAACAGCCCATTTTGACAGCTTGAACAGGGTTGACACTGGTTCGATCCAGTTTTTGGCCACCCGCATGTTTGTAAGAAAACCCATTGGCCATGGATGGGTTCGCAATCCTACTGGTAGAACAAACTGGAAAAGCCTGCTTTTAAAATAATGTTAATTGGTTATTGGTACCATTCAGGCATAAAACCATTAACACTCAGCCACAAACAGAAGAATGGGACCATCCACCCCAGTCCCCTATTGTCCCCCAAGAACCAAGTAAAAACACTCCATAACAACTTGTAAGGGAGCAATTATAACCAGAATTTACAAATTTTGCTCAATTCAAGTCAGGTTATTGCTTTCTGGTTTCTGTGAAAACTCCTACAAGTCACATCAGTGCACAACCTACATATTCAAATAGATAATATCTTGGCCCAACAAATCATGAGAGCTTTAAGGATAATAAAAGAATCACGGAACATTTAAACTATACCAGCATATATTTCAGATAACTAACAAAAACCACCTCCCTTTCCAAGATATCGATGAACAGCACACGAGACAAACAAGTGCAAACTGATTCCACTGACTCCTACAATTAGTGACACTCGAGTCACACACTAAGATGAACTCTGTCAATGATATCAATCAGACATCTTGACCATTGACAAATGCCACAACAAATACAGAAAGATTATGAGCAAATCATTCCAGGTTATAAAGACGAAGCACAATACAATTGGTTAAGGTCGTCTGGCAACGACAAAACAGATTTAGGAATTGCTGTAATCTAGAAAACCACTTCTCTATTAGCATAATGGCACATACCTCCCAATGATCGAAGACTGCGAAGAGCAAGTTGGAAATAGGCGCTTTTAAAACCATCACCCCAGTCCCCAGCTTTTCCTTTAATGCTCACGTAGTAATATATAAGGCTTGCAAGGGCCAGAGAAACAATAGTAAATGACCACGATATCAAGAACATGATCACTGCGCAGATAACAAAAGAGCAAAATGAATACAATGCAGGAAGACTCACAAACAAACACAAGCACCAAAGAACAGGTAAACAAGTATGTGAATTGTCCATGGTAGTTCATACTAATGCACCACTAAAAAGTAGTAACCTGCCATGTGATCATTAAGATCAGATATTTCGAATGAAAAAAAAAAAAAAAACCAAAAGACTAAGAAAGAAACAAGAGGAGGGCTTCCTTCCCAACCATAATGTCAACTTTCATTAAATCTGAAACACCTTCAATTGGGGTCATTAAGAAGCATTTAATGATTCCAACTTCAAGAGCCATACTAAACAACATCTACAAAGGCATCCAGGATTACTGGCCTCCGGGCCAATATTCAAACTGAATGAATTTGAATAACCAATAAGCTCCTAAGTGGGACTGAGGCATACCAATGCATAGTGATGCTCCAAGCAAAGAGAGGCTCCAGTGGTGAAACTTCCACCGTGGACGCCAACTGGGTGCATCCAGAAGATCTAGAAGGAAGCAAGAAAGGTTCACCCCCGAATAGCATAGTAGGAAAAACATGGTTATAGTTGGTGTGATCAGATCCAGATTCCCAATTATGACACACCCTGTACAGAGGAATGCAGTAAAAAGTGTAGCAATGTAAGGTTCACTCCCCTCTGCAACCTTGAAGTAATTGAGAATAGGCAGGATATCATCATTGGCTATTGCTGCAAGAAGGCGAGGTGCGCCTGTGAGGCTCTGGAGAGCTGCACCTAAAGTCGAAAGGATAATTCCAATGTACACGATTGCAGGGAGAGGCCAAGCAATTGTAGCTGTAAGCAGCCTGAGTAAACAAATTACATAAGAGCTGAAACAACTGCAAATGTGCTACATTTATCTAACTAAAGATGATAGAATGTCCAAAATCCAAGGCTAAGGTAATCCAAAGGTATTATTATAACAAGTTATGGCTGCTGAAAAGAAAATTCTTCAAGGTACTCCTTGGAAAAGGAGAGAAGCAGAAATTCAAGATGGTTTGAAAGTTTAGGAATTAGCATGAAAAAATAATTGATAATTCACTCTCCAATCCAATCTACACTATTTATGACCAAAAGAAAAAAAAGTTCAAGAGGTACCTGTCAGTCAGTAGCGTGTCTCTAGTTGCCAGAGCCCCAAAAGATAAAACAGAAATCAGATATAGGGCGGTAGTTGTAAGAGTTGCAGCAAGTGTGCCGATGGGTATTGACCGCTGTGTATCCTTCAAGGAGGCTGATCGATTTGAACCAGCCATAATTCCAGTAACAGCAGGAAAAAAGAGACCAACCAGTGCACTGTAAAAAAATAGTGAAAACGCCAATAGTTAGAAAAATCAGCAAGCATTCCACCCCCGCATCAGAGATCACCCAGCATGCCTGAGGATGAACAAATGTGGAACGACAAACTGAAATTTTGAGATACACAAAATAGTACAGAAAAAGAAAACCACCAAGTCAGTGAAAACCACCAAGTGAGATCCACAGGATACTGCTTTCTTGCAATCAACCAAATTTGAGAAAAGCTCATTGCAGGAGCTTCTAATCAGATATAATTCAACAAAGGACAGCTTTCAATTAATTGTACAACAGTCACTGATTAATGAAGGAGGAGGATGGTATTAGGGAGAGCATCATACCAACAAGAGACCATCCAATCATGTTCTAATGTCATAGCTGGAACAAATGAATGAATCTTTAAAGAAGTTATCTAGACTAGACCTTGAAATAAAACTAGCAGTCTAAAAGCTCCAGAAAATTTTGCTCACTTAGTTGTTCAAGGTAGATGCGAGAAAATGGATATGTTTACAGGATATATTCAAGATGATATTCCTTAATGTACACCTTATAAAGTTTTTTTTTTTTTTTTTTTTCAATTACACCTTATAAAGTTGAGTAGTAAAATTTTGTAAAGCAGCTTTGGACTTCAGGCAAAAGCTACTGGGTACCTGTTTTGGAATTTGAGCTTTAAAAAGGCAGGATTTGAGCTGAAAGAGCTTTAGAATGATTTAGCAAACACTAAATCTTTTTATCAAAAGACTTTCGAATTCCAAAACTACTTTTCAATGTTTTACCAAACTGGACCCTAGTATTGGTAGAAGAAATTAAAACGCGAGTAGCAATGAGAAACTTGAACTTTAAAGAAATTGAAAGAGTATGACATGTGAGCCCATGTTACACCAATGGCTATGGAGTTGTTCTCGGTTTTAATCTCATCTACTAGAATACAAATGCCAAGAGTGGCTCCAAGTGATAGTTTCACATTCCTCTGACCTCAGATCCCAAAAAACCCGACTCGTTTAAGTGAAGTGCTAATACTAGGCAACAGGAGTTTTCCCCCCAGTACCCATGTCAGACACGAGACAGCCATAGTTTGGGTATGAATCTGTGTAGAACACCCTAAAATACCTCAAACTCGTGTTCCATAATGAAGTCACAGTTTGCTACTTACACACGCACGCACACAAAACACAGAGAGAGAGAGAGAGAGAGAGAGAGAGAGAGAGAGAGAGAGAGAGAGAGAGATGCTAAACTCTCAAGTTAAGAAAGATCATGTGAAGGAAAAAGGAATCACATGCAAATTTAAATGGCTCGGTTTAGAATTTCAAATGATTGGGATAGATTAGACTTGCCACTTAATTGGACCATCAGTCTTGAAAAACTCTGGGCTTAAACATGACAAATTAGGGACCAAAAAGAAAAAATTATGGGGTATCTTTATGACCAACACTTGACAAACAAATATTATTAACAAGGCTACATGCAACCTTGTCACAAATTACACAAAAATGGCCCAAACAAATTTTATGCAAGAAAGGTCCAAATAACTTATCTGTTGTATCTTTGAAAAGAAATTGACAGAAAATACAAGTTCTTCAAAAGAGTAATATATATGTAAAAACTGCATGAAGTGGTCCTGTTCCCGTGTATATTTACGAATGAGTCTGTGTCTAAAATTTTTTCGAATAGCAAGTCAGACACCCAAATTGGCACCCACACGCAATTCCAGGTAACTTAGACCAGGAGAGGAAAGTGAACGCTGTGTTGACATTCTAATAACCGATTTTTTACAGTACGATTGCACATCTACTTGAACAAAATGGATCTCATGCATCATGATCAACTGATTTTTTCGACTCAACTTTAGCACACTACAAAATGGTCAGTGGAAAATTGCAGCAGTTATCATTTAAATCCAACACCAAGCTTTAGCGAGCAGCTTTCATTGAACTCCAACACCAACCTTTAGCCAGTGAATGCAATTGGCTGGATGCTATCACAGCATAAGTAAATGTAGAAATTGCAAGTAATTTATTGAGAGGTCAATAGAAACAAATTCTGACATTTCAAAAGGTAATGAAATTGACTTACTTGAAACTCCATTCTACTTTCCCATCAGTAACAGGGATCCCAGCATTGTTGGTTTTCCGATAATCAGGACCCCAGTTATCCCTGAAGGTGCTCAAACTCAATCCCGTGATTCCCTCTATACCAAGAATACCAAAATGTATAGTTTATGTCATTCCCCCAGTAAACAATATTCACTGCAAATTGCCTGGATGACAAGTAAAAAATTCCCAAAACCATGACTACAACAGCTAATACAAGAGAATGGAAGCAGTGTCAAGACATATTCCATTAATCAACATCACCATTGCAGAATATAATTAATTCCTTAATTTTATAACATATCTATTTTACGACAAGTTGTACAGGACATTCCACATGCCAAGCAAGATGACAATGGTTTAAGCACTTGACCAATGTACACAATTCTGACCAAAAAAAAAAATGTACGTAATTGGCTGCACTGTGCCTTATTTCAGTGTTTAATTTTAAGAAGGCCAAAAGAGGGCTATGTAAGTATACTGGTAACTTACCTACTGGATGATCCTTCCTGGCCAGAAAGATCCCAACAAAAATGCAGAAAATTGATAGTAAGACAGGAATTAGGAATGCAGGTGCAACCCGGTTGATCATTTTCACTCCACCAAAGACGATAAAACATAAGACTATGGTGATAACAATCCCATAAATCTGCAGATCATGGGAGCTAGGACTCTCGATTGGCTGTGCAACATCCGTGCCATTAACTTTTGTGATGGTCTCTGCACAAACAACATGAAGGTTAAGCCACTTGGTTGATGCAAGAAGTGAGTTTTCAGTTATTATGCCATTAAGAAGACAATTTTATGTAGAACAGAGAAATAATACTTCAGTAACTAACATTTGTCAGGCTCAATCAAAGAGCAGCGATTAAGAATAAATTGCTAAATGCCAAGGAGGCATAGACCACAAGGACAGATATTTGGGAGCCTAGAGGTCACCAAACTTCAAATTGACAAAGCTGAAGTTTCAAAAACAAGAAGAATCACAGTATTTGATGAAGAAACACCTTATAAAGAGTGCCGTATCTAGCAGCATCTCTAGGTGACATTACAAACCATTGAAGACACAACATCATCAAGAAGTAATTGTTTGAGGTCAGCTATTTTGTTGACTTCCAAATTTCAGCCAAGAACAATACAAGCATAGCATATGTGGATGAATATTTGTGGAAAAGATCATAATTCTTACCTCTAAAAATTCCAGCAGCTGGCACGGCTTTTAAAAAAGTTTCCACAGCTCCCAATACATATCTAGAGACCACGAGTTAAAAGAAAGCGAGGATGTCAACAAGATTAGTTAAAGCAATCAATATCACTCTAAGCTACACCATTTTGTCAGAATATTGCCATTTCCATTACAGATCTCCAAGGCTCAAACCAAGTTATCACCTCAATAAAGTTCAAAGATTACACTCACAGAGATCCAGCAACGGCATTCCCAAGGAAGAAGCATAGGCCAATACTCACTCCAACCTCAGGACCCAGAGCACGACCAATAAGATAGTATGGTCCACCACCCTAGAAGCAAGAGAGATTGCAGTGAGAGAGCTTTTTACATTTACAAAGATGCAAAAATGTAAAATAGCTAGTGATGAAGTTATTGGGAAGTCTTACTGCACAAAGAATAGATCAAATGAAAACCAAGAACACAGAAACTGCTGCAAATGAGCAATCTTGTTGACCTATCTATTAGCATTGAATGAAAGAGAGACATCTAGATGGGGACAGTGGACTGTAAATGCATGATGATAATCATGCATCAGTTTCCTCATCATAAATCTCCTGGAAGCAGGAGAAATCATAAAATGTATATGAAACAGATAAAGAGCCAAAATCTTAAATCCGAGAAGCCAAATATTTGATCTTCAACTAAATCTTTACAAGCAAATTGATGTAACAGAACAGGAAGGAAGATGCTTTTAAGGCAGGAAATGCAAAAAAGAAAGCAAAGGACGATTAGTGAATAAGATTGTACCTTCATTGCACCATTTGTAGCAATAGCACTCAGTGATATTGCAGTCAAGAATGTACACAAGCCACAAAAGAATACCAGCAACAAGGACTCAGCTATGCCCCCCATACCAACAATCCTGCAAAAAATATGAAAATGACTGTTAGTTAAAATTACTAACACGGTAAAACAAATGCAAAACGTCTGAGATATACGAGGGAGAAAGCAAAAATTTGGACAAAGTGCCTTCACAATGGATTGAATATTACTTAAGCAGGCAAGGTTCTCCAGAGGAAAGAATAAAATTTCAGTCAAGATTTACCATAAAGGTCACAACTCCATAAGTCAAAGAGGTTAAGATCTACGACTTATGTTCTACAGCAAAAGCCTCCTGGCTTGTCAACATATACAAGAAAAAGAGGTGGAAAATTTGAAAAGTAGTAGATTTTACATGACTTCTAACAGCATGAAGGGTTTCCTAGTTGTTCAATTCAATACAGTGTATACAAAATCTTTCTAGTCAGACAACAAGAAAACTGAAAAATAGATTCAACAAAATTAAAAATGAAAGAGAAAGAGAGAGAGAGAGAGACCAAATCTGAGTAAATGAGATGATGTCTGAAATATCATATGAGGAAACTTCCAGAAAAAATCTATCCACTTTTCTAATAATCTACAATTCTTAAAGTCAATAAAATGAAACCTATGACAATGACAAGCAGCCTCACATCATGAAGCTCAAAAGTCAGGCACTGCATCATTATTGAGTTGGGCAATTGTCAGTACCAAACTTGGACCATCGTAATAATATGCCTGAGCTTGTCCAAAGAATCCAAACACAACTCATGTAGGAGAAATATAAGACAATGGAATCTTAATTACAGCCCAGTCCCGCCTATTAACCACGGCGATTTTACCCTCAACGAGGGCAGTAGAGCTCTTTAAAAGAGTAGCTAGATGAAGTAACTATAAGAGCTTGCAAATTTCCTCTGTAATTGATGCATGCCAAATCCATCCACAAGAGCACATTGACAAAGGCACTGAAGCACACATTGGTTGAAACAAAGAAATTCATGAAAATCCAAATTGAAAGAATTAAAAAAATAATTACCAAGAAAAACGGATATAATAAATAATTCCAAGAATATTCTGCAAGCAAGGGACAAATACACCCATCATTGTACCCAGTTTAAGGTCCGAAGCCTGCAAGATATTTGCACAGATCAGATAATGAAAAGGCATCAGAATCATCAAAGAGTTCTACATTTAAGGTCAAATAACAAAAGTGACAGTTTTGGTCCAAATCAGATATACAAAAGAGCAAGAAATGAGCAGTTACCATTAAGAATAGACAGCAGTACCTAATCCACCATGGGGATACACTTGAATTATGTATGACAATATCTAGACATAAAGGCCTAGCATTGAGCTTGGAAAAAGATAATTCGCCATACACGATACACAATCAATGAATTCCGAAAAAATTTTACATGCTGGATAATTCGTACCCATAAAGGACAAAGAACAGAAATATACTCCTAGCATGCAAACATCAGAATGTTTAAGTAGTGGAAAAGTGCAATGATGTATCATGCTTCATGACAATCGACTATGTGCTACATTTAAAATTCAAGAATACAATCATATTTGTTGCTTGAAATCTCCTTAATATTTCATTCTTGGTTCTTACTTCACAAGGACCAGAGACTTGTGTAATAAAATCATGTAACCAACCCTGTGTAGACCATATTTTTAAAGATGATAGCAACTAAGCCTATTGCAAAAGATGGTAACAAGATCAAGAATATTGACCTTCCGATGACCAAGAGTGATGGAGACATCTTCACCATCTCTAGGACTCGAAGGTGCTGGAATTTGCTCCCCTGTCATACTGAAATAGCAAATCAAATTTAAACCATCTACGGATGAATACAACTCAATCTTATAAAGGATTCAGCTTGATTAACTTATAAACGTAAGAAAGAACAAAAGCAGTAAACTGATTAGAACTGCTCCAACTGCAAATTTTCTAGCAAAGAGACTGGACTAAGAGACAGCATTAGAAAATAAAAGACAGAAAACACAACAGGTGTTAAACAAAGCTTAAAATCCTTAAATACTCGTTCAAAAGAACACAGAAACCAAACAAATCTGCTTACCTCTTAAGACCAAGAATATTCACAAGGGAATCAAAACCAAACAGTTCCAATTTGGATTCATTCCGAGAGCCATTAATATCTGCATGCCTCGGTGATGACCCCTCTTCATTTGCATCTCGACCCACATTTGCCTGTTGGCCAACTTTTATATTCCTGCGATGACAGTGAATCATGAACATGAATTACAACACCCATGACTGCAGATGTAACTGCTAGAATTCATCAGATACTGCCATGTAAAGGGAAAATTACCGATTCTATTAACAGAGCAAAAAAGATTGCTATTTGATCTATCTCCTCTAATGCAAAACAACAAGCGTGGCATTGCTTTGACACCAGATGTCAAATGCAATATTGAAATGCCTAAGTTGATGATTTACAGACAAATCCTTCCGAGCAAATTTAGCACCATAGTGTTCCCATATTTTAAAACTGAAATTTGACACCTTGCATCAAGATACAAAGTTTTTTTGAAAATTATACAAGAATCCATCAACTCAAATACGGCAGTGCAAAAAGGTCATCCACCAAGCCATCAAACGTGCCACATTTAGTTTCATTCACTTGCACCATCATAACAACAAGAACTTCCTTGCTGTGGATTCTGAGTAAGGAAAACTACAGATCATTGGACAGTAAACCACAATGCCACTAAAGAAATTCAAAAACCTCCACAATTGCCCAAGAGCAACTGCATCATATCCACTCCTTTCTCTCTCACAGCAGAAAAATGCACTAAAAATCTAATCCAAAATCATAATCCCATAAATATAGCATCAGCTTCTGTACCAATGCTGACTCTAGATGTAGAATAAGTGCACAACAACTTTGTCCTTTCATATAAACTAAATCATATCAAGTGAAGCTTCACAGACCGAATCAGTTTATCAACTACATCGATGCGTTCTTTCAATGCACACCGAGTGAAAAATAATAGAATGTGGGTGATTCTTTTTCAAGTAACTTCTGCATGCCCACTCCTCAGAGAAGAAGTATCTGAAGTGATTCTGGATTCGATCCACATGTCCAAGAATATACATCAGAGAAATGTTAAGCTTTGACCAGACTCTACATCAACTTTTGCACAAAATACACTTTCCTTCCGAACCTGCACACTCGGGAGGCCTAACAAACAAGAACAGGAGCAACTGTGCCCGCATCGAACTCCAAATTCGCAAAACGAAGATCCTAACAAACACCAATTCGCTCAGCAAATCAATGCACCGACGCGACGCTACGCCACTCATCCCATTTCCAATTTCGGCACTATGAGTCTCACTTCTCAACACAAACGACACTCCCTAAACGAGAAACCGACATCCACACCCAAAGTTCCCGCCTTTCCCACCCGACCGACCGCGACACGGAACGAGAGCCAGAGAATCAGCATCGAACCTGAGGGGGACGTCGGGATGCGGGAGCGCGGCGGAGTATGAGGAGGAGGAAGGAGGAGCAGAAGAAGATCCGGGATCCATGGACGACATCTGGAGGACGGCCCGGTCGTGCGCCACGACGGGCCGGTACTTCCGCCGGCCCGGCTGGGGGAACTCGTCCTCGGCGCCGCTCTCGATGTCGCCGCCGTTGTCCATCGCGTCGCGCCCGGGAGGATCGGGGGAAGGAAAAGCCCCCGCCCGCCGGATCTCGAAGCCTCGCCTCGCCTGCCCGGGGAGGGGGCTTCCGATTCCGAAGGCGCGACGGCGGCGGAGATCGGGAAATCGGGGGCGGCGGCGGCGCGGCGGAGATCGGATCGGATCGGCGGGAATGGCGAACGAGAGAGAGAGAGAGAGAGACGTCTTGGAATGGGATTTTGGGTGACGGAAATGATGGAAAATGATGGAAAAGGTTTTGGAGTTCTGGTAAGGGGGAAGGACGCGGAGGAAGATGGCTATCGTGACATGGTGAAGTTGTCCTTCACATCGACATCACTCGATTCTGTTTTTTTTTTTCTTTTTCTTCTCTTTTTTTGGGGGGGAGATGTTGATGGTATAAAATTCATCTTTGCCATATGATAAATGGAGAATTTTCTCAGTTGTCTAGCGATGATAATAAGAGACTTTTCTTATCGGTTGGTTTTTCTTTCCTTTTGATAGACCGATGTTTTTTTTTTTTTTTTTGTATTGGAGGAACAACTCGCGTGCCGACACCGCGCCGCAAACCCCAAGCCGACACTTAAGCGGGAGGATCCACCACCCCGAGCCACACTTAATACACCTACGCCTCCCCCGGGTTTGAACCCTTCACCTCTCCTCAGCGGAGTCTTAACCAGTGGAATATAGTCGAAACTAGATCCAAATAGTACGACACCCTAGCAAACTTGTATTTATTACAAATAGTATAAAGAAAATTCCAAATAAATATATGCTCTTATTTTGTAAAATAATGATTTAAAGTGAAATTTAATTTAAATAAGAACCTAAAGAGTAATCGTTTTCTTAAATGAAGATCCGAAGTAGAATTTATTTCAAATAATGATAAGAATTGATTATATCAATCTCAAATAATGACTTAACCTCATTGATTGAAGGGCATTTTTTGTCTTTTAAAATTTTGAATTTTTTCCTTTTTCTATTTTTTTTTATTTTTCCCTCTTTCCATCACGGCAGAGGCCGTTAGACTCAAACAAGGGTTGCCCTCACTTGCCTAGCTAATGCAAGGCGACCTTCACTCGATGTCAAGGAGGGCAACTCTCACCCTTACCTAAGTTGGTGAGGCTAGGTGAGGGCTAGGGTTGCCCTTGCTGAATTTGGGGAGGAACAACCTTACTCAACGTCAATGAGGGTCGCTTGAGGCTGACAACCTCCAATGATCATTAACAAGGTGCTATGATGGCCAAGGAAGGGAAGATGAAAAAAAAAAAAAAAAAAAAAATGAAAAAAAAAACTAGAAAAATATAATTTTTTTTTACTGAAATCCCCCTTCTTCGATAGTTGGAATAGTCAATGGTCAGCCAAAAGTCCTTATTTGAGATAATTAAGCAACTTCAAATCTTTATTTGAGAAAATGATGACACTTTGAGCTTTTTATAACATGGTAATTCATGTGAATTTTTTTTAGTGTGATTGACTCCCTAAGCTATACACTTTTCTTTCATTTGAATTGGTCATTTCGTCAAAATTAATGGCGGAAACATAAATGTGGCCTTTGATTGTCGTAAAAATTTGACATGTAACAAGTACATGGTTTAAAAGTTTAGGTTTCGTTTGTTTCATGAAAATTAATGATTTGAAATTTTTTAAAATAAAAATGATCTCTTATATCACTTACAGAGATGAATGAAAAAAATATTTTCATTGTTTCCCAAAATATTTAGATGTAAATTGTTATTAATAATAAATATTTTTATTTTTTTAAGGTTCATTTGTTTCACAAAAAATAAATAATTTAAAAATAATTTTTCTAAAATCGATTTATTATACACCTTCAAATAATTATTCATTGAAAAATATTTTTATTATCAATAATAATTTACGCCTAATATTTTTGGGAACGGTGAAAATATTTTTCATTCATTTTTTTTTTTGTAAATGATACAAGAGGTTAATTCCACAAAAGTATTTTTTAAATCATTATTTTTTCATAAAACAAAATGAAGCCTAAACTTTCGAACTACGTAACGTTATAAGTCAATTTTTTACAACAGTCAAAGGCCACATCAGTATTTCCAGAGGGAAGGACCAATTCGAACCAAAGAAAAGTATATAGCTTAGGGAGGCAATCACACTAAAATAAAAGTCACATGGATTGACCACTACGTAATATTTTAATTGATCTATGGGCCCTTATTTTTCCTCGATATTGAGGCTATTACAGGTTCATTTCGAGTCACTTCCATCACGCCATTTGCATTGCAAACGTTTCCATCGCTAGTGGGCTTGCTTTATTTTTTTCTTCCAAATTATAATGTCTTCTCCATGGAGCCTCTAAAATTAATGATTTTTTACGTATTCAAATAAAATTTCACCAAAATCGGTTGCTCCCTCTTCCTCTAAAATTTAGAGAAGCATATTTTACACTCTCAGGTGCATCCCAAGAAAATATGTCGATACGACGGTCCAAACCCGAATTGACAGTTAAGAAACCTGTGACATTTTCAAATGGTTCTTTTTGGGTATGCTACCAGGTCAAATCAGATGAAAGTTGTCCAGTTCTTTACTCTAGATCTATTCCTTCATGATGAAGGCAAGTGTGCTGGTGAAAGAAACTTTTGTTTCGGTGGATTTATAGCAGAAACCCTGAGGGGTCTAGTTTGATTTTTTACTTTTTACTTTTGTCTCATGTTTATAGTGTAACGTGTATTTTTTTTTTCCTATACTGAAAACCCAAAATCTTCAAAATAAATAAATGAATTATAATGTCTAAATTCATCCCAAAGTCTTAAGTAAGTTTTTTAAGTTACGGTATGTTTTTTAGTTTTTAGCGGATAATTCAAATAAAATTGTTTGCTTTAGGCCCAGTCAAACATGTCATATAAAAAAAAATAGACAAGCATGCTCTTTTAGTATTCAACTCAATTGACTGATAAGATCCCGACGCGCCATCCTTAAAATTCATCTCGGCCGTCCATTTATCTTATAACTATTGCATCGTGATAAAAAAGAAATAAAGAGGTCGATTGAATCAATTTTTGTTTCTTGAATTGGAAAGTACTAAATCATTTTATAATTTACTCAAAAAAAGAAGAAGAAAGAAAATAAAAGCAATGAACACTCTGAAACCTAAGCCTAAACTTAGGTTTGTGTCAATCCGGTCCAGCATAGCTTCCCATTGGCCGTTTGAAACCCTATTATTCATGTAAGAACAATGAACTTGGATTCTTCAACCCCAAAATCATCAAACTCAACCAGAATAGAGGAAGAAAGGACCACACTAGAAGCAGCAAATAGATCAATAGAGCATCTATGCTCTAGCCCGTCACTTCGATCCCGACATCTCCTACCTAATTTTCCTCTCAGACAATGCCGAACATCGATGCACCTGATATTGTGCACTCCTCTTTATTTCCGATGGAAATTAGGAATTCTACCAAGCTCCGGGGCTACTTTTGAGCTCAAACAGAACAGTATCTCATGTGCTTTTGACAATCTGTAAATACTAGTATATTGAGAGACTTCAAATTGATGCAAAACATACTTAAAAATAGATACCTTCACATTGGTAGACAGATTTTTATTAGTTAGATCCGAGAAACTCATCCAGTACTGGAAATCATTCACTACCACTTCAAGAACTAGAAGATGTCTGAATACACAGTTGGGTGGAGCGACGAGAACGCTACAAATAATTGGCAGCTATGGTACATACACAAGTAGGAAATTCAATTGCTGATCTGAAACCTAATTTAGGACAATAACCGACAAAATGATGAAAAAGAAAAGAAAAACACGCAAAAATTATAGAGTTTCGGCTGTTTACCCCTCAGGCGACGAGTTTTTCTTATGCTTGCCATATCTGTCCTTAACCTTAACTTTCTCAGTCTTGGCTGAACCTCTACTCTGGTTGCTGACTGATCCTTCTTGAGCACTGCACATCTGAGACTTCATCCTAAACCCCAGTTTCTTTGAGACGCTTCCCCAAGTGCTTGAACCCTTTACCTGACCCAGCTTCTCAATCTCCTGTCTCATGTTCGAGCATTCCTTCTCGAGTTCTGAGACGCGCATCCTCATGTTATCCATCCCCACCTTCAGTACCTGATTCTCCCTCACGGCTGTGGCCCACCCTCCCTCACCGGATGGGCCCAGCCCACTCCTCAGCTGCCTTGATCTGTCGAGGTTGTCGGACACAAGGAAGCAGCCGGCGATCGAAGTCCTGAGCTGAAGCTGCTCGAAGAAGAGGACTTGCACGACTATTCTCAAGGGCAACCTCTCATTCTGCGCAGCGTGTGTGCACGCTTCCAGAGAGAGCTTCTGGCAGTCCATTAGCCTGCAGAGCTGTTCTCTGTCAGACTCGGCCAACCATGGATGTGACTGCAGGAATCATGAAAAAACAAATGTTTTCTAAGAAGAGCCATTTTGACAGAGAATATGCAATGATAGCTGAAGCTTCTATTGTGCCCTTCAAGCAACCCAACAACAAAGAATCTTGTGCTTCGTGAGTAAAAACTCAAAATGTAAAGACATAGGAAAGGAGAAACTGCAATGACATTGGCTTAGTAATGTTGATGTTATAGAGACAGTGGTTGAATATTGGAACATATGTTAAAACCCAACACATTTTGCATGTCGACTGTTAAATCATGTATTTTCTTTATGATCTACATGAATGCAAAGCAGATAGGTTTCATTTCAATCAAACACGAAAATATTGTGTCATGAAGCTCGTTTAAGGCATGCAGTGCTCACTTAATGACTGTCAGTACCTTCAGATAAATATCTATGGCACGATAAAGACCATCATCTAGTGGTCGAGCATAGTCTGGAACAGCAGCAGCAAGAGCCTGAAACTTTGGCAGCTTCAGATTAATATCAGGTGCGACCTCAGCAAGGTAACCATCAATTATCTTGGCCACCATTGTGACTGGAGTGAGTGAAGCGGATGGTGAGCCAATCAACTGGCCATCATCAACTGAACAAGGCGAGGCCCCACCAGTAGTTTGATCCATGGCAAGGAAGTGCTCAAGAATCCGCTGCACACAGTCGACATTGTACAGAGTCTCTGTGGAATAAGAGAAACTGGGCATCAAGAGATCTTCCAGCGTCGCCTCATCAAGTTGCATCCCAATCCTTTTCTCTAGATTTGATATGCAAGAGGGGCTTGCACGGAGAATCATCGCAGTTCTGAGAAGGCCGAATAAAAATTTGGGTGGGACAAGGCCCTTCTGCATTGGAAGTAATCTATCTACTTCTTCTAGTAAGTCCTTCTGCTCCTCCTCAGAAGGTGGGGTTCCAAGACCCACAGATGCTAACCGGGCACTAGACTCAGCAGCACCCTGACGCCGATTGAGCCCAGGAAGGTACTTCCTTGCATAAAAAGTGAGGGACCCAGCAATGGTCTCCGGTTTGATCCCACGGGTTTCCATAGCTGAAATCAACCTTTTATAAAGAGGAAACCTCAGACTTGACACATCCTCGTACCACCAATCTGAGCTTGCTTTTTTTGGCCTTGCCCCAGTGCTAATCCCATTCCAAAGTACACTGCCCCCTGGGCTTTGCATGGGCCCACCATGCTCCATTATAGGCCAGCCAAAGAGATTTGGGTCAGTGGATGCTTTCGTGGCCAGTGACTCAACACATCTCTTCGTGATGTGGAGCTCATCGGCATGAGGTAGAATATCTTCACAACTTTGAAGCGCCTTCAGAGAGTCTTTCCAATTTCGTAGGACAACTTGATTGAGAAAACTTTCAGTCCTCATAATCAGATTACCCTCACCATACTCTTCTGTCATTTCAAGATGCTCAGAAGCACAACGAAGGTAAGCGACATTTGAGGGAGTGAGTTCGAGTTTCACTCCATAGCAGAACTTGGCTATGAGCTCAAAAGTCTTGGCTCCACCAGGGATGTCGGGCAGTCTTATTACGCATTTTTCTTCACCTTCTTCTGATGCCCCAGCAATCAGTCTCTCCATAACCCCACTTCGGGAGAGCAAAGGAAACTGCGCAAAAAAAAATGAAAGGTTTAGGATTGTTCCAAAGACCAAAGATGATGGTAAAAGAAGACGGAAGTGATTGATAGCAACAATATCCAAAGGACCTATTATTGGCTAAAACTTTCAAAAGACATGAAAGAAATGAAAAGTTGGTTGGTGATAGTTTACTTTGTTCATAGCAACATGACTACATGACTATAGAGGTACTGATGATTGACAAGATAAAGTTCAAGAAAAATAAAAATAACCGACAGATTCAGTTCACATGATTTCACTTATAAGCTGTGGATCACCACCCTGTTAGCCTGGTAGACTACATTTTTCACAACAAAGGATTATTGATGGATGAAATATGATAGACACATAACCATGCCTATTTTACTGATGCATCAAAAATCCCTCAGTATTATTGTTGGGCAGGTCTCACTGTAAACCAACACATTAGAACGCCAGAACTAGTTTCTGCTAAAATGGTCTCTTGGAGTAATTTAACTAAACGCTTGCATCAGACAATTGCAGATTTCTAAGTTGACACAACCTGAAAACAGATATTGCAAGGCCGAACTAAGTAAGATCCTCACTGTATCATTCAGATCAAAACTCAACTTCTAGCAAATTATAGATTTGAATAATACAAGGAACCAATCCAAGCAGGAGGCATAACCCTGCACTTTGCACTAAGTACCAACTTATCAATGTAACATCCTGTTGTGGTGTGAACTACAAATGATACATTAACAATGAGTCAAGCGAACCGACCTTGTATTTTTAAAACCTACACAGTTTTAGTCAAATGAAACAAAGAGAGCAGCTACAAGTAGTAACAATTATCAACCATGCAGACACTTTTCTAGGAAAGGGAAACTGGAAGAGAACTCTGAGCAAAAGCTCAGCCTGCAAAAATATGCAAAAGTGAAATATTAAAGAACTCATGGTTCACTCAACCGTCTTGTATCAGTACAAATACAAGTCAAAACTTCTGTGATTATGAGTATTTAATTACTGAAGTTGTGCTCTGCTTAAGAAATCAATGAATTTTTATATGTGTGCATATTTTTTTTGTTAGTTAAGAACAGTTACCTTGTGTAGGTGAAAAGACATCTCCCCAACTTCCACAACAATATCACTGGGCAGGCCAGTTGTACAAAACCTGCAGTTTCAAGTATAGTTCAGGAATGTTGTACTTTGAGATCATAATCATGTAACTCTTCTTCAGGCCCAAGCATACAAAATACCATTCAGCAATCATTTGTTACCCAAGGAAGAGAATGCATCCTCCAAATCTAATTACTATAATTTTTAAAAAGGTTGATTCTGGCAAAGGAGATTTCTCTACTCATGCTAATCAACTTTTTCTTCTAAATCTAAAAGTTTGCTGCCATAGAAGGGTTCAACAAAGGCTTCCAGAAGATGTGTTGTTTTTAAGAGACATTCAGCAAGTCGACCCCAGCAATTCTCTTTACCAAATCAACTTTAGTATGAACACTGTGATACCTTCATACACCACAGATCAGTGAAAGAAAATTACAATCTTCTTTGAACTCCCTATCGAGTATTTAGTGAAAACACCTATCATGGGACCCGACATAATCATGGTGAATTCTTCGGCATATGCAACTTGGAAGTGTTTGAAAGTTAAATCAGCCCCACTGTAAAGTTCCTTAAACAAATTGGTCAAATCCAAAAGGCATTGTTTCAAATTAATGGAGAGGCAATAATCATGTCTCCTATTACATGACACAAAGTTCGTTAATCTCACTGCTCAAGAATGTTGGTACTAAACCGTTCAAGTAGTTAAAGAGTAGTGTGAAGTGTGCCCATCTGCAGGTATCTCAAACAAATTTCATCTTAGAAGCAGAAACTCTATTTTCAGCATAGGAATCTAGTGGTTCGACAGCAAAAACAGTACACTGATAGGCATGATCTGAGGGATAAAGAAGAACATGATGCATAAAAGCTTTCATATCTCCGTAACAGGCACTCAATTATACATGTGAGTTAGCTGATCAGAAATACTCCTGGTAACATCACGGCATAAAAATGAACACTCCTCGCAGCACAATGTCCAGATTCCCAAAATAAGACATTCAGTTATAAGAGAATTCAGCTAAAATAACCTGAAAAAGACAAGAAAGGAGACAAGTTCGAGGTTCTTACCAGGCCTGCCCTTGCCGCTGAAATGCATCACTTTTGGAACCCAATTTCACGCACGCCATTTTTCTCAAAATTCAACACTCGATGACTTGAGATTTTGAGGCCGAAGCTGAAGAACAAAAGCCAACCCACTTCAAGCGCTTTCTTTCACCCACAATTTTGTCAAGAACATGATCGGTCCAACCAGAACGCACCAAATTCTCAAACCCCAACCTGAAAAAGAAGCCCTTTGAACTAATTTCTCTGCTAAAACTACCCCAAAATCCTGCAAACTCAGTACAACTCTTTTGGCCGAAGCAGCACCGGAGACAGCAGCAATGCATGAACTTGAACTTCAGCCTCTCCAAAAACAGCAACGCACTGAAGAAGCCATGGAGGCAAAAGAGACCCAGAATGACTTCATTGAAGCCCACAAAACCCCAAGTGAAATCCCAGCCAGGAACCAAAATATATTCTCTAACAGGACAAGAGATTAAGGTCAACGAACCCAGTACTTCCCCACTCTCAACGGAAGAAGCTTAAAAACTTCCCTTTTTATCTGTGCCCAAAAATACAAAACCGAGAAGATTCCAAAGTTTAAACCTGTTCCGGGCACAGGGGACCCAAACCGCTCCCACCCATTAAAGAAAGACAACCACCAAAGCACTCCGGGCGTGCTTTTCCTTAATTTCTCAAACATCCAAGATTAAATATAAATGGGGCGTTGAAAGCATAGAGATCTGCACGGGCCTGACAGGGCTTGGGAAAACTCAAAACCAAAGCCATCATTAATGGGCATGGCAGCTTTTGAAACCGGTCCCTTGGCCACATACATGCATGTGGGGTCACTTGCTTGAAACGCAATCATTGCTGCTGCGGAATTTCATTGGGTATATATATGAGGAATCTTCAAACAAAGCTTGAGTTAGAAGATAATGTGTTGTATATTGATTGAGAATTATGAGTTCGATTAGATGCTTTGAAAACAGCGTGGATCTGCTTTTTGCACAGCTGGGCCATGTGGGCGGATGCCGCACTCGGCATTGAATAGGTTGGAAAAGGGCAAAAACGTTGAATGATTGAAGAATTGGAATGATTATGATAGCGATGTTGTTACAACAGTTCGCGGGAATATGGGTCATCTTGTTTGTTTTGATTCTTCTTTATTTGATATGAAAATGTAGCTATTTATGGTTATTATATTATGGGAGGTTTAAGGGGATAGAAAATGGAAATTCGAGAAAGATTTGCAATCCCAACACAAGAGTCCTTCCCTTTTTTTAACCATTACATGGGATTGTTGTTAGTATCCTAACACCATTAGCCGTCCTATGAAAATCCCGTGACTTTAGAAAAACTTTATGACCCATTGAATCTATTTAAAATAGCAAGTGGAGAGTATATTTATCGAAACATATCATCTTATATTATCAAGATTGTAATTCTAGCTTGCCAATATCCTCGGGCCAAAAGTGGAAAGAATAAGAGAGAGACATTGGAGAGAGCATTATAGAAATGTTAGCAATTTTCTCTTCTTCCGACTCTGCCTCTTGTTCAAGCATCATCTTACCTTTTATAACCAAAGTTAATGGTAATACAAGCATTTTCATGATCAGTATGGCTGACCAAGCATATTGCATACTACAAAATGCAAGGTTGACAAAAGCTGAAAGATTTGATACATGAAACAATACTTGATACAGACTTAATAATACAACAAAGCTTACAACTTCAACTTTAAAGTAGTAGTCATGTGAACCTTTTATAGATTTTTTCATTTGTCGATGTTTGTCATGATGTGAATTGAGATTAGGTTCTTCTTTGAATCCACAATCTAGCTATCATGTGTCAAGATGAGATTTCGAAGTCCCATGGGTCTTGAGAAAATTCCATTGGTTCTGGTTGATTCTGCTTGTAGTCATCTCACGTCTCCTTGGTGGCCTCATATGCATGAGAATAATCCCATGACATTTCTTCTTGATAAGTACTAGGCCATAAGAATTTCGGAATAGTTTGATTCTTTTTATATAGGTAGGATATCCTAAATTTTCTTCAATTTATTAGGTTAGTATTTATTGTTTTATACAAAAATGTGATTTCATATTAAAGTTTAAGTTAAACACCACTGACATGTCTATAGTCTTGTGTATTTTTATGTTACAATGCATAAAGTATGCTTAGCATTTTATGATTTTGACATTAAATCCAGCACACTTTGCATTACATAATTATGGGCATTTCATCACGACTTCTATACATTCAAAATGCCCAAAATACCTTTACAACAGATAAATTTTAACTAAATCTATTCATGAGGCTCATGTTTATACACATGATCATTGACATTTACCATGTTTTTAAATCAATCTTCTATCTCTCCCTCCCTCATAATTGCGCCTTGCTAGCTACTCTTAACACTATCTTATCACAAGTGTTGCCAACTCAAGGTAGCCACTTTTCACTCATTCATATTGCTATCCTAAGTTTTCAATCATATGCTTTTACTATGGAATGACATCATGCACGACATAAATTTGACCTTGGTTAGTTAATGCCGAAAGCATCTAAGAGGTGAGACTTCTTTCTCACTCCTTAGTTGTAACCTTGAGTTCCACCTTGATCCTCTTTCCAACCATCATCTTTAATTATGTTATCCAAATCCACACTTACCATGTATCCAAAGAGCCCAAATTCTGAAAGTCTCCATTTGGATATATTCACAACACTAGGACAAGTTAAAGTTATCTAAAAGCTTCCATTTTTTAACCAACCCACCTTTGAGGTAAGATTTTCTCTCTCTCAAAGCTTTGATTATCTCAACAGTTTTAGATTAGGCGTTTAATTTGTTCTAGTGTTAATTCAAGATCCTACCACTTGATTTTAAGGTGGATCAAGCTCTATGTTCACTCAAAGCTCTCCAACCAAGGTAAGTGAATCTCTAGGGACTAAAGTGGGTTGATCCATTAACTACTCTTCATATTTGTTTGATTTTAGCTTGAAGTGTGGATAGGATCAATGCTTACATGATGAGCTAAGATGAAAGACTATATTTATGAGTGATCTTATATCATTTTGCATCATGGGTGATGCCAAGTTGTTGATTTAATATTTAAATGAAACTTGATGATACTTAATTGCCCTCTTGTCATGAAAGTAATATTACATGAAATGTTCACTATGTTCATGATGTCGGTAGAAGATGCTATGAGTCGTTCTACAAATCATAACAACATTTCATGAACAAAAACATGGTTGAATGATTTCAAGAGGATTTTGAATGACTTTGATAGGGGAAAGTGTTAGAGAGATGAAATTATACATGTGAAGGGGGTAGAGTAGTAAATTGGTGTAATACAAGGGCCAAAACAGAAATTTACAGCATATAAAGTCTCCAATGTGGCTATTAAGTTAGATCAATTACAGGAGATGAAAATATGATATTGTAGATGGTGGACTAATATGTTAACTTTAAAAAGTCAAAGGTCTCTTATTCTAAAACTGAAATTTTTTTAGGGAGGGTGAGGGAAAGGGAGAGAGCGAGCTATCATCAACATCGTCAGACAAATGAAGAGAGAGAAGATACATACATATATATTATTTTTTAAAAGAAGAGAGTGTGGGTGAGTTTGGGTCTATTAAATTATTTAGCAAATAAATAGGTCAATATGAGTTAAACTTACCCAATGTTGACACCTAAATTTTGGCAATCCGGTCATTTATTTATTGCATAGAAAATTATGGGTCAATTTTATCCCTAAAAAAATATTAATTGCATAGATGTTAGGAGCATTAGCATAACAATGAGTCCACATAAAATTGCATTGCGTGGATCTCATGCGAAATTTGGTAATTGACATTCAATATTGCTGGCAAGGAGCCCACTCATGCGTGAACTCCAAAAAATTGGCTTGGGCAAAAAAAAAAAAAAAAAAAAAAAAAAAAATTAAGGGCTCACCAATGTTTTTGCTGAGAAAGATAATGAAGAGAAAGGAAGTAAAAATTGGAGATATTTACCATATATTCTCTTCATGCGTATCTATGGCAGTATATTTGGTTTGTCTTGAAGAAATTTGTTTCATGGACACACGTGGACACATAAAGCAAATAAAAGAAGAAAGAAATTCGGCTGATTTTACGAAGATGCGGGTAAAAGGATCGAGGAACGTGGATGAAAAGGAATCGGAAAATTTTTGGCTACAAATGTCATTGTTCTAAAATATAATATGCAGATTTATTCTCTTTCCTCGAAAACCTAGGTTAGTCCTATAAAAGGACCATCTACAGACAAGCAAAGAGGGGCCACACAATTGAGAATACACGGCCACAAATCCGGAGAGAGCCCCGTTCATTCATGAAAGCGGAGAGAGAGGAGGATTGAGATTGGAGAGCTCGGCCACGGTTGCCCCGGCCCTTGCGCCATCTCGCTCCTCGATTGGCGATGTGCCTGTGTTGTTGCCGCACGCTTGTTCCAAGGTCGCTTCTTCCCACGTAGTGGAACACTCCACTCGACCCTCCTTATCGCCCATCCAGTTTCCAGTCCTCCAACGAGCTCCCACGACATCAACAACGCGACCAGCAGGACGTTCCCCTTGGAGCCCCCTCGGCGAAGTCCAATCTGATCCAAGCCCTGACGATGAAGCCTGTTGTCCCTTGAGACGAAGCCCAGTCCATTGACGCCAGCAGCCTTCTTCTGAGACGCCTGTTGCTTCCTGACGAGTTCCCGCAAAGATCAACATTGCGCGCTGTCCGCTCCTCTCTTGCTGTGCCGTGTCGCGGTTCCTGACGACAAGGAGTTGCTGCAGTTCCTCAACGTCACCTGCCCGAAGCTGCTGTCATCCTCCTCCTATCGGTGGGCTGAGTAGTTGTCCAAGGAACATCACACCAAGAGCACGTGAAGAAGGAAAAACTAAGAAAGGTTACAAGGAGGGACGTCTCCACTAGTGTAACGCATCCAGGAGGAGATACGGAAGAAAAGGAAGCATGCAATAAAAGACTCACAAAAAGAAAGCCAAGACAGTCCCAACGCGATCTTCTCTTGCTTGTCATCCCTAGGCTCGCATCCACACAAATTGCCACCTCGCTGTTCTGAAACTCATCCGCGATAGCCCATGGTCGATCTAAGTCATCGCTGAATCCATGCTATCTATGAACGATTGCTGACCTCCATCAGATTGTGTGCTCCTTTCAACTGGTAAGTTTGAGATTGGTTTTGACCTGTTTATAGGTTGAAGATGATCTAACCATCATTAATTTACTGAGTCCAATCGGAGTCAAAAAAATCGTGAACTTGACTTATGAGCTTGGGAAGTGTAATATCATAATTTGTTCATGTCGATAGGATTGGGATAACGAGGGTCAATTTCAAGTCAAACTGTTGGTGTTTCATCTTGGATCCAATATGAATCGTGCAAATCGGTGTTGTCGTGATTAGAGCATGTTGACCTGACTTTCTCTGTTGTTTAAGTGCATATGAGTGTTGATCAATATTACTGCACGTCAATAATTCTTGATGGTCCTTAAGCTTTCACCATGATCACTCTTTGCCCTTCTCCGTGAGCATCCCCCGAGCTCCGTGAGACAACACCACCTCTTCATCGTGTCGAGTTTGTCCAATTTTGACAAGCAAGTGTTTGAAGAAGGTAATAATCTTATCTCAGTCAAGATTCATATATTTTGTTGCCTTGCTCGAATTATTGCATTCTTGATTGAACTCTCGAATGATGTTATCATAATCTCGAATAGCCATCACAACGTGCATATGATTGACAATCCGATTTCACACTCGAAATATGACTCGCAATCGCACGGAAAAATTGCCAATCCGATCTCACGCTCGAGATTCGATTCGCGTTATTATTTAAAATTGACCAACCCAACCTCATGCACGAGATATGATTCGTCAATTTTTAGATATCAATCTTATCTTGCTCTAATCTGCTGCCATGTCGCTTGAATCAATTTTGTTTTTGTAAAAAGAAAATCATCAAAAAATCTGAGATGGATTAGGTTCATTTTAGAATATTCCTCGTTTTAGGGTTATCTTGCATGTTTAGAATAGGAAATTTATTTATTTCGAATTTCTTAAATAAAAAAATAAAAAATGCATTCATTTAGGATGTTAGTTTTTCTTTAAATCTAAATTGCATGTTTAATTATACAACAATTTTAAAATTCGAATTTTATAAAAAAAAAAAAAAAAAAAAAAAAAAAAACAAACAAAAAAATCATCATGCATATGTCATGTAGAATTAGGGCACTCTTTGCACGTCATTGTATGTTAGGATTGCATGTTTATTAATTATAGGTTTAAATAATTTCTCCTAGATAGATTGCATGTTCTTATTAAAAAAATAAAAAAATCATGTGCACGTCATATATAATTAGATTCATGAAATGCACGTCATTTAATGATGGTTGCTAGGTTCATTTAATTAGAAATTGCATGTCATTAGAATTAGGTCATTTAGTTAATACTGCATTTGCATATGGCATAATTCTCATTAAATAAAGTGAAAACAAAAAAGAAATTACGTGTTAATTAGAAATCATATCTAGGGTTGATGATGTAAATTCTGATCTAACAGCGCATATGCTTTCGTTGCTATGAGGTAAGTCCTGCAATTTTTATATTGCTTTTCTTGGGTGTTAAATTGTTGATTTGCGCACCCACATGATCACATCATATGTTAGGAAAATTAGATTTAAAATCAATTCAAGCTGCTTGCAAAATATTTTTCAAAATAAAAGAAAAAGGTACTGAAAGGGCATTAGAGAAATCTAGTGTAACCAAGTCCCTGTACCCATATTTCTGGTTCGTAGGAGTAAACCTGTTACTTTACTTGGGTTTCTAATCAACTTACCATAAATAGATTAGTGACGACTCTTAATTGAAAATCAATTGCATGTTAAGAATTTGAACCCAAGTCGCGAATTGGTATGGGCTTGGAAGAGCCTGAGTTAAGTCAAGGCTTAACAATCCATTAGCCAAACCCTAGGTGGTTCACATCCGAAAATTTGGTCGCGACACCCGAACTCAACTCAGTCCACCTATTTGCCACCTCTACCTCAACTAAGAGCAGTGTGAATCACATTCTCTAGTGATCACTCTATTTTAGATAGAGTATTTTTATTGATTTGAGCTTGATATTTGCTAAGTTTTGATGAATTTTGCGCAAAGTTATTTGCTACTCAAGTAATTTTATTGAATTTTGTAGGAAATATGATTTTTGGATTCATAAGGATAACTCACCAAGCCACATGAAGCAAGCTACCGAGTCAGGGCCGCCTCGCCTGTTTAGTTGAACTGGATGGGCTGATAGGACCGCGTTCCTTATTTTAACCCGTATGTGTCTACACGCCTAACTCTCCCAATTCCTTCCGATGTTTTTCTTCCCAAAGAGAGGATATATGGGGGTTAACATTGTAGGGCCTCGCACCTTAAGGCGGATTTCCTGCCTGTTTCTTTCCCTTGAGCCTTTTAAGAACTTGCTTAGGTCCAATCAAAACCTCATCATATGACATGAAATTCATATTAAGACGTAGCGTCTAATGTCACGGCCATCCAAGGAGAGTTATTATTCTAGCATATGCAATCAAAAGCAAGGCATAGGATTGGTCACAAGTCATGTACATGCTAGATGTAACACCAATTTCGATTCGACTCCATCAAAATCATGCTAAATATCAAACATAGGAGCACTAGGAATCTCCAACATGCACACGAGATTTTGAAACATACTTGTTCATAATCCAAAATGAGTAGTGAATCGAAGCAAGATATCTTCGACTTTCAAACACTACTCATTCCTTAGAGCAAGGAAATAGGGCCGCATAGACCTACCTTTTAATCAAAGACGACTGATGGAAATCAAGGAAGTTCTCGCTGGAAATTCTATTGGGAATTTAATTCAAATGAGAATCGTATGGGAGTAAACGGAGCTGGCTGGTCTTTTCCTAAAATGGGCGTGAGTGTCTAGAGGGGCCTGCTGATTTTTTTCTTTTCTTTTTTTAAAGGGAAAATGGACGTGAACTTCAAGACTGTGGAGAGGGAATTAGAAGTGGGCCTGTAATTGGAGCTTCTCTACTGAGAAGTGGCCGCCCCAAGCCTTCTTGGAGGGAAAGAGAGAGATGTTTTGGTGCTCTAATTGTCAAGCATTAGTAGCGATAATGATCCAAGGGTTGAGATTGGTGGACCCATGCTTGGTTCCCGATTGGCTAGCCAATAATTGAAAAGCACAAGGATGAATGAGTTGGTGATTTTGATGGTGAAGGTTACTAACTAATGAGGGGCTTGGATTGATTAACTTGATGAGCAAGGGAGTTGACCAAGGAGGGTCAATGGAGCTTCCATGGGCCTCATGGGCGCCGGCCTAGGGAGTTAATGGGCCGAACGAATTGGGCCTGAAGTTGACCAGTCCTAATCTGGTCGGGTCAGACCAAGCCTAGGTCCTTGTGTTTGTTCTCCGCTTTCAATAAATGCCTTGATTGCTTAACATGTCACGAAATTATAAATATTGAACCCGGTTTGACACAAAAATCTCGAGTTTCTTTTTTTTTTTTTTTTTTGGGGGAGTTTGACTTGATTTTATTGTAAAAATCAACCAATGGTTTTTGGATTCTCTATTAAGGTTGACCAGCTCTTGAGGTTCCGTGGATTGAAATTTTTGTAATCAGGCTTGAGGTCTCGAAATCTTATTAACCTTGGATCAAATGTGTAGAGGAAGCCAGATTGGAAGAATAATCACAATTCAATGAAATTGTGACGCTTTCGATGGAAGGTCCAATTTTTCGGTTTAACCAAAAAAGCCAAAAGTCAACTTTCTATCTATGCTTGGAAATTTAAAGTTTAAAACCCTAAGTCTATATGAATAGATAAAAAGGGACGTCTATATGCAATGCTATGATATACATACATACATACATACATACATACATACATACATACATAATTTTTCGATTAGGGGTTGACTTTCTTGGTTTGAAATAACATGTCATTTGCTTACATTTGAATGAATAATTTTGTGCCCCTTCAGAAGTTATTAGCATTTGCATATCATGGTAGAAAGTTAATGCATCTACTCATTTATTTTTGTATATGTGAATATTTTTTTCTTTTCTTGAATTATATGTTGTTAAGTTTGATATCAGGTCGAGTGGTAAGATGATCTTTTGCTTTAAACTTATAGATTATATGTACTGACTCTAGAGATTATATGTACCGACTCTCGCTCCCTTATTTATTTTACAAATCTGCCGTGATAGATCCACTTCCCACGTTAAGCTTTGTGATACCACTATCTATGGTGTGTGATTATCATATGTCCTTGTACCTGGTTTTGCGGCAGAGTATATTAGGTGCAGCTCTATAGCTTGTGTTGATACTGGGGTACCTTAGTTTACCCAATTCCGCTCGTTGTAGTTTGCTCATATTAATGGTGAAAATTGGTGGGGCCTCTAAGAGGGTCGATGGTCTGCGCGGCTTTGATGATGGTGGTAAAATAAATGCTCCCTGAGTTTATATATCGGTGAGTTTGTATCAATATAATGATGGTTAATTGTGTTGTAAAGTTGCGCACTCATATATATAATATAATATAAGATTAATGTTTTTGCATGTTCTTAAAAATAAAATAATAAATATAGATATATAGGAAATGATGTGTTGCACGCCATGTCTTGAGGCGTGTCAACTGGTATCGTCAAACCAATCACGGTCACTAGTCTCTCATAATGCTTGGGTGGCGCAACTTGTGTTTGGAGTGGGTGCATCTTCCAAGAAGATTTAAGACCATAATCTTCTAGGGAAATGCCTGATTGCTTTTCAATTTTTCTGCATCCCTTTCTTTCTGGCATGTGGGCGACTTTCTTAATATACCTTTTGATTGCAAATGAAGCTTCTACCGGATTTCTTCCAGTCACGATATTTATTTTTCTTGAGGTACTTTATTTTGCCTTTCTTCTCTGGGATCTTGAAACAAGTGAATTAGAGATGAAGGGCGGAGATTAGTGAGATTAGGAATGGATGGCGAGGATTAAAGGGGGATAAGGGAAGCATGTGCAATGTATATGAATGGCCGGCCCCAGAAAGTGCATAATCCTATACGCGTATGTCCATAGAAGAGAGATGTGAAGGGCATGTGGTCAAGGCTTGTGGGCGTGAAATTACGGGCATGGTGGGTGTGATTTTCACTCATGATGGACGGCCAAGATTGATCCTAGTGCTGCCTTATATACCTTGTCCAATCTAAGACCTTTACTCACATCCTCGGCTTAAGACAAATCTCCAACATGATAGGTACAAAAATGTTTAGATCGGGACAATAGATGTTATAATTAGGACATGATCCAAGGATGTAGGAATTAGGACAACATGTGTTAGAATTAAGACATAGTCTGGGATATTGGAAATGAAACAAGATTCTGAGAATGTTGGAAAACTGGTTCCCATGATCTTGGAATTGAGACGAAGCTCCAACAAGTTTGGAATTCACTTCTTTAAGCTTATCAAGCTACCTTTGAGCTCCAAAAATGGAGGAAACTTGCATTCAAGTCTCCCACGAATTGGCGACACACTCCCAACATTTCATCAGGTCTATCTCCTCGTTGTCCTCCGTGATGCAGCTTATGCCATCGACCAAGACGGCCTTGGCCTTGAGTGAGGCAACATAGCAAGAATCGCTGTTGTAGAACCGAAGGCGAGGACGGCACACCAAAAGGAGAGCTTGCCATGGGGAGAGGCAATGGCAGAGCAAAGGATCGGCAAAGGGGGAGGCTACGGAGGAGGAGGCGAGCTTGCTAATAAGCTGGGTGATGCCGCAAGACTTGGAGTAGGGAGGGACACAATAGGAGAAGCCGGGGTGGAAGAGGAGCCAGTCAGGCTTGGATTGATGGACAAAGAGGTGGTGGATGATGTCCCTAAGCTTGTGGAGGAGGGGGTCGGAGGAGTTGCCATCGCCAACATTGCGGGAGGAGTGGCTGGAGTGGGTGCGGAGCGCGAGGAGGCGAGAGGAGATCTTGGGGAGGGCGAGGGAAGGGGAGAGAGATCAAGCTATTGTCAACATCGTCAGACAAATAAAGAGAGAGAAGAGAGTTTTTCTTGTTCCTTATTATATTTAAAAAAGAAGAAGAGCGTGTGGGGGAGTTTGGATTGGATTAGGTATAGGTCTTTTAAACTGTTTAGCAATTCAGCCCACCTATTTGCCACCTCTACCTCAACCACTAAGAGCACTGTGAATCACATTCTCTGGAAAATGCACAAGCTAAGAGAATGACTGCTATTTTCCTGTCATGAAGGTTACATTTGACTTGATAATTACGCCTGCTTCAGAGCATTCTTGAATTTGGATCATTTACTTTGTCATCTGCACTATTTACTTGCTAGATGAAAGTTTAGACGTGCAATCACTGGATAGACAATAGGATAGTAAAGTATAGTGATCGGATAGTACGGTGCCTTTCACAAGAATGATTTTGTTCATCCTTAAACCTAGTGGCTCCTCAATAGGTGATGGGAGGCCCTTGTCGGCCCTTAACAATAAAAAAAAGGAAAGAAAAGAATTACATGTTTAAAAAATTTTCCACTTAAGTGTTGACATCGTACATGATAGGGTTGATGCTGACACATAGTTATTTTCGAACTTTTTAATTTTTTTTTAGTCTTGCGTTGCTTGTTATTCAAAAGGTTACCTTTTGCTCATGATTAGTTTAGTAATGCTTTATCACATTTGTCCTAAATCACTACAAATTTTACTAAGTGTCGGAATTAGAAGGTGGGGAGGATGTGTTGATTTCAAAAGATTATTCATGTAGTACGTGATGGTTGGCTATCCCGATGACCTCAGTAGTTGTAACTTTTTCTTAATAATGATTATCAACATACAAAAAATGTGCTCAGAATCTTGGAGAACGTGAAAGAGTGACTATAATTAGAGTTGTAACTGTCTAAATGTAACAGTTGCTAGTAGGTACTCATAGTAAGTATTGTAAAAACTCTATTTTTTCTTCTTTTCTAAGACACTTAAGTGAAAGTTTGTTTTGTTCCTTTCATCTTGTTCCATGGAAACCTACTATTCCTGCACCATAAATTCTAGATTTTGTTCGTCACTTTCTTTTAAATTTTAAGCCAAACAACTTCCACTCCAAGATGAATATATAAGCCTTTTTATCACAAAAAATGAAAACCAAAAATCAACCTTTTTGGTGAAAGATTATTCACTTTCTAGTTGAGACAACGAAACATTATAACGATTTAATCTTTCTGATTACTTTGAACGTAAGGAATATGACATTGTGGTTGACATAACCATTATTACTTCAAAAATGGTGGTCGAGTGGCCATTGCTTGCACCCGGCTCTGCCACTATTGATTTCACAATACTAAACATTTCTTTTATTAAACAGGGCCAGTAGTTACGTGTTAATTGCGAAAACTTACTAATCACTAACCTCATGCAAATTCCTAGTCTTCCATAGTAAGATTTACGTTACAGAAATTATTAGTTATGTTCAAGCGTGTCGTTGTAAGAAAATCAATATAGAGGAATGGAATGACACATGATTAAATTGGCATTGATAGGAAAGTCGAACATGCAACCAAGAAACACTAAATCCTTCTAGTTAGCATTATTGTTTAATTATTCTGGCAATTTTCCTCATTTACAATAATTGGTCGCGTGTCAGTGTGTGTAGATAACTGGGGCCACTTTTCGAACCATAATAGCCTAAAATCTATCAGAGATCCAACCGTATCTTCGAAGACCTTCTATAGTTTTTGCGGCTAGGAATTTCCTGTGTGATGCTCACTGAGACCACTCAGTTTTTGAACCAAAATATCCTAAATCATCTGTCGGAAACCAAACCGTATCTACAAAGGCCTTCTGTAGTGTCTAGGAACTTCCTAATTCTAGCTCAAACAGTCCTCTTCCCATCATCACAAGCTGAAATGTCGAACGCAGATCCCGGAAGTGCCTGGCCGTGGTTGGGAAATGCTAAAGAAGAGAATGATGCAATTCCTAGAGCTACTGCAACAGTGCTTGTCATTGCTATAGCAGCTCTTAGTTTCTTCTCTTTGTGCAGGAGGCGAAACCACACCACTGCTCCATTGCCTCCAGGGCCCCGAGGTGTGCCATTCTTTGGGTACCTCCCGTTTCTAGGGACCAATCTCCACCGGAAGTTCGCTGAGTTGGCTGAGACCTACGGCCCCATCTACAAACTCCGGCTTGGAAGCAAATTATATGTTGTGGTTAACTCCCCGTCACTGGCCAAAGAAATCGTGCGGGACCAAGACATGACTTTTGCCAATCGAGACCCAAACATTGCTGCTGCTATAGCGTCATATGGCGTAAGGGACATTGCCTTCTCAAGCCAAGGCCTTTATTGGAGGAATCTCCGCAAACTGTTTGTGCGGCAGTTGATGAGCAACATGAGTCTCGATGCCTGTTATGGTTTGAGAAGGCAGGAGGTCAGAAAAGCTCTGAGCAATCTGTATAGAAAACCTGGGGTGCCAGTAGATATCGGTGAATTGGCCCTTCTGATCTTAGTTAACATGGTGATGGGAATGCTGTGGGGAGGAACGCTTCAGGGAGAAAAGGGTGAAGCTGTGGCCTCTGAGTTTCGAGAGGTGGTGGCCAAATTGATGGTGCTCTTAGGTAGTCCGAATGTTTCGGACTTTTTCCCGGCACTCGCTTGGCTTGACCTGCAAGGAGTGGAAAGGGACATAAAAAGGGTGCATCAGTGGCTGGATGGTTTTATTCAGCCGATTATCGATTGCGCCACCAAAGGAACAACAAGTGAACTGTTCAAGCAGAAGGAAGGAGAACCTAAATGCAATGAACAGAAAAAGGACTTTTTGCAGATTTTCCTGGATATGGAGATAAATCTTGAAGATAACCAGTCACCAGTGGACAAGAATGTAGCACTCAAAGCCATTCTTCTGGTAAGTTTATTAATCTAGGTGATTAATTCTTATATGGACATGCACGGCTATTTAATGACCTGATGCACTAGAAAGTGCAGTTAATCGTCTTTTGCTACTCTATTTTTGGAAACATAATCTGCGGAGGCAACCTCCTCCCCCCTCCCCCGGCTTCAAAGAAACTTCATTTGTAGGCTCTCAGCTTCAATTTCTGAAACCAAGAGCTTGTTTTGCTCTGCTTTTCTTTTCTAGGCCTTGATTTCTTGTTTCATCTCTCCCGATCTCTTTTGGGGTTTTCGTTTGCTCATTGTGGTGAATAAATCTGTTTGCAGCTGATAATTTTATGAGGTCATCATCACTGTTCAAGCTTGTACCATGCTCGAAACTTGGTTTTATGACTTCTTTGAAATTCAACGAAAGCTCTCATCTCTTGATTTTAGTGTAGATCTAAATTTGGGAGCTTGTCTCTCTTGACCTAAATCTAGATTTGAGAGTTTCTTAAAGATATTTGATCTAAAATGTGTTGTCGTCCTTGTATGGCAATAGTGTTGATGACGTTGAACCTAGGCACGCAGTGCAAACCATAGTTTTTGGATGGTAAGATCTCAACATGTGCCCATCATTGACACGTTCGGTAATTGACTGTTGATTGTTTTTCAATGCTATGATAAATCCAGTCTTTTGGGATGAGATAATGCTTATGACGACAAGCTGTACTATTTTGTTTTGTTGTGCAGCTCTTTTGAGAATTACTTTACTTGGAAAGTTTTAATGTTCTCTCATGTATGATTATGACAAATGAATGTAATTTTATTTTGACCAAAAACAATTCTGTACTTCGTAAATTCATTTCAAATATTAGCTGCCATAATTATGAGTAAATGTGAAGTGATTATTGCTATAGTATGTACTCGTTTTGAAATCCATATTAGCTCTAGAATACCATTATTTTCAACAAGGGTCTTATATAATAGTGAAATAAATATAGCACAGTTGATATAATATAAAGGTAATTCAATTATTGTGTGCCAATTTTCTTATGAAGTTGGTTGCATCATGTCAAGATTGAAATCTCTTTCCATACCTTTTGTTTCGTATCCTATTGTCTAACTTAGGTTGCATGCAACCTTGCCTTCTCCATAACTAGAAGCTCCATATTTTGACTAGAACGTCAATTCTTCTCTATTATAGCGCTTCATTGTGTATTTAGCTTTACCAGACATTACAGCAATTGACACTTTCTGATGAAACTTGGAATGTGTGGGATAGGACATTGTAATCGGCGGAACTGATACGACTTCAACAATGGTTGAATGGGTGATGGCAGAGTTGCTGCAGAACCGAAATGTGATGAACAAAGTAATCCATGAATTGACTGAAGTCGTGGGGAGGATGAGATGGTCGAAGAGCATCACTTGCCCAAATTAAAGTACCTCGACGCGGTCATCAAGGAGGCATTTCGCTTGCACCCGGCGTTGCCCTTATTGGTGCCGCGGACCCCAAATGCTTCCTGTGTCATTGGGGGTTACATGATACCAAAGGGCAGCAACGTATTCCTAAACATGGGTTCTATCCACAGGGATCCCAAGATTTGGGACAAACCGTTGGAGTTTAGACCCGAGAGGTTCTTGGAAGGTCCCAGCAAGTATGATTTCTCAGGTAACAACTTTACATACATGCCATTCGGTTCTGGTCGGAGGATGTGTGCAGGGCTTGCGCTGGCAGAGAGGATGCTACCATATGTTTTGGCCTCTCTTTTGCACTCATTCAAGTGGGAAATACCACCAGGGTCTGAGCTGGATTTACTGGACAAGTTCGGCCTTGTGGTCAAGAAAATGAAGCCCCTTGTCGCCATTCCAAGACCAAGATTGTCCACTCCGGAGCTCTACATGTCGAGATAGATATTTCATTAGAGTCCCAAAGCTCTTCATTTCAATTCTAAGAAATAAACGTATCCTGCCAGTATCAATCATGGTTTGAGCATCTACTCAATTAGACCTGGGGTTTCGGCTACGGAGTTCTGGAGGAGGTGGTTTGCTTGTGTCGGGCGTTTCATAATTTCAGTCTGTTTTATTAATGAGTATTCTGAAATGCTTTTTACGCAAATCATATAAGTAGATTTTGCAGTTTCTATGGATTGACACAACTTTTTCTCGCTAATATAGTCCATTTTAATTTTTGCCTAAATATTAATAACATTTATTACGACATGGCAAATGATCAAGTGAAACCATTGTCTGGGGAGAATCAAGTGAATATCTCAATAATAGAACTTTCTTATTATTATTTCAAGAACACTCAATTCACACCACTCACCACTCACATACAAGACACTCTTACGCCAGACGCTTCACACGCCACTGTTACACCACACGCACAAAGGGCAAGAGCCCCATATCTCACTCTTTCTCTCAACCATAGGCAAAGACAATATATTTTTATGTTTGCTAATGGCTCTCTCAGCACGTATTTCATTCAAAAATAGATTTTCTTTCCTAGTGCTTTCCTCCCCGAGTTGAACTTTTTGGATCATGGATGGGCTTAAAGGTGCTAGGGTGATGAGTTTTTGCTCTTTTAGGAAAGAGTAAGTGTTTTCCCTTGAATCATGCTTGACCTTCCTATCAAATTGCCAAGGCACTCTCAATAACAAGTGACATGCATCGGTGGAACTTATATCATATAGGACATGATCTTGGTAGTTTTTCCCAATTGAAAATAAAATCAAGACTCGTTTAGTTACTTGGATCATTCTCCTCACGTCCTCTTCTTCTCCTTCAAAATTGGTAATCCAAATCACTAGAGTTGTTTCAGTGTTGCCGGATTCATCACAAGAGTTTTGATGAGGATCTGGATCGTTATGGTGTAGTCGATTAATAGGGCTTATTGACAATAGATCCTACTTCACCCGATTTGCCAGGTTGTCGAGGACTCACTCCATTTGTTGTTGAAGCTCCGTTATGACACAGTTACGCCTTTCATTGTGTGCTTGTTCTAAGATCATGCCTTTTGAAATTGGATCATTTTTTTTTTTTTGTAAGAATGAAATGAAATGGAATATAGGTAATAGAAAGAATCCCTCAAAACAAGTTGAACCTTGAGATTGATACCAATCTAATGTAGTTACAGGGGTGGCCAAGTGTGTTTTGAATGACGTAGAAGGAAGTACAGATATATCAAAGTGTGTAGTAATAGATATCGATGGATAAACGGAAATACAAAATAGAATACAATCATCACCAAGTGCTAAAGGACACACCACCAGCCAAGGAAGAAAATTGAGATTGACGAAATTCACTATGAATGTTTAAAGGACAAATAGATAAAGGACTTCGGGGTGGAGAAATTCACTACCAGGGCCTAAAGGATGAACCACCAACTAAAAATAAATGGCTTATTGGCTAACCTCAAGAAGTAATCCATTCTCCAAGAATAAAAAAATTGGGATAGGAGTTATTTATCCTCCTAAAATATATGCTCACATTGAGGAAACTCTCATATATTTATATATTCAAATCATTATTTGCTTTCAATAAGATCACACCTCTATTTATAGAGTTGCTAACTAAAGAAATGACTCTTTGAATTATTGGAATCCGAATAGACTCTTGGGGGAAATTAATCTAATTATGACTCTTAAAAGCAACACCTTAATAAAGACTCGTAAAAAGATGTGAATCAAGAAACCTAAATGCATGTGACTAATTATTAGATGCATCAAAACTTGATGAGACTCTTAATTCGTGCACTAGTTTTAAAAGCCGAATAGTCATTGTAGAAAGTCATCAAATAACGATAAAAATTGACCAAAACAACCTCCTATCATTAGATTGTCGATGGGAGTCTCAAAATCGGTAACGATCTTTTAAATTAGCAACCATGTCTCATCATCGGCAAGCTTCATCTTTGGACCCAGATGATTAAATTGCAGCATAAATTGATTTTTGCTTTCATGAATAAGCGCATGATTCGGTTTAATTGACAAAACATGAGTTGAGTTTGTGATCTAATCATTAGGACCTGATGCTCTCGCATCAACTTCAAATAATTGGCAGTGGAGTGGGTGGTGGCCCAATTTGCTGCATAATTGAAATGTGAAGAACAAAGTGGCCCACGAATTGACAGAAGTCACGGGATGGGATAAGATCTTGCAGGGCACCACTTGCCCAAATTGATCAACGGTGTCCTCAAGTGGGCATTTCACTTGCAGCCGACTTTGCCATTATTGGTGTCACGGACCCCACGTGCTTTTCGTGTGGCCAGGGTTACACGGTACCAAAGCGGTGACGTATTCTCGAACGTGGTTTATATCCACAGGAACTGGAAGCTTTGGGACAAACGATGGGGGTTTAGAAAGCAATTTTTTTTTTTTTTTTTTTGTCAATTTTCCATAGGCTAACTCTTTAATAAAGTCCATTTTATTATTGCCTAAATATCTCCCACGCTTGTTACGCTAATAATTTATAGCAAATGATCGGAAATCGAAACATTAGACAGCAGAAGAACGCATCAGATAAAATCAAAACTAACAAGATGGCCTAATTTCTCTTGCACCATTGTGATCACCTAAAAAGCATGGACACTCTCCAAGCCTCTGTGTTGGTGTCAGACACTCTGACATGGGTTCGACATGCTTCGACATGCTCAGACATGCTTCAACATGCGATCAATATATGTTGGAAAATTCGACACATGGTCGATTCTCCCAACACACTCTTACACGTGAGCTGGAATTCTAACATGCAATTCCGACATGCATGGGTCAATTTTATAAATTTTCAATAAATGAAGGGTCAAATTGTAAGCAAAAGAGAATATGGAGGGAGACTTCCACTTAGGATCAATTGGGAGACTACATTTTTAAGAAGAAAACCAAACGAGATGGCATAAGGTTCAAAGAGAAGGGGAGGTAATGCAAGCAGAGCCCTAGCATAAGCGATGACTGCGAGAGAGGAAAAAAGAGGAGGGAGAGATGGACGAGGGAGTCAGGGCGAGCATTCTAGCAGAGGCGAGCCTCGAGCTGGTGAGCTACATGACGCAGTAGCCGACAACGCCGGGGACGGTGGCCAAGGTCAGGAAGAAGGGTTTAGAGTCGCAGGTCTTTCGCAGGATCCATTTCCAAGTCTCGCTCTTTCCCCACGGGATCGACATCTCTGGAAGTCGACCCACCCTGATGAGGAGATCGAGTTTTTAAAGTCGTGGTTTTGGGGAGAAGTGGGCCAGTCAAATGCCCATTCGATGAGATGAGCCCTTTCCGACAAGAAGTCTACGTTAGGCTACTTCACTTTCAGAGGAGGCAATCTTGTCACGTAGAGGAGTAAGAAGCAGAAGGTAGTAGCATTATCCAGTGTTGAAACCGAGTTAAGAGGAATGGCCAAAGGACTTTGTTAACTTCTTTTGCTTAAGAGAATACTGACTGAGATTGGTTTTGGTCCCAATTCCTGCATGAGCTTATTTTGTGACAATAAGATGGCCATTAATATTTCTCATAATCTAGTCCAACATGATCATACTAAGTACACTGAGGTAGACCGACATTTCATCAAACGAAACCTTGATGACAATATAGTTCAATTCCCATTTATTAAATTTGAAGACCAACTAGCGGATATACTCACAGAGGTTGTCTCTAGCAAGATCTTCTACAATTCACATGACAACTTAGGCCTTGGTGATGTCTATGTACCGAGTTGAGAGGAAGTGTTGGCGTAAGTTGTCAATTAAGACTAATTGGGGAAATTGTGGGGCTGATTAGTTGCTAAATTTGTATAATGTCCTTATTTTAAGGATGAACCAGATTCTTAACCTAAGATAGTGCATAGCCTAGAATAGTTTTTTTTTTGGTAGTTTTTTTTCTCAGTACAATAATATAAGTTTTATATTTATTCCAAAATGATATTGAATTGAGAAAAACATCTCTATTCATTAGATGCCATGATTTTGAATTTTATATGCCTTCTGGGTTACTGCTATGATATCTTGAATATGAGGAATGCTAGTAATCTGCAGTTGGACCTTCAATGCCGTATGAGCCTTAGATCCGAAAGAGCCATGTTGAAGTTTGGGAACAAAGTCCCCAACACATTTCCATTATCAGAGTTGTCTCTATTGCACCAATACAACCGTAGTTGTAAGAAAATGAGTGTCGAGTAGTGCAATTCTTGCCATAACAAGCGATTCTTCTGCCAGGCAAATAAAGAGTAGAGCGAATTGCAATAAAGATGGGTGAATCAATGCTTATTCATTGACGAGGAAATTTACGAGGGATATGGAATGTAACAAACTGTTGTTATTGAGTAGCGGGAACTGGGTGCTGATAAAATCTAGTAGACGGGATATATTCTTTTACTTGATCAATTGCCATAATTTAATGTCGTTATATAAATGTCATAAATATTTAGGCAAAATAAAATGGACCATACTAACGATAAAAAGTCAAGTCAATACATGGAAGACTGCAAAGTCTCCCTCTTTGATTGCTTAGAAAAAGCATTTCAGAGTACTCATTAATAAAATCAATCGAAATTACGCAATGCCGGGTGCAAGCGGACCTCCTCATCGAGAACTCCATAGTCGAATATATGTGCAAAAGCGAAACGTTTTACTCTTAAATCACGACTTTATCTTCTGGTCTAACTGACCTGAAGAACCAATATAGACAACAAATATTCTATCTCCTATCACAAACAATAGAAGCACAAATTAATTTCAAAGCCGGGTCTCGTACATGAACCCTCACACGCTGGTACTTGGCTGTTTGTCTATTAGAGTAGATGCTTAAAACATTATTGATACTGGCAGGATATATTTATTTCATAGAACTGAAACGAAGAGTCTCGAAACTCTAATGAAAGATCTATGCTGGCATGTAGAGCTCCGGAGTGGACAATCTCGGTCTAGGAATGACCACCAGGGGCTTCAATTTCTTGACCACAATCCCGAACTTGTCCAAAAAGTCCATCTCCGTCCCTGGCGGTAATTCCCACTCGAACGAATGCATAAGAGATGCCAATACAAATGTTAACATCCTCTCTCCCAGTGCAAGCCCCGCACAACTCCTCCGACCAGAACCGAACGGCATGTACATGAAGTTGTTGCCCGAGAAATCATACCTGCTGGGATCTCCCAAGAACCTCTCGGGTCTAAACTCCGTTGGATTGTCCCAAATCTTGGGGTCCCTATGGATGTAACCCACATTCAAGAATATGTTACTGCCCTTCGGTATCGTGTAACCCCGACGACACACAAAGCATTTGGCATCCGAGGAACCAATAATGGCAGAGCCGGGTGCAAGCGCAATGCCTCCTTGATGACCGCGTTGAGGTACTTCAATTTTGGCAAGTGATGCTCTTCGACCATCTCATCCTTCGCCACGACTTCTGTCAATTCCTGGACTACTTTGTTCATCACATCTCGGTTCTGCATCAACTCTGCCATCACCCATTCTACCATTGTTGAAGTCGTATCAGTTCCACCAATCACGATGTCCTATTTCCGCACATTCAAAATTTCATCAAAAAGAGTAAATTGCTGTAATGCTTGATAAAGCTGAATACTTGATGAAGCACTGTAATATAGAACAATCGAGTTCTAGTCAAAATGTGGAGCTTTTTGTAATATAGGGGGGAAAGGTTGTACCCAGCCTAAGTTAGACAATAGGATATGAAACAAGAGCCATGGAAAAAGACTTCAGGCTTGACATGATACGACCAACATCGTACGAAAATTGGCCCAGTATAATGTAAACACCTTGGGAAGAAGTCTGTCTTCCTAAAGCGGAAGGAGGATTAGGTATTCGTTCACTTCGAGTTAGTAATATTGCTGCCATGACTAAACACATATGGCTGCTTTTCTCTAATAAGGAATCGCTCTGGACCAAATGGATCCATTCAGTCTTCTTAAAACACAAGAATTTCTGGATTGCGCCTAGGCCGACCGTTTGTTCTTGGTCTTGGAAGAAACTCTTTGGCCTGCGTGAATTGATTCAGAGTTATTTTGCCTGGAACATTGGTAATGGGTTATCGGCTTCTTTCTGGTTTGATACCTGGCACCCTCGTGGTCCATTCAACAAGTTATTCTCGGATCGTGACATATATCGCTCTCGTATCCCTCGGAATGCTTCCGTTGCTACGGGTATTACTGCCTTGTCTATCCCGTCTAATGTAGCTGTTGCTATCCATACTTGGGATGATCCTCTCCCCAACCTCAACAGCCATGATGACCGTCTAGTGTGGCTTGGCCACTCTTCAGGTCAGTTCTCTACTACTTCTGCATGGACTATGCTTCGAGCTAGGGGCTCCTTGGTTAACTGGTCTCGATTTGTTTGGAGCTCCACTCTTCCCCCGCGTTATCAGACCCATCTATGGCTGATCACTCGGAATAGATTGCCAACCCAGGTTTTGATTCTGTCGTATGGGAGGATCCCGGATGTTTCCTGTGCCTTCTGCTCAAGTAGGCCAGACTCAATCGACCACTTATACTTTGGTTGTTCAATTACGGGTACGTTGGCTTCTTTCTAGGCTTCTAAATATAATTTGAGTTGGCGAAATGGTCCTTGGAAGGAGAATCTACAGTGGATGGTCAACCATCTCTCGGACTCATCCTTCCACCATTCCATTGCTCGCTTTGCATTTGCTGCCCTGTGCTACCTTATATGGAAGGAGCGAAATAATATCATCTTTCGGAATCAAAGCCTATTCCTGCCCGCTCTCAAAGATCAACTTCGGAAAGCTGTCAAAGATAGAGCCTCCACATTCTCAAGAGTTCCGGATAATCCGTGTAACTGAAGGCTCCAAATGTGCTGGGGAATCCACCCTGCAATCTTTGAATAAGGTCTCCATCTGGCTTTGTCTCCCTTGCGCCGTGAGATGCCGCCGTTGTTGAAAATGCGTCCCCGCTCTCCCTTCGCAAGGCTGTTTCGCCTCTGTTTCGGTTGTTGCCGGATTATTCCCCTCCACATGCTCCTCGACTTGGCAGGCTGTGGTTCCCGGGCTCTTGGCGTTTGCCTGTTCCTTTTATTTCTTTGGCTGTCGTGTTTGGCCTTTTGCTTCTTTTGTCTCCTTTTTGGCTATTCAGCCCCCGCCTCCCGTCCACTCACTCGACGCCCGTGTCAATTTGAGTGCATGTTTGGAGTTGCTTGTCTGTTTTGCCCTCGTAACTCCTTGGTTCTTTAGCTATATTAGTCTTACTTCTTACCAAAAAAAAAAAAAAAAAAAAAAAACACCTGTGCAATGCAGGGCCAATTCCATATATATATATATATATATATATATATAAAGCACAAACTTTAGGTATTGTCCCAAATCCGACCCAAACTTTATTTTGTCTAAAAAAAAAAAAGCACAAACTTTTACTTGTGTCCCAAATCTGGCCCTTCATTAACCCTCATTCTATAGTCATCCGATGTGGCATTTCCACGTCAACAATAATATCTAACACAGCAAAACGATACTGCATTTGAGTGTTTGGAGGAAGTGTTAAATTTAAGTCTACCCTCCAATGAGGTGAACTTTACAGATGATTCTCATGGGAAAATAATTCAGCAGCTTCGGTTCCGGGGACGAGGCACATAGCTAGGGCCATTAGATCAATTAACGATTGGCAAGCTGTTTGCAATGTCAGAAACTGGGTTGGAAGCAGAAGATTACATTGTCTTAAAGCGAGATATTAAAAGCGTGTGCATCTTGTAGGTAAATAGAGATGTGAAGCCTATTTGTAATAGACTTACTTTTTTTTGTTTTAAATAAAGTTCAGGCCAGATTTGGAACAACACCTAAAGTTCGTGGTTTTTTTTTTTTTTTAGACAAAGTAAACTTCGGGCCAGATTTGGGATAACACCTAAAGTTTGTGCTTTTTTTTAGACAAAGTAAAGTTCGGGCCAGATTTGAGACAACACCTAAAGTTCGTGCTTTTTTATGGAATTGGCCAGTGCAATGCATCAACTTTGCTATATTTGTTTCAATATTGTATAGGGGGCTGGAAAAAAATTATGGCAATCTGGCGTTTATATAGATTTGAATGTGTTACGCCATAGTAATAATCGCTCGACATTAACTCAAGATTATGGTGGCCAGAATATGAAATTAATTCTACCAACAACAGAGTCGCAGAAGAGGATTAACTATAATTTCTGGTGCGTCAGGTCACTAAATGGTCTATATTCGTATAATAACGAGTCACCTGGCTCAATAAATTTACCGTGAGAATAGCTTTTAGTGCTCCATTCTTGTCCGTTGGTGACTGGTTATCTTCAAGATCCATCTCCATGTCCAGGACAATTTGCAAAAAGTCCTTTTTTTATCATTGCGCTTAGATTCTCCATCCTCCTGGGTGGCACAATCGACAACAGACTGAATAAAAGTATCAAGCCACTGATGCGCCCTTTTCATGTCCCTTTCCACTCCTTGCAGGTCAAGCCAAGCAACTGCAGGAAGAAGGTCCGAAACATTCGGACTACCTAAGAGCACCATAAATTTTGCCATCACCTTTCGAAACTCAGCGCCAATGGCTTCGCACTTCTCTCCAGTAAGTGTCCTTCCCCACAGCATCGCCATCACCGCATTGATCAAGATCAGAACGGCCCACTCGCCAATATCCACCGGCACCCCAGATTTTCTGTAAAGATCGCTCAACCCTTTCCTGACCTCCTGCCTTCTCAAATCATAACAGGCATCAAGGCTCGCGTTGCTCATTATCTGCCGTACGAACAGTTTGCGGAGATTCCTCCAACAAGGCCCCTGGCTTGAGAAGGCAATATCCCTTGCGCCGTATGTTGCGATGGTAGCGGCGATGCTTGGGTCCCGATTGGCAAACGTCAAGTCCTGGTCCCGCACGATTTCTTTGGCCAGCGACGGGGAGTTAACCACCACATATAACTTGCTTCCAAGCTGGAGTTTGTAGATGGGGCCGTAGGTCTCAGCCAACTTAGCAAATTTCTGGGGGAGGTCAGTCCCCCGGAATGAGAGGTACCCGAGGAACGGCAAGCCTCGGGGCCCTGGCAGCATCAGAGCGGCCACGTTTTTCTGCCTCCTGAACAAAAAGAAAGAACTAAGAGCTGCAATTGCTATGACAAGCAGTGCTGTAGTAGCTCTAGAAATTTCATCATTCGCTTCTTTAGCATGCCACCACTACGTCCAGGCACCTCCAGAGTCTCCCTTCGACATTTTGGCTTGTGACGAGGAATGGTGGAGCAAGATGAGGAAATTGCTAGCCGTAGAAGGTCTTTCTAGGGACGGTTTGGTCTTGATGGTTCTAGCTGCAGACACTGACCCAAAGGCAATTATTGTACTTAACAGATATTTTTCTTGTGAATAGTAACTTTATACAAAAAAGTCGGACGATATTATTAACTAATTCATTTGATTAGTAGTTTTTTGCATTATTAACATACGTAACAGACACTCTGATTACTTGTTGATGGTTGATGGTAATCAATAGTTAATCCTCTACGTTTTCTGAAAGGTATCCATTATTGTTTCTTTTTCTCAGCAGATGCAGACAAAAAAATGAATTAGATAGCGTAAGAGGAATCTTCAAGCAAAGCATGATGCAAATAATCAACTTTAGTTAGTAGACAACGTTTAGCATATTGATCCTGGGCTTCGAACCCCGGTCTCGTACAAGAACCCTCACTCCCAGCCACATGGCTGTTGTCTAAGGGCATGCATAGCAACATTTTTGTTATTTTGTTTTTCTATTCTTTTGCTTCTCGGAATAGAAAAAAAAAAAAAAACAGAGATCCGTTTGATAATGTTAATTAATTTTTCTTTTCCTTGGTAGAAAAGTGGCCGGGGAATAGATTTGATATAGAAACAAAAAGTAGAAAAAGTAGTTTTTTATTCTCGGAAGCAATTTTTAGAAATAAGTCTTTTCTTTCTTTTTTTTTTTTCTTTTCTTTTTCTTCCTCTTCTAATTGGCTGATGGAAACTTGCCGTTGGCCATCAGTTATCGCTGGTAGTTGGTTGATAGCCACCGCAGCCTTCGACCACAATCGCTGGCTATTGCTACTATCGGCGGCTAGAGGAGGAGAAAAAATAGAGGAAATAGAGAAAAAAAGAAAATTCTAAAAAATATTTAAAATTAAATCCGGGAATTTTCACAAGAACTTAATACTTTTAGGTAGTTTAAATTCACCTAAGGGTCTGTTCATTTTGCAGAAAACAACTTCCGGGAAAACATTTTTCGAAATTTCCGGTGTTCAGATGACGGAAAATAGATGGTCAAAGAAAATATTTTCCAGTCAATGGAAAATCTCCTTGTAAGATTGTGGAAAATGATTTCCTCTTTTGAGAAGACGAAAACATTTTACATAACTTCTTCCACCTTGTTTCTTTTCACCAACACATTTATGCTTTATTTTTCTTTTTTCGTTTTTTTTAAATCGAGTTTTTAATTTTTTTTTCCTTTTTTAATTTTTTTTCCATTTCATCTTCTTCCTTGGTGGCCTGTCGTCGGCCACGGCGGCGGTCGGCGACCGGTTGCGAGCCAACTCGAGCCTTGCCCCAAGCCGGCGAGGATTCTCCTAGCCCGATTTGGCGAAGCCGAGCTAGCCCGAGCCCGGCGAGCTCGAGCCTCGCTAGATCGGGCGGGGCAAAGCCCCGCTGGCCTGGGGCAGAGCTCTCGGCTCGCCAGATGCAGCGAGCTGGGTGGGTCTCGGGCCTTGCCCGAGCTCGCCAGAGGTTCACCAGGCTTTGGCGAGTCGCGAGGTCACCGGATTTGGCGGCGGAGCTCGAGCTCCCGATCTAGGTGAGCCCGAGCTTCGCCGCCAGATCCGGCGAGCTTGCGGCTTGCTAGATCCCAGCGAAACTCTGGCGAGCTCGGGCGAGATCGGCGGAGCCTCGAGCTCGCCAAATCTGGCGACCGGGTCTTGGTTGGCCGCCAGGCAGCCAGCCATCATTAGGCATGTCACGCCCCGATCCTTCAAGCGCGCGAACATCCCACTCTGGTCGATACAAATGCGACTTCCCAGGACACGTCGCCGACCCATTCATTTTTATATTGCACATGCGGAAGCAAAACAAATCCCCTGACAACATTTAACTTGGGATAGAAAAGCAGGCAATCAATCACAACCAAACAAGCTTTCTATAAACACATAGGTTTATATACAACACTAGATTGTCTACAAAATAGACAGGCTCAACAACTAGGGAACTGTCCCGTGACCAACTTGTTAGATACGTTCGCCGATTCTTCAACCTCCACCTTCCGAACTCCAGGACTTTCTGTCCTCCACGACCGTCATCTAGGGACCTGAAATATTATCCCACAACCGGGATGAGACTACGTCTCAGCGAGTCCTACCCTCTAAAACTCAATTAGAAGAAAATACGCCTCAGGGCGCTCTAGCCACACAAATAGGATAGAGGACTTACCTCGCCTCAATTCCTTCCTGCACGTCAGTTTAATGAATAAATATTGACAACCATATCATCCAAACAATTCAATTACTCGATTCAGCGATCAATCGACTCAGTCGATTACATGTCATCAAAACCACTCTCCGATTATCTCGAGCGTTCCAATTCCAATTTCACTCCAGGCTCAACGAGCCGAACTTAATCAATCCTCCGATATAAACCATGGTCCAAAGGACACGACCTATCTTTAGGTAGCAAATTACGGTCCAATGGGCGCGACCTTTAATAGGTGGCAGGTTACGGCCTTATCAGGCGTGACCCTTATCGGGTGGCAATTTACGGCCCAACGGGCGCGACCTCTGTGAGGTGGCAATTTACGGCCCAACGGGCGCGACCTCTATCAGGTGGCAGTTTACGGCCCCAGTGGGCACGACCGATTCCCAATTCGGTGGTATATCACGATCCAACAGGGCACAGCCGAGCTTCAATGATTTTCTAGATCCACTCACAACCTTTCATGATTAAAAATCCAATCGAATACCAACACTAAACAGATTTGGGATGAATCCCCACATAAACATCCATTCAATCAATCGATACAAACTGGTCATACAAACCAATTACGGTGCTAAAACCCAACACCAGGTATTTTCCAGTTAAATACCACAACTTCATCAATATTACTCAATTCCACACTTTTGGAATTATTAACCATAATCATCAATCACTCAATTTCTCAATTTAAACATACAATTAACACAAACCGACCGCACTGCTACGATCAGCTCGAAATTCTAACGACCGGCCATCCCGGCATAATTTTCGAAATTATTAAATAATTAAATTTAATTCCGAAAATTAAATAATTAAATATTATTTTTTTATAAAATAATATTTATAAATTCGAAATAATTATTTAATTAAAATAATTAATTATGGCTTAAACTAGATTACACTAATTTAAACATACAATTAGCCCTAATTAAACATCCATTAAGCTAATCATACAACTAATCTAATTTACATTAAAATAATATAATCTAACCACCTAAACCTAATTAGAATAATCTAAACACCCATTAAGCGTCATTAACTCACTAAGCAAGAATTAGAGGATAAACTCACCGGTTTTGCGCGCCGGTGAGTTCACGGTGACCACGACACCAAGGCGGTCGATAAACCCCAAAGCGGTGACACCAACGGAGGCCGGGAAGACACTGAAAATGGGCCTCGAAGACCTCACGGCTTTCTGGTTTTCTGCTTCTGATCTGGGCTGAACTGCAGAGAAGAAACCGGCCACTTCAACGGCGAAAACGGGCCGATCGGAGCTCCGGCAAGCGGGTGGTTGGAAACTGGTGGCTCCCGGGGGTCAAGGGGATCTTGCTGGTGGTTGGTATGGGTGGAGGTAGGGTAGAAATGGGGAGAAAATGGCTGAAAACCGCGAAACGGGCGAAACAGGCGGAACCAGGCGAGTCCAGACGGTCCGGCGAGCGGCGGCTTCGGGCGGCCGTACGGGACGGCCGGAGAATCGTTCCGGCGAGTGGCGAGGTGCTCCGGAACGGTCTGGATGTCGTCTTCGCGGAGATGGGTGGCTCGTTTGCTGATTCAACCGGGAAGTTAACTTTTTACTCGGATCTTTGGCGAAAGGTCGGCTGGAGCAGAAACTGGAACGAGGAGAAAACAGAGGAGGAAATGGAGTCCGATGGGCATGCGACGGTGGAGGGCTGTTGCTGCTCGGTTTCTCTGGTTTTTGCTTAGCTTCTCTCCTTTAACAACAATGGAGAAAGCCACAAATTAAGGGAGAAGAAGGCTGCTGAGCAAGGGGGGTCTCCTTGGGCTCTTTAGAGCTCAACATTTGCCATTCTCTCATTGGCTTTGCCCCCACCATGACATCACATGACCTCAGCCACTCTCTCTCCTCAAGCTTCCTCCACAACCTTGCCAATAGGTGCAAAATAGCTCTCCCCCATGGTATACGAATTTCATACATTTGTGCATCAAATTCAATCAATTCTCACTCAATTCCATCCAATTGAAGCTCAATTAAATCAACCCATGTGTCCTCGGCCTTCTCATGACATTCCCCGTCAAATGATTCAACTTGCATCCCGAAGATTAGATTAAAAACGGCCCTCTGATAATCCCGAACAAAAACGGCCTTACTTTGCTTTTCCGCCAAAAATCTCAGTTTTGTAGAAAAATCTTCTGAGGATGAGTCGACGTTCTTAAAATGAATTGTGACTTGACAGAACTTCCAATTTCTGTAATCGGGTTCAATTTCTCGGTTGATTTCAATCTGGCGCGACTTTAGCGCATCCTAATCTACCGGGTAGTTTTTAGGAATTTTCTGTGCAATTGACTTGTGGTTGATTATTTTCAAGCCACAAAGTGCATCTTCGACACATTGGCGACTCTCGATTGTTGTAGAAATCTCGAGGTTTCAAATACGGACACAGGATACCAAAACGATAGAGAAATCGGTCCAGTGCCGATCAACTAGAATTGTGCAATTAGGTGGAATCACCCACACTGAATTACATGGTTCTATTGAATCGATCTATCTCCGGTCTCTAATCGGTCTGTGCCGTAATGACCCTTGCATATTAGTACGGTCGGCGAGTCGTTTGTTTCGGTCGAATTCTCAAGTCTATTACGTTTAGATTCCTTAACGGCTTCACCGATAGACTAGTTATCTCGTGAGTAGCCAACTCGAGAGAAGAGAGCTATAGGCACAAAGATAAAATGCCCGACTTATTTAATTGAAACCAGAATTGGAAAATCGGGATGTCACAAGGCATGCAGTGGCCGAGGAAGGAGGAGGAAGAAGGAGGAGGAAGGAGGCGGCAGCGGAGTAAGAAGGAGGAGGAGGGAAGAAGGAAAAGAAGAAGGAAAAGAAAAAGGAAAAAGAAAAATAAAAAGAAAAAGAAAAAGAAAGAAATAATAAAAAATACTAAAAATTTCGATTTTTTAAAAATACAAATAATTAAAAATTCATTTTAAAAAATATAAAAAAATAAAACTAATTTTTTGGTCAATTAAAAATATTAAGATTTAATTTTTGATAATTTTTCCCAAACAATTAAATTAGCTAACGAATGGTGGAAAATATTTTCCACTCGAAGTTTAGATTTCGGCCGGACACCGAAAAATAGAGTCATTTTCCTGAAAAAGGACTTCTAGAAAAATGTTTTTCGGAAACATGATATGTTCCACGAAACGAACGGACCCTAAGATTAGTGTGGGTTAACATACCTAATTAGGGATTATTAGACCATGGTTGCCTTGTGATCTAACTTAGGGAAATTTCACCATCACAATTGGGAATTAACTTGTTGCATAACAAGTTAAGAGAATTGATTATGAGTGGTTAAGTGAAGTTGGATGCTCTAACGCTTAGTGATCTTGGTTAAAATCTTGAAATTTGCCTCGCTAATTTTCGGTTTACTTTAGATTATGTTTATTTTGCAATTTTAATTAGCTTTTGAATCCTTTCAGTTTTGGCTCTTTTATATTTCAGTCTTATAATTGGTTTAGTTCATATTTTACTTGTCTTTTCGACTTGGTTAGCTAAATTTTTGGATAGATCACCTTTGCTAAGTAATTGGATAATTAGAGACAATCCTAATGGGAACGATACTCACTAATCACTTTATTATTTGTCGATGTTGTGCACTTGTAATTCACCTAACATATGGAAAATGCACAAGCTAAGAGAATGACTGCTATCCGTCCTGTCATGAATGTTACATTTGATTTTGATAACTAAGCCTGCTTCAGAACATTCTTGAATTTGGATCATTTACTTTGTCATTTGCACAATTTACTTGCTAGATGAAAGTTTATACGTGCAATCATTGGGTAGACAATAGGATTGTAAAGTATATTGTTTGGTTCCTATTAGGAATGTATGGCACGGTGCCTTTCACAAGGACAATTTTGTTCATCATTAAACCTAGTGGCCCCTCAATAGGTAATGGGAGGCCCTTGTCGGCTCTTAACAATAAGAAAAGAAAAGAAAAGAATTAAAAGTTTCAAAAAAATTTCACATTAGTGTTGACATCTTACGTGACATGATTGATACTAATATGTAATTATTTTTGAACTTTTTAATTTTTTTTTCTTTTTTTAGTCTTGTGTTGCTTGTTATTCAAAAGGTTACCTTTTTCTCATGATTTGTCCAAGGAGGCTGGGTTGATTTTAAAAGACTATTCATGTAGTACGTAGCGGTTGGCTATCCCCATGACCTCGGTAGTTGTAACTTTTTGTCCGTAATGATTATGAACGTACAAAAAATGTACTTAGAATCTTGGAGAACGTGAAATAGTAACTATAACTAGAGTTGTAACTGTCTAAGTGTAACTATTGCTGGTAAGTACTCAACATAAGTATTGTAAAAACTCTATTTTTTTTTCTTCGTTTATAAGACACTTAAGTGAAAGTTTGTTTTGTTCCTTTCATCTTGTTCCATGCAAATTCACTATTCCTGCACTTTAAATTTCAGAATTTGTTCCACTTTCTTTTAAATTTTAAGCCAAACAACTTCCACGCCAAGATGAATATATAAGCCTTTTAATCACAAAAAAAGAAAGCCAAAAATCAACCTTTTTTGTGAAAGATTATTCCCTTTCTAGATGAGACAACGGAACATTACATCGATTTAATCTTTCTGGTTACTTTGAACGCAAGGAATAGGACATCGTGGTTGACATAACTATTATGACTTCAAAAATGGTGGTCAAGTGGCCATTGCTTGGACCTGGCTTTGCTATTATTGGTTTCACAAAACTGAACTTTTCTTTTAATTAAACAGGGCCAGTAGTCACGTATTAATTGCAAAAACTTAATAATCACTAACCTCATGCAAATTCCTAGTCTTCCATAGTAAGATTTGCATTACAGAAATTATTAGTTATGTTCAAACTGATTGTTGTAAGGAAATCAATATAGAGAAATGGAATGACGCATGATTAAATTGGCATTCATTGGAATGACGAACATGCGACTAAGAAAACAATAAATCCTTCTAGTTAGACAAAAACCGGTTCACCCGGGTCAGTATTGTTTAATTATTCTGGCAATTTTCCTCATTTGCAATAATTGGTCACGTGTCAGTGTGTGTAACTAACTGGTACCGGTTACTTTTCGAACCAAAATATCCTAAAATCTATCAGAGATCCAACCGTATATTCGAAGACCTTCTATAATTTGTGTGGCTAGGAATTTCCTGTGTGATGCCAACTAGGAACCACTTAGTTTTTTAACCAAACTCCCCTATATCATCTGTCGGTGACCAAACCGTATCTACATATACCTTCTATAGTTTGTGTCTAGGAACTTCCTAATTCTAGCTCAAACAGTCCTCTTCCCATCATCACAAGCTGAAATGTCGCGCGCAGATTCCGGAGGTGCCTGGCCGTGGTCGTGGCTTGCTAAAGAAGCGAATGATGCAATTCCTAGAGCTACTGCAACACTGCTTGTCATTGCAATAGCAGCTCTTACTTTTTTCTTTTTGTTGAGGAGGCGAAAGCACACAACGGCTCCATTGCCTCTAGGGCCCCGAGGCGTGCCATTCTTTGGGTACCTCCCATTCCTAGGGACTGATCTCCACCGGAAATTCTCCGCATTGGCCGAGACATACGGCCCAATCTACAAACTCCGGCTTGGAAGCAAATTATATATTGTGGTTAACTCCCCGTCACTGGCCAAAGAAATTGTGCGGGACCAAGACATGATGTTTGCCAATCGGGACCCGAACATTGCCGATGTCATTGGAACATATGGCGCAAGGGACATTGTCTTCTCAAGCCAGAGCCCTTATTGGAGGAATCTCCGCAAACTGTTTGTACGGCAGTTGATGAGCAGCACAAGTCTGGACGCCTGTTACGGTTTGCGAAGGCAGGAGGTCAGGAAAGCTCTGTGTGATCTGTATAGAAAACCTGGGGTGCCGGTAGATATTGGCGAATTGGCCCTTCTGATCTTGGTTAACATGGTGATGGCAATGCTGTGGGGAGGAACGCTTCAGGGATGAAAGGGTGAAGCCATGGCCTCTGAGTTTCGAAAGGTGGTGGCCAAATATATGGTGCTCTTAGGTAGTGCGAATGTTTCGGACTTTTTCCCGGCACTCGCTTGGCTTGACCTGTGTTGTAAATCGGCGTCGTAGCGGAAGCGGATCGTATATTTGCAATCATGTCGGGAGCTATAGAAATCGATCGAAATAAAACGAGGAACAATAAAAGGACAGGACACCAGAAATTTACGTGGTTCGGTCTGAATGTCGGAACCTACGTCCACGGGGAGAGCCAGCAAATCAATCCACTATAAATCGGAGAATTACAGGATTACAATCACACACATGCACTCAAATGTTTCCCAGTCCTACTTTATACCCGAGACCCACGGTGTTTAACAACTCAACTCACTCACTGGACTCGACTTCCGCACAAACCCTCTCTGAGCTGAAGCTCTCACTCTCTCTCGAGCTCGTTCTTCTCGCTCTCTCTCGAGCTCTTTCTTTTTGCTCTGTCTCGCATCTTTAGACGTCTTCTCCTTACTCGCATCTTTAGACGTCTTCTCCTTATATAGGGAGAACGGCAGAGAACAAGATAAAACAAATGAGAAATAAATGGCCTCATTAAATGCTGCAGCGCAGGCGCCCACAAGACAAGCCGCAATTGGCACCGAACGCCCACCATATTTGTAGGCATGCATGCAGATCATGCATGTGCATGGACAAGCATTTAATGAGGCGGCAGAGATGAGGGATAATAGTCAGAAACGTGTGCCATTGATCCGTGAAAAGAGGTGGGCTGCAGTCTTCAAATTTCTTGTATCGGAGAGAGGCATGCGTAAAAGAAGTCTTCTTCATGCGTCTTCTTCATGCACTTGCAGCAGGTGGTGGGTCCTTTATTTAATGCTAAAGATTGTGGATGTCTTCCTCTTTCGGCAGAAGACAATCTCTCTTCTCTGACTTTGCTTGCATGCTTGAAGAATTTAAAACCCCATGTAGCTTTCTTTGGCTTCTTCATTCCACGCATACGCATGAAGAGATGGGATTAATGCCAGAAGAAAATTCGAAGACATCACAAAGTCACCCCTGAACTTTGTTTAGTCGGCCAAACTTATGCGTATTAATCTAGCGGGCTCAAACTTGAGACACAATATAACAACCTGCAAGGAGTGGAAAGGGAGATGAAAAGCGTGCATCAGTGGTTGGATGGTTTTATTCGGCCGATTATTGATTGGGCCACCAAAGGAACAACAAATGAACTATTCAAGCAGAAGGAAGGAGAACCTAAATGCAATGAACAGAAAAAGGACTTTTTGCATATTTTCCTGGATATGGAGATAAATCTTGAAGATAACCAGTCACCAGTGGACAAGAATGTAGCACTCAAAGCCATTCTTGTGGTAAGTTTATTAATCCAGGTGACTAATTCTTATGTGGACATGCACGGCTATTTAATGACCTAATGCACTAGAAAGTGCAGTTAATCGTCTTTTGCAACTCTATTTTTGGAAACCTAATCTCTGCATCAGCATCCCTCTCTCCCGCCCCCACCCCCCCCCCCCAAAAAAAAAAAAAAAAAAAAAAAACCCTCCCTCAAAGAGACTTCATTTGTAGGCTCTCAGCTTCAATTTCTGAAATTGAGAGCCTGTTTTGCTTTGATTTTCTTTTCTAGGCCTTGATTTCCTATTTCTTCTCTCCCGATCTAATCTGGGCGGCTTTTTCCACCTTGTTTGGGGTTTTCTTTTGCTCGTCGCGGTGAATAAATCTGTTTGCAGCTTAATTTTGTGAGGTCATCATCACCATTCCAGCTAGTACAATGCCCAGGACGTGGTTCTATGACTTCTTTGAAATTAGGTAGAAGCTCTCCTCTCTCGATTTAAGTGTAGATCTAAATTTGGGAGCTTGTTTCTTGACCTAAATCTAGATCTAAGAGTTTTGTAGAGGTATTTGATCTAAAATTTGTTGTTATCCCTATATGGCAATAGCACATACTGCAAGCCATAGTTTTTCGAGGGTAAGATCTCTACATATGCCCATCACTAATAGGTTCGATAAATCGGCTGCTAATTGTTTTTCAATGCCGTGACAGATTTGGTCTTTTGGGATGAGAGAGTGCTTATAACTACAAACTGTACTATTTTGTTTTGTTTTGCAGCTCTTTTGGGATTTGCTTTACTTGGAAGGTTTTTATGTTCTCTCATGTATGATTATGACAAATGAATGAAATTTTATTTCGACCAAAAAAAAATCTGTTCTTGGTAAATGCATTTCAAATCTTAGCCGCCATAATCATGAGTGAATGTCTAGTGATTATTAGTATAGTACGTACTCGTTTTGAAATCCATATTAGCTCTTGAATACCATCATTTTCAACAAGGGTCTTCTATAATGGTGAAATAAATATAGCAAGGTTGATATAATGCAAAGGTAATTTAATTATTGTGAGCCAAATTTGTATCATGTCAAGATTGAAAAATCTTTCCATACCTCTTGTTTAGTATCCTATTGTCTAACTTAGGTTGCGTGCAACCTTACCCTCTCCATAACTAAAAGCTCCATATTTTGACTAGAACGTCAATTCTTCTCCATTGCAGTGCTTCATTATGTATTTAGCTTTATCAGACATTACAGCAATTGACTCTCTCTGATGAAACTTGGAATGTGTGGAATAGGACATTGTAATCGGCGGAACTAACACGACTCCAACGATGGTCGAGTGGGTGATGGCAGAGTTGCTGCAGAATCGAAATGTGATGAACAAAGTAATCCACGAATTGACAGAAGTTGTGGGGGAGGATGAGATGATCGAAGAGCATCACTTGCCCAAATTAAAGTACCTCAACGCGGTCATCAAGGAGGCATTTCGCTTGCACCCGGCAGGGCCCTTATTGGTGCCGCGGACCCCAAATGCTTCCTGTGTCGTCGGGGGTTACCTGATACCAAAAGGCAGCAATGTATTCTTAAACATGGGTTATATCCACAGGGACCCCAAGATTTGGGACAAACCATTGGAGTTTAGACCCGAGAGGTTCTTGGAAGATCCCAGCAAGTATGATTTCTCGGGCAACAACTTCACATACATGCCGTTCGGTTCTGGTCGGAGGATGTGTGCAGGGCTTGCGCCGGCAGAGAGGATGCTACCGTATGTTTTAGCCTCTCTTTTGCACTCATTCGAGTGGGAATTACCGCCAGGGTTTGAGCTGGATTTATTGGACAAGTTCGGCCTTGTGGTCAAGAAAATGAACCCCCTGGTTGCCATTCCAAGACCGAGATTGTCTGCTCCGGAGCTCTACATGTCGCGATGAATCTTTCATTAGTCTCAAGGCTTTTTATTTCAATTCTAAGAAATAAACGTATCCTGCCAGTATCAATCATGGTTTAAGCATCTACTCAATTGGACCTGGGTTTGAAAAAAATTTATGCTGCTTTTGTTTGTAATAGTAGAAAGAATTTCTATTATCTATTGTTCCTCAGGTCAGTTAGACCAGAAGATTAGGTCATATGATTTAAGAGCAAAACGTTGCGGCTCTTGCATATATATTCGACCACGGAGTTCTGGAGGAGGTGGTCTGCTTGCGCCCGGCGTTGCATGATTTCAATCTATATCAGTAATGAGTATTCTGAAATGCTTTTTACAAAATTTTATAAATAGATTTTGCAGTTTCTATGGATTGACTTGACTTTTCCTCGTCAATATAGCCCATTCTAATTTTGCCTAATATCAATGACATTTCTTACGACATGGCAAATGATCAAGCAAAACAATTGTCTGTGGAGATTCGAGTGATTATCTCAACTTAAATAAAACTCTCTTATTATTATTATTTTAAGAATACTCGATTTGCACCACTAACGACTCACACACAAGGTACTCTCCTGCCACACGCTACACACACAAAGGGCAAGAGCCCCTATTTATGTCAACTTGCAAAACAAAAGGACAAAACTGGACATTATGGAGAGAAAGAGAAAGGATGAGACTGGATTTTTCAGGAAGTATGTGGACAAATCCACAGAGAACTGGATTTTTCAGGAAGTATGAGAGAGAGAGAGAGAGAGAGAGGGGGCGGTGTTCTTTTGTTGGTGTTTTGTGCGGAAGCGTGTGTGTGTGTGTGTGTGTGTGAAGCGTGTGTGTGTGTGTGTGCAAGTGTTATAAAAAAGATGGAACACAAGGCAAGGGGAGAATGGGAAAAAAGAGGCTTTTATTTAGAAAGTGTTTTATTACAAAGGAAGGAGTGTGTGTGTTTTTCTCGGCTACAAGGAACAACAAACATCCAACTCCTATTTATAGGCGTGAGCACCGCCTTCCTCCACCGACACTGAGGACTTCTAGCTGCTTCACCATTTTTCTATATTTTTCTATTCTCTCGGCTGCCCACGTATTCTATTCATGGTCAAGCAGCCATTTTTGACTTTCATACAAGATTTCCCATGCACATGCACGTACGAGACTTCTCTAGTTTGTTCTTCTTTGGCTGCTATTCTTGACTTTTCTCCATTTGCTGTCCACGTAGTCTGCTGCCCACGTACCAGAAAAGTCTTCAGCCTTTGAGAGTCTTCTAATCTCGCCTTTTGCCATTTTGTTTCCGCCAGCCTTTTGTCTTCGTGTAGTCTAATATTTTCTAAAAATGGATCACTTTTTTTTAACACTCCTCCTTGATCCATTTTTGTGATACTCCAAGCATGTTTCTCAATGTCTCAAATTTTCCTGTTGGTAGTACTTTAGTAAATATGTCCGCAATTTGATCTTCAGTCTTACAATACTTTAGCTCAATTTCTCCTTTGCTTTGCACTTCACGAATGAAGTGATATTTTATATCAATATGTTTCGTTCTTCCATGAAAGACTGGATTTTTTGATATTGCAATCGCAGACTTGTTGTCGCAAAATATTGGTGTTGATTCCATTTGTGGTTCTCCAATATCTTCTAAAATTCTTCGAAGCCATATTGCATGACTAGTAGTTGTAGCAGCTGCGATGTATTCAGCTTCTGCAGTAGACTGTGCCACTGAGTCTTGTTTTTTAGATGCCCATGAGAATATTCCAGAACCTAATGTGAAGGCATAGCCAGTAGTACTTCTCCTATCATCAGCTGAACCAGCCCAGTCACTATCAGTGTAGCCAATGAGCTTGGTGTTAATACTTGGGCAATACTGAATGCCGTAATCTATAGTTCCTCGTAAATATCTAAGAATTCTCTTGGCAGCTCCAAAGTGAATTTGACTTGGGTTCTGCATAAACCGTGATAGTAAACTTGTCGCGTACATAATATCTGGCCGTGTAGCGGTAAGATATAGTAGACTCCCAATTAAACTTCGTAGAGGGAGGCATCGGCTTTTTCAGCTCCATCATTTTTCAATAGTTTCTCATTCATCACTAGTGGTGTTGAAACTATTTTGCAATTACTCATTTTGAATTTTTCAAGGAGCTTTTCTGCATATTTTTTTTGTGAGATGAAAATTCCTTTATCTTGATTAACTTCAATACCGAGGAAATAGTTCATCAAGCCCAAGTCCGTCATTTCAAATGTTTTCATCATTTCTTCTTTGAATTCTTGGATCATTGTCTCATTGTTTCCTGTATATATGAGATCATCTACATATAGAGAGACAATGAGAGTGTCGGACTTACCTTGGGTCTTGATGTAGAGTGTCTGCTCACTCATACTCCTCCTGAATCCTTGCTTGATGAAATACTCATCGATTCTACTATACCATGCACGTGGTGCTTGTTTTAACCCGTATAGGGCCTTCTTAAGCTTTAAGACTTTTTCTTCTTGGCCTTTGAGAATAAAGCCTTCTGGTTGAGCTACATAAATTTCTTCTTGAAGATATCCATTTAGGAACGCCGACTTTACATCTAGTTGATAAATCTTCCATTCTTTTTGTGCCGCTAAGGCTATAAGTGCTTGAATAGTATCAAGGCGAGCGACGGGAGCAAAAGTTTCAGTATAGTCAATACCTGGTTGTTGCAAGTATCCTTTCGCCACAAGCCTTGCTTTATGCTTCTGGATTGATCCATCTGCATTAAGCTTTGTCTTGTAAACCCACTTAACGCCAATAATCTCTTTATCTTCTGGACGATCAACAAGCTCCCAGGTTTCATTTTTCTGGATCATCTTGATCTCTTCTTCCATGGCTTTTATCCAAACTTCATCTTTGGATGCTTGTTCATAGTTTTCCGGTTCCAAAATAGCAAAATTGCATGTGTCATAAATTCTTCTAAGGGCTTTTACCCTTAGTATTGGAGACTCTGGAGTAGATTCTTCTTGCGTTACCCTTGGAGAGCTTGGTGGAGTTACGTCGTGAGTGGTGGAATCCGATACTTCTCCTTCTTCTTGTGACGTTAACTCCTCTTGAGCAGGCGGTGTATCTGGCAAGGTTATGTACTTCTTCACGATCTTCTCGTCTTCCCAATTCCAGGCAGCATTCTCATCGAACTCAACGTCTCGACTAATCATTAGTTTTTTAGTTCTTAGGTTGTAAACCCGATAACCTTTTGATTGGTCACTGTAGCCAATGAATATTCCTTTTTCTGTCTTTTCATCTAGCTTACTCCTTTTTTGAGCAGGGATGTGGACGTAGCAAATGCATCCAAACACTTTGAGATGCTTTGCTGAAGGCTTCCGTCCACTCCATGCTTCGACTGGAGTTTTATTTTGAACTGCCTTAGTTGGACACCTATTTAATAGGTATACAGCAGTATAAACTGCTTCTGCCCAGAAAGTGTTGGGAAGGCCTTTCTCTTTTAACATAGACCTTGCCATCTCCATGACGGTTCTATTTTTCTTTCAGCTACTCCATTTTGTTCTGGGGCGTAGCCAACAGTTAGTTGATGATGGACTCCTTCATCTTCACAAAATTTATTAAATTCCTTTGAATTGTATTCTGTGCCTCTGTCACTCCTTAGGACTTTGATTCTTTGGCCACTTTGATTCTCGACGTGGTTCTTGAATTTTCTAAAGATAGAGAAAACCTCAGATTTTTCTCGAAGAAAATATACCCACGTCATTCTTGTGTAATCATCAATAAATAGGATGAAATATTTATTTTGACTGGGTGTAGGTGTCCTCATCGGACCGCACACGTCCGTGTGGACAAGTTCCAAAGGCTTCTTAGCTTTCCATGAAACTCCAGATGGGAAGGACTGTCTCGTTGTTTTCCAAGCAGACAGCCTTCACAAACATCTGAAATTTCTGTAATAGCTGGAAAATCTCTCATCATATTTTTCTGATGGAGAATTTTTAGTCCAGCAAAATTAAAGTGGCCAAATCTTCGATGCCATAGCCATGAATCATCAAGTTGAGCTTTCATGGCTATATCTTTGACCAATTTCCATTGAATAGGGAAATTGTTATTTTTCATCTTAACAGAGGCAATGATATTTTTATATTTATCATAGATAATGCAGGCATCTCTATTAAAATATAGAGAATACCCACTTTGTATCATTTGGCCCACACTTAAGAGATTTTGTGCAAGACGAGGGACTAGATATACATTCCGTATATATTTTGGGCCTTTATTTGTTTCCACGGCGATGGTGCCTTTTCCTTTGACATCTACTAATGCACCATTGCCCAACTTTACTTGAGATTTCACCGACTTATCAATATGAGTGAATATAGATTCGTCCCCTGTCATGTGATTGCTACACCCACTATCGATGTACCATGTTTCATTTTTATTGTCATTTGCCGCTTGGCCCGCGTAGAATGTATTTTCTTCACTTTCTTTTTTTTCTACATAGTTTGCTCGATTATTTGTTTTCGAGCGACAATCTTTTCTACGTGGCCATATCTTTTACAAAAGCGGCATTGTTTTTTATTTTTAAACCAACAATCCTTCTCCAAATGATTTGTTTTCTTGCAAATACCGCAAGGTGGATAATTTTCTTTTTTTTATAATTTCTCCTCCTCTTTTGTTTTTCCATGAGCTCCTTCTATCATTTTTAGTTTGATGAGACCGTATATTTACTTTAGACTGAAAGGCACTTTCAACCGAATCTTCATCTTGTGCCATTAGTCTTTTCTCATATGCTTCTAGAGAGCCAATTAATTCACTTATTGATAGGGTCGTCAAGTCTTTAGTTCCTTCTATAGTTGTAACTATAGAGTTGTATTTTTGGTAAGTGACACCAATATTTTCTCAACAACCCTTTGATCAGTTATCCCATCTCCATAGGCTCTCATTTGATTAACGAGTTCCTTTAATTTTCCACAATATTCTTGTACGGTCTCATAATTTTTCATTTTAGAATTTTCAAAATCCCTTCTCAGAGTTTGAAGGCGAATAATGCGTACCTTTTCCGATCCTTGAAATTCTTCTCGTAGGATATCCCAAGCCTCTTTTGCAGTCCTTGCTCCAATTATTCTCGGAAATACAGTTTCCGAGAGCGCTTGCTGGATAAAATATAGCGCCTTTGCATCCTTTTGTAGTTGATCCTTCGAAACACTTGCACCTTCTGGCGGAGTCTCGTAACCTTTTTCCACGATGTCCCATAAGTCTTGGGCCATCAAGAATGTAGTCATTTTTATGCTCCAAAAATCATAGTTGTTCCCATCAAAAATGGGAATGGGAAATGAGGATGAGGTAGGGTTGGCCATGGTTTAGTTAGTGGGTATTTGGAAAGGTTAGTTTTAGGAATTGGTGGGTAGGACAAACGCCTGACACCAACCAAAGACGTGGCTCTGATACCACTGTTGGTGTTTTGTGCGGAAGCGTGTGTGTGTGTGTGTGTGTGAAGCGTGTGTGTGTGTGTGTGCAAGTGTTATAAAAAAGATGGAACACAAGGCAAGGGGAGAATGGGAAAAAAGAGGCTTTTATTTAGAAAGTGTTTTATTACAAAGGAAGGAGTGTGTGTGTTTTTCTCGGCTACAAGGAACAACAAACATCCAACTCCTATTTATAGGCGTGAGCACCGCCTTCCTCCACCGACACTGAGGACTTCTAGCTGCTTCACCATTTTTCTATATTTTTCTATTCTCTCGGCTGCCCACGTATTCTATTCATGGTCAAGCAGCCATTTTTGACTTTCATACAAGATTTCCCATGCACATGCACGTACGAGACTTCTCTAGTTTGTTCTTCTTTGGCTGCTATTCTTGACTTTTCTCCATTTGCTGTCCACGTAGTCTGCTGCCCACGTACCAGAAAAGTCTTCAGCCTTTGAGAGTCTTCTAATCTCGCCTTTTGCCATTTTGTTTCCGCCAGCCTTTTGTCTTCGTGTAGTCTAATATTTTCTAAAAATGGATCACTTTTTTTTAACATCTTTATTGTCCAGTCCACTAGATTAGATCAATATCCGATTCCCACTACTTAGCAGTAACAGTTCGTTACTCTCTGTCTGCACCTTAATTTTGGCTCGTAAATTTATCATCCATCTTATAAGAAAAGTAAGGGATTGGGTTCGACCTCTAAACAAAGATATTAATATTGCACGATTTTTCGCTTGCATTCTCTGTTGCATTTTTGGCCTGTGGGTACTAGAGGCATTTAGATTTAGGATTAATGCATTTGCATCAAGCATGGGTCATATTAAATGAGAAAGGGGCTCGGTTATGGACTACATCGGTCCAATAGGCAATCCGGCATCGGAGGTGAGAGAGAATCCTTGTTTCCAAACTTTTTTAGCTTTAAGACAGTTGATTTGGACAGAAGTCCAAAAAGAAGTGGGAGACATGTCCTAATTCCAAGAAAGTGGGAGCTGTGTTTTTCATTTCGAAGATGATGGGAGCTTATCTTCAATTACGTGGGTGTGAGAATTAGTCTTGATTTGGCTAGGGGGATAATGTTTCCAAGATTGGTGCCCATTCTTGACCAAGGTTCACCGAGTTGGACAGAGGTTGGCCGAGTTGGACAGAGGTTGGCCGAGTTTGACCGAGGTTGGCCGAGGTTGACTGCGATTGACCGAATTTCAAGATGAGATGATCGATGTTGGCGCAATCTTAATTGGTCTTGGAGAAGTCAGTAGACGGGGGTGAGCGATTAAGAAACAGAAAAGTCGGTGAACTTGGGAGATTAAAAGGAACCCACTCGAATTCTTCTGAAGACATTCCTCAATTCACATTGCTTATCTTCTTCATCATCAATTAGAATAGTTGATAGTGGTCCTATAAAATCTCATTCATACATAATCTTTCAAAGTTTTTTGCTTAGAAAATATGTACCTTGGGATCCTGGTGTTGGCAATCCATCGCAATCTCGGGGTACCTTGTTGAGGTATTCTTCTAAGGTGGGATTTTGTCCCTTTTACATAGAGTAGCATACATGATTTTTGCCTTGATTTATGACGTTTGCAAATCCGTGCTCAGATGTGCATTGGTTGTGATTTATGCACAAGGGATTGAGTTTCCATGTTACTAGAAGATTGCATGAATTTGATCTGATGAAGTTTGCATCTTTATTGCTTGAACTTGTCCTCATATGCGTAAAATCACTCCCGGTCACATTAAATCGATGCCCCTTGCATATTGGATTGGAAGAGTAATTCTTCTTGCATGATAATATTGAGTTACACGTGAACTGCGTGGCCGGCTCCCGTAGCAATCCTTAGTTGTCCCCTCTTTGATGGGTTTGCATGCTTTTGATGATATCTCGCATGTTAGATTGGCCTTGCTTTAATTTATATGCATCTAGATTCGGATTTATGTTGTTTGCAAGAATGATAAGTTAACATTGTTAACCATCAAATTTGCAGACATTCATGTAAAGTAGGTTAAAGGTTTCACCTTTCGATCGTGGCTTGCATTCGTGTCCAAAGGATCGAATATTTCCGATAAAGATCGATCCTTTACTGCTGGTTTATGCATATTAGTCTTAGTGCACGTAGTTTGATGAGAAAACATAAAGACTGCATCTTTAATTGTTTTAGTTGAGCATGTCATTCTAGAATTAAATTAGGTGACTTTGCACCTCAGATTATGAGGTTTTCGTTTGATTATTTGTTATTTGATGTAATTATTAATTACGCTACTTAGGATGTTTTCGGCCTCTAGGGAGATTTTTTAGGACTTTAATTCGGCATCTTTGCATTAGATAAAGCAAAGATAATAAAAATTATCTTAGAATTGCATTTAAATTGCATCTAGGAATTTGTTGCATTATAGGATTAATTAACTCATAATTAATTCAATCTCCTATATGTTAGCATTTATTTTATCACTTAAATGATGCAATTCATGTTTATTAGCTGAGTCTAGTGCACAATTAATTTTGATTTAGCGCTCACAGTAACCCTGTCCCGAGGCTTAATAACAAGGCTTTATTTAATTTTCGCCCGATTCAACTCAGGCTCTCCATTTTCCTCGCTGTATATTTAATTCATCTGTTTCCTATTTATTATTGCAGGCATGTTTATTTTTACTGGTTGAGAGTTTTTTTTTTTTCTTTTTTGGTCGAAAGGACGAGATATATTCATTAACGAGGAAATTTACGTCCGGATGCTAAGGCATCCGCATAAACAAGATCCAGCAAAATATAGGGAGGAGAGATAATCCAGCCATGGGCTGACCTATCTAAACGTTGGGCCTTGGCAGCCTAGTCCGCCACTGAATTAGCTTCGCGCTTGCAGAACTGGAGATGAAGATTAGGGAAAAGAGGGATCGTCACAGCCGCCTCCGCGAAAAGAGCTCTCAGTTCCCACGGCAGTAGCCTCCTTCCCGTAACCGTGTAGACAACGATGCTGCAGTCAGATTCGATCACGATCGGTGCCTGGTGGAGATCTTGGCACAACAGATGCTGGAGAGTGAAGGTCAAGGCCTGGATCTCCGCTGCCAAAACAGATGCGGCCGGAAAGCTTCTGGAGTATACATCGGTAAGACATCCCCGGTGGTCTCGACAAATCGCGGCCATCGATCCTTCTTTGCTGCCTATTTGATAAGAAGTATCAATATTGCATTTTAAAGTACCCAACTCAGGTGGTCTCCAAAGCTTATTAGGGTTTTGAGTTGCTGATGGATTGCTGGAATAGGTCGACGTGCAGATCTGAAACAGTCGAAGTTGTGTGATTGCAGCGTCCACTGCGTGGGTCAAATTCAACAGTTGATTGCGGAAAATGAAGGAGTTACGCTGTCGCCAAAGCTACCAAAGAACGTTGGCAATAAGTTCAAGATTCGGTGAGTGCCCTGCTGTAATTTGTGCTGTTAACCAATCATCGAGTCGATGAATCATGTGTGGTTGTATATCAATCTTGATTTGTGGATGATTCCATATATTTCTGGTGCTTGAACATGATAGAAAAAGATGCTCTAGCGTTTCTGGTGTTCTCTGGTTGCATAATTGACATAATGGGTCTGCAATAATATGTCTTCTAAATAAATTATCTCTGGAGGGAAGAGAATTTTGGCATGCTGACCATAGAAAGATGCGAATTTTAGCTTCTGTTTTCATTCCCCATATTCTTCGCCAAAGCAGTATTGGAGTGTGATGAGAGGACGAAGCTCTTGCATTGCTGTTGTTTGCTGCATCATTTGTTAGTAGATGATAACTACTTTTTACTGAATGTTGGCCGTCATTAGTTGCTGTCTAGATTAGTGTGTCTTCAGTAAAATGGGGTCTAACTGGAATAGTTAGAATCTCAGCTGCGACCTGATCATCCAGAAAACTGTGGATCAGAGAAGTGTTCCACCTGTTATGGATAGGGTCTATGAGATCAGCCACTAAATGTGGTTCTTCTCTTGTCGTTGGTCCACCAAGAATTCCCCTTGGTAACCACCGATCCTCTCTAATTCTGATGCTTCTTCCATTACCTACTGACCATCTCACATGAGGTAGAATAGTTTCCCTGCCCATCAGAATACTCCGCCATCCCCAGGATGGCCAAGTCCCACAATCAGCTGAAAGAAAATCTTTGGAATGAAAGTATAGACCCTTAAAAAGCCTACTCCATAAGGCCTGAGGTTGTTGTAAAAGTCTCTAAGCTTGTTTACCAAGCATGGCTTGATTAAATTGAATAAGATCACGAAAGCCTAACCCTCCGTTATTTTTGCTTCTTTGAAGATTCTCCCATTTCTGCCAATGTATGCCAGCTCTGTTTTGATCATTCCTCCACTAGAATCATGCAATACTTTTTTCAATAGTCTTACATAGAGACAAAGGAAGCTTAAAGATCGACATGGCATATGTTGGAATCGCTTGAATCACTGACTTAATGAGAATTTCCTTACCTCCTTTAGAAAGTAGCTTTTCTTTCCATCCCTCTAATTTAGCGTGAACTCTTCCCAAAATCCAGGAGAGCATCTCTTTTTTGGATCGACCCTAATCAAAAGGTATTCCCAAGTACTTGCCATACTTTTGTAGCACAGGAATTCTAAGCTCCAACGACAGATTTTGCTGCAAACTCACAGGACAGTACTTGCTGAAAATTAGGCCAAATTTATTTCGATTTAGGGTCTGTCCAGTGGCCATACAATACTGGTTTCTGACATTCTGTAATAGTCCCCTCTAGGAAGAATAGAGCGTCGTCAGCGAAGAATAAATGTAATAATGTAGGACACAATCTATTCAATTTGATTCCTTTAATATGTCCTAAAGTGATTGCTTGAGTGATAAGGGTGGACAATACATTCACTAATAATATGAAGATGTATGGAGATAGAGGGTCACCTTGTCTGAGGCCTCGGGTCGCGGTAAAATAAGGAAGTTGTTCTCCGTTGAATTTCACACTATAAGTTGTTGTGGTGATGCACTGCATCACCCATTGCACCTACTTTGGATGGAATCCTAGCTTGAGTAGATATTCGTTAAGGAAATCCCATTCCACCCTGTCATATGCTTTCTGCATGTCCGTCTTGAGGATTGTACTAAATTTTCTAGTCTTCCTTAGAATCCTGAATTGATGTAGAATTTCTTGGACAATTAGGATGTTGTCTTGTATCTGACATCCGCTAGCAAAGGCCGACTATTCTAAGGAAATCAGATTTGGAAGCCAAGGCTTGAGGCGATTTGCGAGTACCTTTGATATAACTTTATACGCAAAGTTGCAAAGACTTATAGGTCTGTATTGATCCAACCGTTCTGGGTGGTGAATCTTGGGAATCAAAGCTATAAAGGTTTTATTCAAATCCCGAGGCATCATTCCTGACCGAAAAAAGTTCTGTACAAGAGAGAGCATATCTTCTTTAATGATTTCCCAATGAGTCTGATAGAATAAACCATTGAAGCTGTCAGGGCCTGGAGCTTTGGTAGGTCCTAGTTGAAAGGTCACTTGCCGAATCTCCTCTAATGTCACATGATCCAGCAGCTGGTCATTCATTTCTGTAATCACTGTGGTTGGACACTGAGCTAGGATGGGTCGAAAATCCCTATAACCGACAGTAGTATATGATCCGGAGAAAAAACTGAGAGCCATGTTGTGTAAAGTCTAAGGGTCGCGGATCCAATTCTAATGATCATCTTGTAGTATGCTGACACACATCTTCCCAGGAGACTTTAGCCCCACCAACACCAAGGCTAGGGCCTTTCCAGATAACTGTCTCAAAATTTGTTCTATGTAGTCCAACACAGAACAAGGAATGATAAACACACTAGCCCAAAAGGCCCCGGCCACCAGAGAAAAACCCATGTAACTCCCCATTAATCGAAATAGAATTCTTAGGAGTACATACACAAACCATGATGCGCTGAATCATCCACTCAGGGAAACCAAAAGCTGTAAGAGTTAGCTCAAGGAAGTCCCAATCAACCGTATCATATGCTTTCTGGAAATCCACCTTAATTGCACACTTGGGCAAATAAGGGTCTAGGTGCCAGCTGATTTTTTTTACATGGATAAAAAGTAAAATTTTATACATTATTTTGTGGTTTTGCTTAATCACGCATGCCTCTTCATGATCTCATCTTGCTTTGGATGTCATATGTACCCACCAAAAATTTAATTCATCCAACTCAAAAATTGGAACTGGTAGATAGAGTGAAACACCATATATATAATGTATAATAATCCCATAGACAAGTCATTGGGATACTTTAATGCAAGCAAGATTAGAAACGACATGCATAACTTGATGAAGTAGGGGCCATAAACACAAAATAAAATGGGGGTGGAACCACGCTCTAGTATCATATTAGAAAATCCATTCCAAAAGTTTACATTATTAAATGGAGGAAGACCACGTGCATAAAAAGGCATACAAACCATGTAGGCAAGCAATGTAAATAGTTTAACACATGTACTTTAGTTGTACCAAGTGAAAAACTAGCCGAGCTTGTGCGATAAGCCAATAATGGTATCGAGTTTATACACGAAATCATGCATAGTTGGTCTGATGTTGCTTGTTATTCAAAAGGTTACCTCTTTTTCTCGTGATTAGTTTAGTAAATGCATATATCAAATTTGTCATAATTCACCACAAATTCTACTAAATGCTGGAATTATAACATTGAGGAGGATATGTTAATTTTATAAGACTGTTCAAGTAGCAGGTGACAATTGGCCATCTCGATGACCACAAAAGTTGTCGCTTCTTTTTTTTTTTTTTTCGGTGAAGGTAATAAATATAATGGGGAAGGTAAAAGCTATACAACCCTCGGCTTCAAAAACTTATACTCTCAATGAACATGCTCATAAAGAGTGGAAGGAAGCCGAGTAAAAGCCAAGCGGCAAGCACAAGGCCAAAGCCAACACAAGAGACGCAGGCACACCCAAAAAACACCAAGGGCCTACCCAACAGGTGTGTAAACAGCAGAGTAGAAGATGGCAGGATCCAATTCCCAAAATTGTTGTAATATTCTATTTCTACTGGAATCGTCCACATTCGTGAAGGTGAGAGCCTTATCTTGAACGACTTTGAGAAGACACTTCTTCATGGTCAAGGTAGAAATAGGCTCATCCCTGAAAAGAATATCATTCATATTCTTCCAGATGATGTGACAGAGTGCACCAAAGGAAAAACGGGCAATACATTTATGGAACTCCTTGCCCGAAAGGAAGGTGGTGGCCCAAGTTAGCGTTCCCTCCCAAGGCTTGTTCCTCCAAGGGAATCCGCACCTAGTCACCCAAAAGAAGGCAATACGCGACGTAATGCGACATCCAAAAAATAAATGATCAATTGAATCAAGTACCTCATTACAGAAAGGGTTGAATGCAAGTTGTCGCTTCTTGTAGCCTTTGCATAACAAAAAGCGTGCCAAAATACTTGGAAAACGTGAAGCACTACTCCTTGTATGTAATTGTTGTTGGTGGTTATAAATACCCACCATAAAAAAATGTAAAAACTCTCCTTTTCGAGATACTTCAACGAATAAAGTTTTTATTTATTTATTTATTGCTAAAACAACTAATAAAGTTGAGATAAGGACACTAAAATGTCATAAATTGTGTATGGTGCTCACTTTAGTGTTAAAAGTTTTTGTAGGCTCACTTAAGTGCCAAAATCGAAGAAAACAATTACCTAAGTGTCTCTAGTGAGAAATTCCGATTGGAGAAATTACGTGGCATTTATAATTAAAAGGTTTATTTGAGGCAGCATTTTTCGACACTGAAGTGATCACTTTTTCATTAAGATTGATACTGAAATGATCATTTTTTTTTTTAACAACGATTGGCACTAAAGTGATCAATGACTAGTATTGAAATGATCACTTATTAACTTGCTACACAACGTCATTTATGGATTATATATTGATTGGGCACACCGGCGAGTCATGTAAGATCAAGAAATTAATAAAATGTGGCCACGTCGGATTTCCAGTGACTCAAATCGGAGTTGCCACTTAAATGATTCGAAAAAAACTTTTGATATTAAATTGAGCCCCTTGCACAACTTATGGCACTTTTAGTGTCCTTCTCTTAATAAAATTTGTAATGTTTTCTATTCTTGCACTTTTAAATTCCACAATTTGTTCTCCACTTTCTTTTAAATTTTAAGCCAAGTAGTTCCCTGTCTGAGATCAACACAAAACCCATTTTTTCACATAAAACCCAAAATCAACCTTTTTGGTGGAAGATTCTCCACTTTCTGGGTGGAACATGTCAAAGGATACCAAATCGGGAATATGATATTCAACAAATCTCTAGCAATCACTCCTTAACTAGAACCTGATATTGGGCAGATCTCTAGCAATTATTCTCGATATTCAGTAGATCTCTAGCAATCACTCATTGATTTATTCTGATTTATTTTTTATTTGTTTATATCCCTAACTTTAGCTGCTTTAGCTTCTCCTATTTTTCTATACACCTTCCATATCAGGAGCCCTAGGAATATTGTATCATTTCTTATAAATAGAAAGCTGTAAACATAGATCAATTATCTTAAATACAATTCAAGTTTACATTCTCACATGGTATTAGATCTTTTCTAGCGAAAGCTTTTTTTTTTTAAATTCAAATGGCATGTTCACCCTCTTCAACAACTACTTCATCATCATGTACTACCCCTAGCTTAACAACCCGAATACTTAGATCCACAGCCACTAGAATTACTGCAAATTCCATCTCCTATCTAGCAATTGGAGTCAAGCTCGTAGGAGAAAACTTTGTTTGGAGGGCACGCCTATTGCTATGTCTTTGAGCAAGCAAACTGCTACCAATTGTGGAAGGATCTTCCATATGTCCACCTAGCCAAATTGTGCAGACAGCAACAAATGGAACCACCACCATTGTTCTGAACCCATCATAACATCTGACGGCAACATATATTGAGATGTATATATTTTAATATTAGGTTGAGTTTTGGTTATGTTGAAGCTACGTCCTGTGGAGAAAGGACAGTCATGTCATGCTCCTATTCTTGTGGAATTGGGGTGTGATAGGGAATGGTGACCAGGGGCTTCATTTCCCTTGCCTGAAGCTAGAGCTTGTCAGATTATTCCAACTCCACCCCTAGTGGTAATTCCCACTTGAGTGAATGCAAAAGAGATGCCATAACATAACATAGCATCCTCTTTGCTTGCAGAAGCCCCACATATCTCTTTTGATTGTAACTGAATGGAATGTGCTTGAAGTTGTTGCTTGAGAAATTTGTTATAGCTGATATAATCAACTAATAGCATAAACTTCTCATGTTATGCTGAGAGAGAATGAATGAAAACAGAACATTGAACTTCATGCGTCCTTAATAAAAATTGTCGTGTACAAGCTAAATAAGAACCTCTTTTGGAACTGCACACAAACGTGCAAAATAGAACCGCACACAAACGTGCAAAACAGACTTGTTCCACTTCCTAGAAAATAGCTAACAAACCAACCGCCTAACAAATAAACTTGACTGAATATATATATAAAAAAAAAAAAAAAAAAAAAAAAAAAACAAAAACGACAGAACACCACCAACAAAGACTGAGACATATCTCCAACAAAATCATACTTACTAGGATCTTCCAAGACCCTCTCTAAGTCTAAACTTCACCATATGTCCCAAATCTTGGGGTCCTTGTGGATATAACCCATGTTCAAGAAAATTTCACTACCTTTCGGTATTGTGTCACCCTCGGCGACACAGGAAGCATTTAGGTGGCTCTGTGGCAATAGGCTGATGCGCCTTTGCATTAATTATAGGAAATTAAATCAAGTTACAATTAAAAAAAGTATCCACTGCCTAGGATTGATGACCTAATTGATCAACTTAAAGGATGTTAGTATTTCCAAAATTGATTTAAGATTAGGGTATCATCAATTGCGGATAGGACATTCCTATTATGGCTTATTGAACTTGATATGGTCACTATAATTTCATGGTCATGCCTTTTGGTTTGACTATTGCACCAGCAACATTTAGTAAATTTAATGAATAGGGTGTTTTAAGCCTTTTTTGGATCAATTTGTAATAGTATTCATTGATGATATTTTGGTATATTCAAAAGGCTTAGATGATCATGCACGGCATTTAAGACTTGTACTTCAAACACTTCGTGAGCACAAATTGTATGCTAAATTTGGAAAAATGTGAGTTTAGTTGGATAGCATGGCATTTTAAGGCCATGTACCAATCGATGAAGTGATATCTATTGACCAGCAAAAGTTGAGTTGGCGATAAATTGGCCAAGACTAACGATAGTGACCGAGATTTAGAGTTTCTTGGGTCTAGCTAGTTATTATCAAAGATTTGCAGAAGGAATTTCTCACCTTGCCGCTCCATTGACTCAATTGATGAGGAATGATGTGAAGTTCAAATGGTTTGATAAATGCAAGCAAAGTTTCCAATAACTTATAAGAAGATTGACTACGGTCCGATTTTGATGATACTATCAAGATCTTGAGGTTTTTTAATCTATGGTGATGCCTCTCATAAGGGACTAGGTTGCATTTTAATGCAACATGGAAAGGTGGTTGTTTATGCATCAAGACAATTGAAGACACACCTATCTGACTCATAATCTAGAGCTTGATGCCATTGTGTTTGCATTGAAGATATGAATGAACTATCTGTATGGGGAAAATTTTGAGATCTTCACAAACCATAAAAACTTGACTTTCTTGTTTTCCAAAAAAGGATTGAATATGAGGTAGGAGTGTTGGATGGAATTATTAAAAGACTATGGCTGTGAGATTTGGTATAGCGAATAGGGTTGCAGATGCTCTCAATCAGAAATCTACACAAGTAGTTGCACATATGATGGTCAACGAATGGACCTTACTTGTAGAGGCTCAATTCTGAATTTCGGTTTGATATGAATAGTCTTTAAAGTGTGATAATTACTCTTAGAATTGAGGATAGATTATGCAAAAAATCAAGACTCTACAAAACAGATCTTGAAATTTCAAAAATCTGAGAAGAAGCCTTAGAAAGGAAAAAGACTCGACTTTTAGGTGTTGGAGGATGGAGTTTTAAGAGTTCATGGACGTCTTTGCATGCCTAATAACGTCAATTTGAGGAATGAAATTTTATCGAAAGAACATCGAAATAATTACAGTGTACATGTAAAGAGTACGAAAAAGTATCAGAATCTTCACTAGCACTATTAGTGAAAATGTAGGTAAGTTTTTGGATGCAGGAGTATGGGATAGTATTGACAAGACCTGACTTTCTTCCTAGAGTTAATGTCTTGAATTCTAATTCTTTTGGTACTTGTATTAATACTTGGAAGAGGGCTAAACCTGGAAAAAAATTGTGAACGTAAATCATTAGAAATTTCCCATTACATTTCTCCTGTGATGTGTTTCATCGTGCTTCCGAATGCCTATAATAAATAAGATTTATAATTTGAAAACACGTGTTGCGTGTAACATTTTAGGGCATCACAAATACTAATATTTTACATAAAATATAATTTTTCTATGTTTGTTCCTATTGTCCCATAAGATTAGTAACTCATTCATGAAATTAGTATGTTTTTGCATTAAAAAGTAAGTGCCAGCAACGCTGTTTAACTTAAAAAACGTTCGGTATTGGCAACCAACAGTTAAAGTTTCTTTTTCTTAGCAGATGAAATAAATTGAATTAAATAAGTTATGAGGAATCTTTGGTCAAAGTGTTCAAGTATACGTCTCGAGTTTGTGCTCGTGTATTAGACACAACCCGAATTGGAGGATGTAGATCGACCCAAACTTTTTCGAAAGTGTGACGGAGTCATCCGAGTTGGTCATAATTTCTTGACCAATTCTATAAGATTTCTTTCTATAAAGGCCGTTTCCCGTGAACATGCAGAGGGTTCTTCAAAGCATGACGGGAATAAACAACTTGAGTTGAAAGATGATACGAAAAAGCAGCTATTAATGCATTACTCTGCTGTCCATGTCAATATTTCGGACCATTTGCCATAGTTTATTGTCAAGTGTCAAGAGATATTTAGGCAAAAAAAAAAAAAAAGGACTTTGTTAACTAGAAAAATTCAATCAGTCTTATGGAAAACTGCATTGATTGCTTAAAAAGTGCTCCAGAGTACTCGATGATAAAGTCAATAGAAAATATGCAGCACCCGCTGCAAACGAACCCGCCACCTTGAGAACTGCCCGGTCGAATATATTATGCAGGACCAGAAACATTTTGCTCTTGATCAACATGACTTCGTCTTCTGCTCTAACCGACCTGAAGAACCAATAGATAACAGGAATTCTTTCTCATATTACAAAGAAAAGCAGCATAAATTCTTTTTAAACCCAGGTTTAATAATAAAAAAAACCCAGGTTTAATTGAGTAGATGCTCAAAACATGATTGATACATGATTTATTCGTAGAACTGAAATGAAGAGTCTTGATATTCTAATAAAAGTTCTAACTCGACATGTACACAGCTCTGGAGAGGACGATCTCGGCTTGGGAATGGTGACCAGGGGCTTCATTTTCTTGACCACAAACCCAAACTTGCCCAATAAATCCAGCTCCACCCCTTGCGGTAGGTCCCACTTGAATGAATGCAAAAGAGAGGCCAAAACATACGGTAGCACCCTCTCTACCAGTGCAAGCCCTGCACACACCCTTCGACCGGCTCCGAAGGGCATATACGTGAAATTGTTGCCTGAGAGATCATACTTGCTGGGATCTTTCAAGAACCTCTCCAGTCTGAACTCCGATGGTTTATCCCAAATCTTGGGGTCTCTTTGGATATAGCCCGTATTCAAGAATATATTACTGCCCTTGGGAATTTTGTAACCTCCGACAACACAGGAAGCATGTGGGGTCCGAGGCATCAATATCGGCAGCGCCGGGTGCAAGCGAAATGCCTCCTTGATGACAGCATTGAGGTGCTTTAATTTGGCAAGTGGTTCTCTTCCACCATCTTGTCCTCCCTACTTCTGTCAATTCTTGGACTACTTTGTTCATTACATCTGAGTTCTGCAGCAACTCTGCCATCACCCACTCAACCGTTGTCAAAGTCGTTGTCGAAGTCGTATCGGTTCCGCCAACCACAATGTCCTATTCCACAAATTCAAAGTGTCATCAGAAAGAGTAAATTGTTGTCATGATTGATAAAGCTGAATACATGATGAAGCATTGTAATAGAGAAGAATCAACGTCCTAGGGGAAATATGGAGCTTTTTGTGAAGTTAGACAAGAGGATCCCGAACGAAGGGTATGTAAAGAGATTTCAATCTTGACATGATACGACCAACTTCGTACAAAAATTAGCACATGATAATTGAAATACCTTTGCATTATATCAATTTCAGTATTGCGCAAGATGCTGGTTGAAAATTACGGTACTCTAGGGCTGATATGTATTTAAAAACGAGTACAATACTCTAGTAATAATCACTTGACGTTAACTCATGATTATGGTGGCCAAAATATGAAAAGAACGAGGATTAACTATACTTACTATCACTACTGCATCAGGTCACTAAAATGTACGTCCATATGAGAACTAGTCACCTAGCTTAATAAACTTACAATAAAAATGGCTTTGAGGGCTCCGCTTTTGTCCATTGGTGACTGGTTATCTTCAAGATCCATCTCCATGTCCAGGAAAATCTGCAAGAAGTCCTTTTTCTGTGCATTGCTTTTAGGTTCTCCGTCCTTCCGCTTGAATAGTTCATTTGTTCTTCCTTCAGTGGCACGGTCGATAGCAGACTGAATAAAATCATCAAACCACTTATGCACCCTTTTCATGTCCCTTTCAACTCCTTGCAGGTTAAGCCAAGCAGGTGCCGGGACAAAGTCCGAAATATTCGGACTACTTGCGAGCACCATGAGTTTAGCCACCACCTCTCGAAACTCCGTGCCCACAGCTTCGCTTTTCTCTCGCTTAAGCGTCCCTCCCCATAGCATTGCCATGATCACGTTAATCAAGATCAGAACTGCCAATTCGCCGATATCTACCGGCACCCTGGATTTTTTGTACAGATCACTCGGAGCTTTTTTGACCTCTTGCCTTCTCAAACCGCAACAGGCGTCAAGGCTTGCGTTGCTCAACATCTACCGTACAAAAGCTTGCGGAGATTCCTCCAATAAGACCCCTGGCTTGAGAAGGTAATGTCCCTTCCTCCGTATGACCCAATTGTAGCGGCGATGTTCGGGTCCTGATTGGCGAACATCATGTCCTGGTCCCGCACAATTTCTTTGGCCAGCAACTGGGAGTTAACCACGACATATAACTTGCTTTCAAGCCAGAGTTTGTAGATGGGGCCTTAGGTCTCGCCCCATTCGGAAAATTTCCGGTGGAGCTCGGTCCCTAGGAATGTGAGGTACCCAAGGAACGGCACACCTTGGGCCCCTGGCGGCAATGGAGCTGTCTAGTTTTTTCTTCTCCTGAACAAAGAGGAAAAAATAAGAGTTACAATTCCTATGACAAGCATTGTTGTGGTAGCTCTAGGAATTGCATCATTCGCTTCTTTAGCAGGCCGCAACCACAGCCAGGCGCCTTCGGAGTCTCGATTTGACATTTCGGCTTGTGACAACGGGGTGAAGACTGGTTGAGCAAGAGCGAGGAAGTTTCTGGCCACACCAAACTAAGGTCTTTCTAGGGACAGTTTGGTCTCTGATAGATGATATAGGAAAGGCAAAAACGGAAAGTCAACAGTTCTAGTTACACACTCACGGATGAACAACTACTGAAGGTAACTATTAACTTTTCATGTGATCAGTAACATTCTACAAGAAACCCCACCTCCAATGTATGAAGAATTATTAAGGGGGTGCATGACAACTCCCTATTTTTATTCCAGAAACAATTTTTTTATTCCAGACTTGATTTTGGAATAGAAATTCGTTTGATAAAATTATTCCATTTCCGAAATAGATTTTTGTTCCAGAAATAGGTTTGGAATAGAAATCAGAAGTAAAAATTTTCTACTTCCTTATTTCTGGAACAGAAATGAGAAATAAAATTTCTTCTCATCGTTTGTCAACCGGTCTTTCCATCCGTCGCCGCCGACCATCGTCCTCTAGTCATCGGCCACCGCCGGTGGCCGCCACCGATCGCCACTGACCACCGTCCGCCTCTGGCCGCCGCCGGTCGCCGGCAGTCGCCGTCCGTCGCCACCGTCTGTCGCCGCCAGTCACTGGTCCTTCACCGTCCGAAAAGAAGAAATTTTGTGTCGTTATCAAACGAATTTCTATTTTTAGAGTAATAATTTTATATCATTATCAAACGTGTATTTTTGCTTAGAAACTCATCTAGAAATAGAAATAGCAAAATCTATTTCTCTTCTAGAAATCAATTTCTGGCTAGAATGGTTATCATTCGCGCCCTAATTCGTTTTGTTCATTCTTATCGTTCCCTATAAAGAATAAATCGACAAGTTTGAACATAACTAATAATTTTTGGAAACTTTCGGACAAAATCGAGTTTTCCCTCTCGCCTCTCGTATACCAAGACCGGGTCAAAGGGGTCCTTCCCGCACGGGGTCGCGTGACATCCACGGCCCCGGAGCGCGCCACGTGTGTGTGCTGCGGGTCGATCCCACGGCCTAGGATCGTGGGGGGCGCTTCCCCACGACCGGGTCAATCTCTCTCATCTCATCTCCCGTTCCAGACAGTCTCCATTGGCAATCGTTCCCACTTTCTCTCTCCTCCCTCCCTCTCTCTTTCTCTCTCTGGAAGACGCGAATGAAAGAGACCCTCTCTCTCTCTCTCTCTCTCTCTCTAACCTTTTCTTTCCTTTCTCTACCTTTGATGAGACCTGGGAGCCCGAGGGAGCGATGTCGCCGAGACGGGCATTTCTCTCGTTGAAGTTCTCCAGATCCTTTAAGGAGCTCAACGGCAGGCCCCCTTGGGAGGAGGCAGAGGGTGATGGTGCCAGCGGGGGCGAAGGGCGAGGGGGTGGTGGGCCGGGCCGAGCCGGAGGCCCACGGCGAGTCATGGGGGACAATGGTGCCGGAGCTCCTCGGGGAGATCATCCGCCGTGTGGAGGAGAGCGAGGACCGGTGGCCTCGGTGCCAGAAAGTCGCCGTCTGCACCTGCGTCTGCAAGCGGTGGAGGGACATCGCGAGGGAAATCGTTAGGTTGCCGCTCCGCAGCGGCCAAGTCACTTTCCCTTCCTGTCTAGAGCGATGGCACAGGACTTGGAGTAGGGAGGGACCTAATTGGAGAAGTTGGGGCGAAAAGGGAGCCAGCTGGGCTCGGATCGACGGACAAAAGAGGTGGTGGATGACGTCCTAGAGCTTGTGGAGGAGGGGGTCGGAGAAGTCACCACCGCCAACGTCGGGGGAGGAGTGGCTAGAGTGGGTGTGGAGCGCGAGGAGGCGAGAGGAGGTCTTGGGGAGGGCAAGGGAAGGGGAGAGAGAGCGAGCGATCGCGAACATCCTCGCACGAGATCAAGAGAGAGAGAAGAGTTTTTTTTTTTTTTTTAAAGAAGAAGAAGAGAATGTGGGTGAGTTTGGGTATTTTAAATTGTTTAGCAAATAAATAGGTCAATATGAGGTAGCTCAACTCAGCCCACATATTTGCCATCTCTACCTCGACCACTAAGACTAATGTGAATCACATTCTCTGGAAAATGCACAAGCTAAGAGAATGATTGCTATCATTCCTCTGATGAAGGTTACATTTAGGCCCTGTTTGTTTGTATTTATTTTTTCTGTTTATGAACAAAAATCCTGTTTTTTTGTTCCGGGAAACAAAAACAAAAAAACAAAAATGCGTTTGTTTGCATTTTTGTTTCAAATCTATTTTTTTTTGTTTCCGGGAATACACTTGGAACAGAAACAAGAAACAAAAAAAAAGTTGTTTCTAGTTTTTAGAACAAATTTTAAGAACAAATTTTCTCTCTCCTATTTTTTTCTTCTCTTTTTTTTCTTCTTCTTTTTTCTTCTTTTTTCTTTGGCCAGTCGCCAGTCTCGGCCATGGCCGGCGATCGGCCGTCGAGGGCCGGCGATCTCGCCGGAGCGTCGCCAGCCCTCGTCGGCCAATCGTCGGCCATGGCCGAGGCCGGCGACCGGCCAAAAGGAAGAAAAAAAAAAAAGAAAAAAGAAAATAGGAAAAAAAGAAAATAAAATAGGAAAAATAAGAAAGAAAATAGGAAAAATAAAATAAAAATATGAAAAATTATACAAGTTTACCAAACGTGTTTATATTCTTTTTCTATTTCTGGAACAAATTTACCAAACGTGTTTTTCTGTTCAAAAATTGTTCCCCAGAGCAAAAATAATTTTTTCTATTTCTGTTCCCTGGAACAATTTTTAAATAGAAATATTACCAAACACACCCCACATATTTGCCATCTCTACCTCGACCACTAAGACTAATGTGAATCACATTCTCTAGAAAATGCACAAGCTAAGAGAATGATTGCTATCATTCCTCTGATGAAGGTTACATTTAGGGTTGAGCACGGTTCCCGATTAGAATCGGGAACCGGAGAACCGAAACCGAGGTTCGGTTTCGATTCCCGATTCTAAAGAGACTGGTTCCAGTTCCCAGTTCCCTTTTTTCGGGAACCGGAAGAATTAGAACCGGTCAGGATTTTAAAAAAATAAACCCTAGCACTTCCCCCACATGATTCCCCCTTCCCTTTCTTTTTCTCTCTCTTTTTTTTTCTCTCTCTCTCTCCCTCTTTCTTTTCTCCCCTTTTTCCTCCTCATGTCACTTCCTGCCCCCAACTTTTTCTTTTCTTTCTCTCTCTCTCTTCTCTTTCCCCCTCTCTCTCGGGCGAACCCCCCTTCTTCTTCTTCTTCTTCTTCTTCTTCATTCCTCTTGCTGGCTGCTGCTTCACCCACCACCACACCGCCGCCTCATGCCCTACTCACCACCACCTCTTGGCCACCAAACCACCACCACCCACTGCTCGTTTGATGAGCCGTTGAGGCTGACGAGCTGTCGCGCCGCCCCTCGCCCCCGTGAGTCACCGCCGCCATCCCCAAGCCACCGTCACCACCTCTTGCCGCCGATCGCTTGGCCGTTCGGGCCATCATTGCTCCGAACTGCCATCGCCACCGCCACCGCCACCGCCTCCGCCAGAACCAAGCTCTTCCCCCCTTGGCCGTGGGTTGAGCCGCGATAGCCACCGTCTTCACCGCGCCGTCCGTGCCACCATTGGTGCCGTGAGACTCGTGTCTTCGTCATTGTTGCTGCGTGCTTGCCGTCGCTGGACCTCCCTTGACACCGCCACTAGATGCCGTCACCCCTCGCTCGCCTCGCCGCTCAGCCGCTTGCCATCGACGCCACTGTTAGACGTCGCTCGTCCCCCCGGTGGAGGCTGCTCGCTTGCTCAGCCGCCTCGACGCTGCTCACCGCTCGCCCAGCCACCCTAACGGTGCTCGTCGCTCACCCAGCCGCCCCGGTGCCGCTCGCCACTCGCCCAATCACCTCGAAGCCACTCGCTGCTCGCCCAGTCGCCCCGACGCCGCTCGTCACTCGCCCAGCCACCCAATCAGCCTTAACTCCACACCCCTTCACCTCCGCCTCCACCTCCACCTCCACCTTTAGCTCAGTCGCACCCCCACTCTCTCTCTCCTTCCGCCTATCCGGTCAGGGGCGATGCGGGATGCCCTTGGAGACTCCGGCGGGGGCCTACCGGCTGATTGACGACGAGACGGTAGGGTTGGATTTATCTCAGTTTATTTGGATTCTTAACTTGCAAAATGTTTTTGTAGGGCGTAAGACAGTTGAATTTAACTTAAGTCATTTAACTCGACCATGTTATGTTCATGTTAATGACAAGTGGACCATATTTTGCTCATTGAGCCTTTTGTATGTAGACCTGGGATTTGTTAAAAAAGCATGCTACTGAAGTGAGAGATGCTGAGTCCAAGTTGTTGTTGTCTATTATGTTTATGCAATTTCAAGGGAGTATGGCATTAATGCAACTTTAGTCTGTTACCTTTTGATTCTATTGTAAGCTTCTATTTCATTTCACAGATCCCAACAAATGGAGCTGGTTTGATTAAGTATATATGCCATCCTTTCTGGTCCCAAAAGTACTGTCCGTCGCATGAGCATGACAACACAGCTCGATGTTGTAGTTGCGAGCGTTTGGAGGTAGTGGTCTAGGCTAGCACAAGTAAATGTGATGCCATGCTTTGTTCCCACAATCTTGCAGATTATATATTTTAAATGTGTTGAAGCAACTGTACTCATATTTTTGTTTTTCTTTCTTTTGATATTTATTTTACCTACTGACAGTCATGGAACACAACATACATATCTTTGGGAGATGGACGAAGTTTATGCCTCGAGTGCATGGAATTTGCTATCATGGACACTGGTGACTGTCAACCACTTTATCATGCGATCAGAGACTACTATGAAGGAATGAACATGAAATTGGATCAGCAAATTCCAATGCTTTTGGTTGAAAGACAAGCACTTAATGAGGCTATTGTTGGAGAAAAAAATGTACGACATGGTATGAGGTTTGGGTTTTATTTCAAAGTTGGCGCGCCATTCCTGATGCTAGTTTTTTTGCAGGGCCACCATCACATGCCTGAGACAAGAGGATATTGTCTTTCGGAGGAGCAAATTGTGTCCAATGTATGATATTGGACATCTACTGATTTTGCTTTCAGGTAATCCAGAGTAAATCCTTGAGCAAGATTCATCTGTTCAATTTTACACTCGTTTCATTGCTTTTGTATTCAGGTTCACAGAAGGCCCACACTTGGAGGCCACAGGCTTGTTGGAATGAAAAATCAACCCCATAAATTGACAAGGAAATGCGAAGTTACTGCCATTCTTGTTCTTTACGGTCTACCAAGGTAAGTGTGACTGAAAAGCTCTTGTTTCACAAAGTAATGAATATATTTATTAAGTACACAATAGCTCTTTTAGAAAGACTTCTTGAGGATGAGTTGACAAACAACTGCATATTTGACGGGTCTTCCTAAGTAGACGATATGAACTTTTCCAATGCATAGTTGTTAGGAAGTCCCATTGAGCTGTGACTGAGAGACTTTCCCAACATAGAGCTTCAGAAAAATGGTCTTATGCTAATGAAACTTCTTGTATAGTTCAATGGATGCTTATACTTCATTTCGGAGTGATGCCATTATGGGTCTTATTATGGAGAAGTACATCTTGGAAGTGAAAGTGTCGTCATAAGTTGGCATAGCTATTTCTCGAGATAAGTATTGTGAAAGTTTTGCTTAACTAAAGATGAAAAAAATAAAAAAAGAACCTGTAAGAACTTGGAACCAACCCTGGAACCTATAATAGGGTAGGTTCTAGGTTCCAAGTTCCAACGGGTAGGTTCCAGGTTCCAAAAAATTAGGAACCTGTACCCGAGGATAGGTTCCAGGTTCCAAGCGAAACCTGTAAGGAACCTAGAACCGCTCACCCCTAGTTACATTTGATTTTGATAACCGAGTCTGCTTCAGAGCTTTTTTGAATTTGGATCATTTATTTTGTCATTTGCAATCTTTACTTGCTAGATGAAAGTTTAGACGTGCAGTCACTAGGCAGACAATAGGACTTTAAAGTATGGTTTTTGGTTTCTAGTAGGATTGGATAGTTTAGTGCCTTTCACAAGGACAATTTTGTTCATCATTAGACCCAGTGGCCTCTCAACACGTGATGGGAGGCCCTTGTTGGCCCTTAACAATAAAAAAATAAAAGAATTAAAAGTTTTAAAAGTTTTTAACGTCAGTGTTGACATCTCATGTAGTTTGATTGACATTGACAAATAATTATTTTTAAAATTTTTAATTATTTTTCTTTTTTTTAGTCTTGTGTTGCTTGTTATTCAAAAGGTTACTTTTTTCTCTTGATTAGTTTAGTAAATGCATTATCACATTTGTCCTAAATCACTGCAAATTCTACTAAGTGTTGAAATTAGAAGGCAAGGAGGATGTGTTGATTTCAAAAGCCTATTCATGTAGTACGTGATGGTTGGCTATCCCGATGACCTCGTAGTTGTAACTTTTCTCGGTAATGATTATCAACATACGAAATATGTGCTTAGAATCTTGGATAATGTGAAACAGTAACTATAATTAGAGTTGGGGCCAATTCCATAAAAAAAGTACGAACTTTAGGTGTTATCCCAAATCTGGTCCGAACTTTATTTTGTCTAAAAAAAAAAAGCACCAACTTTCACTCGTGTCCCAAATCTAGCTCGAATTTTATTTTGTCTAAAAAAAAAGCACCAACTTTCACTCGTGTCCCAAATTTGGCCCTCCGTTAACCCTCATTCCACAGACATCCGACGTGGCATTTCCACTCAAAGTCTATTTGAAGATGAATGAAGTAAGAAGATGCACACGCTTTTAATATCTCGCTTTAAGGCAATGTAATCTTCTGCTTCCAACCCAGCTTCTAACATTGAAAACAACTTGCCAATTGTTAATTGATCTAATGGCCCTAGCTATGTGCCTCGTCCCCTGGAATTGAAGCTGCTAAATTATTTTTCCCATGAGAATCATCTGTAAATTTCACCTCATTGGAGGGCAGATTTAAATCTAACACTTCCTCCAAACACTCGAATGCAGCATCGTTTTACAACTCAACAAATTTGGACCTCTTCACAATCGACCCATAGTAGGAGGAGCGAGTTTACGACAACTGTTGTGCGGAATATGGACCAGCGAATTGGATAAAATAGTCGGAATGAAGGAAAGGAAATCGGATACCGGATTTAAGTGGTTCGGTCCCAATATCGGAACCTACGTCCACGGGGAGAGCAGTATGGAATTCCACTGTAGAAACAAGCGATACACTGGAGATTACAATCACTCGAGTACTCAAACACACCGTCAGTGTTTTTCAGCCCCAAATTACACCTAAATAACTTACACAGTGTTTAGTCCCTCACAATTCCTAGTGAAACCTCACTCAAGGAATTAAACGAATTCTACTCACAAGAATTTAACTGGCTAAAACACTCAGGTATAATTTACAATGAGAAAATCCCTCACCCAAGAGAACTCTCTGCACTCTTCTACGATCTCAGAGCTCTCTCTCTCTCTCGGCCACTGAAACTTGGCTCGGCGCACTCTTCTCCGTTGGACATCTCTCTCTCTCTCTTTTATAATATAAAAGAGAGTCTCCATCATTTATTGCAACATGGTGAAATTTTTTTTCAGAGAAAGAAAGGACAAAGGAAGCCCACCATAATCCATGGGCATCCATGCATGTGCATGCATTAAAGGAGAGGAGAAAATGGACGTATGAAGCTTTCTTTCTTCTTTTCTCAAAGTCAACAATGATGGCTTTGGCAGAAGACAAAAAAGGGCACACCCATCCTTGCATGCAAGTGGGCCACCGTCCACTTTCCTCCATTCAAAAGTCCAAACTGCAGAGATGAGTAGAAGACAACAAAAGAAGCTGCACATTAGCCTCTTCACGATTATGGCTCATAGATGAAATCCACATGCAATCTTCTTCTGACAATTTCGGCTGATTAATTCACATGTGTTGCTTTGACTCCCACGTGGTCGAGTTCACGTATTCTCGTTAGTCCGATTTCATTATGGGCTCAAACTCGAGATATATTTTCAACAGCAACACCTAAATCCCATAAGTTTATGCATCTTCTCAGCATCAAGTCCAAAAGCATCTCCATGGTACCATTCTGTATCAAAGGAGTAGATATCAAAGTCATTTATGACATTCAAAAAACAATTGGACTCAATGCACATTAACTTCACAACTTTCACGGGGCCAAAATTTCCGACGGAAATGACGTCTCCGAGCGATCGAGCTTGTGTATGTGCAAGAGCGAGTGTCTCCATGTGAGAGAATGAGTGAGCAAGCCAGTACGTGAGATCTTCCAACGAATTGAAGACTCCCGTGCGCGAACTCGCTGAGGAAAGGAAACCCTAGAAAGAATTCTCCCCAGTCTCATGAGTCATGTGTTAGAGAAGAAGAGAAAGCCCAGGAACAATTTTGCCTTTATATCCATGTCAAATGGATGTGTTGGATATTATAGCTAACGCGGAAATGCCATGTCGAATGACGGTGGAATGGGGGTTAATAGAGGGCTAGATTTGGGACATGAGTGAAAGTTTGTGCTTTTTTTTTTTTTTTTTTTTTTTTTTTTTTAGACAAAATAAAGTTCAAGCTAGATTTTGGACAACACCTAAAGTTCGTGCTTCTTTTTTTTAGACAAAATAAAGTTCAGCCAGATTTGGGATAACACCTAAAGTTGGTGCTTTTTTATGGAATTGGCCCATTAGAGTTGTAACTATCTGAATGTAACTATTGTTAGTAGGTACTCATCGTATGTATTTCCTTCATTTCTAAGACACTTAAGTGAAAGTTTGTTTCGTTCCTTTCATCTTGTTCCATGCAAACTTACTATTCCTGCACTTTAAATTCTAAAATTTGTTCTTCACTTTCTTTTAAATTTTAAGCCGAACAACTTCCGCTCCAAGATGAATATATAAGCCTTTTTATCACAAAAAAAGAAAATCAAAATCAACATTTTTGATGAAAGATTATTCACTTTCTAGGTGAGACATTGAAACATTATAACGATTTAATCTTTTTGAATAGTTTGAACGTGAGGAATAGGACATCGTGGCTGACATAACCGTTATGACTTAAAAAATGGTAGTCGGGTGGCCTTGCACCCGGCTCCGCTATTATTGGTTTCACAATACTAAACATTTCTTTTTAATTAAGCAGGGCCAGTAGTTACGTATTATATGCAAAAACTTACTAATCACTAACCTCATGCAAATTCTGGTCTTTCATAGTAAGATTTTCTATTACATTACAGAAATTATTAGTTATTTTCAAACTTGTCATTGTAAAAAAATCAATATAGAGAAATGGAATGACACATGATTACATTGGCATTCATAGGAATGTCGAACATGGAACTAAGAAACAATAAATCCTTCTAGTTAGACAAAAACTGGTTCACCCTGTTCATTTTTGTTTAATTATTCTGGCAATTATCCTCATTTACAATAATTGGTCGCGTCAGTGCGTGTGACTAAGTGGGACCACTTACTTTTCGAACCAAAATATTATCCTAAAATCTGTCAGAGATCCAAACGTATCTTCGAAGACCTTCTATAGTTTAGGTCTAGGAGCCTCCTAATTCTAGCTCAAAGAGTCCTCTTCCCATCATCACAAGCTGAAATGTCGAACGCAGATCCCGGAAGTGCCTGGCCGTGGTTGGGAAATGCTAAAGAAGAGAATGATGCAATTCCTAGAGCTACTGCAACAGTGCTTGTCATTGCTATAGCAGCTCTTAGTTTCTTCTCTTTGTGCAGGAGGCGAAACCACACCACGGCTCCATTGCCTCCGGGGCCCCGAGGTGTGCCATTCTTTGGGTACCTCCCATTTCTAGGGACCAATCTCCACCGGAAATTCGCTGAATTGGCTGAGACCTACGGCCCCATCTACAAACTCCGGCTTGGAAGCAAATTATATGTTGTGGTTAACTCCCCGTCACTGGCCAAAGAAATCGTGCGGGACCAAGACATGACTTTTGCCAATCGAGACCCAAACATTGCCAGTGCTATAGCGTCATATGGCGTAAGGGACATTGCCTTCTCAAGCCAAGGCCCTTATTGGAGGAATCTCCGCAAACTGTTTGTGCGGCAGTTGATGAGCAACATGAGTCTCGATGCCTGTTATGGTTTGAGAAGGCAGGAGGTCAGAAAAGCTCTGAGCGATCTGTATAGAAAACCTGGGGTGCCAGTAGATATCGGCGAATTGGCCCTTCTGATCTTAGTTAACATGGTGATGGGAATGCTGTGGGGAGGAACGCTTCAGGGAGAAAAGGGTGAAGCCGTGGCCTCTGAGTTTCGAGAGGTGGTGGCCAAATTGATGGTGCTCTTAGGTAGTCCGAATGTTTCGGACTTTTTCCCGGCACTCGCTTGGCTTGACCTGCAAGGAGTGAAAAGGGACATGAAAAGGGTGCATCAGTGGCTGGATGGTTTTATTCAGCCAATTATCGATTGCGCCACCAAAGGAACAACAAGTGAACTGTTCAAGCAGAAGGAAGGAGAACCTAAATGCAATGAACAGAAAAAGGACTTTTGCAGATTTTCCTGGATATGGAGATAAATCTTGAAGATAACCAGTCACCAGTGGACAAGAATGTAGCACTCAAAGCCATTCTTATGGTAAGTTTATCAATCTAGGTGACTAATTCTTATATGGACATGCACGGCTATTTAATGACCTGAAGCACTAGAAAGTGCAGTTAATCGTCTTTTGCTACTCTATTTTTGGAAAACTAATCTGTATCGGCAACCACCCCCCCCTTCCCTCCCCCAGGAAACCCCCCTCAAAGAAACTTCATTTGTAGGCTCTCAGCTTCAATTTCTGAAACCAAGAGCTTGTTTTGCTCTGCTTTTCTTTTCTAGGCCTTGACTTCTTGTTTCTTCTCTCCCGATCTCTTTTGGGTTTTCTTTTGCTCATTGTGGTGAATAAAACTGTTTGCAGCTGAAATTTGATGAGGTCATCATCACTGTTCAAGCTAGTACCATGCTCGAAACGTGGTTTTATTACTTCTTTAAAATTCAAGGAAAGCTCTCGTCTCTCGATTTTAGTGTAGATCTAAATTTGGGAGCTTGTCTCTCTTGACCTAAATCTAGATTTGAGAGTTTCTTAAAGGTATTTGATCTAAAATTTGTTGTTGTCCTCGTAAGGCAATAGTGTTGATGATGTTGAACCTGGGCACGTAGTGCAAGCCATAGTTTTTGGATGGTAAGATCTCAACATGTGCCCATCATTGACACGTTTGGTAATCGATTGCTGATTGTTTTTCAATGCTATGATAGATCTGGTCTTTTGGGATGAGATAATGCTTATAACGACAAGTTGTTCTATTTTGTTTTGTTGTGCAGCTCTTTTGGGAGTTGCTTTACTTGGAAAGTTTTTATGTTCTCTCATGTATGATTATGACAAATGAATGTAATTTTATTTCGACCAAAAAAAATTATGTTCTTCGTAAAATTCATTTCAAATCTTAGCTGCCATAATTATGAGTAAATGTCAAGCGATTATTACTATAGTATGTACTCGTTTTGAAATCCATATTAGCTCTAGAATACCATTATTTCCAACAAGGGTCTTATATAATAGTGAAACAAATATAGCACAGTTGATATAATATAAAGGTAATTTAATTATTGTGTGCCAATTTTCGTATGAAGTTGGTCGCATCATGTCAAGATTGAAATCTCTTTCCATACCTTTTGTTTCGTATCCTATTGTCTAACTTAGGTTGCGTGCAACCTTGCCTTTTCCATAACTAGAAGCTCCATATTTGGACTAGAACGTCAATTCTTCTCTATTATAGCTCTTCATTATGTATTTAGCTTTACCAGACATTACAGCAATTGACTCTTTCTGATGAAACTTGGAATGTGTGGGATAGGACATTGTAATCGGCGGAACTGATACGACTTCAACAATGGTTGAATGGGTGATGGCAGAGTTGCTGCAGAACCGAAATGTGATGAACAAAGTAATCCATGAATTGACTGAAGTCGTGGGGAGGATGAGATGGTCGAAGAGCATCACTTGCCCAAATTAAAGTACCTCGACGCGGTCATCAAGGAGGCATTTCGCTTGCACCCGGCGTTGCCCTTATTGGTGCCGCGGACCCCAAATGCTTCCTGTGTCATTGGGGGTTACATGATACCAAAGGGCAGCAACGTATTCCTAAACATGGGTTCTATCCACAGGGATCCCAAGATTTGGGACAAACCGTTGGAGTTTAGACCCGAGAGGTTCTTGGAAGGTCCCAGCAAGTATGATTTCTCAGGTAACAACTTTACATACATGCCATTCGGTTCTGGTCGGAGGATGTGTGCAGGGCTTGCGCTGGCAGAGAGGATGCTACCATATGTTTTGGCCTCTCTTTTGCACTCATTCAAGTGGGAAATACCACCAGGGTCTGAGCTGGATTTACTGGACAAGTTCGGCCTTGTGGTCAAGAAAATGAAGCCCCTTGTCGCCATTCCAAGACCAAGATTGTCCACTCCGGAGCTCTACATGTCGAGATAGATATTTCATTAGAGTCCCAAAGCTCTTCATTTCAATTCTAAGAAATAAACGTATCCTGCCAGTATCAATCATGGTTTGAGCATCTACTCAATTAGACCTGGGGTTTCGGCTACGGAGTTCTGGAGGAGGTGGTTTGCTTGTGTCGGGCGTTTCATAATTTCAGTCTGTTTTATTAATGAGTATTCTGAAATGCTTTTTACGCAAATCATATAAGTAGATTTTGCAGTTTCTATGGATTGACACAACTTTTTCTCGCTAATATAGTCCATTTTAATTTTTGCCTAAATATTAATAACATTTATTACGACATGGCAAATGATCAAGTGAAACCATTGTCTGGGGAGAATCAAGTGAATATCTCAATAATAGAACTTTCTTATTATTATTTCAAGAACACTCAATTCACACCACTCACCACTCACATACAAGACACTCTTACGCCAGACGCTACACACGCCATTGTTACACCACACGCACAAAGGGCAAGAGCCCCATATCTCGCTCTTTCTCTCAACCATAGGCAAAGACAATATATTTTTATGTTTGCTAATGGCTCTCTCAACACGTATTTCATTCAAAAACAAATTTTCTTTCCTAGTGCTTTCCTCCCCGAGTTCAATTTTTTGGATCATGGACGGGCTTAAAGGTGCTAGGGTGATGAGTTTTTGCTCTTTTAGGAAAGAGTAAGTGATTTCCCTTGAATCATGCGTGACCTTCCTATCAAATTGCCAAGGCACTCTCAATAACAAGTGACATGCATCGGTGGAACTTATATCGTATAGGACATTGATCTTGGTAGTTTTTCCCAATTGAAAACAAAATCGAGACTCATTTAGTTACTTGGAGATCGTTCCCTTTGTTCAGCCAGGGCAACTTCTATGGTTGGGAGTGTTTGGAAATGGGAAGAATCAACTTGTCGAATAGAGTTGTCAATACCACATTGGTGCAACTTCTATCCTCGATAATCAAATTACGCACCTTCCCGTTAGTGGTGCAATAGGTTTGGAAAATATTCTCCCTTTGCTTGTCCACTTTTGGAGTAATTGTAGAGTGCAAAAACCTCCTAATAACGAGCAATTCTCCTTAATTGGGCTGGCTCTACGATCTCATCTTCCTCCTTTGGTTTGGTGTCAATGTGATCGGCATCTTGCATAGATTCTTGAGGTCCCATGTCAATTTTCTCAATCTCTTGAAGAGTCATAACTCTTCGATTAGGATGTTTGGATTGAAAGTGTCTATAACCTTGGCACTTAAAGCACTGTCGTGCACTACCACAATTGGTCTTCTTGTGAAGTTCTTTGACAGACCCATGGCATTCTTTTTGCCTTTATCTTTTATTGATGTATTGTTGGTCTTGCTAGAAGAAGCACCCTTAAAAAAGGATGTCCCCCTTGACCTTGTCGATAATTTGGTTGACAAACCCTTGCCATGCTTCAATTGTCTTTCCACCTCGATGGTCAGTTTGCAAACATCTTCAAAAGACCAATATCATTGAAGTTCAAATAAATCGGCGATCTCCCAATTTAAACCACCATGTGAACAAGCGTATTTTGCTCCAACAATCTTGAGATATCATAGTTGTTAAAACTCTCTAATGTATTCTTCAATGCTCATTCCCCGTTGCTGGAGGGAATTCCTTTTGAGGAAAAAAAAGGTCTTGATTATAATTACTGGGTAAGAACCTCTTCTTCATAAGTTTCTTGAGTTTTTCTCAAGATTTGATTCGGTCTTTTCTAGCATGAACTCTCTGGTTCTTCAAGTTTTCTCATCAAAGTGAAGCGTATTTCTCAAATTGAGAATAACAACTTTGCATCGCTTTTCGTTAGGCATAGTGGAAGTCGACTACTCATTCAATATCATGAAGCTAACCAATAAATTCGTTTGGGTTGAGGTTTCCCTCAAATTCAAGCACCACCACTTTTACTTCAAGATCATTCTCCTCATGTCCTCTTCTTCTCCTTCAGACTTGGTAATCCAAATCACTAGAGTTGTTTCAGTGTTGCCGGATTCATCACGAGAGTTTTGATAAGGATCTGGATTGTTATGGTGTAGTCGATTAATATGGCTTATCGACAGTAGTTCCTACTTCGCCCGATTCGCCGGGTTGTCGAGGACTCACTCCATTTGTTGTTGAAGCTCTGTTATGACACAGTTACGCCTTTCATTGTGTGCTTGTTCCAAGATCATGCCTTTTGAAACTGCATCATTTTTTTTTTTTTTGTAATAATGAAATGAAATGGAATACAGGTAATAGAAAGAATCCCTCAAAACAAGTTGAACCTTGAGATTGATACCAATCTAATGTGGTTACAGGGGTGGCCAAGTGTGTTTTGAATGACGTAGAAGGAAGTACAAATATATCAAAGTGTGTAGTAAATACAAAATAGAATACAATCATCACCAAGTGCTAAAGGACACACCACCAGCCAAGGAAGAAAATTGAGATTGACGTTCACTATGAATGTTTAAAGGAAAAATAGATAAAGGACTTTGGGGTGGAGAAATTCACTACCAGGGCCTAAAGGATGAACCACCAACTAAAAATAAATGCCTTATTGGCTAACCTCAAGAAGTAATCCATTCTCCAAGAATAAAAAAAATTGGGAAAGGAGTTATTTATCCTCCTAAAATATATGCTCACATTGAGGAAACTCTCATATATTATATATTCAAATCATTATTTGCTTTCAATAAGATCACACCTCTATTTATAGAGTTGCTAAATAAAAGAAATGACTCTTTGAATTATTGGAATATGAATAGACTCTTGGGGGAAAATAATCTAATTATGACTCTTAAAAGCAACACCTGAATAAAGACTCGTAAAAAGATGTGAATCAAGAAATCTAAATGCATGTGACTAATTATTAGATGCATCAAAACTTGATGAGACTCTTAATTCATGCACTAGTCTTAAAAACCGAATAGTCATTGTAGAAAGTCATCAAATAACGATAAATATTTACCAAAACAACCTCCTATCATTAGATTGTTGATGGGAGTCTCAAAATCGGTAACAATCTTTTAAATTAGCAACCATGTCTCATCATCGGCAAGCTTCATCTTTGGACCCAAATGATTAAATTGCAGCATAAATTGATTTTTGCTTTCATGAACAAGCGCATGGTTCTGTTTAATTGACAAAACATGAGTTGAGTTTGTGATCTAATCATTAGGAATTGATGCTCTTGCATCAACTTCAAATAATTGGCAGTGGAGTGGATGGTGGCCCAATTTGCTGCATAATTGAAATGTGAAGAACGAAGTGGTCCACGAATTGACAGAAGTCACGGGATGGGATAAGATGCAATTTGGGCACCATTTGCCCAAATTGATCAACGGTGTCCTCAAGTGGGCATTTCACTTGCAACCGACTTTGCCATTATTGGTTTCACGGACCCCACGTGCTTTTCATGTAGCCAGGGTTACACGGTACCAAAGAGCGGTCACGTATTCTCGAACGTGGTTTATATCCACGGGAACTAGAAGCTTTGGGACAAACGATGGGGGTTTAGAAAGCAATTTTTTTTTTTTTTTCCAATTTTCCATAGGCTAACTCTTTAATAAAGTCCATTTTATTATTGCCTAAATATCTCCCACGCTTGTTACGCTAATAATTTATGGCAAATGATCGGAAATCGAAACATTAGACAGCATAAGAATGCATCAGATGAAATCAAAACTAACAAGATGGCCTAATTTCTCGTGAACCATTGTGATCACCTAAAAAGCACGGACAATCTCCAAGCCTCCGTGTTGGTGTTGGACACTCCGACACAGGTTCGACATGCTCCGACATGTGCGGACATGCTTCAACATGCGATCAATATGTGTTGGAAAATTTGACACATGGTCAATTCTCCCAACACACTCTAACACATGTCCCTAGAATTCTAACATGCAATTTTGACATGCGTGGGTTATTTTTTTATTATAAATTTTCAATAAATAATGGGTCAAATTGTAAGCAAAAGAGAATATGGAGGGAGACTTCCACTTAGGATCAATTGGGAGACTACATTTTTAAGAAGAAAACCAAATGAGGCGGCATGAGGTTCAAAGAGAAGGGGAGTTAACGCAAGCAGAGCCCTAGCATAAGCGATGACTGCGAGAGACGAAAAAAGAGGAGGGAGAGACGGACGGGGGAGTCAGGGCGAGCATTCTAGCAGAGGCAAGCCTCGAGCTGGTGAGCTACATGACACAGTAGCCGACAACGCCGGGGACGACGCTGGGGACGGTGGCGAAGGTCAGGAAGAAGGGTTTAGAGTCGCAGGTCTTCCGCAGGATCCATTTCCAAGTTCCGCTCTTTCCCCACGGGATCGACATCTCTGGAAGTCGGCCCGCCCTGATGAGGAGATCGAGTTTTTAAAGTTGTGGTTTTGGGGAGAAGTGGGCCAGTCAAATGCCCATTCGATGAGTCCGCGGATGTATGGGCCCTTTCCGACAGGAAGTCTACATTTGGCTACTTCACCTTCGGAGGAGGCAACCTTGTCACGTAGAGGAGTAAGAAGCAGAAGGTAGTAGCATTATCCAGTGTTGAAACCGAGTTAAGAGGAATGGCCAAAGGACTTTGTTAACTTCTTTTGCTTAAGAGAATACTGACTGAGATTGGTTTTGGTCCCAATTCCTGCATGAGCTTATTTTGTGACAATAAGATGGCCATCAATATTTCTCATAATCTAGTCCAACATGATCATGCTTAATACATTGAGGTAGATCGACATTTCATCAAACAAAACCTTGAAGACAAGATAGTTCAATTCCCATTTATTAAATCTGAAGGCCAACTGGTAGATATACTCACAGAGGTTGTCTCGAGCAAGATCTTCTCCAATTCACATGACAACTTAGGCCTTAGTCATATCTATGTACCGAGTTGAGAGGAAGTGTTGGTCATCAGTTGTCAATTCAGACTAATTGGGGAAATTGTAGGGCTGATTAGTTGCCAAATTTGTATAATGTCCTTATTTTAAGGATCAACCAAATTCTTGACCTAAGATAGTGCATAGCCTAGAATAGTTTTTTTTGGTAGTTTTTTTCTCAGTACAATAACATAAGTTTTATATTTATTCTGAAATGATAATGAAGTGAATCTCTGTTCATTAGATGCCATGATTTTGAATTTTATGTGCCTTCTGGGTTAGTGCTATGATATCTTGAATATGAGGAATGCTAGTAATCTGCAGTTGGACCTTCAATGCCTTATGAGCCTTAGATCCGAGAGAGTCATTTTTTTTTTTTTTTTTTGAAGTTTGGGAACAAAGTCCCCAACACATTTCCATTATTAGAGTTGTCTCTATTGTAGCAATACAACCGTAGTTGTAAGAAAATGAGTGTCGAGTAGTGCAATTCTTGCCATAACAAGCAATTCTTCTGCCAAGCAAATAAAGAGTAAGGCGAATTGCAATAAAGATGGGTGAATCAATGCTGTATTCATTGACGAGGAAATTTACGAGGGATATGGAATGTAACAAACTGTTGTTATTGAGTAGCGGGAACTGGGTGCTTATAAAATCTAGTAGACAGGATATACTCTTTTACTTGATCAATTGCCATAATTTAATGTCTTTATATAAATGTCAGATATTTAGGCAAAATAAAATGGACCATATTAGCGATAAAAAGTCAGTCAATCCATGGAAAACTGCAAAGTCTCCCTCTTTGTTAGAAAAAGCATTTCAGAGTACTCAATAATAAAATCAATGGAAATTATGCAGTGCCCGGTGCAAGGGGACCTCCTCCTCGAGAACTTCATTGTCGAATATATGTGCAAAGCGAAACGTTTTACTCTTAAATCACATGACTTTATCTTCTGTTCTAACTGACCTGAAGAACCAATATAGATAACAAATATTCTACCTCATATCTCAAACTATAGCAGCACAAATTATTTTCAAAGCTGGGTCTCGTACATGAAACCTCACATGCTGGTACATGGCTGTTTGTCTATTAGAGTAGATGCTTAAAACATTATTCATACTGGCAGGACATATTTATTTCATAGAACTGAAATGAAGAGTCTTGAAACTCTAATGAAAGATCTATGCTGGCATGTAGAGCTCCGGAGTCGACAATCTCGGTCTAGGAATGACCACCAGGGGCTTCATTTTCTTGACCACAATCCCGAACTTGTCCAAAAAGTCCATCTCCGTCCCTGGTGGTAATTCCCACTCGAACGAATGCATAAGAGATGCCAATACAAATGTCAACATCCTCTCTCCCAGTGCAAGCCCCGCACAACTCCTCCGACCAGAACCGAACGGCATGTACATGAAGTTGTTGCCCGAGAAATCATACCTGCTAGGATCTCCCAAGAACCTCTCGGGTCTAAACTCCGTTGGATTGTCCCAAATCTTGGGGTCCCTATGGATGTAACCCACGTTCAAGAATATGTTACTGCCCTTTGGTATTGTGTAACCCCCGACGACACATGAAGCATTTGGCATCCGAGGAACCAATAATGGCAGAGCCGGGTGCAATCGCAATGCCTCCTTGATGACCGCGTCTAGGTACTTCAATTTTGGCAAGTGATGCTCTTCGACCATCTCATCGTTCGCCACGACTTCTGTCAATTCGTGGACTACTTTGTTCATCACATCTCGGTTTTGTATCAACTCTGCCATCACCCATTCTACCATTGTTGAAGTCGTATCAGTTCCACCAATCACGATGTCCTATTTCCGCACATTCAAAATTTCATCAAAAAGAGTAAATTGCCGTAATGCTTGATAAAGCTGAATACTTGATGAAGCGCTGTAATATAGAACAATCGAGTTCTAGTCAAAATGTGGAGCTTTTTGTAATATACGGGGAAAGGTTGTACCCAGCCTAAGTTAGACAATAGGATACGAAACAAGAGCCATGGAAAGAGACTTCGGGCTTGACATGATACGATCAACGTCGTACGAAAATTGGCCTAGTATAATGTAAACACCTGTGCATTGCATCAACTTTGCTATATTTGTTTCAATATTGTATAGGGGCTGGAAAAATTATGGCAATCTGGGGTTTATATAGATTTGAATGTGTTACGCCCTAGTAATAATCGCTCGACATTAACTCATGATCATGGTGGTCAGAATATGAAATTAATTCTACCAACAACAGAGTCGCAGAAGAGGATTAACTATAATTTCTGGTGCGTCAGGTCACTAAATAGTCAGGTATATTCGTATAATAACCAGTCACCTGGCTCAATAAACTTACGGTGAGAATGGCTTTTAGTGCTCCATTCTTGTCCGTTGGTGACTGGGTTATCTTCAAGATCCATCTCCATGTCCAGGACAATCTGCAAAAAGTCCTTTTTTTTATCATTGCGTTTAGATTCTCCATCCTCCTGGGTGGCACAATCGACAACAGACTGAATAAAAGTATCAAGCCACTGATGCACCCTTTTCATGTCCCTTTCCACTCCTTGCAGGTCAAGCCAAGCAACTGCTGGAAAAAGGTCCGAAACATTCGGACTACCTAAGAGCACCATAAATTTTGCCATCACCATTCGAAACTCAGCGCCAATGGCTTCGCACTTCTCTCCAGTAAGCGTCCCTCCCCACAGCATCGCCATCACCGCATTGATCAAGATCAGAACGGCCCACTCGCCAATATCCACCGGCACCCCAGATTTTCTGTAAAGATCGCTCAACCCTTTCCTGACCTCCTGCCTTCTCATGTCATAACAGGCATCAAGGCTCGCGTTGCTCATTATCTGCCGTACGAACAGTTTGCGGAGATTCCTCCAATAAGGCCCCTGGCTTGAGAAGGCAATATCCCTTGCGCCGTATGTTGCGATGGTAGCGGCGATGCTTGGGTCCCGATTGGCGAACGTCGAGTCCTGGTCCCGCACGATTTCTTTGGCCATCGACGGGGAGTTAACCACCACATATAACTTGCTTCCAAGCTGGAGTTTGTAGATGGGGCCGTAGGTCTCAGCCAACTTAGCAAATTTCTGGGGGAGGTCAGTCCCCAGGAATGGGAGGTACCCGAGGAACGGCAAGCCTCGGGGCCCCGGCGGCATCAGAGCGGTCACGTTTTTCTGCCTCCTGAACAAAAAGAAAGAACTAAGAGCTGCAATTGCTATGACAAGCAGTGCTGTAGTAGCTCTAGAAATTTCATCATTCGCTTCTTTAGCATGCCACCACCACGTCCAGGCACCTCCAGAGTCTCCCTTCGACATTTCGGCTTGTGACATGAGGAATGGTGGAGCAAGATGAGGAAGTTGCTAGCCACGCTAAACGTAGAAGGTCTTTCTAGGGACGGTTTGGTCTTGATTGTTCGAGCTGCAGACACTGACCCACAGGCAATTATTGTACGTAAATAATATTTTTCTTTTGATTAGTAACTTTATACAAAAAAGTCGGACGATATTATTAACTAATTCATTTGATTAGTAGTTTTTTTGCATTATTAACATACGTAACAGCGACTCTGATTACTTGTTGATGGTAATCAATAGTTAATCCTCCACGTTTTCTGAAAGGTATCAATTATTGTTTCTTTTTCTCAGCAGATGCAGACAAAAAAATGAATTAGATAGGGTAAGAGGAATCTTCAAGCAAAGCATGACGCAAATAATCAACTTTAGTTAGTAGACAACGTTGAGCATATTGATCCTGGGCTTCGAACCCCAGTCTCCTACAAGACCCCTCACTCCCGGTCACATGGCTGTTGTCTAAGGGCATGCATGGCAACGTTTTTCTTATTTTGTTTTACTATTCTTTTGCTTCCCGGAATAGAAAAAAAAAAACAGAAATCCGTTTGATAATGTTAATTAATTTTTCTTTTCCTTGGGATACAAAAGTGGCCGGGGATTAGATTTGATATAGAAACAAGAAGTAGAAAAAAAGTAGTTTTTTTATTCTCATAAACAATTTTTAGAAATAAGTCTTTTCTTTTTTTCTTTTCTTCTTCTTCCTCTTCTAATCGGCCAATGGAAACTTGCCGTCGGCCATCAGTTAATAGCCAGTCGCTGGTAGTTGGTCGATAGCCACCATAGCCTTCGACCACATTTGCTGGCTATCGCTACTACGGCGACTAGAGGACGAGAAAAAAAATAGAGGAAATAGAGAAAAAAAGAAAATTCTAAAAAAAAATTATTTAAAACTAAATCCGGGAATTTTCACAAGAACTTAATACTTTTAGGTTGTTTTAAATTCACCTAAGGGTCCGTTCGTTTTGTGGAAAAAAACTTCCGGGAAAACATGTTCCGGAATTTCCAGTATTCGGATGGCGGAAAATAGATGGTCAAAGAAAATGTTTTCTAGTCAATAGAAAATCTCCTTGTAAGATTGTGGAAAATGATTTCCTCTTTTGAGAAGAGGAAAACATTTTCCACAACTTCTTCCACCTTGTTTTTTTTCACCAACACATTTATGCTTTCTTTTTCATTTTTGTTTTTTCTTTTAAAATCAAGTTTTTAATTTTTTTTTTTTTTTCCATTTCATCTTCTTCCTTGGTGGCCGATCGCCGGCCATGGCAGCGACCGGCGACCGGCCGCAAGCCAGCTCGAGCCTCGCCCTAAGCCGGCGAGGCTCCGCCTAGCCCACCGGGCGAAGCCAAGCTCGCCCGAGCTTGGTGAGCTTGGGCCTCGCCAAATTGGGCGAGGTAGAGCCCCGGCTTGGGGCGGAGCTCGGGGCTGCCCATTTGGCAGCAGAACTTGGGCTCTCGATCCGGGCAAGCCCGAGCTCGCCGCCAAATTTGGGAGCTTACGGCTTGCCGAGTTTGGTGAAACTCGGCGAGCTCGAGCGAGATCGGCCGAGCCTCGAGCTCGCCGGATCGGGCGACCGAGTCTTGGTCGGCCGCCGGGCAACCGGCCATCGTTAAGCATGTGGTGGCGCAGAAGGAGGAGGAAGAAGGAGGAGGAAGGAGGCGGCGGTGAAGGAAGGAGGAGCCGAGAGGAAGAAGGAGGAGGAAGGAGGAAGGAAAAGAAAAAGGAAAAAAAGAAAAAGAAAAAGAAAGAAATAATAAAAATTTTGATTTTTTAAAAATACAAATAATTAAAAATTCATTTTAAAAAAAATATAAAAAATAAAACTAATTTTTTGGTTAGTTAAAATAATTAAAATTTAATTTTTGATAATTTTTCCCAAATAATTAAATTAGCTAACGAGCGGTGGAAAATGTTTTCCATTCGAAGTTTAGGTTTCATTAGAATACCGAAAAATATAGTCATTTTCCTGTTAAATGACTTCTAGAAAAATGTTTTTTGAAAACATGATATTTTCTATGAAACGAACAGACCCTAAGATTAGTGTGGGTTAACATGCCTAATTAGGGATTATTAGACCATGGTTGGCTTGTAATCTAACTTAGGGAAATTTCACCATCACAATTGGGAATTAACTTGTTGTATGACAAGTTAAGAGAATTGATTATGAGTGGTTAAGTGAAGTTGGATGCTCTAATGCTTAGTGATCTCGGTTAAAATCTTGAAATTTGCCTTGTTAATTTTCGGTTTACTTTAGATTATGTTTATTTTGCAATTTTAATTAGCTTTTGAATCCTTTTAGTTTTGGCTCTTTTATATTTCAGTCTTATAATTGGTTTAGTTCATATTTTACTTGTCTTTTCAACTTGGTTAGCTAAATTTTTGGATGGATCACCTTTGGTAAGTAATTGGATAATTAGAGACAATCCTGATGGGAACGATACTCACTAATCACTTTATTATTTATCGATGTTGTGCACTTGCAACTCACCTAACATATGGAAAATGCACAAGCTAAGAGAATGACTGCTATATGTCCTGTCATGAAGGTTGCATTTGATTTTGATAACTAAGCCGCTTGAGCATTCTTGAATTTGGATCATTTACTTTGTCATCTGCACAATTTACTTGCTGGATGAAAGTTTATACGTGCAATCATTGGGTAGACAATAGGATTGTAAAGTATATTGTTTGGTTCCTAGTAGGAATGTATGGCATGGTGCCTTTCACAAGGACAATTTTGTTTATTTATCATTGAACCTAGTGGCCCCTCAATAGGTAATGGGAGGCCCCTATCGGCCCTTAAAAATTTAAAAATAAAATAAAAGAAAAGAATTAAAAGTTTCAAAAAAATTTCACATCAGTGTTGACATCTTACATAACATGATTGATGCTAATATGTAATTATTTTTGAACTTTGTAATTTTTTTTCTTTTTTTAGTCTTGTGTTGCTTGTTATTCAAAAGGTTATCTTTTTCTCATGATTTGTCCAAGGAGGATGGGTTGATTTCAAAAGACTATTCATGTGGTACGTAGTGGTTGGCTATCCCCATGACCTTGGTAGTTGTAACTTTTTCTCCGTAATGATTATGAACGTATAAAAAATGTGCTTAGAGTCTTGGATAAAGTGAAATAGTAACTATAACTAGAGTTGTAACTGTCTAAATGTAACTATTGCTGGTAAGTACTCAACAAAAGTATTGTAAAAACTCTATTTTTTTTCTTCGTTTATAAGACACTTAAGTGAAAGTTTGTTTTGTTCCTTTCATCTTGTTCCATGCAAATTCACTATTCCTGCACTTTAAATTTCAGAATTTGTTCCACTTTCTTTTAAATTTTAAGCCAAACAACTTCCACTCTAGGATGAATATATAAGGCTTTTAATCGCAAAAAAAGAAAGCAAAAAATCAACCTTTTTTGTGAAAGATTATTCACTTTCTAGATACAACAGAACATTACAGCAATTTAATCTTTCTGATTACTTTGAACGCAAGGAATAGGACATCGTGATTGACATAACTATTATGACTTCAAAAATGGTGGTCGAGTGGCCATTGCTTGGACCCGGCTTTGCTATTATTGGTTTCACAAAACTGAACGTTTTTTTTTATTAAACAGGGCCAGTAGTCACGTATTAATTGCAAAAACTTAATAATCACTAACCTCATGCAAATTCCTAATCTTCCATAGTAAGATTTGCATTACAGAAATTATTAGTTATGTTCAAACTTATCGTTGTAAGGAAATCAATATAGAGAAATGGAATGACACATGATTAAATTGGCATTCATAGGAATGTTCACATGATTAAATTGGCATTCATAGGAATGTCGAACATGCGACTAAGAAACAATAAATCCTTCTAGTTAGACAAAAACCGGTTCACCCGGGTCAGTATTGTTTAATTATTCTGGCAATTTTCCTCATTTGCAATAATTGGTCACATGTCAGTGTGTGTAACTAACTGGGACTGCTTACTTTTCGAACCAAAATACCCTAAAATCTATCAGAGATCCAACTGTATATTCGAAGACCTTCTATAGTTTGTGTGGCTAGGAACTTCCTGTCACGCCCCGAACCTCGAGCACGTGCACATCCCACTGCGGCCGATAGAAAAGCGACTTCCCAGGATACGTCGCCGACCCATTATTTTTAATGCACATGCGGAAGCGAATAATTAATCCCCAGACAAAACTCAATTGGGATAGAAAAGCAGGATCACATTTTTAAAACCAACCACATACTTTTTATACATATCAAACCAGTTGATTTACAGGACTAGGCTATTAACAAAAGATCTATAGAAGATCAGTCCTAAAAAACAAAGCTGTCCTAAGACCAGCTAGACAGGTCCATTCGCCATCTCTTCAGGCTCCACAGGCATCGGGTCTTCCACCAACCCATCTGGAGGATCAACATCACTCTCACCTAGAGCGGCATCTATAATATCAGGGGGAATATCAAAACACCTGAGAGGGCCATCCAGGAATCCATCAGGTCTATAGCGATACCACGCTCTAAATCGATGAGGGACTCTACCAGGAAGGTTCTCATCGACCCAGATGGTAGTCACCACAAGCTCATAGACCCAATGACTTCCGGGATCGGCATAGTCAAAAATCCTCTCAGTGACCCTCACTGGTCTACCAAAAAGCTCCGGAGGATCCGCCATCTAGGGACCTGAAATATTATCCCACAACCGGGATGAGACAATGTCTCAGCGAGTCCTACCCTCTAGAACTCGATTAGGAAGAAAATAAGCCCCAGGGTGCTCTAGCCACACAAAGAGAATAGAGGACTTACCTCGCCTCAGTCCTTCCTGCACGTCAGTGCAATTCATACGTCGATAAATTCATACCATATATCAATTCATATCATCTATCAATTCATACCATCTATCCATCCATTAATAAATCACGGCTCACACAAGCTGATATAGATGGTAGCTCGCACAAGCTGATATATGCATAGATGATAGATCGCACAAGCTAATATATGGATCATTGCTCTCACAAGCTGACATATATAAACCAATTGCTCGCCAAAGCGGATAATTCAATAATAAACCAACTCATATCTCAATTCAATTAATCAATCAATCCAATCGATTCAAACTAGTCATACAAATCAATTACGGTGCTAAAAGCCAACACCGGGTATTTTCAAGTTAAATACCACAACTTCATCAATATCACGCAATTCCACACTTTGGAATAATTAACCATAATCGTCATTTCCACTCAATTTCTCAATTAAACATACAATTAGCATAAACTGACCGCACCTTTGCGATCGGCGCGAAATTCTAACGACCGGCCATCCCGGCTAAATTTTCGAAATTATTAAATAATTAAATTTAATTCCGAAAATTAAATAATTAAATATTATATTATAATAATATAAAATAATAAAATAATATTTAAAAATTCGAAATAATTATTTAATTACAAATAATCAATTAGGGCTTAAATTAGATTACACTAATTTAAACATACAATTAGCCATAATTAAACATACATTAAACTAATCATACAACTAATCTAATTTACATTAAAATAATCTAATCTAACCACCTAAACCTAATTAGACTAATCTAAACACCCCTTAAGCATGATTAACTTGCTAAGCGAGGTTTAGAAGATAAACTCACCGGTTTTGCGCGCTGGTGAGTTCACGGCAACCACGACGCCAAGGCGGTCGATAAACCCTAAAGCTGCGACACCAACGGAGGCCGGGAAGACATTGAAAACGGGCCTCGAAGTCTGAAACTTCTTGCTGTCTTCTTGATTCGATCTTGCTTTGGAGAAGAGCTGTTCGGTGGCCTGATTTGCTGGAAACGGCAGAGGAGGAGCAGCAGCGGCTTCAGGCGGTGCAGGCGGAGGTTCCGGCGACCCTGCTGGCTCCGACGGTGGCCAGGCGTGGTTGAACGACGGCCTGAACGAGCGGACACAAGCGGAGCAGCTGCTGGACGAACTGGAGGGCGCGACGACTGCAGCTGGTTCCGGTTGGCTTCCACGGGCGAGTGACGGCGATGGGGAGGTCAGACGGGTAAGAGGAAGCTTCGGGCGGCTCCCAGGCGGTGCTGTGGCTGTCGAACGGCGAGGTAGACGGCCAAAGGATGTGGGGACGAAGGCGGAGCAGCGGGCGGACTCGCGGCTGCACGGATCGGACGCGCAGCGAGCTAGCTGCTCCGGTGGGCTTGTGGGGCTTCGGACGGCTGCTGGACGATCTCCACTGGTTTCTCAAGCTTTTTCCCTTCCTCAACCATGGAGAAAGCTGCCGCACGAGGGATTCAAGGAAGGAGAAGCTTCAGCTGAAGCAAGGGCCCCCCAAGAGCTCTTCTAGCTTCAACACTTGTCAATCTCTCTCTCTCCTTGGCCCCACCATGGCCGGCCCACCCTTCAGCCTCTTTCTCTCTCCTCTAGCTTCCCTACAAGCTAGTTAATAGGTCCAAAATGTGGTGTGCCAAGGGGATTTCGAATTTTGAACATTTGTTCACTTAATTCACTCAATTGCCAATTAATTCCATCCAATTGAAGCTCAATTAAATCAACCCATGTGTCCTCGGCCTTCTCATGACATTTCCCGTCAAATGATCCAATTTGCATCCCGAAGATTCGATTAAAAACGGCCCTCGACAATCCCGAACAAAAACGGCATTACTTTGCATTTCCGCCAAAAATCTCGGTTTGTAGAAAAATCTTCTGGAGATGAGTCGACGTTCTTTAAATGAATTGTGACATGCCAAAACCTTCAATTTCTGAATCCGGGTTTAAAATCACGGTTAATTTCAATCTGGCGCGATTTGAGCGCGACCTAATCTACCGGGTAGCTTTTAGGAAATTTTCAGTGCAATTGACCGTGTTTGATTATTTTCAAACCACGACATAAATCTTCGACACATTAGCGACTCCCGATTGTCGTGAAAATCTCGAGATTTCAAATACGGACACAGGGTACCCAAAACGACAGAATAATCAGTTCAGTGCCGGTCGACGAGGATATTGAAATCAGGTGGAATCACCCACACTCTAATTACATATCTCAGTCGAATCGACCTATTACTGATCTTTGTTCGATTCCGACAATGTCGTAATGATCCTTGCAGATTTATACGGTCGAGCAGTCGGTTCATGGTCAGATTCTTAAGCCTATTGCATTTAAATTCCTTAACGGCTTCACCTGATAGACTAGTTATCTCATGAGTGATCGACTCGGAGAATTGAACTATAAGCGCGTCGATGAAAAGTCCGTCTCATTTAATTGAAAACAGAATCAGAAATTTGGGATGTCACACTTCCTGTGTGATGCCAACTCGGAACCACTTAGTTTTTGAACCAAAATACCCTAAATCATCTGTCGGTGACCAAACCGTATCTACATATACCTTCTATAGTTTGTGTCTAGGAACTTCCTAATTCTAGCTCAAACAGTCCTCTTCCCATCATCACAAGCTGAAATGTCGAGCGCAGATTCCGGAGGTGCCTGGCCGTGGTCGTGGCTTGCTAAAGAAGCGAATGATGCAATTCCTAGAGCTACTGCAACACTGCTTGTCATTGTAATAGCAGCTCTTACTTCTTTCTCTTTGTTGAGGAGGCGAAACCACACAACGGCTCCATTGCCTCCAGGGCCCCAAGGCGTGCCATTCTTTGGGTACCTCCCATTCCTAGGGACTGATCTCCACCGGAAATTCGCTGAATTGGCCGAGACATACGACCCCATCTACAAACTCCGGCTCGGAAGCAAATTATATATTGTGGTCAATTCTCCGTCACTGGCCAAAGAAATTGTGCGGAACCAAGACATGACGATTGCCAATCGGGACCCGAACATTGCCGGTGTCATTGGAACATACGGCGCAAGGGACATTGCCTTCTCAAGCCAGGGCCCTTATTGGAGGAATCTCCGCAAACTGTTTGTACGGCAGCTGATGAGCAACACAAGTCTGGACGCCTGTTACGGTTTGAGAAGGCAGGAGGTCAGGAAAGCTCTGAGTGATCTGTATAGAAAACCCGGGGTGCTGGTAGATATTGGCGAATTGGCCCTTCTGATCTTGGTTAACATGGTGATGGCAATGCTGTGGGGAGGAACGCTTCAGGGAGAAAAGGGTGAAGCCATGGCCTCTGAGTTTCGAAAGGTGGTGGCCAAATATATGGTGCTCTTAGGTAGTGCGAATGTTTCGGACTTTCTCCCGGCACTCACTTGGCTTGACCTGCAAGGAGTGGAAAGGGACATGAAAAGCGTGCATCAGTGGTTGGATGGTTTTATTCAGCCGATTATCGATTGGGCCACCAAAGAAACAACAAATGAACTATTCAAGCAGAAGGAAGGAGAACCTAAATGCAATGAACAGAAAAAGGACTTTTGCATATTTTCCTGGATATGGAGATAAATCTTGAAGATAACCAGTCACCAGTGGACAAGAATGTAGCACTCAAAGCCATTCTTCTGGTAAGTTTATTAATCCAGGTGACTAATTCTTATGTGGACATGCATGGCTATTTAATGAGCTAATGCACTAGAAAGTGCAGTTAATCGTCTTTTGCAACTCTAATTTTGGAAACCTAATCTCTGCATCAGCATCCCTCTCTCCCACACCCCCCCAAAAAAAAAAAACCCTCCCTCAAAGAGACTCCATTTGTAGGCTCTCAGCTTCAATTTTTGAAATTGAGAGCCTGTTTTGCTCTGCTTTTCTTTTCTAGGCCTTGATTTCCTATTTATTCTCTCCCGATCTAATCTGAGAGGCTTTTCCTGCCTTGTTTGGGGTTTTCTTTTGCTCGTCGCGGTGAATAAATCTGCTTGCAGGTTAATTTTGTGAGGTCATCATCACCATTCCAACTAGTACAATGCCCGGGACGTGGTTCTATGACTTCTTTGAAATTAGGCAGAAGCTCTTCTCTCTCGATTTAAGTGTAGACCTAAATTTGGGAGCTTGTTTCTCTTGACCTAAATCTAGATCTAAGAGTTTCATAGAGGTATTTGATCTAAAATTTGTTGTTATCCCCATATGGTGATAGCACGCACTCCAAGCCACAGTTTTTGGAGGGTAAGATCTCTATATATGCCCATAACTAATAGGTTCGGTAATCGGCTGCTAATTGTTTTTCAATGCTGTGACAGATTTGGTCTTTTGGGATGAAAGAGTGCTTATAACTACAAACTGTACTATTCTGTTTTGTTTTGCAGCTCTTTTGGGATTTGCTTTACTTGGAAGGTTTTTATGTTCTCTCATGTATGATTATGACAAATGAATAAAATTTTATTTCGACCAAAAAAAAATCTGTTCTTGGTAAATGCATTTCAAATCTTGGCCGCTATAATTATGAGTAAATGTCTAGTGATTATTACTATAGTACGTACTCGTTTTGAAATCCATATTAGCTCTTGAATACCATAATTTTCAACAAGCGTCTTATATAATGATGAAATAAATATAGCAAGGTTGATATAATGCAAAGGTAATTTAATTATTGTGTGCCATGTATCATGTCAAGATTGAAATATCTTTCCATACCTCTTGTTTCGTATCTTATTGTCTAACTTAGGTTGTGTGCAACCTTGCCCTCTCCATAACTAAAAGCTCCATGTTTTGACTAGAACGTCAATTCTTCTCTATTGTAGTGCTTCATTACGTATTTAGCTTTATCAGACATTATAGCAATTGACTCTCTCATGAAACTTGGAATGTGTGGAATAGGACATTGTAATCGCAGGAACCGATGCGACTTCAACAATGGTCGAGTGGGTGATGGCAGAGTTGCTGCAAAACCAAAATGTGATGAATAAAGTAATCCACGAATTGATACAAGTCGTGGGGGAGGATGCGATGGTCGAAGAGCATCACTTGCCCAAATTAAAGTACCTCAACGCGGTCATTAAGGAGGCATTTCGTTTGCATCCGGCGGTGCCCTTATTGTTGCCGCGGACCCCAAATGCTTCCTGTGTTGTCGGGGGTTACCTGATACCAAAGGGCAGCAATATATTCTTAAACATGGGTTATATCCACAGGGACCCCAAGATTTGGGACAAACCATCGGAGTTTAGACCCGAGAGGTTCTTGGAAGATCCCAGCAAATATGATTTCTCGGGCAACAACTTCGCATACATGCCGTTCGGTTCTAGCCGGAGGATGTGTGCAGGGCTTGCGCTGGCAGAGAGGATGCTACCGTATGTTTTAGCCTCTCTTTTGCACTCATTCAAGTGGGAATTACCGCCAGGGTTTGAGCTGGATTTATTGGACAAGTTCGGCCTAGTTGCCATTCCAAGACTGAGATTCTCCGCTCCGGAGCTCTACATGTCGGACAAATCTTTCATTAGTCTCTAAGGCTTTTCATTTCAATTCTAAGAAATAAGCGTATCCTGCCAGTATCAATTAAGCATCTACTCAATTGGACCTGGGTTTGAAAAAAATTTATGCTGCTTTTGTTTGTAATAGTAGAAAGAATTTCTATTATCTATTGGTTCCTCAGGTCAGTTAGACCAGAAGATTAGGTCATATGCTTTTGTTTTCAGGAAGTATGTGGACAAATCCACAGAGAGAGAGAGAGAGAGAGAGAGAGAGAGAGAGAGAGAGAGAGAGGCGGTGTTCTTTATTGTCCGGTCCACTAGATTAGATCAGTATCCGATTCCCACTACTTAGCGGTAACAGTTCGTTACTCTCTATCTGCACCTTAATTTTGGCATGTGAATTTATCATCCATCTTATAAGAAAAGTAAGGGATTGGGTTCGACCTCTAAACGAAGATATTAATATTGCATGATTTGTTGCTTGCATTCTCTGTTGCATTTTTTGCCCGTGGGTACTAGAGGCATTTAGATTTAGGATTAATGCATTTGCATCAAGCATGGGTCATATTAAATGAGAAAGGGGCTCGGTTATGGACTACATCGGTCCAATGGGCAATCCGGCATCGAAGGTGAGAGAGAATCCCTGTTTCCAAACTTTTTTTTTAGCTCTAAGTCAGTTGATTTGGACAAGTCCAAAAAGAAGTGGGAGACATGTCCTAATTCCAAGAAAGTGGGAGCTATGTTTTTCATTTCGAAGATGATGGGAGCCTATCTTCAATTTCGTGGGTGTGAGAATTAGTCTTGATTTGGCTAGGGGGATAATGTTTCCAAGATTGGTGCCCATTCTTGACCAAGGTTCACCGAGTTGGACAGAGGTTGGCCGAGTTTGATCGAGGTTGGCCGAGGTTGACTGCGATTGACCGAATTTCAAGATGAGATGATCGATGTTGGCGCAATCTTAATTGGTCTTGGAGAAGTCAGCAGACGGGAGCGAGCGATTAAGAAACAGAAAAGTCGGTGAACTTGGGAGATTAAAAGGAACCCACTCGAATTCTTCCGAAGACATCCCCTCGATTCACATTTCTTATCTTCATCATCGTCAATTAGATACATACCGTAATGTTTGGTGGGATTGCTACCAATTGCCAATTGTTTTAAGAGGTTAAGTTTTTAGAATAGTTGATAGTGGTCCTATAAAATCTCATTCATACATAACCTTTCAAAAAATTTTGCTTAGAAAATATATACCTTGGGATCCTGGTGTTGGCAATCCATCACAATCTCGGGGTTCCTTGTTGAGGTATTCTTCTAAGGTGGGATTTTGTCCCTTTTTACATAGTGGTCGAATTCTAGCTAGAGTAGCATACATGATTTTTGCCTTGATTGTTTGCAAATCCGTGCTCAGATGTGCATTGGTTGTGATTTATGCGCAAGGGATTGAGTTTCCATGTTACTAGAAGATTGCATGAATTTGATCTGATGAAGTTTGCATCTTTATTGCTTGAACTTGTCCTCATATGCGTAAAATCACTCCCGGTCACATTAAATCGATGCCCCTTGCTTATTGGATTGGAAGAGTAATTCTTCTTGCATGATAATATTGAGTTACACGTGAACTGCGTGGCCGGCTCCCGTAGCAATCCTTAGTTGTCCCCTCTTTGATGGGTTTGCATGCTTTTGATGATATCTCGCATGTTAGATTGGCCTTGCTTTAATTTATATGCATCTAGATTCGGATTTATGTTGTTTGCAAGAATGATAAGTTAACATTGTTAACCATCAAATTTGCAGACATTCATGTAAAAGTAGGTTAAAGGTTTCACCTTTCGATCGTGGCTTGCATTCGTGTCCAAAGGATCGAATATTTCCGATAAAGATCGATCCTTTACTGCTGGTTTATGCATATTAGTCTTAGTGCACGTAGTTTGATGAGAAAACATAAAGACTGCATCTTTAATTGTTTTAGTTAAGCATGTCATTCTAGAATTAAATTAGGTGACTTTGCACCTCAGATTATGAGGTTTTCGTTTGATTATTTGTTATTTGATGTAATTATTAATTACGCTACTTAGGATGTTTTCGGCCTCTAGGGAGATTTTTAGGACTTTAATTCGGCATCTTTGCATTAGATAAAGCAAAGACAATAAAAATTATCTTAGAATTGCATTTAAATTGCATCTAGAATTTGTTGCATTATAGGATTAATTAACTCATAATTAATTCTATCTCCTATATGTTAGCATTTATTTTATCACTTAAATTATGCAATTCATTTTTATTAGCTGAGTCTAGTGCACAATTAATTTTGATTTAGAGCTCACAGTAACCCTGTCCCGAGGCTTAATAACAAGGCTTTATTTAATTTTCGCCCGATTCAACTCAGGCTCTCTATTTTCCTTGCTGTATATTTAATTCATCTGTTTGCTATTTATTATTGCAGGCATGTTTATTTTTACTGGTTGAGAGTTTTAGAGTACATAAAATTGATGATTATTGCATATAAATCATTTTTATAAAAGATGAGACTTACCGAATAATTGGTGTTATATTTATCTAGCATAACTATGTCGTGTGACTAGAATATTTGGTTCACAGGAGTAAGATGGACTTATGCATCCTACTTAGGTTTCTAACTGACTCATTATAGGTTAGTGGTGGCTCCAAAGAAAATTTAATTTATTGAATGTAAAAACCAAGCTGCAATTAATGGGGTTTGGGATGACTCATGGTAGGCGTAGGCACCACCTTGCGAGAGGAACCATTCGCGCTTCCTTAGTAATCCGTCAAGTTCATTCGGGACATCTCAATTCACCTTGGGAGGGTTGCAACATACTCCAAATCCCTCATGAATTTCCTCGTAAGTGGATTCAACATGGAGGCATCGATCCTTATTTTGGAGCAATTCGCCATGCCCTGAGTCTGCATGTTGGAAAAGGGTTCACTGTCATGGCAAGAATGGCTCTACTTGACACTCGTTTTCTTGATTACCAATGTTTGTGACCTATTTCTAAATTACGTGGTTCTTTCAAATCCAAGGCTTGTATGATAGTGAAGGTCCAGTTGTAGATTACTAGTGCTCCTCAAACTCCAAATTTCACCGCAGCAACTGTTCATTACCAAATGGCATAAAAAAAAAAAAAAATCAAAATCGTGCCATCAACCTTACTATGCCTGGAGCTAAAGATGCTCTCCTCATTTCAATCGATAACAATCAGATGCCATCGTGTGTCCTTATGCCCAAACAAATTCTCACGACTGAATTAGTCAAACTCCTTCTTGATCTAAGGTGACAAATTATGAAAAGCTTCATCATAATGTCTGATTGATCCTCTCATTCATTTCTTAAGAAAATTAGGGATCAAATTTGTTGATGGCAACATCCACAAAATTGGACCCCTAAACCGAAACATTGATTTTGTATGGTCTTCCATTCGCATTTCTTACTGCATTTTTCCACATTAAGATACTAGAGACATCTACATTCGCGCCGAATGAAAGTTGTGCCCGGCTATTAATTTCATTTGAATTGGCTTGATAGACAACCCGACATGTGAAATGAGCCTTAAATTCATTTAAGCTTTTATGGCCAAGCCCACACTAGCCCGGCCCCCTTTGATGAACTCGGCCACTTGCCTTAGGCCTTAGCCTCCACATGATTAGCATGTGCCATTCCCAATTAGGAAACAAAGCTATAAAAGGCAAGTGACCGAAAGGGGCTTTGGCCGGCCAAACAAGGAAGAAGGGGGTTGGCCAAGTTTGGAAAATGTAGAAAAAAATAATGGGTCAGAAATAAGGGGAAGGACATCCTGGCCAAGGAAAGGATCATCAGGTGATTTGTGGTGATTGAAATTGGGAAGCAAAGAGGAAAGCTCATCTCATTGAAATGACTCCGACTCCAAGCAATAAGCCAAGTAAAAAATCGACTAATTTATATGATCATGTGCAAATTCGCTGTGTATTTGATCTACTGTAATCATATTTCCATTCGTTAATTTGTTGTCTAGATTAAATTCGTTGCTGCCTTTATGTTGATTGTTGCTAATCGTCATCGATTTCATCGAAGGTCTATTTTCAAGAGGTTCAAGATCGGATTTAGGATAGTGTCCTCAACCACCAAGAGCAGGGTGAATTGCTGATTTTGATAACTGAGCCTGCTTGAAGGTATTCTTTAATTTGGATCATGTACTTTGCCATCTGCACTATTTACCTGCTACATGAAAGTTTATTTGTGCATCTCAAAGGGCGGACGATAGGACTGTAAAGTACAGTGCTTGGTTTGCTGATAGAACTGGAGAGTACGGTGCATTTCACAGGGACACTTTCGGGAATCATTAACTTCACCGAAAAGAAATTTTGAAAAATAAATAAAAAGAGATGAGCTAAGATGACTATAGCAATATTCTTAAAATGGTCCCTAATTTTAGGGCTCCATGTATTCTTTAGACCTTATATTTTATTTTGTTCCTTGGTATAACGGTTAAGGAATGTTGGAATTATTTTGGCTTAGAAAAAAACTGTGGAAAGAGAAATTAATTTAAGAAAAAAAAAGGTGCATAATTCCAGGAAGGTATGTTTTGCATTTCCTTTTTGCTAGATGATTTTTTTTTTCTTTTGGTAAATGTAAGAATATATTGAGTTTTAACTAACTATACAAAAGATCCGGCGCCAAAAACTTTCACTCATAGTGACAACAAGTCAGAATAAGTGGAAGTGAGCCGAAGTAAAAGAAAGCCAGCCGCAAACAAGGCAGCAGACAAAACAAAGAACAACCTAACCCATAGGCACAAAGAACAGCAAAAGAAACACCACTAAGGCAGGACGGAAGAAGCAAGAAATGGCAGCCTTCAAAGTAAGGAGATCCACCGTAGCTCCGCACAACAAACGGAAGCCAACTAGCCACCGAGCAGACAAATCCAAAGAGCGGCACAGACTAGCCCTCCGAAGTCACCAACCTCGAAAACAGAAGCTTCCAGTAGCAGAACATTAGGAAGGTAGCAAACCCAATCATCCAACGTAGGTCGAAGCCCGGAAGAAGCACCGGCGAAGCAACACACCAGGAACAACAATCAAGGCAACGAAGGCATCCAAACTAATTAGGAAGGACCAAGTCCGTAGAAGAGAACACGGAGGGGTCGATACCCCAACTACGTTGGAGCCTCCTATTTCCTAAGAAGCACCGACACTCTCTGAAAGCCTTCGTGTCGTGTCCGACACTCTGACACGTGTCCGACACGCTCCGACATGCTTCGACACGCGATCAACGAGTGTCGGGAAATCCGACACATGGTCAACTCTTCCTGACACGCTTCGACACGCAAGTCCGAAATTCCGACACGCGATTCCAACACGCATGGGGTCAATTTTAATAATTTTCAATAATTAAGGGGTCAAAATATCAATATATGAAAAAATAATGAAAATAACAAAAAATAAAGGGGAAAGAAGAAAATTCTTACTCTCAAGTTTCTCACTTATAAGTTTTGACCTTCTCGTGGTGATGATGGAATGCCCCTCTTCTCGCTGGCGTCACTCCGACTTGAAGTTGTGATTTTTTTTTGCTTCTTTCTGCCTCTGGCAGGCATCGCCTACGAGTTATCTCTTTTGGTCTATGTCATTGCCTTGTGAGTTATCTCTCACATTTTCCATGGCGAATTTAGTTATTTCCTTTTCTTTTGGTTGTACTTCGAGAGTTCTTATCTTGGATTTTCAGTTTTCTTGAACCTTGTTTTGTAGAGGAGCTCCAAGCTAGTCTATATCATGAACTCCAAACTCTGTCTGGGACTATAAAAAATCTCATAAGAAAACAAAACACGTTCCTTCAAATTTACTCTTTTGTGTTTGCAATTTTTGAATTTTTCATTTAATCTTTGTCAAATTAAAACAATGAATGATATTAATAAATGCTGAATTAATATTTTAGTATAAATTAATTCTATGCTCTTTTTATTATTATTTTTATTTATATAATATATATTTAATAAATAACTTGTCGGAACGTGTCGGAATCCCCTATTTTTTGAGAAATGACGTGTCAGCGTGTTGTGTCATGTCGTATCGCGTGTCGCGTGTCCGTGTTGGTGCTACATAGCCTATTTCTTGGGTTATCCACCACATTCTTGAAGGTCAAAGCCTTGTCCCTGACCGCTTTGATAAGATGGTTTTTCAAAGTCGACACTAGCTCTTCTCCCCTAAAGATAATATTATTCCTCTTCTTCCATGTGAAATGGCACAGGGCACCAAAGGAGAACCGAGCAATGCAGTGGAGGAAATCCTTACTAGAAAGGAACTTCAAAGCCCATTGGATAGAGTCGGGCCTAGAGTTACAAAAGGTGCACAACGCACTGTCAAGTCTACCATAGGAAAGGAGGAGAACCTGGGTAGGTAGACGGTTTCTAGTAATCAGCTAGAGATTGAATTGAAATCTTGGAGCGATCGAATTGTTCCAAATAAGTGAGGCCCAAGGGACACGGTTCTTCTTCCTCCTAATGGCTTCCCAAGCTGAGGCAACCGAGAAGACACTGGAAGAGTTCCCAAGCCAGGTAAACCGATCAAGGGTCTGAGATAGTGTAGGGAGGGAAAAATCTCACATCTCTAAGAAGGTCTTGATGGCGTAACCAGAAGGGGAGAAAAGGTTCGCCACCGTCGCTTGCCTTGAGAGCCCCGAGCTATAGATAAGAGAGTCCGAAATAAATAAGTTCAACGGGCCTCTCAGGTGCCAATGGTCAAACAATAAAGACACTGATAAGCCATGACCAACTCTCCAAAGAAAGGATAGCCGAAACTCCCTCCTTAGTTGCAGGATCTTCGTCCAAGCCCACGAACAAAAGGTTGGTTTGCTGGCCACCCAAAATCTTTTTCTTTTTAAGAAGGTAAAGTGAATCCATTTACACCACAACGATTCTTTATCCGTAAACAGAATCCAAATATACTTGAGCATGGCAACTTTATTACAATCACACAACCTGCGAACACCCAGTCCTCCCTCATCCTTCAAGAGACACACATCTTCCCAGGAGACCTTAGCCCCACCAACACCAAGGCCAGGGCCTTTCCAGAAAAACTGTCTCAAAATTTGTTCTATGTAGTCCAACACAGAACAAGGAATGATAAACATACTAGCCCAAAAAGCTTGGATAGAATGAAGGACAGACCTGATCAATTGGAGTCGTCCTGCGAAGGATAGGAAACACTGGGCCCAAGATTGGACCCTGGATGTGATGCGGTCAATAAGGGCAATGCAATCCGCCTTCCCAAGCCTCGAGGAGATAATGGGCACCCCTAGATACCGCACCGGCAGCTTCCCTTCCTGGAAACCAAGGGCCATAAGAATATGATTCTGTAAGGAGGAAGACCCACCCGCAAGAAAGACCTCGCTTTTGTTTGTGTTTGGCCTCATCCCACTCCAGGATGAGAAGGTATCAAGGCCTCCTTTTAAAAGAGAAACTGATGCCAAATCTGCCTCACAGAAAAGGAAGACATCATCAGCGAAGAAAAGGTGGGATAAGTTCAAAGCTTTGCACCTCCAAAAATACTTGAATTCCGGTAGCCTAGTGCGAGAGCTCAAAACCCCAGAGAAACCTCCTCTACCAAGGTAAATAGATAGGGAGACATAGAGTCCCCCTGCCGAAGGCCCCGGCCACCAAAGAAAAACCCATGTAACTCCCCATTAATCGAAATAGAATTCTTAGGAGTACATACACAAACCATGATGCGCCGAATCATCCACTCAGGGAAACCAAAAGCTGTAAGAGTTAGCTCAAGGAAGTCCCAATCAACTGTATCATATGCTTTTTGGAAATCCACCTTAATTGCACACTTGGGCAAATAAGGGTCTAGGTGCCAGCTGATTTTTTTTACATGGATAAAAAGTAAAATTTTATACATTATTTTGTGGTTTTGCTTAATCACGCATGCCTCTTCATGATCTCATCATGCTTTGGATGTCATATGTACCCACCAAAAATTTAATTCATCCAACTCAAAAATTGGAACTGGTAGATAGAGTGAAACACCATATATATAATGTATAATAATCCCATAGACAAGTCATTGGGATACTTTAATGCAAGCAAGATTAGAAACGACATGCACTTGATGAAGTAGGGGCCATATACACAAAATAAAATGGGGTGGAACCACGCTCTAGTATCATATTAGAAAATCCATTCCAAAAGTTTACATTATTAAATGGAGGAAGACCACGTGCATAAAAAGGCATACAAACCTTGTAGGCAAGCAATGTAAATAGTTTAACACATGTACTTTAGTTGTACTAAGTGAAAAACTAGCCGAGCTTGTGCGATAAGCCAATAATGGTATCGAGTTTATACACGAAATCATGCATAGTTGGTCTGATGTTGCTTGTTATTCAAAAGGTTACCTCTTTTTCTCGTGATTAGTTTAGTAAACGCATATATCAAATTTGTCATAATTCACCACAAATTCTACTAAATGCTGGAATTATAACATTGAGGAGGATATGTTAATTTTATAAGACTGTTCAAGTAGCAGGTGACAATTGGCCATCTTGATGACCTCAAAAGTTGTCGCTTCTTCTTCTTCTTCTTTTTTTTTTTTTTTTTTTTTTTTTTTTTTTTTTTTGTGAAGGTAATAAATATAATGGGGAAGGTAAAAGCTATACAACCCTCGGCTTCAAAAACTTACACTCTCAATGAACATGCTCATAAAGAGTGGAAGGAAGCCGAGCAAAAGCCAAGCGGCAAGCACAAGGCCAAAGCCAACACAAGAGACGCAGGCACACCCAAAAAACACCAAGGGCCTACCCAACCGGTGTGTAAATAGCAGAGTAGAAGATGGCAGGATCCAATTCCCAAAATTGTTGTAATATTCTATTTCTAGTGGAATCGTCCACATTCGTGAAGGTGAGAGCCTTATCTTGAACGACTTTGAGAAGACACTTCTTCATGGTCAAGGTGGAAACAGGCTCATCCCTGAAAAGAATATCATTCATATTCTTCCAGATGATGTGACAGAGTGCACCAAAGGAAAAACGGGCAATACATTTATGGAACTCCTTGCCCGAAAGGAAGGTGGTGGCCCAAGTTAGCGTTCCCTCCCAAGGCTTGTTCCTCCAAGGGAGTCCGCACCTAGTCACCCAAAAGAAGGCAATACGCGACGTAATGCAACATCCAAAAAATAAATGATCAATTGAATCAAGTACCTCATTACAGAAAGGGTTGAATGCAAGTTGTCGCTTCTTGTAGCCTTTGCATAACAAAAAGCGTGCCAAAATACTTGGAAAACGTGAAGCACTACTCCTTGTATGTAATTGTTGTTGGTGGTTATAAATACCCACCATAAAAAAATGTAAAAACTCTCCTTTTTGAGATACTTCAACGAATAAAGTTTTTATTTATTTATTTATTGCTAAAACAACTAATAAAGTTGAGAGAAGGACACTAAAATGTCATAAATTGTGTATGGTGCTCACTTTAGTGTTAAAAGTTTTTGTAGGCTCACTTAAGTGCCAAAATCGAAGAAAACAATTACCTAAGTGTCTCTAGTGAGAAATTCCGGTTGGAGAAATTACGTGGCATTTATAATTAAACGGTTTATTTGAGGCAGCATTTTCCAACACTGAAGTGATCACTTTTTCATTAAGATTGATATTGAAATGATCATTTTTTTTTTTTTAACAACGATTGGCACTAAAGTGATCAATGACTAGTATTGAAATGATCACTTATTAACTTGCTACACAACGTCAATTATGGATTATATATTGATTGGGCACATCGGCGAGTCATGTAAGATCAAGAAATTAATAAAATGTGGCCACGTCGGATTTTCAATGACTCAAATCGGAGTTGGCACTTAAATGATTCGAAAAAAAAACTTTTGATATTAAATTGAGCCCCTTGCACAACTTATGACACTTTTAGTGTCCTTCTCTTAATAAAATTTGTAATGTTTTCTATTCTTGCACTTTTAAATTCCACAATTTGTTCTCCACTTTCTTTTAAATTTTAAGCCAAGTAGTTCCCTGTCTAAGATCAACACAAAACCCATTTTTTTCACATAAAACCCAAAATCAACCTTTTTGGTGGAAGATTCTCCACTTTCTGGGTGGAACATGTCAAAGGATACCAAATCGGGAATATGATATTCAACAAATCTGTAGCAATCACTCCTTAACTAGAACCTGATATTGAGCAGATCTCTAGCAATCATTCTCGATATTCAGTAGATCTCTAGCAATCACTCATTGATTTATTCTGATTTATTTTTTATTTGTTTATATCCCTAACTTTAGCTGCTTTAGCTGCTCCTATTTTTCTATACACCTTCCATATCAGGAGCCCTAGGAATATTGTATCATTTCTTATAAATAGAAAGCTGTAAACATAGATCAATTATCTTAAATACAATACAAGTTTACATTCTCACATGGTATTAGATCTTTTCTAGCGAAAGCTTTTTTTTTAAAAATTCAAATGGCATGTTCACCCTCTTCAACAACTACTTCATCATCATGTACTACCCCTAGCTTAACAACCCGAATACTTAGATCCACAGCCACTAGAATTACTGCAAATTCCATCTCCTATCTAGCAATTGGAGTCAAGCTCATAGGAGAAAACTTTGTTTGGAGGGCACGCCTATTGCTATGTCTTTGAGCAAGCAAACTGCTACCAATTGTGGAAGGATCTTCCATATGTCCACCTAGCCAAATTGTGCAGACAGCAACAAATGGAACCACCACCATTGTTCTGAACCCATCATAACATCCGACGGCAACATATATTGAGATGTATATATTTTAATATTAGGTTGAGTTTTGGTTATGTTGAAGCTGCGTCCTGTGGAGAAAGGACAGCCGTGTCATGCTCCTATTCTTGTGGAATTAGGGTGTGATAGGGAATGGTGACCAGGGGCTTCATTTCCCTTGCCTGAAGCCAGAGCTTGTCAGATTATTCCAACTCCACCCCTAGTGGTAATTCCCACTTGAATGAATGCAAAAGAGATGCCATAACATAACATAGCATCCTCTTTGCTTGCAGAAGCCCCACATATCTCTTTTGATTGTAACTGAATGGAATGTGCTTGAAGTTGTTGCTTGAGAAATCTGTTATAGTTGATATAATCAACTAATAGCAGAAACTTCTCATGTTATGCTTAGAGAGAATGAATGAAAATAGAACATTGAACTTCATGCGTCCTTAATAAAAACTGTCATGTACAAGCAAAATAAGAACCTCTTTTGGAACTGCACACAAACGTGCAAAATAGAACCGCACACAAACGTGCAAAACAAACTTGTTCCACTTCCTAGAAAATAGCTAACAAACCAACCGCCTAACAAATAAACTTGACTGAATATAAAAAATAAAAATAAAAACGACAGAACATCACCAACAGCACTGAGACACAGCTCCAACAAAATCATACTTACTAGGATCTTCCAAGACCCTCTCTAAGTCTAAACTTCACCATTTGTCCCAAATCTTGGGGTCCTTGTGGATATAACCCATGTTCAAGAAAATTTCACTACCTTTCGGTATTGTGTCACCCCCGGCGACACAGGAAGCATTTAGGTGGCTCTGTGGCAATAGGCCGATGCACCTTCGCATTAATTATAGGAAATTAAATCAAGTTACAATTAAAAAAAGTATCCACTGCCTAGGATTGATGACCTAATTGATCAACTTAAAGGATGTTAGTATTTCCAAAATCGATTTAAGATTGGGGTATCATCAATTGCGGATAGGACATTCCTAAAATGGCTTATTGAACTTGATATGGTCACTATAATTTCGTGGTCATGCCTTTTGGTTTGACTATTGCACCGGCAACATTTAGTAAATTTAATGAATAGGGTGTTTAAGCTTTTTTTGGATCAATTTGTAATAGTATTCATTGATGATATTTTGGTATATTCAAAAGGCTTAGATGATCATGCACGGCATTTAAGATTTGTACTTCAAACACTTCGTGAGCACAAATTGTATGCTAAATTTGGAAAAATGTGAGTTTAGTTGGATAGCATGGCATTTTAAGGCCATGTACCAATCGATGAAGTGATATCTATTGACCAACAAAAGTTGAGTTGGTGATAAATTGGCCAAGACTAACGATAGTGACCGAGATTCAGAGTTTCTTGGGTCTAGCTAGTTATTATCAAAGATTTACAGAAGGAATTTCTCACCTTGCCGCTCCATTGACTCAATTGATGAGGAATGACGTGAAGTTCAAATGGTCTGATAAATGCAAGCAAAGTTTCCAATAACTTATAAGAAGATTGACTACATTTCGATTTTGATGATACTATCAAGATCTTGAGGTTTTTTAATCTATGGTGATGCCTCTCATAAGGGATTAGGTTGCATTTTAATGCAACATGGAAAGGTGGTTGTTTATGCATCAAGACAATTGAAGACACACCTATCTGACTCATAATCTAGAGCTTGATGCCATTGTGTTTGCATTGAAGATATGAATGAACTATCTGTATGGGGAAAATTTTGAGATCTTCACAAACCATAAAAACTTGACTTTCTTGTTTTCCAAAAAAGGATTGAATATGAGGTAGGAGTGTTGGATGGAATTATTAAAAGACTATGGCTGTGAGATTTGGTATAGCGAATAGGGTTGCAGATGCTCTCAATGAGAAATCTACACAAGTAGTTGCACATATGATGGTCAACGAATGGACCTTACTTGTAGAGGCTCAATTCTGAATTTCGATTTGATATGAATAGTCTTTAAAGTGTGATAATTACTCTTAGAATTGAGGATAGATTATGCAAAAATCAAGACTCTACAAAACAGATCTTGAAATTTCAAAAATCTGAGAAGAAGCCTTAGAAAGGAAAAAGGCTCGACTTTTAGGTGTTGGAGGATGAAGTTTTAAGAGTTCATGGACGTCTTTGCATGCCTAATAACGTCAATTTGAGGAATGAAATTTTATCGAAAGAACATCGAAATAATTACAGTGTACATGTAAAGAGTACGAAAAAGTATCAGAATCTTCACTAGCACTATTAGTGAAAATGTAGGTAAGTTTTTGGATGCAGGAGTATGGGATAGTATTGACAAGACCTGACTTTCTTCCTAGAGTTAATGTCTTGAATTCTAATTCTTTTGGTACTGGTATTAATACTTGGAAGAGGGCTAAACCTGGAAAAAAATTGTAAACGTAAATCATTAGAAATTTCCCATTACATTTTTCCTGTGATGTGTTTCATCGTGCTTCCGAATGCCTATAATAAATAAGAGTTATAATTTGAAAAGACGTGTTGCGTGTAACATTTTAGGCCATCACAAATACTAATATTTTACATAAAATATAATTTTTCTATGTTTGTTCCTATTGTCCCATAAGATTAGTAACTCATTCATGAAATTAGTATGTTTTTGCATTAAAAAACGTTCGGTATTGGCAACCAACAGTTAAAGTTTCTTTTTCTTAGCAGATGAAATAAATTGAATTAAATAAGTTATGAGGAATCTTTGGTCAAAGTGTTCAAGTATACGTCTCGAGTTTGTGCTCGTGTATTAGACACAACCCAAATTGGAGGATGTAGATCGACCCAAACTTTTCCGAAAGTGTGACGGAGTCATCCGAGTTGGTCATAATTTCTTGACCAATTCTATAAGATTTCTTTCTTTAAAGGCCGTTTCCCGTGAACATGCAGAGGGTTCTTCAATGCATGACGGGAATAAACAACTTGAGTTGAAAGATGATACGAAAAAGCAGCTATTAATGCATTACTCTGCTGTCCATGTCAATATTTCGGACCATTTGCCATAGTTTATTGTCAAGTGTCAAGAGATATTTAGGCAAAAAAAAAAAAGGACTTTGTTAACTAGAAAAATTCAATCAGTCTTATGGAAAACTGCATTGATTGCTTAAAAAGTGCTCCAGAGTACTCGATGATAAAGTCAATAGAAAATATGCAGCACCCGCTGCAAACGAACCCGCCACCTTGAGAACTGCCCGGTCGAATATATTATGCAGGACCAGAAACATTTTGCTCTTGATCAACATGACTTCGTCTTCTGGTCTAACCGACCTGAAGAACCAATAGATAACAGGAATTCTTTCTCATATTACAAAGAAAAGCAGCATAAATTCTTTTTAAACCCAGGTTTAATAATAAAAAAAACCCAGGTTTAATTGAGTAGATGCTCAAAACATGATTGATACATGATTTATTCGTAGAACTGAAATGAAGAGTCTTGATATTCTAATAAAAGTTCTAACTCGACATGTACAGCTCTGGAGAGGACGATCTTGGCTTGGGAATGGTGACCAGGGGCTTCATTTTCTTGACCACAAACCCAAACTTGCCCAATAAATCCAGCTCCACCCCTTGCTGTAGGTCCCACTTGAATGAATGCAAAAGAGAGGCCAAAACATACGGTAGCACCCTCTCTACCAGTGCAAGCCGTGCACACACCCTTCGACCGGAACCGAAGGGCATATACGTGAAATTGTTGCGTGAGAGATCATACTTGCTGGGATCTTTCAAGAACCTCTCAAGTCTGAACTCCGATGGTTTATCCCAAATCTTGGGGTCTCTTTGGATATAGCCCATATTCAAGAATATATTACTGCCCTTGGGAATTGTCTAACCTCCGACAACACAGGAAGCATGTGGGGTCCGAGGCACCAATATCGGCAGCGCCGGGTGCAAGCGAAATGCCTCCTTGATGACAGCATTGAGGTGCTTTAATTTGGCAAGTGGTTCTCTTCCACCATCTTGTCCTCCCTACTTCTGTCAATTCTTGGACTACTTTGTTCATTACATCTGAGTTCTGCAGCAACTCTGCCATCACCCACTCAACCGTTGTCGAAGTCGTTGTCGAAGTCGTATCGGTTCCGCCAACCACAATGTCCTATTCCACAAATTCAAAGTGTCATCAGAAAGAGTAAATTGTTGTCATGATTGATAAAGCTGAATACATGATGAAGCATTGTAATAGAGAAGAATCAACGTCCTAGGGGAAATATGGAGCTTTTTGTGAAGTTAGACAAGAGGATCCCAAACGAAGGGTATGTAAAGAGATTTCAATCTTGACATGATACGACCAACTTCGTACAAAAATTAGCACATGATAATTGAAATACCTTTGCATTATATCAATTTCAGTATTGCGCAAGATGCTGGTTGAAAATTACGGTACTCTAGGGCTGATATGTATTTGAAAACGAGTACAATACTCTAGTAATAATCACTTGACGTTAACTCATGATTATGGTGGCCAAAATATGAAAAGAACGAGGATTAACTATACTTACTATCACTACTGCATCAGGTCACTAATTAGTAATGTACGTCCATATGAGAACTAGTCACCTAGCTTAATAAACTTACAATAAAAATGGCTTTGAGGGCTCCGCTTTTGTCCATTGGTGACTGGTTATCTTCAAGTTCCATCTCCATGTCCAGGAAAATCTGCAAGAAGTCCTTTTTCTGTGCATTGCTTTTAGGTTCTCCGTCCTTCCGCTTGAATAGTTCATTTGTTCTTCCTTCAGTGGCACGGTCGATAGCAGACTGAATAAAATCATCAAACCACTTATGCACCCTTTTCATGTCCCTTTCAACTCCTTGCAGGTTAAGCCAAGCAGGTGCCAGGACAAAGTCCGAAATATTCGGACTACTTGCGAGCACCATGAGTTTAGCCACCACCTCTCGAAACTCCGTGCCCACAGCTTCGCTTTTCTCTCGCTTAAGCGTCCCTCCCCATAGCATTGCCATGATCACGTTAATCAAGATCAGAACTGCCAATTCGCCGATATCTACCGGCACCCTGGATTTTTTGTACAGATCACTCGGAGCTTTTTTGACCTCTTGCCTTCTCAAACCGCAACAGGCGTCAAGGCTTGCGTTGCTCATCATCTACCGTACAAAAAGCTTGCGGAGATTCCTCCAATAAGACCCCTGGCTTGAGAAGGTAATGTCCCTTCCTCCGTATGACCCAATTGTAGCGGCGATGTTCGGGTCCTGATTGGCGAACATCATGTCCTGGTCCCGCACAATTTCTTTGGCCAGCAACTGGGAGTTAACCACGACATATAACTTGCTTCCAAGCCAGAGTTTGTAGATGGGGCCTTAGGTCTCGCCCAATTCGGAAAATTTCCGGTGGAGCTCGGTCCCTAGGAATTGAGGTACCCAAGGAACGGCACACCTTGGGCCCCTGGCGGCAATGGAGCTGTCTAGTTTTTTCTTCTCCTGAACAAAGAGGAAAAAATAAGAGTTGCAATTCCTATGACAAGCAGTGTTGTGGTAGCTCTAGGAATTGCATCATTCGCTTCTTTAGCAGGCCGCAACCACAGCCAGGCGCCTTCGGAGTCTCGATTTGACATTTCGGCTTGTGACAACGGGGTGAAGACTGGTTGAGCAAGAGTGAGGAAGTTTCTGGCCACACCAAACTAAGGTCTTTCTAGGGACAGTTTGGTCTCTGATAGATGATATAGGAAAGGCAAAAACGGAAAGTCAACAGTTCTAGTTACACACTCACGGACGAACAACTACTGAAGGTAACTATTAACTTTTCATGTGATCAGTAACATTCTACAAGAAACTCGACCTCCAATGTATGAAGAATTATTAAGGGGGTGCATGACAACTCCCTATTTTTGTTCCAGAAACAAATTTTCTATTCCAGACTTGATTTTGGAATAGAAATCCGTTTGATAAAATTATTCCATTTCCGAAATAGATTTTTGATCAAGAAATAGGTTTGGAATAGAAATCAGAAGTAAAAATTTTCTACTTCCCTATTTCTGGAACAGAAATGAGAAATAAAATTTCTTTTCATCGTTTGTCAACCGGTCTTTCCATCCGTCGCCGCCAACCACCATCCTCTGGTCATCCGCCGCCGCCGGTGGCCGCCGCCGATCGCCACTGACCACCGTCCGCCGCTGGCTGCCGCTGGCCGCCGTCATTTGCCGCCGCTGGTCGCCGTCCGTCGCCACCGTCCGTTGCCGCCAGTCACTGGTCCTTCACCGTCCGAAAAGAAGAAATTTTGTGTCGTTATCAAACGAATTTCTATTTTTAGAGTAAAAATTTTATATCGTTATCAAACGCGTATTTTTGCTTAGAAACTCATCGAGAAATAGAAATAGCAAAATCTATTTCTCTTCTAGAAATCAATTTCTGGCTAGAATGGTTATCATTCGCGCCCTAATTCGTTTTGTTCATTCTTATCGTTCCCTATAAAGAATAAACCGACAAGTTTGAACATAACTAATAATTTTTGGAAACTTTCAGACAAAATCGAGTTTTCCCTCTCGCCTCTCGTATACCAAGACCGGGTCAAAGGGGTCCTTCCCGCATGGGGTCGCGTGACATCCATGGCCCCGGAGCTCGCCACGTGTGCGGGCTGCGGGTCGATCCCATGGCCCAGGATCATGGGGGGCGCTTCCCCACGACCAGGTCAGTCTCTCTCATCTCATCTCCTGTTCCAGACAGTCTCCATTGGCAATCGTTCCCACTTTCTCTCTCCTCCCTCCCTCTCTCTTTCTCTCTCTGGAAGACGCAAACGAAAGAGACCCTCTCCTCTCTCTCTCTCTCTCTCTCTCTCTCTCTCTCTCTCTCTCTCTCTCTAACCTTTTCTTTCCTTTCTCTACCTTTGATGAGACTCGGGAGCCTGAGGGAGCGATGTCGCCGAGACGGGCATTTCTCTCGTTGAAGTTCTCCAAATCCTTTAAGGAGCTCAACGGCAGGCCCCCTTGGGAGGAGGCGAAGGGCGATGGCGCCAGCGGGGGCGAAGGGCGAGGGGGTGGTGGGCCAGGCCGAGCCGGAGGCCCACGGCAAGTCATGGGGGACAATGGTGCCGGAGCTCCTCGGGGAGATCATCCGCCGTGTGGAGGAGAGCGAGGACCGGTGGCCTCGGTGCCAGAAAGTCGTCGTCTGCGCCTGCGTCTGCAAGCGGTGGAGGGACATCGCGAGGGAAATCGTTAGGTTGCCGCTCCGCAGCGGCCAAGTCACTTTCCCTTCCTGTCTAGAGCGATGGCGCATGACTTGGAGTAAGGGGGGCCTAATTGGAGAAGTTGGGGCGAAAAGGGAGCCAGCTAGGCTCGGATCGACGGACAAAAGAGGTGGTGGATGACTCTTGGAGCTTGTGGAGGAGGGGGTCGGAGAAGTCACCACCGCCAACGTCGGGGGAGGAGTGGCTAGAGTGGGTGTGGAGCGCGAGGAGGCGAGAGGAGGTCTTGGGGAGGGCGAGGGAAGGGGGGAGAGAGCGAGCGATCGCGAACATCCTCAGATAGATCAAGAGAGAGAAGAGAGTTTTTTTTTTAAAAAAAAAAAGAAGAAGAAGAGAATGTGGGTGAGTTTGGGTATTTTAAATTGTTTAGCAAATAAATAGGTCAATATGAGGTAGCTCAACTCAGCCCACATATTTGCCATCTCTACCTCGACCACTAAGACTGATGTGAATCACATTCTCTGGAAAATGCACAAGTTAAGAGAATGATTGCTATCATTCCTCTGATGAAGGTTACATTTAGGCCCTGTTTGTTTGTATTTATTTTTTCTGTTTATGAACATAAATCCTGTTTTTTTGTTCCAGGAAACAAAAATAAAAATAAAAACGCGTTTGTTTGCATTTTTGTTCCAAATCTATTTTTTGTTTCCGGGAACACATTTGGAACAGAAACAAGAAACAAAAAAAAGTTGTTTCTTGTTTTTGGAACAAATTTTAAGAACAAATTTTCCCTCTCCTATTTTTTTCTTTTCTTTTTTTCTTCTTCTTTTTTCTTCTTTTTTCTTTGGCCAATCGCCGGTCTCGGCCATGGCCGGTGACCGGCCAAAAGGAAGAAACAAGAAAAAATGAAAAATGAAAAAAGGAAAACTAGAAAATAAAATAGGAAAAAATAACAAAGAAAATAGGAAAAATAAAATAAAATATGAAAAAAATTAAAAGAAAAAAAAAAAATTATACAAGTTTACCAAACGTGTTTCTATTTTTTTCTATTTCTGGAACAAATTTACCAAACTTGTTTTTCTGTTCAAAAATTGTTCCCCGGAACAAAAATAATTTTTTCTATTTCTGTTCTCTTGAACAATTTTTAAACAGAAACATTATTAAACACACCCCACATATTTGCCATCTCTACCTCGACCACTAAGACTAATGTGAATCACATTCTCTGGAAAATGCACAAGCTAAGAGAATGATTGCTATCATCCCTCTGATGAAGGTTACATTTAGGGGTGAGCACGGTTCCCGGTTCTAAAGAGACTGGTTTCGGTTCCCAGTTCCCTTTTTCTGGGAACCGGAAGAACTAGAATCGGTCAGGATTTTAAAAAAATAAACCCTAGCACTTCCCCACATGATTCCCCCTTCCCCTTTCTTTTTCTCTCTCTTTTTTTTTTTTTCTCTCTCTCTCTCCCTCTTTCTTTTCTCCCCTTTTTCCTCCTCATGTCACTTCCTGCCCCCCAACTTTTTTCTTTTCTTCTCTCTCTCTCTCTCTCTTCTCTTTCCCCCTCTCTCTCGGGCGAACCCCCCTTCTTCTTCTTCTTCATTCCTCTTGCTGGCTGCTGCTTCACCCGCCACCACACCGCCGCCCCATGCCCTACTCACCACCACCTCTTGGCCACCGAACCACCACCACCCACTGCTCGTTCGATGAGCTGTTGAGCTTGACGAGCTGTCGCGCCGCCCCTCGCCCTCGTGAGCCACCGCCGCCATCCCCAAGCCACCGTCACCACCTCTTGCCGCCGATTGCTTGGCCGTTCGGGCCATCATTGCTCCGAACCGCCACCGCCACCGCCACCGCCACCGCCAGAACCAAGCTCTTCCCCCCTTGGCCGTGGGTTGAGCCGCGACAGCCGCCGTCTTCACCACGCCGTTCGTGCCACCATTGGTGCCGTGAGACTCGTGTCTTTGTCACTGCGCTGCGTGCTTGCCGTCGCTGGACCTCCCTTGACACCACCACTGGATGTCGTCACCCCTCGCTCGCCTCGCCGTTCAGCCGCTTGCCATCGACGCCACTGTTAGATGTCGCTCGTCCCCCCGGTGGAGGCTGCTCGCTCGCTCAGCCGCCTCGATGCTGCTCACCGCTCGCCCAGCCACCCTAACGATGCTCGTCGCTCACCCAGCCGCCCCGGCGCCGCTCGCCACTCGCCCAGTCACCTCGAAGCCGCTCGCTGCTCGCCCAGTCGCCCTAACGCCGCTCGTCACTCGCTCAGCCGCCCAATCAGCCTTAACTCCACACCCCTTCACCTCCGCCTCCACCTCCACCTCCACCTCTAGCTCAGTCGCACCCCCACTCTCTCTCTCCTTCCGCCTATCAGGTCAAGGGCGATGCGGGATGCCCTTGGAGACTCTGGCGGGGGCCTACCAACTGATTGACGACGAGACGGTAGGGTTGGATTTATCTCAGTTTATTTGGATTCTTAGCTTGCAAAATGTTTTTGTAGGACGTTAGACAGTTGAATTTAACTTAAGTCATTTAACTCGACCATGTTATGTTCATGTTAATGACAAGTGGACCATATTTTGCTCATTGAGCCTTTTGTATGTAGACCTGGGATTTGTTAAAAAAAGCATGCTACTGAAGTGAGAGATGCTGAGTCCAAGTTGTTCTTGTCTATTATGTTAATGCAATTTCAAGTGAGTATGGCATTAATGCAACTTTAGTCTGTTACCTTTTGATTCTATTGTAAGCTTCTATTTCATTTCACAGATCCCAACAAATGGAGCTGGTTTGATTAAGTATATATGCCATCCTTTCTGGTCCCAAAAGTACTGTCCGTCGCATGAGCATGACAACACAGCTCGATGTTGTAGTTGCGAGCGTTTGGAGGTAGTGGTCTAGGCTAGCACAAGTAAATGTGATGCCATGCTTTGTTCCCACAATCTTGCAGATTGTATATTTTAAATGTGTTGAAGCAACTGTACTCATATTTTTGTTTTTCTTTCTTTTGATATTTATTTTACCTACTGACAATCGTGGAACACAACATACATATCTTTGGGAGATGGACGAAGTTTATGCCTCGAGTGCATGGAATTTGCTATCATGGACACTGGTGACTGTCAACCACTTTATCATGCCATCAGAGACTACTATGAAGGAATGAACATGAAATTGGATCAGCAAATTCCAATGCTTTTGGTTGAAAGACAAGCACTTAATGAGGCTATTGTTGGAGAAAAAAATGTACGACATGGTATGAGGTTTGGGTTTTATTTCAAAGTTGGCGCGCCATTCCCGATGCTAGTTTTTTGCGGGGCCACCATCACATGCCCGAGACAAGAGGATATTGTCTTTCCGAGGAGCAAATTGTGTCCAATGTATGATATTGGACATCTACGATTTTGCTTTCGGGTAATCCAGAGTAAATCCTTGAGCAAGATTCATTTGTTCAATTTTACACTCGTTTCATTGCTTTTGTATTTAGGTTCATAGAAGGCCCAGACTTGGAGGCCACAGGCTTGTTGGAATGAAAACTCAACCCCATAAATTGACAAGGAAATGCTAAGTTACTGCCATTCTTGTTCTTTACGGTCTACCAAGGTAAGTGTGACTGAAAAGCTCTTGTTTCACAAAGTAATGAATATATTTATTAAGTACACAATAGCTCTTTTAGAAAGACTTCTTGAGGATGAGTTGACAAACAACTGCATATTTGACGGGTCTTCCTAAGTAGACGATCTGAACTTTTCCAATGCATAGTTGTTAGGAAGTCCCATTGAGCTGTGACTGAGAGACTTTCCCAACATAGAGCTTTAGAAAAATGGTCTTATGCTAATGAAACTTCTTGTATAGTTCAATGGATGCTTATACTTCATCTCAGAGTGATGGCATTATGGGTCCTATTATGGAGAAGTACGTCTTGGAAGTGAAAGTGTCGTGATAAGTTGGCATAGCTATTTCTCGAGATAAGTATTGTGAAAGTTTTGCTTAACTAAAGATGAAAAAAATAAAAAAAGAACCTGTAAGAACCTGGAACCAACCCTGGAACCTATAATAGGGTAGGTTCTAGGTTCCAAGTTCCAACGGGTAGGTTCCAGGTTCCAAAAAATTAGGAACTTGTGCCCGAGGGTAGGTTCCAGGTTCCAAGCGAAATCTGTAAGGAACCTAGAACCGCTCACCCCTAGTTACATTTGATTTTGATAACCGAGTCTGCTTTAGAGCATTTTTGAATTTGGATAATTTATTTTGTCATTTGCAATCTTTACTTGCTAGATGAAAGTTTAGACGTGCAGTCACTAGGGCTGCGCATGACAACGTTTCTTTCGGGGAAGAGTTTTTTTTTTTTTTTTTTTTTCAGAAATAGTTCTTTTCTATTTCTGTTCGGGAACAATTTCGAGCAAAAAAACCTGTTTGATAACTGTACAAAATTTCTATTTCTGGAACAAAAAAAAAAAAAACAGAAAACTGTTTGATAACGCACAAAATTTCTATTCCAAATTTAAAAAAAATAAAAATAAATAAGAAAAATGAATAGATTAGATATTACATAGAATTGACAAGATCAAAATATTATTAGATTAATATATTTTCTTTTTACAAATTTTAATGTTTGGTATAACAAATATTACGAAAAAAAGCACAAGGCATATTGAATTTGTAGTAATTTTCTTGGGACTAAGTTTTTACTCTAAAAAAAAAAAAATTGTAATTCTAGTGCATGCGTGACTTGGGGATTTTAGTCTTGTAATCTTGATATGGATGTCGGGTTGGGGTTGGAAATTTCCCATCTTGATGCTACTTTTTACGCATCTTCTTCCAAATTACAAACTATTTCATTTTCATGTTTCACATAAGCTTATAAGGTTTTGGCTAATTTTGATGAAGGGAAATGTTTTTCCTCTCCTCTTTTGCATTTTTTCTTTCTTGAATAGGATGTAAGTTTCGGATGGCGGTTTGTAGGTCTTGAAGTGTCAACTATACAATAGCTTACAATTTTCTTTTCTTTTGTTTGTCCACATTTATGATACATTCAATGGCATTTGTGTTCATGGAGATAGAATTGGATGACGTTAATACTATTAATAAAAATGTATTCATAATAGTTTACAAATACATCGCAAAAGTTTTCATCAAAAAACAAAAACACATCACAAAAGTCGGAAATAAAAAGTCATGGAATCTCTTGCATATTGTGATCCCTTGCCATCATATTTGCAATATTTTTCCTGATCATGTTTATCTCAGCCGCCTCATCACGTAATGCATCATCTACAACATCGTCTTGTGTAGGTCCAAATGGAAACTCCGGATCTCCATATAAGGCAAAGTTCTTGTCCATCTTGTCTTGGTCACGAATATAATTATGGAGAGTACAACACGCGATTACAATACTTGCTTTCGAATTGAAAATGGAGGCATGTGTCTCAAAATCGGGAAGCGATTTTTTAATGCCCCAAATGACCTCTCGATAACATTTCTCAATGAAGAATGCTTATGGTTGAACAATTCTTTTGCTGATCTGGGCCGTCTCATTCTACCCCTATAATCATTCAAATGATACCGTTCACCTTTGAATGGAGTTAAAAATCCTGGAAGTGCTGCATAACCAGAATCTACTACATAATATTTTCCTACAATAATATATACATAAATTTGTTATGATGTGCAATAGCTATACAATTATAAAAAAAAAATCACTTGATATAATAAAGCAAATACCTGGTGGTGGTCGAGGAAATTGCAATCGAGGAGTCTCGAGTGCTGCTGAGAGAACCCGACAATCATTGGCAGATCCTTCCCACCCAGCATATACGAACGTAAATCTCATATCAAACGAACAAGCACACATCACATTTTGAGTGGTAGTCCCTTTCCTGCCTCTAAATGGGATTTGTTTCGATATAGGGACGGATGCATTAACGTGGGTGCCATCAATAGCACCAATGCAGTCCTATGATTTTATGAAAGTATAGCGTTAGACAATATGATTGGCTATATATATTTTAATAATGTAAAATTGATATAAAAATCATACCTTAAAGTAACGTCCATGGTTAGGATCAAGAAGAATCTCTTCTGGAACAATATCAAAAGAAGGCAGCCTGATAATTTCTTTCGATAATTCGAGAACTGCTTTCAATACTAGAGTGAAAAACTTACTGATTGTTTGTCCCGAACGTTGAAATCTCTCACACAAATCTCTATTAGAGTTTTTGTGACCAACCATAGATAAGAAAATCCCAACTTGTTTATCTACCCTTACATATCGAGTATCTTTCAGCCAGCCTCTTGCATTCATTAAATCACATAGGTTAAGAAAAACGTGCCTCTTTAACCTGAATGCTTCATATATCCTATCTGAATGTCCGTAAACAATTTCCCTTACCCATTCGGCTCCTGATAATTTACTGTCCCTAATAGGCTCTCTTGTATGCAAAGATTTGTCAAAAATAACTAGAGATAAGCATCCTATTGTTAGGTCAATATCAAACTCATCCATATAATATTCAACTACTGTTACTTCTTCATTAGACACGCTATTTGATTCATCTTCCATAGTACCTATGTCATCACACAAAGACAAGAAAATCAATATAGATATATGTAAAAATAAAAATAAAAAACAATATAAACCAATAACGTAAGTAGTAGAATGAAAGCAAACCAAATATAAAATTCAACATAATCTATCATAATCCATCACAATCCATCATATCCAAACCAACAACATAAAAAACATAGTCTCTCTAATCAATATCTTCAACAACAAAATGACAATCAGCAATATAAAAAACATAGTCTACTAAAACTCCATGCACTTCCTAACATCCACTAAAGATATTGGAGAAGCCCATATCTCATGTCAGCTGGGGTTTTGATAAAAGCCTCCCTCCATGTGGGATTAACGCAGGCTCGTTCCACTGCTTTGTTGTAAAGATCCGGCTCCAACATAGGAATGGCAAGTAGGAGATCAATCACAATAGATACCGAGAATGGGTCTGTAGGTGGTGATGTAACTTGTGAGTTGATGGAACCACTCACAGATTGACTAGCCCTGCTCTTGATCATCTCTTTTAAGGCTTTGCAGGTGCTAGCAATGCCAAATGAATCACTCCTCCGTCTCCTCTTACTATTTGGAGTTTTATCCATCCTATGTTTGTTACGAGTTGGAGTAGGAGTTTTGTCAGACGTAAAAACTTCCTCATCAAGATGGTGTTCACCTACGTCCTCTAGTCCAACGTCCTCTGGTCCAACGTCCTGTGGCCCATCGTCTGCATCATCACCACCAATGCCAAGTTCATCTGACATCACAAAACCTTCTGTATTTCCTGCTGCATAATCCCTAGTAGCATATGTATCTCCAAATACAATACACAAGTCGGGATATTGAGGAAATCCATCCTTCTTGAATTTTGTCCACTCAATATTATCCTGCAATTTTCACAATGATAACATATATTAGCAATACAATTAAACATATTGCATGTACATCTATAGTGATCTCAAAATGATCAAAGGTTAAAGCATACCTTGGTGTGCGATTCCCATATAGTTGGATCATCAATAACAACTTTTTTGTTCACATTATCCCAGCCAAATCCGGATTGTGAAAGAAGCTTCTTGAAACTACTATACTGCTTTCTCAATTTGTTCACATTGTTCTTCAACTGTACTTGAGTATATTGAAGTGCTGCTCGTTTATTGAATTCTGTCCGTATATTATTCCACCCTGCTTTATTGAAAGTAGAAGATGTGCGATTTCCCTTTTTGACCTCTTCTACCAACAAACTGACGTACAAATTGGTTAAAGATTCAGTCCACTTTGCGATGAATGCCTCTTTTTGGGATGCCATGTATCCTTCACTAGTTGAGCATAATATGAGTTCAAGACAATTAAAAAGAGAGTGCAACATGCTGCTTCATTGGCTAAAACAGAGCCTTTATCACAGCCTATCGCTAAAACAAAGCATCGACAACTGCAACTACTAATGCACACACACACACATACACAAAGGATGAAATAGATAGGCACTCACAACAAGAACACAATAAGAACACACATTCACCAGCAACTGTTTCATTTCCAGAGGATGAAATGCATCCCGTGATGCTTTCTAGATCATTGGAAGGAAGTGGTATGATTTCCTTATCATTCATCCAATGTGCTTTGATGTAAGTTTAACAAAAAGCATAAAGATGAAAGATCATAGGCAATTTCACATCCAAAGTTGGTAAACAAATCATGCAATATGTTCTATGTCCTTTCTCTAGTCTGAACACTCTCTTTGTGGTGGCAACTCTGATATAAAGAAATCTGTTTTGCTGCTGTTTTTTTCTTTTTAAATGAGCTTCGCTGTAATATCTTGCTTAAAGATCCTATTTTTCTTTTAACTAGAGATGATCAAGTAAAGGTTGATGATTACCGGCACTGGCATATACCTATGTTGGTTTAAGAATGGCATAGGGACACTTTTGAGAGTTTTTTGCCTCAAAAGTTAATTGGTTCTTGTCCATTACCAATCAAAACTTTCACTGGAGGGTCTAATGGCCGTAGGATATTACGTAAACTGGTTTCTCATTCATAGTAATTATGTCGAGAAACCTTGCGTCTCGAACCACAAGAAAAACAAGTTCAGACACAATGTGTAGTTTGGAAAACCGTGACTTAGTTTGTATCAAGAAATATGTGCATCCACATCAAATCTCTCGAAGTAAAAAGACACAAGCTGAGTTTCGACTATAAATATTCAAAATCATATTTTGACTCTATCCTAAGCTGAAAATGACACAGACCAAGTTAAATTGTGCATGTTTATGTCAATTTTGGGATGTTTATTGGCAAGCCATGCCCAACTACGTATAGACAGACAATATTTGGTGGTTCGTGATCAGTCATTGGAGGATGAATCTACCTTATCTTATAAAATATAGCAAAGTGAAAGCTTTAAGAAATTTGGTTGAAATTTGCTAAAAAATTGTGCTAACTAATCATCAAACAAAGCAAGCGAGCCTTTTTCTTCTTTCCTTTTTTTTTTTTTTTGACAAAAAAGAAGAAGATGACATTCATATATCATAATAGTACTCTGTACATCAAAGGCTTTCAAACCTAGCAAATCCCAAATTGTTGCAAAACAAATCAAAAGCTAAAAAGCAAATAACCAGCAACAACGAGCAAAGCAGGGGAGACCAATCATACCCCACAACAAAAACACGCGTTAACCAGCAACATTGAGCAACGCAGGGGAGACCAATCACACCCCACAACAAAAACACGCATTAACCAGCAACAAGAACACGCATTCACCATCAATAATGAGCCACGCAGGGAAGACCAATCATGCCCCACAACAAGAACACGCATTCACGGATTCACCACATCCAAAGAATCGCATCTTACCCAAATCCCCCCAGAATCCCAGAACCCCGCACCAAAACAGCCACGCGAAACCAATAAACCTGATTTAAGGCAAGACGACGACGAGGCGACACGACCAGAGGCGATGCGACCGGAGAAAGGTGACTAGAGGCGACGGGACTAGAGGCGACATGATCGGAAAGAGGCGATCAAAGGCGATGGCACTGCAGACGGCGAATTCAACTTCAGAAAAGGCCACAATCACCACTAGAACAGGTAAATTGAGAAAAAATCAAAGCAACAAACCTGATTTAGGGCAAGATGACCATGAGGTGACGCGACCCAACCGGAGCAAAGAGAGTGCAGGCGGCGGGATCAGAGAGAGGCGACCCAACCGGAGGCGACGCGACCAAAGAGAAGCGACCTTCAACTTTAGAACAGGCCCCAATCACCACTGGAACAAGTAAATTGAGAAAAAAATCAAAGCAACAAACCTGATTTAGGGCAAGATAACCACGAGACGATGCGACCAAAGCGACCCAACTGGAGCGAAGAGACTGCAGGAGTGTGTACACGTCGGTATGGATAGCAGAGGTGTCGAGTGAGCTCGGGATCAACCGGGGCGAGGCGAGGGCTCGAAATCTGGAGGCTGGGCAACGGGCGACGCATGGGTCTTCGGCTCCGAACAACAGGTTGATCGCGGGTCTTTGCCTCTGAGCAGCAGGTGTCAAGATTCAGGCGAGGCCGGGGAGCAGCGTTCGGTTGCTGGTGCGGGACCGACTCAGGCGAGCAGGGGGCGTCGGGCTTGGCTGCAGCGGGCTTTGAGTCGCAGCGGCGGCGAAGACGGTCTCCGGCGGCAACGAACAGCAGGATCTTGGGTCGGCGCGGCACGGGGAGGCGTTGGGCGGCAACGGGTCACCGAAATCGTGGGTCGTCACGGCACGAACGGGAGAGTACGAGCACGAGACCAGAGAGAGTCGACCGGAGGCTGTGGAACTGGAGGCCACGAGACCGGCGGCGACGGATCGGCGGCGACGGGACCGGAGAGAGGTGACCAGAGATGATGAGATCGAAGAGAGGCAAGCGGACGAAGGGAGAAAGAGAAGTTAGGGTTCATAAAAGAGAAGGGCGTGATTTCAGAAGGGAGAAAAAAGAGTTCGTAAAGAGAAGGGCTGTGAGAAGAGAAATTGCTTCTTATTTTTGTTCCCGGGAACAAGAAGCAACTTTTTTTTGCTTCTTGTTTCTGTTCCCAAACCATTCCCGGGCTAAGTTTTTGTTCCTGGGAACAAAAAAACAATGTGGCGTTACTAAACAGGTTTCTGTTCTTTTTTTGTTCCGAGGAACAAAAGAACAGAAACCATGAGAAACGGAAATGTTCTCATGCGCTCCCTAGGCAGACAATAGGACTTTAAAGTATGGTTTTTGGTTCCTAGTAGGATTGGATAGTTCAGTGCCTTTCACAAGGACAATTTTGTTCATCATTAGACCCAGTGGCCTCTCAACACGTGATGGGAGGCCCTTGTTGGCCCTTAACAATAAAAAAAGAAAAGAATTAAAATTTTTTAACGTCAGTGTTGACATCTCATGTAGTTTGATTGACATTGACACATAATTATTTTTGAACTTTTTAATTTTTTTTCTTTTTTTTAGTCTTGTGTTGCTTGTTATTCAAAAGGTTACTTTTTTTCTCTTGATTAGTTTAGTAAATGCATTATCACATTTGTCCTAAATCACTGCAAATTCTACTAAGTGTTGGAATTAGAAGGCAAGGAGGATGTGTTGATTTCAAAAGCCTATTCATGTAGTACGTGATGGTTGGCTATCTTGATGACCTCAGTAGTTGTAACTTTTTCTCGGAAATGATTATCAACATACGAAATATGTGCTTAGAATCTTGGATAATGTGAAACAGTAACTATAATTAGAGTTGGGGCCAATTCCATAAAAAAAGTACGAACTTTAGGTGTTATCCCAAATCTGGCCCGGACTTTATTTTGTCTAAAAAAAAAGCACCAACTTTCACCCGTGTCCCAAATCTAGCTCGAATTTTATTTTGTCTAAAAAAAAAGCACCAACTTTCACTCGTGTCCCAAATTTGGCCCTCCGTTAACCCTCATTCCACAGACATCCGACGTGGCATTTCCACTCAAAGTCTATTTGAAGATGAATGAAGTAAGAAGATGCACACGCTTTTAATATCTCGCTTTAAGGCAATGTAATCTTCTGCTTCCAACCCAGCTTCTAACATTGAAAACAACTTGCCAATTGTTAATTGATCTAATGGCCCTAGCTATGTGCCTCATCCCCTGGAATTGAAGCTGCTAAATTATTTTTCCCATGAGAATCATCTGTAAATTTCACCTCATTGGAGGGCAGACTTAAATCTAACACTTCCTCCAAACACTCGAATGCAGCATCGTTTTACACCTCAACAAATTTGGACCTCTTCACAATCGACCCATAGTAGGAGGAGTGCGTTTACGACAACTGTTGTGCGGAATATGGACCAGTGAATTGGATAAAATAGTCGAAATGAAGGAAAGGAAATTGGATACCGGATTTAAGTGGTTCGGTCCCAATATCGGAACCTACGTCCACGGGGAGAGCAATATGGAATTCCACTGTAGAAACAAGTGATACACTGGAGATTACAATCACTCGAGTACTCAAACACACTCTCAGTGTTTTCCAGCCCCAAATTACACCCAAATAACTTGCACAGTGTTTAGCCCCTCACAATTCCTAATGAAACCTCACTCAAGGAATTAAACAAATTCTACTCACAAGAATTTAACTGGCTAAAACACTTAGGTATAATTTACAATGAGAAAATCCCTCACCCAAGAGAACTCTCTGCACTCTTCTACGGTCTCAGAGCTCTCTCTCTCTCTCTCGGCCACCGAAACTTGGCTCGGCGCACTCTTCTCCGTTGGACATCTGTCTCTTTTATAATATAAAAGAGAGTCTCCATCATTTATTGCAACATGGTGAAAGTTTTCTTCAGAGAAAGAAAGGACAAAGCAAGCCCACCATAATCCATGGGCATCCATGCATGTGCATGCATTAAAGGAGAGGAGAAAATGGACGTATGAAGCTTTCTTTCTTCTTTTCTCAAAGTCAACAATGATGGCTTTGGCAGAAGACAAAAAAGGGCACACCCATCCTTGCATGCAAGTGGGCCACCGTCCACTTTCCTCCATTCAAAAGTCCAACCCGTAGAGATGAGTAGAAGACAACAAAAGAAGCCGCACATTAGCCTCTTCATGCTTGCGGCTCATAGATGAAATCCGCATGCAATCTTCTTCTGACAATTTCGGCTGATTAATTCACATGTGCTGCTTTGACTCACATGTGGTCGAGTTCACGTATTCTCGTTAGTCCGATTTCATTATGGGCTCAAACTCGAGATATATTTTCAATAGCAACACCTAAATCCCATAAGTTTATGCATCTTCTCAGCATCAAGTCCAAAAGCATCTCCATGGTACCATTCTGTATCAAAGGAGTAGATATCAAAGTCATTTATGACATTCAAAAAACAATTAGACTCAATGCACATTAACTTCACAACTTTCACGGGGCCAAAATTTCCGACGGAAACGACGTCTCCGAGCGATCGAGCTTGTGTATGTGCAAGAGCGAGTGTCTCCATGTGAGAGAATGAGCGAGCAAGCCAGTACGTGAGATCTTCCAACGAATTGAAGACTCCCGTGCGCGAACTCGCTGAGGAAAGGAAACCCTAGAAAGAATTCTCCCCAATCTCATGAGTCATGTGTTAGAGAAGAAGAGAAAGCCCAGGAACAATTTTGCCTTTATATCCATGTCAAATGGATGTGTTGGATATTATAGCTAACGTGGAAATGCCATGTTGAATGACGGTGGAATGAGGGTTAATAGAGGGCTAGATTTGGGACACGAGTGAAAGTTTGTGCTTTTTTTTTTTTAGACAAAATAAAGTTCAAGCTAGATTTTGGACAACACCTAAAGTTCGTGCTTTTTCTTTTAGACAAAATAAAGTTCAGCCAGATTTGGGATAATACCTAAAGTTTGTGCTTTTTTATGGAATTGGCCCAATAGAGTTGTAACTATCTGAATGTAACTATTGTTAGTAGGTACTCATCGTATGTATTTCCTTCATTTCTAAGACACTTAAGTGAAAGTTTGTTTCGTTCCTTTCATCTTGTTCCATGCAAACTTACTATTCCTGCACTTTAAATTCTAAAATTTGTTCTTCACTTTCTTTTAAATTTTAAGCCGAACAACTTCCGCTCCAAGATGAATATATAAGCCTTTTTATCACAAAAAAAGAAAATCAAAATCAACATTTTTGATGAAAGATTATTCACTTTCTAGGTGAGGCATCGAAACATTATAACGATTTAATCTTTTTGAATAGTTTGAACGTGAGGAATAGGACATTGTGGTTGACATAACCGTTATGACTTAAAAAATGGTAGTCGGGTGGCCTTGCACCCGGCTCCGCTATTATTGGTTTCACAATACTAAACATTTCTTTTTAATTAAGCAGGGCCAGTAGTTACGTATTATATGCAAAAACTTACTAATCACTAACCTCATGCAAATTCTGGTCTTTCATAGTAAGATTTTTTATTACATTACAGAAATTATTAGTTATTTTCAAACTTGTCATTGTAAAAAAATCAATATAGAGAAATGGAATGACACATGATTACATTGGCATTCATAGGAATGTCGAACATGGAACTAAGAAACAATAGATCCTTCTAGTTAGACAAAAACTGGTTCACCCTGTTCATTTTTGTTTAATTATTCTGGCAATTATCCTCATTTACAATAATTGGTCGCGTCAGTGCGTGTGACTAAGTGGGACCACTTACTTTTCGAACCAAAATATTATCCTAAAATCTGTCAGAGATCCAAACGTATCTTCGAAGACCTTCTATAGTTTAGGTCTAGGAGCCTCCTAATTCTAGCTCAAAGAGTCCTCTTCCCATCATCACAAGCTGAAATGTCGAACGCAGATCCCGGAAGTGCCTGGCCGTGGTTGGGAAATGCTAAAGAAGAGAATGATGCAATTCCTAGAGCTACTGCAACAGTGCTTGTCATTGCTATAGCAGCTCTTTGTTTCTTCTCTTTGTGCAGGAGGCGAAACCACACCACGGCTCCATTGCCTCCGGGGCCCCGAGGTGTGCCATTCTTTGGGTACCTCCCATTCCTAGGGACCAATCTCCACCGGAAATTCGCGGAATTGGCTGAGACCTACGGCCCCATCTACAAACTCCGGCTTGGAAGCAAATTATATGTTGTGGTTAACTCCCCGTCACTGGCCAAAGAAATCGTGCGGGACCAAGACATGACTTTTGCCAATCGAGACCCAAACATTGCCAGTGCTATAGCGTCATATGGCGTAAGGGACATTGCCTTCTCAAGCCAAGGCCCTTATTGGAGGAATCTCCGCAAACTGTTTGTGCGGCAGTTGATGAGCAACATGAGTCTCGATGCCTGTTATGGTTTGAGAAGGCAGGAGGTCAGAAAAGCTCTGAGCGATCTGTATAGAAAACCTGGGGTGCTAGTAGATATCGGCGAATTGGCCCTTCTGATCTTAGTTAACATGGTGATGGGAATGCTGTGGGGAGGAACGCTTCAGGGAGAAAAGGGTGACCGTGGCCTCTGAGTTTCGAGAGGTGGTGGCCAAATTGATGGTGCTCTTAGGTAGTCCGAATGTTTCGGACTTTTTCCCGGCACTCGCTTGGCTTGACCTGCAAGGAGTGGAAAGGGACATGAAAAGGGTGCATCAGTGGCTGGATGATCTAGGTGACTAGCTATTTGATGACCTGAAGCACTAGAAAGTGCAGTTAATCGTCTTTTGCTACTCTATTTTTGGAAAACTAATCTGTATCGGCAAGCGCGCCCCCACCCCCACACCCCCTCAAAGAAACTTCATTTGTAGGCTCTCAGCTTCAATTTCTGAAACCAAGAGCTTGTTTTGCTCTGCTTTTCTTTTCTAGGCCTTGACTTCTTGTTTCTTCTCTCCCGATCTCTTTTGGGTTTTCTTTTGCTCATTGTGGTGAATAAATCTGTTTGCAGCTGAAATTTGATGAGGTCATCATCACTGTTCAAGCTAGTACCATGCTCGAAACGTAGTTTTATTACTTCTTTAAAATTCAAGGGAAGCTCTCGTCTCTCAATTTTAGTGTAGATCTAAATTTGGGAGCTTGTCTCTCTTGACCTAAATCTAGATTTGAGAGTTTCTTAAAGGTATTTGATCTAAAATTTGTTGTTGTCCTCATAAGGCAATAGTGTTGATGATGTTGAACCTAGGCACGTAGTGCAAGCCATAGTTTTTGGATGGTAAGATCTCAACATGTGCCCATCATTGACACGTTCGGTAATCGATTGCTGATTGTTTTTCAATGCTATGATAGATCTGGTCTTTTGGGATGAGATAATGCTTATAACGACAAGTTGTTCTATTTTGTTTTGTTGGGCAGCTCTTTTGGGAGTTGCTTTACTTGGAAAGTTTTTATGTTCTCTCATGTATGATTATGACAAATGAATGTAATTTTATTTTGACCAAAAAAAAATTATGTTCTTCGTAAATTCATTTCAAATCTTAGCTGCCATAATTATGAGTAAATGTCAAGCGATTATTACTATAGTATGTGCTCGTTTTGAAATCCATATTAGCTCTAGAATACCATTATTTCCAACAAGGGTCTTATATAATAGTGAAATAAATATAGCACAGTTGATATAATATAAAGGTAATTCAATTATTGTGTGCCAATTTTCGTATGAAGTTGGTCGCATCATGTCAAGATTGAAATCTCTTTCCATACCTTTTGTTTCGTATCCTATTGTCTGACTTAGGTTGCGTGCAACCTTGCCTTCTCCATAACTAGAAGCTCCATATTTTGACTAGAACGTCAATTCTTCTCTATTATAGTGCTTCATTATGTATTTAGCTTTACCAGACATTACAGCAATTGACTCTTTCTGATGAAACTTGGAATGTGTGGGATAGGACATTGTAATCGGCGGAACTGATACAACTTCAACAATGGTTGAATGGGTGATGGCAGAGTTGCTGCAGAACCGAAATGTGATGAACAAAGTAATCCATGAATTGACTGAAGTCGTGGGGGAGGATGAGATGGTCGAAGAGCATCACTTGCCCAAATTAAAGTACCTCGACGCGGTCATCAAGGAGGCATTTCGCTTGCACCCGGCGTTGCCCTTATTGGTGCCGCGGACCCCAAATGCTTCCTGTGTCGTTGGGGGTTACATGATACCAAAGGGCAGCAACGTATTCTTAAACATGGGTTCTATCCACAGGGATCCCAAGATTTGGGACAAACCGTTGGAGTTTAGACCCGAGAGGTTCTTGGAAGGTCCCAGCAAGTATGATTTCTCAGGTAACAACTTTACATACATGCCATTCGGTTCTGGTCGGAGGATGTGTGCAGGGCTTGCGCTGGCAGAGAGGATGCTGCCATATGTTTTGGCCTCTCTTTTGCACTCATTCAAGTGGGAAATACCACCAGGGTCTGAGCTGGATTTACTAGACAAGTTCGGCCTTGTGGTCAAGAAAATGAAGCCCCTTGTCGCCATTCCAAGACCAAGATTGTCCACTCCGGAGCTCTACATGTCGAGATAGATATTTCATTAGAGTCCCAAAGCTCTTCATTTCAATTCTAAGAAATAAACGTATCCTGCCAGTATCAATCATGGTTTGAGCATCTACTCAATTAGACTTGGGGTTTCGGCTACGGAGTTCTGGAGCAGGTGGTTTGCTTGTGTCGGGCGTTTCATAATTTCAATCTGTTTTAATTTTTGCCTAAATATTAATAACATTTATTACGACATGGCAAATGATCAAGTGAAACCATTGTCTGGGGAGAATCAAGTGAATATCTCAATAATAGAACTTTCTTATTATTATTTCAAGAACACTCAATTCACACCACTCACCACTCACCACTCACATACAAGACACTCTTACGCCAGACGCTTCACACGCCACTGTTACACCACACGCACAAAGGGCAAGAGCCCCATATCTCACTCTTTCTCTCAACCATAGGCAAAGACAATATATTTTTATGTTTGCTAATGGCTCTCTCAACACGTATTTCATTCAAAAACAGATTTTCTTTCCTAGTGCTTTCCTCCCGAGTTGAACTTTTGGATCATGGATGGGCTTAAAGGTGCTAGGGTGATGAGTTTTTGCTCTTTTAGGAAAGAGTAAGTGTTTTCCCTTGAATCATGCTTGACCTTCCTATCAAATTGCCAAGGCACTCTCAATAACAAGTGACATGCATCGGTGGAACTTATATCATATAGGACATGATCTTGGTAGTTTTTCCCAATTGAAAATAAAATCAAGACTCGTTTAGTTACTTGGAGATCGTTCCCTTTGTTTAGCCAGGGCAACTTCTATGGTTGGGAGTGTTTGGAAATGGGAAGAATCAACTTGTTGAATAAAGTTGTCAATACCACATTGGTGCAACTTCTATCCTCGATAATCAAATTACGCACCTTCCCGTTAGTGGTGCAATAGGTTTGGAAAATATTCTCCCTTTGCTTGTCCACTTTTGGAGTAATTGTATAATGCAAAAACCTCCTAATAACGAGCAATTCTCCTTAATTTGGCTGCTCTACAATCTCATCTTCCTCCTTTGGTTTGGTGTCAATTTGATCGGCATCTTGCATAGATTCTTGAGGTCCCATGTCAATTTTCTCAATCTCTTGAAGAGTCATAACTCTTCGATTAGGATGTTTGGATTGAAAGTGTCTATAACCTCGGCACTTAAAGCACTGTCACGCACTATCACCATCGGTCTTCTTGTGAAGTTATTTGACAGACCCCATGGCATTATTTTTGCCTTTATCTTTTATTGGTGTATTCTTGGTCTTGCCAGAAGAAGCACCCTTAAAAAAGGATGTCCCCCTTGTCGATAATTTGGTTAACAAACCCTTGTCATGCTTCAATTGTCTTTCCACCTTGATGGTCAGTTTGCAAACATCTTCAAAAGACCAATATCATTGAAATTCAAATAAATCGGCAATCTCCCAATTTAAACCACCATGTGAACAAGCGTATTTTGCTCCAACAATCTTGGGATATCATAGTTGTTCAAACTCTCTAATGTATTCTTCAATGCTCATTCCCCGTTGCTTGAGGGAATTCATTTTGAGGAAAAAAAAGGTCTTGATTATAATTATTGGGCAAGAACCTCTTCTTCATAAGTTTCTTGAGTTTTTCCCAAGATTTGATTCGGCCTTTTCCAGCATGAACTCTCTGGTTCTTCAAGTTTTCCCATCAAAGTGAGTCGTATTTCTTCAAATTGAGAATAACAACTTTGCATTGCTTTTCGTTAGATATAGTGGAAGTCGACTACTCATTCAATATCATGAAGCTAACCAATAAATTTGTTTGGGCTGAGGTTTCCCTCAAATTCAAGCACCACCACTTTGACTTCAAGATCATTCTCCTCACGTCCTCTTCTTCTCCTTCAAAATTGGTAATCCAAATCACTAGAGTTGTTTCAGTGTTGCCGGATTCATCACAAGAGTTTTGATGAGGATCTGGATCGTTATGGTGTAGTCGATTAATAGGGCTTATTGACAATAGATCCTACTTCACCCGATTTGCTAGGTTGTCGAGGACTCACTCCATTTGTTGTTGAAGCTCCGTTATGACACAGTTACGCCTTTCATTGTGTGCTTGTTCTAAGATCATGCCTTTTGAAACCGGATCATTTTTTTTTTTTTTTGTAAGAATGAAATGAAATGGAATATAGGTAATAGAAAGAATCCCTCAAAACAAGTTGAACCTTGAGATTGATACCAATCTAATGTAGTTACAGGGGTGGCCAAGTGTGTTTTGAATGACGTAGAAGGAAGTACAGATATATCAAAGTGTGTAGTAATAGATATTGATGGATAAACGTAAATACAAAATAGAATACAATCATCACCAAGTGCTAAAGGACACACCACCAGCCAAGGAAGAAAATTGAGATTGACGAAATTCACTATGAATGTTTAAAGGACAAATAGATAAAGGACTTCGGGGTGGAGAAATTCACTACCAGGGCCTAAAGGATGAACCACCAACTAAAAATAAATGGCTTATTGGCTAACCTCAAGAAGAAATCCATTCTCCAAGAATAAAAAAATTGGGATAGGAGTTATTTATCCTCCTAAAATATATGCTCACATTGAGGAAACTCTCATATATTTATATATTCAAATCATTATTTGCTTTCAATAAGATCACACCTCTATTTATAGAGTTGCTAAATAAAAGAAATGACTCTTCGAATTATTGGAATCCAAATAGACTCTTGGGGGAAATTAATCTAATTATGACTCTTAAAAGCAACACCTTAATAAAGACTCGTAAAAAGATGTGAATCAAGAAACCTAAATGCATGTGACTAATTATTAGATGCATCAAAACTTGATGAGACTCTTAATTCGTGCACTAGTCTTAAAAGCCAAATAGTCATTGTAGAAAGTCATCAAATAACGATAAAAATTGACCAAAACAACCTCCTATCATTAGATTGTCGATGGGAGTCTCAAAATCGGTAACGATCTTTTAAATTAGCAACCATGTCTCATAATCGGCAAGCTTCATCTTTGGACCCAGATGATTAAATTGCAGCATAAATTGATCTTTGCTTTCATGAATAAGCGCATGATTCGGTTTAATTGACAAAACATGAGTTGAGTTTGTGATCTAATCATTAGGACCTGATGCTCTCGCATCAACTTCAAATAATTGGCAGTGGAGTGGGTGGTGGCCCAATTTGCTGCATAATTGAAATGTGAAGAACAAAGTGGCCCACGAATTGACAGAAGTCACGGGATGGGATAAGATCTTGCAGGGCACCACTTGCCCAAATTGATCAACGGTGTCCTCAAGTGGGCATTTCACTTGCAGCCGACTTTGCCATTATTGGTGTCACGGACCCCACGTGCTTTTCGTGTGGCCAGGGTTACACGGTACCAAAGCGGTGACGTATTCTCGAACGTGGTTTATATCCACAGGAACTGGAAGCTTTGGGACAAACGATGGGGTTTAGAAAGGTTTTTTTTTTTTCAATTTTCCATAGGCTAACTCTTTAATAAAGTCCATTTTATTATTGCCTAAATATCTCCCACGCTTGTTACGCTAATAATTTATGGCAAATGATCGGAAATCGAAACATTAAACAGCATAAGAACGCATCAGATAAAATCAAAACTAACAAGATGGCCTAATTTCTCGTGAACCATTGTGATCACCTAAAAAGCATGGACACTCTCCAAGCCTCCGTGTTGGTGTCAGACACTCTGACATGGGTTCAACATGCTTCGATATGCTCAGACATGCGATCAATATGTGTTGGAAAATGCGACACATGGTCGATTCTCCCAACACACTCTGACATGTGAGCTGGAATTCTAACATGCAATTCCGACATGCATGGATCAATTTTATAAATTTTCAATAAATGAAGGGTCAAATTGTAAGCAAAAGAGAATATGGAGGGATACTTCCACTTACAATCAATTGGAAGACTACATTTTTAAGAAGAAAACCAAACCAGACGGCATAAGGTTCAAAGAGAAGGGGAGGTAATGCAAGCCCCTGGCATAAGCGATGACTGCGAGAGAGGAAAAAAGAGGAGGGAGAGATGGACGAGGGAGTCAGGGCGAGCATTCTAGCAGAGGCGAGCCTCGAGCTGGTGAGCTACATGACGCAGTAGCCGACAACGCCGGGGACGGTGGCGAAAGTCAGGAAGAAGGGTTTAGAGTCGCAGGTCTTTCGCAGGATCCATTTCCAAGTCTCGCTCTTTCCCCACGGGATCGACATCTCTGGAAGTCGACCCACCCTGATGAGGAGATCGAGTTTTTAAAGTCGTGGTTTTGGGGAGAAGTGGGCCAGTCAAATGCCCATTCGATGAGATGAGCCCTTTCCGACAAGAAGTCTACGTTAGGCTACTTCACTTTCAGAGGAGGCAATCTTGTCACGTAGAGGAGTAAGAAGCAGAAGGTAGTAGCATTATCCAGTGTTGAAACCGAGTTAAGAGGAATGGCCAAAGGACGTTGTTAACTTCTTTTGCTTAAGAGAAGACTGACTGAGATTGGTTTTGGTCCCAATTCCTGCATGAGCTTATTTTGTGACAATAAGATGGCCATCAATATTTCTCATAATCTAGTCCAACATGATCATACTAAGTACACTGAGGTAGACCGACATTTCATCAAACGAAACCTTGATGACAATATAGTTCAATTCCCATTTATTAAATTTGAAGACCAACTAGCGGATATACTCACAGAGGTTGTCTCTAGCAAGATCTTCTACAATTCACATGACAACTTAGGCCTTAGTGATGTCTATGTACCGAGTTGAGAGGAAGTGTTGGCGCAAGTTGTCAATTAAGACTAATTGGGGAAATTGTGGGGCTGATTAGTTGCTAAATTTGTATAATGTCCTTATTTTAAGGATGAACCAGATTCTTAACCTAAGATATTGCATAGCCTAGAATAGTTTTTTTTTGGGTAGTTTTTTATTCTCAGTACAATAATATAAGTTTTATATTTATTCCAAAATGATATTGAATTGAGAAAAACATCTCTATTCATTAGATGCCATGATTTTGAATTTTATATGCCTTCTGGGTTACTGCTATGATATCTTGAATATGAGGAATGCTAGTAATCTGCAGTTGGACCTTCCATGCCGTATGAGCCTTAGATCCGAAAGAGCCATGTTGAAGTTTGGGAACAAAGTCCCCAACACATTTCCATTATTAGAGTTGTCTCTATTGCACCAATACAACCGTAGTTGTAAGAAAATGAGTGTCGAGTAGTGCAATTCTTGCCATAACAAGCGATTCTTCTGCCAGACAAATAAAGAGTAGAGCGAATTGCAATAAAGATGGGTGAATCAATGCTTATTCATTGACGAGGAAATTTACGAGGGATATGGAATGTAACAAACTGTTGTTACTGAGTAGCGGGAACTGGGTGCTGATAAAATCTAGTAGACGGGATATATTCTTTTACTTGATCAATTGCCATAATTTAATGTCGTTATATAAATGTCATAAATATTTAGGCAAAATAAAATGGACCATACTAACGATAAAAAGTCAAGTCAATACATGGAAGACTGCAAAGTCTCCCTCTTTGATTGCTTAGAAAAAGCATTTCAGAGTACTCATTAATAAAATCAATCGAAATTACGCAATGCCGGGTGCAAGCGGACCTCCTCATCGAGAACTCCATAGTCGAATATATGTGCAAAAGCGAAACGTTTTACTCTTAAATCACGACTTTATCTTCCGGTCTAACTGACCTGAAGAACCAATATAGACAACAGATATTCTATCTCCTATCACAAACAATAGAAGCACAAATTAATTTCAAAGCCGGGTCTCGTACATGAACCCTCACACGCTGGTACTTGGCTGTTTGTCTATTAGAGTAGATGCTTAAAACATTATTGATACTGGCAGGATATATTTATTTCATAGAACTGAAACGAAGAGTCTCGAAACTCTAATGAAAGATCTATGCTGGCATGTAGAGCTCCGGAGTGGACAATCTCGGTCTAGGAATGACCACCATGGGCTTCAATTTCTTGACCACAATCCCGAACTTGTCCAAAAAGTCCATCTCTGTCCTCCGACCAGAACCGAAGTACATGAAGTTGTTGCCCGAGAAATCATACCTGCTGGGATCTCCCAAGAACCTCTCGGGTCTAAACTCCGTTGGATTGTCCCAAATCTTGGGGTCCCTACGGATGTAACCCACATTCAAGAATATATTACTGCCCTTCGGTATCGTGTAACCCCGACGACACACGAAGCATTTGGCATCCGAGGAACCAATAATGGCAGAGCCGGGTGCAAGCGCAATGCCTCCTTGATGACCGCGTTGAGGTACTTCAATTTTGGCAAGTGATGCTCTTCGACCATCTCATCCTTCGCCACGACTTCCGTCAATTCGTGGACTACTTTGTTCATCACATCTCGGTTCTGCATCAACTCTGCCATCACCCATTCTACCATTGTTGAAGTCGTATCAGTTCCACCAATCACGATGTCCTATTTCCGCAAATTCAAAATTTCATCAAAAAGAGTAAATTGCTGTAATGCTTGATAAAGCTGAATACTTGATGAAGCACTGTAATATAGAACAATCGAGTTCTAGTCAAAATGTGGAGCTTTTTGTAATATAGGGGGGAAAGATTGTACCCAGCCTAAGTTAGACAATAGGATACGAAACAAGAGCCATGGAAAAAGACTTCAGGCTTGACATGATACGACCAACATCGTACGAAAATTGGCCCAATATAATGTAAACACCTGTGCAATGCAGGGCCAATTTCATATAATAAAAAAAAAGCACAAACTTTTACTTGTGTCCCAAATCTGGCCCTTCATTAACCCTCATTCTACAGTCATCCGATGTGGCATTTCCACGTCAACAATAATATCTAACACAGCAAAACGATACTACATTTGAGTGTTTGGAGGAAGTGTTAAATTTAAGTCTACCCTCCAATGAGGTGAACTTTACAGATGATTCTCATGGGAAAATAATTCAGCAGCTTCAGTTCCAGGGGACGAGGCACATAGCTAGGGCCATTAGATCAATTAACAATTGGCAAGTTGTTTGCAATGTCAGAAACTGGGTTGGAAGCAGAAGATTACATTGTCTTAAAGCGAGATATTAAAAGCGTGTGCATCTTGTAGGTAAATAGAGATGTAAAGCCTATTTGTAATAGACTTACTTTTTTTTGTCTTAAATAAAGTCCAGGCCAGATTTGGAACAACACCTAAAGTTCGTGGTTTTTTTTTTTTTTTTTTTTTTTTGACAAAGTAAAGTTCGGGCTAGATTTGGGACAACACCTAAAGTTCGTGCTTTTTTTTTAGACAAAGTAAAGTTCGGGCCAGATTTGAGACAACACCTAAAGTTCGTGCTTTTTTATGGAATTGGCCAGTGCAATGCATCGATTTTGCTATATTTGTTTCAATATTGTATAGGGGGCTGGAAAAAATTATGGCAATCTAGCGTTTATATAGATTTGAATGTGTTACGCCATAGTAATAATCGCTCGACATTAACTCATGATTATGGTGGCCAGAATATGAAATTAGTTCTACCAACAACAGAGTCGCAGAAGAGGATTAACTATAATTTCTGGTGCGTCAGGTCACTAAATGGTCTATATTCGTATAATAACGAGTCACCTGGCTCAATAAATTTACCGTGAGAATAGCTTTTAGTGCTCCATTCTTGTCCGTTGGTGACTGGTTATCTTCAAGATCCATCTCCATGTCCAGGACAATTTGCAAAAAGTCCTTTTTTTTTTATCATTGCGCTTAGATGCTCCATCCTCCGGGGTGGCACAATCGACAACAGACTGAATAAAAGTATCAAGCCACTGATGCGCCCTTTTCATGTCCCTTTCCACTCCTTGCAGGTCAAGCCAAGCAACTGCAGGAAGAAGGTCCGAAACATTCGGACTACCTAAGAGCACCATAAATTTTGCCATCACCTTTCGAAACTCAGTGCCAATGGCTTCGCACTTCTCTCCAGTAAGTGTCCCTCCCCACAGCATCGCCATCATCGCATTGATCAAGATCAGAACGGCCCACTCGCCAATATCCACCAGCACCCCAGATTTTCTGTAAAGATCGCTCAACCCTTTCCTGACCTCCTGCCTTCTCAAATCATAACAGGCATCAAGGCTCGCGTTGCTCATTATCTGCCGTACGAACAGTTTGCGGAGATTCCTCCAATAAGGCCCCTGGCTTGAGAAGGCAATATCCCTTGCGCCGTATGTTGTGATGGTAGCGGCGATGCTTGGGTCCCGATTGGCAAACGTCAAGTCCTGGTCCCGCACGATTTCTTTGGCCAGCGACGGGGAGTTAACCACCACATATAACTTGCTTCCAAGCTGGAGTTTGTAGATGGGGCCGTAGGTCTCAGCCAACTTAGCAAATTTCTGGGGAGGTCAGTCCCCAGGAATGGGAGGTACCCGAGGAACGGCAAGCCTCGGGGCCCCGGCGGCATCAGAGCGGTCACGTTTTTCTGCCTCTTGAACAAAAAGAAAGAACTAAGAGCTGCAATTGCTATGACAAGCAGTGCTGTAGTAGCTCTAGAAATTTCATCATTCGCTTCTTTAGCATGCCACCACCACGTCCAGGCACCTCCAGAGTCTCCCTTCGACATTTCGGCTTGTGACATGAGGAATGGTGGAGCAAGATGAGGAAGTTGCTACCCACGCTAAACGTAGAAGGTCTTTCTAGGGACGGTTTGGTCTTGATTGTTCGAGCTGCAGACACTGACCCACAGGCAATTATTGTACGTAAATAATATTTTTCTTTTGATTAGTAACTTTATACAAAAAAGTCGGACGATATTATTAACTAATTCATTTGATTAGTAGTTTTTTGCATTGTTAACATACGTAACAGCGACTTTGATTACTTGTTGATGGTAATCAATAGTTAATCCTCCACGTTTTCTGAAAGGTATCAATTATTGTTTCTTTTTCTCAGCAGATGCAGACAAAAAAATGAATTAGATAGGGTAAGAGGAATCTTCAAGCAAAGCATGACGCAAATAATCAACTTTAGTTAGTAGACAACGTTGAGCATATTGATCCTGGGCTTTGAACCCCAGTCTCGTACAAGAACCCTCACTTCCGGCCACATGGCTGTTGTCTAAGGGCATGCATGGCAACATTTTTGTTATTTTGTTTTACTATTCTTTTGCTTCCCAGAATAGAAAAAAAAAATAGAAATCTGTTTGATAATGTTAATTAATTTTTCTTTTCCTTGGAATACAAAAGTGGCTGGAGAATAGATTTGATATAGAAACAAGAAGTAGAAAAAAAGTAGTTTTTTATTCTCATAAACAATTTTTAGAAATAAGTCTTTTCTTTCTTTTCTTTTTTTCTTTTCTTCTTCTTCCTCTTCTAATCGGCCGATGGAAACTCGCCGTCGGCCATCAGTTATTGCCGCCAGTCGCTAGTAGTTGGTTGATAGCCACCACAGCCTTCGACCACAATCGTTGGCTATCGCTACTACCTGCGACTAGAGGAGGAGAAAAAAATAGAGGAAATAGAGAAAAAAAGAAAATTCTAAAAAAAATTATTTAAAACTAAATCCGGGAATTTTCACAAGAACTTAATACTTTTAGGTAGATTTAAATTCACCTAAGGGTCCGTTCGTTTTGCGGAAAACAACTTCCGAAAAAACATTTTCCGGAATTTCTAGTGTTCGGATGGCGGAAAATAGATGGTCAAAGAAAATGTTTTCCAGTCAATAGAAAATCTCCTTGTAAGATTGTGGAAAATGATTTCCTCTTTTGAGGAGAGGAAAACATTTTCCACAACTTCTTCCACCTTGTTTCTTTTCACCAACACATTTATGCTTTCTTTTTCATTTTTGTTTTTTCTTTTAAAATCGAGTTTTTAATTTTTTTCCTTTTTTTTTCTTTTTTTTCATTTCATCTTCTTCTTTGTTGGCCGGTTGCCAGCCATGGCAGCGGCCGGCGACTGGCCGTGAGCCAGCTCGAGCCTCGCCCCAAGTTGGCGAGGCTCCGCCTAGTCCGATTTGGTGAAGCCGAGCTTGCCCGAGCCCGGTGAGCTTGGGCCTCCCCAAATTGGGCGAGGCAGAGCCCCGCCGGCTTGGGGCAGAGCTCGCGGCTCACCAGATTTGGCAGCGGAGCTTGGGCTCCCGATCCAGGCAAGCTCAAGCTTCGTCGCCAAATTTGGGAGCTCGCGACTTGCCATAGCTTGGTGAAACTCTGGTGAGCTTAGGCGAGATCGGCTGAGTCTCGAGCTCGCCGGATCTGGCAATCGAGTCTTGGTTGGCCACCAGGCAGTCGGCCATCGTTAAGCGTGTGGTGGCGTAAGAAGGAGGAGGAAGAAGGAGGAGGAAGGAGGTGGCGGTGGAGGAAGGAGGAGTCGAGAGGAAGAAGGAGGAGGAAGGAGGAAGGAAAAGAAAAAGGAAAAAAGAAAAAGAAACAGAAAGAAATAATAAAAATTTTCGATTTTTTAAAAATACGAATAATTAAAAATTCATTTTTTAAAAAATATAAAAAAAATAAAACTAATTTTCTGGTCAGTTAAAATAATTGAAATTTATTTTTTGATAATTTTTCCCCAACAATTAAATTAGCTAACAAACGGTGGAAAATATTTTACATTCGAAGTTTAGGTTTCGGCCGAATACCCAAAAATAGAGTCATTTTCCTGTAAAATGACTTCTAGAAAAATGTTTTCCAAAACGATATTTTTCATGAAACGAACGGACCCTAAGATTAGTGTGGGTTAACATACCTAATTAGGGATTATTAGACCATGGTTGGCTTGTAATCTAACTTAGGGAAATTTCACCATCACAATTGGGAATTAACTTGTTGTATGACAAGTTAAGAGAATTGATTATGAGTGGTTAAGTGAAGTTGGATGCTCTAACGCCTAGTGATCTCGGTTAAAATCTTGAAATTTTCCTTGTTAATTTTCGGTTTACTTTAGATTATGTTTATTTTGCAATTTTAATTAGCTTTTGAATCCTTTCAGTTTTGGCTCTTTTATATTTCAGTTTTATAATTGGTTTAGTTCATATTTTACTTGTCTTTTCGACTTGGTTAGCTAAATTTTTGGATGGATCACCTTTGGTAAGTAATTGGATAATTAGAGACAATCCTGATGGGAACGATACTCACTAATCACTTATTATTTATTGATGTTGTGCACTTGCAATTCACCTAACATATGGAAAATGCACAAGCTAAGAGAATGACTGCTATATGTCCTGTCATGAAGGTTACATTTGATTTTGATAACTAAGCCTGCTTCAGAGCATTATTGAATTTGGATCATTTACTTTGTCGTCTGCACAATTTACTTGCTGGATGAAAGTTTGTACGTGCAATCATTGGGTAGACAATAGGATTGTAAAATATATTGTTCGGTTCCTAGTAGGAATGTATGGCATGGTGCCTTTCACAAGGACAATTTTGTTTATTTATCATTAAACCTAGTGGCCCCTCAATAGGTAATGGGAGGTCCCTGTTGGTCCTTAAAAAAAAAAAACAACAAAAGAATTAAAAGTTTCAAAAAAATTTCACATCAGTATTGACATCTTACGTACCATGATTGATGCTAATATGTAATTATTTTTGAACTTTTTAATTATTTTTCTTTTTTAAGTCTTGTGTTGCTTGTTATTCAAAAGGTTATCTTTTTCTCATGATTTGTCCAAGGAGGATGGGTTGATTTCAAAAGACTATTCATGTAGTACGCAGTGGTTGGCTATCCCCATGACCTTGGTAGTTGTAGCTTTTTCTCCGTAATGATTATGAACGTACAAAAAATGTGCTTAGAATCTTGGATAACGTGAAATAGTAACTATAACTAGAGTTGTAACTGTCTAAATGTAACTATTGCTGGTAAGTACTCAACAAAAGTATTGTAAAAACTCTATTTTTTCTTCTTCGTTTATAAGACACTTAAGTGAAAGTTTGGTTTGTTCCTTTCATCTTGTTCCATGCAAATTCACTATTCCTGCACTTTAAATTTCAAAATTTGTTCCACTTTCTTTTAAATTTTAAGCCAAACAACTTCCACTCCAGGATGAATATATAAGGCTTTTAATCACAAAAAAAGAAAGCAAAAAATCAACCTTTTTTGCGAAAGATTAGTCACTTTCTATATGAGACAACAGAACATTACAGCAATTTAATCTTTCTGATTACTTTGAACGTAAGGAATAGGACATCGTGATTGACATAACTATTATGACTTCAAAAATGGTGGTCGAGTGGCCATTGCTTGGACCCGGCTTTGCTATTATTGGTTTCACAAAACTGCACGTTTTTTTATTAAACAGGGCCAGTAGTCACGTATTAATTGCAAAAACTTAATAATATCTAACCTCATGCAAATTCTTAGTCTTCCATAGTAAGATTTGCATTACAGAAATTATTAGTTATGTTCAAACTTATCATTGTAAGGAAATCAATATAGAGAAATGGAATGACACATAATTAAATTGGCATTCATAGGAATGTCGAACATGCGACTAAGAAACAATAAATCCTTCTAGTTAGACAAAAACCGGTTCACCCGGGTCAGTATTGTTTAATTATTCTGGCAATTTTCCTCATTTGCAATAATTGGTCACGTGTCAGTGTGTGTAACTAATTGGGACCGCTTACTTTTCGAACCAAAATATCCTAAAATCTATCCGAGATCCAACCGTATATTCGAAGACCTTCTATAGTTTGTGTGGCTAGGAACTTCCTGTGTGATGCCAACTGGGAACCACTTAGTTTTTGAACCAAAATACCCTAAATCATCTGTCGGTGACCAAACCGTATCTACATATCCCTTCTATAGTTTGTGTCTAGGAACTTCCTAATTCTAGCTCAAACAGTCCTCTTCCCATCATCACAAGCTGAAATGTCGAGCGCAGATTCCGGAGGTGCCTGGCCGTGGTCGTGGCTTGCTAAAGAAGCGAATGATGCAATTCCTAGAGCTACTGCAACACTGCTTGTCATTGTAATAGCAGCTCTTACTTTTTTCTCTTTGTTGAGGAGGCGAAACCACACAACGGCTCCATTGCCTCCAGGGCCCCGAGGCGTGCCATTCTTTGGGTACCTGCCATTCCTAGGGACTGATCTCCACCGGAAATTCGCTGAATTAGCCGAGACATACGGCCCCATCTACAAACTCCGGCTCGGAAGGAAATTATATATTGTGGTCAATTCTCCGTCACTGGCCAAAGAAATTGTGCGGAACCAAGACATGACGTTTGCCAATCGGGACCCGAACATTGCCAGTGTCATTGGAACATACGGCGCAAGGGACATTGCCTTCTCAAGCCAGGGCCCTTATTGGAGGAATCTCCGCAAACTGTTTGTACGGCAGTTGATGAGCAACACAAGTCTGGACGCCTGTTACGGTTTGAGAAGGCAGGAGGTCAGGAAAGCTCTGAGTGATCTGTATAGAAAACCCGGGGTGCCGGTAGATATTGGCGAATTGGCCCTTCTGATCTTGGTTAACATGGTGATGGCAATGCTGTGGGGAGGAACGCTTCAAGGAGAAAAGGGTGAAGCCATGGCCTCTGAGTTTCGAAAGGTAGTGGCTAAATATATGGTGCTCTTAGGTAGTGCGAATGTTTCGGACTTTTTCCCGGCACTCGCTTGGCTTGACCTGCAAGGAGTGGAAAGGGAGATGAAAAGCGTGCATCAGTGGTTGGATGGTTTTATTCAGCCGATTATCGATTGCGCCACCAAAGGAACAACAAGTGAACTGTTCAAGCAGAAGGAAGGAGAACCTAAATGCAATGAACAGAAAAAGGACTTTTGCATATTTTCCTGGATATGGAGATAAATCTTGAAGATAACCAGTCACCAGTGGACAAGAATGTAGCACTCAAAGCCATTCTTCTGGTAAGTTTATTAATCCAGGTGACTAATTCTTATGTGGACATGCACGGCTATTTAATGAGCTAATGCACTAGAAAGTGCAGTTAATCGTCTTTTGCAACTCTATTTTTGGAAACCTAATCTCTGCATCAGCATCCCTCTCTCCCACACCCCCCCCCCCCCAAAAAAAAAAAAAAAAAAAAAAACCCTCCCTCAAAGAGACTTCATTTGTAGGCTCTCAGCTTCAATTTTTGAAATTGAGAGCCTGTTTTGCTCTGCTTTTCTTTTCTAGGCCTTGATTTCCTATTTATTCTCTCCCGATCTAATCTGAGAGGCTTTTTCTGCCTTGTTTGGGGTTTTCTTTTGCTCGTTGCGGTGAATAAAATCTGCTTGCAAGTTAATTTTGTGAGGTCATCATCACCATTCCAACTAGTACAATGCCCATGACGTGGTTCTGTGACTTCTTTGAAATTAGGCAGAAGCTCTTCTCTCTCGATTTAAGTGTAGACCTAAATTTGGGAGCTTGTTTCTCTTGACCTAAATCTAGATCTAAGAGTTTCGTAGAGGTATTTGATCTAAAATTTGTTGTTATCCCCGTATGGCAATAGCACGCGCTCCAAGCCACAGTTTTTGGAGGGTAAGATCTCTATATATGCCCATAACTACTAGGTTCGGTAATCGGCTACTAATTGTTTTTCAATGCCGTGATAGATTTGGTCTTTTGGGATGAGAGAGTGCTTATAACTACAAACTGTACTATTCTGTTTTGTTTTGCAGCTCTTTTGGGATTTGCTTTACTTGGAAGGTTTTTATGTTCTCTCATGTATGATTATGACAAATGAATAAAATTTTATTTCGACCAAAAAAAAATCTGTTCTTGGTAAATGCATTTCAAATCTTAGCGGCCATAATTATGAGTAAATGTCTAGTGATTATTACTATAGTACGTACTTGTTTTGAAATCCATATTAGTTCTTGAATACCATAATTTTCAACAAGGGTCTTATATAATGATGAAATAAATATAGCAAGGTTGATATAATCCAAAGGTAATTTAATTATTGTGTGCCATGTATCATGTCAAGATTGAAATATCTTTCCATACCTCTTGTTTCGTATCTTATGGTCTAACTTAGGTTGCGTGCAACCTTGCCCTCTCCATAACTAAAAGCTCCATATTTTGACTAGAACGTCAATTCTTCTCTATTGTAGTGCTTCATTATGTATTTAGCTTTATCAGACATTATAGCAATTGACTCTCTCATGAAACTTGGGATGTGTGCAATAGGACATTGTAATCGCAGGAACCGATACGACTTCAACAATGGTCGAGTGGGTGATGGCAGAGTTGCTGCAAAACCGAAATGTGATGAATAAAATAATCCACGAATTGATAGAAGTCGTGGGGAGGATGCGATGGTCGAAGAGCATCACTTGCCCAAATTAAAGTACCTCAACGCGGTCATTAAGGAGGCATTTCGTTTGCACCCGGCGGTGCCCTTATTGTTGCCGCGGACCCCAAATGCTTCCTGCGTCGTCGGGGGTTACCTGATACCAAAGGGCAGCAATATATTCTTAAACATGGGTTATATCCATAGGGACCCCAAGATTTGGGACAAACCATCGGAGTTTAGACCCGAGAGGTTCTTGGAAGATCCCAGCAAATATGATTTCTCGGGCAACAACTTCGCATACATGCCGTTCGGTTCTGGCCGGAGGATGTGTGCAGGGCTTGCACTGGCAGAAAGGATGCTACCATATGTTTTAGCCTCTCTTTTGCACTCATTCGAGTGGGAATTACCGCCAGGGTTTGAGCTGGATTTATTGGACAAGTTCGGCCTTGTGGTCAAGAAAATGAAGCCCCTGGTTGCCATTCCAAGACCAAGATTGTCCGCTCCGGAGCTCTACATGTCGGGATAAATCTTTCATCGGTCTCAAGGCTCTTCATTTCAATTCTACAAAATAAACGTATCCTGCCAGTATCAATCATGGTTTAAGCATCTACTCAATTGGACCTGGGTTTGAAAAAAATTTATGCTGCTTTTGTTTGTAATAGTAGAAAGAATTTATGTTATCTATTGGTTCCTCAGGTCAGTTAGACCAGTAGATTAGGTCATATGATTTAACTGCAAAACGTTGCGGGTCTTGCATATATATTCGACCACGGAGTTCTGGAGGAGGTGGTCTGCTTGCGCCCGGCGTTGCATGATTTCAATCTATTTCAGTAATGAGTATTCTCAAATGCTTTTTACAAAATCGTATAAATAGATTTTGCAGTTTCCATGGATTGACTTGACTTTTCCTCGTCAATATAGCCCATTTTAATTTTGCCTAATATTAATGACATTTCTTACGACATGACAAATGATCAAGCAAAACAATTTTTTGTGGAGATTCGAGTGATTATCTCAACTTAAATAAAACTCTCTTATTATTATTTTAAGAATACTCCATTCACACCACTAACCACTCACACAGAAGATACTGTTGGTAAAATATGGCTTCGAATTGAGTAGAACAATGAAGTCGGATCTTTAGAGTACTCAAGTCGGACTTTGAGGCGTGATATCACTTTCTTTAAGGATTTATTTGCCCCACTACGTTGCTAATGGTCACCGGCAAATTTCCTCCAGGATACAACAAAATCTCAAGTGAGAATAATAGATAGCAATTCTAGTATTTCTCCAGGATCTCTCATGGGAAACAATTAGAAACAATGGTTGTAGTTTCTCTCGAAAGAAAATGAAAAAAATGGAAGAAGACATATGTTTGATCTCAAAACAAATGTATTTATCTTTGTCTTTCGAATAGAGACAACCACTCAAAAGGTTGCAAAAGAACAAAGACAACCTTTTGTGAATAAGTACGTCTCAAAGGTTACGTTGAAAATACATAAAAAAATTCGGAAATAAATAAATAAAAAATAATCAAAAATTTTTATGAACAATCGTATTGTTTCAACAAGACTCTATAGTTAATTTTAATAAAAATAAATCCGAATTTTTTTAATAAATAAAATTAATGATCGTCGGTTAGTGCCAAATCTCGTCCACGTGCGCACTCACATCTTTTCGATAGGGGACAAGGCACCTTTCAATTTGTTTTATAAACAAATTACCAACAATCCCCCACTTTTGTTCATAAAACAAAAACAATAAATAAATCGTTAGAAATATACAGCCAAAATTTCCGTGAGATTAATATACATACATAAATGTCTCTTTCGAGTTAAACCTTTACTTAGTGCAAGCATCTCAAAGCTCTATCGAAGTGACAAGTAGTTTAGCTTTAAACTTGTACTTTTATATAATAGAACCGGACATACTGCACATACACTAACCTCTTGTTTCAGCGAGAAGTTCTATATTACTTTGCACTATTATGGCCTTGTGCTTGATCCTGTTTCATGAGCTTTCTAGAAAACAACCCTAACTTTCATAAGAAGCGGCACCACTTCTAAGCTCATATAAGTGAAGTATCTACCATGTGTTTCTGTTATTATCAACACATTATAAATTTGTATCATACTTTATTAAGAATTCAATTCAACTTACAAAACATAACAGATGATACTAACTTCTCATATTAGGGCTACGACAGTATCAAACAATCACATTCAATAACTTGTTCTTACCCATTAAATATTGTAACTAGTGATATTCTAGAAAAAGGTTGGGTTACCATTATTGGTGATTTCAATTAAAGGTTTTCAGCCCCATTTCTTGTGAGGTCATTATTACCATGTCTCTCGGTAAAGACTTCATCAAAGCATCGGCAAAATTATTACTTAACCTCACATAGACAATTGTTATGGTACCATTTTTAATCAATTATCTCGCATATTCATGTCTTAAACTTACCATTATAGGTGCTATTATAGGCTCTTGCCAAAGTAGCCTAACTATCACAGTGGATGGAAATAGGAAAGTATAGGATGAGGCCACAATTTGATGTCCAACAACAAATTCCTAATCCATTCGGCCTCTTTCCCAGTTGCCGCTAAAGCAATAAATTCAAATTTTATAGTTGAATGAATTATGCACATTTGTTCCTTGCTCGCCCAAGAAACAACACATTCATGTAATATGAAAATTCATCTAGAAGTTTCATCTCCCATACTTGTAATCCAACTAGTATCGGTGTATCTTTATAATACAATCAAATAATTATTATAGAACAATCACAAATTTTAGGTTCTCTTAAAATAACCAAAAAATTGTAATAATAGCCTTTCAATGTTCTATAATTGGATTACTAGTATATCTACTCAACTTGCATATATAAAAAGTAATATCAAGTCTAGTATAATGTATTGCATACGTTAAAGACCCATAGCACTCACATTAAAAACTCTCCACTAGGAATCAAATGGAGTACTTATATATTTGAAAACAAGATGTTTAAATCTATACAACATCCTTTCCATGTAATCACTTTGGCTCAAAGGATAATCCCCACTATTTTTTAATTTTAACACCCAATAAGGTATCTACTTCACTCAAATCTTTCATTTAAAATGAAAGTTAGATACTTTTTTTTTTCAATGACTCCAATCACATTGGCTCCATAGTCCCCTTCAAATATCCCCACTTCAAGACTATTTTAAGAGGCATCCAATATGATAACGTACGTTTCATCATCATATCCAATTAATAATAAACCAAGTACAGAAATCCATACATGGATGGGAAATAAGTAAATAGATAAATTCTAGCAATTTATACACCATCCCTAACAATCAAAAGCATGTGAGAATAGAAGCATACAACAAATAATTTTTCAATAGCTTCGCCAAGACAAACCGACGGTAGAACAAAAGATTGCCCCATTATTACGATGGTTCATCATTTCAATAAGATCTTTTGATTGTGTGTATCCAAATTCGTCAACAGAAAAACCAAAAGAAATGTTTACAAATTTTAGATCACTAAGAGGACAGTCAATCGAATTCTCCAATTTCTCATTCTCAGAAAGATCAAACATTAGTTAAAAAAGAGAAAAATTTCCATAATGGGTCAACAACACCAATGCACGGAATGTGATATGATGCATTTCTCAATCAAATAATTTCCTCGCTCAAACTAGGAACTTAGATAGAGAATCACCAACCAACTTGCAGCGACCATGATAGAGATGAATGACACGGCCGACCAGACATGCATCGGGTTCTTGTCCTCGGGAAGTACTCACTTAGAGCTCCAATCTCGTAAACGTCCTTACGCACGGCCCCTAGAGCCTGCCCATGACGTACGAGTCCCTCCCGAAGTACTTGGGGAGGAAGGAGTTCTGGTTGCCAAGAGTTTGCCACACGATGTCCCTACAACCCTTGGCCAACTTCACGCTCATCTTTGCTGCTCCTTTCGCGAATTCCTTCGCATGGTCCACCGCATTCCTGATCTCTCTGACACTGCCGTCTCCAAATTCAATCATTTTTTTTTTTTATAACTAAAACAATATCCCCATGAGTTCACATATTTTGCAGTCATTTAGACAAATCTAGAATGTGACTCCTCGAGGCGGTAAAAATAAAAAATCAAAATTGGGCCATACCTGCGAAAGTACCTTCTACTTGATATGGATCCAAAATGCCAATCAGCGAAAGAGACTAAAAGGCATCTTCAAAAAATAAAAAATGAATCCATCATGTAACTGCCCCTTGACGAGACCGAGTTATTGAAGTGTGCAGGGACCCGGACAACACATTCTTGATAGTCATATCAAGGTAAGCCTCAGGGTCTCACGCATCTTTGTGAGGAGGGTGGATGAAATTTCCTCCACAGCAAACTGCTTCTTTACGACCTTGAAATTGACGACAATCATGGGCTTGAGGCCGGGACCAGCAATGACCCTTGACGGCCAATGCCTCATGTTACTCTGGACTGAAGGATCGCTAAATCTCCTCCCGAACAAAGATCTTGCACTCGATCTCATGATCAGAGTCTCGACATCCTCGAAGTCGTTTTTACAAGATTGGATGCCATCTTGCATGATATTTCCATGATGGATTTCGCATCATGAGCAAGAGCCTCATTCATCACCTTTTGCTCCAGGAAATTAACGCCGTAATTCAATATACCACCATTCTTGTCTTCTCCATCACGATAGATGCCGTCAAGATTAGTAAGTGTTGAGTTCCAAACCGAACATCAAATACAGAGACAAGACATGGCATAGCATTGGGCGCACAAAAGACATAAAACACACCCTTATGATAGAACCAAAATGGACAAAAAAAAAAAAAATAGAGAGAGAGAGAGAGAGCCTATAGATCTTCCTTGAAACTCTGGCCAATGGTGATGAGTGATGATTGTTGGCGTCGACTAGAAGCCATCGAGGAACAGACCTGTTGGGAAGTGAAAGAACCTGTCCACTTGCATGCGTCTGGTGCTCGAATTGCACAATGGCGAACGTGGCCTCTTGCATCTTTATCCACGGTCAAATGTTGCCTCGAGATTTACGGCCACCCGTTGCCTCGAGATTTACTAATCGGCATTGGCAAGGGACTCGTTTCAACTGCTTCCTCAAGACAGCATTCCGCGACATGGACGCCAAATATGGACGCTTGTCTTCTGCTAGGCAAATTTTTATTTTTATTTTTTATTTTGATGATTTGGGCCCCCGCAAGATATGGAACTTGTAACGTCAATTATAGCCGTTTGGTGGTTCCCCTTCTCTCTTCTAATCAAACACATAGCGTTCCGGGCAGGAATCCCGGACAAATTCTGCATGGCGAGCATGTAAATCACAGACTGCGACTCGGGTTCCCTCATAGCAAAGATGAAGTGCTTCGTATGTTCGGGAACCGGAAGTTTAAGGACCAACTCATTTGAAACTTTCAGGTCATCGGATTACGGCTTGGAGAAGGGCCGTAGAGTACGTAAACTCCAAAGGAAAGAACATGCCTTCAGGACCTTATTGACTCCCTTCCACTTCTATCTAAAACTTAAGAAAATTCGTGAAGTTCATCCTCCCAATTTCTTGCATGGTTCACTCACAAGCCCAAAACAGAACTTCCTCGAAAGGATTAAGGGAATATATTCAGAGCAAAACTAAGAACAACAATCAACGTAGTCTTGGCATGAGAATAGAAATGATAAGGGATCAGAACATAAGAAACATCAAATGATCAGCGCACACCGCATTGCATCAAATCACACAAGCAAAATTGTTGCCATCAAACCAGTTTAGTATCACCATGTCTTGAGTAATGACTTTGATTCTTTGACTTCATTGTAGCAAAAATAAATCCTTAAAATTGTTGGTGAAATATGGCTTCGAATTGAGTAGAACAATGAAGTCGGATCTTTAGAGTACTCAAGTCGGACTTTGAGGTGTGATATCACTTTCTTTAAGGATTTATTTGCCCCACTACGTTGCTAATGGTCACCAGCAAATTTCCTCCAGGATACAATAAAGTCTCAAGTGAGAATACTAGATAGCAATTCTAGTATTTCTCTAGGATCTTTCATGAGAAACAATTAGAAACAATGGTTGTAGTTTCTCTCGAAAGAAAACGAAAAAATGAAAGAAGATATATGTTTGATCTCAAAACAAATGTACTTATCTTTGTCTTTCAAATAGAGACAACCATTCAAAAGGTTGCAAAAGAAGAAAGACAACTTTTCGTGAATAAGTCGTCTCAAAGGTTATTTTGAAAAGACATAAAAAATTCGGAATTAAATAAATAAAAAATAATTGAAACTTTTTACGAACAATCGTACTATTTCAACAAGAATCTATAGTTAATTTTAATAAAAATAAATCCAAAATTTTTTAATAAATAAAATTAATGATCGTTGGTTAGTGCCAAATTTCGTCCACGTGCGCACTCACATCTTTTCGATATGGGACAAGGCACCTCTCAATTTGTTTTATAAACAAATTACCAACAGATACTCTCTTGCCACACGCTACACACACAAAAGGCAAGAGCCCCTATTTATGTCAACTTGCAAAACAAAAGGAGAAAGCTGGACATTATGGAGAGAAAGAGAAAGGATAAGACTAGCTTTTTCAGGAAGTATGTGGACAAAGCCACAGAGAGAGAGAGAGAGAGAGAGAGAGAGAGAGGCGGTGTTCTTTATTGTCCAGTCCACTAGATTAGAACAGTATCCGATTCCCACTACTTAGCAGTAACGGTTCCTTACTCTCTGTCTGCACCTTAATTTTGGCTCGTAAATTTATCATCCATCTTATAAGAAAAGTAAGGGATTGGGTTCGACCTCTAAACAAAGATATTAATATTGCATGATTTTTCGCTTGCATTCTCTGTTGCATTTTTTTGCCTGTGGGTACTAGAGGCATTTAGATTTAGGATTAATGCATTTGCATCAAGCATGGGTCCTATTAAATGAGAAAGGGGCTCGGTTATGGACTACATCGGTCCAATGGGCATCCGGCATCGGAGGTGAGATAGAATCCTTGTTTCCAAACTTTTTTTAGCTTTAAGACAGTTGATTTGGACAGAAGTCCAAAAAGAAGTGGGAGACATGTCCTAATCCCAAGAAAGTGGGAGCTGTGTTTTTCATTTCGAAGATGATGGAAGCTTATCTTCAATTTCGTGGGTGTGAGAATTAGTCTTGACTTGGCTAGGGGGATAATGTTTCCAAGATTGGTGCCCATTCTTGACCAAGGTTCACCGAGTTGGACAGAGGATGGCCGAGTTTGACCGAGGTTGGCCGAGGTTGACTGCAATTGACCGAATTTCAAGATGAGATGATCGATGTTGGCGCAATCTTAATTGGTCTTGGTGAAGTCAGCAGACGGGGGTGAGCGATTAAGAAACAGAAAAGTCGGTGAACTTGGGAGATTAAAAGGAACCCACTCGAATTTTTCTGAAGACATCCCTCAATTTACATTGCTTATCTTCATCATCATCAATTATATACATACCGTAATATTTGGTGGGATTGCTGCCAATTACCAATTGTTTTAAGAGGTTAAGTTTTTAGAATAGTTGATAGTGGTCCTATAAAATCTCATTCATACATAACCTTTCAAAGTTTTTTACTTAGAAAATATGTACCTTGGGATCCTGGTGTTGGCAATCCATCGCAATCTCGGGGTGCCTTGTTGAGGTATTCTTCTAAGGTGGGATTTTGTCCCTTTTTACATAGAGGTCGAATTCTAGCTTTAGTAGCATACGTGATTTTGGCCTTGATTCATTACGTTGTTTGCAAATCGGTGCTCAGATGTGCATTGGTTGTGATTTATGCGCAAGGGATTGAGTTTCCATGTTACTAGAAGATTGCATGAATTTGATCTGATGAAGTTTGCATCTTTATTGCTTGAACTTGTCCTCATATGCGTAAAATCACTCCCGGTCACATTAAATCGATGCCCCTTGCTTATTGGATTGGAAGAGTAATTCTTCTTGCATGATAATATTGAGTTACACGTGAACTGCGTGGCCGGCCCCCGTAGCAATCCTTAGTTGTCCCCTCTTTGATGGGTTTGCATGCTTTTGATGATATCTCGCATGTTAGATTGGCCTTGCTTTAATTTATATGCATCTAGATTCGGATTTATGTTGTTTGCAAGAATGTTAAGTTAACATTGTCAACCTTCAAATTTGCAGACATTCATGTAAAGTAGGTTAAAGGTTTCACCTTTCGATCGTGGCTTGCATTCGTGTCCAAAGGATCGAAAAGGATCGAATCTTTCCGATAAAGATCGATCCTTTACTGCTGGTTTATGCATATTAGTCTTAGTGCACGTAGTTTGACGAGAAAACATAAAGACTGCATCTTTAATTGTTTTAGTTAAGCATGTCATTCTAGAATTAAATTAGGTGACTTTGCACCTCAGATTATGAGGTTTTCGTTTGATTATTTGTTATTTGATGTAATTATTAATTACGCTACTTAGGATGTTTTCGGCCTCTAGGGAGATTTTTTAGGACTTTAATTCGGCATCTTTGCATTAGATAAAGCAAAGACAATAAAAATTATCTAATGCAAAGACAATAAAAATTATCTTAGAATTGCATTTAAATTGCATCTAGGAATTTGTTGCATTATAGGATTAATTAACTCATAGTTAATTCTATCTCCTATATGTTAGCATTTATTTTATCACTTAAATTATGCAATTCATGTTTATTAGCTGAGTCTAGTGCACAATTAATTTTGATGTAGATCTCACAGTAACCCTGTCCTGAGGCTTAATAACAAGGCTTTATTTAATTTTCGCCCGATTCAACTTAGGCTCTCTATCTTCCTCGCTGTATATTTAATTCATCTGTTTGCTATTTATTATTGCAGGCATGTTTATTTTTACTGGTTGAGAGTTTTCGAGTAAACAAAATTGATGATTATTGCATATAAATCGTTTTTATAAAATATGAGACATACTGAATAATTGGTGTTATATTTATCTAGCATAACTAAGTCACGTAACTAGATTATTTGGTTCATAGGAGTAAGATGGACTTATGCATCCTACTTAGGTTTCTAACTGACTTATTATAGGTTAGTGGTGGCTCCAAAGAAAATTTAATTTATTGAATGCAAAAACCAAGTTGCGATTAGTGGGGTTTGGGATGACTCGTGCTAGTCGTAGGCACCACCTTGTGAGAGGAACCAAATACTCTCCACACTCTTCTACAATGTCAGAGTTCTCTCTCTCGGCCACCGAAACTTGGCTCGGCGCACTCTTCTCTGTTGGACATCTCTCTCTTTTATAATATAAAAGAGAGTCTCCATCATTTATTGCAACATGCTGAAAGTCTTCTTCAGTGAAAGAAAGGACAAAGCAAGCCCACCATAATCCATGGGCATCCATGCATGTGCATGCATTAAAGGAGAGGAGAAAAGGACGTATGAAGCTTTCTTTCTTCTTCTCTCAACGTCAACAATGATGGCTTTGGCAGAAGACACGAAAGGGAACACCCATCCTTGCATGCAAGTGGGCCACCGTCCACTTTCCTCCATTCAAAAGTCCAACCTGCAGAGACGAGTAGAAGACAACAAAAGAAGCCGCACATTAGCCTCTTCACGCTTGCGGCTCATAGATGAAATCTGCACGTAATCTTTTTCTGACAATTTCGACTGATCAATTCGTTAGTCTGGTTTTATTATGGACTCAGAGTCGAGATATATATTTTTAATAAGGACCACTAAGTTTTTGAACCAAAATATCCTAAATCATCCGTCGGTGACCAAACTGTGTATCCAAAGACCTATAGTTTAGGTCTAGGAACTTCCTCAAAGAGTCCTCTTCCCATCATCACAAGCTGAAATGTCGAACGCAGATTCCGGAAGTGCCTGGCCGTGGTTGGGGAATGCTAAAGAAGAGAATGCTGCAATTCATAGAGCTACTGCAACAGTACTTGTCATTGCTATAGCAGCTCTTAGTTTCTTCTCTTTGTGCAGGAGGCGAAACCACACGAGGGCTCCATTGCCTCCAGGGCCCCGAGGTGTGCCATTCTTCGGGTACCTCCCATTCCTAGGGACCAATCTCCACCGGAAATTCGCTGAATTGGCTGAGACCTACGGCCCCATCTACAAACTCCGGCTTGGAAGCAAATTATATGTTGTGGTTAACTCCCCGTCACTGGCCAAAGAAATCGTGCGGGACCAAGACATGACTTTTGCCAATCGAGACCCAAACATTGCCGGTGCTATAGTGTCATATGGCGCAACGGACATTGCCTTCTCAAGCCAAGGCCCTTATTGGAGGAATCTCCGCAAACTGTTTGTGCGGCAGTTGATGAGCAACATGAGTCTCGATGCCTGTTATGGTTTGAGAAGGCAGGAGGTCAGAAAAGCTCTGAGCGATCTGTATAGAAAACCTGGGGTGCCAGTAGATATCGGCGAATTGGCCCTCTGATCTTAGTTAACATGGTGATGGGAATGCTGTGGGGAGGAACGCTTCAGGGAGAAAAGGGTGAAGCCGTGGCCTCTGAGTTTCGAGAGGTGGTGGCCAAATTGATGGTGCTCTTAGGTAGTCCGAATGTTTCGGACTTTTTCCCGGCACTCGCTTGGCTTGACCTGCAAGGAGTGGAAAGGGACATGAAAAGGGTGCATCAGTGGCTGGATGGTTTTATTCAGCCGATTATCGATTGCGCCACCAAAGGAACGACAAGTGAACCGTTCAAGCAGAAGGAAGGAGAACCTAAATGCAATGAACAGAATAAGGACTTTTTGCATATTTTCCTGGATACGGAGATAAATCTTGAAGATAACCAGTCACCAGTGGACAAGAATGTAGCACTCAAAGCCATTCTTATGGTAAGTTTATTAATCCAGGTGACCAGTTCTTACATGTACATGCACGGCTATTTAATGACCTAATGCACTAGACTTAATCGTCTTTTTGCAACTCTATTTTTGGAAACCTAATTTGTGTCGGCAACCCCCCCCGGGTCTCTCCCTCCCCCAGAAAACTCCTCCCTCGAAGAAACTTCATTTGTAGGCTCTCAGCTTCAATTTCTGAAACCAAGAGCTTGTTTTGCTCTGCTTTTTATTTTCTAGGCCTTGATTTCTTGTTTCTTCTCTCCTGATCTCTTTTGGGGTTTTCTTTTGCTCATTGTGGTGAATAAATCAGTTTGCAGCTGAAAAACTGTTCAAGTTAGTACAATGCTCGAAACATCGTTTTATGACTTCTTTGAAATTAAACGAAAGCTCTCATCTCTCGATTTTAGTGTAGATCTAAATTTAGGAGCTTGTTTCTCTTGCCCTAAATCTATATTTGAGAGTTTCTTAAAGGTATTTGATCTAAAATTTGTTGTTGTCCTCATATGGCAATAGTGTTGATGATGTTGAACCTAAGCACGCAATGCAAGCCGTAGTTTTTGGATGGTAAGATCTCAACACGTACCCATCATTGACACGTTCGGTAATCAACTGCTGATTGTTTTTCAATGCTATGCCAAATTTGGTCTTTTTGGATGAGATAATGCTTATAACGACAAGCTGTACTATTTCATTTTGTTGTGCAGCTCTTTGGGATTTGCTTTACTTGGAAAGTTTTTATGTTCTCTCATGTATGATTATGACAAATGAATGTAATTTTATTTCGACCAAAAAAAATTCTGTTCTTCGTAAATTCATTTCAAATCTTAGCTGTCAAAATTATGAGTAAATGTCAAGCGATTATTACTATAGTATGTACTCGTTTTGAAATCCATATTAGCTCTTGAATACCATTATTTTCAACAAGGGTCTTATATAATAGTGAAATAAATATAGCACAGTTGATATAATATAAAGGTAATTCAATTATTGTGTGCCAATTTTCGTATGAAGTTGGTCGCATCATGTCAAGATTGCAATCTCTTTCCATACCTTTTGTTTCGTATCCTATTGTCTAACTTAGTTTTTGTGCAGCCTTCTCCATAACTAGAAGCTCCATATTTTGACTAGAACGTCAATTCTTCTCTATTATAGTGCTTCATTATGTATTTAGCTTTACCAGACATTACAGCAATTGACTCTTTCTGATGAAACTTAGAATGTGTGGGATAGGACATTGTAATCGGCGGAACTGATACGACTTCAACAATGGTGGAATGGGTGATGGCAGAGTTGCTGCAGAACCGAAATGTGATGAACAAAGTAATCCATGAATTGACTGAAGTCGTGGGGGAGAATGAGATGGTCGAAGAGCATCACTTGCCCAAATTAAAGTACCTCGACGTGGTCATCAAAGAGGCATTTCGCTTGCACCCGGCGTTGCCCTTAGGTGCCGCGGACCCCAAATGCTTCCTGTGTCGTTGGGGGTTACATGATACCAAAGGGCAGCAACGTATTCCTAGACATGGGTTCTATCCATAGGGATCCCAAGATTTGGGACAAACCGTTGGAGTTTAGACCCGAGAGGTTCTTGGAAGATCCCAACAAGTATGATTTCTCAGGTAACAACTTTACATACATGCCATTCGGTTCTGGTCGGAGGATGTGTGCAGGGCTTGCGCTGGCAGAAAGGATGCTACCATATGTTTTGGCCTCTCTTTTGCACTCATTCAAATGGGAAATACCACCAGGGTCTGAGCTGGATTTACTGGACAAGTTCGGCATTGTGGTCAAGAAAATGAAGCCCCTTGTCGCCATTCCAAGACCAAGATTGTCCACTCCGGAGCTCTACATGTCGAGATAGATATTTCATTAGAGTCCCAAAGCTCTTCATTTCAATTCTAAGAAATAAATGTATCCTGCCAGTGTCAATCATGGCTTGAGATCTACTCAATTAGACCTGGGGTTTCGGCTACGGAGTTCTAGAGGAGGTGGTTTGCTTGTGTCGGGCGTTTCATAATTTCAATTTGTTTTATGAAATCAGTATTCTGAAATGTTTTTTACGCAAATCATATAAGTAGATTTTGTAGTTTTTATGGATTGACACAACTTTTTCTCGTTAATATAGTCCATTTTAATTTTTGCCTAAATATTAATGGCATTTTTTACGACATGGCAAATGATCATGTGAAACCATTGTCCGGGGAGAATCAAGTGTGATGGTTTTATTTATAGTGATGGGCCTAAGTTGGTCCGTCCGCCCATGTTGGGCCTAAAAGCCCGGCCTCCAGGATAAGGGCCCGTTAATAGGGGAACGTATAAAAGGGATGTGAGAGAGAGAGGACGCAACCTTTTGGCGCATAACGTACGTACGTCCTCTCCAACGCTCTCTCTCCCTCCAAAAGGAACAGTAAGCACAAGGCCACGGTTTTCTCCCCTTTAAGGCATCGTCGAATCGAACAGGATCGAACAGGGCCAAATTCTCTTCCTCTTATTGGCGTCGGTGTCTAATGGTACGCTCGAATCCGTGGTGTGCTTTACGATCGGTGATACGTGTTATTCCCGGGCTTCGTCTTCCGCATTGCTTTAGGGGTTCGATTTAGTGTCGAATCCGGTTTTCGAGGATCCGTTATTCCCAACATTGGTATCAAAGCCCTAGTTCATGTTTTCCCGACCCCTTTGATGTTTTTTCATTGATTTTTCGTGAAAGTAATTCGGCCATACGGATCGGGGTGAGAAATCCCGACACCCGAGTGCTATTCGTTATTTTTTCTGAGTTTTCGTAAGTCGAAATCAATTTATGAAGGCACTGGGTGAAAGAGGTCGTCAAGACGAGTCCGGCGACATGTCGTGCGCCACCGGGAGACGCCGCACACGCCCGGAAGCGCTGGCTTTGCTAGCGCGTGCGCCACATGCGCCGATGGCGAACCAGCACGTGTGCGCCGGTGGCCGGCGAACTGGCACGCGCCGGTCGGCGGATCGACGCGTGCTGACATCAAGGTAACCGCCGGGATGACGTCATCGGTGACGTCATCGCCGATGACCATTGGCCGACGGCAACCCGACCTGAACCGAAGGAGACCCGACCCGACCTGCGGACGCTTGGCACGCGCGCGGCACATGCCAGCTGACATCTGTGTGACGTCAGCTCGCGCACGCGAGCGGCACGTGCCAGCTGACGTCTACGTGACGTCAGCCCGCGCACGCACGCAGCACGTGCGGTCGGTTCGTCCGACCGGTTCGACCGGTCCGACCCGCCGCCCGACGACCCGTTGACCGTTGACCAACCGTTGACCGACCGTTGACCATTGACTGACGCCCGTTGACCATTGACCGGCCGTTGATCGTTGACCCGAAAAAAAAAAAGGAATTTTTTCTTTTTTATTTATGCCTATGTGGGTTATATGTAATCCATTATTTATTCTGCATTTGTTGCATGAATTTTGGAAAATTATGTATTTTCCCTTATGAGTATTATGGATTATAAGTGATCCATTTTTAGTTTTGCATTTGTTGCAGGAACTATGATGCGTTATGCACGGATACCTGCAACCCCGAGAACGGACGAGGGAATTGCAAGACTTAAAAGGCTGATGACAGCATTAGCTGATTATCGGTGGCATGACGGTGATTTAGTATCACATGTGGTCAGGGTCAATCAGATGATACAGGAAATCATCTGGAATGGTTATCTTATGCCGGATTTTGAGAATGTGCCGACTTTGATGAACACTCTTCCAGCTGAATGACAAGCAGTGTTAGATCGTTTATGGGAGGTCAACGTAGTCCCGGGTTATAGGAGGCTGGTGGAAGCTTTTGTAAGAAAGTACTATAGGATTGAGTTAACCAAAACTTCAACCCTTAGATTGAGCGCCACATGGCGCAGAGTGAATGCGCCTTGGTGGCGACATGAATGCTCTCCAAAAGTTTTTCCATGGTTGGCAAATGTGCCTTCAGTTTTCTTAGATGTTTTGACTAATAGATTAGAAGGGACATTCCCTATTTATTTCTATGATTAATTATGTAATGTTTACTGCCTGATTGTTGTTGATGTAGCAACCGACATTTTAATTGTATTATGTGAAAGCACTGTTATTCTATTGGATGTCAGATAATATTTGCTTTCTTTTACTGCTGGTTGCTGTGGGTAGTTAGCTATGGGTACTTACTAGAAGTTTTTGTAACTTCATATAATTTATTTTGCATAAGACAATTATATTAATAATAGTTTTAAGTTAGGATTTTTGGAGGATGATTGGAAACGCAGTGACCTTTTGATTCTGAAACCTTACTTGAAATTATTCATTGATATGATGGGTCTGTGCAAAATTGATGCATAAATGATAGGCATTAATTATTCATGCATATATGTCTGATGTGTTCAGATCGATGGTTTCGGCAACTAAGAACGTAATTGCTGATTTGAAAGGCAACAATTGTGAAATATTGAATATGAAGATTCAATATGTGCTGGAAAAGTAAGAAGCACTAGAAGCTCTTGACCATATTGTGGAAGATCTAGAGGATGCTGTGCACCATCTTGAGCTGGTAGAGGACCGCTTGATGGCATGTGAGCCGAAAATAGATATTTGCAATGCTGGTTCTAGTTCAGAAAGGGCTTTGAGCTCTAAGCGCAAACGTATTGATTCGTTCAATATGTGGGAATGCAAAGAATTAAGTCATTATTGCAAGAGATCAAGAGTTAACCAACACAAGAGAGGAAAACGTCCTCAAGTGAAGAAAATGTCAAGGGTGAGGAGTTACAATTGTGACAATAGAGGTCACTATGCTCGCGACTGTCGTGAGCCAAAGAAGGTAAACACCTCTTGTACATTTGAGAACTTTGATTATGAGTCAAGTTCTGAATTATTGGCTGAATCCAATCCTTTGTGGACTGTAGATTCATGAGCGACAGACCATGTAGCGAATGATAGAGAATCTTTCATGGAATTCCGACGAATATCAACTGGAACTAAGTGGATCTATGTAAGAAATAACTCCAGAGCTGAGAGTTAAAGGAATTGGCACCTGCCAATTGAACATGCGTGGTGGACGCACCCTGTTCCTACATGATATTTCATATTCTTCGGAGATTCGTCGAAATTTAAGTGTCTGTTTTAATGTTGGTTAAGCTTGATTTTAGTGTGAACTTCCATAATAGCGATGCAGATTTGTATTTGGATACAAACTACTATAGTTGTGGTCACTTTCTGCATGGTTTTATTGTACTAGATGTTGACTGTGGTGATGTCAATATTTGTTATTCCCTTGTTCCACGTCTTCTACTTAATATGATAATGATGTGATTATATGGCATGCTAAACTTGGTTATATTGGCCAACAACATATGAAAAGACTAGCCAAAGAGGGCTTGTTAGGCAACATTGAAAAAGTCGATTTGCCTAAATGTGAGCATCGCATAGTAAGGAAAACGACAAGGAAACCATTTGGAAAAGGTAAAAGAGCTGAATTTCCTCTGCATTTAATCCATTCTGACGTCCGTGGTTCAATGAATGTGAGAGGAAGGCATGGGGTTGTTTATTTCATCACTTTTATAGATGATTATACTCGATTCGGATATGTCTATTTGATTTCTCATAAATCTGAAGCATTAAGTTATTTCAAAAGGTTTATGAACTTGGTAGAAAATCAATTAGACAAGAAAATAAAAGTATTGAGATCCGATCGAGCTCGAGAATATTTATCTGATGAGTTTAGAAAATTATGTGATGAAAAAAGGAATAGAAATATGGTTATCTATTCCATGTACTCCTCAACAAAATGGTGTTGAAGAGAGAAAAAACAGAACCCTAATGGAAATGGTTAGGTCCATGATGGCGCATGCTAACTTACCTATCACTTTTTGGAGTGATGCGTTGTTAACTACTGCTTATATACTTAACCGGGTGCCTTCCAAATCAGTTAGTTCCACTCCATATGAGTTATGGACAGGTAGAAAATCGGACTTAAGTTTTCTTAAGCCATGGGTTGTGCTGCCTATACTCATGAGTCCTCTCACAAGTTTGGGAAATTGGGCCCCGAAGGAAAGAAGAGTATTTTAATGAGATACTCCGAACATTCAAAAGGGTATGTGTTCATAGGTGAGCAGGAAAGTAGGAGTATAACTGAATTTGAATCATGGGATATCACATTCTTAATGGATGAATTTCCTAAGAAGGGCAAAATAAGGGAAGATTACCCCTGTTTGAAACCTTGGATCGAGATAATGATATTGGTGGAGTTTGTCCAAGTGGGAGTAATATGAGAAGTGATGAATTGAATTCAACTCATTCTCAATTACAACCACATGATGAGATGATATCGTCCTTATCTAATTCGAGTGGGAGCATGATGGGGAATGATGTGCTAAGTGTACAATCTCCCATATAGCGAACAAGTCGCCAAAGTATTCCCCGTCGACGTTTTGACATTGAAGGGGAAACTTTTATAATTGCTCCACGAGATAAGGATGAGCCAAGAAATATTAATGAGGCTCTGAAATGCCCTAGTAAAGAAAAATGAATTTATGCAATGAAAGAGGAGATGGAGTCAATGAAATCAAACCAAGTCTGGGAACTGGTTGATCTTTCAAAAGGGATGCAGAGCTATTGGGAACAAGTGGGTTCTCAAAATAAAGCAAAAGGCTGATTGCTCGATAGAAAGGCATAAGGCTCGCCTTGTGGCGAAGGGGTATAATCAACAGGAAGGAATTGATGATGAAGATACATTTTCTCTTGTAGAGGGATTTACCTCGATTCGCATTATTCTGGCAATAGTGGCTAGTATGGATCTTGAGTTACATCAAATGGATGTAAAGATTGCTTTCCTCAATGTAGAATTAGAGGAAGGAACATATATGGAACAACTTGCTGGTTTCATAGTGAAAGGCCAAGAAGAAAAGGTATGTCGACTTTGGGGGTTGATATATGGCCTTAAGCAGTCGTCAAGGCAATGGTATATACGTTTTCATAATGCCATAATGGCATATGACTTTACAATGATAGATGAGGATCATTGTGTATATATCAAAATATCCAATGATCAATTTGTGATCATATCATTATATGTTGATGATATACTAATTGCTGGAAACAATATGGAGTTTGTTAATACTGTCAAGAGTTGGTTGTCTTTCAACTTTGATATAAAAGACATGGGTGATGTTATATACATTCTTGGAGTTAAGATTTCAAGATTATAAACCCATAGATACTCCTATTGCAAAAGGTGAAGGATTGAGTCATAGACTGTGTCCAAGGACTCCACAAGAGAAGGAACAAATGAAACATGTTCCTTATGCTAGTGCTATATGAAGCTTTATGTACGCTATGATGTGTACAAGACCTGACATATGTTTTACGGTTGGAATGGTGAGTAGTTACCAATCCAATCCAGGTCAAGCACATTGATAAGCCGTTAAGAGAATACTAAGGTATCTAAATGAGACTGCTGATTATACGCTGAGTTATTAAGAAAAGGATCTGCAACTCAAAGGCTATTTTGATGCTGATTAGAGAGGAGATTTAGATGAAATAAAATCTACCTCTGGGTTTGTTTTCTTACCGAATAATAGGCACCATATGTTGGAGTAGTAAGAAGCAAAAGTGTATAGCCTTGTCCACGATAGAAGTTGAGTTCGTGGCATTATTAGCAGCGGTATAAGAAGGTCTTTGGCTTAAGAGATTATTGTATCATTTAGGTATTATTTGAAGTGCTGTAGATTTATTGTTGGTTAACTGTGATAGCCAAGCAGCAAAAGCGTACACCAAAGATCCAAAATATCATGGCAAGACCGAACACATAGATACCGAGTATAATTTTGTAAAGGATATGGTTGCACGAAAAGACGTGAACTTAAAATGCATACTACGCATAGAATGGTAGCAGATCCTATGACAAAGCCAATACCTCCAGATGTGTTTTGTGGCCATATGAAATCCCTAGGATTGTGTAGAGGCTGATGCACTGAATATTGTAATTTCCCTAAGTGTTCACATTTGATGAATTTGTGTTTTCATCATTAATGCCTATGAATCTTTGTTTGATATTTATGCATCTTAATGCTCAGTGCATTATTTTAAGTTAAGAAAGTATGTCGGACAGATATAAGATTAGCCCACTCACACAGGTAATCGCCTCTATTTACTGTGTGATAAATAGAGATGAGACTGTTTTTAAGCTTATTATCTAGGTGATAATCGAGAACTCAAGCTTAAAATATGTATGTCACTTTAACTGGGTGTTAAGATGAGGACATAATACTTACTATGTCCGAAAGTAAAATACCCCACATATTTTACTTTATCTGTCTAAGATGCCGATGTGAGTTCGATGAATTTTGTGAATGAGTAGATACGTGAACTCAAGTTAGACATTGGGTATGTCTGAACTATCATCTGTACGGTATTGAAGGTGTAGACATACGCTCCATGGGAAAGGAGTTAATACCGTAATACGTATTTCATACTATGTATGCATGAAACGACCAATAAGAGTGGCAAAAGTTTGATCATAACTTTTATGTCGTGTGAGACTCTTACGGAAAAGAGTTCCTCAATTTTTAATCCCCTCATGACTTTTACTTATTCTCAAGATTTCTATTTAGTATTTGCTATCTTAGGATGTTGCCGATGGTCATGAGTTTGATTCGATCTAATGAGACATTTATAGAAAACAAGCTGAACTGAAATTGAGAGTTTGAAGGAAAGAGGAAGATCGATTTTGAAGAATCACATTGTAGTTTTGTGTTCACCGGTTAACCAATTATGACTGTCTTTGTGATAATCATAATTGTGAATACAATATATATATATATATATATATATATATATATATATATATATATATATATATATATTATTGTTTAAAAGAGATCAAGAGAGATGTAAAATGTGATCGATCGATCTAGGGTATTGCATACTAAATCTACTCGGAATGTGATGCCCATTATGAGCTGCTATATATTCCTAACAGATGTATGGCAACGAGCTCTCAAAGTATGCTGGTCGCACGGATTATTCACCGGTATGAATGTTGAAGAGAGGTAAAGAGAATCCTGTTCAGCCCACCATGTGTGAGTGGGAAATGATGGTTTTATTTATAGTGATGGGCCTACGTTGGCCCGTCTGCCCATGTTGGGCCTAAAAGCCCGGCCCACAGGATAAGGGCCCGTTGATAAGGGAACGTATAAAAGGGATGAGAGAGAGGGAGGATGCAACCTTTTGGCGCATAACGTACGTACGTCCTCTCCAACGCTCTCTCTCCCTCCAAAAAGAACAGTAAGCACAAGGCCACTGTTTTCTCCCCTTCAAGGCGTCGTCGGATCGAACAGGATCGAACATGGCCAAATTCTCTTCCTCTTATCGGCGTCGGTGTCTAATCTGTGGCTAACAAGGTACGCTCGAATCCGTGGTATGTTTTACGATCGGTGATACGTGTTATTCCCGGGCTTCGTCTTCCACATTGCTTTAGGGGTTCGATTTAGTGTGGAATCCGATTTTCGGGGATCCGTTATTCCCAACAAAGTGAATATCTCAATAATAGAACTTTCTTATTATTATTTCAAGAACACTCAATTCACACCACTCACCACTCACATACAAGACACTTACGCCAGACGCTACACACACTACTGTTACCGCACACGCACAAAGGGCAAGAGGCATAGGCAAAGACAATATATTTTTATGTTTGCTAATGGCTCTCTCAACACGTATTTCATTCAAAAACAGATTTTCTTTCCTAGTGCTTTCCTCCCCGAGTTGAATTTTTTGGATCATGGATGGGCTTAAAGGTACTAGGGTGATGAGTTTTTGCTCTTTTAGGAAAGAATAAGTGTTTTCCCTTGAATCATGCGTGACCTTCCTATCAAATTGCCAAGGCACTCTTAATAACAAGTGACATGCATTGATGGAACTTATATCATATAGGACATGATTTTGGTAGTTTTTCCCAATTGAAAACAAAATCAAGACTTGTCACACCCTGAACCTTCGAGTGCGTGCCCATCCCTCTCTGGTCGATAAAATTTTGCAACTCCCCAAGACGAGTCGCCCACCCCTTTCGTTTTATTGCACATGCATAAGTGAAAATAAATCCCCCGATAATAATCATCTTGAGATAGAAAAGCAAGACAATATATTCACAAACAAACATGCTTTTATATTCACATTGAGTCATATACAAAAGTCTATGGCCAAAAGACTACAAAAGACTGGCCTTCCAAAAAGAAGTGGTCTTAACTGACCTAAACTTCAGATTACCTCCTCTAGGCTCCAGGTCCTCCACTCAACCACCTTCTAAGGATCTAAAAATGGTTATACAATAACCAGTGAGACAATGTCTCAGCAAGCCCATGTTCTAAACCCCGATTAGGAGGAAAATACGCCAAGAAGTGTTATAACCACACAATCACATCATCATAAGGACTTACCTTGCCTCATATTCACTGTGCAGGTCAGCACATTTTATATCACAACCAGAGCAACACTTAGGCTCAATTAATTGGAACACAATACTCAATCTCAAATAAGCACAAGGGTCCTGATTATAGGGCCAAATCGTTATAACACGTCCCATACCGTGCCACACAATTTTGTCTCATAATCTGGCACATTCAACTCAAGTTTAATCATGCATTCCTAGATTTGCTCTCGACATATAGTACGGCCTACTTTCTATTCAATGGTCCTCTGGCATTGTCAGGCATTGTCTCACACCATTATACATGGCATCGTCACTACGTTGACGGCACTCTATAAAGGAGCATTGGTCCAGAATTTATTGTGACCGGCATCCATTGATAAGGCATCCCATATAGGGGTAACGTCCAGCTTAATAGCTTGGGACGGATTTTCTTAACCAACACACGATCACTCAAACATGGTCTAGGGCATCGTGCATTGCACTCAAATATCTTCATTAAAATGGTGAACCTGGCCTATTTTTTTCGTATTAGAAATACCCATGAAAATTGTTGTGTGTTGGTACACGATCAATTCACCCTAGAAGACTGATATCCTTTCCTTTCAAAACCCCACTAGTTTATATAGTATATAAAACCATTTATGGTGTTTAAAACTCAACACTTGGGATTTTCTGGATAAATGTTGGAAATTCACAATTTTTGGGATTAAATACCAAAAATCAAATCAACACTCAATTTGCATAATTTAACACTCGGTTGCAAAATTTAACCACACCATTGCAATCAGCACGAAATTCCGTCACCGACTATCCCGGCCTAATTTCCGAAAAATAATTAATAATTAAATAATTTCAAAAATTAATTAAGCAAATCAATTTAATTTCTAAAATACTAACTTAGGCCAAAGTTATTAAATTAAATATCAATACGGACCTGGAAAATTCCCGAACCCTTCTATATAAATAATACAATTTATCTAAGCCTCACTTAATATAATCTAACCACCTAACATGCATAATTGCATAATTAAACTACTAATTTAATCTAACTAATCACATAATTCCTAATTAATTAAATCTAAACACCCCTTAGACGTCATTAGCCTACGGAGAAGAATTTAGAGTATAAACTTACCGGTTTATTGCAGAAACTAGTTTACCGTGAAGACAGTGCGATGGCGGCCGAAATTCAAATTTTCGGCAGCATTAACGGGCACTTGGACCAGGCCCAAAGGCCTTGCAAGCCCACAGCAAATAGATGGGCTTGGCTTTGGGCTTGGGGTGCTTCGCGGGCCTCAATAGGCGTGGGCTTGAAAATGCTGAAAATGGACTTCAAGTGAGCTGGACAACAACTGAAGATGGGCTGAAAACTTGGCTGAGTTGTGGGCTTCAATGGAGCTGGATTCAAGGTTGAAGATGGGCCGGACTGTGGGCTAGGTTGCTGAACTTGCAGACTGAATTGGAGCTGAAATTTTCGTGGGCCGCTTCTGACCAAATGTGAGCTGGGCTTGTGGAGACGGGCGCTGGAACGGAGCTGCTTCGGTCTTCAATTTTCGTTGGGCTGCTGGCGCACGGAAGAAGAAGTCAGCTTCGTTGGTCTTCGGTTGATTCGTGCGCGGCAGCAAGGAAGATGGATGAAGACGCGTGGATAGAGCAGGCGGTCGAAGGGCAGCTGAAGGGGATGGGTGGAGACGGACGCGCGGCCGTACGAAGAAGGAGGCAGCTTCGGTCAACACCTGGGATTTCGCTGAGTAGGGATCCACGATTATCGACTCGTGGAAGTGGCAGCGAAGGAGGGAAACTGTTTCGGTGAAAGATGAAGCAAATGGTGGTGGCAGACTTCGTGTGAGTGGGCTGGCAATTTTGCGGAGTCAACAAACCGCTTTTGCTGGATGCTGGTGTTGACTCCTTAAGTGGGGCTATTCGATGCGTGAGATGGCAGAAGTTGGTGGTCTTGCAGAGCAAAAGAAAGAAGGAAAATGAAAGCAAAGCTGAACTAAGGGAGAGGAGGGTTCGAGCGAAGATACGATGAGGGAGGGGCGTGCGTGGTAAGCCAAGGAAGAAGGAGGAGGTGGTCAACAAGGCTTAGCCAAAACATTGAATGCTTGGTCCCCCTAAAAGCCCTCAATCTTATCTTAAGGTCTCTTAATTCAAATTTTGAAGCCCAAAATTGCTGCCCTTTTCCAATTTGGAATTTCACAATTTTTGGTCCTCAATTTCTTCAACAATTTCCCAAGTTCGACATCCAATTCTGATGTAGAAAAAGCCCACATTTTTTCTGCAAGTCCCCTTCGCCATATCGATTGGTATAGAAGCCAAAATCCCCTTCGATTCGGCCTGTCTGAATTTCCGTTAATTTTCCGCAACATCTGAATCTTTTTTTCATAAAAATCCCGGAATCTCCAAAAAATCTTCGGAGGTTGAGTCGACGTTCCTAAAATAGCTCGTGACACCACAAAACTTTCAATTTCTGAAATCGGGTTCAAATTCATGGTTTATTTCATTCCGACGCGTTTTTAGCGTGACTTAATCTATTGGGTAACTTTTAGGAATTTTTGGTGTAATTGACCCATGATCGATTTATCTCGAGTCACAATGTACATCTCCGACCCATTGGCGACTCTCAATTGTCGTGAAAATCTCAAAGTTTCAATTATAGACATAGAGTACCCAAAATGATAGAAAATCAATTTAGTACCGATCGATGAGAATTTTGCAATCAGGTGGAATCACCCACACTTTGATTAGATATCTCAGTCAAATTGACCTATCTCTGATCTCTAATCGATTCTGACAGTGTCATAATGACCTTTGTAGATCGACACGGTCGAGCAGTCAATTGCTAGTCAAATTTTCAAGTCCATTGCATTTAGATTCCTTAATTGCTTCCCAAAATAGTCTAGTTATCTCGTGAGTGATCAGCTCAGAGAATAGTACTATAGATGCGTCGATGAAAGGCCCGATTTATTTAATCGAAAACAAATTCTGAAAATTCAAGCTATCACAAGACTCGTTTAGTTACTTGGAGAGTTCCCTTTGTCCAACTAGGGCAACTTCTATGGTTGGGAGTGTTTGGAAATGGGAAGAATCAACTTGTCGAATAGAGTTGTCAATACCACATTGGTGCAACTTCTACCATCGATAATCAAATTACGCACCTTCCCGTTAGTGGTGCAACATGTTTGGAAAATATTCTCCCTTTGCTTGTCCACTTTTGGAGTAATTGTAGAGTGCAAAGCCCTCCTAATAACGAGCATTTCTCCTTAATTGGACTGCTCTATAATCTCATCTTCCTCCTTTGGTTTGGTGTCAATTTGGTCGGCATCTTGCGTAGCTTCTTGAGGTCCCATGTCAATTTTATCAATCTCTTGAAGTGTCATAACTCTTTGATTAGGATGTTTGGATTGAAAGTGTCTATAACCTTGGCACTTAAAGCACTGTCGCACACTACCACCATCGGTCTTCTTGTGAAGTTCTTTGACACCTCATGGCATTCTTTTTGCCTTTATGTTTTATTGATGTATTCCCGGTCTTGCTAGAAGAAGCACCCTTAAAAAAGAATGCCCCCCTTGTTGATAATTTGGTTGACAAACCCTTGCCATGCTTCAAATGTCTTTCCACCTTGATGGTCAGTTTGCAAACATCTTCAAAAGACCAATATCATTGAAATTCAACTAAATTGACAATCTCCCACTTTAAACCACCAGGTGAACAAGCGAATTTTGCTCCAACAATCTTGGATATCATAGTTGTTCAAACTCTCTAATGTATTATTTATTGCTCATTTCACGTTGCTTGAGGGAATTCATTTTGAGGAAAACAAATGTCTTGATTATAATTATTGGGCAAGAACCTCTTCTTTCTAAGTTTCTTGAGTTTGACCCAAGATTTGATTCGGTCTTTTCCAGCATGAACTCTCTAGTTCTTCAAATTTTCCTATCAAAGTGAAGCGTATTTCTTCAAATTGAGAAGAACAACTTTGCATCGCTTTTCGTTAGAGTATGAGTGGAAGTCAACTACTCATTCAATATCATGAAGCTAACCAATAAATTTGTTTGGGCTGAGGTTTCCCTCAAATTTTGGCACCACCAGTTTTACTTCAAGATCATTCTCCTCACGTCCTCTTCTTCTCCTTCAGACTTGGTAATCCAAATCACTAGAGTCATTTCAGTGTTGTTAGATTCATCACAAGAGTTTTGGTGACGATCTGGATCGTTATGATGTGGTCGATTAATAAGGCTTATCGACAGTAGATCCTACTTTGCCTGATTCTCTAGGAGGTCGAGGACTCACTCCATTTGTTGTTGAAGCTCCGTTATGACATAGTTACGCCTTTCATTGTGTGCTTATTCCAAGATCATGCCTTTTGAAATTGGATCATTTTTTTTATAAGAATGAAATGAAATGGAATATAGGTAATAGAAAGAATCCCTCAAAACAAGTTGAACCTTGAGATTGATAGCAATTTGATGTGGTTACTGGGGTGGCCGAGTGTGTTTTGAATGACGTAGAAGGAAGTACATATATATCAAAGTGTGTAGTGATAGATATCGATGGATAAATGTAAATATAAAATAGAATACAATCATTACCAAGTGCTAAAGGACACACCACCAGCTAAGGAAGAAAATCGAGCTTGACAAAATTCACTATGAATGTTTGAAGGATGAACTAGATAAAGGACTTCGAGGTGAAGAAATTCACTATCAGGGCCAATTTTATGAGTCTGGAATTCTAACATGCAATTCCAACATGTATGGGTCAATTTTATAAATTTTTGATAAATGAGGGATCAAATTGTAAGCAAAAAAGAATATGGAGGGAGACTTCCACTTAGGATCAATTGGGAGACTACATTTTTAAGAAGAAAACCAAACGAGGCGGCATGAGGTTCAAAGAGAAGGGGAGGTAATGCAAAGCCGAGCCCTAGCGTAAGCGATGGCTGCGAGAGACGAAAAAAGAGGAGGGAGAAACGGGCGAGGGAGTCAGGGCGAGCATTCTAGCAGAGGCGAGCCTCGAGCTGGTGAGCTACATGACACAGTAGCTGACAACGCCGGGGACGACGCCGGGGACGGTGGGGAAGGTCAGGAAGAAGGGTTTGGAGTCGCAGGTCTTCCACAGGATCCATTTCCATGTCTCGGTCTTTCCCCACGGGATCGACATCTCTGGAAGTCGACCCACCCTGATGAGGAGATCGAGTTTTTAAAGTCGTGGTTTTGGGGAGAAGTGGGCCAGTCAAATGCCCATTCGATGAGATGGGCCATTTCCGACAAGAAGTCTACGTTAGGCTACTTCACCTTCGGAGGAAGCAATCTTGTCAAGTAGAGGAGTAAGAAGCAGAAGGTAGTAGCATTATCAGTGTTGAAACCGAGTTAAGAGGAATGGCCAAAGGACTTTGTTAACTTCTTTTGCTTAAGAGAATACTGACTGAGATTGGTTTTGGTCCCAATTCTTGCATCAGCTTAGTTTGTGAACATAAGACGGCCATCAATATTTCTCATAATCTAGTCCAACATGATCATCCTAAAAACATTGAGGTAGACCGACATTTCATCAAACAAAACCTTGACGACAAGATAATTCAATTCCCATTTATTAAATCTGAAGACCAATTGGCAGATATACTCACAGAGGTTGTCTCTAGCAAGATCTTCTCCAATTCACATGACAACTTAGGCCTTAGTGATATCTATGTACCGAGTTGAGAGGAAGTGTTGGCATCAATTGTCAATTAAGACTAATTGGGGAAATTGTAGGGCTGATTAGTTGCTAAATTTGTATAATGTCCTTATTTTAAGGATCAACCAAATTCTTGACCTAAGATAGTGCATAGCCTAGAATAGTTTTTTTTTGGTAGTTTTTTTCTCAGTACAATAACATAAGTTTTATATTTATCCTGAAATGATAATGAAGTGAATCTCTGCTCATTAGATGCCATGATTTTGAATTTTATATGCCTTCTGGGTTAGTGCTATGATATCTTGAATATGAGGAATGCTAGTAATCTGCAGTTGGACCTTCAATGCCTTATGAGCCTTAGATCCGAGAGAGCCATGTTGAAGTTTGGGAACAAAGTCCCCAACACATTTCCATTATTAGAGTTGTCTCTATTGTAGCAATACAACGGTAGTTGTAAGAAAATGAGTGTCGAGTAGTGCAATTCTTGCCATAACAAGCAATCCTTCTGCCAAGCAAATAAAGAGTAAGGCCAATTGCAATAAAGATGGGTGAATCGATGCTGTATTCATTGACGAGGAAATTTACGAGGGATATGGAATGTAACAAACTGTTGTTATTGAGTAGCGGGAACTGGGTGCTTATAAAATCTAGTAGACAGGATATACTCTTTTACTTGATCAATTGCCATAATTTAATGTCTTTATATAAATGTCAGATATTTAGGCAAAATAAAATGGACCATATTAACGATAAAAAGTCAGTCAATCCATGGAAAACTACAAAGTCTCTCTCAATAATAAAATCAATGGAAATTATGCAGTGCCCGGTGCAAGGGGACCTCCTCCTCGAGAACTTCATTGTCGAATATATGTGCAAAAGCGAAACGTTTTACTCTTAAATCACATGACTTTATCTTCTGTTCTAACTGACCTGAAGAACCAATATAGATAACAAATATTCTACCTCATATCACAACCAATAGCAGCACAAATTATTTTCAAAGCTGGGTCTCGTACATGAAACCTCACATGCTGGTACATGGCTGTTTGTCTATTAGAGTAGATGCTTAAAACATTATTGATACTGGCAGGACATATTTATTTCATAGAACTGAAACGAAGAGTCTTGAAACTCTCATGAAAGATCTATGCTGGCATGTAGAGCTCCGGAGTCGACAATCTCGGTCTAGGAATGACCACCAGGGGCTTCATTTTCTTGGCCACAATCCCGAACTTGTCCAAAAAGTCCATCTCCGTCCCTGGCGGTAATTCCCACTCGAACGAATGCATAAGAGATGCCAATACAAATGTTAACATCCTCTCTCCCAATGCAAGCCCCGCACATCTCCTCCGACCAGAACCGAATGGCATGTACATGACGTTGTTGCCCGAGAAATCATACCTGCTGGGATCTCCCAAGAACCTCTCGGGTCTAAACTCCGCTGGATTGTCCCAAATCTTGGGGTCCCTATGGATGTAACCCACGTTCAACAATATGTTACTGCCCTTCGGTATCGTGTAACCCCCGACGACACACGAAGCATTTGGCATCCGAGGAACCAATAATGGCAGAGCTGGGTGCAAGCGCAATGCCTCCTTGATGACCGCGTCGAGGTACTTCAATTTTGGCAAGTGATGCTCTTCGACCATCTCATCCTTCGCCACAACTTCTGTCAATTCGTGGACTACTTTGTTCATCACATCTCGATTCTGCATCAACTCTGCCATCACCCATTCTACCATTGTTGAAGTCGTATCAGTTCCACCAATCACGATGTCCTATTTCCGCACATTCAAAATTTCATCAGAAAGAGTAAATTGCTGTACTGCTTGATAAAGCTGAATACTTGATGAAGCACTGTAATATGGAACAATCGAGTTCTAGTCAAAATGTGGAGCTTTTTGTAAAATAGGGGGAAAGGTTGTACCCAGCCTAAGATAATAGGATACGAAACAAGAGCCATGGAAAGAGACTTCAGGCTTGACATGATACGATCAACGTCGTACGAAAATTGGCCTGTATAACGTAAACACCTGTGCATTGCATCAACTTTGCTATATTTGTTTCAATATTGTATAGGGGGCTGGAAAAAATTATGGCAATCTGGGGTTTATATAGATTTGAATGTGTTACACCCTAGTATTAATCGCTCGACATTAACTCATGATCATGGTGGTCAGAATATGAAATTAATTCTACCAACAACAGAGTCGCAGAAGAGGATTAACTATAATTTCTGGTGCGTCAGGTCACTAAATAGTCAGGTATATTCGTATAATAACTCGGCACCTGGCTCAATAAACTTACGGTGAGAATGGCTTTTAGTGCTCCATTCTTGTCCGTTGGTGACTGGTTTTCTTCAAGATCCATCTCCATGTCCAGGACAATCTGCAAAAAGTCCTTTTTTTTTATCATTGCGTTTAGATTCTCAATCCTCCTGGGTGGCACAATCGACAACAGACTGAATAAAAGTATCAAGCCACCGATGCACCCTTTTCATGTCCCTTTCCACTCCTTGCAGGTCAAGCCAAGCAACTGCTGGAAAAAGGTCCGAAACATTCGGACTACCTAAGAGCACCATAAATTTTGCCATCACCATTCGAAACTCAGCGCCAATGGCTTCGCACTTCTCTCCAGTAAGCGTCCCTCCCCGCAGCATAACCATCACCGCATTGATCAAGATCAGAACGGCCCACTCGCCAATATCCACCGGCACCCCAGATTTTCTGTAAAGATCGCTAAACCCTTTCCTGACCTCCTGCCTTCTCATGTCATAACAGGCATCAAGGCTCGCGTTGCTCATTATCTGCCGTACGAACAGTTTGCGGAGATTCCTCCAATAAGACCCCTGGCTTGAGAAGGCAATATCCCTTGCGCCGTATGTTGCGATGGTAGCGGCGATGCTTGGGTCCCGATTGGCGAACGTCGAGTCCTGGTCCCGCACGATTTCTTTGGCCAGCGACGGGGAGTTAACCACCACATATAACTTGCTTCCAAGCTGGAGTTTGTAGATGGGACCGTAGGTCTCAGCCAACTTAGCAAATTTCTGGGGGAGGTCAGTCCCCAGGAATGGGAGGGACCCGAGGAACGGCAAGCCTCGGGGCCCCGGCGGCATCAGAGCGGTCACGTTTTTCTGCCTCTTGAACAAAAAGAAAGAACTAAGAGCTGCAATTGCTACGACAAGCAGTGCTGTAGTAGCTCTAGAAATTTCATCATTCGCTTCTTTAGCATGCCACCACCACGTCCAGGCACCTCCAGAGTCTCCCTTCGACATTTCGGCGTGTGACATGAGGAATGGTGGAGCAAGATGAGGAAGTTGCTAGCCACGCTAAACGTAGAAGGTCTTTCTAGGGACGGTTTGGTCTTGATTGTTCGAGCTGCAGACACTGACCCACAGGCAATTATTGTACGTAAATAATATTTTTCTTTTGATTAGTAACTTTATACAAAAAGTCGGACGATATTATTAACTAATTCATTTGATTAGTAGCTTTTTGCATTATTAACGTACGTAAAACAGCGACTCTGATTACTTCTTGTTGCAATCAATATTTAATCCTCCACGTTTTCTGAAAAGTATCAATTATTGTTTCTCTTTCTCAGCAGATGCAGACAAAAATTGAATTAGATAAATCTTCAAGCAAAGCGTGATGCAAATAATCAACTTTAGTCAGTAGACAACGTTAGCATATTGATCCCGGGCTTCGAACCCTGGTCTCGTACATGAACCCTCACTCCAGGCACATGGCTGTTGTCTAAGAGCACACATGGCAACGTTTTTGTTATTTCGTTTTTTGTTCTTTTGCTTCCTGGAATAGAAAAAAAAAAAAAGAAATCTATTTGATAATGTTAATTAAATTTTCTTTTGCTTGGAATATAAAAGTGGCCGGAAATAGATTTGGTATAGAAATAAGAAATAGAAAAAAAGTAGTTTTTTATTCTTAGGAATAATTTTTAGAAATAAGTCTTTTCTTTCTTTTCTTTTGCTTCCTCTTCTAATCAGCCAATGGAAACTCACCACCAGCGGTCGGTTATTGCTGCTGGTCACTGGTAGTTGGTTGATAGCCGTCGCAGCCTTTGATAGCAACCGCTGGCTATTGCTGCTACCGGTAGCTAGAGGAGGAGAAAAATAGAGGAAATAGAGAAAAAAAAGAAAATTCTAAAAAAATTATTAAAAATTAAAAGAAATTTTGCCACATGAAAAATTTGTGGGTCCTATCAAACACATTCTTATTCTTTTTTTTTTATTTCTAAAATAGAAATTTTGTGTAGTTACCAAATGCATTATTTTACTCAAAAATTATTCTAGGGAATAGAAATACAAAATTACTATTTCTAAAAAAGAAATTATTTATTGGAAGAGAAATATTACTAAAAACATCCTAATTGACCAGATACTTTTATACAGTAGAATTGAGATGAAGAGTCTTGAGACTCTAGTAAAAGGTGTATCTCGACATGCACAACCTAGAAGTGGACAATCTCGATTTGGGAATGTAATATATTGGTCCATAAGCCCAACCCATTAAAAAGCCCAAGCCATCTTTCTCCTTGTATTTCATCAGTCGATGCAAGCATGCGTAAAATGTAAAAAAGAAGCGTGAGCCAGCGAAGAAAGCAAAGAAGAAGGGCTTGCTTGTGAAGAGGAACAAAGGGAAAAGAGAGAAAATTTTTGTGCGTAGTCGATCCAAACATCTTGACAAGCCAAATCAATTCTGTTTGGCAACGTGGGGTAAGTAATTGAAGCCTCTATTCGCCTAATTGAATAAATTGTTGAAGTTAGGGCATGAAGTTCAGAATTGTTGCGTCCAATTGAGGAGTTGTCCAATTGCATATATATAATGATAGTTTAGGGTGGTATGAAGCTATAACATTTTATGGAACTTGAATCAATCTTAAGGTTTGCTTGAAATGAATTTTTATAGTTGGGTGTATGTTATATAGTAACAAACAGTATCTTTTGGGGTAGAACTTCATTGGTTTTCAGCAAGATTTTGGGTTAGCCAAATTAGGGATCGCAATACATTGAAAGGGATTTCTATCTACCACAAGTTTGTTTGAAATAGAGTTTGGTGGAGGAAGTTATGACGCAATCAAATTCAACATGTGAGCTTTGCATAGCAGACAATAGTGGATTTCCACTATGAGTGAGCTTTTTGTTGACACATAGATGTTATTTAATCAATGAATAGGCATAGTTTAATCAAGTCATTCATTAGAATATTATTCTACTCAGTTTTTGGTATCGCTTTACAATTAATTGTTAGGAATTCAAGTGCGTTGAATTAAGTAAATGTTTTATGAAGAGAATTACCAAAAATTGTTCATATTGGTTGCAAAATGTTTTATGGAATAGATTTTTGATATTGATAGTGGGTTGCTAGAGAAAGATATTGGTTGATATTGCTCATATCACTGCAATAGGAAAACGTTGAAGGGATGGTATGCATACTGGCAAAACATCCTTCTAGGTCGAACTATCGACAACTATAGGTGATAGACCTTGCAAAGGGTAGTAAACTTGGTTACCTTAGTCATGGTGTTACACGTGACCACAATTTGATAATGAATATTAGATTAGCCAGTATAATGGACCATCTATGTGTGATTTGATGAGATTAGTCAATGGATTAGATCATTGATTGTTGATTGTTATTGTTGAGTAAGTTTGTTGACTAATCTTGTACGTAGAATTTTTTACTGTAAAGTATTATACATTTTTCAGTAAATTATGTACATTGTACATTGAATTTGAGATGATAAGTTATAATATCATTTTATAACGATACATAGTGATTGTTTGATCTGCTTAGAAGTTATGTATTACTCACTAGGTTGTGATAGATCATTCCTTTCATTTACTTGCTTTTCGAGTTTTTAGCGAGCTGCAAGTAGGTTGTGAGCATTATTCATTATCAGGAGGACTTTTGGATGGTTGGAACTTTTGGGTGTGGGTTGTATGTATTTGATAAGCTTTTGAGTTATTTTTGTTAGATTTTTATATATATTGTGTTGGTAGATTATAGGAAACTCCTATATTGTAATCAAATGACTTTGTTAAATATATATGTATGGATGTATATATTTTATAGTAGGTTGAGTTTTGGTTATATTGAGACTGTGTTATTTGGAGAAAAATGATCATGTCATGCTCCTATCCTTGTAGTATTGGGGTGTGACAGGGAATGTCAACGAATTCCAACAATTCCCACTTGAGTGAATGAAAAAGAGATGCCACAACATACCATAGCATCCTCTTTGCTAGCATAAACTCTACATGTCTCCTCTAACTGGAATTGAATGGCATGTGCTTGAAGTTATTGTCTAAGATATCATATTTACTAGGATTGTCCATGACCCTCTATAAGTTTGAACTTCACCTGCTTGTCCCAAATCTTGGGGTCCATGTGGATATAACCTATCTTCAAGAAAAGGTCATTGCCCTTTGATGTTGTGTCGCCTTAATGACATAGGAAGCATGTAGGTGGGTCTGTGGCAACAGATTGATGCGCCTTTGCATTAATTATAAGAAATTAAATCAAGTTATGATTAAAGAAAGTATCCATTACCTAGGACCGATAACCTAATTGATCAGCTTCAAGGGGCGTTGGTATTTCAAAGATCAATTTATGAATGGGGTATCATCAATTGCAAATCAAGAAGGAGGACAGTCTTAAAACGGTTTATTGAACTTGATGTGGTCACTATAAGTTCCTAGTCATGCATTTTGGTTTGACTAATGCACCAAAAGCATTTATGACTTTAATGAATAGGGTGTTTAAGCTGTCTTTGGATCAATTTGTAATAGTGTTCATTGATGATATTTTGGTATATTCAAAAGGCTTAGATGATCATTAATAGAATTTAAGACTTGTACTTCAAATGCTTCATGAGCACAAAGGGTATGATGAGTTTGGCAAATGTAAGTTTTAGTTGGATAGTATGGCATATTTAGGCCATGTACTAATTTGTTGACCGGTAAAAGTTGAGTTTGTAATAAATTGGCCAAGACCAATGGCAATGACCAAGATTCGGAGTTTCTTGGGTCTAGCTAGTTATTATTGAAGACCCGTAGAAGGGTTTTCTTGCCTTGCCATTCCATTGACTCAATTGACAAGGAATGATGTGAAGTTCAAATGGTTTGATGAATGCAAGCAAAGTTTCCAATGACTTATAAGATGGTTGACTTTGGTTTAATTTTGATGATACTATCAGGATATGGAGGTTTTTTAATCTATTATGATGCATCTCGTAAGGGATTAGGTTGTGTTTTAATACAACATGGAAATGTGGTTGTTTATGCATCAAGATAGTTGGAGCCACACCTATCCAACTTCTGATCTAGAGCTTGATGCAATTGTGTTTGCATTGAAGATATGCACTATTTGTATGAGAAAATGCTTGGGATCTTTACAAAACATAAAAGCTTCATGTACTTGTTTTCCATAAAAAAAAAAAATTGAATATAAGAGGCATCGAATGGAATTATCTATAACTATGAGATTTGGCATTAATAAATATGGTTACAGATGCTCTTGCTTGGAAATGTACACAAGTAGTTGCACATATGATGGTCAAGGAGTGGACCTTACTTGAAGAGGGGATTCTAAGTTTAGCTTTGGTGTGAATAGTCTTTCAAGTATAATAACTGCTCTTAAAATTGAGCATAGATTGGAAAGCCAATATTGAAATTTCATATATTTGAGAAGAAGCCTAAGATGGAAAATGGCTCCACTTTCAGATGTTAAAAGATGGAGTTTTAAGAATTCATGGATGTCTTTGTGTACCTAATGAAGTCAATTTGAGGAATGAAATTTTATCAAAAGCACATCGAAATAATTATAGTATACATGTAGGGAGTATGAAAATGTATCAGAATCTTCGCTAGCACTATTAATGGAATGGTACAAAGGTTAATGTTGCCAAACATGTCTCAAGATGTTTGATGGGTCAACAAGTGAAAGCTGAACATCCTAAGCCTAATGGAATGCTAAAATTGTCATAAACACTTGAATGGAAGGGCGGGCACATAATAATAGATTTTCTCTAAGAGTTGCCGAGAACACCAAAAAGTCATGATTCCATTTGTATAATAGTGGATCGTTTGACTAAACCAGCTCACTTTTTGGGTATACGAGTAGACCATACATTGGAAAAGTATGCGGAATTGTATGTGAAACAATGAGTTTGATTGCATGGAATACCTGTGACTATCGGATTTGATCGAGACCTAATATTTACTATAATTTTTTAGTGACATCTTCAAAAGTACATTTACCAATTTTCATCCCCAAAGTGATGGTCAAATCAGAAAGAACCATACAGACATTGGAGGATATGTTGCAAGCATGTGTGATCAACTTTATTAGTTGCTGGGATGAGCATTTGCATTTGAGGGAGTTTGCTTACAACAATAGTTTTTAACATTTAATTGGCATGGCTCACTTTAAAGCATTGTTAGGGTGATGAGTTCTTGGTTTGGTTCAATCCCACCTGACAACTAGACCAGACGGGTGGGACTGAACTAGAAGGACTAGTTCTTTGTTTCTAGAACCGGAGATGGACCGCTACATCCTTGGACCGATTCGGTCTAGTTCCGGATGGTTTAATGTCAAACTTTCACGAAAAGCATGAGAAGAGAATCATAGACCAAGCCTTCTTTTCCGTTTCCCCTCTCGAACTTCTCGCCACCTTGTGTGTGTGAGGCACCACGTTGTACAACTAGGTCATCGAGGAAGAGACGGTGGCGGCCTCTATGTAAAAGATGGATAGGTTGTGGCTAAGGCCTGACGAGGTGGCCTGACAAGGTGAAGGTGGAAATTTGGTAGGGCTATACCTTTTGGGCGATTGGCTAAGGGGATAAGACCATCAAGGTGAAGCTATGGAGAAACAATAGGATGACGGTGAGCGAGGCTATAGCTTCCATGAATGTCGATGCTGTGCTCACTGTTGTGATGCTCGAGAGATGATTATCGTCGATGAGTGAGGGTGAAAGGCGAGAGGCACGAGGCAATTAGAATTGTGAAAGTCTGAAAGAGGTGTTTGTAAGAGAGGAGAGGGAAAAAGCAAAGGCGTGACTAGGCTTACGAGTCATGAGAGGCAAAGTAAGGAGGAGAGGAATGGATGCATGAGAAATTAATAAAAATAAATAAAAATAGAATGGTCTGGTCCAAGTGGTCCAGTCGGTCTGGTGCACTTTGGGACTAGGAACCAGACCAAAAATCACTGTTTCCAATTTTATAATAGTGCGAACTGGACTGATGCCTCTGGGAGTTTTTTAGAATTGGCCCATTTGGTTGGTTCGTGTTGCTCACCCCTAAAGCATTGCATGGCAAAACTTGAACCTATGCAGTACAAGGGATTTGAAATCAACTTAAAACTGCACAAAGTTGTTAGAAGAGTTATGCAAATAAGCACTAAAGGCCATGAGAGTTTAACGTTGGTGATCATGTGCTTCTTAAGGTCTCGCTAATGAAAGGTTTATTGCGATTTGCAAAGAAAGGTAAGTTTGAGTCCTAGATTTATCAAATCTTCTTAAATTATTTGGAAAATTAGTGACTTGGCCTATCAGTTAGCATTACCACCAAGGCTTTCCAATGTCCATAATGCCTTCCATGTATCCATGTTAAGAAAGATGAACCACATCCTACACTTGTTTGGATTTTAAGACAATTGATGTGGATGAGAGAGTAACTTACAAATTTTAGATCGAAAGGAACAAGTCCTTAGAAATAAGATGATTCCTTTGGTCAAGGTCTTTTGGCAATATCAAGACTTGGAAGAAGCAACATGGAAAGCAAAGATGATATGAAAATGAGTGTCGAGTAGTGCAATTCTTGCCATAACAAGCAATTCTTCTGCCAAGCAAATAAAGAGTAAGGCCAATTGCAATAAAGATGGGTGAATCAATGCTGTATTCATTGACGAGGAAATTTACGAGGGATATGGAATGTAACAAACTGTTGTTATTGAGTAGCGGGAACTGGGTGCTTATAAAATCTAGTAGACAGGATATACTCTTTTACTTGATCAATTGCCATAATTTAATGTCGTTATATAAATGTCAGATATTTAGGTAAAATAAAATGGACCATACTAACGATAAAAAGTCAGTCAATCCATGGAAAACTGCAAAGTCTCCCTCTTTGATTGCTTAAAAAAGCATTTCAGAGTACTCATTAATAAAATCAATGGAAATTATGCAGTGCCCGGTGCAAGGGGACCTCCTCCTCGAGAACTTCACTGTCGAATATATGTGCAAAAGCGACACGTTTTACTCTTAAATCACATGACTTTATCTTCTGGTCTAACTGACCTGAAGAACCAATATAGATAACAAATATTCTACCTCATATCACAAACAATAGCAACACAAATTATTTTCAAAGCCGGGTCTCGTACATGAAACCTCGCATGCTGGTACTTGGCTGTTTGTCTATTAGAGTAGATGCTTAAAACATTATTGATACTGGCAGGACATATTTATTTCATAGAACTGAAAGGAAGAGTCTCGAAACTCTAATGAAAGATCTATGCTGGCATGTAGAGCTCCGGAGTTGACAATCTTGGTCTAGGAATGACCACCAGGGGCTTCATTTTCTTGACCACAGTCCCGTACTTGTCCAAAAAGTCCATCTCCGTCCCTGGCGGTAATTCCCACTCGAACGAATGCATAAGAGATGCCAATACAAATGTTAACATCCTCTCTCCCAGTGCAAGCCCCGCACATCTCCTCCGACCAGAACCGAACGGCATGTACATGAAGTTGTTGCCCGAGAAATCATACCTGCTGGGATCTCCCAAGAACCTTTCGGGTCTAAACTCCGTTGGATTGTCCCAAATCTTGGGGTCCCTATGGATGTAACCCACGTTCAAGAATATGTTACTGCCCTTCGGTATCGTGTAACCCCCGACGACACACAAAGCATTTGGCATCCGAGGAACCAATAATGGCAGAGCTGGGTGCAAGCGCAATGCCTCCTTGATGACCGCGTCGAGGTACTTCAATTTTGGCAAGTGATGCTCTTCGACCATCTCATCCTTCGCCACAACTTCTGTCAATTCGTGGACTACTTTGTTCATCACATCTCGATTCTGCATCAACTCTGCCATCACCCATTCTACCATTGTTGAAGTCGTATCAGTTCCACCAATCACGATGTCCTATTTCCGCACATTCAAAATTTCATCAAAAAGAGTAAATTGCTGTAATGCTTGATAAAGCTGAATACTTGATGAAGCACTGTAATATGGAACAATCGAGTTCTAGTCAAAATGTGGAGCTTTTTGTAATATAAGGGGAAAGGTTGTACCCAGCCTAAGTTAGACAATAGGATACGAAACAAGAGCCATGGAAAGAGACTTCAGGCTTGACATGATACGATCAACGTCGTACGAAAATTGGCCCAGTATAACGTAAACACCTGTGCATTGCATCAACTTTGCTATATTTGTTTCAATATTGTATAGGGGGCTGGAAAAAATTATGGCAATCTGGGGTTTATATAGATTTGAATGTGTTACGCCCTAGTAATAATCGCTCGACATTAACTCATGATCATGGTGGCCAGAATTTGAAATTAATTCTACCAACAACAGAGTCGCAGAAGAGGATTAACTATAATTTCTGGTGCGTCAGGTCACTAAATAGTCAGGTATATTCGTATAATAACTCGGCACCTGGCTCAATAAACTTACGGTGAGAATGGCTTTTAGTGCTCCATTCTTGTCCGTTGGTGACTGGTTTATCTTCAAGATCAATCTCCATGTCCAGGACAATTTGCAAAAAGTTCTTTTTTTTTTTTTTATCATTGCGCTTAGATTCTCCATCCTCCTGGGTGGCACAATCGACAACAGACTGAATAAAAGTATCAAGCCACTGATGCACCCTTTTCATGTCCCTTTCCACTCCTTGCAGGTCAAGCCAAGCAACTGCTGGAAAAAGGTCCGAAACATTCGGAATACCTAAGAGCACCATAAATTTTGCCATCACCATTCGAAACTCAGCGCCAATGGCTTCGCACTTCTCTCCAGTAAGCGTCCCTCCCCGCAGCATCGCCATCACCGCATTGATCAAGATCAGAACGGCCCACTCGCCAATATCCACCGGCACCCCAGATTTTCTGTAAAGATCGCTCAACCCTTTCCTGACCTCCTGCCTTCTCATGTCATAACAGGCATCAAGGCTCGCGTTGCTCATTATCTGCCGTACGAACAGTTTGCGGAGATTCCTCCAATAAGGCCCCTGGGTTGAGAAGGCAATATCCCTTGCGCCATATGTTGCGATGGTAGCGGTGATGCTTGGGTCCCGATTGGCGAACGTCGAGTCCTGGTCCCGCACGATTTCTTTGGCCAGCGACGGGGAGTTAACCACCACATATAACTTGCTTCCAAGCTGGAGTTTGTAGATGGGGCCGTAGGTCTCAGCCAACTTAGCAAATATCTGGCGGAGGTCAGTCCCCAGGAATGGGAGGTACCCGAGGAACGGCAAGCCTCGGGGCCCTGGCGGCATCAGAGCGGTCACGTTTTTCTGCCTCCTGAACAAAAAGAAAGAACTAAGAGCTGCAATTGCTATGACAAGCAGTGCTGTAGTAGCTCTAGAAATTTCATCATTCGCTTCTTTAGAATGCCACCACCACGTCCGGGCACCTCCAGAGTCTCCCTTCGACATTTCGGCTTGTGACGAGGAATGGTGGAGCAAGATGAGGAAATTGCTAGCCAAACTAAACGTAGAAGGTCTTTCTAGGGACGGTTTGGTCTTGATGGTTCTAGCTGCAGACACTGACCCAAAGGCAATTATTGTGCTTAACAAATATTTTTCTTTTGATCAGTAACTTTATACAAAAAAGTCGGACGATATTATTAACTAATTCATTTGATTAGTAGTTTTTTGCATTATTAACATACGTAACAGCGACTCTGATTACTTGTTGATGGTAATCAATAGTTAATCCTCCACGTTTTCTGAAAGGTATCAATTATTGTTTCTTTTTCTCAGCAGATGCAGACAAAAAAATGAATTAGATAGGGTAAGAGGAATCTTCAAGCAAAGCATGACGCAAATAATCAACTTTAGTTAGTAGACAACGTTGAGCATATTGATCCTGGGCTTCGAACCCCAGTCTCGTACAGGAACCCTCACTCCCGGCCACATGGCTGTTGTCCAAGGGCATGCATGGCAACGTTTTTCTTATTTTGTTTTACTATTCTTTTGCTTCCCGGAATAGAAAAAAAAACAGAAATCCGTTTGATAATGTTAATTAATTTTTCTTTTCCTTGGGATACAAAAGTGGCCGGGGAATAGATTTGATATAGAAACAAGAAGTAGAAAAAAAGTAGTTTTTTATTCTCATAAACAATTTTTAGAAATAAGTCTTTTCTTTCTTTTCTTTCTTTCTTTTCTTCTTCTTCCTCTTCTAATCGGCCAATGGAAACTTGCCGTCGGCCATTAGTTAATAGCCAGTCGCTGGTAGTTGGTTGATAGCCACCGCAGCCTTCGACCACAATCGTTGGCTATTGCTACTGGCGACGAGAGGAGGAGAACAAAATAGAGGAAATAGAGAAAAAAAGAAAATTCTGAAAAAAATTATTTAAAACTAAATCTGGGAATTTTCACAAGAACTTAATACTTTTAGATAGTTTTAAATTCACCTAAGGGTCCGTTTGTTTTGTGGAAAACAACTTCCTGGAAAACATGTTCCAGAATTTTCAGTGTTCGGATGGCGAAAAATAAATGGTCAAAGAAAATGTTTTCTAGTCAATAGAAAATCTCCTTGTAAGATTGTGGAAAATGATTTCCTCTTTTGAGAAGAGGAAAACATTTTCCACAACTTCTTCCACCTTGTTTTTTTCACCGACACATTTATGCTTTCTTTTTCATTTTTGTTTTTTTCTTTTAAAATCGAGTTTTTAATTTTTTTCCTTTTTTTTTTTTTTTTCCATTTCATCTTCTTCCTTGGTGGCTGATCGCCAGCCATGGCAGCGACCGGCGACCGACCGTAAGCCGGCTTGAGCCTCGCCCTAAGCCGGCGAGGCTCCGCCTAGCCCAATCTAGCGAAGCCAAGCTCGCCCTAGCTCGGCGAGCTTGGGCCTTGCCAAATTGGGCGAGGTAGAGCCCCCGGGCCCGGGGCGGAGCTCGGGGTTGGCCAGATTTGGCAGCGGAGCTTTGGCTCCCGATCCAAGCAAGCCCGAGCTCCGCCGCCAAATTCGGGAGCTCATGGCTTGCCGAGCTTGGTGAAACTCGGCAAGCTCGAGCGAGATTGGCCGAGCCTCGAGCTCGCCGGATCCGGGCGACCGAGTCTTTGTCACCACCGGGCAACCGGCCATCGTTAAGCATGTGGTGGCGCAGGAAGGAGGAGGAAGAAGGAGGAGGAAGGAGGAAGGAAAAGAAAAAGGAAAAAGAAAAAGAAAAAGAAAGAAATAATAAAAATTTCGATTTTTTTAAAATACAAATAATTAAAAATTCATTTTTTTAAAAATATAAAATATAAAACCAATTTTTTGGTCAGTTAAAATAATTAAAATTTAATTTTTGATAATTTTTCCCAAATAATTAAATTAGCTAACGAGCGGTGGAAAATATTTTTCATTCGAAGTTTAGGTTTTAGCCGAATACCGAAAAATATAGTCATTTTCCTGCAAAATGACTTCTAGAAAAATGTTTTCCAAAAACATGATATTTTCTATGAAACGAACAGACTCTAAGATTAGTGTGGGTTAACATACCTAATTAGGGATTATTAAACCATGGTTGGCTTGTAATCTAACTTAGGGAAATTTCACCATCACAATTGGGAATTAACTTGTTGTATGACAAGTTAAGAGAATTGATTATGAGTGGTTAAGTGAAGTTGGATGCTCTAACGCTTAGTGATCTCGGTTAAAATCTTGAAATTTGCCTTGTTAATTTTCGGTTTACTTTAGATTATGTTTATTTTGCAATTTTAATTAGCTTTTGAATCCTTTCATTTTTGGCTCTTTTATATTTCAGTCTTATAATTGGTTTAGTTCATATTTTACTTGTCTTTTCAACTTGGTTAGCTAAATTTTTGGATGGATCACCTTTGGTAAGTAATTGGATAATTAGAGACAATCCCGATGGGAATGATACTCACTAATCACTTTATTATTTGTCGATGTTGTGCACTTGCAATTCACCTAACATATGGAAAATGCACAAGCTAAGAGAATGACTGCTATCCGTCCCTGTCATGAAGGTTGCATTTGATTTTGATAACTAAGCCTGCTTGAGCATTCTTGAATTTGGATCATTTACTTTGTCATCTGCACAATTTACTTGCTGGATGAAAGTTTATCCGTGCAATCATTGGGTAGACAATAGGATTGTAAAGTATATTGTTTGGTTCCTAGTAGGAATGTATGGCATGGTGCCTTTCACAAGGACAATTTTGTTTATTTATCATTAAACCTAGTGGCCCCTCAATAGGTAATGGGAGGCCCCTGTCGGCCCTTAAAAATTAAATAAAAAATAAAAAAAAAGAATTAAAAGTTTCAAAAAAATTTCACATCAGTGTTGACATCTTACATAACATGATTGATGCTAATATGTAGTTATTTTTGAACTTTGTAATTTTTTTTTTTCTTTTTTTAGTCTTGTGTTACTTGTTATTCAAAAGGTTATCTTTTTCTCATGATTTGTCCAAGGAGGATGGGTTGATTTCAAAAGACTATTCATGTAGTACGTAGTGGTTGGCTATCCCCATGACCTTGGTAGTTGTAACTTTTTCTCCGTAATGATTATGAACGTACAAAAAATGTGCTTAGAATCTTGGATAACGTGAAATAGTAACTATAACTAGAGTTGTAACTGTCTAAATGTAACTATTGCTGGTAAGTACTCAACAAAAGTATTGTAAAAACTCTATTTTTTTTCTTCGTTTATAAGACACTTAAGTGAAAGTTTGTTTTGTTCCTTTCATCTTGTTCCATGCAAATTCACTATTCCTGCACTTTAAATTTCATAATTTGTTCCACTTTCTTTTAAATTTTAAGCCAAACAACTTCCACTCCAGGATGAATATATAAGGCTTTTAATCACAAAAAAAGAAAAAAAAAATCAACCTTTTTGTGAAAGATTATTCACTTTCTAGATGAGACAACAGAACATTACAGCAATTTAATCTTTCTGATTACTTTGAACGTAAGGAATAGGACATCGCGATTGAAAAATGGTGGTCGAGTGGCCATTGCTTGGACCCGGCTTTGCTATTATTGGTTTCACAAAACTGCACGTTTTTTTTTATTAAACAGGGCCAGTAGTCACGTATTAATTGCAAAAACTTAATAATCACTAACCTCATGCAAATTCTTAGTCTTCCATAGTAAGATTTGCATTACAGAAATTATTTATGTTCAAACTTATCATTGTAAGGAAATCAATATAGAAAAATGGAATGACACATAATTAAATTGGCATTCATAGGAATGTCGAACATGCGACTAAGAAACAATAAATCCTTCTAGTTAGACAAAAACCGGTTCACCCGGGTCAGTATTGTTTGATTATTCTGGCAATTTTCCTCATTTGCAATAATTGGTCACGTGTCAGTGTGTGTAACTAGTTGGGACCACTTACTTTTCGAACCAAAATATCCTAAAATCTATCAGAGATCCAACTGTATATTCGAAGACCTTCTATAGTTTGTGTGGCTAGGAACTTCCTGTGTATGCCAACTGGGAACCATGCCAACTGGGAACCACTTAGTTTTTGAACCAAAATACCCTAAATCATCTGTAGGTGACCAAACCGTATCTACATATCCCTTCTATAGTTTGTGTCTAGGAACTTCCTAATTCTAGCTCAAACAGTCCTCTTCCCATCATCACAAGCTGAAATGTCGAGCGCAGATTCCGGAGGTGCCTGGCCGTGGTCGTGGCTTGCTAAAGAACCGAATGATGCAATTCCTAGAGCTACTGCAGCACTGCTTGTCATTGTAATAGCAGCTCTTACTTTTTTCTCTTTGTTGAGGAGGCGAAACCACACAACGGCTCCATTGCCTCCAGGGCCCCGAGGCGTGCCATTCTTTGGGTACCTGCCGTTCCTAGGGACTGATCTCCACCGGAAATTCGCTGAATTGGCCGAGACATACGGCCCCATCTACAAACTCCGGCTCGGAAGGAAATTATATATTGTGGTCAATTCTCCGTCACTGGCCAAAGAAATTGTGCGGAACCAAGACATGACGTTTGCCAATCGGGACCCGAACATTGCCAGTGTCATTGGAACATACGGCGCAAGGGACATTGCCTTCTCAAGCCAGGGCCCTTATTGGAGGAATCTCCGGAAACTGTTTGTACGGCAGTTGATGAGCAACACAAGTCTGGACGCCTGTTACGGTTTGAGAAGGCAGGAGGTCAGGAAAGCTCTGAGTGATCTGTATAGAAAACCCGGGGTGCCGGTAGATATTGGCGAATTGGCCCTTCTGATCTTGGTTAACATGGTGATGGTAATGCTGTGGGGAGGAACGCTTCAGGGAGAAAAGGGTGAAGCCATGGCCTCTGAGTTTCGAAAGGTAGTGGCTAAATATATGGTGCTCTTAGGTAGTGCGAATGTTTCGGACTTTTTCCCGGCACTCGCTTGGCTTGACCTGCAAGGAGTGGAAAGGGAGATGAAAAGCGTGCATCAGTGGTTGGATGGTTTTATTCAGCCGATTATCGATTGGGCCACCAAAGAAACAACAAATGAACTATTCAAGCAGAAGGAAGGAGAACCTAAATGCAATGAACAGAAAAAGGACTTTTGCATATTTTCCTGGATATGGAGATAAATCTTGAAGATAACCAGTCACCAGTGGACAAGAATGTAGCACTCAAAGCCATTCTTCTGGTAAGTTTATTAATCCAGGTGACTAATTCTTATGTGGACATGCACAGCTATTTAATGAGCTAATGCACTAGAAAGTGCAGTTAATCGTCTTTTGCAACTCTATTTTGGAAACCTAATCTCTGCATCAGCATCCCTCTCTCCCACAACCCCCCCCAAAAAAAAAAAAAAAACCCTCCCTCAAAGAGACTTCATTTGTAGGCTCTCAGCTTCAATTTTGAAATTGAGAGCCTGTTTTGCTCTGCTTTTCTTTTCTAGGCCTTGATTTCCTATTTATTCTCTCCCGATCTAATCTGAGAGGCTTTTTCTGCCTTGTTTGGGGTTTTCTTTTGCTCGTCGCGGTGAATAAATCTGCTTGCAGGTTAATTTTGTGAGGTCATCATCACCATTCCAACTAGTACAATGCCCAGGACGTGGTTCTGTGACTTCTTTGAAATTAGACAGAAGCTCTTCTCTCTCGATTTAAGTGTAGACCTAAATTTGGGAGCTTGTTTCTCTTGACCTAAATCTAGATCTAAGAGTTTCGTAGAGGTATTTGATCTAAAATTTGTTGTTATCCCCGTATGGCGATAGCACGCGCTCCAAGCCACAGTTTTTGGAGGGTAAGATCTCTATATATGCCCATAACTAATAGGTTCGGTAATCGGCTACTAATTGTTTTTCAATGCCGTGATAGATTTGGTCTTTTGGGATGAGAGAGTGCTTATAACTACAAACTGTACTATTCTGTTTTGTTTTGCAGCTCTTTTGGGATTTGCTTTACTTGGAAGGTTTTTATGTTCTCTCATGTATGATTATGACAAATGAATAAAATTTTATTTCGACCAAAAAAAAATCTGTTCTTGGTAAATGCATTTCAAATCTTAGCGGCCATAATTATGAGTAAATGTCTAGTGATTATTACTATAGTACGTACTTGTTTTGAAATCCATATTAGCTCTTGAATACCATAATTTTCAACAAGGGTCTTATATAATGATGAAATAAATATAGCAAGGTTGATATAATGCAAAGGTAATTTAATTATTGTGTGCCATGTATCATGTCAAGATTGAAATATCTTTCCATACCTCTTGTTTCGTATCTTATTGTCTAACTTAGGTTGCTTGCAACCTTGCCCTCTCCATAACTAAAAGCTCCATATTTTGACTAGAACGTCAATTCTTCTCTATTGTAGTGCTTCATTATGTATTTAGCTTTATCAGACATTATAGCAATTGACTCTCTCATGAAACTTGGAATGTGTGGAATAGGACATTGTAATCGCAGGAACCGATACGACTTCAACAATGGTCGAGTGGGTGATGGCAGAGTTGCTGCAAAACCGAAATGTGATGAATAAAATAATCCACGAATTGATAGAAGTCGTGGGGGAGGATGCGATGGTCGAAGAGCATCACTTGCCCAAATTAAAGTACCTCAACGCGGTCATTAAGGAGGCATTTCGTTTGCACCCGGCGGTGCCCTTATTGTTGCCGCGGACCCCAAATGCTTCCTGTGTCGTCGGGGGTTACCTGATACCAAAGGGCAGCAATATATTCTTAAACATGGGTTATATCCATAGGGACCCCAAGATTTGGGACAAACCATCGGAGTTTAGACCCGAGAGGTTCTTGGAAGATCCCAGCAAATATGATTTCTCGGGCAACAACTTCGCATACATGCCGTTCGGTTCTGGCCGGAGGATGTGTGCAGGGCTTGCACTGGCAGAAAGGATGCTACCATATGTTTTAGCCTCTCTTTTGCACTCATTCGAGTGGGAATTACCGCCAGGGTTTGAGCTGGATTTATTGGACAAGTTCGGCCTTGTGGTCAAGAAAATGAAGCCCCTGGTTGCCATTCCAAGGCCAAGATTGTCCGCTCCGGAGCTCTTCTTGTCGGGATAAATCTTTCATCGGTCTCAAGGCTCTTCATTTCAATTCTACAAAATAAACGTATCCTGCCAGTATCAATCAGGGTTTAAGCATCTACTCAATTGGAACTGGGTTTGAAAAAATTTATGCTGCTTTTGTTTGTAATAGTAGAAAGAATTTATGTTATCTATTGGTTCCTCAGGTCAGTTAGACCAGAAGATTAGGTCATATGAGCAAAACGTTGCGGGTCTTGCATATATATTCGACCACGGAGTTCTGGAGGAGGTGGTCTGCTTGCGCCCGGCGTTGCATGATTTCAATCTATTTCAGTAATGAGTATTCTCAAATGCTTTTTACAAAATTGTATAAATAGATTTTGCAGTTTCCATGGATTGACTTGACTTTTCCTTGTCAATATAGCCCGTTATAATTTTGCCTAATATTAATGACATTTCTTACGACATGACAAATGATCAAGCAAAACAATTGTCTGTGGAGATTCAGTGATTATCTCAACTTAAATAAAACTCTCTTATTATTATTTTAAGAATACTCCATTCGCACCACTAACCACTCACAGAAGATACTCTCCTGCCACACGCTACACACACAAAGGGCAAGAGCCCCTATTTATGTCAACTTGCAAAACAAAAGGACAAAGCTGGACATTATGGAGAGAAAGAGAAAGGATAAGAATAGATTTTTCAGGAAGTATGTGGACAAAGCCAGAGAGAGAGAGAGAGAGAGAGAGAGAGAGAGAGAGAGAGAGAGAGAGAGAGAGGCGGTGTTCTTTATTGTCCAGTCCACTATGATTCCCACTACTTAGCAGTAACAGTTCCTTACTCTCTGTCTGCACCTTAATTTTGGCTCGTAAATTTATCATCCATCTTATAAGAAAAGTAAGGGATTGGGTTGGACCTCTAAACAAAGATATTAATATTACATGATTTTTCGCTTGCATTCTCTGTTGCATTTTTTGCCTGTGGGTACTAGAGGCATTTAGATTTAGGATTAATGCATTTGCATCAAGCATGGGTCATATTAAATGAGAAAGGGGCTCGGTTATGGACTACATCGGTCCAAGGGGCATCCGGCATCGGAGGTGAGATAGAATCCTTGTTTCCAAACTTTTTTTAGCTTTAAGACAGTTGATTTGGACAGAAGTCCAAAAGAAGTGGGAGACATGTCCTAATCCCAAGAAAGTGGGAGCTGTGTTTTCATTTCGAAGATGATGGGAGCTTATCTTCAATTTCGTGGGTGTGAGAATTAGTCTTGACTTGGCTAGGGGGATAATGTTTCCAAGATTGGTGCCCATTCTTGACCAAGGTTCACCGAGTTTGACCGAGGTTGGCCGAGTTTGACCGAGGTTGGCCGAGGTTGACTGGGATTGACCGAATTTCAAGATGAGATGATCGATGTTGGCGCAATCTTAATTGGTCTTGGAGAAGTCAGCAGACGGGGGTGAGCGATTAAGAAACAGAAAAGTCGGTGAACTTGGGAGATTAAAAGGAACCCACTCGAATTCTTCTGAAGACATCCCTCAATTCACATTTCATATCTTCATCATCATCAATTAGATACATACCATAATATTTAGTGGGATTGCTGCCAATTGCCAATTGTTTTAAGAGGTTAAGTTTTTAGAATAGTTAATAGTGGTCCTATAAAATCTCATTCATAGATAACCTTTCAAAATTTTTTTCTTAGAAAATATGTACCTGGGGATCCTGGTGTTGGCAATCCATGGCAATCTCGAGGTTCCTTGTTGAGGTATTATTCTAAGGTGGGATTTTTGTCCCTTTTACATAGAGGTCAAATTCTAGCTAGAGTAGCATACATGATTTTTGGCTTGATTTATGACGTTGTTTGCAAATCCGTGCTCAGATGTGCATTGGTTGTGATTTATGCACAAGGGATTTAGTTTCAATGCTACTAGAAGATTGCATGAATTTGATCTGATGAAGTTTGCATCTTTATAGCTTGAACTTGTCCTCATATGCGTAAAATCACTCCCGGTCACATTAAATCGATGCCCCTTGCTTATTGGATTGGATCAATGATTTTTCTTGCATGATAACATTGAGTTACATGTGAACTGCGTGGCCGGCCCCCGTAGCAATCCTTAGTTGTCCCCTCTTTGATGGGTTTGCGTGCTTTTGATGATATCTCGCATGTTAGATTGGCCTTGCTTTAATTTATATGCATCTGGATTCGATTTATGTTGTTTGCAAGAATGTTAACCATCTATTTTGCAGACATTCATGTAAAAAGTAGGTTCAAGGTTTCACCTTTCGATTGTGGCTTGCATTCTTGTCCAAAGATCGAATCTTTCCGATAAAGATCGATCCTTTACTACTGGTTTATGCATATTAGTCTTAGTGCACGTAGTTTGATGAGAAAACATAAAGACTGCATCTTTAATTGTTTTAGTTAAGCATGTCATTCTAGAACTAAATTAGGTGACTTTACACCTCAGATTATGAGGTTTTCGTTTGATTATTTGTTATTTGATGTAATTATTAATTACGCCACTTAGGATGTTTTCGGCCTCTAGGGAGATTTTTTAGGACTTTAATTCGGCATCTTTGCATTACATAAAGCAAAGATAATAAAAATTATCTTAGAATTGCATTTAAATTGCATCTAGGAATTTGTTGCATTATAGGATTAATTAACTCATAATTAATTCTATCTCCTATATGTTAGCATTTATTTTATCACTTAAATTATGCAATTCATGTTTATTACCTGAGTCTAGTGCACAATTAATTTTGATTTAGAGCTCACAGTAACCCTGTCCCGAGGCTTAATAACAAGGCTTTATTTAATTTTCGCCCGATTCAACTCAGGCTCTCTATTTTTCTCGCTGTATATTTAATTCATCTGTTTGCTATTTATTATTGCAGGCATGTTTATTTTTACTGGTTGAGAGTTTTAGAGTAAATAAAATTGATGATATTGCATATAAATCGTTTTTATAAAAGATGAGACGTACCGAATAATTGGTGTTATATTTATCTGGCATAACTAAGTCACATAGCTAGATTATTTGGTTCATAGGAGTAAGATGGACTTATGCATCCTACTTAGGTTTCTAACGACTCATTATAGGTTAGTGGTGGCTCCAAAGGAAATTTAATTTATTGAATGGAAAACCAAGCTGCGATTAATGGGGTTTGGGATGACTTGTGCTAGGCGTAGGCACCACCTTGCGAGAGGAACCATTCGCGCGTCCTTAGTAATCTGTCAAGTTCATTCGGGACATCTCATTTCGCCTCTGGAGGGTCGCAACATACTCAAAATCCCTCATGAATTTCTTGTAAGAGTTTTCCTAATGTGGACTAAATTAATTGATATTGTAATTTACTGTTTTTACGGTTACCGTAAAACATGGTTGGTCTAAAGAGAGATAGAAGGTTTCTTAATTAGTCTAATATGGGCTGGCTAGTGTGGGCCGAGTTGAGCCTGACCCGTAATGAGGGAGACTGGCTGGAAACTTTATAAATAGTGCTCAAGTCTCTCCTCTAACCCTAATTCTCACATGTATCCTCACCTAAGGGACGTTTACCTAACGCTAAACATGAGGGGGCCGCCTCATTGAGCCAATAATACAGAGGGCAATAGAGGAGAAGCATTTGATGCGTGGATCCCCTTGATATATGTGGGTAATCCTTTTTCTGCTTCCGCTTTATGTTCGATGGATCCAAAAACAGGTGCATTAATCTTTCTACTCAATTATGCATATTCTTGTTCTGGTTATGGAGATCTTGGGGTTGCGCAATTTGCGTCTAATATGTGGTATAAGAGCAACCATAACCTTAGAACTTGAACGCATAAAGTTTTTGCCATAATTTGTACGGATTAGCCCTAATTAGTACAGATTTTGCCCTAATTTGTGATTTTTCAGATTTTTGTTCAATAAAAATGAAATTAAATCACAAATCCGGACTGGGATAGACAAGAAGAGCAAGAAGGTCGGCGGCGCGTCGCCAGGGAGGCCGCATGCGCCCCACGCGCGGCCACGCGCCGCCTGGGTGTTGAACGCGCCGCGCGTGAGCTCCACGCGCCGCGCACTCAGGTGGCGCGTGAGGGCACGTGGAGCGTCGGATCGGCGCGTGTCTGGCGGCGTTGGACTCGTATGGTGATTTCCTATCTTGTGGTGTATTTATTTTATATTTTTGATGATTTTATGGATGTGAAAATACATACAAAGCCCTAAATACGTGAATTTTTAGTGTATTTTTCTTGTATTTTCTGTGATTTTGGAAATACAGGTGATTGGTTACTAGTATGTTATCACATAATAAAAAGGTGTGATTCATCAATAAAAATTAAACTTTATTGTGAACTGAAGCTGGATTAATGAGATACAATTCGTATGAGATTGTATTTGAGCTATGTATTGAGCTGATGAGAAACAATAAAGATTATGAAACTTTTGTTATTCAAGTATACTCCTTTACACACTGGTAATCTTTGAATGATAGACGACTTAATGACTCGTGACCAAACCGATGTACTGATTAACACATCTGCTGAATGTGGGTAATGCATGTCAATTAAGTTACTGCATATTGTACATGAACTCATCTGGTCACTTGTTAATGTCTATCAAGTTGAATATTTTTTATGGTTAAGGAGTATGACAACATTTATGCAGAGCAATAGTATCTACTGTTAAATTTTAGATTTTTGGTTCTCTGGTTTGACTCAATTAATAGGCTACTGGTTGAAGTAATGATATTTGTTGCCTAAAATTGATTAATAAATCAGTTGTTGGCCTTGGAGTCATTTTTGCCTTATGAATTCATGAGTGATAATGGATCAGCTGTCAAGCTTGTCGATTTGGTGCACCATGTATTACTATTGATGTTAATTTGCGAGAGATATTATAGATCAGCATTCTTTTTATGTTGTTTTGGTAATATGTAATTGGGGTGCATAAGATATGTTTTATTCTCTGTTATGAGAAGTTTCTTGTGTTACTGTGATCAATATATATATATATATATGATTAATTTTTATTAATAAATAAAGTAATGTAATTAGCATGATATGTGATTTTGGTGATATGATGCCCTTATCACTAAAGTTAAATCACATATATATGGTGTATGTGAGGAGTAAATCTTATATCTCTGGTATGAGAGAATTTCAATGATTCAATTGAGTAGTGACCGCCAAAGTGGCACGCTTGATTGGGTTTGAGAAATTTCGGTCTCGTATGATGATTGTGATGTCTCTTGGTCTAATGCGTAATCATACTCCCAAATGAGGTGATTGTGTATTAGTTCATGGAGGGATACATGATGTGTGGTTGAGGAGTGACTAATTCTAGTGATTCATATGCCCAAAGGTGATGAATTCACGAAGAATTGAAACATATTCTCATAACCCTTATCATGTGGGGAGTGTACAATTGCATGTCATGTATTCTGTCCAAAGGTAATTATGTGACTTTGCATGTAACTCTCTGGATATGTACTTGTACGTCAAGTTACACAATGCTCACATGATGCTAATTATATACTACTTGTTTTTCAGTCACCTTTTTTTGTAAATGGTAATTCCGTCATCATTGAGGTTTTTACTGCTTCAAATTTTAAATTGTGGACATATGATTTGTTGCTTGAGAAAAGAGCAATTGAATTTGCTTACTGTCTATGAAGCGTTCCATTCTAAAACACTTGAAAAGAGGTTTGCTTGCTGACTGCACTGCTATAAGATGATTGAAGCCTTAGTTGCTTGAAATTATGTCTTGTTTGATATTGAAATTAGGACACATCTGTAAAGATTGTGTTTAAGTCTTAATGACATATACATCTCGTATATGATTAAAAGGTTGTTTCCAAAAGTTTTTTTTATTTTTATTTAAGGAAAATGATTGAGATAAATGTCTTGAAAGGTTGTCAGGTTTAACAGTGGCCGTTAGTATTTTGGCAAGTATGACAATGCGAAATAGCTTAAAGGGTCATTTGTCAAATACTTGGTAAATTCTGAGGTGGTAATTTAATTACTATACTTGAAAATCCTGACAAAGAGTTTTGGCCGGAAGGCATAAATGCACCATATTGAACATGGTGATGAGTATGATTAGTAAGACTAATTTATATGGTCTTTTGTGGACTGATATTATGAAAGCAATTTTTTCATATACAAAAGGGGTATTGATTTTATGACCCTAAAGAAGGTACAAGAATTATGGAATCACATACTCTAAAGTTTTTAAAAATTGACGTAATTGTAGAGGATAACTGCTCTCATTATTAAAGATAATAGTGTGATGAAGGTTACTATGTTTTTGTCTTTACCTATACAGATAATTATGGAATCTCCTGTACTATAAACTAAACTTGTTGATGTTCAAGGTACTATTCTTGATATAATTTATAGTAAAATTTCTTAAACCTCTCAAGTGCAGAATGAAGTAGTTGCAGCTTTATTAAGGAGATTTGTTAAGGAAAGACGATCAGTTATACCATCAGACTATATAGTCTATTTGTGAGAGCATGATTACAATATCTACTATATGATTGATATAATGACATATTTATAAATGTCGTTTCTTATTCTTAATCAAATATGTGATTAGATGCCATAAAAGGCGATATACAATTTATGAAACATCATAGTGTTTGGAAACTAACTTACTTGCCTAAAGATTACAAGTTCATTAGTTGCAAATTGGCGTACAAAATTAAAAGAATTTCAAAGAAAGATTGTGGAATTTAAAGCGAAATTGGTAATTAAAATTTTAACTCTGAAAGATGGGTGGATTGTTTATAGTGAAGAAATAATTATTTCTTTAAATATTCTTTCAGAGTGAACGTGGCATTAATAATTTATTTTGATATAAAGTTACGCCAAATAGATACAAAATATATATTGTGCAACCTGGATGATTTTGCAGCAGATTCAAGTAAACTTGTGTATAGACTAAAAAGTTCTAATTCATGGTCTTAAACAAGTTTCCAGACAATATTATTAAAGTTTCATAGTGTTGTTATTTTGATCAATTGGGAATAAAGTAATTCAATATACTACAAGATTAGTGGGAGGAAATTTATTTTTCTCATACTTTATGTACATGATGTTTTGCTTACAAGTTGTGACATTGAGACATCTTATATCCTTTGTTAAGGATTGTTTTTGCCATATTATATTAGATTTTCTCGAGGACATTTGCTGATTGTATATTGGAAATATTCAATATACATCATTGCAAGCCAGGAATTGCTCATGTTGTTAATGGTGATGGACTAAATCTATCACATTATCTTTATTTAGATATTGAGAAAATCTAATTAAATGGTGTACCTTATGTCAGTGCACTTAAAAGTATAATGTATGCTCGAATTTGCATTAGATTAAATGTTGTCTTTGTGACGGGACTTCTAGGCAGATATCGGTCAAATCCAGGACATGATCACTAGGTTGCTGTCAAGAAGGTTTTAAGATACTTAAAGAAGACAATAGATTATATGCTAACTTATAGACATGTTCAATTTTTGCAGTTAGTAAAGTATTTAGATGTAAACTTTGCTGGCTGTTCCGATGACATGCAATCAATAATGGAATACAGATTTATGTTAGTAGGAAGTGCAGTAAATAAAGTTCTTTGATATTTTCTACTATATATGCAGTGTTAGTAATATTCTTTTAGGTTGTTACTTGAGCTATTAGGCTCCAAAACCTCATGACGGAATTGATCATTTTAACTTGATGGATAGACCCATACGGTTGTATTGAGATAACAAATTTGTAGTATTATTTATTTACTACAGAGGTCTCAAGAGGTCTAAATATATAGTGGTAAGATATTTTTTATTATAAAGAAACAGTACAGAAAGGTGACTTATAATATAACATATTTTCACAGATGATGTGGTTGCAGATCCACTAACTAAAGGCCTACGCCCATGTGCATTTTAGTAACATATCGTTAACATGGGCCTAGGAGTATCTTTGGATACTGTTGTTTAGTGTGAGCTATTTTGGCTTTAATCTGATAAAGTTCATATCTGTGGTTCGTTACGTTTAGTAACGGTTTGATATGTATCAACTTTTGCATTCAATAAAATATTTTGAATGTGTTGTTATTATGTTGAATACATATTGATAAAGTCTCAAGGGATTGTATAAACCTTGAGTGAAGGCTAAGGGCATCCGGGCATCTGGTTATTAGCCTTGTGCATATGTCTTGTAATACATAAAGAAAGGTTAATCATAAGGACAATACATATATGGGTTCATTGGAACCATAAAGCATTCTCTAGTGGCACAAGTTTTTTGTGACACCTAAGATAAGAGAATGGTGACGACAAATGGGATCTCTTTATGAGAGACGTTATCCATTTGACACACTACCATATTGAATCCATATCAATAAAGTTGAGAACATTCGTGACCATGGAAGGCTCTGTGTGTATACACGCAGTTACCGCCATGATTCGGTGTTTAAGACTTTATGGAATGGGATTGACTATTAAGAATTATCTCTGGATCAAATGTGCGCGCATACAAAGACGATTTCAATTAATATAGTCCAAGTGGGAGAATGTAAGAGTTTTCCTAATGTAGACTAAATTAATTGATATTGTAATTTACTGTTTTTACGGTTACCGTAAAACATGGTTGGTCTAAAGAGAGATAGAAGGTTTCTTAATTAGTCTAATATGGGCTGGGATAGTGTGGGCCGAGTTGAGCCCGGCCCGTAATGAGGGGGACCTGGCTGGAACTCTATAAATAGTGTTCAAGTCTCTCCTCTAACCCTAATTCTCACATGTATCCTCACCTAAGGGGCGTTTACCTAACGCTAAACGTGAGGGGGCCGCCTCATTGAGCCAGTGATACGGAGGGCAATAGAGGAGAAGGACTTGATGTGTGGATCCCCTTGATATATGTGGGTAATCCTTTTTCTGCTTCCGTTTTATGTTCAATGGATCCAAAAACAAGTGCATTAATCTTTCTACTTAATTATGCATGTTCTTGTTCTGGTTATGGAAATCTTGAGGTTGCGCAATTTGCGTCTAATATTTCCTCGTCAGTGGATTCAACATGGAGACATCAATCCTTATTTTGGAGAAATTCGCCATGCCCTTAGTCTGCATGTTAGAAAAGGGTTCACTGTCATGGAAAAGGATCCTTATTTTGGAGAAATTCATCATAATGTCTGATTGATCCTCTCTGCAGATCCCTTATATATATATATATAAGGAGGAATTTTCTCAATGTTGACACCTAGTTCTTTGTTGGGAGACTTCTCATTCATTTCTTAAGAAAATTAGGGATCAAATTTGTTGATGGCAACATCCACAAAATTGGACCCCTAAACAGAAACATTGATTTGTATGGTCTTCCATTCGCATTTCTTACTGCATTTTTCCACATTAAGATACTAGAGACATCTACATTCTCGCCGAATGAAAGTTGTGCCCGGCTACTAATTTCATTTGAATTGGCCTAATAGACAACCCGACATGTGAAATGAGCCTTAAATTCATTTAAGCTTTTAAGGCCAAGCCCACACTAGCCCGGCCCCCTTTGATGAACTCGGCCACTTCCCTTAGGCCTTAGCCTCCACACGATTAGCATGTGCCATTCCCAATTAGGAAACAAAGCTATAAAACGCAAGTGACCGAAAGGGGCTTTGGCCGGCCAAACAAGGAAGAAGAGGGGGTTGGCCAAGTTTGGAAAATGTAGAAAAAAATAATGGGTGAGAAATAAGGGGAAGGACATCCTGGCCAAGGAAAGGATCATCAGGTGATTTGTGGTGATTGAAATTGGGAAACAAAGAGGAAAGCTCATCTCGTTGAAATGACTCTGACTCCAAGCAATAAGCCAAGTCAAAAATCGACTAATTTATATGATCATGTGCGAATTCGCTGCATATTTGATCTACTATAATCATGTTTCCATTCGTTAATTTGTTGTCTAGATTAAATCCGTTGCTGCCTTTACGTTGATTGTTGCTAATCGTCATCGATTTCATCAAGTTAGATGCAAGGTCTATTTTTAAGAGGTTCAAGATCGGATTTAGGATAGTGTCCTCAACCACCAAGAGCAGGGTGAATTGCTGATTTTGATAACTGAGCCTGCTTGAAGGTATTCTTGAATTTGGATCATGTACTTTGCCATCTGCACTATTTACCTGCTACATGAAAGTTTATTTGTGCATCTCAAAGGGCGGACAATAGGACTGTAAAATACAGTGCTTGGTTTGCTGATAGAACTGGAGAGTACGGTGCATTTCACAAGGACACTTTCGGGAATCATTGACTTTACCGAAAGGAAATTTTGAAAATAAATAAAAGAGATGAGCCAAGATGACTATAGCAATATTCTTAAAATGGTCCCTAATTTTAGAGCTCCACGTATTCTTTCGACCTTATATTTTATTTTGTTCCTTGGTATAACGGTTAAGGAATGTTGGAATTATTTTGGCTTAGAAAAAACTGTGGAAAGAGAAATTAATTTAAGAAAAAAAAATAGGTGCAAAATTCCAGGAATGTATGTTTTGCGTTTCCCTTTTGCCAGCTGATTTTTTTTTTTTTTTACATGGACAAAAAGTAAAATTTTATACATTATTTTGTGGTTTTGCTTAATCACGCTTGCCTCTTCATGATCTCATCTTGCTTTGGATGTCATATGTACACACCAAAAATTTAATTCATCCAACTCAAAAATTGGAACCGGTAGATAGAGTGAAACACCATATAAATAAAATGTATAATAATCCCATAGACAAGTCATTGGGATACTTTAATGGAAGCAGGATTAGAAATGACATGCATAACTTGATGAAGTAGGGGCCATACACACAGAATAAAATGGGGTAGAACCACGCTCTAGTACCATATTAGAAAATCCATTACAAAAGTTCACATTATTAAATGGAGGAAGACCACGTGCATATAAAGGCATACAAAACTTGTAGGCAAGCAATGTGAATAGTTTAACACATTGAACGTACTTTAGTTGTACCAAGTGACTAGCCGAGCTTGTGCAATAAACCAAAAATGGTATCGAGTTTATACACGAAATCATGCATAGTTGGTCTGATGTTGGTTGTCATTCAAAAGGTTACCTCTTTTTCTCGTGATTAGTTTAGTAAATGCATATATCAAATTTGTCATAATTCACCACAAATTCTACTAAATGCAGGAATTATAACATTGAGGAGGATGTGTTAATTTTATAAGACTGTTCAAGTAGCAGGTGACAATTGGCCATCTCGATGACCTCAAAAGTTGTCGCTTCTTGTAGCTTTTGCATAACAAAAAGCGTGCCAAAATACTTGGAAAACGTGAAGCACCGCTCCTTGTATGTAATTGTTGTTGGTGCTTATAAATACCCACCCTAAAAAAATGTATATGTATGTTGACACCTAAATTTTGACGACCCGTTTAGTTATTAATTGCATTAAAAATTAGGAGGTAATTTTATCTCCAAAAAATATTAATTGCATAACATAAATATTTAGGTGCATTTATTTTAATTTTGCATTTTTGCATTTATTTATTGCACCGGTGATAGGTGAGTTCAAATTAGTGGTTTTGAGCTTTAACTTGGCAGGCCGGACTAAGCCCACGCAGCGAGCAAATTGGCCCAAAAATTAATAATAAAAAGTATCTCGTGAAAAATAGGAATTTAAATTTTTCCAGGTTTTTGAATAGGGCAGATGTGAAAAGCAAATATTGCGTTCGGCAAAATGAATATTGTATTCGGAAAAAAAATCTTCATGGAAATCAATTTGGAAAAATAGAAACACTAACCGGTGGCCTAGAAATAGGTTGTTCGTGTAGGGTTTTGGGAGGCCACACAATAGAAACACACGGCCACAATATATTAAAAAAAAAACTCACGTTCTCCTCGGTGAGAGTCGGCAACTCAGAATTTCGGTGTGCAAATCGGGAATACACGAACGAAAGAGTGAACCGCGAGACGGTTAAGGCCCTCTTGATCGAAGCCAGTCGCAGCTTCGCGTTGTCTCCCAGCCCTCGCCGTGCGCCACCGATAGCCGTGGCGTGTCTCTGCTGCTGCTTCCCGTTGCTCGTTTGTCCCATTATCACAACCTGTCGGCCAGGGTCGAGAATACCAAGTCAGGAAAACCCATGGCCACGTGATCTGAAGTAGAGAACTCCAAAGGAAAGAAGACAACAAAAAGGCAGGTGGCACATTATGCAAGCATGTCGGTTCATGAGGGAATAGAGGAGGAGGTTTTTTTTTTTTTTTTTTTGAAAAAAAGAGTCCAGAGTCAATAGTCAACAAAAGGGAGAGGACGCATGCCTCCTTCACTTCTCTGCAGCACCCAACTCATAAAATCCACACATGAAGACAGAGGAGAAAAATCGTGGGCATAGATATTCTTCCTAAGACGCGTGCCTCCTGAGGTCAACGAAAGACACGCACGAAGACTTTCTCTCTCGATGTCCACTCCTTCGCCGAGAAAGCTCGCTGATTTCAACGACAAATTTTGGTGTCCAGCAAGTGCCCAAGCTGCTACACCTCCCCTGTTCCTCCATCGATCCACCCCAGCAGTGAACTCCCGGTGTTCCTAGCGACCAGCGGACGAGATTCAGCAAGCCCAGTGGCACCACAACACTTCAGATCAGTCCCTGCTGTCGTGACTCAACGCGGTTCAATAGCTCATGCAATATCACCTCCGTTCCAGCCCAATGGCAGCAGCGTCCATGATCTACCATTAGCGTAGCCAGCAACACAGCAAGGTCTGGGCCCTTAGTGTTCCTTTTTGCAGGTTCCCGGCGACACCTAGCAACTACCCCTACAAGACCCAGTCAACGTTATATCCAGCAACACAGCAAGCCAGCACCCTTGTCGAGCATCTCGAGTCAGCTGTAATTCGTGGAGTCCACACATCGCCATTGTGAAGCGTCATCGATCCATGACTTTCGCGATCTGTCGGTCGTCCGAACTTGGGAACAAATAATCAAGGTAGGTTAAAAATCCTTTCTAATCTAATTCTTGAATATTTTGTTTCCTCGTTTGAACTATTGTGATCTTGATTGAATCTCCAAACATATATGTTTTTCAATATCTTACGTGCATATTTGAATGACAGGCATATTTCTAATTAGAATTTATTGCCTAATTTGCAACCACACACCTATTTTTTACTCCATCTATAAGGCTTTAGATGATATAATTAATCACGCGGGATAAAATTGATATTTTGATCTTTAAGGCTTATGATCAATTTATCGATTTTTTAGTGGAATAATCAAGTTTGATTAGATATCATTTCCTAATTCGAACAGTGGATAATACCTTTGATGACCGTTAGTGATTTGGTACTTATCTTTTAATTGCTTTATTTATCCCAAAAATACAAAAGAGATTGCATTTGCATATCATGTAGATTAGAATTGATTTCCTAGATAAAATTGCATGATAGAATAGTTAGATTATTTTCTAGTTACATAAAAATGCATGTTTAGATGGTATCTAGGTTAGACAATTTCTTTTGAATTAAATTGCATGTTGAGATAAATTTCTAAGTTAAGATAGGATTCAGATTAGTCTATTCCTAACTTAAAATAGATAATATCTCATTTTGGTTAGATTTTTATATTTTAGCACTTTTAATTATAAATTTTTATAAAAAGAAATACAAAAATGTCATGCGCATGTCATATAGGATTAAGTTTATGAAATGCTTGTCATCTAGTGATTGTTGTTAGGTTCATTTACTTAGAAATTGCCCGTCATTAGAATTAAGTCATTAGATTAATTTAGATTACACATTTAATTATTGTGTTTCTTTAGAATAAACTGTATGCTTATTTGTGTCATATAGTTTAGGTCATATTGTCATATCATATCATTTCATATTAGATTAGTAGCACGCATTGCATAAAAGCGTGATTCTTGTTAAATAAGTGAAAACAAAAATTGAATAGTTACATGTTAATTAGAAATCATATCTAGGATTAATGATGTGAATTTTGATTTAACATTGCAGATACTTCCGTTTTTTTTTTTTTTTTTTTTGTGACCCAGAGAATCTCGTAGCCGACAGCAATGCAAGCAAACCCTAGGGGAGCGACCTGTAGGACCCACCACCACAATACTCTAGGTAAGAATCCCTAACGACGCCTCTGAGATTCGAACTTCTTCCCTTCGTGAGGGGAGAGAGCCCCAAGTCAGCTGTGCTGCGGGCGGTGATGCGATACTTCCGTTGTTATAAGGTAAGTCCATAATTTATTCATTGTTTTCTTGGGTGTTAAATTGGTGGTTTGTGCACCTGCATGATCACCTCACATGTTAGGGAAATAAGATTTAAAATCAATTCAAATTGCTTTCAAAAATATTTTTAAAATAAAAAGAAATGGTATCGAAAGGGTTTTAGAAAAGTCTAGTGTAACCAAGTCCCCGTACCCAAAGTTTATGGTTCGTAGGAGTAAAATAATTCCATTATTTTACTTAGGTGTCTAAACGACCTACCATAAACTAATTAGTGGTGACTCCTAGATAAAATTCATTTGCATGTTAAGAAATTTGAACTTAAGTCACAAATTGGTATGAGCTTGGGAGAGCCCGAGTTAAAGTCTAGGCTTAACAATCTATTAGCCAAACCTAAATGGTTCACACCTGAAAATTTGGTCGCAACAATGTAAAAACTCTAATTTTCGGGATACTTCAATGAATAAAGTTTATTTATTTATTTATTTATTGCTAAAACAACTAATAAGTTTAGGGAAGGATACTAAAAGTGTCATGAATTGTGTATGGTGCTCACTTTAATGCCAAAAGTTTTCGTCAACTCACTTAAGTGTCAAAATCGGAGAAAATTATTACCTAAGTGTCTCCAGTGAGAAATTCCAATTGGAGAAATTACGTGGCATTTATAGTTACAATTTTTAATTGAGGCAGCATTTTTTGACACTGAAGTGATCACTTTTTCCATTAAGATTGATACTGAAATGATCATTTTTTTTAACAACTACTGGCACTAAAGTGATCAACGACTAGTACTGAAATGATCACTTATTAACTTGCTACACAACGTCGTTTGTGGATTATATATTGATTGCGCACACTGGTGAGTCACGTAAGATTGAGAAATTAATAAAATATGACCATGTCGAATTTCCAATGACTCAAATCGGAGTTGTTACTTAAGTGATTCAAAAAAAAAAATTTGATACTAAAGTGAGCATGTACACAACTTATGACACTTTTAGTGTCCTCATAATAAAGTTTGTTATGTTTTCTATTCTTGCACTTTTAAATTCCACAATTTGTTCTTTACTTTCTTTTAAATTTTAAGCCAAGTAGTTCCTTGTTTGAGATCAACACAAAACCCATTGTTTCACATAAAATCCAAAATCCACCTTTTGGTGGAAGATTCTCCACTTTCGGGTGAAACATGTCAAGGGATACCACATATGGAATATGATATTCAGCAAATCTCTAGCAATCACTCCTTAACTAGAACCTGATATTGAGCAGATCTCTAGCAATCATTCTTGATATTTAGCAGATCTCTAGCAATCACTCATTGATTTATTCTGATTTTTTATTTATTTGTTTGTATCCCTAACTTTAGCTACTCCTATTTTGTATACACCTACCAAATCAAGAGCCCTAGTAATATTGTATCATTTCTGATAAATAGAAAGCTGTAAATAGAGATTCATTATCTTAAATACAATACAATTTTACATTCTCACATGGTATTAGAGCTTTTCTAGCTAAAGCTTTAAAAATAAAAATAAAAAATCAAATGGCATGTTTGCCCTCTTCAGCAACTTCTTCATCATCAAGTACCACCCCTAGCTCAACAACCCGAGTACTTGGATCCATAGCCACTAGAATTACTGCAAATTCCATCTCCTATCTAGCAATTGGAGTCAAGCTCATAGAGAAAACTTTGTTTGGAGGGCATGCCTACTGATGTGTCCTTAAGCAAGCAAACTGCTACCAATTGTGAAATGATCTTCCATATGTCCACCTAGCCAAATTCTGCAGACAGCAACAAATGGAACCACCACCATTGTTCTAAACCCAGCATAACATCCGATGCCAACATATATTGTGATGTATATATTTTAATATTAAGTTGAGTTTTGGTTATGTTGAGGCTGCGTCCTATGGAGAAAGGATAGCTAGTCGTGCTCCTATGCTTGTGGAATTGGCGTGTGATAGGAATGGTGACTTGGGGCTTCATTTCCCTGACCTGAAACCTGAGCTTGTCAGATTATTCCAATTCCACCCTTGATGGTAATTCCTACTTGAATGAATGCAAAAGAGATGCCACAACATAACATATCATCCTCTTTGCTAGCACAAGCCCCACATATCTCTTTTGATTGGAACTAAATGGAATGTGCTTGAAGTTGTTGCTCGGGAAATCATACTTACTAGGATCTTTCAAGACCCTCTCTAAGTCTAAACTTCACCATTTGTCCCAAATCTTGGGGTCCTTGTAGATATAACCCATGTTCAAGAAAATTTCACTACCTTTCGGTATTGTGTCACCCCGGCAACACAAGAAGCATGTAGGTGGCTTTGTGGCAACGGGTTGATGCGCCTTTGCATTAATTATAGGAAATTAAATCAAGTTACAATTAAATAAAGTATTAACTACCTAGGATTGATGACCTAATTGATAAGTTTAAAGGACGTTACTATTTCCAAAATCGATTTAAGATTGGGGTATCACCAATTGCGGATAGGACATTCCTAAAACAGCTTATTGAACTTGATATGGTCACTATAAATTCATGGGCATGCCTTTTGGTTTCACTATTACACCAGCAACTTTTAATGAATTTAATGAATAGGGTGTTCAAGCCTTTTTTGGATCTATTTGTAATAGTATTCATTGATGATATGTTGGTATATTAAAAAGGCTTAGATGATCATGAGGAGCACATCTCGTGAGCACAAATTGTATGCTAAATTTGGCAAATGCAAGTTTAGTTGGATGGTGTGGTGGCCATGTACCAATCGATGAAGTGATATTTATTGACCAACAAAGTTGAGTTGGTGATAAATTGGCCAAGACTAACGATAGGGATTGAGATTCGGAGTTTCTTGGGTCTAACTAGTTATTATCAAAGATTTGCAGAAGGAATTTCTCACCTTGCCGCTCCATTGACTCAATTGATGAGGAATGATGTGAAGTTCAAATGGTCTGATAAATGCAAGCAAATTTTCCAATAACATAAGAAGATTGACTATAGTCCGATTTTGATGATACTATCAAGATTGGGAGGTTTTTTAATCTATGGTGATGCATCTCATAAGGGACTAGGTTGCATTTTAATACAACATGGAAAGGTGGTTGTTTATGCATCAAGACAATTGAAGCCACACCTATCCGACTCATAATCTAGAGCTTGATGCCATTGTGTTTGTATTGAAGATATGAATAAATTATTTGTATGGGGAAAATTTTGAGATCTTCATAGACCATACAAGCTTGACTTTCTTGTTTTCCAAAAAGAATTGAATATGAGGTAGGAGTGTTGGATGTAATTATTAAAAGACTATGGCTATGAGATTTGGTATAGCGAATAGGGTTGTGGATGCTCTCAATTAGAAATCTATACAAGTAGTTGCACATATGATGGTCAAGGAATGGACCTTACTTGTAGAGGCTCAATTCGAATTTTGGTTTGACATGAATAGTCTTTAAAGTGTGATAAAACTCTTAAAATTTTTAAAAAATAAGAAAATTTTAAAAAATTAAGAAAAATTTACAATTTTTAAAAAATTAAGAAAAATTTAAAAATTAAGAAAAATTTAAAAATAAAGAAAAATTTAAAAAATTAAGAAAATTTTTAAAAATTTTCAAATTAAAAATTAAAAAAATTTAAAAAAGGGGGAGGTTGAACGGGCGGCTCCCTCACTGCCGCCGCCTCCCGCCGTCGCCGGAAGGGCCGGCGACGGAGAGGGGGAGGGTCGGCAGGGTCGGCCCGCCGGCCGACCAACGATGATGGCTGCGAGCCCCTCGCCGGATCGTGGCGAGGCGCGACCCGCCCTAGATCTGGGCGAGGCTGCGGGCCCTCGCCGTCGATCGACTCGGCCTCGCATGCCCCAGCCGTGGCACGGCGACCCCCCGGCCGACCCTCCCACTTCGTTGTCGGCCTTTCTCGGTGGCGGGAAGACGGCGAGGGCCCGCGAACCCTCGCCGGATGCCCGGGTGAGGGTCGCGGCCCCTCGCCGCCTCCGCCGCAAGCTAGGAAAGGCCAGCTGACGAGTGGGGAGGGTCGGCCGGGGTCGCCGGGCCTCGGGCTGTGGCCAGCGGAGGCTGTCCACGGCGGCGAGGGCCCACGAGCCCTCGCCCGGGATCAGGGCGAGGGCTAGCAACCTCGCCATCGGGGTCGGCGGGGGCTAAGCGACCCCGGCCCGACCCCCCCCCTTTGTCGCCCGGCCCTTCCCGGTGATGGCGGGGAGGTGGCGGCGGTGAGGAGCCGCCCGTTCGACCTCACCCCCACCTTTTTTAAAATTTTTTTTTAAAATTTTTCTTAAATGCTTAAAATTTTCTTAAATTTTTAAAATTTTTAAAATTTTCTTAATTTTTTAAAATTTTTAATTTTTTTAAATTTTAAAGTTAATTTAATTAATTTTTATATTATTATTTACATGTAGACACGAAACGGCGTCGTTTTGCATTTTCTTCGCCACGTCGGTGTGCAAAATGACGCCGTTTTGGACCAAACTTCTTTGGAAAGTTGCCACGTAAGTGATTTGGCCGAATCTTCGCCGGAGTGGCATTTAAGTGTCCCATTTAACTTCAAAAGCGGCACTCAAGTGTACCATTTTTAAAGTTATGGCACTTAAATGTCCTCGGTGCTTAAGTTATGGCACTTGCGCTGTACTTACGCCAACTTTTGGATATGGGTTGTATGTATTTAATAAGCTTTTGATTTATTTTTGTTAGATCTGTATATGTATTGTGTTAATGGATTAAAGAAAACTCCAACATTGTAATCAAATGACTTTTTGTTAAATATATATGTATAGATGTATATATTTTAATATTAGGTTGAGTTTTGGTTATATTGAGCTGAGTTCTTTGAAAAAAAAAATGGTCATTTCATGCTCCTATCCATATAGTAGCGGGATGTGATAGGGAATGGTGACTGGGGGCTTCCTAGCACAAAACCCAAGTTTTTCAGCCAATTCCAGCTCCACCCTGGTAGTAATTCCCACTTGAGTGAATGCAAAGAGATGCCATAACATACCATAGCATCTTCTCTACTAGCACAAGCCCCACGTGTCTCCTCTAACTAGAATCAAATGGCACATGCTTGAAGTTATTGCCTGAGATATCATACTTACTAGGATCTTCCATGACCCTCTCTAAGTTTGAACTTCGCTAGTTTGTCCTAAATCTTGGGGTCCTTGTGGTAATGCTAACTCATAGGCCAAGTCACCAATTGCCTAGGATTGATAACCTAATTGATCAGCTTCAAGGGGCATTGGTATTTCAAAGATTGATTTATGATTGGGGTATCATCAATTGTAGATCAAGAAGGAGGACATTCTTAAAATGGCTTATTGAACTTGATGTGGTCACTATAAGTTCCTAGTCATGCCTTTTGGTTTGACTAATGCACCAAAAGCGTTTATCACTTTATATGGAAATATAGGAATGACATACTCTTCAGAGATCATTCGGTGACAGTTGTGGCTGTTAAAAATCACTCATAAAAGTGGTCAAGGATAAGGCCTTAACGTTCAAAAACGTTGAAGATAATCCAAGAAACAAAAGACTCCAGCGCAACTGGGGGATAGATCCTTCTATTTTCTCTCCTCCTCCTGTAGATCCATAGCTTCCTTCAATTGTTTCAGAGACGGCTTGTGGTTGGGTCACGGCATATGATTTCACTCCTCGGACGCGTGCTACATGGTACCCCTCCGCTTTCCTCTTCGGCTTCGACTGTGATACACTTTGACTGGAAGGTTGCAAGCCGTCTTTGGCGGTCTCTCCTTCTTGGTGCTTTCTTGCGGTCTCTCTTTGTCTCTAATGGGTTTTTTTGGGGAGGTTTGGAGTTGTTTGGCCCTACGTGGTCTCCTCCTTCCTCGTTTTCTCCTGCCTGTTGTTTAGGCTATTGTTCGCTTTGGCTGCTCTTGCGGAGTTCTTTTGCTTTCGGCTCCCTTCCACTCACTTAGATTTGTTGTCTTGCTGAGTGCAAGTTTTGTGGTGCCAGATTTTGTGTAAATGTTGGCCCAAAACTCTATAAATTTATTATTTCTGAAAAAAAAAAAAACTGTTAATTCTTTCAAGAAATGAGGACAAAGGTACTGACGAAATGTTACAGACCATGTAATGCAAAAGTTGATGTCCTGACTGAACAAATAGTAATAAAGCCAGTGTCCCCATGTATTTATATACTGATCCAGATGCAGGATGATTTTCTTGTGCTTTACTTTTGCCTCACAAAACCATGAAGTTCACAGTTTCTGAACTTCACTCAGGGAAAATCCCACCACAGAGCAACACCGGCAGCACCAAGAAGGTGCTGGTGCTTGCCTCGACGCCTGTTCTTCTCGCTGCAATCCCCTTTATTTGTTCATCACCGGCACGCATCTTGGTGCACCGTCATTTCAGGAGCTGGAGATTGGCACCAGCATTTCGAAAGGAATAGAGCGAGTGGACAGGAGGAGGTGTGATGTATTTAGAGGGCAATGGGTTCGTCACCCGAATGCCGCGTACTACACCAACGTGACTTGCCCTCTGATCATCGATCAGCACAACTGCCTGAAGTTTGGGAGACCTGACACCGAGTTCCTGAAGTGGCGGTGGAAGCCCGATGAGTGCGAGCTGCCTCGGTTCCATGCGGGCCGGTTCTTGGAGATGGCTTGAGGGAATTCGCTCCCATTCGTGGGGGATTCGGTTGGGATGAATCAAATGCGGTCGCTGCTGTGCCTCCTGGCCAAAGTAAGTGCTGTCCCAGTGTCTTTAATTACTCAGCTTATGCAGCATCTGCATCTGAGGCCTCTTATGGCTGTAGGATTCATCTGCATAGAGAGAATCATGCCTTGAATTATTGGCTGAGGCAAGTTAAGTACAAATCAGTAGCTTATGAAACTGAAATCAGCATCAAAGAAGTTGGTTCTCAACTTCAAAAGATGATCTTTCAGGTGGAAGTTCCTGAGGAAATATCTCACAGATACTCAATAGACACAACATACTTCAAGAGGTGGTACTTCTCAGTTCACAAGTTCACGCTAGCCACCTTCTGGGCTCCATTCCTGGTGAAGTCCAGAGATGCAGACCCAGATAGTCACTCCTTCAACAACATCATGAGCCTCTACTTGGACGAGCCAGATCTATCTTGGGCTTCCGAGATTGCAGACTTCGACTTCGTTGTCATCTCGGCAGGCCAGTGGTTCTCCCGGCCTCTGATGTACTATGAAAAGCGCGAGGTCATTGGTTGCGGCTCTTGTGAGGTGAACAACGTCACCGACCTCACCAGGTTCTACGGTTACCGGATGGCCTTTCGAACTGCCTTTAGAGAACTCCTGAATCGAAAGGCCTATAAGGGCATGACATTTTTAAGGACGTTCTCTCCTGCGCACTTTGAGAATGGCAGGTGGAACACCGGAGGGAGCTGCGCAAGGACGAGGCCGTTTGCGAGTGGAGAGGCCAAGCTCGAGGGGGAAGATCTGGAGTTCCACTTGACCCAAGTGGAGGAGTTCAGGGCGGCCCAGAGGAAGGGAATCAAGAGGGGCCTGACGTTTAGGTTGCTGGACACCACCGAGGCAATGATCCAGAGACCCGACGGACACCCCAACCGTTTTGGGCATTTGGCGCTGAGGAACGAGATGATGGCCGATTGCCTGCACTGGTGCATGCCGGGTCCTATTGACTTGTGGAACGAGTTCTTGTTTCACGTTATGTGGTCGGAGAGTCGAGGATCTCCTCATGGGCAGACGCAGAAGAGTGCGCGACGAGCGAAAACCGCAGATTGGTTGTTCTAGACGTAGCAGAATTTATCCAAACCTATTGTTCTGTATTCATCTTATTTGAACTAAACAATTTGGTTCATGGAAAAGCATATGCTTGAAATAGAACAAACCGCACGGTCTGTCGTGTGATACTTGACGAGGAGCCTCGGTACATGCATTTGACTGAATCAATCTGAAGATGAAGTTGTGTGCTAACTGACGTTTTTCAACAAACGCTGCCTCGCCATGGCTAAATTGAATGAGCCTGGTAATGGATGCTGTGGTTGCGCATGTGGTATAGGATCGACGTCTTAATCATAACTGCAAGAGAGACTTTGAAGGTACCGACCGAATTCTACCCTGTGCGATGCAAAATCTAGTCCTAAGAACTGATTGTAGTAATGGCAGCGTCCCTATGCAGGAGTAGTTAATTTCTAGTACTAAACGTTTGCCTCGCTCAGTGGTGAACGTGAAGATCCCACCACAGAGCACCAACGTCAGCACCGAGAAGGCGCTGTTGCTCATCTCGACACTGGTTCTCCTTGCCGCCATGTCTCTGTCGTCATCAGCTCGCTTCCTCATATCCAACGATCTCTGGAGTTGAAAAGAAGAGAACAAGCAGAAAAGAGAAGTGATGTGTTTGGAGGAAAATGGCTTGATAACCCCAATGGCACATGCTGCGCTGATGTGACTCGCCCTTTGATCATTGATCAGCCTGACACCGACTTCTTAAAGGGAAGTTGGAATCCCGAAGGGTGCGAGCTGCCTCAGTTTAATGCGGGCCAGTTCTTGGAGATGGTTTGAGGGAAATCGATCAGTGTTCGTCCAGGATCCGGTAGGGATGAGTCAAATGCAGTCATTGCTATGCCTTCCTGACTGGTGTAAATGCTTTTTCTGGCTAGCACACTCATTTGCAGAGAGACTAATGCTTATCAGTTTAAAAGAACAAAGCTCAAGGGACACCAATCTGAGTTCTACTTGATCCAAGTAGAGGAGTTCAGGGCGGCCGAGAGGGAGGGAATTGAGAGGAGGTTAAACATTTAGACTGCTGAATACCGCTGACGCCAGGATCCTTAAACCAATGGACGCCCCAGCCGACACTGGCGGCATTTGGATCGGAACATGATGGTGGCCGACCTAGTCCTATCAACACTTGGAAGTTCTTGTCTCGTGTTATGAAGTCAAAAAGTCAGAGTTTCCCTTCGGGTCGAAAGAAGAGTGCCTGGTAAGGATGATGGGGAAAAATCAAACCCTTTTCCCTTTCACTTGTACACTAGTAAAGCACACAACATTTCACGTGCAACAGAATTTCACTGATAAATACATTTGTATATATTAGTAAGATGTACATAGATAACTCGCCACCATAATTCTATGACCCATACGATCCTCAAATTTGGCAACGCTAGTTACTCAAGTTTTGCTCTTCAGTCGACTGTTTTCTTGCTGAGCTGAATTGCTCTTAAAGGGAAGTGAAAGAATATACTGAGGATTTGGACATCCTCCTTTTGCCTTATCCTAGGCATCAAGTTTCAGCAGGTCCTTCAAGTATCCTACCCTATTTTTTTTTTTTTTTTTTATCAATTTTCCTCACCAGCTTCCATGGCATCACGTTCGCTAAGACCTTCCAAAAAACGAACCCCATTCTCTCTCCCTTTCCTTGCCTTTGAAGAATTCTAGGAGTTGTGTCCCCCTCTGCCTGCCTTGATCCTTTGCTTCTCACATCCACATTCCCCCAACTGCACTTTAAATTTTGCCTTCCACAACTTCACTTCCAATCCAATCCAATCCCTTCCCAACCCAACCCCAACTCGAGAAGACAAAAAAAAAAAAAAAAAAATCGATACCAACTCGCCAACTCCATTCACACCGTCCTCGTCCTCATCCTAAGTCTGTCGATTTTCTCCAGGTAAATGCCGCATTCCCTTTTTAATCCCATAAAAAATAGACCCATCAAAAACTTGAGATAAATCACTTCCTAAAGATTTGATCATGCACGGTAGAGAGCATCAAAACATTAGAAAGGTTTTTGGTATTTAAAAAATTGAGAAAATTCGGAAAATTAGAAAAAAAATAGTTGGACATAGGAAAACCATTGGGAAGGCTATTTTATGACACAAACAAAATTTAGGAAGAAGAATGGATTCAATTGGACAAGAAATGATCGGTGAAGTTGCAACCAGACCATGGTCGGTTGGCCCCGATCTATCTCGGATCAATTCACATGGTGTAGGGATCAATCCCGCTCTACCGGGACTGATCCATGCATCGATTGATCCACACAATGCATGGATCAATCCACAGGCCCGCGACCACAATCGATCCCGATCGAGCAGGATCGATCCACGATCGATCCGCATGGTGCAGGGATCGATCTCGCTTGACCTGGGACCGATCCATGATCGATCCATGCACCAATCAATCCGCACGGTGCATGGATCGATCCACACGACCGAGGCCCTCAACCACGAACGATCCCGGATCGATCCGCACGGTGCATGGATCGATCCACACGGCCGAGGCCCTTGACTAGGACCATGCACTGCCGAGGCCCTCGACCAGGATCCATCCATGATCGATCCGCACGGTGCAGGGATCAATCTTGCTCGACGGGATCGATTTGCATGGTGCATGGATCGATCCATATGGCCGAGGCCCTCGACCATGATCGATCCCACTCGACCGGGATCCATCCACATGGTGCATGGATCGATCCATGATCGATCCGGACGGTGCATGGATCGATCCACATGGTCGAGGCCCTCGACCACGATCGATCTCGCTCAACCGGGCTTGATCCATGATCAATCCGGACGATAGATGGATTGATCCACATGGTCAAGGCCCTCGACCACGATCGATCCATGATGGATCCGGACGGTGCATGGATCGATCCACATGGCCGAGGCCCTTGACCACGATTGATCTCACTCGATCGAGATCGATCAATGATCGATCCGCATGGTGCATGGATCAATCATGAATTGATCCGCATGATGCAAGGTCGATCCGCACGGTGCAGGGACTAATCCCGCTCGACCACGATCGATCCGCACGGTGTAGGGATTGATCCTGTTCGATCGGGATCGACCGGGGATCGATCCATGATGATCCGCACGGTGCATGGATTGATTCGGTCGATGCAAGGTCGATCCTCACGGTGCAGGGACCGATCTTGCTTAACCAAGGATTGACCCATGATTGATCCGCACGACGCAAGGGTTGATTCACGATCGATCCCCACAGCCGAGGCCCCCAACCATGATTGATCCCGCTCGACTAGGATCGATCCACAATCGATTGTGCCCGACCACAAGATAGTTGTACGCTTGTCTCAAAGATTAAGCCATCCACACGGCCAAGGCTCTTGACCACGATTGATATGGGTCGACTGGGATCGATCCTTGCACGGTGCATGGGTCGACTGGGATCGATCTAGACGATGCATGGATCAATCTGCATGATGCAAGGTTGATCTGCACGGTGCAGGGACCGATCCCGCTTGACCAGGATTGATCCGCATGATACATGGATCGATCCACACAGTCGAGGCCCTCGATCCATGATCGATCTGCACAATCCAAGGATCGATTGGCACAATCCAAGGATCGATCCATGATTGATCCCCACGGCCGAGGCGCTCGACCATGATCAATCCTTGCTCAATTGGGATCGATCGATCCGCGCGATGCATGGATAGATGCATGATCAATCAGCATAGTGCATGGGTCGACCAAGATCGATCCGGATGATGCATGGATCAACATCCACATGGGGCATGGATTGATCCAAATGTCCAAGGCCCTCTACCACGATCAATCACAAGGCTCGACTAATAGTAAAAAAAAAAAAAAAAAACTGCACATTTTAATAAAACCATTTACCTCAAATAGTAAATTTTAAGTTTATAAAGCATATTTAATAAGATTAAATTTTAAGTTAACACCTTCCTTATATAATTATCATTTTTGTCGTATTAGTAAAAATGCCAGTTAAGGAAGCAAGCACGCATCGACGAACGAGAGGTTGTAATCATCATCATTTTTTCCCCTTATTTTTTCCCCACGTGCTCGAAAAGTCTACCTTCCAATTCAAGAAAGGATGGTGGTTAGTGTGAACAACATTTCTTTAATCCATACACATTAATCTAAACTTGGATCCACCAATCGATGCACTTCATTAACGAGAGAACTTTGACAAAAACGTTAACGTTTAGGAGAAGTAAAATCAACTTTATTTTTGGTCGTCCATTTGTAGCGGTTGACATGGGAAATCAATTAGGAAAAGGGCTCATTCCTTTGAAAAACGCTCAACTTTAGGTTTTTATCCTGAATTTTTTTGTCCCATAAAGAATCCCTAATTTTCACTTTAGTCTTAAATCTGATCAAGTATCCAAATATCGTCACTGATTTTTTTGATATCATCAACATTAGGAGGTTGCTGTTGTTCCTTTCAAGGTGAGGTTGTTTGGTGAAAACACCAGCTCCGATAATGAACCTCTAACTAATTTTGATATCAATAATTTTGAGTAAATTTCTGGCAGTTTTTAGATGAGTGAAGGTGCCGAAGGCACTGCAACACATGATCTCATCGTACAGTGACCTCAGCGTCACGCTAGATTTTGTGACTTCGAACCTAAGGTTTGTCCTCCTTAGGGGGAGCCCCTACTTGACCTGCTTGGTCGACCATGGGACAAAGGTTGCGATCTCAACTATTCACGCGATCCTCTCGCTCTCTTCGAACAATAGCCGCACCAAGCATACTTTGAAGCTCAACAACAATCAGACTTGGCTTGTTTACACTTCCTCCCCGATCAGTTTCTATCACAGTCTCAATGCCATTAATTCCGGAAGGCTTTCGGGGGTTATTAGGATTGCTTGTTTGCCTGACAGTGGATCACTTAGTGAGGAGGTTTTGAATAGGTTCAGTTCTTTGTATGCTCTATCTGGTGATGCGGTGTTGACTAGACCATTTTGTCTAGAGTACAAATGGGAGAAGAGAGGATGGGGGGATCTGCTCATGCTCGCTTACCCGCTCCACGTTCGACTTTTGTCTCATGAGGATTGCCGTGTCGCTGTGTTGGAGGATTTTAAGTATAGGAGTATCGATGGTGATCTTGTTGGCGTGGTTGGAGATTCATGGGTGTTGAGATCTAATCCTGTCTCTGTTACTTGGCATTCAATTAGAGGCGTCAATGAAGAGTCACGCGATGAAATCATTCAAGCCCTTCGTAGGGATCTGGAGTTCCTTAATCTAGCTGCAATAACGATAGCTTCATCTTATTCTTATGGGAAATTGATCGCTAGAGCAGCGAGGTTGGCTTTGATTGCTGAGGAGGTGTGTTATCTTGAAGTTATCCCGACCATTGGGAAATATTTGAAGAGCACCATAGAGCCATGGTTGGATGGGACTTTTAGTGGTAATGGATTCTTGTATGATGCGAAATGGGGTGGGATTATCACCAAGCTAGGATCGACCAATCCTAGTGAAGATGTTGGATTCGGGTTGTACAATGCTCATCACTATCATTTAGGGTACTTCATTTATGGAATTGCTATTCTCGCCAAGATTGATCATGTATGGGGAAGGAAGTACAGGCCTCAAGCATATTCACTGATGGCAGATTTCATGAACTTGGGGAAAAGATTGAATTCCAATTATCCGCGTTTGAGGTGCTTCGACCTGTACAAATTGCACTCTTGGGCCGGTGGATTGACTGAATTTGGGGATGGGCGGAATCAGGAGAGCACTAGTGAGGCTGTGAATGCTTACTATTCAGCTGCTTTAATGGGATTAGCCTATGGAGACACCAATCTTGTCACCGTCGGGTCGACGCTCGTTGCAATGGAAATTCAGGCAGCTCAAACATGGTGGCATGTTAGAGAAGGCGATAATTTATATGAGGAAGACTTCACTAGGGAGAACAGGGTGGTGGGTGTTCTGTGGGCTAACAAAAGGGACAGTGGTCTTTGGTTTGCCGGTGCGGAGCGGAGAGATTGTAGGCTTGGAATTCAGGTTTTGCCTCTGTCGCCCATCACTGAGGTTCTATTCTCAGATGTCCAGTTTGCAAAACAGCTGGTGGATTGGACATACCCGGCACTAAACAAGGAGGGAATTGAAGGATGGAGAGGATTTGTGTGTGCCTTGGAAGGGATTTTTGACCAAGGTAGTGCGCTGGAAAAAGTGAGGAGCTTGAGCGGTTTTGATGATGGGAACTCTATTTCAAATCTTCTATGGTGGATTCATAGTAGAGGTGATGATGAAGAGACATGATGCAGGGATGGAGGAAAGTACTGTTGGTTTGGTCACTTGTCACTGAAATCGTTATTTCGGGGACGGATTCAATTGCTTTAATGAGATATTCTATTTGGAGTATTCATGTACTTATGCGAGGATTACTTTGTGCCCTATGTATCTATCTTCAGAATAAAATGATTCACTAGCTCTGTTTCTCTCGATGACACTTCATCATTGTCTTTTGTCGCTATAATTACATTATTCACTTTGTTGAACATTTTCGTGCTTTTAAGAAGCTCGCTGATATCAATTAAATCTCTTGCACTTTGTTTCATTAAATCAGTGACGAGATTGGTGCATTGTGCGCTTTGATGCCACTTTAGGAGCCCATCGAATTTGATTTAGAATCGATCCATTGGTAAAAAGAAATAAATAATATCTCATAATTTCACCGAATCTTATTGTCTCAAGCCTTGAGAATAATTTTCAATAGAATCCATTTCTTTTCGATTCAATAATGATTACAAAAGTCTTAAATCTTATGTTGACCAGTCACTTTAATTCTTAAAACTTTTTATTGGATCACTTATGTCTTAAAATTCATTCCAGTCTATGTTTGAGTACTTTGTTATTGAGTTAGTTTAAATGAAAGGAAACTCTACGTGGAACTTTTATTTTTTAGACTCATGGTGATGATTTGGCTTTCGTGAATGTCATACGACAAAAACTCGACGAATAGAGTAGAAGAAGAATAAAAAATACAAAAAAAGATGGTGGAGGAAGCTGGAAGTGTGCGTAGATCTTTTTTCTTTTTTCGCTTGGCCATCGGAGAGGGTCATAGCCCTCGCTGCAAGAAAGGGCAAGGGGCTGCTTGCCCGGTGGTGGCTATGGTGTCGCCACCATTACGAGAGTGATTTTTGTTGTACCGTAACAGGATAAGAATAATGCAAGTTTTATAACTTTCGTATGGTGCTCATTTGAATATAAATTTTTTTTTGCCCACTCGAGTACCAAAAATTTAAAAAATCGTTCATTTAAGTGCGATCAGCGATTTGTCTTGTTGGAAAATCCAACATGGAGCCACATATCCATTGTGGCTTTGCCGACTCTGACGTGGATAATTTTTAAATAATTTTTTTCTTCTTTCTTTGCCTTTTTTAAGGGTCAGCAAGGGTCATTGATGACCCTCGCCGATTGTGAAACCCTCGCCAAGAGCATTGGCAAGAACGTTCGGGGCTTCATCCGTGGCCATGATGCCCTTGCCTAGGGCCTTTGCGTCTGAGGGCAAGGTAGCCCTCACCTAGATATGGGCGAGAGTTTTCAAGTGGCAAAGGCTGCCAACCTTGAAAGAATTAAAAAATTAAAAAATTAAAAGAAAATTAAAAAATCTACATCAAATGGGAAATTAATAAAAAAAAAATATATAATGATTTGTAAATAATCGATTTTACTTTGATATGACATCTAAGTGAAGAAAAAAAAATTATAACACTCGAATGAATATCGTATAAAAATTATAGCCCATTTGCCGTTTTTCTCCTTATCCTTATCGTAACCATCGTTGCTCGAAGAAATTTTGCCATAAGTTGATACATGAGTCGTCCCAAAGTATCCGATCGATGTCGGACGAACATTTTCCTGATGATGGCAGGTGGAATGTCCGATCGATGTCTCGCACGTGCCGGACGAGCGCTACAGGCGCCGGAGATATGCGACCTCTAACTTTCTGGTCGCCAACTTTTGGACATCCCACCTGGTCCAGTCCACGCAAAACGTACCCGAACGGGCCGACCAAGACGGGCCTCTTCAGCTTACACCTCGACTGGGCCGATGACAAGCGGACATCTGAGGTCTAGGAGTTTGATCGCCTGATCGTTTCCATCGCCCGCTGGTCTTCTTCTTGATTTTGGACGATGGCTCTTGTTCTTGTCCTCTATTTTTTTTTTTTTGTTTGGATGGTTCCATCAGAGCGAGTTTATTCAAGAAATAAAATTACTTTCATGTACTGGCCATAAATATGTGTCCTGGTACTTGGAAAAAAATACCAAGATAGTAATTATTCAATTGATTTAATTTAATCTTAAAATTTTTCATATTAGTTCCAATTTTGATTGAAAATTGTTAATGTGGATGCCGGTGATCATGTAGCACAGCTGGCATTGGAGTGGACCTTTTATTTTTAATATTATTATTTTATTTTTTTCTTCCTTTTTTCTTTCCCTACTCCTTCTGCCAATGGCTAGTTTCCAACGATTTAACTTCATCCATTTATTTGAACCCTAAATAGAATACAACAAAGGGAACTTACCATTCTAAGGCTCTGTTTGTTTCCTTTCAAATAATTAATTTGATAAAAAAAATTAATCTTTTCTTATTCTAATATTTAATTCGTGTAAATCTATGGTGTAGTTCATATTTAGATGTACTAAGCTGTTACATTATATTTTATTTTCATGATAAAAAAAAAAAGCTCTTATTCTAATCAATCAATGTAAATTTTGGTGAGTGATTAAAGATTTATTAAGATATGATTTTAAATAAATTCATACATATATTTTTTTGTAAAATAAATCAAAATCCACAACCTTCGCTTCTTGAGACGTATGGCGTGCGCCTTCAATTGCTGTCAGAGCTTTAACTCTAATGGGGCTTAAAAGAAAAACATGGAAAAAAACACGACATAAACAACAAAAGAACATTGGCCTCGAAAGACTAAAAATATATCAAATGCTTTGATTCCAAATATGTTGTCCTCTTCGACCAAAAAAAACAAAATGTTGTCCTCAAGGACGACCTTATATTGTATGTTGTGAAAAGCTAAGTGATCAAATAATAAAATAGAGAGAATAAGAAAATAAATTGAACACCAGATTTATATAATTTCGTCATAATGACCTATATGCATGGAGAGAACGGCAACGAATTTCATTATAGATTACACAATACAACGAGGATTACAATCACACTCGAGTCACTCAAACACTTTTAATGCTTCCAAAATCTCAATTACACTCAATAACTCACCAAAATATCCAGCCCCACATAACACGCACAAAGTTGGGCTTGAACTCTCTTCTATTGCACTCAAAGTGCCAGCGCCCCGTTCTCTTACTTCTTCGGACTAGCAAAACTTACGAATTGTCTTATTCGAACAGAATATATATGGGTGCCCCTATATTTTGTCTTTATCCTGCCATTTTGATAGGAAGAGCCAACGTGCAGCAATTTGATAAAGAAAAGGCAAGCACCGTCGGGATTATCTTCATTCGGTCAAACCTTAATATTTATCCGGCCAAATAAAGACAAATCTCCACGTATACATTTATACTATGAACCACGGACACATTACAGGTGCTTTCATGTCGTGTCCGACATGTGTCGATGTGTCTAACACGTTCGGACACGCGGTCAACACATGTCGGATTTTCTGACACATGATCAACTTTTCTCGACACGTTTTGATACGTGTGTCCGGAAGACGATGAAGAGTGGAGGTAAGGGCGAGGGAGCAAAGATGAGGCTGCAAGCAATAGCGAACTTGCGATGGCAAGAGATGGTGAGAGAAAAAGCAAAGACTGAGGCGAGGGCCACTACTGTGATAGTGCGATGGATCGGCAACGAGGCTATAGCTGTGAGGGATGAAGGGCCGGAGGTGAGGCGGTGAACAATTATGATGAGGACCAAGAACAAGTAGAGATTGAGAGGAAGAGGAGAGGAAGGGGGTCATGCGGTGAGAAGGAGGAAGAGAAGGAGGGTGCTGGCTAGGGTTTTTGAGAAGGAAACTCAAAAAGAATAAAAAAGAGACGAGGGAAAGAAGGGAGTGGAGGTTGGGGGTGGATCCCCCAAGGGGACTTTTTTTTTTAATCGGAAAAATAAATAAATGAGATTAAAAAGTAATTTCAAAAAATAAAAGTATTGAATGTTGAATGAAAATAAATTTTTATCATTGTAGAAGATTATGGATTTATTTAAATAAGTTGATTCTAATTTCTTGTTTTTTTTTTTTTTGGTAAAGTGTAAGTAAGATTCTAATTTCTTGTTAGTGATTAGTTTCATCAATAACTATTGTTAAAGTTAGAAACATGTCTCCAAACATGGATACGCATTAACTATGAATATATCTTTCGAATTTCCAATGAATAGATTTATTAATATCATTAGTGTAAATTCATTACATGCTCTTTTTTAATTAATTATTTATTTATGAATTTGAATTGAATTAAGTAAAAATAAAAATATTCATTTAATGTACAACATATCTTAACATATCGGAATTCTTTATTTTTGAGAAATGACATGTTGTATCGTGTTGTGTCGTATGTCTATATCGCATGTCGGTGCTACTTAGCATCTATATACCCTCCCAAAGATTCTTTGAATTTCTTTCCTAACAAATTGGGTTAATAAACCAATCTACATCAGGTTGGGTTCTGTATAATGACTCAAACCCAAAGCATAATATCAACAAAAATCCCTCTGCAATAGTTGCACACATCATAACTGGTGTTATGAGAAAATGCAGAACTAGAACAATGTCCCCCAAAGTGCGTTTAACCAATTTTAATTGGACCTAAGGACAATTATCACTTGTTATTAGAATAAACCGTTTGGTTCTTGAAAAAGCTATTGCTCGAAATAGAACAAACCACACCGTGATACTTGACGAGGAGCCTCGATACATGCATTAGACAGAATCAATCTATAGATAAAGTTACGTGCTAACTGACTATTTGTTCAACAATTGTTGCCTTGCCAAGGGGAAATTAAAGGATGATGGCAATGGAGAATTTGGTTGCACATGTGGTATGTGATCAATGTCTAAACTTAATCATACAATACCCACCAGAGAAACTTGGAAGATAGCAACCAATTCTACCCTATGCGATGCAAAACATAGTCCTAACAACTGATTATAGTAATGCTACTGTCCCTATGCAGGAATAGTCAATTTCTTGTACTAAACGCGAACGTGAAGTTCCCAATCTCTGAGCTTTATTCAATTAAAGAACCCACTATAGAGCACCATCATCAGCAACAAGAAGGCACTGTCGCTCGACTCAACACTGATTCTTCTCACTGTGTTCCCTCTTTATTTGTTTGTCATCAGCTGGCTTCCAGATATCCAACCATCGATGGTGTTGAAAAGAAGAGAGCAAGTGGAGAAGAGATGCGACGCATTTAGAATAGGTCGATAACCCCAACGGCATGTACTATACCAACGTGAATTGACCTTCGATCATTGATCAGCACAACTATCAGAAATTTGGATTCCCGACACTGAGTTCTTGAAGGGAGGGTGGAATCCTAAAGGGCGTGAGCTGCCTCAGTTCAACGCGGGACAATTCTTGGAGATGGTTTGAGGGAAATCGATCGTGTTTGTTGGCGATCCGATAGGATGGAACCAAATGCAGCCATTGTTATGTCTCCTGGGTGGCGTAAGTGCTCTCAACGCATCACTTAGCGCGTGCATGACAAAATTTCTGTTTCTTTAATTTTTTTTTTCCTTGAAAAAGGTTTGAAACAAAAATTTATTTGATAACACAATTTCATTTTCTTATTTTTGGAATAGATTTCTGATAGACGCAAATTGCGCAAACCCCAAGATCTCCATAACTAGAACAAGAACATGCATAATTGAGTAGAAAGAATTGACGCACCTGTTTTGGGATCCATTGTTCTTGAAGCGGAAACGGAAACACAATGTTCCACGGAACAATTTTTTGTTTTTGTCCTTCTCTTCCTCTTATTGCCCTTTCCGGTCATCAGGCCATGGCTCAATCGAGGGCGGCCCCTCACGTGCAGCGTTAGGTGAAACGAGCTCGCCGGATCGGGCGAGGTGAGGATACATCGGCCTGAGAATTAGGGTTGGCCGGGAGGCTCGGGCTCGATCCTATTTAGGCTCGAGTTTCGCGCCGGCTCATTCGCCGGATCCGGGCGAGCTCGAGCTCGCCCAGCCATGGCGAGGCCGCGGGCGACGCCGAGCCTCGCCTTGGCGGGCGAGCTCGAGCCACGGGCGAGCCCGAGCTCGCCCCCCAACGAGGCCGAGCCTTAACGACGGGCGAGGCTCGGCCTGGAGGGCCGGCGAGCCTCGCCGTGGCCGGGCGATCTCATCTTAAGAAAATCTCGCCTTAAACCAAAAAAAAAAAATAAAGGAAAAAATGAAAAATAAAAATTAAAATATATAAAAAATTACAATATCAATTAATGTACCAAAGTCCACAATTAGAAAAACTCTTACAATTTCTATTCTAGAAATAAATTTGGAGTAGAAATGAGAAACTAATTTTTTATCATTTCTATTTCTGGAACAAAATTGAGAAATAAAAATTCTTCTCATAATTCACTCTCATCACTGGCCGCTGCCCACTGCTGCCATGGGACGCCGACTACCCACCACCAAACGCTAGCCGTAGCCCCCTAGAAATAAAATTTTATTCTGTTATTAAACAAATTTCTGTCTCAGAAATAGAAATTTTGAGTTATTATCAAACGTGTTTCTTTACTTAAAAACTCATATAGGAAATAGAAATTGAGAAATAGATTTCTAGTCAAAAATTGATTTTTGGAATAGAAATGTTATCATGCGTGCTCTTAATTTCTTGGTTTCCGTAGCATTTGCATTTAAGGACCTCCTTTGGCTAGTAAACTTATTTGCATAGTGACTAATGCTTCAGCTATTGTCACGGGTCGATAGTTCCTTGGTTGCGAAATAACCCATGCGGCAGCTATTAAGCCGAAAACACCAAGCCATTCTTCCTCCTTTAGTTATTCATAAGATCAATACAGCAAATTTCATTTTTGTACTAAATCATAGCCCACCTAGTATAGCTCAGGAATCCAGTCCATAGAGCGAGATAGCATATCACTTTGGGCATAATAACTAGTTTTAACCTATCATGATATTATCATGAGAGTGACATCAACTCTCAACTAGTTTGTGCATGAGGGATGAACCCGCATTTAGAGCTCCGTAGGATATATTCATTCTATCCTAGAATATCTAGTACCGACCGTCCTGGCGCAACTCTCATGGACTAGTTGTATTCATCCCCTTTTCATCAATATCTCTTCAAGCAGTAACCCCATCATCCACTCATAAGGGCACACGGGTATGGGAAAAATTATGGATTGTGACATTCTTTCCTACTCATTTCCGCAACACCCTCATCATGGGATGTTCTATTACTTCCTTGTGTTTCCCAACCATCGATACCATTCCCTGGGACTTACATAGATGGCAATGCTTGTCTACCAAAACAGGCCACCTTGCTCCACTAGTAGCTTCCCTCAATTAACACTGATTGCAAATCTTCAGTCACTTGTGCTCCCTGACAAGTATGGCATCCCCAGCCAACTATGCTCCCTTGGTAACACCTTCTTTCTCCTAATTAACTCCTCATGATCTCTGTAGACCAATGGAGGGTTCTCCCCTTGTTGGAAATGTGATAATAGACCTCTTCTTAAGATTCATCGATTGATCCAGGAATGTTATCCTTATCTAGTGAGCAATCTAGTCCCTTCCTGTACCCCATTGTCATCCTAGAAGGTAGAGGAGAGCCGCACGTTGTTCGAGCTCTCTTGGCCCTAACAATCAATCTCCGCCCTCATAGGCTTTCCCTAAATCAACCACCTACTGGAGGGATCCTACTCTGACGTCATTTGTCACGAGTCGACAGTTTCTTAGCCGTGGAATAACCTATATGGCGCTTGGCGAGCCGAGAACACCAGCTCAACCTTCCTTCTTTAATTATTCTTAAGAATAGTATAGTGAGTTGCATTTCCAATTTGGATTGTACCATGCCCATATAGCTTGGGCATTCAACATGACGACTAGTTTCGATCTACCATGGTCTCATCAAGAGAGCTGGATTAACTCTCGACCAGTTTGTGCATGAGAGGATGACATTGCCTTCAGAGCTTCATAGAGATATATTCGTTCTATCCTAGAACTACTTGCACCAATTGTCCTAACGCTACTTTCACGGACTAATTGTTTTCATCTCCTCTATATCACTCACTCTTTGTCCGATAATCACATGCTCTACTCACAAAGGCACATGAGTATGGGAGAATCATGGATGGTGACACTGATATAGCTAGTATGAGAACCTAGAGGGGGGGTGAATAGGTATAATACAATTTCCTTTGAAGATTGTGCAATATTTAAACAGTTAAAGGATTTGCAACAGTTAAAAATCAATCGCAAGACCGAGTAAGGGAAAGAGAGAATTGAACACTCGGTTTATAGTGGTTCGGCTTGATTCAAGCCTACGTCCACTCTTCCGCACTGACAGCCAATTGGCTGGATTCCACTATGAACAAAGAGATGTTACAGTGTTGATCTTCCTTGATTTCTTGGTGTAGATAATCTACCACACTCACTCAAGGTATCACCAAGTACTAACACTCTCTCGTGTATACAATTTCGCTCGAACAGCCTCGACTAACAATCAAGGTTCTTCGACTGGAATTTTTCTATCGATCACACACTCTAAAACAACTAGAACGTCTTCTTTTTATACTCCTTTATGCCATCATAGCCGTTGGCACTTACCAAAGGAATTCCTCCAATCTACCCGTTGGACGGAATCAATCAAGAAGATCATCCGAGCTATTTAAGGAATTCGATGATAGCCCATCAATCCCGTTCGCCCATACAATCAGGATCTCGGTTTCCAAGAATAGAATTTTCCAAGATTATTTCGTCGACCATCGGATCTTCAATCGATCTTAGATAAGAATTAAAGAATCCGAAATGATTATCCAACCAAAGAATCTATTCCAGAGGATAGGATCGAATCCTCAACCATATACCTCGGCTTTGGATTTCCTTCGTCACTGGTTTAGAAAGACTGTCAGTGAGAATAGACTTAAGTCTTGAGTCTTGAGTCTTAAGTCTTGAGTCTTGAGTCTTGAGTCTTGAGTCTTGAGTCTTGAGAGTACAAAGTCTTCAGACTTTAAACCGATGGTCTCCGAACATCCAGACTTAGATCGAAAGAAACGTTTTGTCGCCTTCAAAATATTCTGGAAAGATTTCTCCAACAATCTCCCCTTTTTGATGGTGACAAAACTTTCTTGAAGATTTGAACAACTTTGACCTCGCAAAACATTTCTCAAGCAATATGGCTAACTCATAAAGATTAATAAAACAACAGACTCGCATCCACAGAAAATTGGTTAGTCTTTCATGAGAAACACCATATAACAATACTTGAATAAATGCAACCAGTCAAGCATCACAATCCACAAATCAATTCAGTCAAATTCACACCCAAGTTCAAGTTCTCAAGTCATACTCAAAAATAAACATAACCACAAAAGTCAAAGTTTTAAAAGATGTTGGTTCAAATTGGTTCTCCCCTTTTGTCAAGCATTAAAAGGGTGAGAAAGGAGTCATGTCTCGCTTGGGAATGCGCACGATCCGGAAATCCCCAATGGATCGGACTACTCCTTCGAGCTTCTTCAGTGTCTTCTCTAGATGAGCTACCTCTTCTCCCTTGGCATTGGCTTGAAGTTGCAGAGCGAGGTCTTTGAGTTTATCCTCCGAGAGATCAAGATGCTTGTCCAGCGCTCTTCAAAGCTTGGATTTCACAGCCCGTAACATATATCTCGACTACGCATTTCCGTAAGAATATTCATGATGCTACGAAAATCTGCGTAATCATCCGTCTCGTGTACCGGCATTGACTTTCTCGATGATGTGTATGCAGACGATGGTGCTTTTGAATGGTCCGGCAGATTTGGAATCGATGCATCACCTTCTTCGTGCAAGTGAGAGACCCGAACTTTTTCCGGGTCTTCTCGGAGATTGTCTTAGATCTTCACTAGCAGCATGAGGTGTAGACCTCTCTTGCTCGCTAACTCCCCCGTCTCTAGGACATCGAAAGGGAAGAGTGATGATCATGCTCTTGATCTTCCTTCTCTCCGCATTTGTCGCCAGACTTTTCTTTTTCTCCTTCTCCTTCTTCTTCGACTTCTTTCTCCTTCTCTCTCTCGATCTTCTTCTCCTCTGTTCTGCTGAAGTTCTGTCGGATGAGACACAGAACGTCTGGTTCTTGACAGAGCTTGGATAGAGGGATCTTCATCATCTTCATCTTCATCTTCATCCTCAAGGATGAGAGTTCTTTTCCTCTTTTTCGATGGGGCACCAATGGCCTCTTTTCCTTTCCTTTTTGAAGCATCGGATCGGAGATTTCACTTTGAATTTCTCCATTGCCTTGGAGAGTTCTTGCAGACGCATCTTCATTAACATTTTCAACCCTACCACCATCTTTTCACACGGCCGAACACAAAATGTATGTGGCGGTTCAATGTTCGATGTCTCAAGATCTTGGTCACTGCATCAGATAAGGCAATTGTCCTTTGTCTTTTGACAATGCTCGTACATATGGAAGAGAATAGTGTGCGGGAGAGAAAACTTCCGTCCCGAGTTGATCGCATACATCAACTTTGCTTCGTAAAGAGACACGTAAGTCTTTGACGTAGACTTTGGTCCGAGACAGCTTGATCACAATCTTATGAAGCACGATGTTGATAGCCTTCATCCTCGAGTAGGTAATTTTCTTCTCTACATCCATATCTTTGACAAGATCCAGAGTAGTACGAGCAGGTGAGACTTTGATAGGGAGATAGCGTCCCCGTTCAATTCCAACAATGTCCGCCAACATATTCACATCTACCACGTAGACTTGATCTCGAACACGAATGAAATCCTATTCGCATCCAAAAGCTAAGATTTGAATAGAAATAGGCGGTCGCTGAGCATACCCGTCGTAGAGTCGAGCAAAAGTCTCAAGTTGAAGCAAATTCAACTTTTCTCTTAAGTTCACGTTGATGGAGTCCAGAAGTCAAAATCGACACTTCTAGGGTTTATCACCCCTCTTTTCAACAGCCCGAAATACACTTTTTCCGATCCTTGGATTTAAACAAATCCATCCGATTTCCTTTCACCTTTGCTGCCACACCCATTCTAGGTTTAAATTCAAGGAACATTTTGTCGTCATCGTTCCCATCAATCGATTTTGTCCCGGCAAACGAGGGTCTCGGGAATGTTCGCAAGAGCCTCCTCTCGCCCTTCCTTTCGGAGCAACTCCCAATTCCTCCATTTTCCGCAGAAAAAGATACTCATTTCCATAATTTTTGTCCTTAAGAAAGTCATCTATATATTTTAACGAAGAACCGGAGCTTTTCAACGCACGATAAAGCTTATAGATAAAGGAGGGTCTTTGGACTCTTACCTGGGTCGGCATCCTCGATTATCTCTTCTTCCGATGTTGACTTGCACCTTGTGGGGTAGGAGGTGATGAATGACGTGGAGGAGAGCGAATCGGACTTTGTCGCCGACTTGATAAGTCTTCTTCCTCTCGTAAGATCGAAGTGAGTCGGTCCCTTCTCCATTCTTTGTGGTCCCCCCGCTTGCTATTCTTGATGATTTCCTTGAAGACGACATCCTTCTTTGTCTATTGGAAGATTCCTTCACTTGCTTTTCCCAAGAAGAATGACCACTTTCTCGATGATGAACAAGAAGAAGAAACAAAGACGGGAGGAGAGTGCCTTTTAGGGTTTTGAAAATTGGGCGTAGAATAACCGTATATATATATGTACCTCGGATTTGAAAAGATAAATTTAATCGGTACAAGGAAAATGTACGAACACATCTTTTCAAAATCAATAACTACCAAAATTAATTCCTAAAAATTTCAAATTTCACACGAATATATAAAAGATCGTACCTTTTCGAGATTAGATAACTAAACGAGAATTCGTACCTTTTCAAATAGCAACTTACGCCTTTAGCCATGAATGTTTGAGTCTCACGATTTAAAGTCGAGTCTTAGAGTTGGTGAGTCTCTAGACTTTAACTTCTTCAAGCTTCAAAATGTTGAGTCTTGAGCGGATGAAGTCGAATTGATTTTTCTCCAAAGGCTTTGTGAATATATCCGCTAGTTGACTCTTTGAATCAACAAATTGAATCGAGATTTCTCCATTTTGAATATGATCTCTAATAAAATGATGTCGAATCTCAATATGCTTTGCTCTTGAATGAAGGATTGGATTTTTGGTGAGATTGATCGCGCCGGTGTTGTCACATCTGATTTCGTGCATGAGTCTTCAATGCCAAAGTCTTGTAGCTGTTGTTTTATCCATAGAATTTGCGAACAGCAGCTTCCAAGAGCTACATACTCGCTTCGTCGTTGAGAGAGAGCTACGGTTGCTTTGCTTCCTTGAGAACCAAGACACCGCCCCGTTTCCAAGCAGCTTGACAAGTTCCGTAAGTGCTCTTTCTATCGACTCGCAACCGGCCGATCTCGCGTCTCGAGTATCCTAGAAGATTAAAGTCTCCCTCTTGGATACCAAAGACCGATGCTTGAAGATGAAGCAACGTATTTGATAATACGTTTCACGGCAATGAGATGTGATTCTCTAGGATCCGATTGAAACCTAGCACAGATGCAAACACTCAACAAAATATCGTGTCTAGAAAAAGAAGATAAAGAAGTGAACCGATCATGCCCCGTATGCAGCTTTTGATCTACTTTCTTCCCTTCTTCATCCTTGTCTATCTTCCGAGAACATGACATTGGTATGTCGGTCTTTTTGCACTTTTCCAATCCAAACCTTTTGACAAGATCATTCGCATATTTTTCTTGATGGATAAAGGTTCCTTCCTTCATTTGATTTACTTGGAGTCCAAGAAAGAATGTTAACTCTCCCATCATACTCATTTCAAACTCATCCTGCATAGACTTAGAAAATTTCTTGCAAAGACTTTCATTAGAGGATCCAAAAATAATGTCATCAACATATATTTGAACAAGTAAGAAACTTTTGTTTTCCTTTTTGATGAACAGAGTAGTATCTACTTTACCTTTGACAAATCCCTTCGTAATAAAAACTTACTTAGTCCGTCGTACCAAGCTCGAGGTGCTTGCTTTAGACCATACAGAGCCTTTTTCGCCCAAGACTGAGTTTGGCTTCTTTGGGTCTTCAAATCCAGGCGGTTGTTCCACATAAACTTCCTCTTGGATAAATCCATTTAGGAAAGCACTTTTGACGTCCATTTGGAATAACCTGAAATTTTTGTAACAAGCAAACGCAAGTAATAGACGAATAGCTTCTAACCTTGCTACAGAGCGTAAGTCTCATCATAGTCTATTCCTTCTTCTTGCGTGTATCCCTTGGCCACGAGTCTTGCTTTATTTCGTACGACTTTTCCTTTTTCGTTCATCTTGTTTCGAACACCCACTTGGCTCCACAATGCTTTTACCTTTTGGTTTAGATGTCAATTCCCTGACATCATTAATGTTGAACTGTCTCGAGCTCTTCTTGCATAGCTTCGATCCAGCTTTCATCGATAAAGCTTCTTCTATGCTTTTTGGTTCAATTTCGAGATGAGAGCAACAAAGCACTAGATTCTTCACGCCTTTTTGATCTCGGTGCGGATTCCTTCATTGATTTCGCCAATAATGAGATCTTTAGGATGACTGGATTTGTGTTTCCGCATCGGTTGATTTGCTTGGTTGATGATCTCTTTCTTTATTTGAATCTTCATAAGCATCTTGAAGTTGGACTTCCCGAGTCCGAGATGCTTCTTGAGTTGAAGACTTTGGAAGGTCTAAGGCAGTGTTCGTACTCTTCATGCCGAATCTCGGGCCGGATTCATCTTGTGTGGAGTCTTGGAATTTGACATTCATTGATTCCTCCACAGATCGGCTTTTCTTGTTATAGACTCGTAGGCTTTGCTTGATGTAGAATATCCAAGGAAGATGCCTTCATCCGATCTTTCTTCAAACTTACCAACTCGATCATTTGCATTTTTCAAAATAAAGCATTTGCAACCAAATACATGAAAGTATGAAACAATAGGCTTCTTACCTTTGAACAATTCATAGGGGGTTTTTTCAAGAATAGGTCTTAGGAAGACTCTATTTATGATATAACATGCAGCTTGAAAGCTTTTCAGCCCAAAATCGTGAAGAAATTTTACTTTCAATTAAAAGTGTTCTAGCCATTTCTTGAAGAGATCTATTCTTTCTTTCCACAACTCCATTTTGCTCGAGTATACGGAGAGGAAAACATGTGATTAAAACCAGATTTATCACAGAATTTTGTAAAATCTTGATTTTCAAATTCACTTCCATGATCTGTTCTTATACTTGAAATAGCACATCCTTTTTCATTTTGAACCCTTTTTGCAAACTTCTCAAAGTACGAAAAGGTTTCGACTTACTTGCAAGAAAATATACCTGTGTAAAGCGAGAGTAATCGTCTACAATTACTAGACAATATTTCTTACCTCCAATGCTCGGGTTCTTGTTGGTCCAAAGAGATCCATATGAAGCAACGTAATACATGATTAGTAGATACATGATTTATTTGCTTAAATGAATTTCTTACTCGCTTTCCCTAATGCATGGAGTGCATAGGTCGACTTTTGATATGGCAATTTAGGTAGACCTCGAACAAGCGCTTTAAAGAGATTTTGGCTAATTGCTTCTTGTTGATATGGCCAAGTTTTTCGTGCCATAGAACTGCTTCATCTTGAATTGAGATTAGGCATTGTTCTTCATTTGGTTTTACATCAAGGAGGTAGATGTTTCCATGCCTTCGACCCATGAAAGACTGAGTCGAATCTTTACTAATTCCAGAACATATGCCTTCTTGAAAGGAGATCTTGAAACCGGTATCACACAATTGGCTAATGCTGAGAAGATTATAATTGAGTCCTTCCACTAGAGAGACATTGCTTATTGTGAGATTTCCAATTCTCACAGTTCCAAATCCCACGATGTTTCCTTTGCTATTTCCTCCAAATGACACTTTTCCACCATTTACTTGAATAAGCTTTATGAAACAATTTGAGTCTCCCGTCATGTGTCTTGAGCATCCGCTGTCAAGATACCACTTTACCTTCTTTTTGACAGAGACCCGCATTCAAAATAGAGTCTCAAGCTTTCTTTGGTACCCAAATTTTCTTGGGTCCTTTGGTGTTAGTAGGATGAGCATTATTAGGCCATACTCTCTTAACAAAGCTTCCAAACCATAGGACACTCTTTTTCAAAATGATCCCGACTGTTACACTTTGAACACCTTAAGGCATTTCGACCTACGTACTTTACAAAAACTTTCTTGAAATGATTTTTGTAAGCCTCTCTCGAAGGTCTTTTCTTAATTCTTTCTTTTACTTTCGGAAAATCAATCAAAGGGATTGTCTCAGCTGTCATACCTAGACCCGACTTATTGAAGTAAGGTCTTTGACCGAAAGAACTTTTTCAAGTTTTTCCGACCCTATTGAAAATTTCTTTGAAATATTTGATAAATCAGTTTTTAAGAAAGCATTTTCTTTTGAAAGTTTTTCTTCATTCTCTTTAAGGGTAGAAACATTCAAGTTTAAACTTTCCACTTTTTCTTCCAAAATGTTTTCCTTTTGTTTTAAAACTGAGTTTTCCTTTTTAAGTTCGGAAATCTTTTTGAGAGAAGTCTTAAGACTGAAGCATAATTCATCAATGTATTTAGAGACTTTGACAGGATTTTATAATCACTTACCTCAAATTCACTGTCCGAGTCTCCGATCCAGTCCGAGTCCGATTGCGCCATCGACACAGTTGGCATATTCCTCATCACTCTCTTCACACTCGTATCGCTCCAAGTTTCGGCTTTAAGAGCTTTTCGAGACTTCTCAGCTTTTCCTCTTTTCTTTTTTCGAAGAGGACAGTTGGGTCCGATGTGTCCCTTCTTTTTACATTCGAAGCAAACTACATCTTTGTTTGGTTCCTCATCATCAACGTACTTGGTCTCGCTGTCTCTCGAAAACTTTGTTTCTTTGGGATGAACCTTCGCTTTTTCGTTTAGTTTTCTGAATCTTCTTATCATGAGTGCAAGCTCCTCATCATCCATATCATCTTCAGAATCTGCATCATCGAATCATCATTTGATTTTAGTGCAATAGATTTCTTACCTCTTGGATCTTCGTCTTCATTAATTCGTTCCACTTCATAAGATCGAAGAGTTCCAATCAGCCTCGTCTACGATAATGGCATGATTCTTTGCGTCTCTCTTATTGAAGTCTTTATATGATTCCAATCCTTGGAGAGTCCACGCAGTAAGCTTGTTCACCTTCATGGGATCAGAAATTTTTTGTCCTTGGTTCTCAAGACCATTGACAATATCTAAAACGACTAAACATGTTAGTTATAGATTCTCCTGGTTTCATTTTGAAGGCTTCATATTGACCAAGGAGAATGTTAATTCTGGTCTCCTTCACTGGCCCGTCCCTTCATAAGTGATATGTAATCTATCCCATACTTCTTTTGCTGTAACACAAGAAGATATTCTGTTATATTCAGTAGGTGACAAGGCACAATATAAAGAATAAATTGCTTTAGCATCGAGTGCTTGTCTCTTGTTTATCTCTTCTTGAGACATTCCGCCGGCTTCAACAGCTTTCTTTTCCTCTTTCGATACCGATGCAGCAAGCAGTAGGAGTGATTCTTTTTCCACCACATCCCATTCCAGAGGATCCTTTGATCGTAGAAAAGCTTTCATCTTGTTTTTCCAGATGTTGTAATCTTTTCCATCAAAGTAGGGAGGTCTGGTATTGCTTTGCCCCTCCATCAGCCCCGGTGCTAGCATACTAGCCATGGATCTTTTACTCAAGTAAAACACTTCAAACAAAGTAAGAACACGGGCTCGATACCAATTGATATAGCTAGTATGAGAACCTAGAGGGGGGTGAATAGGTATAATACAATTTCCTTTGAAGATTGTGCAATATTTAAACAAGTTAAAGGATTTGCAACAGCTTAAAAATCAATCGCAAGACTCGAGTAAGGGAAAGAGAGAATTGAACACTCGGTTTATAGTGGTTCGGCTTGATTCAAGCCTACGTCCACTCTTCCGCACCGACAGCCAATTGGCTGGATTCCACTATGAACAAAGAGATGTTAAAGTGTTGATCTTCCTTGATTTCTTGGTGTAGATAATCTACCACACTCACTCAAGGTATCACCAAGTACTAACACGTGTATACAATTTCGCTCGAACAGCCTCGACTAACAATCAAGGTTCTTCGACTGGAATTTTTCTATCGATCACACACTCTAAAACAACTAGAACGTCTTCTTTTTATACTCCTTTATGCCATCATAGCCGTTGGCACTTACCAAAGGAATTCCTCCAATCTACCCGTTGACGGAATCAATCAAGAAGATCATCCGAGCTATTTAAGGAATTCGATGATAGCCCATCAATCCCGTTCGCCCATACAATCGGGATCTCGGTTTCCAAGAATAGAATTTTCCAAGATTATTTCGTCGACCATCGGATCTTCAATCGATCTTAGATAAGAATTAAAGAATCCGAAATGATTATCCAACCAAAGAATCTAATCCAAAGGATAGGATCGAATCCTCAACCATATACCTCGGCTTTGGATTTCCTTTCACACGGTTTAGAAAGACTGTCGGTGAGAATAGACTTAAGTCTTGAGTCTTGAGTCTTAAGTCTTGAGTCTTGAGTCTTGAGTCTTGAGAGTACAAAGTCTTCGACTTTAAACCGATGGTCTCCGAACATCCGACTTAGACCGAAAGAAACGTTTTGTCGCCTTCAAAATATTCTGGAAAGATTTCTCCAAGGCGATAGAATAAAGCTCGAGGGACACGATTTCGAGTTCTACTTAACTCAAGTAGAGGAGTTCGGGGTGGCCAAAAGGGAGGGAATCGAGAGGGACTTGACATTTTGACTTCTAGAACACCATCGAGGTCTGATCCATAAACCGATGGATGCCTCAATCGACGCGGGCCTTTGTCAGATTGGAACATGACGGTGGCTGATTGCGAGCACCGATGAGTGCATGGTCCTATCGACATGCGGAACGATTTCTTTTCCATTTTATGAAGTCAGAATGTCAAGTGTCTCTTCGGGTCAAAAGTGTTAAAGCTAGTACGAGCACCTAGAGGGGGTGAATAGGTGCGAAAACAAACTTTTGAGAAGTATAATGTAAAACTTTACTTTAAACCTAAGTATGTTTAACAATAGACTTTAAAATAGAAACGAGACTCTAACAATTAAATAAAGTTACAAGTAAAGTAAAAGAGTTTAGGGAAGAAAATATGAACACAAGGTTTATAATGGTTCGGCTTATTCCAAGCCTACGTCCACTCTCCCGTACTGACAGCCCACTGGCTGGATTTCACTATGAATTAAAAGAGTCGTTACAGTATCACGTCCTTGATTCCATAGTGTAGAGACTCTACTACACTTCCTCAAGGTCTCACAAAGTATAAACTCTCTTTTGAGTATAAGTTTATGCTCAACAATTGAATTGACAAAGAACAAGGAGCTTCAGAATTTGAAATTTATCTTTCGCACACACACTTGAACAACTAGAACATCTTCCATATATACTCCTCCATGCCTTCATAACTATTGGCACTTTCCAAATGAGCTCTTCCAATCTACCTGTTGGACAAAATCAATTAAGAAGATTTCGAGTTATTTAAGGAATATGATGATAGCCCATCAATCATGCTCACCTATACAATCAAGATCTAGGTTTCCATAAGTAGAACCTTCCAAGTATACTTCGTCAATCGACAGACCTGAATTACTCGAATTATTTTCAATACGAATAATAGATCTTTAGAAGCTATCTCCAGCTATGAGATCTTCTCTAGCCATTAGAATCAAATCCTTAAAGAGATACTCAAATTTGGATAAGTCTTCTTTGACGGTCTAGAAACTGTCAATGAGGGCAGACTTTGAGTCTTGAGTCTGGCAGTTTGGTGGTCTTCAAACTTTGATGAAAGAGTCTGCAAGTCTTCAGACTAGACTGATGGAAATGTTTTGTCAACTTCAAAACAAATACGAAAGTTTTCTCCAACAATCTCCCCATTTTTGATGGTGACAAAACTTTCCTGCAAATTTGGATATTTTTGACCTGCAAAACAATACTCAAGCAAACATGGATATCTCACAAAAGATAAGATAGCATTAAATCTGCATCCACAGGAAATAAGTAAGTTAGTCCTGTAAATATAAACAACTATCTTTGCCATGAAATACCAACGGTGCTTAAAATACTGCAACACACATTTAAATGATCAAACAATCCAAATCCAGTCACAATCAAACATCCAAACAAAAGTAAAGTCAATCAAAAGTCAAGTTAAATAAGAGTCAAATCTCAAATCTGCACCATCTCCCCCTTTTTGTCAGCATTAAAAAAAAGGTAAAGATGAAAAGAGAATGGAATTATGATTGCTTTGGAATGCGAACAAGTTGGAAATCTCCCATCAACTAGACAATCCCTTCCAGCTTTTTCAAATCCTCCTTCAGTTGAGCCACTTCTTCACCCTTGGCATTTGCTTGAACTTGAAGAGTAAAGGCATGAATTTGATCATGCAAGGAAATTGAAGAGGCTTGACCTGCATTCTGCAAGTTCTGAACTTCGCATCCTATGGCATAAATTTGGCCTCGCATCTCCATAAGAATATCAACCAGTCTTCGAAAGTCTACTGGATTATCAGTCTAAGTGCTTGCTTCTGCATGATCAGTAGGAGTATTGACAGATGATGGCAAGTCATCATGAGCACCTAGATTTGGCAATGAAACCTCATGACCTTCCTCAGAAAATTGAGAGGCATAGATGTCTTCTGGATCTGTAGATGAACGGCTAACATCTTCACTAGTAAAAGCAATTGAAGAGGTACCTCTTTCCTCAGCAACTCCCCATGTTTCATTGCCTTCAGGCGGTAAGAAGTACTCTTCATGCTCTGTTTCTTCTTGTTCTTGTTCTCGCAACCTTTCTTCCTCTACTTCTTTTCTCATCGATTCTCTCTCTCCAATTTGCTCTTTTCTTCCTCTTGACTTCTCTCCTTAAATCGGAAATGGTGATATCATCCTCATCTTCTTCATCCATAGCTCTTCTTTTTTGATGGAGCAATCAATGGCTCTTTCCCTTTCTGTTTTGCAATTGAAGAAACTTGGTGAATCTTGACAAGGATTTTCTCCTTAAATCGCTCCATAGCTTTGTTCAGCTCCTTCAGAAGCATTTTAGAATCCATTTTCAATCCCACCACCATTTGATCACAGGTACGAACACATAGAATCTTGGGAGGCTGAATATTCAAATGTCTGAATAGCTTTGTAACAAGCACTAAGTAAGGAAGTTGGCCCTTGTCTTTCACCATCATTCTATACATGTGAAACATGATTGTGTGAGGCAGAGAGAACTTCTTGCCAGCGTTGATAGCATACATCAGCTTTGCTTCTGAGTTGGAGATGTCGTTCTTCGAAGTTGATTTGGGTCTAAGGCAATTGATCACGCTCTTGTGAAGCAAAATATTTGAGGCATTCATCCTCAAGTACAAAATTCGTCCTCCTGCCATTCCATCTCGAACAAGCTCTATTGTCGCACAACCGACATACACACTAATTGATTGGAATGCCCCTTGCTCTACTCCAATCACATATGCCAATGTGTCCATATCAACGATATAATCCTAATCTCGAACACTAAAAGAAAATCTATTCGTATCTAGGAAACTTAGATTAGAATAGAAGTACGCAGTAAGTTCTGGATGAGCCACCATTGTTTCAGAGCAAAATTGTTCAAGTTGAAGTAGAGTGAATTTCTCTCGCAGCTTCACATTTAAAGAATCAAGAAAATCAAAGTCCACACTTCTTGGGTTGATCACCCCTCGCTTTAGCAACTTAGAGTAAAGTTGCTTGTGCTCCTCAGAGCGAAACAAATCTGTCATTTTGCTACGAATATTTGCCGCAACACTTATTCTAGGCTTAAAATGAGTGTACAACTTGTCATCATCATTTCCATCTGGCTAACTAAGACCTCCAACATGTGGATCGCTTGGAATATTCACAAATGGTCGTTCTGCCCACCCCGCAGGAGCAACTCCCAACTATTCCATTGTTCGCAAAAAGTGGGTTTCATTTCGATACCTTTTCTCTTTCAAAAATTCATCAATATAGTTCAAGGGAGTGCCTCCCTTCTTCAAGACAAAGTAAAGTTTAAAGATAAAAGCAAGCCTTCAATGATTTCTTCCTCCACTCTATGATCAATACCCTGAGGTCTAACTTGAGGAGATTGACGCAGTTAAGAATGTTATGGGATCTGCTGCTGTCTTGGAGATTCTTCTTCGACGGTGAGGTCAAAATGCGTAGGACCCTCACACATGTGTTGTGGTCCCCAGTTCGCGATCCTTGAAGACTTTCTTTGAGAAGCCATTCTCACAGTCTTTGAGAGATTCCAAACTCGATTTGTGAGAAAGATGAGAACTTTGAAGATTAAACTAGAGAGTAAAAGTAAGAAAGTGATGTTCTGTGCTTTTAGGGTTTGTGAGGAAGACGATCAGTATATAAGGCAGTCGAAAAGAGGTATACGGAACGACGTAAAAGGAAAAAATAGAAAATGCATTTTCAAAAAATAACTGCCTTTTTGAAAAAATAGATAACCGTCATTTCAAAAGATAACTTCTTTTTCGAAAAGGAATGATTGCAATAATCACGAAAACTGGGGAAGATAACATCAATCAATTACAAATTAATAGATGAACGTACCTTTTCAAGATTTTATCCGTGAGATAAATTTCTAAAATAGAAATAACTTACAATCGTGAATCTTGATCTTCTGAGTCTGAGTATCTTTTAGACTTTTATCCTTGAGTCTGAACATCTTCAAATTTTAAGATACTGAGTTTGGAATGAATAAGCTCGAATTGACTTTTCTCCAAAGGCTTTGTAAAAATGTCCGCTAGTTGATTCTTTTAGTCAATGAATTGAATCAAGACTTCTCCATTTGAACATGGTCTCTAATAAAATGATGTTGAATTTCTATATGCTTTGCTCTTGAATGAAGAATTGGATTCTTGGTGAGATTAATCGCGTTGGTGTTGTCGCATTTGATCTCAGTGCATAAGTCTTCGATTCCAAAGTCTCTTAGCTGTTGCTTTATCCTCAAAATTTGTGAACAAAAACTTCTAAGAGCCACATACTCTGCTTCTACTGTTGAAAGAGCTACTGTACTTTGCTTCCTTGAAAACCAAGATATTGTCTTGTTACCAAGTAATTGACAAGTACCTAAGGTGCTCTTTCTATCAACTTTGCATCCTGCTAGGTTTACGTCTGAATATTCAAGGAGAGTAAAGTTTCCTTCTTTAGCATACCAGAGACCCAAAGTAGTAGTTGTTGCAACATATTTGATGATGCGTTTCACAACACTTAAATGAGATTCTTTGGGATCTGATTGAAATCTGGCACAAATACAAATACTAAACAAAATGTTAGGTCTAGAAGTAGTAAGATAAAGAGTGAACCAATGATACTCATGTATAGCTTCTAGCCAACTTTCTTTCCTCATTCATCTTTGTCCAACTTCGAGGAACTTGACATTGGTATATCAATTTTTTTGCAATTCTCCAAACCGAACTTTTTAACAAGTTCTTCAGCATATTTTTCTTGGTGAAAGAAAGTTCATTCCTTCAATTGTTTTACTTGAAGTCCGAGAAAGAAGGATTGTTCACCCATCATGCTCATTCAAACTCATCTTGTATAGTTTTAGAGAATTTCTTGCACAAATTTTCGTTGGGTGATCCAAAAATAATGTCATCAACATAAATTTGAATAAGTAAAAAGTTTTTGCTTTCTCTTTTGATAAACAAGGTAGTGTCTACTTTACCTTTAACAAAGCTATTTTGAATTAAAAACTTACATAACCTATCGTAGCAAGCTCGAGGTGCTTGCTTTAAACTGTATAGCGCCTTTTTCAATCTGAATACAGAGTCTGGTTTCCTTGGGTCTTCAAAACCGGAAGGTTGCTCCACATAGACTTCCTCTTGGATAAATCCATTTACGAAAGCGCTTTTGACGTCCATTTGGAATAACATGAAATTCTTATAACAAGCAAAAGCAAATAGTAATCTAATTGCTTATAACTTTACTACTGGTGCATAAATTTCATCATAGTCTATCCATTCTTCTTGCATATATCCTTTGGACACGAGTCTTGCTTTATTCCTTATGACTTTTCCTTTCTCGTTCATCTTGTTCCTGAAAACCCCTTTAGCTCCAATGACAGATTTACCTTCTGGTTTAGGAGTCAATTCCCAAACATCATTGATGCTGAATTGCCTGAGTTCTTCTTGCATAGCTACAATCCAGCTTTCATCAGTTAAAGCTTCTTCTATGCTCTTGGGTTCTATTTCAAAAATAAGAGTCACAACACTAGACTCTTCACGCCTTTTGGATCTTATACAAATCCCTTCATCAATATTGTCAATAATGAGTTCTTTGGGATGACTAGACTTGTACTTCTAGTTGTTGGTTGGTTTGTTAGACTGTTGATCTTTTTCTTCATTTGATTCTTCAATGATCATTCATTATTGGTCTTCTGAAGTCTAAGTTGCTTCTGGAGATTTATACTTTGTAGAGTCTAAAGTAGATTCAGATTCTTCAGGTTGAGTCTGAATTAATTGATTTTGTATAAATTCTTGGAATTTGACATTCATCAATTCCTCCATAGATTGAGTCTTTTTGTTGTAAACTATGTAAGCTTTGCTGGTGGTAGAATATCCAAGGAAAATGCCTTCATCTGATTTTTCTTCAAACTTACCAATTCGATCATTTGCATTTTTCAATATAAAAAATTTGCATCCAAATACATGAAAATAGGAAACAATTGGCTTCTTTCCTTTGAACAACTCATAGAGAGTTTTCTCCGAAATAGGTCTTAAAAAGACTCTATTAATAATATAACACGCTATAGAAACTGTTTCAGCCCAAAAACGAGAGGAAATGTTACTTTCAATTAATAATGTTCTAGCCATTTCTTGCAACAATCTATTCTTCCTTTCCACAACTCCATTATGTTCTAGAGTGTATGGTGAGGAGAACACATGCTGAAAACCAGATTCATCACAGAATTTAGTAAAGTCTTGATTTTCAAACTCACCTCCATGGTCTGTCCGTATACTTGTAATAACATACCCTTTCTCATTTTGAACTTTCTTATCAAATTTTATAAAATAAGAAAATGTTTCAGACTTACTTGCTAGGAAATATAACCAAGTGAATCGTGAATAATCATCCACCATTACTAGACAATATCTCTTACCTCCAATGCTCTGGGTTTTAGCCGGTCCAAAAAGATCCATATGCAAGAGCTGCAGCACACGATTAATGAAAACTTGATTTATTAGTTTGAAAGTATTTCTAACCCGTTTTCCTAATACACATGGTGTGCATAAATCAGATTTTTGGTATGTCAGGTTGGGTAGTCCACGAACAAGCTTCTTTGTAGCGATCTTGGCTATTTGCTTCATGTTGATGTGGCCAAGTTTTCTATACCAAAGATTAGCTTCATCTTGAATTGAAATTAGACATTGGGATTTTTTTGGTTTGATATCCAAGATATATTCCCATGTCTTTGCCCCGTGAATGTTTGAGATGAGTCTTTACTGGTTCCTGAATATATTCCTTCTTGAAAGTTAATTTTGTAACCTGTGTCACATAGTTGGCTGATATTTAGCAAGTTGTAGTTGAGTCATTCCACTAAGGAAACATTGTTGATTGTGAGACTTCCAATCTTTATAATTCCGCATCCCACAATTTTGCCTTTTCTACTTCCACCAAAAGAAACTTTTCCACCATTAACTTGCATAAGCTTTATGAAACAACTTGAGTCTCATGTCATATGTCTTGAGCATCCACTATCTAAGTACCATTTAACATTTTTCTTGATAGTGACCTGCATTTAAAAAAGAAACTCAAGTTTTCTTTGGTATCCATACTTTCTTGGGTCTAATGAAGTTAGTACAATATACAGTCTTTGCCCAAACCTTCTTAAAAGGTTTCCAAACCATATGACATTCTTTCTCAAAATGTTCTAAGCTGTTGCACTTAGAACATTTGAGAGCACTGCGGCCTACAGGTTTTACAAAGATTTTTTGGAAATGATTTCTATAAAAACTTTTGTAGGTCTTTGTTTAATTCTTTCCTTTACTTTAGGAAAATCAATTAGTGGGATGGTTTCAACAGTCATTCCCAAACTTGATTTGTTAAAGTAAGGTCTTTATGCTGAAAGAATCTTTTCTAATTTCTCAGATCCTATGGAAAATCTTTTTAAAATACTTGAAATATCAATTTTCAAAAGTGCATTTTCTTTTGAAAGAGAGTCTGCATTTTCTTTCGAAAGAGAGTCTGCATTTTCTTTCAAAGTAATAACACTTTTATCTAAATTTTCAACATTTTCTTTCCAAACAATCTCCTACTGCTTCAGTTCAGAATTTTCTCTTTTTAGTTCGGAAATCCTCTTGAGAGAGGTTTTGAGACTAAGACATAATTCATCAATATATGTAGAGACTTTAGTAGGAATTTTTAAATTACTTACCTCGATTTCACTGTCTGAGTCTAAATCTGTCTCAGAGTCTGAATCTGATTCTGATTGTGCCATTAGACAAATATTAGCATAATCATCATCACTCTTTTCATACTCAATATCACTTCAAGTTTCTACTTTGAGAGCTTTTCTGTATTTCTCAGCTTTTCCTTTCTTTTTCTTCAGTAGACAGTTGGGTCTGATGTGTCCATTTTTCTTGCATTCAAAACAAATCACATCTTTATTGGATTCATCATCCTCAGCTGATTTATTTTGAAACTTTTGAGAACTTTGTTTCTTCCAATTGAATTTTCTTCCCTTTTTGTTCAATTTTCTGAACCTTCTTATCATAAGAGCAAGCTCTTCATTGTCCATATCGTCTTCTGAATCTGTAACATCATAATCATCATTAGATTTTAGTGCAATAGATTTTTTTATTTTTGGGATTCTCATCTTCATTGATTTGCTCCACTTCATAAGACTGAAGAGTGCCAACCAATTCGTCAACAGAGAGTGGCATTATTCTTTGTGTCTCCCTTATTAAGGTCTTTACGTGATTCCAATCTTTGGAAAGTCCACGCAGTAACTTGTTAACCTTCATGGGTCTAGAGATTGGTTGACCTTGATACTCAAGACCATTCACGATTTCTGTAAAACGACTAAACATGTCAGTGATCGATTCTCCTAGTTTCATCTTAAATGCTTCATATTGACCGAGCAGAATATTGATTCTGGTTTCTTTCACTCGATTGGTTCCTTCATAGGTGATGTGCAATCTATCCCAAACTTCTTTAGCTGTTTCACAAGAAGATATTCTGTTATATTCAGTAGGAGATAATGCACAATATAAAGAATAAATTACTTTTGCATCAAGAGCTTATCTCTTGGTTATCTTTTGTTGAGTCATCTCGCTGGACTCAACAACTTCTTTTCCTCTTTCTGAGACTGTTGTAATTTTAGGAATGATTCATTTGTCTACCACATCCCATTCAAGAGGGTTTTTCGATCTTAGAAATGCCTTCATCTTGTTTTTCCATATACTATATTCCTTCCCATCAAAGTAAGGCAGTCTGGTGTTGCTTTGCCCTTCAACCAAACCTGAAGCCAACATACTAGCTATGGATGTTAACTTTGAAGTAAAAACACTTCAATTTAGATGAGTACATAAGCTCTGATACCAATTATTAAAGCTAGTACGAGCACCTAGAGGGGGTGAATAGATGCGAAAACAAACTTTTGAGAAGTATAGTGTAAAATTTTACTTTTAACCTGAGTCTGTTTAACAGTAGACTTTAAAATAGAAACGAGACTCTAACAATTAAATAAAGTTACGAGTAAAATAAAAGAGTTTAGGGAAGAGAATATGAACACAAGGTTTATAGTAGTTCGACTTATTCGAATCCTACGTCCACTCTCCCGTACTAACAGCCCACCAGCTAGATTTCGTTATGAATCAAAAGAGTCATTACAGTATCACGTCCCTTGATTCCACAAGTGTAGAGACTCGCTACACTTCCTCAAGGTCTCACAAAAGTATAAACTCTCTTTTAAGTACAAGTTTATGCTCAACAATTGAATTGACAAAAAACAAGGAACTTCAGACTTTGAAATTTATCTTTCGCACACACACTTAAACAACTAGAACGTCTTCCATCATGCCTTCATAACCATTGGCACTTTCCAAAGGTGCTCTTCCAATCTACCTGTTGGACAGAATCAATTAGGAAGATCTCGAGTTATTTAAGGAATATGACGATAGCCCACCAATCCTGCTCGCCCATACAATCAGGATTTAAGTTTCCATAAATAGAACCTTTCAAGTATGCTTCGTTAATCAACAAACCCGAATTACTCGAATTATTTCCAATACAAATAATAGATCTTTAGACGCTATCTCCAGCCGTTAGAATCAAATCCTTAAAGAGATACTCGAATCTGGATAAGTCTTCTTCGACGGTCTAGAAACTGTCAATGAGGGCAACTTTGAGTCTTGAGTCTGGCAGTCCGGTGGTCTTTAGACTTTAATGAAAGAGTCTGCAAGTCTTCATGGAAACGTTTTGTCAGCTTTAAAACAAATATGGAAGTTTTCTCCAACAAAAAGAAGGGTGCATGATAATGATGATGGGGAAAATGAACCCTTTCGTCCTCACTTGAATACTTATAACATGCATCATATTTCGAGAGCAACAGAATTTTATATAATAAATCTATCCACATAGATCAGTAAAATTGATGTAGGTAACTCTACCAATAGAATTCTAGAATCCATGCGATCTTCAAATCTGGTGACATCGGTTACTCGAGTTTTTCTCTTTACTTGATGCTTTCTTACCGAGCCAAATTGCGTGTCCTGCCCTTTTTCTTTTCCAAAGGGAAGTGAAAGAAGGATTGGAGTTTGAACATCCTCGACAATTATACTTGCAGTAAATGTCATTCAAAAGCCATTCCATTACTTTTGTTTTCAATCACTTTGCCTTTGTCCTAAAAAACAATTTTAGCAGGTCCTCAAGGCTCTTTCCTCTCTTGCCTGTACATCCTATCTTTTTTAATCATCCACGCCATCTTCCTTGACTCTACCTTCACTAACTCTGTCTCCCTTCCTTGCATTCAAAAATTCTAGGAGTTTCCCAACATTGATCCTTTACTTCTGATTCATATTACCAAATCCATTTTAAATTGCCTTCCTCGTCCCTTCCTCAACTTCACTTCCAATCCAATCCCCTTTCAACTCTCTCTTTCCACTCGAAAAGAGAAAAAAACATCAATATCGACCAGCTCCATTTCCATCGTTCCCGTCCTCATCCCAGGTCTTCATTTAATTTCTCCTAGTAAATACCTCCCCTTTTCGATCCCGTCAAAAATAGACCCTCGAGACGGAGAAAAAGCCAGTGAGCAATCCATTCCTGGTGATTCAGCTGCTACCCAGTCGAAAAGATCATACCTTAAAGAGTTCTTTCACCCTTCAGGTTTGATTTTCCTACTTTATTGTTATAATCAATTTCCCTTTTTTTCTCAATTTTCTCTAGTGAGTCATCCCTAGTTGAGGAAAAATAAAATACAAAAAGAAAAAGAAAAAAAAAGCAAAAATTGTTAAATGCTGGTAACGAACCCACCAACCACCAAACAGAAAATTAATTTAAATAATGGGGAAGAGATTTATTCCTAAAGTCAAAATCTTTGTTTGCAAGCCTTTTCACAAACGCCATCCTCCTCCTCCTCCTCCATCCCCACCACCTTTGCCGCCGCTGCCCCCCACATCCTCGCCAAAGCCTAAGTTCCCCTTCATCTTCTCACGCGCTAAGTCCACGGTCCTCCCCGATCCTTCTCCCTTCTTCTCACCGAGCCTCCTCTCTGCCCCACTCCCGACAAATCAATAGTTTATAAAACCGAATTTGGCATTAAACAAGTTGGCTCTCAGCTTTAAAGGATGATCTTTCGGGTGGAATTTCCTGAAGAAATATCTCACAAATACTCAATAGACACGACATACTTCAAAAGGTGGTATTTCTCATATCACAAGTTCACGCTAGCCACCTTCTAGGCTTCATTCTTGGTAAAGACTAGAGATGCAGACCCAGATGGTCACTCCTTCAACAGCATCATGAGCCTCTACTTGGACAAGCCCGATACATCTTGGGCTTCCTGTTGAAAAAATATTAGAATACATAAAAATAGTAAAAATTATTGTAAAAACATTACAAAAGATTATAATATATATATAGTTGAGATATGCAAGTATTGTCCTTAAGGGTAATTTTGTCCCTCATCATACAAAACTTGATGCGTAAGGTTTTAGCAGCTATCCTCCCAAGATATAACATACTTTCGTCTATATTCCATACTAAATATTAGAAGGAATATAATAACGTTATGTGTATAACCCAACAAAAGAAAATGAAAGATATGACAACATAGCTCATCTTCAAAGATTGTGGTTTGAAGTTTAATTTATATTTAAACAAGAGAAAGAGAGAACTATTGGGAGATCGTCATAAATCTATTGGTTATTAAAAGGATGACCATTATAAAATTATGAAGGGTTTATGAGGTAATAAATCAAAAGTTATAAAATCATCAGATGACCGTTATACAGCTATTAGAAAGCCGTTATATGGTCGTTGTTAAGCCATTACAAAAGTGATGACTTTAATAACGGTCTAATTTCTAATAAATATTACGGTAATGATTTCTAATAAATATTTCAAAACTACTGAAATATCTAACAATCCCCCACATATTTCAATAAGTTTTGAAAACAAAATATAGAATAATGTTGGGTTATTGGAGAGTAATGCATCAAAACTAGTGCTTGTTAAGCTATGAACTAGCCATAGAAAAAATGAAATATAATTCACGAAAATCATTGGTGAAATTTGAAACTTCTATGAACCAAGACTTTCTTTTTGTGAATTATAATGTTCATCAATCACGTTACTCTCCCACAAACTTTGTTGTTCAAATGCAGTTTTGCACTAATATGCCATGTGCATGCTTAGTCTATTAATAAGTACTTTAGAGATTATCGCCAATAATTCTCATAGAAGCGGCCCCGATTCCATCAAGTGTATTCTACAACTTAATACACCACTAACAATGACTATGGAATTTTATTAAAAGCTTAGTTCAACCTCTTTTTCTTTACAGTTTTGCACTATTTTCACCTTATGAGAAACGCAAAATTTTTAATAGTGCACTAGATCAACAAATGACTTGTTAATTCCCATATGAAACTAATTCATGAGATTGCCAATCACATAGGTTGGGTTACCATCACACTTTTTATCTTCAATTGGCTTGACTCCATTCCCCTTGACATATAGTCAAAGGATTGGCCAAAATCAATTCTGACTTAACATAATCGATCGATATAAATCCTTTTTTTTTCTAAGGAATTATTTTACAACATCACGTCTTAGCCTAACATCTCTTTTTACCATTGAAAGTTCTATTCTTTGCAAAGGCTATTTTTTTTTTTTTTTGCCAATCACAGTGTCTAGACATAAGTGTCATTTCATGTCCATAGAAAACATACGCTAAGAAATTTCTCAACTACTCAGCCTCAATTTTAATATGAGTTTGAGAAATTTTTCTTCTTCCCAAGAACTTGAGTAGTTACTCAATCACCAATATAAATATTTTCTTCTCCTTCTTTACTAGAGGTTAGGAAGATAAAGCATTATGTTTTTAGCATATATGCCTAGTAGCACCTGAGTCTACCTCCAATTTTTTTGCATTTGCCAAAATATTGGTTGGAAAATAACTATTATAATTACATCATCAGAGTATCCACTTCAATCAAGTCAAATTTTGTTTTAGTAGGAGTTTCATTTCTTCCATAATTTTGTTTGGCTGATTTCAAAGTTACATCATCTCCACCAAGGGTGAACACATATCTTATAGTGGATTTTGTCTCATATGATTCGAGATCCAGTTATCCTTTTAATACTATAAAAATTCACTATGTATGATGACCTAATTTATGGTTCCTCAAATAATATTAAAATCCAATCCAAGAACACCTTCACCAATTTATTTCTAAGTCAAAATTGACGTGTTCAAGCTTGTGGTGATTTCATAGGTCTGATACAATGGTTTTGAGGTCTTGTTTCAAGCCTGATTAGGGCATCATGCACCTTGTCAACCACGGGATCCCCGATGACCTAATCGAGTGTGTCAAGAAGGGTGGGGAGGTGTTCTTCAACCTCCTGATCAAGGAGAACGAGAAGTTTGCCAACGACCAAGGCTCTGAGAAGGTGGGACGCGTGGAGAAAAATAGAGGAAGCATCACTTGGTTTTGATGTCCTTCTTCTCTGAGAAAGAAAGAGAAAAAGCTTTGAATAAAAATAGAGGAAGCATCGTTTGGGTTAAGCATTGTTCTTCTTTGAGAGAGAAAGATAAAAAAATCTTGAAAATTGAAGTGAGTAGAGAAACTTTCAAGCGGGAGTTTAGTATTTACTACCTTGCCCTTTTTTTTGCCACCAAGCTAAGCCGAGCCAAGCCAGCCAATCGAGAAACAAAACCTTTATATTTTCCAGCAGGTCCCACTCACAGGACACGTGTCAAAATTTGAGTGGCACATGCGCACCATGTCAGTGGAGGATATGATGCGCTCATACCATTAAATATTTTCTTGAAGTTTGGACATTCTTAATGATTATACTTGGAGTAAATGCCATCCAAAAGGCATTCCATTATCTTTGTTTTTGAATCACTTTGCCTTTATCCTAAGAATCAACTTTAGCATGCCTTTATCCTAAGAGCTAAGTTTAGCAAGTCCTTCAAGACTCTTTCCTCTTTTGTTTGTATGTCCTATCTTTTTCAATCTTCCGCACCATATTCCATGACTTCACATTCACTAGCTCTCTCTCTCCCTTCCCTGCCTTAGAAGAATTCCTGGAGTTCCCTTCCGTTGATCCTTTACTTTCTAAATTCACATTCCCAAATGCAATTTAAATTGCCTTCCCATTCCCTTCCCCAACTTCACTTCCAACCCTATCTCTTTCCAACTCTCTTTCCACTCAAAAAAAGAAAAAAAAAAAAAACATCGATATCGACTCACTAGCTCCATTTCAATTGTCCTTGTCCGCATCCTAAGTCTTCATTAAATTCGTCCCCATAAAAATCTCGTTCCCTTTGAGATCCCATCAACAATATACCTTTTGAATCGGGATCGAGAAAGAAGCTTGTGAGCAATCAGTTTTTGGTGTTTTGATAGTGACCCAATCATACCTTACAAGAGTTTTTTTAGTCCTCAGGTTTGACTTTCCTAGTTCACTGTAATAATCCATTTCCTTCTTTTTCTCCTCTTTCTCTGGCGAGTCATCTTCAATCGAAAAAAGAGAAGAAAAAAAGAGAGAAATATTTGGTAAACGCGTGTAACGACCTGCCAACCAGCAAACAAACAAAAAATTCAATTATGGGGATCTCTTCAGTTTGGATTCCCCTCCTCTTCCTCCTTCGTGGTGGCGGCGGCGGTGGCGGCAGCGAAGGAGGCGGCAAAAAGGCGGCGGCAGCAACGGAGGCGAAGAATGCGGCAGCGACGGCGAAGAAGGATGAGGTAGCGGCGGTGGAGGCGGCATCGAACAAGGCGAAAGAGGTGATGGCGGCGGAGGAAAATGTGGTGGCGGCAGAGAAGGTGTTGAAGGAGGCGGAGGACGTGGTGGCGAAGGCAAAGGCGGCGGCGGCGAAGGCGGCGACGGCGGCGAAGAAGGCGGTGTCGAGGCAGCATCGACAAAGGTGGCGGCGGCGGCGAAGGCGGCGTCGGAGGCGGCATCGGCGAAGGCGGCGACAGCGAAGGCGGCATCGGAGGTGGCGTTGGCAAAGGAGGCGGCGGCGATGGCGGCGGAGGTGGAGGCGGCGAAATTGGCGGAGGCAGCATTGGCGAAGGCGGCGGAGGCAATGGAGGCAAAGGCGGTAGAGGCGGTGGCGACAAAGGTGGCGGAGGCAAAGGCGAGGCAGCGAAGGCGGCGTCGAGGCAACATCGGCGAAGGCGACGGCAAAGGTGGCATCGGAGGTGGTGTTGGCAAAGGTGGCGGCGGTGGCGGCAATGAGGCGGAGGCAGCGAAATTGGCAGAGGCAGCATTGGTGGAGGCGGCAAAGGCGGCAGTGGTGGTGGTAGAGTGACAAAAAAAAATGGCATAAGTTGATATGACACCTAAGTGACGAAGGCATCTAAACAATAAGTTAGCGGCGGTGAAGGCGGCTAAGTCTACATCAAATGGGAAATTAATAAAAAAATCCACATATAATCATTTGTAAATAGTCAATTTTACTTTGATATGACACCTAAGTGACGAAAAAGAAGAAGTTATAGCACTCAAATAAGTATCGCATAAAAATTATAGTCCTTTCATCGTTTTTCTTCTTATCGTAACGTATTGCTGCTTGAAGAAATTTTGGCATAAGTTGATACATGCGTCATCCCAAAATATCCGATCGATGTCGGACGAACATTTTCCTAATGATGGTAGGTGGAATGTCCGATCGATGTCTCGCATGAGCCGGACGAGCACTACAGGCGCCGGAGGTATGCAACCTCCAACTTTCTGCTCACCAACTTTTGGTTAGATCAAGACGGGCCTCTCCAGCCTACACCTTGACTAGCCCGACGACAAGCGGACATCCGAGGTCTAGGACTTTGATCTAACCAATTTTAATTGGACCTAAGGATGATTGTCACTTGTTATTAGAATAAACCGTTTGGTTCTTGAAAAAGCTATTGCTCGAAATAGAACAAACCACGCAATCTATTATGTGATACTTGACGAGGAGCCTCGATACATGCTTTAGACAGAATCAATTTACAATAAAGTTGCGTGCTAACTGACTATTTGTTCAACAATTGTTGCCTTGCCAAGGGGAAATTAAAGGAGCATGGAAATGAATAATTTGGTTGCGCATGTGGTATATGATCGATGTCTTAACTTAATCATACCCACCAGATACACTTGAAAGATACCGACCAAATTATACCCTATGCGACGCAAAACATAATCCTAACAACTGATTATAGTAATGCTAGTGTCCCTATGCAGGAATAGTTAATTTCTTGTACTAAACGTTTGCCTCGCTCAATTGCGAACATGAAGTTCCCAATCTCTGAGCTTTATTCAATGAAAAAGCCCACTACAGAGCACCATTATCAGCAACAAGAAGGAACTGTCGCTCGACTCTTTATTTGTTTGTCATCAACTGGCTTCCAGATATCCAACCATCTGTGGAGTTGAAAAGAAGAGAGCAAGTGGAGAAGAGATGCGACGCGTTTAGAATGGGTCGATAACCCCAACGGCATGTCCTATACCAACGTGAATTGACCTTCGATCATTGATCAGCACAACTATCCGAAATTTGGATTCCCTAAATCAACCACCTACTAGAGGGATCCTGCTTTGACATCATTTGTCACGAGTCGACAGTTTCTTGGCCATGGAATAACCTGTATGGCACTTGGTGAGCCGAGAACACCAGCTCAGCCTTCCTTCTTTAATTATTCTTAAGAATAGTCTGGTGAATTGCATTTCCAATTTGGATTGTACCATGCCCATATAGCTTGGGCATCCAGCACAACAACTGGTTTCGGTCTACCATGGTCTTATCAAGAGAGCTGGATTAACTCTCGACCAGTTTGTGCATGGGAGGACAATGTTGCCTTCAAAGCTTCATAGAGATATATTCGTTCTATCCTAGAACTCCTTGCACTAATTGTCCTAACACCACTCTCACGGACCAATTGTTTTCATCTCCTCTATATCACTCACTCTTTATCCGATAATCACATGCTCCACTCACAAAGGCACATGAGTATGGGAGAATCACAGATGGTGACACAAGCATGCAAGGTTGTGTTCAATAGTTTTTCATTGATGATTATTTGAATTGAAGCTAATTATGTAGGTCTTGGTTCGAACGCTAGCACATTTGCTCTTGAAAATGGCATTTCTTTGACTTCTCTAGGAAAGAATGTCGCTGAAATGAAGAACTCTTTTGTTTCTAATGATGTAGAATTCTAGATTTGGAAATGGCGATTAGATTTTTTTTTTTTTTAATGCTCTAAGAAATAATGAGACTATTTACGGGCGACAGAATAAAGCTCAAGGGACACGATTTCGAGTTCTACTTAACTCAAGTAGAGGAGTTCAGGGTGGCCGAAAGGGAGGGAATCGCGAGGGACTTGACATTTTGACATCTAGATATCATCGAGGCCCGATCCTTAGACCGATGGATGCCTCAATAGACGCGGTTGTTTGTCGGATTGGAACATGACGGTGGCCGATTGCGAGCACTGGTGCATGCCTGGTCCTATCGACATGCGGAATCGATTTCTTTTTCCATTTTATGAAGTCAGAATGTCGAGTGCCTCTTCGGGTCAAAAGAAGGGAGCGTGATTGTTAAAATATGTCTCGAGTTTGAGTCCAATGCAAAAATTTGAATATTTAGAATTGGATAGTTTGCAGACGTTCGAAATCGAGCAAAGAAGATCCGAAGATCATCTTCTCCAAAATTCAAATTTGCATCGGAGAATTTGGCCACTAAAATAGGAAAGTCCAACTTTGACTTGGACTTGGATGTTGTTTAAAATATACAAAGATATGTTTTGGTTAAAATCATTCAAGATAGAAAATAAAATCCTATGAGAAGTCGGCAAAAGAATAAGGGTATCACTTATGGTATATAGACTATTGGCCGTGGGTGGTGGAGCTTGATCATGAAGAATTGGTCTTGAAGCGCCGTCTCGTCATCGAGTGCTTGGCAGGGATTTTTCTTTGTCGTTTTTGTCTGTGAATTAAATCCAAGAAGATTTAGTGTTCAAACCAATTAAATCTTGCGATAAGATTTGTGTGTAATTCCTTCATGAGATTGAGAGATTCTTTCTTGAGGAATTTCAAGGCTAAACATCGCATGCGATATTGGGTGTAATTAGGGCTTGGGAAACACCGAGAGAGTGTTTGAGTGACTCGAGTATGTAATCTCCTTGTATCGCTTAACCTATAGTGAAATTCGTCACTGCTCTCCCCGTGGATGTAGGTCTTTACCACCAAATCACATAAATCCGGTATCCGATTTATTTTCTTCTTTTGTCTATATTTTGGTTCGATTGCTCACTTTCCACAACAATTGATATTGATGATGGGGAAAAATGAACCCTTTCGTCCTCACTTGAATACTTATAACATGCATCATATTTCGAGAGCACGGAATTTCATATGATGATCAATCCACATATATCAGTAAAATCTATATCGGTAACTCTACTAATAGAATTCTAAAATCCATGCGATATTCGAATATGGTAACAACGGTTACTCAAGTTTTTCTCTTTAATTGATGCTTTCTTGCCGAGCCGAATTGCGTGACCTGCCCTTTTTCTTTTCCAGAGGAAAATATGGTGGTATGGAAATACAAGTAGCTCAAACATTGTGGCATGTTAGAGAAGGCCATAATTTATATGAGGAAGACTTCACTAGGGAGAACAGGGTGGTGGGTGCTTTGTGGGCTAACAAAAGGGACAGTGGTCTTTGGTTTGCTGGCACGGAGCGGAGAGATTTTAGGCTTGGAATTCAAGTTTTGCCTCTATCACCTATCATTGAGGTTCTATTCTCAGATGTCCAATTTGCGAAACAGCTGGTGGATTGGACATACCCGGCACTGAACAAGAAGGGAATTGAAGGATGGAGAGGATTTGTATGTGCCTTGGAAGGGATTTTTCACCAAGGTAGCGCACTGGAAAAAGTGAGGAGCTTGAGCGGTTTTGATGATGGGAACTCTATTTCGAATCTTCTATGGTGGATTCATAGTAGAGGTGATGAAGAAGAGATAGTGTGGCACCGCTGAAACGGCCCTCAATCCGTTGGGGTCGCCACAATTAGCTTACCTTTCTCTTACTTGACCTGAAGGTCTATCAATCCTGGGGTTTATATCTTTTAGATCGGTCCCTGCGTAGTATACAAATATATAGCGGAAGCAAAATCAGCATCTCCCTATCCCAAAATTAGAAACGATGCACACCTACTAGACAATTTTATAAGTCAAGCCGAACACTTTTATTTACATAGATCTGATAGACAACATCAGTCGGTACATCAAAATTTGCCGTGGTTTTCTATACTCGGCTTCATACCAAAAGATAACAGACTTCCCTTTTTCTTTTCTTTCTGAACAATCATATACATAAGTCTATCAATCAGTGTCAGCGGTCCAAAAATGCTTCATCTACTAACCGTCACTCTCAGTCACACCCAGCTCAGTTCGTCAGCGGCGGCGGTGGCAACATCCCAAAGCATGATCCCATCATGGCGGACATGCACCGACAGAAACTCCTAAATCACTGGGCCATTAGGTGAACCGATGTCATACATGACTAGAACCCGCACTCAAATAAAAACCAACCCTCATGTCTCGAGATGGTGGTGCTCCGAACTCTCACACTCAATGTCGACCAAAGTACCGTAAAATGTGCCAAGGGTGACTAGTAGCAGAGGCATATCTTTTAATCTGAAATGTTAGTTCCCAAACGGGGTGAGTACAGCCACTCAGCAGTAAAAGATTCATCAAGCTATATTGAGCATTACTATGAATATCTAGATTCATGCAAGATAGACAAAAATGGGTAATCCAAGAATAAGTATGCATCAAGATCAGGAAATTCTTTTATGCAATGGCAAATGTAGTTTCAAAGGATTGAGATGCATCATGTCCAGTTACACAAGTCCCGATCATAGGGCCAAACTGTAATGACACGTCCCATTCCATGCCATACAATTTATTCTCATAACCAGACCACACGCACACTTAGTAGAACCATCAGTTTTAATATTCAAAAGGTTTCAACCCCCAAAGGACCAACATTTGAGTCATTCTGGGATTTCGCACCCAATCCTAGCGTCGTGAAAGTCTCTAGCATTCAGCCACTGGGGTCACTGGGCATCCAAAGCGTGTCTCACCACACCTCTAGGCATCTTGCACCCCACCTGGCATCACGAGGAACCTCCGAGGATCACCATGAGAATGGTTACCTCGGCCCTCCGGATTTACGTACTAACTAGCATACAACCGGGCATCCTGAAGCTCCCGAGGAAAAACCTCCGGCATTTAGCCACTAGGGCCACCGAGCATCCACAAGGCATTGACTCATTCGATCCTTTGGGCCTCCCGACTCTCGGGGCATCGTTGACCCGAGGGTCCAACGGTATCAATTAACATCTTAATTTTCCAAAAACACTTTAAAATGCAATGATGAGATGTCCCATGAATCTTCATCAAATCTCAATATTGCATAATATGCTGAATGCCAATATCATCATGTCAAATAACAAGTCAAGATGTATTCACCTTTGGGACAATTTGAGCAAATTCGGAACAAAACAGCTCAAACATCACAATGCATAGTTTTGGTAACAATTTCGGAATAACCCATAAATGAACTCAGAAAATTCTGAAATTTTGACATGTTATAAATAAGACCTAAAGAAAAAAGTTTCATGAAGAACACTAAGTCGGATTCATTGTATATCAAGAGCAGAAATTACTATATTCCTTACTAACCATCTGTGATAGCTTCCAGATTTAATATATACAAAGAAAATCATTTTACTAACCAAACCTTGATCATTTATTCTCAAATTTTGATATGTTATTTCTAAAGATATGCCCTACAACTTTCGTCAAGGGTTCAAAGTCCAATTCTAGCTAGATAATTACAGAAAATTCATGGAATTACCGAAGGTCATGCTGTTTTTCTATGAAACAATTTACTAGTTTAAAGATAAATACTTCTACTCACTTAAAATTCAGCATCCAACGTCCACAACCCAATATTTACAAGTCTATTGCACTACATTACAGCTACTTCACGTCAAAAATCCAGTATGGGTAGACCCTTCAATTCTTATTTCAGCCAAAAACCGAAACCACATAGAACAAACTCTGTTCTTACTCAATCTCTTAGTCCAACTTCATCTCAATCATCCAAAAATCAACATGCAATTTCCATTTCTGCATTTTCTCACATCTACCAGCATTTCACCAGATAATCACAGCATGCAAAGACATAGATCAATGAACTTCCACTTGCCTCTAGCTCTTTTACTCGATTGCAAGCAAAACAGAGGCTTGTGGGTCTCAGGCTCGGCTCAATGGCGGCAAAGACCGGCGGTGACGACAGCAGCAGAACTGTGCTCGATGGAAGGGTGACCTCCTCCTTCCTCACGCCATGCCTTCTCTCGCTGCTTGCACTCTCGCTCGAACTCTCTCTCTCTTCCACTCGCGCTCCCACTCGCTCACCCGCTCACTCTTGGTTTCTCTCCTTGCTAAATTCTAATTCGGTTCCTTCTCTCTCCTCCTCACCTATCCGAGAGTTTTTGTTCCTTCATTTGTTGACTTTGAGAGTCAATTGCATGGAATTCCTTCTGTGGCAACCAAGGCTGAAGACAGGTGGAGAGAGCGTGTCTTCCATTTGCAACACCTTGGAGCCCTGCTAGCGGCGACTTCCGAAGCAACGTGGCCTCCGCTGGCCTTGCTTCAGTCAACACCCTTAATTTAGTTGACCCAATGATGTCTAAATTGGGGAGAGATGAAGCGGCTTGGACGTGGATGGCATTGATATTACTAGTACAAGTACCTAGAGGGGGGTGAATAAGTATGAAAGGATTTTTCTTGATAATTTCTTTATACTTGCTCAATACTTAGACAGTTGAAAGATTTGCAATAAGTAATAATCAACGTAAACCTAAGTAAAGGAAAGAGAGAATTAAACACGCGGTTTATAGTGGTTCGGCTTGATTTAAGCCTACATCCACTCTTCTGCACTGACAGCCAATTTTGCTGGATTCCACTATGAACAAAGAGATGTTACAATGTTGATCTTCCTTGATTTCTAGGTGTAAATGATCTACCACACACGCTCAAGGTATCACCAAGTATAGACACTCTCTGTGTATACAATTTCGCTCAGATTGTATCGACTAATAATCAAGGTGCTTCAAACTCTGGAATTTTTCTATCAATCACGTACCCAAAACAACTAGAACGTCTTCCTTTTTATACTCCTTTATGCCATCATACCCATTAGCACTTTCCAAAGGAGTTCCTCCAATCTACCCGTTGGACGGAATCAATCAAGAAGATCATTCGAGCTATAAAAGGAACCTGACGATAGCCCATCAATCTGTTCGCCCATACAATCGGGATCTTGGTTTCCAAGAATAGAACATTCCAAGAATACTTCGTCGACCATCGGATCTTCAAATGATCTAGATATGAACAAAAGAATCCGTTATATTTATCCAACCAAAAAATCTTTTCCAGACGATAGGATTAAATCCTCAACCATTTACTCGGCTCTGGATTTCTTTCGTCTTTGGATAGAAGGACTGTCAATGAGGATAGTCTTGAGTCTTGAATCTTGAGTCTTGAATTTTGAGTCGGTAATCGAAAGTCTTCAGACTTTAAACTAGACGATCTCGCAAATATCCAGACTAGATCTGAAAGAAACATTTTGTCAGCTTCAAAATATTCTGGAAGGATTTCTCCAACAATCTCCCCCTTTTTGATGGTGACAAAACTTTCCTGTAGATTTGAACCACTTTGACCTGCAAAAACATTTCTCAAGCAATATGGCAATCTCATAAAGGTTAACAAAACAACCAGACTTTGCATCCATAGAAAATTGGTTAGTCTTTCATGAGTAATACCATATTAAAAACACTTGATATAAATACAAACAGTCAAGCATTAAAATCCACAGCCAATTCAGTCAAGTTTGAGTTCACACCCAAGTTTGCTCAAGTCATAAACAAACATATTCAAATGCAGACAAAAAAAAAATTTGGTTGGTTGGTTGGTTCAAATTGCTTCTCCCCCTTTTTTCATCATTAAAAAGGTGAGAAAGAAGTCATGTCTCGCTTGGGAATGCGCACGATCCGGAAATCTCCCATGGACTGGACTACACCTTCTAGCCTCTTCAAGTCTTCCCTTAGTTGAGCTACCTCTTCTCCCTTGGCATTGGCTTGAAGTTGTAGAGCGAGGTCTTTTATTTTGTCCTCGGGTAATCGAAGATGCTTGTCCAGCATTTTTCATGGCTTGAATTTCACAGTCCGAGCATAGATTTGGCCACGCATTTCCAAAGAAGATCCATGATGCGACAAAAATCTGCAGAATTATCTGTACGTGTGCTTGCATTTGCTTTCTCGGATGGAGACGATGGCGCTTTTGCATAGTCGCGGACTAGGTGCGACATATCATGACCTTCTTCGGGCAATTGAGAAGCCTGAAATTCTTTTGGGTTTTTGCTACCGGAGACTGTCTTAGACCATCACTATTGGCATCATGAGGTGAGGACCTTTGTTCGCCAACTCCCCTGTCTCTAGGACATCAAAAGGGGAAGAGTGATGATCATACTCTTCGTATTTTGATTCCCCTTCTCTCCCGATTCAGCTGCAGATTTTTCTAGCTCTTCTTCTCCTTCTTTTTCAGCTTCTTTCTCCTTCTCTTGCTCTTCTTCTTCTTTGTTCTTTGCTTGCTCCTCTTCTTCTCTCTGTTTCTTCGATGTTCGTTGATTGAGAAACAGAACGTCTGGTCCTTATCAAGGCAGTGATTGTGAGATCTTCCTCCTCATCTTCATCCTCCAAGATGAGAGTTCTCTTCTTTTTGGATGAGGCACCAATGGCTTCCTTTCCCTTTCTCTTTGAAGCAGACGGAACTGGAGTCTTCACTCTGAATTTCTCCATTGCCTTAGAAAGTTCTTTCAGACGCATCTTTGTCAACATCTTTAAACCTACCACCATCGTATCGCATGGTCGAACACAAAGTGTGTGTGGCGGTTCAATATTCATGTGTCTGAAGATCTTGGTCACCAGACCTGGGTAAGGCAATTGTCCCTTGTCTTTCGACATTGCTCTGTACATGTGAAAGAGAATAGTGTGAGGAAGAGAGAATTTCTTTCCTGAGTTGATTGCGTACATCAATTTTGCTTCGGAGTTAGACACATCAGTCTTTGATGTAGACTTGGGCCTAATGCAATTGATCACAATTTTGTGCAGCACAATGTTGATGGCACGCATCCTTGAATAGATTATTTTTCCTTCGATATCTCTGTCTTCGACAAGGTCCATTGAGGCACGAGCAACTGAGACTTTGACTGGTTGATAACGTCCTCGTTCAACTCCAATTATGTCTGCCAACATGTCTACGTCTAACACATAATCCTGGTCTCGAACACTGAATGATATTCTATTCGCATCTATAAAGCTAAGATTTGAATAGAAATACGCAGTCAGTTGTGCATAACCATCTGTGGTATCCGTGCAAAAACGTTCCAGTTGAAGCAGACATAACTTCTCCCTTAAGTTCACATTCACAGCATCCAAGAAGTCGAAATCGACACTTCTAGGGTTTATTACCCCTCGTTTCAGCAGTCTGAAAAATAAATTTTCCTGTTCTTTCGATTTGAATAACTCCATCCTCTCTCCCTTAACCTTTGCAGCAATACTCATTCGCGGTTGAAAATCAGTGAACATTTTGTCATCGTCGTTCCCATCAGTCAAATTTGGGCCCGACATACGAGGATCACTGGGAATATTCGCAAGCGCTTCCTCTGCTTTACCCTTGGGAGCAATTCCCAAATCCTCCATTTTCTTCAGAAAGATATACTCATTCCCATAATTCTTTTCTTTAAGAAAATCATCCACGTATTTCAACGGAGTCCCAGTACTTTTCAACGCACAGTAAAGTTTGTAAATAAACGAGGGTTTTTGGACTCTTCTGGGTCAAGCGTCTTCAACTATCTCTTCCTCGGATGTTAACCCGCACCTTGTGGGGTAGAAGGCGTTGAGTGACGTGGTGGAGAATGAGTCGGGTTTTGATGCTGACTCGATAATTCTTCCTCTTCTGTGAGATCGAAGTGGGTAGGTCCCTCCTTCATCCTCTGTGGTCCCCTGGTTGCGATTCTTGAAGACTTCCTCGAAGAAGACATTCTTCTTGTCGCTAAAAAGATTCCTTTGCTTGCTTTCCCAAGAAAAGATGACAACTTTCTCGAGGATGAACACGAAGTAGAAACTAGATTGAGAGGAGAATGCTTTTTAGGGTTTTGAAGATTGAAAGTGAAAACTGTATATATATAACTCAGTTTTGAAAAGGGAAGTTCAATCGGTACAAGGAAAGTGTACGAATACCTCTTTTCGAAATCAATAACTGCCAATTTTAATTCTTTTGAAAAGACAATTTTTCGACTTTCACGGAGACTTCAAAATAACTGAACGGAAGATCATACCTTTTCGAATAATAACTTACAGTCTATAGACATCAATGTCTGAGTCTGAAGGTTTAGAGTCTAATATATTTGAGTCTGATGATCATCAACTTTCTAACTCTGAAGGTTGGAGAGTCTCTAGACTTTAACTTCTTCGAGCTTCAAAATGTTGAGTCTGGAACGGATAAAATCGAATTGATTTTTCTCCAAAGGCTTTGTAAATATATCCGCTAGTTGACTTTTTGAATCAACAAATTGAATCGAGATTTCTCCACTTTGAATATGATCTCTAATAAAGTGATGTCGAATTTCTATATGCTTTGCTCTTGAATGAAGGATTGGATTTTTGGTGAGATTGATTGCGCTGGTGTTGTCACATTTGATTTCTCATGTGCATGAGTCTTCAATCCCATAGTCTTGTAGCTGTTGTTTTATCCATAGAATTTGTGAACAACAGCTTCCAAGGGCTACATACTGCTTCTATTGTTGAGAGAGCTACGGTGTTTTGTTTCCTTGAGAACCAAGACACCGTCCCGCTTCCAAGCAAGCGGCAAGTTCCTGAAGTACTCTTTCTATCGACTCTACGGCCGGCCGGATCTGCGCTCCTCGAATATCCTAGAAGATTAAAGTCTCCCTTCTTAGGATACCAAAGACCCATGCTTGAAGATGAAGCAACGTATTTAATGATACGTTTTGCAGCGCTGAGATGAGATTCTCTAGGATCTGATTGAAACCTAGCACAGATGCAAACACTCAACAAAATGTCGGGTCTAGAAGCGTAAGATAAAGAAGTGAACCGATGATGCTCCTGTACACTTTTAATCAACTTTCTTCCCTTCCTCATCTTTGTCTATCTTCAAAGAACTTGACATTGGTATATCAGTCTTCTTGCAATTTTCCAATCCAAATCTTTTGACAAGATCATTAGCATATTTTTCTTGGTAAATGAAAGTTCCTTCCTTCAAATGCTTTATTTGAAGACCAAGAAAGAATGTTAATTCTCCCATCATACTCATTTCAAACTCATCCTGCATAGACTTAGAAAATTTCTTGAAAGACTTTCATTAAAGGATCCAAAAATAATATCATCCACATATATTTGAACAAGTAAAAGACTTTTGTTTTCCTTTTTGATAAATAAAGTAGTGTCTACTTTACCTTTGACAAAACCATTTTGTAATAAGAACTTACTTAGTCTGTCGTACCAAGCTCGAGGAGCTTGCTTTAGACCATACGGGGCCTTTTTCGGTCCCGAAGGCGAGTCGGCTTCTTTGGGTCTTCAAATCCAGGTGGTTGTTCCACATAAACTTCCTCTTGGATAAATCCATTTAGGAAAGCACTTTTGACGTCCATTTGGAATAACCTGAAATTTTTGAAACAAGCAAACGCAAGTAATAGACAAATAGCTTCTAACCTTGCTACAGGAGCGTAAGTCTCATCATAGTCTATTCCTTCTTCTTGCGCGTATCCTTTGGCCACGAGTCTTGCTTTATTTCGTATGACTTTTCCCTTTTCATTCATCTTGTTTCTGAACACCCATTTGGCTCCAATAACAGTTTTACCTTTTGGTTTAGATGTCAATTTCCAAACATCATTAATGTTGAACTGTCTGAGCTCCTCTTGCATAGCTTCTATCCAGCTTTCATCAGATAAAGCTTCTTCTATGCTTTTTGGTTCAATTTCATAAATAAGGGCCACAGCACTAGACTCTTCACGTCTTTTTGGATGGTGCGAATTCCTTCATTAATTTCGCCGATAATGAGATCTTTGGGATGACTGGACCTATGCTTCCATTTACTTGGTTGATTTCTCCGGATGATTATCTCTTTCTTTATTTGAATCTTCATGAACATCTTGATGCTGATGTTTCAGAGTCTGAGACATATCTTGAGTTGCCAGCTTTGGAAAGTATGGATCAGATTCAGACTCTTCATACTAAGTCTGACTGGATTCATCTTGCGTAGAGTCTTGAAATTTGACATTCATTGACTCCTCCATCGACTGGCTCTTCTTGTTATAGACTCTGTAGGCTTTGCTTGATGTAGAACATCCAAGGAAGATGCCTTCATCCGATCTTTCTTCAAACTTACCAACTCGATCTTTTGCTTTTTTCAATATAAAGCATTTGCAACCGAACACATGAAAGTATGAAACAATGGGCTTCTTACCTTTGAATAATTCATAAGGGATTTTCTCAAGAGTAGGTCTTAGGAAGATTCTATTGATGATATAGCATGTTGTTGAAACAGCTTCAGCCCAAAATCGTGAAGAAATTTTGCTTTCAATTAAAAAAGTTCTAGCCATTTCTTGAAGAGATCTATTCTTTATTTCCACAACTCCATTTTGCTGAGGAGTGTATGGAGAGGAAAACACATGATTAAATCCAGATTTATCACACAAATTTGTAAAATCTTGATTTTCAAATTCTCCTCCATGATCTGTTCTTATTCTTGAGATAACACATCCTTTTTCATTTTGAACCATTTTTAGCAAATTTTTCAAAATACGAAAAGGTTTTTGATTTACTTGCAAGGAAATATACCCAAGTAAAGCGAGAGAAGTCATCCACAATTACTAGGCAGTATTTCTTACCTCCGATACTCTGGGTTCTGGTTGGTCCGAAGAGATCCATATGCAACAACTGTAGTACATGATTAGTGGAGACATGTTTTATTGGCTTAAATGAATTCCTTACCTGTTTACCCATAATACATGGTGTGTAAGGATCGGACTTTTGATATGGTAATTTGGATAGTCCTCGAACAAGCTGCTTTGATGATATTTTAGCTAGCTGCTTCATATTGACATGGCCAAGCTTTCTGTGCCATAAGCTCGCTTCATCTTGAATTGAGATTAGACATTGTGATTCATTTAATTTCATGTCTAAGAGATAGATATTTCCATGTCTTCGACCCATGAAAGACGAGTAGAGTCTTTACTAACTCCATAGCAAATTCCTTCTGAAAGGAGATCTTGAAACTAGTATCACACAATTGGCTAATCTTTGAGGAGGTTATAGTTGAGTCCTTCCACTAGAGAAACATTGCTTATTGTGAGATTTTCAATTTTCACAGTTCCAAATCCCACAATGCTTCCTTTGCCGTTTCCTCCAAATGAAACATTTCCACCATTTACTTGAACAAGCTTTATGAAGCATTTTGAGTCTCCTGTCATGTGTCTTGAACATCCGCTGTCAAGATACCACTTTACCTTTTTCTTGATGGAGACCTGCATTCAAAAGAGAGTCTCAAGTTTTCTTTGGTACCCAAATTTTCTTGGGTCCTTTGGTGTTAGTAGGATAAACATTATTAGGCCATACTTTCTTAACAGGCTTCCAAACCATGGGACACTCTTTTTCAAAGTGATCCTGACTGTTACACTTTGAACACCTTAGAGCATTTCGACCTACAGACTTTACAAATATTTTCTTGAAATGATTTTTGTAAGCCTCTCTCGACGGTCTTTTCTTAATTCTTTCTTTTACTTTAGGAAAATTAATCAAGGGAATTGTTTCTGCTGTCATGCCTAGACCAGACTTATTGAAGTACGGTCTTTGAACTGAAAGAACTTTTTCAAGCTTTTCGGATCCTATCGAAAATTTCTTTGAAATATTTGATAAGTCCGTTTTCAAGAAAGCATTTTCTTTCAAAAGATTATTTTCTTTTTCTTTAAGAGCAAAATTATTCAGGTCTAAACTTTTAACTTTTTCTTCTAAAATGGTTTACTTTTATTTTAGAGCTGAGTTTTCCTTTTTAAGTTTGGAAATCCTTTTGAGAGAAGTCTTAAGACTAAAACACAGTTCATCAATGTAATTAGAGACTTTGACAGGAATTTTAAAATCATTTACCTCAAATTCACTGTCCGAGTCTGATCCAGAATCTGAGTCTGAGTCTGAATGTGCCATCAGACATATGTTGGCATATTCATTATCACTTTCTTCACATTTCGTATCACTCTAGGTCTCGGCTTTGAGAGCTTTTCGAACATTCTCAGCTTTTCCTCTTTTCTTCTTCGAAGAGGACGGTTAGGTCGATGTGTCCATTTTTCTTGCATTCAAAGCAGACTACATCTTTGTTTGGTTCCTCAACATCAACAGACTTGGTCTGCTGTCTCTGAAAGCTTTGTTTCTTTGAGTTGAACCTTCTACCTTTTCTATTCAGTTTTCTGAATCTTCTTATCATGAGAGCAAGCTCCTCGTCGTCCATATCATCTCCTAAATCTGTATCATCAAAATCATCATTTGATTTTAATGCAATGGATTTCTTACCTCTTGGATCTTCGTCTTCATTAATTCGTTCCACTTCATAAGACTGAAGAGTTCCGATCAGCTCGTCGACTGATAAAGGCATAATTCTTTGCGTCTCGCTTATTGAAGTCTTTATATGATTCCAATCCTTGGAAAGTCCACGCAGTAGTTTGTTCACCTTCATGGGATCAGAAATTTTTTGTCCTTGGTTCTCAAGACCATTGACAATATCTGTAAAACGACTAAACATGTCAGTTATAGATTCTCTTGGTTTCATTTTGAAGGCTTCATATTGACCGAGGAGAATGTTGATTATGGTCTCCTTCACTCGATCTATTCCTTCATAGGTGATGTGTAATCTATCCCATACTTCTTTTGCTGTAACACATGATGATATTCTGTTATATTCAGTTGGAGATAAGGCACAATATAAAGAGTAAATTGCTTTTGCATCGAGTGCTTGTCTCTTGTTTATCTCTTTCTGAGTCATTCGTTGGCATCAACGGTTTCTTTCCCTTTTTCAGAGATTGATGCAGCAGTAGGAGTAATTCCTCTTTCCACAACGTCCCATTCCAGAGGATCCTTGGATCGTAGGAAAGCTTTCATCTTGTTCTTCCAGATGTTGTAATCCTTTCCGTCAAAGTAGGGTGGTCTGGTATTGCTTTGCCCTTCCATCAGCCCCGGTGCTAGCATACTAGCCATGGATCTTTTACTCTGAAGTAAAACACTTCAAACAAAGTAAGAACACGAGCTCTGATACCAATTGATATTGCTAGTACGAGTACCTAGAGGGGGTGAATAGGTATGAAAGGATTTTTCTTGATAATTTCTTTATACTTGCTCAATACTTAGACAGTTGAAAGATTTGCAATAAGTAATAATCAACGTAAACCTAAGTAAAGGAAAGAGAGAATTAAACACGCGGTTTATAGTGGTTCGGCTTGATTTAAGCCTACGTCCACTCTTTTCCGCACCGACAGCCAATTTTGCTGGATTCCACTATGAACAAAGAGATGTTATAGTGTTGATCTTCCTTGATTTCTAGGTGTAGATGATCTACCACACACGCTCAAGGTATCACCAAGTATAGACACTCTCTATGTATACAATTTCGCTCGATCGTATCGACTAATAATCAAGGTGCTTCAGACTCTGGAATTTTTCTATCAATCACGTACCCAAAACAACTAGAACGTCTTCCTTTTTATACTCCTTTATGCCATCATACCCGTTGGCACTTTCCAAAGGAGTTCCTCCAATCTACCCGTTGGACGGAATCAATCAAGAAGATCATTCGAGCTATAAAAGGAACCTGACGATAGCCCATCAATCATGTTCGCCCATACAATCAGGATCTTGGTTTCCAAGAATAGAACATTCCAAGAATACTTTGTCGACCATCGGATCTTCAAATGATCTAGATACGAACAAAAGAATCCGTTATATTTATCCAACCAAAAAATCTTTTCCAGACGATAGGATTAAATCCTCAACCATTTACTTCGGCTCTGGATTTCCTTCGTCACTGGATCAGAAGGACTGTCAATGAGGATAGTCTTGAGTCTTGAATCTTGAGTCTTGAATTTTGAGTCTCGGTAATCGAAAGTCTTCAGACTTTAAACTAGACGATCTGCAAATATCCAGACTAGACTGAAAGAAACGTTTTGTCAGCTTCAAAATATTCTGGAAGGATTTCTCCAACAGGCATCCTCCTCTCCACACGGGCATGCATGTTCTTCATGCATGGTCGAATTTCATTTCTTTCGGCCCTCTAAAATCCATTGATTAAAAATAATCCAAATTCCTCTCTTATTCTACATACACTTAAGTGGTCTAACTGAGTCAAGTCATCGAAAGAAATATGTACATAAATCGACGGGATCTAACATCGGTGTCGACAACAAAGTCCGATAATATAGTTTGACGATGCTTCCGTTACTTAATCATGGACCATCGCATATCTAAGGGTCAACACAAAATTTTCAGATGCCACAAATAGGATGCGGGGATGGACAAAAGTACTGTTGGTTTGGTCACTATTGTCACTGAAATTCTTATTTTGGGGATGGATTTAATTGCTTTAATGAGATATTCTGTTTGGAGTATTCATGTACTTATGTGAGGATTGCTTTGTTCCCTGTGTATCTATCTTCAGAATAAAATGATTCACTAGCTTTGCTTCTCTCTGTGACCCTTCATTATTGTTGCACATCGCTACAATTACATTATTCACTTTGACGAAAACTTTCTTGCTTTTGACATGTTCATTGATATCAATTAAATCTCTTGCACCCTGTTTTAGTAAATCAGTGATGAGTTATATTGCACTCACATGTTTCTCGGTGCATTGTGCGCTTTGATGCCACTTTAGGAGCCCATGGAATTTGATTTAGAATCTGTTCATTGATAAAGAAGTAAATCATATCTCATAATTTCACCAAATCTTATTGTCTCTAGCCTTGTGAATAATTCCTGATAGAATCCATTTCTTTTTGACTGAATAATGACAACGAAAGTCTTAGATCTTATGTCAACTAGTCACTTTAATTCTAAAACTTTTTATTAGATTATTTATGTCCTAAACTTCATTCCAGTTTGTCGTTTGAGTCCTTTTGTTATCAAGTTAGTTTTAAATGGAAGGAAAGTCTACATGGAATTCTTTCTTATGAACTTTTCATTTTTCTGGACTCATGGTGATGATGCGACACTCGTGAATGTCATATAAAAAAAAGTTGACAAAAAAAAAGAAAATAATAATAATAATAATAATAATAATAATAATAATAATAATAATAATAATAATAATAATAATAATAATAAATGATGGAGGAAGCTAGAAGCGTGTGTAGGATATTCTTTTCCCGCTCGGTCATCGGAGAGGGTCATAGCCCTCTTTGCAAGAAAGGGCAAGGGGCTGCTTGGCTCGGTGGTGGCAAATGGTGTCACCACCACTATGAGAGTGATTTCTATTGTATTGTACTTGGTAAGAATAATATAAGTGCTATTACTTTCACACGATGTTAATATTTTTTTTCCTCACACGAGTGACACAAATTTACAAAATTGATCATTGCAGTGCCATCGGTAATTTGTCTTTGGAAAAAATCCAACATGGATGTCTATAGTCTAACATGGCATCGCCAGCGCTGACATGAATAATTTTTAAATAATTTTTAATAATTTTTTATTTTCCTTTTTTCTTTGCCATTTTTTAGGGCTGATGAGGGTCATCAGTCACCCTTGCTAGCTACAAAACCCTTGCCTAGAGCCGGCAAGGGCTTTGTGGCCTCACTTGCGGCCGCAATGCCCTTGCCTAGGGCCTTTGTGACATCCAGGTCATTGCTCAACAAAGCTGTGCACTCTTGGGCACCAAACTCACCACCGTACCATATCACCCTATCATCGCACCACCTCATCGCACGACGCCATGCCACCTCGTTGCCGTGTCACTGTTGCACGACCACCTTGCCCCGTCACTCGGCCTAGCCGAGTGACGGATGCAAATTACGCAATCCCTAGATTATTATAACCAGAATAAGAACATGCATAACTGAGCAGAAAGATTAACGCACCTATTTTGGGATCATCGTTCTTGAATCGGAAGTAGAAAACTGATGTTCCACACACAAGTCATTCTCCTCTATTGCCCTCCGTATCACTAGCTTAATGAGGCGGCCCCCTCACCTTTAGCATTAAGTAAATGCTCCTTATGTGAGAATATATGTGAGAATCAGGGTTAGAGAAGAGACTTAACCACTATTTATAGAGTTTCCAGCCAGGCCCCCTCATTACGGGCCAGGCTCAACTCAGCCCACACTAACCAATCCCATATTATACTAATTAAGAAACATTTTATCTCACCTTAGACCAAACCCCATTTTATAGTAACCGTAAAACGGTAAATTACAATATCAATTAATATAGTCCACATCAGAAAAACTCTTACATTCTTCAACTTGGGCTATATTAATTGAAATTGTACCATATGTGCGCACCTTAGTCTAGAGATAATTCTTAATAATCAATCATATCCCATAAAGTCTCAAACACCGAATCATGGCGAAAACTGTATGTATACACACAAAGCCTTCTATGGTCACGAGTACTCTCAACTTTATTGATATGGATTCAATATGATAGTATGGCAAATGGATAACATCTCTCATAGAGATCCCATTTGTCAGTCACCATTTTTTTACTTTAAACTTCACAAAAAACTCATGCCACTAGAAAATGTCTTTATAGTTCCAATGAACCAACATATGTCTTGTCCTTACGGTTAACATTTATTTACATATAACATGACATATGCACAAGGCTGTTATGCCCCTAGCCTTCACTCAAGGTTTATACAGTACCTTGAGACTTTATCAATATGTATTCAACATAATAACAACACATTCAAAAATATTTTATTGAATGCAAAAGTTGATACATATCTAACCGTTACAAAGTGTAACGGATACAGATGAAACATTTATCAAAGTAAAGCCAAAATAGCTTCTACTAAACAACAACATCTCATGATGCTCCTAAGCCCATGTTACTGACATGTCGCTCAAATACACATGGGCGTAGGGCTTTAATTAGTGGATCTACAACCATATCATATATGAAAATATGTTATATTATAACGTCACATTTCTGTATCGTTTTTTTATAGTCAAAAATTTGACTGCCATATATTTAGATCCTTTGAGACCTCTGTTGTTAATAAATAATACTACAAATTTATTGTCTCAACACAACCGTATGGGTCTATCCATAAAGTTAAAAATGGTCAACTCCTTAATGAGGTTCTGGAACCTAATAGCCCAAGTAACAACATAAAATAATATTACTAAGTAACAACATAAAAAAATGTTACTAACTCTACTTACATAGTAGAAAATGCTATAGAACTTTATTTACTGCACTTCCGGCTAACATAAATATGTATTCCGTTATTGATCATATGTCATCTTAACAGCCAGCAAAGTTTATATCTGAATACCTTACTAGCTACAGGAATTGAACATATCTGTAAATTAGCATATAATCTATTGTCCTCTTTAAGTACCTTAAAACTTTCTAGGCAGCAACCCAAAAATCACATTCTGGATTTCAAATAAGTGAGGGTACCTTTCCCTCATTTCATTTTCACTTTCCCATGTGGCTTCCTCCACATCATGATGTCGCCATAATATCTTAACCAATGGAATTTTCTTGGTCTTAAGAATTTGTTCATTTCGATCCAACACTTGCATCGGCTCTTCAATGTACCTCACTTTCTCATCCACTTTGATGGCTTCATGATCGAGTATGTGACCAGGGTCTGGCTGATACTTCCTCAGCCATGCCTATACTTTTCTGAAAATTATTGTTATAGGAAAACTCTATCAAGTGCAATTTTTCATCCCAACTTCCCTTAAAATCAATAATACATGCTCTCAGCATATCTTCCAAAGTTTGGATCACTCTTTCCGTTTGTCCATCCATCTGTAGATGAAAAGCGGTACTAAATGGGAGCTTCGTCCCTAAGGTGGTTTGAAGACTTCGCCAAAGGTTGGAAGTAAATCTTGAGTCTTGATCGGACATGATAGTTACAAAGAACACCATGTAAGCGTACCACTTGGCTTACACATATATCAGCAAATTTACTCATCGGATAGTCTACGCGAACTGCTAGGAAATGGGCAGACTTAGTCAAGCGATCTACTATCACCTAGATAGAGTCGTGGCCACTTGATGTCCTTGGTAATCCTTGCATGAAATCCATCATCACATGATCTCATTTCCATTCTGGTATATCTAACGGTCTCAATCTAACACACCATTTAGCCGAATCATTCATATACCTTTGTCACCATCAATTCAAGCCTAGAACCATCAAAATCGAGACCATTAACAACTCATCTGGTTTAGTCCAACAAAGACATTCACTACGCTTTCATTGCAACATAGAGTCAAGCCTAAAATATAGCATCATTCATTCGGTTCAAATATCGATAGTCCACCAAGACTTATTCAATTCAAAGATCGACAATCCACCAAAATAAAACTTGTCTAGTTTCCATCGAGTATATCTCATGTCTCACCCTAAAGGATCATCACTTGGACTAATCACTCATCAAATCCACAACTTGAACTTTCACCTTTTCACCTTGGAAAGACTATAACCACAATTGATCATATCCACTAATTCCACCAAACCTTTTCAAACTAAGATCTTCACCTAAAATTAAAAGTTGACCACCATCGAATAAACCTATTATTTTGACATATAAACCACAAATAATTTCATGTCTCATATGACCACTCAAACTCATGACTTCCAAGATCAATCTATACATACTAAATGCCTCCATGTAATGCATCAAGACTTCCAATGAGATCCTCTAATAGGAAGTCACTATTTAACTCAAATGATCATAACTTAATCCTCAAATTCATAACTCACTCTCCATAATTCACTTCTTAAGCCTTGTTTGCAGCACTACGCTTAGATGCTGTGCATGTTCTTCGAGTCCTTTAGAATATATCAGGATATCATCAAATGAAGACAATCACAATTTGATCGAAATAAGGCTTAAACATCCTATTCATTAAATCCATGAATGCAGCTAAGGCATTCGTCAATCCAAATAGCATAACTAGGAACTCATAGTGTCCATAGCGAGTCCTAAATGCGGTCTTAGGAATGTCTTCTTTCTTAATCCTTAGTTGATGGTATCTTGACCTCAAGTCAATTTTTTTAGAAAAGACCGAACTTCCTTGCAATTGTTCAAATAGATCATCAATTCTAGGTAATGAGTACGTACTCTTAACAATTACATGATTCAATTGCCTATTATCAATGCACAAACGCATCGAACCGTCTTTCTTTTTCACAAACAAAAGTTCTACAAGCTTAACCATGCTTCCGCTACGCCACTCGATAAAATTATCCCAAAACACTGCCTTCCCAGTTCAGTTTATAGTTTGATTCATTCCTGCCCCCTTTTGCCATCCTAGAAGCCTGCCAGGAGCCGCTCCTTGTTCAGGTCCTCTGACCTCGGCATCCACTCCCCGCCCTCATTGGACCGGGTCGTTACAGGTACACCAGCTTTCACCTGGTTCAAACCCAAACTACACATCCATTAGAGGGTCTCGTTTTGATAGGGACTAACTTACAGAGATATTATTCGCTTTGGCCTATTCCATTCTTAGCCTCACGGTTTTATCCTTAGCGCACGGGTAAGTATTATCTCAGGAGATCATTCATCCTAGTCCATTGCTTACGAAGCTAGTCCATTCCTACGATGAGGTCAAAGTTATACATAACTATCACTACCAAGTCCATCTCCGAGATCTCATTCCCCTAGGGTTATCTTAGACATCTCACATGCTAACATAGATAACAACATATCTTTCAATGATGTAGAAATACGAAGAGGCATATCTAAAGATTTGTTCCTATTTCTCACAATCATCTATATTTTTGGACACAAATGAATACGTGCCACTTATATCAAATAACGTATATACCTTATTATCCCTCTATCGAAATCGTACACGAGATAACATTTTCGGAAGCTTCTGCTTCCTCTTAGGTGATTGCATACACCCTTCCTTGTGCTGGTGGCCTTTGAGGATTCCTTGGTAGGTTTGGTCCACCGGTACTTTGTTGTACCTATCGCACCGAGCCAACACTCAGCTGCGACCTCTCTCGTGGACAATCTTTCTTAAAGTGACTCTCTACCCATGACCAAAACATTTCAATCGATCATTACGGGGTCTAGTCCATGTTGTCCACCACATCTCGACAAATATTACTTTGGTAGGGTACTCTCCCTAGAACCGGGCCACTCTTGACTTTTCCAAAATTCCCAAAATTATTCCTCTTCTTAGATTCCCAGGGCTGACCTTGATCAGGATAAGGTCTCTTACCCCTTCGAACATCATTAAAGGTTATCTGCCTCTTAGATTATGATTGCTCTCTCACTAACTCTTGCTCCACCAACTATGCCCTCTCATAAATCTCATTATAATCCCATATATTCAAAGGCACTAGTTGTTTTCTAATATCAGTCCTCAACCCTTTCAGAAATCTCTTAGCTTTTTACTCACGATCCTCAATCAATGGGAGCATACCTAGACAATTCAGAAAATTTTGCCTCATACCGATCCCTTTGTCGGCTCCCTTTGTTCCAACCGAACAAACTCGGTGATCTTCTTATCCTTAGCACGATCGGAGAAATGCTTCCTATTAAAAGCTCTAACAAACTAATCCCAATTTATATTAGTACTGGTGGAAAGATCGTATCCTCGAAGCTCTCCACCAAAACTTTGCATTTCCCTCCAACCGGTACTCGCCAAAACTATTTTCTCAGCATCACTATAGTCTAACAACCGGAAAATCTATTCTATCCCATTAATCCAATGTTCCGCCTCCTTAGGACTTCCCATTCCACCAAACTTAGGTGGTTTCAACTTAAGGAATTGTGCCACCAGTCCTTGAGGGCGACGTTCCACTCCGGGTTGTTGCTACGCTTGTCTATCCATCAGATTTCCAATATTGGCCAATGCTTGCATGATATCTTCCATTTGGGGTTTAGCCCTCGGCGAGGCTTGACCCTCGATGGATGAGCACTTCCGGCTCGCACCATAACTTTTCCTAGTTTCAAGCATTTACCTCAAAATAATATGTAACTCAATGTCTCCATTTACAAGCAACTATAACTATATAAGTAACATAAACATGTTATTGGCACCTAAAAGCAACTCATAATAACTACTAGGGATCTACGAGTGAATATCTATCACCCGTTGTTCAAAGTTAACCAATTATTCCATTTAATATCCTATGGTGTGCATCATTCTATCCTCATTTCCATCTAAGGCACATTATCACTCCAAATAGACCATAGCTCTGATACCATTAGCTGTGGGACCCCTCGACGGCCCCCGAACCGTTAGGGTTGCCACAGTTTGATTTCCATTCTCTTTCACTTGACCTGATAATGTAATACTCTGATACCAAGGAATTTCATTATAATTCATGAATCTTGGGGGTTTACATCTTTTAGATCAGTCCCTGCGCAATTTATATGGCGGAAATACATCCATCAACTCCCTTCCCTATATTCAGGAAACGATGCACATCAACTAAACATTTATAGGTAAAAGCAGATGGACATCATTCATCGGTACATCAAAATGCCATTTTCTATACTCGGCTATACTTCAAAAGATAACCGACATTTCCTCCAACAAGTCATATACTTAAAGTCCATCGATCAGTGTCGGCGTCCAAAAGTTTCTTCCTTTGCTATCCTCCTCCTCGCGGTCATATCCAACCACTTAATCCATCTACCGGTGGCGGTGGCAGCAAAGGTATCTTATTTAGTCTGAAATGTTATTCCCAAACGGGGTTAGTACAATTATTCAGCAATAAAGATCTACCAAACTATACAATGCATCAAACGAACAATCAAGGTATCATGAATAAACACATATCATTTATGCATTCGAGCATACCTCACCTTACAGCCATGCATATATCACCATGCAACGTGCATATACCACCATGCACTCATATCATCCATGCTATCAAGCATACATCACCATGCAGTCATGCATATCTTGCCATGCCATCGTGCATATACCACCATGCCACCATGTAGTCATGCATATCTCACCATGCCATCGTGCATATATCACCATGATTTGTATCATCCATACTATGCATATATCATCCATTCACGCCTTCATGATCGCATTTTCAATATCAAATAGCATCAATTTACTTTCATAAGCGGATCATGCATCATGCCATATGCATACACCCATGCACATGATTCAATTTCAGTTCTTATCTTTTACAAGGATCTCATTATTTTTCATCCATGAACTAATGTTTGCATCCCACAATTTATCGCCGCATCCAACCTGGCATCACAAGGGCCTCTGGCACACACCTTGAGCATCTCGCATCCCACCCGATGTCACGAGGAATCTTTGGGGCTCGCCATGAAAATGGTTACCCCCTACCCTCTAGGCATGCATCATAATACAACCCCTCACCCTCCAAGCATGTATCATAATACAACCGGGCATCCCGACACTCCCTGGGAAAACCTCTGAGCATGTATTCATAATACAACCAGGCATCCAAATGGCATCGCTCATTCGAACCTTTGGGCATCCCGACTCCGGGCATCGTCTGCTCACACCTCCGACGGTATCATCATTATCACAATGTATATTCATATATATGTCTCATTTTCAACACGGCATTTGATGCAACAATATCATAGATCTAAACCATCTTTTAATGTCACATGATATGCCAAACATCACCATATATGCAGTACACATAACATCCACGATATCACATTTCATAAAGAAGTTCATTGGTTTTTGAAACTAGAACCAATTTTCGGATAAAACAGAATGCACTTCTTTAGTGAAAATTCTTGGAGAATTAGTAAAAAATCCCAATAAATTCTGAGAATTTAACATGATGTAAACAAGATCTAGAGCAAGATATTTCATGAAGAACACCATGTCAAGAAAGTTCTACATCAATCACATAGATCGATACATCACAACAAAAGAAATTCCAGCACCACTTTTGCAATTTCGGAAATAATTTTGATTAAGCCCCTAAACTCCAAAAATTCTGAGATTTTGATATGTTATAGCTGAGATCTAAAGGTAAAGTCTTATGAAGCAATAAAAATTTAATTCATTCTGGATTAAAATCTATAATTTTATAACTCTTCCTATCTCTTGGTTCACTGTCCAGATTCATCATTTTCAAAGAAAATAATTTTCCCCGATCATTACTTGTCCGTTTATCCTCAAATTTTAGTATGTTTCTCTTAAGATGTCTTCTACAATCCTCATTAAGAACACAAGATCAATTTCGGACTGATAATTTCACAAAATTCACGAAATCACAACAGATCAACATAACAGTTTCCAGATCTAGCTTCATCAAAGAAAAATGGTTTCATCGACCTATACTTGTCCGTTTCCTTTCAAATTTTGATATGTTATTTTCCAAGAGGTCCTTTACAACTTTTATCTAGAAGTCGAAGTCAGATTCCAACTAGAACATCGCATGCAACTCACGAAATCACCAAGGTCGACATAACAGTTTCCAAATCTAGTTTATTCAAATGAAAATCATTTCACCAACCAATACTTGTCTTTTTCATCTCAATTTTTATTATGTTAATCTTCAAGAAGTCCTCTACAACTTTCATCAAGAAGTCGAAGTCACCCCACTCAGAACATCGCATGCAACTCAAGAAATGAACAAAGGTCAGACTGTTTTTCCAGAAACAGAACACTAGGCTAGAACACAACACTTATAGCTTCGAATTTTCATACTTCATCCACATCCGAAATTTCACCATTCATCACACACGAACACAGCAAGCAAAGGTAGATTAATGGACTCTACTTGCCTCAAATCCAAAGAAACTACAACAAACACAACGGCAGGCAAAGTGGCTCGACAAATGCGGGCCTAGGCGGATGCACGGCGTTTTTAGTCTTCTTCCTCCTCTCTCAGCTTCACTCTCTCGCCACACGAACACTCTCTCTCTCTCTCTCTTAGTCTCTTTGATTAGCTTGCCATCAGCCATAAGCTGACACGTGCATTGTCCCAAAATATCTGATTGATGTCTCGTGCACGTCGGACGAGCACTACAAGCGCTGGAGGCATGTGACCTCCAACTTCTCTTTCGCCAACTTTTGGACAGCCCACCTGGTCCAGTCCATGGAGACGGACCCGAGCGGGCCAACCAAGACGGGCCTCTTCAACCTGCTCCTCGACTAGGCCGATGACAAGCGGACATTTGAGGTCTAGGAGTTCGATCGGCTCCGCGGGACACCAGTTCTACCGCCTGCTAGTCTTCTACCTGAACTTTGAATTTTGAACAATGCCTTCTCTTGTTGGGCAAGGGAAATTGGAAAAAATGGCTGTCTTCTATTTTTTATTTCGGTGGTTCCATCAGAGCAAGGTTATTCAAGAAATAAATAAATTATTTTCATGTATTGGCCATAATTATGTGTCCTTGACACAGGGAAAATTATCAAAATAATAACCTTTTAAAGGAGCTAATTTAATTTAAAATATTTTTGATATTGGTGCCAATTTAGTTCATCTAGTCAATTTTGACCAAAAATTTTACGTGAATGCCAATAGTCATATATGATATGGCTGATACTGACATAGAATTTTTTGATTTTTTTTCATTCCTTACTCTTTTTGCTAGTGGTCGGTCATCAACAATTTAACTTCATCCGTTTATTCGAACCCTAAATAGAACACACAAGAGGGAATAACTTAACGTTCTAAGGCTCCGTTTATATCCTTTGAAATAATTAATAGACAAAAAATATTTTTAATCTTATCTTGTTCAAATGTTTAATTCATGTACATCTATGCTATAGTTTATATTTAGACACACTGAACAGTTACATTATATTTTATTTTCATGATAAAAAAGCTCTTATTCTAATCAATCAATGTAGAATTTTGGCAAGTAATTAAAGATTTATTAAGAATTTAAGATAAGATTTTAAATAAATTCATACAGTCGCGACCTACCTCGAGTGCACCACCTAGGGTTTGGCTAATGGATTACTAAGTCTAAGCTTAACTTGGGCTTTCCCAAGTTCACCAATTCGCAACTTAGAGTTTAAATTTTTAACATGCAAATAATTTTTTGATTAGGAGTCACCACTAACCTATTCTTTAGTAGGTCGATTGGAAACCCAAGTAATGTAATGGAGATTTTACTTTACTTCTACGAACTAGAGATTGTGAGTTTGGTGAGTTCAGGTTTAGATTTCTCTAATGCTCTTTCGGTACCTTTTATATTTTATTGCGAAAAAATATTTTGTAGGCAACTTAAATTAATTTTAATTTAACTTCCTAACATGTGAAGTGACCATGCAGGTGTACAAACCATCAATTTAACACCCCATAAAGCAATAAATTACGGGACTTACCTTGTAACAACGAATGCATATGCATATGCAATGTTAGCTCCAAATTCACATCAATAGCACTAGCTATGATTTCTAATTAACACATAGTAACTCAATCATTTTTAGGATTTTCTCTTGTTTAATGAAATTTAGTCTATGTGCAATGCATTAATTTTTAATTAAATGTACCTAGTAATAATCACTAAATGATTTGCATTTACAAACCTATTAGGCAATCACTAAATGATATGCGTTTATAGCATGCATTAACTACATGGCCTAAACTATATGACATGGCGGATGATATGGATGTGATGCAATGAATCTACATGACATGCACATGACTTTTTGGATTTTTTTTTTTTATTAAATTCGTAATTAAAAATGCAGAAAATGAATTATCTAGAACAAAGATAATATATAATTCAATTTAGGTATCAAACAATGTCAATTCCTAATTTAAATTAGAATCTTATCTTGAATATCATAGAACCTACTTAAACATGCAATATGACTTAATTAACTTAAATGGTATGCAATGCAATCTTTTTGTATTTTCAGAATAAGGAAAGCAATCAAAATATTCAAACCACTCAATCCACAAAGGTATCATCCAATCAATTCAAATATGGAAACAATGTCTAATCATTGACTTGAAATTTTGTGAATAAAATTGATAAATTAATCTTAAGCCTTAAAGATAAAAATATCAATTATAAAAATTCCCTATAATCAATAATTCCATCTAAAATCTTATAGATTGAATTAAAGATAATGTGCGGTTGCAATTAGGAAATATATCCTAATTTAAGGATGCAATTAGATTGCAATAAACATAAATTAAGTAGTCAAATATTCAAAATAAATCGGTACCGGGTAATATTACCTAAACATGTGGATTACCTTCCAAATTGGATCGGACGAGGGATCGAGGACGGCTGGCGATGCTCACAATTGGTGGTCGTCCACAGGGAGGCTCGCGGTGGGAATTTGGTGAGATAAGGCGGGATTTGTTGGTGTGCCGAAGTCCTTACAATCGTCCGCGAGCCATTTTCTGTGTAATGCTCTTCACGGCTCTCTTGTCCATTAAGACCCTCTAATTTGCGGATACGATTTCCAACTCGAATTTGTCAACGGACGACCCTCAAGCGGTGATCGGCAACGCAGGTGGCCGGCGGTGGTTTGGACAGCAGCACGTCGTCAGACTCCACAGGTGGCTCAGACGGCAGAGAGCAGCTACCAGCGTTGCGGGTCAAGGCTCAGCTCACGGGCAGTACATATTGCAGCAGCTCGTGCTCATCGCAAAGGGGCAGCGTGGATAGGATGATCGCTAGAACTTATGGGATGCTGCAAATCGAATTGGAAAAAGACTGGAGTTCGCAAAGGAATTTGAGCACCTGCGAGAAAAAGTCTAAACACAAGGAAGTACTAGTCGATGCGTGGTTAAGCGCTAGCTATGCTTGATGAAGCTGCTGGGCTGAGGGACGCCACTAGAGATTCCTGCAAGTCACCTCAGTAGAGATGTCGAGATAAACGCGGTGTAGTATTCTCGGTAAGATGAAGTCTAGGGAGATGAGCAGATGGAATCGTCATAGTGAACCAAGTGGGGACGTGATCATCTTCAAAGTATATTAGAGTAACAAAATTAGAGACTTATTGATGCATGTTAAGCAAATGGTTAATGTACTTAGCAAGTAGACAAATCTTATTATTTATTGAACGAGTCTAGGAAATTTTCCAGGCTCGTCTTGGCTTCCAACGAGGCATTACGAGCCTAAATTGGGTTTATTGTATTTATTTGATAATTTTTGGAATTATTTAATTATTTATTTATTTTCTGAAAATTAGGCAAGGATAGCCAACGACCGGAATTTTATGCTGATCATTGTGGTGCAGTCCATTTATTTATTTGAGCATTGATTTGTGCTGAATTGAATTAATCGTGATTAAAAGATTTTATTTCTAAATTAATTAATTTTGGATAATTAATTGGAAAATTACCGGGCGTCGGTCCACAGCGTCAAAAAACTATTTTTGTATTGCTAAAAGGAGTGGGTGAATAAAAAGGAAATTATTGTATTTTGGCTAAGGCCGACCGTGTGCTCACACACGTGTACTTTTATCAAGTGTGGATTCTCCTCTTGCAGTATATGAGCCCCTTTTTGGTGTATTCTCCAATGAGGTGAACGGGTTTTCCCCTTGTACCTTCAGAACTGAATGGGTTTTCCCCTTGTACCTTCAGAACCTACAAGAAGGAAGAATAGAAAACTCTCTTTTTGTGGCCGTATGTATACATATGCGTGGCCCCCTGCTATCGTGTCTTGTCTCTAGCGAGTCTTCTTTTATAGGTCAAGAACAGGGTTTTTTTTAGAATATTTCGTTTCCTTTTTTCAATTTTTCCTATCTACCCACACCAGATTCAAACTTCCTTTCTCAATATGCATGAAAATTATTTTGCTTGCCCATAACCTCCCGAATATATTGAGATATATGCTCCTATGTGCAATATTTTTTATTATCTTTCAATATTTCTTCCGAAATCTTCCATTCTCTTATGAAATATATCTCTCAATATGTATATTGTATGAATATATTAAAGATTAACCGAATATATCAAATCACCATTCCTCATAAGTCAACTTTCGATCATAAGAGAATAGCAGGCTTAGGCCAATTTCCTCTTGCCGCGGGTTTAATCCAACTCATCTAATTAAAGTTTAGAACCATCAAGTCAAACCCATCCATCATTAGTCCAATGTAAATACAATAAAAAAAAAATACACCTAAAACTATATGTTATGCAATTTAATAATTTTGTTTAGGGGTTAAAATTAATCTCTAATTTTTAATGCAGTAAGTGAATGATCGGATTATCAAAATTTAGATGTCAACACATTTGTATATCTTTTGTAATATAAATTGAAATCCACGACCTTCACTTCTTGAGACATATGTCGTGCGCTCGCCATTACTTTCAAAGCTTTAACCCTAATGGGGCTTTAAAAAAGAACATGGAAAGAAACACTGTATAAATGGCAAAAGAAACATTGGCCTCAAAAAGACTAAAAATATATCAGATGCTTCGATTCCAAATATGAAGTCCTAAACGATGACTCATATTTCATGTTGCAGAAAGTAAGCAATTAAATAATAATAAAGATAGAACAAGAAAATAAATTAGATACTAGATTTACGTTGTTCCGTCGTAGTGACCTACGTTCAACAAGAGAGTAACAATAAATTTATTATAGATCAAGCAATGCAACACTATTAGGATTGCAAAGCTTCAATTTCACTTAATAGCCCATGCATTGGTTAGCTCTACAAGTTTTATGAAATAATTTCTCAATCTCATAAATAAATTTAACAAATTTTAAACTCCCAAGATTTAAGCTTTGTGGACGCCAAATTTTTAATTGACATTTTAATAAAAGGTAAAGTGTCGGGATTAGAATTTTTGTGATAGGATCATTTTTTTTTTGATTAAAAAGTGTTGTTTTTCATTTATTGTTCATTGGCCCCATCATTTATGGGTGATTTCTTAACCATATTTATCGAAAATTCAAAAAGTCAAAAGTGGGTCAACTTTTTGACCAAAAAGTTACCCCAGGTCAAAATTTCATTTTTTTGTACAAAAAGTTCATAAATAGTCCCAATTTCATTTTGGCCAAAAAAGGTTTTAAAAAATCAAAATTTTGACCATAAATCGGCCTCTTAGTGATTAATCACTAAAATGTTGACTTTTAATTAAACTTTTGACCAAAAAAATTTGAAAAAATTGAAAACTCACAAATCACTTTATTTCAGCTTCAATTTGACTTTGGCCACAAAAATTTCACAAAAATCGATTACGAATATATTTTTTCGAATTCTTTTGGATTTAAGTTTGGAATCAATAAAAAATAAAATTATTCTCTTTTTGGTCATATTTTGACTTAGCTTCTTTTACGACATTTGATTTAGATGTCATTTTAAATCTACTCGTGCAACCAATTTTGTGGTTTGGCATATTGAGGCAAACATTTCAATTTTTAGCCCTAATAAGGGGTTCCAGTTGATTCTTCATGATTGACAAGATTGTACCTCTAATCAACTAGTTTTCTCAAGGTGAATTCAAAAGTCAATTTTGGAGAAATTTCAATTTGATGGATTTAGCTGTCTTGAACTTTGGAAAATCAAGCTAATGAGCTTCAATTGATGCAATTCAAGTTGATCCATTTTAGACTAAGATTTAATCTAATAGATTGAGGTTCAATTTCATCATTGACTCTAAATTTATTTTTGACATAAAGTTCCGTATCATCATTCTAATGTCAATTTGAATGCTTTAAGCCGTCATGAGTGTAGTTAATTAAATCAATTGATATTTTGTTGTATCAATTGAAGTTAATTTCGATCAATTTGGTTTTTGAGGACAGAAATTGCATGAATTGCGCTAATTGACAAGGAATTTTGAATTTCAATCAAGTTGAATAAGTACCAAAAGTCTATGGATCATATTTGATAAATAAAAAATTTATAAACCACATTACATATTACGTTAAAGTTGAGAGATCACATAACTTTAAACAAATTAAAAATTTAAGAATGGCATTGTACATTATACCATAATTCAGAATCATTCGTGCCATTATAAGTCAATTCAAACTTTGAAGCTAGCAAATGGGATTGAACACCGGAGAGATGTAGACTTTTTCTGAATTGGGATGCCTGCACGATAACTTAATTTTAGCTACGGAGTAATATAATATTCTGCCACTTGTTAAGTTGACTATAATTGGAAGTAAGATTTTTCAAGTCACTTCCAAAATAAAAAGAAAACAAAAACTACACATTTTAATAAAACCACTTACCTCAAATGGTAAATTTCAAGTTTTCAAAGCTTACCTTCCTTATATAATTATCATTTTTTTTGTCGTATTAGTGAAAATGCCGGCTGAGGAAGCAATGAAGCTACAACGAATGAGTAGTTGTATCATTATTATTATTTTTTTCCCACATGCTAGAAAAGTCTACCATCTAATCTTGAATGCCATTAATCTATACACATTAATCTAAACTTATATCCACCAATCAATGGACTTCATTAACAGGAGAACTTTGAAAAATAAAGTTCACGTTGAGAACGAGTAAAATGCCAAGTCAACTTTGTTTTTTTATCGTACATATGTACTTGATTGATGAGAGAAATCAATTTAAGGGAAAAGGGCTCATTCCCTTTAAAAATCCTTAATCTTAGGTTTAGTCTTAATTTTGCTTTAATTTTTTTTTGTCTCCTAAAAAATTCTCTAACTTTACTCTAGTCCAAAATCTGCTCCCATTCCCGAAAATTGTCACTAATTTCTTCAATATTATTAACATTAAAAAAGGTTGCTATTGTTTTTAAAAGGTGAGGGTTTTGAGGGTTTTGAAAGTAGGTTTTGATTATAAACTTCTAATTGATGTTGATGTCGATAATTTTGAGCAAACTAGTGGCAATTTTTTGACATGTGGGTAGATTAGATACTAGAGTGAAAGTTAGGGATTGTTTTACAAGAAACAATAAAAAGTTCTGGGTAAAATTAGGATTAAACCTAAAGTTTTAGGTGTTTTGGGTAATTGGACCATCAGGAAAAAAATTTAAAATAAAATTCCATATGTATAAAAGGATCGATCAACATGATTACTAATTATGAAAGTAGAGTTCGAACCCACAACAGAGAATTCAATAGAGACAATGACGTATCGTTCTAACCTAATTCTTTATTCCCCACGCGAACAACCTCGACGAGCTAATAAATCTCTAGCAAGAAACGACAAGCCCCATGGACGTTGCTATTCTTGATATTCAGTTGGTGGACAGCGATGTCTCACCAGAAGAGAAAATGGCATATTGGCATTACTTCACTTTGCTTGATTTATTCATGAATTGTTGGCTTTTGTCTTAGCCTCCTCTCATTCTCCTATTTAATGTCTAGGCGCATCGAGCTGTTGCATCATATTCTATAGCTAAAAATCCAAGTTTCACGATATATAAAAAGAAAATCTCTCTTATTCTAATCAGTCCACGGGGAAATTTGGTAAGTGATTAGAGATATGCCAACGTATGGTTTTTTTAATATATTCATGCGTACGTCTTTTGTAATATGAAATATATATTTTTGGGAAAATGACACATATAGTCTATGAATATTTGGCTTAATATGCAATGTGGTCCATGAACTTATAATTTGTTCAATGTAGTTCTTAGCCTTTTATACATGTTCATTTTAGTCCTTGGAGTATATGAAAATATTCAATGTTGTCTATAATCTTGAATTAATAAGAGGATTGCATTAAACATTTTTACATAGTTGAAGGTGTTATGGCTAGATCTATCACATAGAGGGAGGTGAATATGTGATATTGCGGAAATTAAAAGAATTTAAAACTAATATTGCAAAGGTACAACGTCTGGTGATAGAAAATGTTATGGGCATATCTTATCAGTGTGCAATTAACTCTATCACAAATAAAATGAGAGAGTAAGGGATAGAAAATTGCACACAAACAATTATAGTGGTTTGGCATTGACAAGCTTATGTCCACTTTCCCACACTAACATCCTATTGGTTGGATTCTACTATAAAAATCAATTAGTGGTTAGAAAATTTGAGTAATGATTACTCAAGCTTGTGTGAATAACTCATCACACACTCTCAAATGCTAAGTGATTACATATTATTGTGCACACAAAGACGAATGTATTTGATCATAAACACTCTTCAAACTTTGAAATTATAAGCTTTGATTCTCTTATGTTGTGTTTTTCCTTTTAGCTTCAATACCTCATTTGATGCTCCTCCTTGTTTAAGCTGACCATTAGATATATCTCTAGGAGGATTATCCAACCAATCTACTTGTTGGCCTAGATCTTGCTTAGAAGATTTGATCGCTTTGAGGTTGTCAAGGATAAAGCTTCTCATCGATTCTACTGCTCATATAGCAGTTTGGGTTTTCACAAGTCAAGTACTTCAATTTGAAAAAAATGCTTCATCTTAAGTCCAACGTTCTAGGAAATCCAAATATTAGAATACATAAAAATAGTAATAACTATTGTAAATACATTACAAAAGATTAGAAGATGTGCAAGCATTGTCCTTAAGGATAATTTTGTCTCTCGTAGTACAAAACTCGATACATAAGACTTCAGCAACTATCCTCTTAAGATGTAACATACTTTCTTCTATATTCCATACTAAATATTAGAAAGAATGGAACAATGTTATGTGTATAACCCAGCAAAAAGAAAGGGAAAGATATGACAACATAGTGCATCTTCAAAGATTGTAGTTTGAAAATATTTAAACAAGAGAAAGAGAGAGCCATTAGGAGACCGTCATAAATCAATTGGTAATTAGAAGGATGACCGTTATAAAATTATGAAGAGTTTATGAAGTAATAAATCAAAAGTTATAAAGTCATTAGACGACCGTTATACAGCTGTTAGAAAGCCGTTATATGGCCGTTGTTAAACCATTACAAATTGGTGACTTTAATGACAATCTAATTTTTTTATAAAAATATTATGGTCATAATTTCTAATAAATATTTCAAAACTATTGAAATATCTAACAATCCTCCACATATTTCAAAAAGTTTTGAAAAGAAAAAATATAATAATGTTGGGTTATTGGAGACTATTGCATCGAAACTGGTGCTTGTTAGGCTATGGACCGGCCATAGGAAAAATGAAATACAATTCACGAAAATCATCAGTGAAGTTTGAAACTTCTATGAATCAAGACTTTCTTTTTGTGAATTATAATTTTCATCAATCACATTACACTCTCACAAACTTTGTTGTTCAAATGCAGTTTTGCACTAATATGCCATGTGCATGCTTAGTTTATTCATAAGTACTTTAGAGATTATCGTCAATAATTCTCATAGGAGCGGCCCCGATTCCATCAAGTCTATTTTGCAGCTTAATACACCACTAGCAATGATTATGGAATTTTATTAAGAGCTTAGTTCAACCTCTTTTTCTTTATAGTTTTGCACTATTTTCACCTTATGAGAAACACAATTTTTTTTTTTTTTTGGGGTAAAGTAGAGACACAAAATTTTTAATAGTTCACTAGATCAACAAATGACTTGTTATTTCCCATATGAACATAATTCATGGGATTGCCAATCACATAGGTTGGGTTACCATCACTGTTGATTTTCTTCAATTGGCTTGATTCCATTCCCCTCGATGTATAGTCAGAGGATTGGCCAAAATCAATTATAACTTAACATAATCGATTGATATAAATCCTTTTTTTTAAGGAATTATTTTACAACGTCACATCTTGGCCTAACATCTTTTTAACATTGAAAGTTCCATTCTTTGCAATGGCTATTGCCTTTTGGTAATCACAGTGTCTCGACATAGGTGTCGTTTCATTTCCATAGGAAACATACAATATGAAATTTCTCAACTACTCAGCCTTAATTTTAATGAGTTCGAGAAATTTTTCTTCTTCCCAAGAACTTGAGTAGTTACTTAGTCACCAATATAAATATTTTCTTCTCCTTCCTTACTAGAGGTTAGGAGGATAAAGCATTATGTTTTTAGCATATATGCCTAGTAGCACTTGAGTCTAATTCCAATTCTTTTGCATTTGCCAAAATATTGGCTTGGAAAATGACTATTATAATTACATCATCAGATCATTTGTTTCAATCAAGTCAAATTTTGGTTTAGTAGGATTGTCATTTCTTCCACAATTTTGTTTGGTTGATTTCAAAGTTACATCATCTCTACCAAGGGTGAACACATATCTTATAGTGGATTTTGTCTCATATGAATTCGAGATCTAGTTATCCTTTTAATACAACAAAAAATTCACTATGTATGATGACCTAATTTATGGTTCCTCGAATAATATTAAAATCCAATCCAAGAACACCTTCACCAATTTATTTCTAAGTCAAAATTGACGTGTTCAAGCTTGTGGTGATTTCATAGGTCTGATATGATATGTTGGTTTTGAGGTCTTGTTTTGAGCTTGACTCAGGCATCATGCACCTTGTCAGCCACGGGATCCCCAATGACATAATCGAATGTGTGACCTAATCGAGTGTGTCAAGAAGGGTGGGGTGGTGTTCTTCAACCTCCCGATCAAGGAGAACGAGAAGTATGCCAATGACCAAGGCTCCGAGAAGGTGGGATGCGCGGAGAAAAATAGAGGAAGCATCATTTGGTTTTGATGTCCTTCTTCTTTGAGAAAGAAAGAGAAAAAGCTTTGAATAAAAACAGAGGAAGCATCTTTTGGGTTGAGCGTTGTTCTTCTTTGAGAGAGAAAGAGAAAAAGACTTGAAAATTGAAGTGAGAAGAGAGAAACTTTCAAGCAAGAGTTTAGTATTTACTACCTTGCCCTTTTTTTTTTGCCACCAAGCTGAGCCAAGCCAAGCCAGCCAATCGAGAAACAAAACCTTTATATTTTCCAGCAGGTCCCACTCATAGGACACGTGTCAAAATTTGAGTGGCACATGTGCGCCGCGTTAGTGGATGAAATGATGCGCTCATACCATTAAATATTTTCTCGAAGTTTGGATATTCTCAAATGTCATCCAAAAGTCATTCTGTTATCTTTGTTTTTGAATCACTTTGCCTTTATCCTAGGAATCAAGTTTAGCATGCCTTTATCCTAAGAACTGAGTTTAGTAGGTCCTTCAAGACTCTTTCCTCTTTTGTTTATATGTCCTATCTTTTTCAATCTTCCTAACCATATTCCATGACTTCACATTCACTAGCTATCTCTCTCCCTTCCTTGCCTTGGAAGAATTCTAGGAGTTCCCTTGTGTTGATCCTCTACTTTCTAAATTCACATTCCCAAATGCAATTTAAATTGCCTTCCCATTCCCTTCCCCAACTTCACTTCCAACCCTATCTCTTTCCAACTTTCTCTTTCCACTCAAAAAGACAAAAAAAAATCGATATCGATTCACTAGCTCCATTCCAATTGTCCTTGTCCTCATCCTAAGTCTTCATTAAATTCATCCCGGTAAAAATCTCGTTCCCTTTGAGATCCCATCAACAGTGGACCCTTTGAATCAAGATCGAGAAAGAAGCCCGCAAGCAATTAGTTTTTGGTGTTTTGATAGCGACCCAATCATACCTTACAAGAGTTTTTTTTTTTTTTTTTCAGTTCTCAGGTTCGACTTTCCTAGTTCACTGTAATAATCCATTTCCTTCTTTTTCTCCTCTTTCTCTGGCAAGTCATCTTCAATTGGAAAAAGAGAAGAGAAAAAAAGAGAGAAATATTTGCTAAATGTGTGTAATAACCTGCCAACTAGCAAACAAATAGAAAATTCAATTATGGGGATCTCCTTCAGTTTTTATTCCCCTCCATTTCCTCATTTCGTGGTAGTGGTGGCGACGGCGGTGGTGGCGGAGGTGAAGGCGGCGGTGGTGGCAGTAGCGGAGGCAGCGTTGGTGAAGGTGGCAGAGGCAGAGGCGGTGGTAGCAATGGTGGCGTTAGAGGCAGCAGAGGCGAAGGTAGCAGCGGCGGAGGTGGCGGCAGCAGAGGCGAAGGAGGTGGCGACAAAGGCGGCGGCAACGGCGGTAGAGGCAGCATCGACAAAGGCGGCGGCGGAGGCGGCGTCGAAGGTGGTGGCGGCGAAGGAGGCGGCAGCAGCGAAGGCGAAGGCAACAATGGTGAAGGCGGTGGAGGCGGTGGAGGCGGCAGCGAAGAAGGCGGTGGCGGCAAAGGTAGAGGCAATGACGGTGGCAAAGGTGGAGAGGGCGACAGTAGTGGTGTCGTTTTGCTTTGTCTTCTGACGCTAACAACCTATTGGCATATCTTATCAATGTGCAATTAACTCTATCACAAATAAAATAAGAGAGCAAGGGATAGAAAATTACACACAAACGCTTATAGTGGTTTGGCGTTAACAAGTTTAGGTCCACTCTCTCATGCTAACAATCTATTGGCTGGATTCTACTATAAAAATCAATCAAAGGTTAGAAAATCTGAGTAATGATTACTTAAGCTCATGTGAATAACTCCTCACACACTCTCAACCTCTAAGTGATTACATAATATTGCGCACAAAGACGAATGTATTTGATCGGAAACACTCTTCAAACTTTGAAATTATAAGCTTTGATTCTCTTATGTTGTGTTTTTCCTTTTAGCTTCAATACCTCATTTGATGCTCCTCCTTGTTTAAGTTGACCATTAGATATATCTCTAGGAGGATTATCCAACCAATCTACTTGTTGGCCTAGATCTTGCTTAGAAGATTTGATCGCTTTGAGGTTGTCAAGGATAAAACTTCTCATCGATTCTGCTGCTCATATAGCAGTTTGGGAATTCACAAGTCAAGTACTTCAATTTGAAAAAAAAAATGCTTCATCTTAAGTCCAACGTTCTAGGAAATCCAAATCTTCAAGAAATATTTTGGAAAACTTTCCTTTGGAACTCCTTATATATAAGGTAAGAAATCCAATCAATTGCCATGAACATTTGCACGAATATATTGACTCATTTCTAACCGTTTGACATAATATATATGGAATGAAATAATTAAGTCATAACTTCAGTTATGATTGATAAATCACATCCCATCAGATTTTCTATCTGAAAAATATTTATCAAAATTACTTAGAGTTTACGTCTATGCTTTACTTGTTTAAGAAATAAAAAAATCTATATAAATCAATTCTTGGCGGTCCGATTTCCACTTGGAAGCAGGAACTAGACCGAAAATCACTAGTTTTAATTTGATGGGATTGATTCCCAAACAAGCGTCCCTAGAACCGTCTATATATGCTCACCCCTACTCATCACGGGAGGGGTGCTGTCGCGGAAAAAGGAGGCTTGCGTGCTTCGGAACGTACCGGCGCAAAAGATTCTGGATGAAGTTTCGATTGCTTGATGTGGTGGCGTCGAGCACGGATGCACACTGGATCTACATCGTTCGCCTTTTGTGGACGATAAAGGGGGGACGATACGTGAATAGCAGGGATCCAACCGATGGGGTCGGTGTTGACGCTTTTGCCAGCTGCGCCTGGTCCCATCGGCACACGGGACCCGACACCTTTACTTCACATCTCGAGAAGGAACGTACTCTGTTTTATGTCGTCCACGAAATTGTCCACTTGCGGTAACCTGAGTAAATTGCAAAGAGAGAGGAGCTTCCTCTCTCCTTTTGTTTCGGATGGAGACCAATGGTCCCTCGGTTTGCCTCGGATCTCGACACTTGTCCACTCAATCGAACAAAAGAATTCTTGATAACGAGCGAAAGCCGGATACTTGTGGTGCTATTAACCCCCTTTTTTCCTCTCGTTCCGGCGTCATATGGTTTTTTCCCCTTTTTCTCTTCACGGAATCAGTTGAATCATTCCTTTGCTCGGAAGCCACTCCACAGACTTTTCACTCGCTCATCAACCCAATCGTTTGCAAAGCCCCTTTTGGAGGCCTTATGCATCCTCACCCCAGCCAGCCTGCTAAATCAGTGGCCTCAAGTAGTTGAGGAAGAATGTAGAGTCTATCTATCCGGGACTGTATAGAAAAAATCAATAATTTGGAAAATGTTTTTCTAATTTTTAAGCATTTTCTAAGGTTTTCATTGTCAGTAACAACAACCGATTCCCCTCTTGCTATTCTTTAGGGAGCTTTGATGTTTCCATCGGTCCGGTGGATTCTTTCCAAATGAACTGAGTCAAAACGACCATTAATGGTGGCTCACGACTGAAATAAGACAGTTGGACAAGCACATTGTGAAGGACTATCAATAATGAGCTCGAGGGCCACGCATGATGGCCAATTAAATTTGGAGAGCGACTTCTTTCAGATTCTCCTATTGCCTATCATAAGCTGTCGGTCCATGAAGATGTGTGGCTGGAAATTGAAGAAGCGAAGATCAAATTGGGTCATAGCCGACAACCACCGAATCAATCAACCATTTCTGCAGGCACTAACTGTTATTTGGACTCTTTTGTCATTTTCCTTTTTTTTTTTTTTTTTTTTTTTTTTTTTTTTTTGTCTATTGCCTTCTATAGCTAGAGACTCCCGATGGGCCCAAAGAGAGAGATTGAGCGGCCAAGACGGAACCGAAGTGAGTCATCCCAGACAACAACACGATCGAGGCATGCCCACTATTGGACACGATTTTTAAAAGTTCCCCTTCTCCATTTTCTTTCTCCCTTCTTGAATGATGGTGACCCAACGTGATGACTTATGTACTCAGTTTGCTCCAAAAAATGACACCCAAGGTCCCTACAATTTGGTCCCATCCAATGTCATTTTTAAACTCTTAATTTTTTCAATACAATCTATAAATTTTTCTTCAGCATGTGGTGCTGTCCTGAAATTTTGATTTTTTTTTAATATGGTCATTGAATTGTAGTCTAACGTGCAATGTGATTTAAATGGACATTTAATAATAGTTCATTAATCATATTAATCAAATTAAAAATTTAAGGACAGCATTACATATTTGGTTAAAATTTAAAGGTGAGCTAAACTGTCAAATTTTCAACTTTTATCGATTTATATCCAATGAATTGATGTGGCAATTGCATTATTTTGGAGCAATCTTACTATCGTGACCCATTCTTAAAATTTGTTTTGCTCGTTTGGTGATGCCATGAGTACACACGACCATAAGGATCAACAGTCCTCAAATTAGTTTGGGCATCTTTTTCCATCTAATACGAAGGACCCCAACATCCAGGATAATCGTAACCTCTTATAGCCATCCCTGAAATGCATTACTTAATCCACGGAGAAAAAATTTAGAGCGAAAATTTTTGCAGCACATGCAAACACGAAACTCATCCTTCCTTGGAACCCGTCCTCATCCAGAGTCCAATATAAGCTGATCAAAATTGGAAGAACCAATCCAAAATAATGAATACAGAATTTCGGAAAGTACGAAATTGCTGAACCGGAGGAAAGTACATTGAGCACGAGGACCCGACGACATGAATGGGAAAGGACCCTATCCACAGCCGCAATCAGCGTCTAAGCCGAAAGAACTGCCATTTCCCTTATGCTCACTGACTGATCCGAATTTGAGGGCAGAGATGTCGTTATGCGCGACAAGAAACTCACTATCTGAATTAGATAAGAAAGCCAAGAACCATAGTCCACTTGTTCATGGATAAACCAACTAGGCAAATGCAAAAGGAATTTCACGATGCATCTTTTTTTTTTTTTTTCTTTTGTGGAGACATTGAATGAGCGAAAATCAGGATCCAATCGTAATTTTAATCAGATTTAGAGGCAAGCTGTTATATCGGAACGATTAAATTGGATTCATGGGTTTAATAACATGGCTATGAAAAGAAAGAAAATGCCAACTAATGCATAAAACTAAGAGCCATAGGTCTCACTAGCTCGGGTTTCTACTTCATAGTGACTAAGACATAGAAAACAATGCTACACCTAGTAGTAAACATAATAGCATAACTAGAAAAGTTAGAGGCTCAGTCTGAAAGGTCAAGAAACTTTGAGAGGACTGTTAAATCAACTATCTTCCAAAGGCATTCGAACATAATTTTTTTTAAGAAAATAAAAACTAAACTATGCAATGGCAATGCATTTGGAGCATAACCTACATACCTAGCCTAATCCTCGGCCCATTTAGCTTGACTGTCTTGGTGATATTCAAGTTGCTATGACAACAACCAGTGTTGCGTTCGAGGTCAAAGTCTTTGCCGGAGCAATTTTGGTTCTTTGGCTTAATTACTTCTCATAAACTATATGCATTGGTAAGGACCGAGCAGGGACCATTGCATGGAGTAGTGGTGGGTGTCATAGTGACTCCAAAAGCGGTCCCTAAAACGAATTGTTGCAAGTGCAGTTTTGCATTTTTATTATCCATGTTCTGTTACTAGCTCTTTTTTTTTTTTTTTTTTTTTTTGGTTGGTGTTCCGGTACTAGTTGATTAGTGATAATTTTGTTACTAATAAAGGATATTAAAATAGAAATTTAAGTAATTCAAGTAAATAAGAATTGTATGAGGAAAGAAGAAAGAAAAGCAAAAGACCAAGGAAAACATCACAAGGCTATGCAATGGGCGAGGTCAAAAGATGTTCAAATCCGAATAAAAGAGCACAGTACATTCTAAAACCTCAAACACTGTTTTGTTGTATTCCTTCCCCAAGACTTCTTTGAAATTGAGCCTCCTCCATAAGCATTCACACAACTAAAAAGCTCAATGGCATGACTTGCAACAACCCATGCCAACTTAGACAAGCTAAGGACGTGATTTGAAAGCTTGAGAGCAAAGTCGACGAAGGAACATGCGACACCAATCATAAGAATGAAATTCAGTTTCTCGAGATCCTTACAAGTAAGACTATAGTTCCAAGTTACCATCCAACTAAACAAAGAGATTTGGTCACTCACTAATGACTATTATTCATCAGTAAGTTATTCATCTCTAAAATTATATTGTTTTCATGTACAACTTGAACTATGCATTAACAACTGTCATTTATAACAATTGACGATTGTCCTTACATATTGCCAACACTTCCTATTGCTTCCTTTTGATGTTGTGTTGCTCAAAGCTAACCTGTTGAACATGATTTAATAAGTGTTGAACTGGATTTTACGATACATCCCTCACAAGAGATGTTTTATCAGGGCTATTTGAATGTAAGAGAGTAAGAGATCAATTTCGGCAATCGACATCAATTATAACTTATATTCGAGTCAATTAGGAGGATGAACCAACATATGATGATTTGCCCAATTTTGTTAGAATTACAAAGTGATGACTCAAGTTCATTACCATAAGTATGCATTTATTTTTTATTTATTTATTTATTGTTGAATCTAAATACTCAGATAAGTTATTTGTGCTTATTTTGACATTTACACCCTACCAACACATCTCTTCTTTGAGAAGATTGATTATGGGCCAGTCTCTCTTTAATCATCTTGGCCACTATTGACAATTCTACCGGATGAACATTCTCTGTCACCTAAAGATTGACATATGGTTACAGTAGAGTCGTGTTTTGACTTGGAAGACATTGGTGCTTTTATGCACTTGCTTTAACTGGAAAAAGTACTTGGATGGCTTCCAAATCACTATCATTCCTCGAATATTGTCCCCCAAAAAGCAATTCATAAAGAATTACAAGACAAAAGTATGATGACTTAAACGGCAACATTAACATGATTTTGAAAACTTCATATTTGGTTTTGGGAGCAATGCGCGCAGCCACTACCATATAATCAATATAATCACACATCTCATACGAGATCGCTTGATTTCCTCTAGTTAACGTAATTTTTGTATATCAAAGAAGCATTTGAAAGTCAATATAATCTTCCTTTTACCAAAAAAAAAAAAAAAAAAAAAAGGCATTTGAAATGGGTGGATTGAGATCCAAAACAATTTACAATCTCACGTATCCAAAACACCTCCCATGTATATGTTACTTAGATAAAAACTTCACGTCGAATGAAAAAAATTAAATAATGAAAAATTTGTAAGTAAAATAAAAACATAAAAAATACTTATAAATTGAAATACTTATGAAGACTTAGGGTTGCAAAATGGGTTCTATACCCATTTTGTGACTCAGATTCAATGAGCTCAATCTCATACCCATTTTAGGGTATTAACCCTTATTTTTAAATGAGTAATAAATGGCTTGAGAAAAAAATGAAAGAAATCAACAAATTTTAAAACTCATTTTGTAATTTTCCTCCATTTTTTATTTATTTTTTACTATTTAGACTCTAGATTTTGTCAATCAATGACTTTGAAATTGATCGATTCATATATAAACAAAAATAACGTTTAAATAATTTACAAATCGAGCTAAAAATAACGGAGATTAGATATTACTGCTACTCAAGTATGTTTCAACGAAGGGATATCTCATATTTTTCAAATAAAATAATATGAAAAGTAAAATATAAAAATGAAAAAGAAATTAAAATTAAAAATCTAATTTATTGAAAAAAAAAAATTCTTCTTTTTCCCCGTTCAGAACTTTAGCCACTGTTTCTCTCTCTCTGAAAAAGAAATCCACTTTCTCTCTCTACTGCAACAGAAAAATGGCGGCGACCACCAGAAGAAGGACCTAACCCGAGCCGACCAGGCCGGTGGTCTGCTCCCTCTCCGGCGGCTTCACGCACCGCCGTCCTCTGCTGCCTCCTTCTCCTCCTCCTCCTCCTCCTCCTCCAACTTTGCATCCCATGCTTCCGCCGCCACCATCACCTCCTTCTTCCACAGATCTGCCTCCCCGACGCGCGTCAACCTCCACTACCTAGCGCAGCACTCTCCTTCCATCTGCTCCTCCCTCGATCGCCCCACTTCGCTGTGCCGGTTCGCAGCACAGGGTGGCCAACTCGTCAGGCCGAGCAGCCAGAAGCCGATGTCGCGGAGGACTTGCAGTGCTCACGACGACGCATCCCAGCTCGTTCCAACCGAGCGCGAGTGTCGGGCCTGTCGGCTACGCGCTGTCGTGGAGCAGTATTTTTTTTTTTTTTAAACCCCTAACGGAGTCGAGCGAGCAAAATGAAAGTAGCTACATGGGTTGGGCCGATAAACTAAATGGGTCGAATACGAGTCATGTGCAAATCCATATGGACCACACGAAGTTAGGCACAAATATCTTAAACTCATTTCCACCTATAAAATTTTAAGCGACTCATTTGTAACCTGACCTCCTAAAAGTGAGTCATAAAATGGGTTTCTAATCCATATCGACAGTTCGGATTGAACAATTTCAAAGTTCGTCAAGGACAGCTAAGAATTGGTGTTAGATAATGATAATGGACTTGCTGCGGTAATTCATGAAGCGACAAAATGGAATTAGCAGGCGATCGTACGCACCGAATATCAAATGCAACCAAGTAGACCTGACCAGACTCAATGAGAACACACGCTACATGTGGAGGAAAATGATAAGTACAAATTCGTGGATGGCCCTGGTTGCAGAGAACTCTGGTACAGAGCGATGCAAGTGTCCTAATCACTGTAAAAATCAGGCTTGCGATGATGAATCCCATGGTTTTTCACTCAATTGCAATCGCGACGCACCTGAAACAAATCAGATCTGAGCTCAATGCCTTCCGTTTCGCTGGGAGCCAGAGATTCAGTTGAAGAAACGAATCGAGAAACGAGCGGGGGACGTGGGATTCTTACCCGGATTTCTGAAGCTTCGATTGGCGATAGGAGGATCACCGGCAGATGTAGATGCAGAATCCAAACTCGGACAATAGATTGGGATGCCTCTAGGGAATGAAAAGCTTGCACGGGCCAGGTTAAGAAAATGGCCTAGAAAAGAGTAGGGAGGCGTGTCTGTTTGGGCTTGGGCTCTCCGGAGAGTTCAAATGGCCAAAAGGACACCGATTCTTAGGACTTCCTGTCGTTGAAAGAAAATACGAGGATTCGCATGACTTGGCCTGGGAAAATTGGCTTAAGGAGATGACATGATGCACTTGGAATTTTTCAGCGGATGGGTCAATGTTGTGCCATAAAATTTGTGATTCTACTTGGCTACCACGAAAGACATTAAAATCTTCAATCATATCATGATTCGCATGGGAGAATAAAGTTATATAATTAAAATAAGTCATTACCATAGAATAATCTTAAAAACAAATATAATTGTGCACAGTCAGGCATATGTAGTCAAAGTGAAAGCGAGTTGCTAATTATTGGATTCTCTATTTGGACTTGAGATAAACAATACTGAAGTTAAAGTAGGCAGACTAGAACCACTTTTTCGTGATGAAGATGTAGATCCACCATCTCATACATTAGATACATTTGCTTTCTTATTCATGAGATCATACTAATATATTCGATTTCTCTTAACCCTCCACACAAACCCTAATAGAAATGCAAACCCTCTCCAATAATTACGGCCAACCAATGACGACCCTAACTAGTTGAGCTGCCTTCAACGCCACCACAACAGGCGCACCCTCCGACATCGTGGTGGCGGAGGGGGCCTCCAAATCAGGAGGCGTGACCATCAGACCTGAAGGCTGGTTGCCGTTGGCGGTGGCAAGCTCAACAACACCGGCTCCTCAAGCACCGGGGACATAGAAGAGCTGGACATCTGAGAGTATGCTTTCAATCATGCCTAAGGGCAGTGGACGTTAACACAACACGTTGGCGGTGGGAGGGGGGAATTGTCATTGACGTGACGCTCGCTGTGGCCGACGACCATGGTAGTAGTCATCGGACATGTGGTAGAATCCCGCGGAAGGGGAATATTAGTGAGTACGATATATCTTGACACTTTTATCTCCTGCCATGCTTTAAAAAAAAAAAAAACACATAAATAAATCCGGTGGCAAATAAACTAACTTAAAAGAGAAATTATAACCTCCGACCATTGAATAACTCAGCCCGACACGCTTTTCTTATGGAAAACGACCCGAGTTAATGTGTCCTTCACAAAGTAAAACATCGCATGGCGTTCCCCTACAACTTTCTCGTCCACGCCATTCCTCGTCAACTGCGGGAAAAATCACCGCACCCCCGTCGCCGCCAGGAACACTAACGTCAACAGTGCCGGCCCCAGAAGTCCTGCATTGAGGTGGCGAGGCAGGGCTCATCGTGCTGCTCAAGGTCGAGCCCTAGGGCGGCGCTAGCCAGGACCACGTAGATCGCGAGGACGAGCTCCAATTCCAGGTACATGTGGACGCAGTAGAGCGCGAGGATCGGGTACTCGTGCAACCGAGGCCTGTACTCATAGGCGTGGAGAATCAAAACCTTGATCGCGAGCCGGACCGAAGCGAGGAGGATTTCGGGGACTCTTGGGAGACTTTCGCGTACTCGTGCGCCAACTACAAGTGCAGCCTGATTTTAAATTATTGAATTCGGCGGGCCTTATAGATTCAATATAAAACATGGATCAACGCTTTTTTATTATTAATTTTTTTTATAGGACAGGAAAACATCTTAGTGTTGGCCTTCTCAAGCACCTCCTCCACTCAGTCAACCACCGTACGGGATGCCAGTTGTGATCAGGCAGTGAGAAATTAAATGAATGCAGCTACAAGCTTTGATCCTTGATCCTTGATGTGGAGATCGGTCGAAGCGCAAGGACTGAATGATTCAACCCGACGGCCCTGCGATTTGGATTGAGATAAAAAGAAAAAAGAAAAGAGCTTACCTCATCTCATGAGTATAGGCAATTCTATAGAGACCATCAAATATGACAACCATGCCAAGTTTATCTATATCGCCGTGGATGTTGAAAGTATGAACAATGCAGTATGCACTAAACCGTCTGAAACATTGTCACAACATCTAGAAAGAGGAAGAATGGAAAGGAAACACATAAGCACCTTATGCATTAAGCCAGCCATTAGAATTCTAAGAGTATGGCCAACGAGGACCAGTAGCAAAGCCAAAAGAGTCGCCTTGGTATCTCCTGTTAAGATCAAGATACCCACTTCTACGAATCATGGGTGCTCCAAGCCTTGCATTGTTCAATCTCATTGGATTCATTTCATCCAAATGGGGAGCATATCTTTGCATCATAGACATGTTCGCTTGCTGGGACGATTTGAAACCTAGAAGTCCATAGGTAGATGTCACAGGCCCCCACTGGCTGTAACCGAGATCATTACCTGCCGTATACTCCAAGTTCTGATGCCCATAATTGGTAGGAGGACCACCACCACTTGACCATCTCTGATTTGAATAATATTTACTATCGCGCAGTCCATACATCCAGCTGGCATCATCAGAGCGAGTGGATTCTCGCCCACAATAAAATTTCTCATCTCGTGACATAGACATGCTTGGGCTAGTGTCTTGATAATTCATGCCCCTGACATTATTCTTAAAAGGAAGTTTACGTGATCTTGAGGATCGATCATTGACTGATGACTTGGGTGAGGGAGGACGAGAGCTTACCTTTACAGGTGGCTTCTCATCAATTTCTCTTCCGCGTGTTCCTCTACCACCTGCCTTTTCCCTAGAAGACTTCCCATTCATCAAATTGGGTGAGGGACAACGAGGTAGATCCTTCTCATCAATTTCTCTTCCACATGTTCAGGAACCATCGGCCTTTTGCTTGGTGGACCGAGCATTGAATGACAACTTCCTATCTGCCAACATAAGCGAGGGATGATGAGGGGTTTCCTTTGCAGGTGACTTCTCATAAATTTCTCTTCCACTTGTTACTATACCATTGGCCTTCTTCGCAGAAGTCCCAGTAGAATGGCTATCCCTGCTTTCTCTCCCGCTGTCATTTCGAGAAAAACTCCCAATTTGACCTTCAGCCATATCGACTCTGCCAATCAATTCTCCATGCCTACCCATTGGCATGGAGGTATCACTTATCAGTGACGAAGTACCAAGGCAAAAGCTCTGGTCATCTTTCGGATGATGAAAATCCAGCGATTTACTGCAGTCGTCCTCCTAAATTTTTCGCGTGATACACCAATTCTTCAGGCTCTTTTTTTATTTTGTTTTTCCCAATGCCCATTTTGCTAAAAGCAATTAAAATATAGGGAGCTTGGAAAATGATATACGGAACTATTAGACTAAAAACTATGGGTTGAATCAATTTGCATTCATCAATACGTCCTTTTCTGATATTTTTGAAATACCACCGTATGGATATCAGTTGTCAAATTCAGGAAGCACTTTTAAATAGTTATGAATTAAAATTAACAGACAAATGTTAAATAATAAAAAATAAAATGTGAATTTCATCTTCAACTTATTGTAAACCCAGAAAAATTTTATCCTAAAATTTCAATAATTGATAAAAAAAGAGAAAAAACAGAGATTATTAGGTAAGAATGTGGAAAACTTGCTCTGCATTTTCTTTGGCTTCGAAATATATTTCATCAAAGTGAGCGTAAATTTGGAGCAAGAAAAGTCAAGTAAAAAAAGGGATAATTGCCCAAATTTACCGATGTTTATCGGTTGTCAATTAGAATATGTAGTTATATTACCCAAATTATCATAAATAAATAAAAAACAGAGAGAGAGAGAGAGAGAGAGAGAGAGAGAGAGAGAGAGAGAAGTGAAATATATATATATATATATTTAAAAGATAGAATACATTTGATTCATTTTAAAGCCAAATGAAAATGCACAAAGGACCGTTAAATTTCTTCTGAAAAAAATAAAGTACTTTAATCTTCAAACCATTTATAAACTCCAATAGAAAATTAAAATGAGACGGCTGCAAAATAAAAGCGCAAAATAGGAGCACACAGTTCATCTAAAAGTCATAAGAATTGCCAGAGAATAAAATTTGTCTTAATGTTGCTTTTACCTCAAATTATCCAAACGCCACTTAAAATTTGCTACTACGCTACGTCCTTAAAATGTACTTTTTCAACGTAAAGTTCAAGATATAATTGAACCGACTAAAATCTTTAAAACTCGATTGCAATTTTTTTATCATAAAAGCACAAAATCCTATCCAATTAGAAAGAGCTGGCTTGAAGAGAGACTACTGAGCCTTGAGAGAGAGAAGAGAGAGAGAGAGAGAGAAAAAGCAATCAAGGAATGAGGAACATAATAGTATTATTGCCGGCTGCATGCCGATGGCATGATTGTCTAAAATGTAGCATAGACCTACATTAGCCTAGAGGCTTTTAGAGAGTTTTTGAGATGCAATTGCATCTCCCTAAAGCAATCCAAAAATTTTCTCAAGAATTTTGCAATTTTTGTTTTCCTTCAAAAAATAAAAATCACACGAAGAAACTTTGTCAAGCCATCTTCACAATTTGGCCATGCATGTCCATCGTGAATGTACCAAAAGAAAATAACATAATAGAGTTTTATTCCTCACTTCGCATGTATTTGTTTTGTCACATGATTTGACCCCATGGCAACCTATTATAGAAACTAAACTGCTTTATCAAGAGAGAATAACAGGGAAGTCAACGTCGTTGATTGAACTAATGATAGCCTTTATTCCTAATAAAAAGACTAAAAAGGAAAGTGCTAGCTCGCAAGCTCCACTGCCGGCATCTTGGTAATGGATTAGCAAGTCGTCGACCCAAAGGTATTGTCGTAAACATCAATGGAACAACTCTACTTGCCAAAACAAGCCTACAAGATTCCCGAAATATACAAGTTTACATTAGAAAAGAAATATAATTATATTTAAACCCAAGTGATTTTGCAACAATCGCTCAACAATCACTATGTCCACATAAATAATAAGCCATCATTGCAGAGTATAACGAGCCTAGATTGAGACTTGAAGAACAAGCCAATAAGTGGACCAATCACAAGTGAATACCAAGTGACATAGGCGCCAACTTCAAAGGATAGATAGGTCAACTCGCCTATTAGATGTAATCATGATCTAGAAGGAGCCATCCTCCCATTTTGAGGTTTGGCTATTCTCTCCTTTCCTCTCCCTTTCTCCCTTCTCTTTCGCGCCCTCCTTACCAAGCCACCCTAGGAACCATCTGGTTACCAAATGAGCGTTTTGGAGTTAGGTCCAAAAAGTTGTAAGTAGACTTTCCTAACTCTTTGATATGACAATATACTACACGTATCAATCTTAGGATCTTGTCATCGTTTACTTGTATTGGCTCATATTTTTATTCTTGTTATGTTTGTTATTTACTTGTTCTTGCATCAAGTAAGTTTATGGTCTCATATAAGTGTCGAGCACATCTAAATGTCGAGGAAGGGTCTCAGCAATTTGGATGTGTGCTGAGGTGGGTGCACAACCCATACCTGATCTAGGGACAACATTAAGGTGTGTTGTTATTTGGGATAAGCATTAGGTCGATATTGAAGTTGGTGCGAACAATTCCAAGTAAAAGTTAATATTTGATTAAGGAATATGTGCCTTAGAAATCCTAAAATTTGTCATGAAAGTGTAATTGAGTCTTAAAATTTGCAAAATGTGCAATTAAGTCCTAAAACTTGTCAAATTGATGTAATTGAATTATTATGTTAATATTGTTCAACTTGGCCAATAGAAAAGGCTAATATTGCTTTTTTCAAAAAAAAAAAAAAAAACGTTCTCTCTCTTAAGTGGCAATGGCATGGCTAAAACATGAAACATTAAACTAAAACCACATTTGTTTAGCCCGAATATGATTTTTAATACAAATTTATTTAAATTAAAATTAAAGAATAAGCTAATAATAAAAAGAAAAAGAAGTTGAGGAAAAGGAACCAGGTGACATGGGCTTTGCAACCCTTGTCACTACTGCCCCACCATCGTTGGGAAGGCTAAGATGGTGGGGGAATGGTTGGCGGGGGTTGCTAGGCCTCAGCTCTTGACCTAGACGAGAGTTGCGAATTTTCCCTAGATTGGATGAGGTTAGTCTTCCCTTGCCCAATTCTAGCCAAGGACAACTAGTGGTAGTTGACCCCCCACCAACCATTCCTTGCCATTGCCAAGGCTTGTAATGGTGGGGTGGTAGTGACAAAGACTGACTTGATTTTGCATGGCTTACCAATAAAATTATTTGCTTTGAATTGAGGCCACCTATATAGGTCAAAGCTATGAATTTTACTAGTTCATGGAGCTTACAAAGTATTTCATGAGCTTTCATATAGGGGTAAACACAACTTCTAATCAAGTTATAGGAAAGCAACTTTTCACTTAAATCTGATCTATGTGAATTTCCTACATTTCTTTGAGGAGTTGGATTTAGTTAACAATCCTTTTTTTTTTTTTTTTTTTTGCCCAAGTTTGTTATTAAATCAGAATTTAATCTAAGAACAAGGAAAGAGAGCTACAATAATTTATTTAGGGATAATACCATAAAAAATACTAGGCTAATACATCTATGACAAATTTATCACAAACTAATTTTTTACCATGAAAAATCCCAAATTGGTGCATCCGTGATAAATTTACTCCAAATGATCACAAAAAACTCAAACTAGTTCACTTATGATAAATTTACTCCAAATTAATTTTTTGATCGCTAGAAGCCGCAAAATTGTACATTTGAGACAAATTGGATTAATACTTTAAAAAAATCACAAAATTGGTACAATTGTGACAAACAAAGAGTAAAATTCTAAACTAGTATATCAGTCAATTGTTACCTATAATTCAACTCAGTAATTTGATAGTAAAATTTAACAAAATTAATAGAGGGTAAAATTGTCACCAAATTTATCAAAGGTATTCTAATTTGGGATTTTTATAATTAAAAAATTAGTTTGTAGTAAATTTATCACATATGTATCAGTTTAAGATTTTCTGTGATATTAACTCCATTTACTTATAATTGTAAAGATTATTGTCACCTATTGATCCCTAAAAAATTCAATTGAAATAACAACCTAAAAGCAAATCGAGAAGTTAAATTGCATTGACTTTTGGGTTGACTCTTATGGGTGGTTGGTCCAATATGTTGGTATTATTTTCTCAAAAATGCATTTACACAAGAAACTTATCAAATCAAGTTTTTTTATTGACTAGGTTTCAAGATTGAAGTTATCAATCAAGATTTGATTGCAAGTGATGCTAGGTTTGACTAACAAGCACATTGAGGATTAAGATCCTACCTTCCAACATGAGATGCACGACAATGAGAAATGCATCTTTTAGAAGGGTTTTGCTAGTATAACAGTTTTTGGGCTACTATGAGGATAAAGCTTACTGTGAGTTACAAATTCTTGAAGGAGTGGGCTTTATAATGATTTATAATTACTTGTCATTTAATTTTATTATGATTTAGAATAAACCATTATTATCATAGTAAATTGAAAACAGTCATCCAATTATTTCTTCCTTTAGAATGAGATGCACGCCTTGACTTTAAGGAGCAAGCACCAAACCCTCAAAGGCATATTCCTCACCATCAATGATAGGCTCGTTGCCGGCTTCTATGCACAATCATAGACAAGAAATCTCAAGGATATTATCAAAAAAAAAAAGAGTCCTAAAACCATTTCATTTATGGTAATTCTGTCTTTAACTTTTTGATTTGATCGATTTAATTTTATTTTTTAATGATTTACTAATGTAGTCATTTTAGTCAATTTTATTATGAAATCATTAAAATGACGTTGGCCATCTTACATGGCACAACTATCATTGAGTTGAAGAATTTTGAAATATTTTTAAAAATTTCTAAATTATTTAGTTATTCTTTTTCTTTTTCTTTTCCCACTATAACTAGTGAGGGTCCCTAAGGCTCGCTAGCTCCTGCCAAGGGTCGCGGTCCTTGCCCAGATCTAGGCAAGGCAACCTCATCCACCGTTGCTATAGCATTGCTCTTTTAGGCGAGAAAAGTATGACTGCCTAACTAGATTTTGGTTATATGAAGGACATGGCGTGCATCTCATCTTATAAACACATTGATTGACTAGCCTTTAAAAGAGAATTTTCTAGGTGTTTCCTCTAGTCCCCCAAAACAATTAAGAAATCTCTTAAGATTACATTGAGCGAGATCCTATGGTTGCGTTGATGAATCATTAAAAAAAGTTGTTGAACCCATTTGTAAGTGGTCTCTTGTCATCTTGACCGTTGGTTTTTTTTTTTTTTTTTTTTTTCATTCTATGTCTCTTGATTTTTTAAATGTCCAAATATAATTATATTATGATTATCAAAAAGTTTCTTTCGAACTGACAACACACTCTCTCTTTTGTATATGAATAAAAGAGGACATGTAATGTATGTGAATGATAAACAATAAATACGTATGAAGAGACATAAATGTTTAAAAATACAAAGTTGTTTAGGAAAGAAGTACAAATGATTATAAGTTAACTAAGATTTACATTTATAACTTTGAAAAATAAGAGTTATGGAATCACTTGACTATTTTCTTGATTATTTAAAGTAAGTTTTTGTCTATTTTATTAGACCTCATGATGGTTTATACGCCAAATCTTAAGAAAAAGAGGCATTGCATGTAACATAATTTTTTTTTTTTTATAATAATTTTCTGATATTGTTCTTTTTTTCTTTTCTTTTCTTCCTCTTTTCTTCTTCCTCCTCTAGCCAATGACCTTGCTAGCCTTGAGTGCGCCTTGCTAGCCCTTGGCGAGGTCAAGCCTCACAATGGCCATCACCCTATTAGAGGAGGAAGAATAGGAAAAAGAAAAAAAGAAAAAGAAAATGACGTAGTTGAGAAATTGTTTTTAGGAACATGAAATAACTATTTTTTACATCTTATTCTTGTTCCAAATTTATTCCTTGATCACTTTTCTATTTCTGAGAATGGAAAAATTTGTTGACGCTACTAAACGATTTTATGTTCTTTTTCTATTCCAAAAACAAAATAATAGAATTTTTGAGAAATAGAAATGTTACCAAATGGACCCTAACATAAATTTAAGAAACATTATTATCATCCTATTAATCATTCTCTCATGAAACCTTTTCTCTTATTGATTTTCAATTCAAGTCAGTAGATAATGTTGTTTTGATTATCTAGGAAGTCGTCTATCTTAATTGATACTCGCATTGTCTATTATAAAGCAACAATTGGACAAATAACGATGTGAAAGTAATTTGCATTTGAATAAATTAAGATCCGTTACCCATAATAGATATAGTTTTCACATTCTTAAAACAATTTCTGAGCAAAAGAATACGTTTAATTACTGCACAAAATTTATATTTCTAGAATAGAAAAAGAATAGGAATGTATATTGTATGACCCTCAAATTATTTTATGACATAGAATTTCTTTTAATCTTTTAATAATTTTCTGAGGTAGTTCTTTTTTTCTTTTCTTTTCTTCCTCTTTTCTTATTTCTCCTCTAGCCGATGACCTTGCAAGCCTTGAGGGCACCTTGCCAACCCTTGGCAAGGTCAAGCCTTGCCATGGCCATTGCACCATAAGAGGAGGAAGAAGAAGAAAAAATAATAAGAAAAGAAAAATAAGAAAATGACTTAGTTGAGAAATTGTTTCGGGAACAAGAAATAACTATTTTGTATATCTTAATTCTGTTCCAAATCTCATTTTTGAGAATAGAAAAATTAACTAACATTACTAAAAGAATTTCTATTCTTTTTCTGTTTTGGGAAACAAAAGAAAAGAAATTTTGAGAAATGGAAACGTTAATAAATGAATCTTTATTTTACCTAACATAAACTTAAGAAACATTACTTTCATCCTAATCATTCTCTCATGAAACCTTTTCTCTTTTTGATTTTCAATTCCAGTCAATATATAATGCAGTTTCAATTATCTAGGAAGTTGTCTATCTTAACTGATACTTGCAATGTCTATTTAAAACAAAAATTGGAAAAATAATGACATGAATGGAATTTGCATCTGAATAAATTAAGATCCAATACCCATAATAGATAAAGGTACAGTTTTCACATTGGAAGAGCTGAATTTTGTGCAACTAGATGTTGTAAAAATTGATAATACACGTTGGTTGAGAAATAGGTTAATTGGTAAGGAGAGCGTGGCGTTCAAAGAATTGAGCATGTTGAAAGAGAGATCTCAAGTTTTATAAATTATTCGAACATTCAAATATGATTTTTGTGTCTTGTATCTACATTGTCAATAGTATCGGACGTTTGGTAAAGAATAAAAGTTAAATACTAAATGTTAGTTAAAATATCTTAGGGAATAGAAAATAAATAAATATCGTTTTCCCTTTTCTTTTTAATAAGAAACAACTTCACCATATAAGTTAATTCCAAACTAATGCAATGCCCCATTAATTTATTAAAGTATTTAGTTAAACTGTTTATCTACAAGTCTATGATAATCACACATATTATCCACATTAGTGTTCTTTTTTTTTTTGTCTTGTCCGACTAATTTGTCAAAATATTTCAATATTATACGGTTGAAAGTAATTTGTAAAATTCAATTGAAATGAAATTTAATATTCTCATAAAATTTCATGAATTAGCATATTATATTGTAGTTTTAAATTTTTAATTAATCTTGCCCTAAAAAAAAAGAAAAAAAGAAAAACTAGACCTAAGTTCCGAAGGACTTGACGAGTCCTACTTCGAGTTAAGTTCCAACATAGTCAAGCGGTGGTTATTATTTGAATCTAATCTCATAGATTAAAGAAACATATCTCCTTTTCCTTATTCAAAAAAACCCTCCATCTCTCTCTCTCTCTCTATCTGCAATCTCCTGCTCTCAGCAAGAACTACGTTTCTGAGGGTCCTGTGCTTTCCCAAAAGGAGGATCAGGTTTCTTTTAGTTTTCCCACGTAATGTTTCCTAAGTTCTGAAACTGGGTTCCTCATTGTTGCTTCGTTTAGCGTAGTTTTGATTCGTTGTTTTCAGTACACGAGCTCTTGTTGGTCGTCGACGTTTTAAGCAACTTCTCTGGCATTGTGTTGTGGTCAAGCTTCCGGGACGTTGAACAATGTTGATCACGTATTTTTCCTTTTGGGCTAGTTTCACTTGGGCGCTACATGTCCTTTTGCATGTTGGCGATTGATTTGACATTCGTTGTTATGAACATAATATCGGATGGATTGCAAAGTGCCGCAATTTTGATAAATTTACGAACTTTCCTGTCTTTGAGGTCTTGACTGATCTTTGCTGGTCTTCAACAGGTGAATTGATGATAATGTGTTGATAGACTGATATTCTTTTCTTGGCCTGTACCTTGACTAATCACTTGTGATATTTAGGGGGATTTCATTCATTGGCACAAAACTGTTTTAGTTTATATATGCTCGACAAGGAGGGAAATCGGGGTAAATAATTAGGAAGGAAGAACTTAAAAAGTAGTTCATTAGTTTTAAGGAAACAAGAACTTAAAAAGTAGTTCATTAGTTTTAAAGAAATCCCTGGGGAAAAAAGAATATACAAGTTGTTGAACCATTTAGCAGATCCATGCGTTTGTAGTTGATGGAATAGGCTCGTAGATGATAGTATGAGAGCCTTTCCGTGAGAGACATATGGATTTTGCGCTTTGATTTCTTTTTTTTTTTTTTTTTTTTTTTTGGTTCAACGCTTCGATTTCTTGAATACTAAGATTTTGGGCCCAAATGCACAGCTCAAGTTACCAAATTATAATATGTAAGAGCTTCTTATCTTTGAAATTTCGGGCCTATTGGTTTCAGAGCAGGGCCTTGAATGGATCTGGGACATATTTATACATTTGCAGTTTCCTAATTTAGGTCGGTATCCCAATATTGTACCCATTTTTTTTTTTTTTTTTGGGTGATCAAGGATCCGTCGGATATATATAGTACCCATTTTTGCGATTGAGTAATGCTAAATTTACAAAAATTGGTCTTCTAGATAAAAAATTTCATTAGAGAATGTTGTACTAACGTGATCAATTGTAAATAGACAATGAAATAAGTCGGACCTACTCGACATTCAATAATAGCCTGTCACATCAATGAATATATAAAAGTTTGTTGACCCCTCTTTTTGGTGTCGTGGTTTTTCTACTTCCTTTTTTAGTTAAAGTACTCCTCAACACAATAACTTGATTATATTGCCCTTTGTTAATCACACTTTTCAGCATCCATCTTCCGCCACCGTTCTAAGAAAGTGTTGTTTCATTTTCTCTTGGTCGTGTCCCTTTTTTAATTAGATTCTTTTTATTTTTTTATGGGTCCCATGTTCACTCTACTTGTCTCGTTCCTTCTCTCCGATGGAGTTCTCTCTCACGTAACCATTCAACCTATAGGTGATCGTTTGAATTTCTAATCAAGATATGACTAAGTAAGATATAATATGAAACTAAGGGATTGCTTATTCACCATCTAGGGGGGTCTCATCCTCAAAAAGATGTCTTGAGAGGAGAGGTGGGCCGCAACGGGTTATAAAGTAGGTTAGCGGGCTTCTCCCAAGCGATGTAGGATAGCTAAGATATGCACCCGGATCCACCTTAACCTGGCTTTGATGCCAATCCGGGGGTCTCATCCCCAAAAGACATCTCGAGAGGAGAGGTAGGCCGGAGCAATCATAAAGCAAGTCAGCGGGCTTCTCCCAAGTGATGTGGGGACAGTTAGGATCCCCTTAGCATGCACCTAATGTCGAATATATTCAAATAATATAATGTACATTTTTTTTTTTATATAAATGACATATCAGTGCAAATAAACTTAAGGGTTCACAAATGGAGATGATAAAAATCTCTCGCGACACTCTTGTCTACTTTATTTTTATTTGTTTTTTTTTTCCCTCTTTTTTAATTATTTTATTTTTGTTTCTTTTTTTTTTTCCTTCCATCATTCTGTTATAAATTCTATTCAATAGTAAATTGTACTAATATACCTAAAATACTTAAATACCTAATAATTTATAAATATACATTTATATTTATATTATTGAATTTATACTAAAAATAGAATTTAAGTCAAATATATAAATAAAAATAGATTAAATTAAAAAAATAAATTGTTATTTTTTGTTATTTTGAATTGACCTCGACATGGAATAAGCGGAGTAAAGGACCTCAGTGGGCCAGGATTTGGGCCTAGGGGGCCATGGTTAGGGCTAATAGAGCCGAGGATATATACATGAGGCCCCGTTTGGGTGAAAAAATCTTTGTTCGTCCGCGAGAAGTCTTGATCAATTGTGTTTGATTTAATTTAGGAATTTATGCACAAACATAGGATTAACCTTAACACATTTTTTTTTTTTCCTTTAGATTGTTAGAATAGATGTTCCACCCATGGCATGATATGGGGCTATCGCTTGTATTGAGGTGTCTTTTCATGATGTTTACAACCCCAACATTGAAATGACCTACACCTGGTTTGAAACCACAATATGGATGGATGATGGGCGTGTCAACTGGATCCCTTTGCGGTTTGAGGCTTTGTTCATTAACTATGAAGGAGAGTTGTTTGGACCTCTTCAGTCCGGCAATGGTGGGCCTATAGCATGGTATGGGACTATTGCTTATATTGAGGGGTCTTTCCACGATGTTTACGACCCCAACGTTGAAATGACCTACTCTTGGTACGAAGCCATTATGGATGGACGATGGGCGTGTCGACTGGATCCCCATGCGGTTTAAGCCTTGGTTCATTAACTATGAAGGAGAGCTATTCGGACCTCTTCGGTTCGGCAATGATGGGCCTAGAGCTGGAGCAGGTGGTGCTTAGAGCACCTAGTTCGTATGGAAACTGATGATATTTTGTTTTTTGAGCGGCATGGCTTACTCAAGAATCACTTGGCTATTATCTTGATTATTTAAAGTAAATTTTTGTCTGTTTTATTAGACCTCATGGTGGTGTATACGATACATCTTAAGAAAAAAAATCCCTCTAAGCACTTTAAGACATTTGAAATGCTTGGTAGGTTGGCTTTGGAAATATGACACATATGGATTTTTGCACTTTGATTTATTTTTGCTTTTTTTTTTTTTTTTTTTTTTTTTTTAGTTCCACGCTTTGAATTCTTGAATACTAAGATTTTTAGCCCAAATACACAGCTCAAGTTACCAAATTAAAATGTGCAAGAGCCTCTTATCTTTGAACTTTTGGGCCTGTTGGTTTCAGAGCAGGGCCTTGAACGGATCCGAGCCATATTTATACAACTGCAGTTTCCTAATTTAGGTTGGTATCCCAGTATAATACCCATTTTTGCGATTGAGTAATGCTAAATTTACTAAAATTGATCTTCTAGATAAAAAAAATTACATTAGAGAGTGTTATACTAACATGGTAAATTGCAAATAGACAATGAAATAAGTCAGTCATATTGCACATTCAATAATAGCCTACCACATCAATGAATATGTAAAAGTTTGTTGGCCACTCTTTTTGGTGTCGTGGTTTTTCTACTTCCTTTTTGGTTGAAGTACTCCTCAACCCAATACCCTGGCTGTATTGCCCTTCGTGAATCCCACTTTTCAGCATCCATCTTCCACCATCGTTCTAAGAAAGTGTGGTTTCATTTCTTTTCTTGGCCGTGTCCCTTTTTAATTAGATTTTTTTTTTTTATGGGTCCTATCTTCTGGGATCCTCTCAATAAATAACTTTTCACCTCTTAAGAGGGGTTTTTCAAATTATGAAGTCTCTAGTGTCATTATTGCAAAGTTTTGAATTCTTTTAACTTCCTTTCTTTGGTGGCATTTTTTTTCTCTAGATAGAGTTGAATATGTGCACTAGATAGAAGGTTTTTCACAATAATTTTATTCACTTGAGCCACAATTCTTATACGATGATCTACTTGCTATTGTTTCTCTTCGCTTTCAAACAATCCACACATTGCATTTCGAGACTATAAAAACCTAGTTGATCTATGAGTTATTGAAACATTATGTCAAGAAAATGATGGACTTTTCCTCAATTCCCATGCATAGGCAAGTGGACTATTAGGATGCACGTGTGAATGAGTTATATTAGAGAAATTGCACATTGGAGAACTCATATGGTGTTGAGCAGTTAATATTTCCTAGTTGACCTATAATACACTAACTTAAGCTTTTGAGTGAAGATGAGTTTAACTAGATATATTAATGGGCTCGGATTTAGATTATCTTTTGACAATTTTCCTAGGTGAAGGTATCAAAATTTTGCTGCGCGCTCCTAGCAAATGGTATCGGAGTGATGGTTGCGGTGTCCGAGCAGGTAGGACATTGTGGTCTAGCAACACAAGCTCGTGAGTATGAAGTTGGGCTAGAAAGATACCTAAATTAAGGGGGAGCAGACCTAATACTAAACTCACACATAAGCAGAAGATTGTTAGGATGCACGTGTAAGTGAGTTATGTTAGAGAAATCCCACTTGGCCCATAACTCAAAGCTTTTGAGTGAAGATGGGTCCAACTAAATATTGACGAGACAGGCTCGAATTTAGACTTTCTATTGACAATCTCCTTAGGTGAAGGTATTGAACTTCTATTGCACGCTCCTAACATGGACTTCTTGGTTTTGGATATAAGGTTGTTGAAGCACAACCAACAATTTTGGTTTATGAGTTGGTGTTTGTTCTCAAAGTAAAAAGTCCAACATGGACTCGTTCAACATCCTCAAAGAAAGGAAAATAGATAATAAAAAAAAAAAGGGAAAGTTGACAACATGCTTTTCAAACTTTCATTTCTGTGTTGAAGTTTGCTTCAGAAACGGTTATCTTCATCTTGTTTGAGATAGAACATATATAGGGGCGCAAGAAAGAAAACAGTTGTTGATATGAGCATTAAAGTGCGTTTGTTCTAGCGAGCGCTTGGTGGGTTTTTGTTCCCACAATTACACCAAGAAGATTTAGTGTTGAAGCCAAATTAAATCTTGCGAGTTCAATATTTGTTAATTCTTTCGTGAGATTGAGAGATTATTTCATGAGGAATTCTAAGGCTAAACGCTACATGCGTTATTGGATTTAATTACACTTTGGGAAATACTAAAAATGTTTGAATGACTTGAGTGTGTAATCTCAGTTGTATGATTGGTCTATAATAAAATTCATTGCTATTTTGTTCGTGGACATAAGTCATTATGACTAAATCATGTAAATCTGATATCCAATTTATTTTTTGATCCGTCTATTTTATTGTTTGATCGCTCACTTTCCACAACAGTCTACATGGGCTACATCTCTTTATTTTATTAACTTGAAGCCCGTCTGCTTCAAGGAGAGAGAACAAATTGCAGCATCCTCCCTTTATAGCTTGTAAATTCAGTACTTGACATCACACATGATAAGATTGCACGAGCAATAGATGGTTACCAATGCAGTATAGCATTTACCTCTTGCCATGAGAGATTTGACTCTTGCTCAGAAGCTTGGACCTCAACACACTCACCAGGACATATGACATCTTAAAACTATATTCATTTGGTAGCAAAAATCCTTGGTCAGATTATTGTTAGCATCACTTTACAAAATCGAGTTTGTGCGAGATTACCAATGTGGTTATGCTCTTGTCTAATAGTGATCCTTTAACTAAACTAGTTTGACCTACAAGATTTTTCTAATGTTCTATATTATTCTAAAGGATGTTTTTGACCTTGTCAATTATGCCAAGCCAATGTGGCGAGGAATTGGGGAAATCTGCGGAGTGGGCAATACATTTTAATTTTACTAGCAATACTACTCTTTCATGCTCTTTTTGATAGATAAAACTTTAATAAATGAACTCAAAGGTATCGATAGTAAATTGTACAAAATTGTCCTACATTTCTAATGAAGTTCTGTGTTTTGACGGTACGGATCATATTGTCCCAAAAAGATATCTAAATGACTAATCCAAGACCAAAATAGTGTTGGGAGGACTCTATTGACCAAACAAAACTATGAAATTGTCAACCGAGTCGTTTCTTTTTTTCTTTTATAAAAATCTAAAGAATTCTACTTACTTTGTACATTGGCTAGATTAAGAAAAAAAAAGTTTGACCTTTTCTTCTAATAAAAGTTTCGAATGATTTCATCAACATTAGTGCTCTCTATCGTAGAAAACATTTTAATTATCCATTTTGAAACTCTTTTGTAATAAACTAATGTAGTTGTAAAAAGAATACCATGCTACATTTAAAATTCAGATAATTTAGCTTTAACCATATGAATGGTCCCACATTATTGGTTAATAGAGAATCAAGTGGATTTACCAATGAATCACGAAAATTATGGCTCTTAAATGTTATTTCTTAATTAATTAACTTATTTTATTCAAAATTAGTTCACGGGGTCACGTATTTGTTACTTTTTTTTTTTTTTTTTGGTAAAGGTAAGAATATATTAAGCTAAAAACCAAACTATACAAGAGGATTCGGCACCAAAAACTTACACTCATAAAGATAACAAGTTAGAATGAGTGGAAGAGAGCCAAAGAAAACAATGAAGACCGTAAAACAAGCGGACCTAACCAACAAAAGCAAAACAACCAAAACAAAAGCCCAAAACACCTAGCAAGAACAGTAGCATGGCAGCAAGAGGGTCGGGGCAATGCAGGAGCAAGCAATCGCCAGATCGCATCCTCCAGCACAAAACAAACCAACCCACTGCCAACAGGGGAAGCCTCGAAGGAGTCGCAATGGCTAGAACCCACCTACGTAGGCTCAAAAATAGAAGTATCAAATCCCCAACATCTCTGAAGTCTTCTATCCCTGTATGAGTTGGGCACATTCTTGTAAGTCAGAGCTTTGTCCTTGACGACCTTAATAAGATGGTTCTTTAACGCGGAAATAACCACAACTTCACCATGGAAGATGACATCATTCCTTTTCTTCCAACTAATATGGCATAAAGCCCCAAAAGAAAACCAAGCCAAGGAATGGAAGAACTCCTTTCCCGAGAGGTACTTCATAAGCCAAAGAAGGTTGTCCATCCAGGACCTATTTCGCCACAGAATGTTACATCTTGTAGCCCAAAAAAGTGCAAGTGTCGCTGAAGTATGACATTCAAAGAACATATGATCTATAGAATCAGGCTTATCATTACAAAAAGCACAACAAGTGTAGTCGATTCTACCATGAGATAGGAGTCAAGCTTGGGTAGGTAAACGATTTTTAGTAATAAGCTAAAGATGGAATTGATACCTAGGAGCAATAACGTTGTTCCAAACAAAGGAGGCCCAAGGAACTCGGCTCCTCTTTCTCCTCAAAATTTGCCAAGTCGATGCAACCGAAAAAACACTGGAGGAATCACCTTTCCAAGAAAACCAATCCCGACTCGAGGAGAGAGCTAGACGGGCTATACCCTAGCAATCCAAAAGGGATCTGAACTATGACCCAGTGGATGGAAGAGGTCAGTGACAATAGAATATTTCAAGAGGCCAAAGGCATCAATAAGAGATTGTGGGAATAAATTAGCCAGAGGACCGATTGGAAGCCAGTGGTCGAACCATAAGGACACCGACAATTCATTACCAATTTTCCAAACAAAAGACAACCGAAATTCCTTCCTTAATTGCATGATCTTTTTCCATGCCCAAGAGTAGACAGAAGGGGTAGATGAAACCCAAAAATTCTCCTTCTTTAAGAAATTCAAATGGATCCACCTGCACTGGAGAGATTCCTTATCCGTGAAAAGGACCCAAATATATTTAAGCATCGCAACCTTATTGCATTCTTTAAGTCTCCAAATACCAAGACCAGCCTCATCATTGGGGAGACAGACATCCTCCCATGCTACTTTAGCCCCTCCAGAGCCAAGGGAAGAACCCTTCCACAAAAACTGTCTCAGTATCCTCTCAATACCATCCAAAACCGAGGCTGGTAAAGAAAAAACACTGGCCCAAAATGCCTGAATAGCATGGAGGACTCGATCGATCAATCAAGTCCGCCCGCAAAGGAGAGAAAGCGCTGGGTACAAGATTAGACCCTGATAGTAATACGGTTAATTAAGGTAATACATATTTGTCTAGTTATAATAAAAAATAAAAAAAAGGATGCAACTGGCCTCTTGAAAAATGGTTACACAGAACAAAACGATGCCTCATTGGGGTCTTATTTCTTCACTTAGCAAAACAAGGCCGTGATGAAAATAAAAACAAGCTACGCTTGTTAATACAGGTGAATGAGAAAAGGATTTCATCCTATTGTCGATAGAGATGAACTAGAATGACAAAGAGGAAGAAGGAAGCCACATTAAGGATTTGATTATTTTAAGGTTTGGGATCCCGACTCCTAGTTCTCTGGTTCTGGTTCCCAATTTGGGTTCATTTCTCAATTCCGGTTCCCGATTATGATTCTGGTTCTTGGTCCTAGTTCCCAGTCCCTATTAAAAAATGGAACCGAGAACTTACCCATCCCTCCATAGAATCGGGAATTGAGTGGCTTTGGTTCTTCAATTCTCTAATTCCCGGTTATACCTTAGAACCATGCTCACCCCTCACTCCTAGTCCAATAGATGCAAACCCGATAGCTAAATTAGTAGCAATAACCAAAGGGGTAGAAATAAGTGGATTCATGATAAGTTTCTCACAAAAAGAAATGGTTGATGATGCAATCATCCAATGAATTATTACTTAATTATTCTATCACTAAAATTCATTAAGGCAAAGTAATCAACAACTTCGAATTGAAGTAATGGAATAATATTATTGAATCATCCGAACTACCTTTATTTCTCTTTTTAGTTCTTATCAAAGAGATTTTTATGAATCTATCTAATTTCTGTTCTGCCATTTCTTTGTTCCGAACCATTAGTTGAATTATTCATTCATTTTATTGATTTCATATTTTTAGTTATTCAATTCATAGTCACAAACGAAAGGGAAAGACTTCTATTGAAATCCCTATCTAAATTCATAATTCATAATAGTGTAGAGCAGATTAGATTAGATCTATTTTTCGTTCATAAGTAGCAATATCTAATATCACATATAAATGGGTTTCTTTCATATTATAAACCAATTATTTTTTATTAGATTAAATCAGCTTCGGAATTATTTTATTTTATTTTTAAAACAAAAACATCCAAGAGTTGGATTCCAACAATTCCATTATGCATACCCTATTTGTACCCACCCATATCAACTAATGCATGATGAATCGCGTCAATTTTACTATTCTTTTTATTTATCACTATTTTGCATATATATGATCTACATGGACGAATTTGTTAGGTCAAATAATTGAATAGCATAGGTAGAAATATTAGTAATTCATTTATGTAAAAGTAAAAGTTCATACCTGTTGACACCTATTTAAATTTAATTTGTAGAAGATAATCTTTGATTAGATGAATTTTTTTTTTAAAACATTTCAACTCAACCGTGAGATTTTGGAGCCACTTTGTTGTTGAGAGGTTGAGCGAAAATCTCCACCGGCGAGATGTTGAGCGAAAATCTCTACTGGCAAAACAAATTCGAGTCTTCACTTTATAAATAGAGGGTGCGAGATGTGAAAATGGGGGCTTCTCTTCACTGTTCGTCTAAGGAAAAAGTAGCAAATCGAAGAAGAAGAGAAAAAAAGTCAAAAAGGTGAAAAGAGAGGAGAAGAAAGAGGAGTTTCGGTTCTTTGGGAAGAGAAAGTCGGAAAAGGGCAGGTTTCTTTTTCCCTTTTGCTGATTTGCTGTAGAGGGAAAAAGAGATCAGAGGGAAAAGAGAGCAGGGGGAGAAGATGTGAGAGTGACAGGAGAGAGAGAGAAAAGGTAAAAAAAAAAAAAAACAGGAGAAAAAAAAAGGCTACTGTTCATCTTCTCCGGAGCTTCCCTCCGTCCGCATCCGCTTGACCGGTCATCCGGACCTCCGCTGCTGCACGTCCCCATAAGCGTTGCCGCCCCAACGTCCAGCGACCGCACCTTCGCCGAAGCGCGACGCCATCACCGCCACGTTCGCCGGCGCCCGACGTCTTGTCGACCCGTGTCGCTCGCCGCCCGGGCTAGCTGCGACCGCCGCGCCGCCCGAGTCCTCTATTGTAGCCCACTGTGACCCGCGACCTCCTGCTCGCTCGCCACCATGCCGGAGTGCCACCCGATTCACCTCCTCGCCGCGCCTCCGACCCGCGTCGCTCGCCGCCCCGAAGCTAGCTGTGACCGCCGCGACGCCCATCACCGGTGGTCCGAGCTACTGCATGCTCGATGCCCGCAACGCACCTCACCGCTCCACTCGCTGTCCACCAACGCTCGCCTCACCACTACCTGCCTTCACCGGAGTCCCGACCCCGACCTGAAGCTCCACCGAGCCGCAACCCGCTCCACTCGTGCCCGAGCTCGAGCACCTTTGCTGCCGTGACCGACAACCCGTCTCTTTGTCCTCACTTTGCACCTTCATTCTACCCAAGGTCCTCCCCTATTTTGTTGCAGGTCTACCTCGTGGGACCTCCGACGAACAGCTCGACCCCTTGGTGAACCACCATTGCAGGCTACCACTTGTGCCGACCCCACCTCTCGAGAAAGCCGTATTAGGAATAAGTAAAATTCTTGGACTAAATTTAGTTCGAATATTCGAACTCATAGTTTTTTTTTTTTTTATATTCTAACTTGATTTGTTTTGATTTATTTTTATCATTAGGAAATTTGTCATATTAAGTTATGATAATAAAAAATATTGACCCGCGAGACGTCGGGTTAGATTTTTGATTATTTCGACTTTTCATGGCAAATTCATGATTTGCTTTGCATCATTGAAATGTCATTGATTTACATAGATAAATTTTCAATAGTACATGTATTTTGATGCATCATTGTTATTTGCACATCACATATCATATCATATGTCATATCTAGAATTTAATTACTTAGGTCCATATGCATTTCATATTTAAAGCTTTGCATTTTGATATTTTTTAGATTCATATAGGATTAGGTTAATTTTCCTTTAATAAAACAAAAAAAAGAACGAAAAAAAATGTTATTTAGGTTATATAGATTTCATAATGTGTACACCACATGCTGTGCCTTAGTTAGTGGGTCATAGGTTAATATTTTAATATTCTAGTCATGCATTTTTTTAATAAAAAAGGCCGAAGATTAATATTGCATCATTATTTTCTTTTTAATAAGAATCATTAAGTCATTTGAAAAAGAAAACACAAGAGGTCATTTACTTGGTTAGTTAATAAATTAGTTTATAATTGATCATATTTCATGTCGTCATTGATAGTGCAGGTTGCATATGTGTAATAAAAAAAATATTAAAAAATCATAAAAAGAACATGCATATAAAATTATGACGTCATACATCTCATATCATACAACATATGCATATTTAGGGTTATGTAAATTAGATTGCATACATATTGTATTGATTTAAATTATGTCACATGAATTGCATCTCATATGTCATTAAAGTAAAACTCATGCATATCAAATTTAAATTAAGATTGCACATAATTAATATTTTTTAAAAGAAAAAGAAAAAGTAGGTGTCTTGTCATTTAGAAATCATGTTTAGGACATGCATTTTATTAGCATTTATTTATTTATTTATTTGAATGTTATTTTATTGATTGTGCACCTGCATGACCACCATTTGCATGTTAGTAGTTTAGGTTAAAATTAATTAACATTGTTTGCTAAATATTTTTGAAATTAAAATAAAAGGTACCGAAATGGCGTTAGACTAATCTAGCGTAATCATGTCCCCGGACTTATTGAATCTCTGGTTCGTAAAAATAAAGTATTCTCCCATACTTTATTTGGGTTTCTAATCAACCCTAATTGGTTAGTGGCGACTCCAAATTAAAATATAATTGCATGTATAAATGGGTTAATTCATTAGTCGCGATTGGTAGGACTTGGGAGGGTCCGCGCCAAGTCTACGGACTTAGTAATCCATTAGCCTTCTTAAGTAATTCACCCTTCAAAAAATTCGAGAGGGTCGCGACAGCTTGGCAACTCCGCTGGGGAGAGAGTTAAAAAAATATTTTGTTTGGCAACATGGATACCAGGTATGTCCCCGATTGAAGTGTTAAATGTTTTTGCAGATGGGAGATATAAGGGGAGTAGTCTTTGCTAACCCTTGTTTTGCAGGTTGGAGTTAAGAATGAATGGTTGAATTTAAACTATAGAAGTGTTATTTGCAATTAAACTGTTGTGCATATTTTATTGTTTTTAGCACTACACTATTGCACACACAACCTGTTGCCGGACCTGGGTTGCGATAGGATTCTTAGGATGGTGTTAGGAAGGATACTTCTTCTAAAGCGAGACTGCTATATAGAGGTTGACCTTCTCTTCCTTGAAAGTTCTTCATGGTGTTGAATGTATTTGTCCATATCCGCGAGACTGCGTGATTATTAGACATTCCATTTGACTAAGCCGGAGTTAGGGGGACCTGACACGTTAATTTCAGCCGAGCCATTAGCCTCCTTAAGTGCCCATACTCGGTTGCGGGCGCCCGAAAAAAAGAGGTCGCGACAACTTGGCGACTCCGCTGGGGACAATTTTTTGAGGACTTAGGTCATTTTGTCTTTGTTTAAGCACTTTACTGACTTTTTTTTTTTTTTTCTTTATGCAGGTCAATAGCTTAAATGCTTATTTTAATTTTGGTTAAAATAGATTGTTTTGTGATTATAAATTATTGTGCATGCTTTACTGTTTTAGCACTACACATGACACACACAACCCGGCCGCCGGACCTGGGCCACCCTAGGATTTCTAAGATGGTGTCAAGAAAGATACGACCTCGAACGCGAGACTGCGATGTAGAGGTTGCCTTTCTTTTCCACGTATTTCTTAGGCGAGATTAAGGGGGTATGCTGCTAACGCAAGACTGCGACGGACGAATACCATTTTAATTTCATTAAGCCTTCTGAGTTAGAAATCGAGCCACACGTCTCATCTGCATGTCTTTGTGCTTGCCATTTTACGTAAAAGCAAAGTGATTTCTTTACTTTTACTCAGTCTTTTTATTTGGCCAATGGCAATTTAGGATAAGCTTTTCAAGTCCCAATTTATATGCGATAGGGAAAGACGATATTCAGTTCATTCTTGCTCCTAAGGCGGAGCTCTTCAAATGGTGGGGTCAATTAGACCAGTATGCCCAAGAGCGCGTAAAAGCCAAAGTCGGTCATCTCATATCGTTGATTCAAATCACTGTTCGTCCCAAAGTCATACAGGCCATGGCACATTTCTAGTGCCTGAGGACGACTACTTTTATGTTTGGAGGGTTTGAGCTAACCCTAAATCTAGAAGAATACGACATCATCACTAGAATGCCTCTTGAGAAAAAGCTTGTTAGGCCATTAACAGGCGCCCTCTCGTGGCACGGGTTAGCGCGACTTTTAGGAACTGAAATCCATGTCATGAGACAAATTCTTGAAAACAACCATAATACCTGCCCACTAGAATTCATGAATGCCTGTTTTCAAAATCAGCCTATGACTCAAAAAAGCGAGATTTTTCTCCTGGCATTTTTTGGGTTCATCATTTTCCCACATCAAAAAAATGTCATAAGTCCTAAGATGACATAGATAGTTGATTGGATCTCAAGGGGGCAAAATTATGTCAACATGATTTTAACTGAAACATTTTTGTCCTTTAATCATTTTAAAGAAAAAAAAATCATGAGGGCCGCCCTAGAAATTTTACAAATGTGGTTCTTTTCTCATACCAAAGGATTCGGGCACCTTATGCAAATATTTGAAATCAATGAATTCAAGCACCCATTGCAAAAGTTTCAAAGCTTGGAAAAATACTCTCCCAACGAGGAATATTCTCGATGGATTAACTTATTAAGAAACCCTGTCCCTAAGACATTCCTATGGCGAGCTAAGTGGTTCATGGCAGGAGAGGCGTGCTTTGCGCTTAATTATTACAACCCCATCCCATTGCTGGGCCTCTTCGGAGCTACCTCATATTATCCATATAAGGTGGCTCGTCAGTATAGGGTCCTCCAAGAAATCCCGCCACCGCTCAAATTAGGATTGTTCCGAATCCTTTTCACCCGTACAGACTACAACTACTTGGAGGAGATCCGCATAATTCAGAATGCATGGAGTAGATGTCGCATTGAAAAGATTATTGTACCCAGAAGGTTAAAGGGACAAGAAAAAGCTCATCATGCATCCATATTCTACATCCTCAACCATATAATTCCCGAGGACATGCAACTAGTAATCCCCCATGTAGTTGATAAACTTACCCTGCAAGGGCGAATCGAATCTCTTGAAAAGAGCTTGGAGACAAGCAGGAGACACGTATCGAAGCTAGTACGAAAAAGCAAGCAGCTCTACAAGACTGGAACTTCCCATCGCATATAAAAATGGGCAGCGAGACTTTTGATGTGAATATTTCTAATGTGAATATCTAGGGTTGTTCTGACTTGTGTAAAAAGCCCTTTTGGCATTGTATAAATCTATTGTTAATAAATAAGAATGACTCGACCCTTGCTATGAGCCAGTTTTCCATATGTTTCCCTTGTTTACATTTCCTCTATTTTTTGTGCTGATAGGTAATCGCATCATAGTCGTATTCGCCAAATCCAAGAGCTAGAATGTCTGAAGAAAATGTACCAAGCCGTGTCGAGATTATGGAAAGTGAAATGAAGCAAGTCTTCAATGTGCTTCAACAACTCTCAAAGCATATTGATTCCGTCCAAGGCAAATTGGCTCCCGCCCCAGCCTCAATCAAAGTATTGTTACAGCAATCGTCTATCCAAGATGATCAAGGAAGAGATACTGATGATAACATGCCTGAATTGGAGGATGATACACACCAAATCATAGTTGAGAAAGCAAAGCTCAACAGTTTGTCTAAGACTAAACATGACAAATGCCTTGAGAAACTTGAAGAGAGGCTAAAACAACTGCAGGGCCTTCAAGATCCTACTCCAACAGACCTTTCCATCTACTCTAAGGTCAAAATGCCATAAAAATTCAAAATGCTTGAGTTTGAGAAGTATGATGGCACGACCTGCCCAAGGGCTCACTTGCAAATGTATTTGGTTCGAATGACCCAATACGTTAATAATGTACCTTTAATAATCCAGTTGTTCCAGTCAAGCTTGGTAGGTCCCGCCTTGAGGTGGTATATCAAAAAGAACATAAACCTCATCGAGACATGGAGTGAAGCAAGTGAGGCATTCCTTAAGCAGTACAAATTCATAATGGACATTACCCCTTCTTGTGAGGATCTCGATCGCACGGAAAAGAAAAAGCAGGAATCTTTCAAAGAATATACTATTAGATTGAGGAATCTCGCTGCCCAGATTAGTCCTGAGCCAACTGACTTTGAATTGAGAAAAATGTTCATTAAACCCTCCCCTATGGATACCACAATCGGATGGTGACTACGATCGCTGAATCATTCAATCAACTCATTCCAGAGTGGGAGCAGATCGAGATAGGTTTAAGGGACGGCTGGTTCACTAAGTCTGCACCTGTCAGCAGAAGGCTCAACATAAAAAAAGATAAAGAACCCTTGATTGATGTCAAAGCCACCTACACTGCAAACACCGGTCACCTCCCAACCATTCAAACAAGCACAGGCCAACAACAGACTAATAGCCGTCCACCCCAGCGCTACAACAACCGAAGACAATTCACTCCGCTTCCTAGATCCCCCTCCCAGGTTTTGGCAATCCTCCGAAACAAGAGCTTCCTTTCAACTGAGCCAAGACGACCCAACGCTGAAAACCTCTCCAGCTATGACCCGTCCAAAAAATGTGACTATCACATGGGAGAAGTAGGCCATTCAACTGATGAGTGTTTTGTCCTTAAGCATCGGATCCAGAACCTGCTGAATACTAAGGCCTTCTCATTTCAAACTACAAAACCTTTCTTTAAACTTCTCAAGAAAGATGCACAAATCAAATGGGATGATGACTGCCAATTGGCGTTTGAACATCTAAAGCAGTACCTGATGAAACCCCCAGTTTTAATACCTCGACTCCAGGACACCCTTTGACCCTCTACCTTACTATCAACAGTGAATCCCTAGGTGCAATGTTGGCACAGAAAGGACCCCATGATGGGAAGGAGCGAGCCATTTACTATTTGAGTAAAAAGTTCACCACGTTGGAACAAAACTACTCCAAGTCAGAAAAAACATGCACTGCATTGGTATGGGTGTTGCATAGACTCCGGCAGTATACCTTGCATTACCAAACATTCCTTATAACTGAGAGTGACCCAATCAAGTATTTGCTCGGTTGCCCGACCTTGGTGGGAAAATTGGCCAAATGGCAAATCCTGATCTCATAATTCGACATCCAAGTGATGTTGCAAAAATCAGTTAAAGGTCGGGTGATTGCTGATATGTTAGCTGATTGCCCTAAAGAAGTACATGAGGATCATTCCCCAGACGACCGAATTTCAATAGTAGAAGAGGACACATGGACTATGTTCTTTGACGGAGTTGTAAATTTGTTAGGTTCAGGCACCGGGGCGGTCTTGATATCCCCGAATGGGCAACTTTATCCTATGGCTCCAAAATTGATGTTCCATTCACCAACAATATAGCCAAATATGAAGTATGCATCCTCGGCCTATAAGCGGCTATTGGAATGGAAGTGTCAAAACTAAAAGTGTTCGGTGACTCCACCTTAATTATCCTCCAGACTATGGGCAAGTGGAAGACAAGAGACGCCAAACTAGTGCCTTATCACGACTACTTGGAAGAATTGGTAGGAGAATTCCAGGACGTCTCATTTGAATACCTACCTAGAATTCATAACCATTTTGCTGATGCACTAGCAACACTATCATCTATGTTGCAAGTAACGAAAGGGTTAGAAGTAGAGCTTTTGAAGATTGAAGTCCTGACAAGACAGGCCCACTGCATGACTATAACTGAAAACCCGACGGGAAACCCTGGTATTACGACATCATGAGATACGTTCAGAAGTAGGAATTCCCTAAAGAAAGCACTCCCTCTGATCGAAAATACCTAATGAAAATGGCTTCGAGGTTTTTCGTCAGCCGTGAAAATTTGTACAAAAGATCATATAACTCAGTCTTGCTAAGGTGTGTGGATGCAAATGAAGCCACACAAATAATGTAAGAAATACATGGGGGATTATGTGGCCCTCACATGAATGGACATATATTGGCCAAGAAAATAATGAGATTGGGTTATTACTGGTTCCCCTTAAAAAGTGATTGTGCTCAGCATGTGCGAAGCTGTCATCGTTGTCTGATTCACAGGGACAAGATAAATGTCTCTCCAAATGAAATGCATCAGTTATCTGAGTCCTAGCCATTTTCAATGTGGGGCATTGATGTAATTGGCCCAATCAATTCGAAGGCGTCAAATGCGCACCAATTCATTTTGGTCGCAATTGACTACTTCTCAAAATGGATCGAGGCCACATCCTATGTGAGCGTAACTGCACGAAACGTTATGAAATTCATCAGATGTGACATAATCGCTCGTTATGGGGTACCGGAAGTTATCGTCACCGACAATGGGTCAAACCTGAACAACAAGTTGATTGATCAATTGTAATATGAGTTCAAAATCCAACATCTAAACTCATCCCCTTATCGTCCACAAATGAATGGAGTCATGGAAGCCGCCAACAAGAACATCAAGAGAATCCTATCCAAGATAGCTGAAAACTACTGCGATTGGCATGAGAGGTTACCCTTCGCACTAGCAGCATATCAAACTTCAATTCGAACTTCTACTGGGGCAACGCCTTTTTCCCTGGTTTACGGCATGGAGGTGGTTTTGCTCGTGGAAGTAGAAATCCCTTCCCTGCAAATTTTATCCCAGGCAGGATTGTCCAAGGAAGAATGAACACAACAAAGGCTTGAACAACTGAATATGGTCGATGAAAAATGACTGAAAGCCCTTTGTCATGGTCAGTGCTACCAGTAGAGGGTAGCTTGATCGTTCAATCAAAATGTACGACCTAAGCACTTCGAGGTAAATGAGCTAGTCTTGAGAAAGACACTGCCAATCTTTCCAGAGCCCGGAGGCAAGTTCGCCCCAAATTACAAGGGTCCTTATGTAATAAAGAAGATACTTCCTGGAGGAGCCTTGATTATGACTGAAATGGATGGGCGGGAATTCTCCAAACCAATTAATTCGGATGCTGTAAAAAAGTACTACCCTTGAAAGATGTTTATTGTTTGGCATTGCCAAGCACTTCTCTATCAGAATGAAAATGCTTATGCACCTTTATATATGAGTGATGTATTTACACCATCATAAAAAATGTGTGTTTGACTCAATGAATGGTAATGACCAGCCTTTAAGGAAGTGTCAAAAATCAAGAAGCAAACTCGATGGCATAACTTGGGCAAATCGACATTACCCAGGCAGACGCGTAAGAGTAATCCCTGTCAATTTTGCCCAGCTCGGTGTAAAGAACGTGTCATCCAGGAACTAGTCTGGTTAGAAGGAACCTTTTGTCCCAGTTAACAATCTTAGAATCTGGAAGCCTCACTTCTTATTCCAGACACATGCTCTTGCAAGAAGTAATCGGAGAATTTGAAGTTTTGATTGTCTATCTTAGATTCCATAGGAGCTTGAAATACATGACTTTGCTCAATGCTACTAATGGTCATATAGTCAAAGACATAAGAAAATTCCACAGAAGGAAGGCATTGAAGATAAATCAACAACCATCAATCTTGCATACAACCATGAGTAAGGAAGGCCAGTCAAAAGAAATGTCAAACTGTGCCGAGACAAAAAGGCTGTCATTAATATTCAAATATCCCTAGGAGTCATCAAATACAAACTTTGGAGAAGAGTAATTTGGTATCGTTTCCAATACTCCCCCCTCTTTGAATTCACTTTTGACATATTCTCCCTATTGGCAGGAAGCATTAGGATTCAAGAGCCAAACTTGATGGTTAGGTCTGACAAATCAATATTGGCCAAGCTAGTATGTGAAAATGACCCACATCAAATTCACCCGACTTCGTGTAAAGGGACATGCCATCCATAAGCCAATTAAGGAGAATAATTGACCCGATGAGGTGGAAGACACGAGACTTCATGTCCTCCTTGTACTCCAGGTCCACTTAATCGTTTGCAAACCAGCAAAGAGTAATGTTGTATCGCTTCCAGTTGTTTGACTTCTAAAAAATTTCCGTGACTAACATGCTCTCTCTTGTCTTTTACAGGATCACTTAACCGTCAAAGATGCGAAAAACAAATCAATGAAAGGCATGTCAAACTTTGATAAGCTTTCTTAAACAAAGTATCATCAAAGCAAATGACAGAAAATCTTCAGGCCTCAGCTCACATTTGATTTTGCTAGACTAATTGATCTACTTGTACATGGGCAAAAGCAGAGATGCCCAATCAAATTCCCAATCCTTGGCTGATCATTCATGTGTCATATCCCTAATCAATAGGGACAATCATCGACACCCCTTTGTAAATAATCCTTTTAATATTCAAGATTCAACATATTTGGAAACACCATTCTGTTGACCCTTAAAGCTGCCAACAAGGTCTTTTTGAGCAAAAACCATTCATTTGTTTTGAGAATACAAACTCTCTCATGTTTAAAATATTGCATGCCTTTTCCAAATGAATTTTTGCATAATGATTTTGTCTATCTAGATCACTGATTCCATCAAGGACTATTAGAATAGACAGCTAAGTGAAGAATACAAGATTCATTGAGCATGCTGGACGAGGCGCGCCATAATGATGAAAGGCAAGCCATATCCTACACACAGTCCCCCATCTATACACTTGTGAGATGAGTGCAGAAGATTCCATGACTGCAAGGTAAAGAGTTCTCTCACAAATGGTACGATAACCAAAATAGTGAGAGGCATTCCATCGCTCACCCCATTGAGTCCCATACACTGGTGAAGCTTCTCTCATACCCCCGTCAAGAACCACCCCACATTGGGGCAGAGCAGAGGCAAAGCAGCATCACAAGGTGAGAAGAGAGATAGAAATTTTCTTGCTTGCACTTGCATCAATCTTCGGGTGTCTTTATTGCATATGAACATTCGCGTTAATTTAAGTGCCCCAAAATGACGAATAGCAATTCTTTCTGCACTTGTATTCATTGTACAACCCAATTGAGTCTGTAATTTCACCATCACATGGAGGCAAAATGGAAGTTACTACCATTTAAGCAGCATAGCCTAGAGCGCTAGCTGAAGATGAAGACTCAAGAGTCTAACAATAGTGTCGTGATTGAACTTGCCTAGGCTAGTTCCTCTAACGACAAGAATGAAAAACATGGGCATAAAAAAGTAGTGTACCTGTAAAAGCAAGGTCAATGCCCATGAATGAAGAACTGGAATAAAAAAATAGGGCCATGAAAAGGCAGTGTGTCTGGTAAAAGCAAGGCTAATGCCCTAGCAAAAAAATATAGTCAATTGTATTCCCAAGAAAAGTTGATGTTGAGGTTCGATTGATAGAGCCTCCATCTAATAGTGAGAAGAGAGACTAGTGACAAATGCCGAGACAGTCACCAACTCTCACCCTTTTACATGTGAGCCAAGTCTATGTCATATTCCCATTATAAAAGTCTCTTCAAACTAGGGGCACTTCAATTAATGTAGGATTTCATATATGCATAAGCATCGCTTGAAGAAGTACGAGCAAGATTATTCTATCTCTTTTCGTAGGGTTATTGACTTGTAAACCCGAAGATGATCGTGCAGCATTTTTGTCCATCGGCTTCGACCTCGATAGTCCCCTCTGATGAGCCACTGACCAAGACTTCATCACAATTTCAACAAAGACCTCTCACATTGGTAAAGTCGTACCACTTGCGAGAATACTCAAACCCCTGTTGACATGATGACAGTGAGATAGTGTGGTCCTTATAAATATTGTATCAATGGTAAGGATAGCCTTCTCCATGAGAGTGAGTGAAAAGTCCTTTCAGACTGAAAGTCCCTCATCTGGCATGCTCAAAGCATCTATATTCCGAATAAAGGTTGTCTTTCAAAATCTTCCCCAGTGGAATTTGAATGATACAAAACTGACAAGATTGTCATGCATAAATCACATTTGAATTTACGAATTTACAGTATATACAATCATGTGTGCATATTGTGTAAATAGCAAACATACTCTCAGAGATCAGAGATATTGCCAAGTAAGCATATCCTAATTCCCATTTGTCTTAAAGTACCTACCACTGTCCAGGTACTCTCTTCTTAACACTCGACCTATTAGAGTCGTCCCTTGAGTTTGGGTGCTTGCAACTATCTAAGTATCCCATTGTCATTAAGTACCCACCACTTGCTGAGTACTCCCTCTTATCGACGCTCGCCCCGTTTGAGTTGTCCCCAGAGTATTGATACTTGTGATTGACCAAGTATCCATTTATCGTTGAATACCTGCTGTTATCTACGTATCCCTCTTGTCTTTGAGTACCGGCCACTGTTTGGATACTCCCTTTTCCTGACACTCGACCTATTCAAGTTGTCTCTAGAGTATTGATACTTATGACTGACCAAGTATCTCTTAGAATACCTACTGCTGTCTAGGTATCTCCACATCGTTAAGTACCCACTGTTGTCCAGGTACTTCCTTTTCATGACACTCAACTTGCCTGAGTTGTCCCCAAATAATATAGTAGCTATTCAAGCATTCCATTGCTTTGCTTGGCACCGCCGTCCAAGTATGCTTCCTAGCACTTGGACCAGCCTGAGTGGTCTCAGATTATATCATTAAATACTTGTGTTCATCCATGTATTCCAGTACTTTGTACACCTGTGGCTATCCAGGTGTTCCACCCCTTTTAAGTGCCCGCGGCAATCCAAGTAAGTCTCATACCACATTCAAGTTTATAATACCAGGAGATGAGAGACCTTCACGAATATGCGGGGCACGCCCTCGATATTCCCATTACTAGGAGGTGAGAGACTTTCACAAATATCTCAGGTACATTCTCGATATTCCCAATTACCAAGAGGTGAGAGATCTTCACGAATATCCCAAGTACGTCCTCGATATTCCCCAATCGCCAGGAGATGGGAGACATTCACGAATATATGAGGCACATCCTCGATATCCCCATACCAGGAGGTGAGAGACCTTCATGAATATTCCAGCAATTAGATACTCCTTCAACGTCTGCGAACATCCAAGCACCATCCAAGAATTTGTATTTGTGACCATCCAAGTACTCTTTTGATAACTGCAAATAATCAAGTATTTTCCAGCATATAGTACTTGTGATCATATAGGTACCTCTTCGATACCTGTGAACATCTAGGTATCCTCTAAGAGTTTGTACTTGTGATCATCCAAGTACCCTTTTGATGCCTGCAGATGCCCTAATATCCTCTAGGTTAGTACTTGTGAATATCCAGGTACTCTTTCAATACTTGTGAATGTCCAGGCACCCCCAACAAATCGATGACCTGAGAAAAGTTGGTGCATCCTCTTAAGAAAGGTCGGGTTCCAACTAGTGTCTTCGACAGAAGTCAAACGCCCCACAAATCGATGCCTTGAGAAAGGTCGATGCATCCTCCCGAGAAAGGTCGGGTTCCAACCAGTGTCTTTGACAGAAGTCAGACACCCCAACGAATATGATGCCCTGAGAAAGGTCGGCGCATCTCCCGAGAAAGGTCGAGTACCAACTGGTGTCCTCGATACATATCAGGCACCCACAAGTAGATGCCCTGAGAAAGGTCGGCGCATCTCCTGTCGCGGCAACCAAAGAAAGGTTCGGGTCCAAAACAAACCACTTACTACTCTGACAGGCGACTGAAGAATGGTTCGGGCCTTGGAAAAGCATTTTACCGTCACGGCGACCGAAGAAAGGTTCGAGTTCAAGGCGAATCACTTATTGCTCTAACAGGCAACCGAAGAAAGGTTCGGGTCCTAGACAAATTATTGATTATTTTAACAGGCAACTGAAGAATGGTTCGAGTCCTAGAAAAGCAACCTTCTCATATCACTAGGTAAGATGATGCCTTGATACTTGCCAAACTCGGGGTTCACACCCTATCTCACTCACTCTTGGTAAGTAACTATAGATATCTTCTTATCTGTCTTAGTATATGTAACGTTATATTACACTTTTTCTACATAGGACAATAAGTCCCAAATAAAATATAATCTGCTGTGCATGTTGGATAAAATTTAGGCATCGGTTTGTCTTTAAATGCAACCTCTACGAGCTCACCTTCAAAGAAGGGCAGCTGTTGATACCTTAATTTTATTTAGGCCTATTTTATTTTATTAATTAAGTTTTTTATTTTATTTTATTTTGTTTTTCGGATAAATAAGATAATAAAAAGAAAACAAGCAAAAAAAAAAAACAAAAAGAAAATAGAAGTAGCAGCCAAGGCCCAGCCCCCCTTCCCTTTCGCACAGCCCTTAGGCCCACTCTCCTCTTCTTCACCCCTCGGCCCGGCTCCTTTCTCTCTTCTTCTTCTTCCTTCCCTCTCCTTCGCCGCTACAACTCACACGTGCGAGGGCAGCCGACGCGCAAAGGACGGCCTACGACTGAGGAGAGTAGGCCGACGTCGGCCGAAGGGGATAAGACCTCAGGCGCCATTAATGCTGAGCAAGCTTCGCTAGAAAGCTCGATGGGACACCGGTTCAGCCGAGCGAAACCGGTAGGCAAGCTGGAGGCCAGCAACTGAGCCCCTCCGTCGACCGAATTTCCTTCGCCTATAAATAGGTGGCCGCAAGCATCATCGGAGGGCGTGGTGAGCTCAGAGATCTTTCACTGAGAGACATCGGGAAAGATCAAAGGGCGAGCGCAGGAGAGAACTCGAGTTGCGAGCTCAGCCCACCCTCCACCGAGAGACTTTGGGGAAGGCCGGCGGCAAACAACTTTGAGAAGGTCAAATCCGGCTGGTGGAGGCTTGGATTTGGCCTGAGTGAGAGAGAATCGGGGCCGAGGAAGGTTCGGTGTTGGAGAAATCTTTCTGTCACCGCCACCGTTCGCCACCCCATTTTGTAAAGCCATCATCGCGCTGGTGTTGGAAAACGTTTCAGAATATTTTCGACAAAACGTTTCTTTAAGTCCGGATGTTCGGAGACCGACGGTGTAAAGTCTCGAAGACTTTGTATTCTCGAGACTCAAGACTCAAGACTCAAGACTCAAGACTTAAGAATCAAGACTCAAGACTTAAGTCTATTCTCACCGACGTCTTTCTAATCCAAAGTGACGAAGGAAATCCAAAGCCGAAGTATATGGTTGAGGATTCGATCCTATCCTCTGGAAAAGATTCTTTGGTTGGATAATCATTTCGGATCCTTTGATTATTATCTAAGATCGATTGAAGATCCGATGGTCGACGAAATATTCTTGGAATGTTCTATTCTTGGAAACCTAGATCCTGATTGTATGGGCGAACATGATTGATGGGCTATCATCAGATTCCTTAAATAGCTCGGATGATCTTCTTGATTTGATTCCGTCCAACGGGTAGATTGGAGGAATTCCTTTGGTAAGTGCCAACGGCTATGATGGCATAAAGGAGTATAAAAGGAAGACGTTCTAGTTGTTTTAAGTGTGTGATCGATAGAAAAATTCCAGTCCGAAGAACCTTGATTAGTCGATATAGTTTGAGCGAAATTGTATACACAGAGAGTGTTTATACTTGGTGACACCTTGAGCGAGTGTGGTAGATCATCTACACCTAGAAATCAAGGAAGATCAACACCGTAACATCTCTTTGATCATAGTGAAATCCAGCCAATTGGCTGTCGGTGCGAAAAGAGTGGACGTAGGCTTGAATCAAGCCAAACCACTATAAACCGCGTGTTCAATTCTCTCTTTCCCTTACTCGGTCTTCGATTGCGATTGATTTTTTTGTTTAAATATTGCAAATCCTTTACCCCCTGTTTAAATATTGTGCAATCTTCAAGGAAATTTTTTATATACCTATTCACCCCCCCTCTAGGTTCTCATACTAGCTATATCAATTGGTATCAGAGCTCGTGTTCTTACTTTATTTGAAGTGTTTTACTTTAGAGTAAAAGATCCATGGCTAGTATGCTAGCACTAGGGCTGATGGAAGGGCAAAGCAATACAAGACCACCCTACTTTGATGGAAAAGATTACAACATCTAGAAAAACAAGATGAAAGCTTTTCTACGGTCAAAGGATCCTCTCGGAATGGGATGTGGTGGAAAAGGAATCACTCCTACTGCTGCATCAGTATCTGAAAGAGGGAAAGAAATTGTTGAAGCCAGCGGAATGCCTCAAGAAGAGATAAACAAGAGACAAGCACTCGATGCTAAAGCAATTTATTCTTTATATTGTGCTTTGTCACCAATTGAATATAACAGAATATCTTCTTGTGTTACAGCAAAATAAGTTTGGGATAGATTACATATCACTTATGAAGGGACAGACCGAGTGAAGGAGACCAGAATTAACATTCTCCTTGGTCAATATGAAGCCTTCAAAATGAAACTAGGAGAATCTATAACCGACATGTTTAGCCGTTTTATAGATATTGTCAATGGTCTTGAGAATCAAGGACAGAAAATTTCTGATCCCATGAAGGTGAACAAGCTTCGCGTGGACTCTCCAAGGATTGGAATCATATAAAGACTTCAATAAGAGAGACGCAAAGAATTATGCCATTATATCGTAGACGAGTTGATTGGAACTCTTGAGTCTTATGAAGTGGAACGAATTAATGAGGACGAAGATCCAAGAGGTAAGAAATCTATTGCATTAAAATCAAATGATGACTCGATGATGCAGATTTTGAAGATGATATGGATGATGAGGAGCTTGCCCTCATGATAAGAAGATTCGTAAAACTGAATAGAAAAGGAAGAAGGTTCAACTCAAAGAAACAAAGTTTCAGAGACAGCAAACCAAGTTTGTTGATGATGAGGAACCAAACAAAGATGTAGTTTGCTTCGAATGTAAGAAAAGGGACACATCGACCCAATGTCCTCTTCGAAGAAGAAAGAGGAAAAGCGAGAAGTTTCGAAAGGCTCTCAAAGCCGAAACTTGGAGTGATACAGAATGTGAAGAGAGTGATAATGAATATGCCAACATATGCTTGATGGCACATTCAGACTCAGATTCAGATTCTGGATCAGACTCAGACAGTGAATTTGAGGTAAGTGATTTTAAAATCCCTGTCAAAGTCTCTAAATATATTGATGAACTGTGTTTCAGTCTTAAGACTTCTCTCAAAAGGATTTCCGAACTTAAAAAGGAAAACTCAGCTCTAAAACAAAAGGAAGTCACTTTAGAAGAAAGAGTTAAAAGTCTAGACCTAAATGTTACTACTCTTAAAGAAAAAGAAGATGATCTTTTGAAAGAAAATGTTTTCTTAAAAACTGACTTATCAAATATTTCAAAAAGTTTTCGATAGGATCCGAAAAGCTTGAAAAAGTTCTTTCGGTTCAAAGACCTTACTTCAATAAGTCTGGTCTAGGCATGACAGCGGAAACAATTCCCTTGATTGATTTTCCTAAAGTTAAAGAAAGAATAAAGAAAAGACCGTCGAGAGAAGATTACAAAAATCATTTCAAGAAAGTTTTTGTAAAGTACGTTGGTCGAAATGCTTTAAGGTGTTCAAAGTGTAACAAGTAAGGATCACTTTGAAAAAGAGTGTCCTATGGTTTGGAAGCCTGTTAAGAAAGTATGGCCTAATAATGCTTATCCTACTAACATCAAAGGACCCAAGAAAATTTGGGTACCAAAGAAAACTTGAGACTCTTTTTTAAATGCAGGTCTCCGTCAAGAAAAAGATAAAATGGTATCTTGACAGCGGATGTTCAAGACATATGACAGGAGACTCAAAGTGTTTTGTAAAGCTAGTTCAAGTAAACGGCGGAAATGTTTCATTTGGAGGAAACGGCAAAGGAAGCATTGTGGGATTTGGAACTGTGAAAATTGGAAATCTCACAATAAGCAATGTTTCTCTAGTAGAAGGACTCAACTATAACCTTCTCAGCATTAGCCAATTGTGTGATACTTTTGGTTTCAAGATCTCCTTTCAAGAAGGAATTTGCTATGGAATTAGTAAAGACTCTACTCGAGTCTTTCATGGGTCGAAGACATGGGAACATCTATCTCTTAGACATGAAATTAAATGAATCTCAATGTCGATCTCAATCCAAGATGAAGCAAGCTTATGGCACGAAAGCTTGGCCATGTCAATATGAAGCAATTAGCCAAAATCTCATCAAAGCAGCTTGTTCGAGGACTACCTAAATTGCCATACCAAAAGTCTGATTCATGTACTCCATGCATTCTGGGAAAGCAGGTAAGAAATTCATTTAAGTCAATAAATCATGTCTCTACTAATCATGCACTACAGTTGCTTCATATGGATCTCTTTGGACCAACAAGAACCCAGAGCATTGGAGGTAAGAAGTATTGTCTAGTAATTGTAGACGATTACTCTCGCTTTACCGGGTGTATTTTCTTGCAAGTAAGTCGAGACCTTTTGTACTTTGAGAAGTTTGCTAAAAAGGTTCAAAATGAAAAAGGATGTGTTATTCTAGTATAAAAACAGATCATGGAAGTGAATTTGAAAATCAAGATTTCACAAAATTTGTGTGATGAATCTGGTTTTAAGCACGTATTCTCCTCTCCATACACTCCTCGAGCAAAATGGAGTTGTGGAAAGAAAGAATAGATCTCTTCAAGAAATGGCTAGAACACTTTTAATTGAAAGTAAAATTTCTTCACGATTTTGGGTTGAAGTCTGTTTCAACAGCATGCTATATCATAAATAGAGTCTTCCTAAGACCTATTCTAGAGAAAACCCCTATGAATTGTTCAAAGGTAAGAAGCCTATTGTTTCATACTTTCATGTGTTTGGTTGCAAATGCTTTATTTTGAAAAATGCAAATGATCGAGTTGGTAAGTTTGAAGAAAGATCAGATGAAGGCATCTTCCTTGGATATTCTACATCAAGCAAAGCCTACGAGTCTATAACAAGAAAAGCCGGTCGTGGAGGAATCAATGAATGTCAAATTCCAAGACTCAACGCAAGATGAATCCAGCCAGACTCAATATGAAGAGTCTGAACCCGCTCTAGACCTTCCAATGTCTTCAACTCAAGAAGCATCTCAGACTCTGGAAGTCCAACATCAAGATACTCATGAAGATTCAAATAAAGAAAGAGATCATCAACCAGGCAAATCAACTAGTAAGCGGAAGCACAAATCCAGTCATCCCAAAGATCTCATTATTGGCGAAATCAATGAAGGAATCCGCACCAGATCAAAAAGGCGTGAAGAATCTAGTGCTTTGTGGCTCTCATTTCTGAAATTGAACCAAAAAGCATAGAAGAAGCTTTATCTGATGAAAGTTGGATCGAAGCTATGCAAGAAGAACTTAGACAGTTCAACATCAATGATGTCTGGGAATTGACATCTAAACCAAAAGGTAAAACTGTTATTGGAGCCAAATGGGTGTTCAGAAACAAGATGAACGAAAAAGGAAAAGTCGTACGAAATAAAGCAAGACTCGTGGCCAAGGGATACACGCAAGAAGAAGGAATAGACTATGATGAGACTTACGCTCCTGTAGCAAGGTTAGAAGCTATTCGTCTATTACTTGCATTTGCTTGTTATAAAAATTTCAGGTTATTCCAAATGGACGTCAAAAGTGCATTCCTAAATGGATTTATCCATGAGGAAGTTTATGTGGAACAACCACACGGGTTTGAAGACCCAAAGAAGCCGGACTCGGTCTTGACCGAAAAAGGCTTGTATGGTCTAAAGCAAGCACCTCGAGCTTGGTACGACGGACTAAGTAAGTTTTTATTACAGAATGGTTTTGTCAAAGGTAAAGTAGATACTACTTTGTTTATCAAAAAGGAAAACAAAAGCTTTTTACTTGTTCAAATATATGTGGACGATATTATTTTTGGATCATCTAATGAAAGTCTATGCAAGAAATTTTCTAAGTCTATGCGGGATGAGTTTGAAATGAGTATGATGGGAGAGTTAACATTCTTTCTTGGACTCCAAGTAAAACAAATGAAGGAAGGAACTTTCATTCATCAAGAAAAATATGCGAATGATCTTGTCAAAAGGTTTGGATTGGGAAAGTGCAAAAAGACCGACATACCAATGTCATGTTCTCGAAGAAGATAGACAAGGATGAAGAAGGGAAGAAAGTAGATCAAAAGCTATACGGGAGCATGATCGGTTCACTTCTTTATCTTACCGCTTTCTAGACCGATATTTTGTTGAGTGTTTGCATATGTGCTAGGTTTCAATCAGATCCTAGAGAATCACATCTCATTGCCGTGAAACGTATTATCAAATACGTTGCTTCATCTTCAAGCATCGGTCTTTGGTATCCAAAGAGGGGAGACTTTAATCTTCTAGGATACTCAGATGCAGATCTGGCCGGCTGCAGAGTCGATAGAAAGAGCACTTCTGGAACTTGTCAACTGCTTGGAAACAGGACAGTGTCTTGGTTTTCGAGGAAGCAAAGCACTGTAGCTCTCTCAACGACAGAAGCGGAGTATGTAGCTCTTGGAAGCTGCTATTCGCAAATTCTATGGATAAAACAATAGCTACAAGACTTTGGCATTGAAGACTCATGCACAGAAATCAGATGTGACAACACCAGCGCAATCAATCTCACCAAAAATCCAATCCTTCATTCAAGAGCAAAGCATATTGAGATTCGACATCACTTCATTAGAGATCATATTCAAAATGGAGAAATCTCGATTCAATTTGTTGATTCGAAGAGTCAACTAGCGGATATATTCACAAAGCCTTTGGAGAAAAATCAATTCGACTTTATCCGTTCAAGACTCAACATTTTGAAGCTTGAAGAAGTTAAAGTCTAGAGACTCACCAACTCGAGACTCGATCTCTCGAGACTTTAAATCATGAGACTCAAACATTCATGGCTAAAGACGTAAGTTGCTATTTTATCTAAAAGGTACGAATTCTCATTTAGTTATCTAAATTTGAAAAGGTACGATCTTTCTTTCGGCTATAATCCGTGTGAAATTCGAAAACTTGTCTTTTTAAAAGGGATTAATTTTGGCAGTTATTGATTTTTGAAAAGAAGTGTTCGTACAATTTCCTTGTACCGATTGAACTTCCCTTTTCAAATCCGAAGTATATATATATACACATTTTCTTCGCCCAATCTTCAAAACACTAAAAGGCACTCTCCTCCCGATATTGTTTCTACTTCTTGTTTGTCGTCGAGAAAGTGGTCATTTTTCTTGGGAAAAGCAAGTGAAGGAATCTTCCAATAGACAAAGAAAGATGTCGTCTTCGAGGAAATCATCAAGAATCGCAAGCGGGGACCACAAAGAATGGAGAAGGGACCGACTCACTTCGATCTTGCGAGGAAGAAGACTTATCAAGTCAGCGACAAAGTCCGATTCGCTCTCCTCCACGTCATTCAACACCTCCCGCCCCACAAGGTGCAAGTCAACATCCGGAAGAAGAGATAATCGAGGAAGCCGACCCAGTAAGAGTCCAAAGACCCTCCTTTATCTATAAGCTTTATCGTGCGTTGAAAAGCTCCGGTTCTTCATTAAAATATATAGATGACTTCCTTAAGGACAAAAATTATGGGAATGAGTATCTTTTTCTGCGGAAAATGGAGGAATTGGGAATTGCTCCGAAAGGAAGGGCAGAGGAGGCTCTTGCGAACATTCCCAGTGATCCTCGTTTGCCAGGACAAAATCTGATTGAAGGGAATGATGATGACAAAATGTTCCTTGAATTTCAACCTAAAATGGGTGTGGCAGCAAAGGTGAAAGGAAATCGGATGGATTTGTTTAAATCCAAGGATCGGGAAAAAGTGTATTTCATTTGTTGAAAAGAGGGGTGATAAACCCTAGAAGTGTCGATTTTGACTTCTGGACACCATCAACATGAATTTAAGAGAGAAGTTGAATTTGCTTCAACTTGAGACTTTTTGCTCGACTCTACGGACGGGTATGCTCAAGCGACCGCTTATTTCTATTCAAATCTTAGCTTTTTGGATGCGAATAGAATTTCATTTTAGTGTTCGAGACCAAGTCTACGTGGTAGATGTGAATATGTTGGCGGACATAGTTGGAGTTGAACGGGGACGCTATCTTCCAATCAAAGTCTCACCTGCTCGTACTACTCGGATCTTGTCAAAGATATGAACGCGAGAGAAGAAAATTACCTACTCAAGGATGAAGGCCATCAACATTGTGCTTCATAAGATTGTGATCAACTGTCTCGGACCAAAGTCTACGTCAAAGACTTCTCGTGTCTCTTTTCGAAGCAAAGTTGATGTACGCGATCAACTCGGACGGAAGTTTTCTCTCCCGCACACTATTCTCTTCCATATGTACGAGCAATGTCAAAAGACAAAGGACAATTGCCTTATCTCTGCAGTGACCAAGATCTTCAGACACATGAATATTGAACCGCCACAAACATTTTGTGTTCGACCGTGTGATAAGATGGTGGTAGGTTTGAAGATGTTAATGAAGATGCGTCTGCAAGAACTTTCCAAGGCAATGGAGAAATTCAGAGTGAAATCTCCGGTTGATGCCCGCCTCAAAGAGAAAAGGAAAGGAGGCCATTGGTGCTCCATCGAAAAAGAAGAAAAGAACTCTCATCCTGGAGGATGAAGATGAAGATGAAGAGGATGAAGATCCCTCTATCCAAGCTCTAACAAGAACCAGACGTTCTGTGTCTCATCCGACAGAACTTCAGCAGAGTAGAGAAGAAGAAGAACAGAGAGAGAAGGAGAAAGAAGATGAAGAAGAAGGAGAAGGAGAAAAAGAAAAGTCTGCTGATGAATCTGGAGAGAAGGGAAATAAAGAGCATGATCATCACTCTTTCTCTTTCGATGTCCTAGAGACAGGGGGAGTTGGCGAGCAAGAGAGGTCTACACCTCATGCTGCTGTCAGTGAAGATCTAAGACAATTTCCAGAAGACTCAGAAGAAGTTCAGGTCTCTCAATTGCCTGAAGAAGGTCACGATACGTCAGAACCAAATCTGCAAGACTTAACAGAAGCGCCATCGTCTGCATACACACCATCTGAGAAAGCCAATGCTAGTACACAGACGGACGATTCTGCAGATTTTCGTTGTATCATGGATATTCTTCTGGAAATGCGTGGACAGATATATGCTCTGGACTGTGAAATCCAAGCCATGAAGAATGCTTTGGACAAGCATCTTTCTCTCTGGAGGATAAATTCAAAGACCTCGCTCGCAACTTCAAGCCAATGCTAAGGGAGAAGAGGTAGCTCAAGCGAGGGAAGACATGAAGAAGCTCGAAGGAGTAGTCCAGTCCATTGGGGATTTCCAGATCGTGCGCATTCCCAAGCAGACATGACTCCTTTCTCACCCTTTTAATGCTGACAAAAAGGGGGAGAACCAATTTGAACCAACAACTTTTTCAATATCTTTTAAAACTTTTTAGTGGTTATGTTTATTTTTGAGTATGACTTGAGAACTTGAACTTGGGTGTGAATTTGACTGAATTGATTTGTGGATTCGATGCTTGACTGGTTGCATTTATTTCAAGTGTTGTTATATGGTATTACTCATGAAAGACTAACCAATTTTCTGTGGATGCGAGTCTGGTTGTTTTATTAATCTTTATGAGTTAGCCATATTGCTTGAGAAATGTTTTTGCAGGTCAAAGTTGTTCAAATCTACAAGAAAGTTTTGTCACCATCAAAAAGGGGGAGATTGTTGGAGAAATCTTTCGAGAATATTTTGAAGCCGACAAAACGTTTCTTTCGGTCTAAGTCGGATGTTCGGAGACCGACGGTTTAAAGTCTCAAGACTTTGACTCAAGACTCAAGACTCAAAACTCAAGACTCAAGACTCAAGACTTAAGACTCAAGACTCAAGACTTAAGTCTATTCTCACCGATGTCTTTCTAATCCAAAGTGACGAAGGAAATCCAAAGCCGAAGTATATGGTTGAGGATTCGATCCTATCCTCGGAAAAGATTCTTTGGTTGGATAATCATTTCGGATCCTTTGATTCTTATCTAAGATCGATTGAAGATCCGATGGTCGACGAAATAATTCTTGGAATGTTCTATTCTTGGAAACCAAGATCCCGATTGTATGGGCGAACGAGGATTGATGGGCTATCATCGATTCCTTAAATAGCTCGGATGATCTTCTTGATTGATTCCGTCCAACGGGTAGATTGGAGGAATTCCTTTGGTAAGTGCCAACGGCTATGATGGCATAAAGGAGTATAAAAGGAAGACGTTCTAGTTGTTTTAAGTGGGTGATCGATAGAAAAATTCCAGAGTCTGAAGAACCTTGATTGTTAGTCGATACTGTTCGAGCGAAATTGTATACACAGAGAGTGTTTATACTTGGTGACACCTTGAGCGAGTGTGGTAGATCATCTACACCTAGAAATCAAGGAAGATCAACACCGTAACATCTCTTTGATCATAGTGGAATCCAGCCAATGGCTGCTGTCGGTGCGAAGAGTGGACGTAGGTCAAGCCGAACCACTATAAAAACCGCGATTGTTCAAATCCTTTCTCTATTGTGCAATCTTGAATTTTTTTATATAATTCAAGGTTCTCATACTAGAACCACTATAAACCGCTGTGTTGTGTTCAATCCTCTCTTTCCCTTACTCTAGGGTTTGAGAGTCTTGCCGATTGATTTTTAACTATTGCAAATCCTTTAACTGTTTAAATATTGTGCAATCTTCAAGGAAATTTTTTATATACCTATTCACCCCCCTCTAGGTTCTCATACTAGCTATATGATTGTGGGCGCCGAAAAAAAGAGGTCGCGACAATATGGCATCTACAAACTACCCCCAAAGTCAGACACTTCATGTGGAGCCTATGTAATGAAGGTCTCCCTACAAGAATCAATCTATACCGGAGAAGAATAATACCTGATCTTGCATGTCCCTTCTATCACCAGTGGCCAAAATCGTCCGAACATCTATTCATCTTGTGTCAGTGGATAAAAAACATCTAACTAAATTATACTGTCAAAATAGACATTTCCCCAACATCGATCACAAGAACAGATCAATGGATAAGTGACTACCTTTTCTCTGACAAATTAGCAAGCCAAAAGGCGATCTTTGTGACTACTCTTTGGCTAATATGGAAGGCATGCAACACTCTGGCACGCAACACTCTGATCTTTCAAGGTAGGCAAAAAGAACAACACAAGCTAATCAATGAAGCATTTCTGTTACAGCAGCTATATGAGAAGTGGCAGCCAAGAAGGAAAGAGATTACCTCAGAACCGAACAGCTAGGTGCATACAAAGCCGGGTACCTTGAAGATCAACGTCGATTGTTCATGGGAGGAGGACGGATCAGAGAGCTCCATAGCTGGAATATGTAGAGGAGTTGACGAGCAGTGTTTCACGAGTTTTGCGAAGAAGATTTGCGCTCAATCGGTACACATGGGCGAAACCCTAGCTATTCAGCAAGCCCTCGTGTGGATGAAGGAGAAGAGAACTAATCTGACAGAGCACACTTCAAACTCACGAACCAAAACTCCCGTGTGCATATCCAGCGACTATCTCCTGGCTGTGGACTCCATTCTAGGCCAAAATGACATCCCCTGGGCCTCACGACCTTATGCCCTCGACTATAGACACTTGCTGGCCCAAATGAAGAACGTTTCTTTACGGTTTGAACCACACCAGTCGAACCGTGCCACGGACTGGATCACCAAATCCTTCAACACCAGTTCTCTTCCTACTAATTTGGTACTTAATCCCCTGTATGAACTTTCTCTTATACTATATTTAGATCTTCCTATAAGCTGTAATCCACCATCTAAGTATTAATCAAAGAAGCATTTTAAAAAAAAAAAGTACGAGCGGACGGATTATATTTATCTAATCGGATCCACTTTCTCTTTCGTTGTACAATGGCCACTGCCCTTATCCAAAAAGACACGTGCTATAGAAAGAACCATCATCATTAAGTTGCTTCCTCCTCCGGCGTTGGTTCCCCATCGTTAAATCGAAGGGCCCAAACCCGACTGAACTCATAAAAGATCCTAAGCATTATATATTATAATATGTATGCTAATATGTATGTATACAAAAATACATGGTCTCTTCACGCCCTTTGATGGGAACCCGCACAGGAACTCCTGTTCCGTTCCAAGGAGGCGCATCCATCATCGTCCTCGACCGGCATCTTCGGCTTCATCTTCGCGCCTCCAACCAAGGTTAATATATATCCTCTTCTCCCGTGTGTGCAGCGACGGGCTCTCTGAAACCTGTTGCTGTTCGTGATTCGTGATTGAGTTTTTGGGTTTGCGAAAATCGGCTTTGGTCTTTGGCTTCGGCTTTCGTCCTAATTGGAGTTGAAACCGACATTATCGGTGACGAAATTGATCTTACGCGCCCTGTGATTTGTCTCGTGAAGAAAGCCCTAGGCAGAGGAAATCAACCCTGCAATGATGCTCTCTGAGTCCGAAACTTCTTGTTTTTTCTTTTTCCCACCTGGCGGCTCCTCAACATAATGGTTCTTGTCAGAAGTTATACGTATAGGTGTTGTTTCTGTGTCCTTATGTATTTTGTTTAGCAAACTTGGTTCGTGGGAAGGAATCTGTGCCCTACGAGAGCAAGAGGAAGCGGGATTTTCAGAACGGGCCATGGAGAAGCATATTCGGTCAACTCCACGTTTGTGCGGGATTTAAGTCCTTACTGGGTTTAGAGTGTTGCGGCCGGTATAGATACTGTAAGCGGCCCGTTATTTATTTTATGTCTTGATTCTGCTTCCCAATATTGTCCTCCAGCGGCTATTGATCGAATTTGACGGCGGTGTCTGACGTCTTCCTCTTTCGTATTCTTGTAACTGTCAATCTGAGTTGTTTAAAGAACATACCGCGTCTGCTGTTTATCCTTAGATTTATCTCTCTTTTACGATGATGAGGTACTCAAAAGATCCCTAGTTGTCCATTTAATTAATGCTTTCTTAGTAATATCCCACTGGATGTGTATTACCAAGAGAGTAGCTTAATCATTCAATTGACCCGAACGCGAACCACCCAAGACCCCTCGGGTCTCGCTATTCACCCTTAAAGGAGCCGTCACCTAACTGGAGCAAACCACCCTCCCAAGGACCCGATCCTCCTTGAAGACCGCGTCGAACCTCCGGAACCAGTCCTTCGCGTGGTTCATCGATGTCTCTGCCCGCGGAAGCGAGGCCAGCGCCTTGCTCGACCCCATCTCCTCGTAGTTCGCGGTATTCTGCTTGTCCTCCGCCTCTTTGCTTCGCCGCCCAGTCCTCCCCCAGCAAGTACCTGAGGCTCGACTGCCAGACCTTGACAACGACGTATTGGAGGTTGTTGGCCAAGGACAGGCACGATAGAGCCACGTCACAGCATCAAGAGTGCGAGCCGCACTGAGATTGGTGACACGTTGGAGCCGAGGTCAGGGACAGTAGCCTCCACCAGTCAGTCAGCAACTATATCAGTAAGGATCTCGCTGTAGTCGGCGAGGAAGGTGAGCAGTTCTTGACGTAGTGCGTGAGGGGTGGACCCCGCCGCCGGGACGGCGGCCTTGGAGGCATCCTTCACACGAGGCGTTCACTAGCATGAACATGTCCTGTTGAAGAGAAGCAGCTCTCGATTGCGGTGTAATTAAAGTTTCCCTTGTGCTAAGGAGGGTTGAAAAGAGATTATTTATACTGTCTATCTATGAGGACGTGATTATTTGCTTCTTTTTTTGTGTGGAAACTATCATGTTAGCACCCACATTAGAGGAAAAGATTGCTCCAGTTCAATTCTGGAAGGCCCATTTCGTGTTTTATCATCTTTTTTTGTTTTTTTCCTCAGTGATGAAATTGTTTATTTTCTCCACGAAAGGTGAGTTTCATTCAAGCCATTTAATTCAATTAATAGACAAAATGTCACCCAATAAAAAACGACTATCACAAATGTTAGTTATTTGGTAATTTGATATATCAGTTATTTGAAAAGATCTTTTACAAGTAGCCACCGACCTGATCTTATATCATCTAGAGGCAAATCCTTTGATTATGTTAATGTTCTTGCAGCAGCAATACAAATAGTCACAAAAAACATAGTGTTTGAGTACTCATCGTATACAGGTGAATGGAATTTATCATGGAGACATGCACATAATAGTTTTACTCACTTCTAAAGGCAAATAATCTATTAGCAACTATATGTTCAACTCGAATTCCCAAATGTGTCATAGCGGGGGCAATAATTAGCTTTAAATAAGTAATCACATGCATCAAAACCAATGCCATATTCGCATTTTTTCTATCCCATCTTCTTCAAATTTCCTTACACGAATTGCTTATCTCAGATGTACTCACGACTCAAGTGTGACAACATTTAAAATAGGCAATTTTACCTATGAACTTTGTGCTTACATGTGCGTTCCATGCTTTCATTACTCAATTTAGGCTTTCACCATTAAAAAAAAAAAAAAAAATCATTTTGGATCCTCCCAAAACTTCCTCAAGGGTAATAGTGAAAATATCCATTTTCCAAGTGGAGAAAGCTCACCACTTTGTCGCCATAGGTGGAGTAGATACCTGCCAAGTTGACTTACCAAACACGTGCACAATAAGGAAAGATTACTCCAGAAGTAAACAGGAATTATGCTCGTTTAAGGATTATAAGACGCCATTAAGGAAAGGAATAAATCGCATCCCGCCGTCCGAACTTGTGTCAGCCCTAGATCGCACAATCCAACGGCTGAGCACTACCTAAACCCCGTTATTCTACTTGTGAAGAGTTTCGCAAAGATTTCCATTCGAGGCAAAAGATTAGGTCATACAGGTCTTCATTAGAACCATCAACATTATTATGAATGGACAAAAAGGACTCGCATTTATTAATGAATTCCGCTCCCTAGAGTTAATTATAAATAAAACGTAGGGAAACATACTTGTCATGTAAAAGAATGACCCAACTTTCCATATTTAAATATTAATAGTGAAGTCCATGTGTTTTCATAGATAGTTAGTAAAAACAAGTGATATCATGTGCCTTCTTTGCCTGAAAAGTATTACTCAACTCGATTATTAATACCGAGGCATTAATTCATACGTAAAAATGATTTTCAAATAACCAACGCATATATTACTTTTGGGCGAACAACAACACTGACTATTTTTAGATAGGGAAAGAACCAACCAATGTTGATTGAAGTCTTCCATTAATCATAATTACAAGTGATGATTAAAAGATGTGCACTTACTACCTAAAGCGTTATTGTTTTAGGACATCTATAAGTTCAAGTATAGTAGATTCCATGTATTTCCTATTTCACAATGTGCATGATTGTTTGTTTTGAATTGTTCTCTACTTGCTAAAACCAGTGAATTCATGTGTCATGGCAATGATAGGGAAGTGACCTGATGGCAGTGCTCTCTCCAGAACAGAAAAGGAAAGGCACATTACCCAAATTGTTAGTACATCCTACATCACTCATATATGAGATTTATGTGTTCTTCATTTATCTGTGATCTTATTTTATCTAGTAGTTTAAACTTTCAAGTGTAACTTTAGAACATGGCATCAGTATATTTATGAATGTATGGCCCCATTCATCAAATTTCATATGAGCTTACATGTAAGGGAATGTTAAAGTATCTCATATTGCTTGTTTACGGGATTTATATATATATATATATATATATATACACGATCTCAATATATTTTATATATACACGATCTCAGTCTACTCATTAATTGAAGTTTTTAGTTGGACTTTTGAAGCTGAGTCATGTTATATTTAGGAGAAAAAGATGAAAGTTTAAATGGAAGTTAGGAATATATATATAGATATGGAATTTTTATAAGAAGGGAAATGAGTAGACTTTGAATTTTAGGCATTTTTATCCCAATGTTCATTTTCCCAAGAACATGGCATCATATAATTAAAAAAAAAAAAATAGGGCCCTATCTTTGTTGATGACTTAATTACGGAGTAACTTTTATTAGAAATTCTCCATTGAAAAACAGGTTTGGCTCCACTTAAAATTTTAAAGGTAATATTACGCATTGTCTACTATTTAACAATTATATTAAATAAATTAAAAATTCATAACTTCATTATACATTAATCTAAAATTTATAAATTATTTATATCATTTTTCTATATTTAAATTATTTGAATGGTTCATCGGATTGGGTAAATGGCAGGCGAAATTCGTGGGAAAGTACTTGGACGCTTTCCCCTTCGATACCGACAAAACACGTGCGCAGCCCTAGCTGACGTCATCCTAGATAGCGTCTATTTTTCACCCGTTGCAAGCGACAACTGCCCCTGTTTCTTTGCACGAGAACAATCCCATCATTCGATGTAGATAAGATACGAAGCACACGAAGCACTGTCATCGGGCGAATGAAATTGTCGTTTTGTGATTATTTGTTGATACTTGTTAGTTGTTCCTAATCCAAAGGTTGTATGGTATATATATATATATATAATTTATTTCAACTCCATCCTTGCATAAGTTTACGGGCTTTTTTTTATAGGGCATTTGTGTCACAATGGGTAAGTTGAGGATTTTTAATGATACAAAGTTTGGGGCATTTTCTGTCACAATAGGTATAATTTGAAGTTTCTTGTGGTATTAACCCTAAATACTAAATCGAATTAGATGTATTATTTTTTAAGGATTTTGAATGTATCCCTAGACATTTTATAAGACATAATTAATCATGTTTTGAAACTTGGCATTTCTATTTATTACATCATAAAAAGAGAATGTATTTTCACTCTTCAGTGGTTTTAAACGGGTTTTGAACATTGACTTATCCGATTTGGAGCTGAGGAAGAAGAAGGTGGATTCTTGGTGCAAAGCTATCTCCATGACATTCAATCTGATGGATTCTTAGTAGGGTCGGTGTGGGAAACTGAAACGCAACAAAAAGATGGTTGATTGGTGTTTTTGGGGTGCAATTTGTAGTAGAATGCACTTCATGGGATCAACAATCAAAAAAAGAGAAATCTCGTTTTGCTTCAAGCAAAAACGAAGGAAGTTAGAGAGCATGGCTCAGTCTCGGCCAAGGACTACCACAACCTGCTGCCAGCGCCATTGATAGACCCAATGGCCAATGGGGGATAAGTATACTATTAGTGCCATAAGTTGTGTACGATGCTCACTTTGGTGTCAAAAAATTATGTCGGATCACTTAAGTGCCAAAAAGTTTGAAAAACGCTCATTTTGATGCCAAAAGTTTATGTCGAATCACTTAAGTGCCAAAAAGTTCGAAAAACCCTCACTTTGATGTCAATTGCGATCCGGTTGGCCGGTGATGGTTTTTATGATGGGCTTAAGGCCTGTCCGCCCATGTTGGGCCTAAGAATCCGGCCCGCAAGATTAGGGCCCATGGATGAAAGAGTGCATTAAGGGGTTATATCTTTTGGATGAGATGTTACGTTGAGGGGTTGCGTCTCTTGGAAGAGACGCTTTGAGGGAAAGGAATAAAAGGCACGTACCTTTTGGATGTACGTACATGAAGACACTCTCTCCCCCTCCAGACAATGTAAGTTGGTCTCTCTCTCTCCCTCAAAAAGAAAAAGAAGAAAACAGAAAAGAAGAATACGCTCTTTTCTCCCCCTAATAGCAACGACACGCTCCTTGATAAAATGGGATCAGAATTTCTTCCTCGATCTTCAGCATTGGTGTTTAATCTGTGGACAATAAAGTACGCTCGATTATGTACTGTAACTTTCGATCAATGATATATGTTATTACTGGGCTCGTCTTTCACATTCGTTTTAGGGGTTCGATTTAGTCTCAAATTCGGTTTTTGGGAATTCGATATTCCCAACATTGGTATCAGAGCCGTCTTTCATGTTTCCCAATCCCCTTTTTATGTTATTGAATTAATTTTGTGGTCGAAAATCGAGAGAAGCCACTGTCGGTCGATCGGGGACAAAAAAACCCGACACCCGTGTACTATTCGTCCTTTTTTTTTTTTTTGGTAAAGGAAATGATATATATTGAGCTTGAACCAACAAATATACAAGATCCGGCACCACAAAACTTGCACTCAACAAGACAAAAGCGTCTTATCGAGTGAAAGGGCCCTAGACTCAAAACACCGCAACACGGTTAACTCAAGCAAGGGCAAAACAGAGAGCCCAAGGAACAGCCACGTAGGGCCGAGACAACTAACTAAAAGACAAACTAACCAAAAAGCCACGCAGGGCCAAGAAAAAACAACCCGCAAATGTAGCGAAATGCGGTTTAGGCGGGCGGCATAGGAGAGTTGAAGATAGATGGGTCAAGGCCCCAGTTCCTTTGTATTCTCCTATTTCTCGAGCAATCTTCCACGCTTTTGAAGGTTAAGGCTTTATCTTTGACAACTTTAATAAGATGTTTCTTGATAGCCGCAACCACAACTGGATGCTCTCTAAAGAGGATGTCGTTTCTATAATTCCAAATAAGATGGCACGAGCTCCAAAGAAAAACAACCAATGGCATGATAGAAATCCTTACCCGAGAGGAATCTCATCGCCCATTGAAGATTTTCTGTCCAAGTCCCATTTCTCCACGGGAGGTTGCACCTGGCCACCCAAAAGTAAGCCATGCTAGCCGTGATGCACCAATCAAAGAAGAGGTGATTGATAGAGTCTGGAGTGAGCTTGCAAAAGGCACAAACTTCATTCCCAATTCTCCCATAAGACATAAGAAAAGCTTGTGTAGGAAGTCGATTTTTAGTAATCAACCAGAGATTAAATTGGTATCTCGGAGAGATGGCCTTGTTCCATATGAAGGATGACCATAGAACCACCCCTGTCCTTCTTTCTTCTTAAGATATGCCAAGCCGAGGCAATCGAGAATACACGGAAGGATTATCCTTCCACAGAAATTTATCCGGGACCTCTGAGAGAACCGGAAGGGGCTGGTTCCAGGAATCTATCAATGATCTGAAGGCCTAACCGGCCGGAGAAAATAGGTCTGCAACCACTGCATACCCAGGTAACCCCGAATTAGAGATAGTCTGCTCTGAACAAATAAGATCCAGTGGACCTCTCTGATGCCAATGGGCATACCAAAGGGATGTCCCCTGGCCATCTCCAATTTTCCAGTGGAAGTTGAGGCGGAATTCGGATCTCAGGTGGAGCCTCTTCCAAGCCCACGAGCAGCATCTTGGCGTCTTAGCCACCCAGAAGTTGGCCTTTTTCAGAAAAGTGGAATGAATCCATTTGCACCAAAGAGACTCCTTGTCCGTGAAGAGGATCTAAATATGCTTTAGCATCGACGCTTTGTTGCACTCTCGCAAACTCCGAATCCCGAGACCCCCTTCTTCCTTTGGGAGACAAACATCCTCCCAAGAAACCTTAGCTCCTCCCCTACCAAGGCTGGGCCCCTTCCATAAGAATTGCCTAATAATCTGCTCAATACGATCCAGGACTGCTATCGGAATAATGAAAACACTAGCCCAATAAGCTTGGATTGCATGGAGCACTGACCTTATGAGCTGAACTCTCCCTGCAAATGAGAGAAATCGATGGGTCCAGGATTGCACTCTAACCAGTATGCGATCGACTAGAGCTACACAATCCGTCTTGCCAAGCCTTGAGGAAATAATAGGCACTCCTAGATAGCGTACTGGCAGTTTTCCTTCCACAAAACCGAAGGTATCCTTGATCTGACTCCTCAATGCATCTGATCCCCCTGAAAGGAATACCTCGCTTTTGCCGTTGTTCGGCTTGAGTTCGCTCCATTCCGAGAATGTATCTAAACCATCCTTCAAAAGGAGGATGGAGGCCATATCCGCACGGCAAAAAGGAAAACATCATCCGCAAAGAAGAGATGGGATAAACGAGTGGCCTTGCATCTCCAAGAGAAGTTGAAACTCGGTTGCTCCGCACGAGACGTGATGATCCCTGAGAACACTTCCATAACCAAGGTGAAAAGATAAGGAGCATGGGGTCACCCTGTCGAAGGCCTCGGCTACTAGGGAAAAATCCATGGAGATCCCCATTCAAAGAGATAGAAAACATAGGAGTACGAACGCATATCATGATAAGACGAATAAAGTGGTCTTGGAACCGAAAGGTATGAAGAACCAATTCAAGGAAATCCCAATCCACCGTATCATACGCTTTCTGGAAGTCTACCTTTAGTGCACACTTGGGGAGATATGGCTGCAGGTGAAAACCGGCGAACTATTCGTCCTTTTTGTGGTCTTCTGTAAGTCAAATTTTTTTTTATAAAAGCGTTGAATCGAAGCCTTTGTCGATACGAGAAAAACAAGTGGCGGATTGCCACTGAAGGCTGCCGAATGCGCCGCCACGCGCAGCCGAAATGAACGGGGGTCATTGGCGTGTGCGTTGCACATGCCGGCTCCATTTCGGCCCAGGCACGTGTGACGCACGTGCGGAAGCCTGGTGTGTGCCGCACATGCGCCAACTGACATCTGCGTGACGTTAGCACGGCACGTGACGGTCGATTTGTCCAACCAGTCCGACTAGCCCGTCCGATCCGACCAGTCCGACTCGCCGCCCGTTGACTCCAACCCGGTTGACCGTTGATTGTTGACTTTGACCGTTGACAATTGACCAAAAAAAAAAAGAATGTGTTTCTTTTTCCAATTAAGTTTATGTGGATTATATGTAATCCCTTATTTGTTCTGCATTTGTTGTAGAAACAATACCTCCCCTTAAGTTGTGCACACCTGTTCACGCAATTACCGATGAACAAAAGAAAAGGCTTTCTAAATTGCTTGCTGAGCTGACTGATCATCGGTGGGAAAGTGGCGACTTAATTGATCACGTTCTTGAAGTCAACGGGAAAATACAAAATGTCATATGGAATGATCGTCCCATGTCACAATCTAAGATGATGCGATTTTTCATGAATATTCTTCCACAAGAATGGCAAAGAGTGTTGAATCGCGTATGGGAAGTCAACAGAGCTGCTTCGTATAGGAAAATTGTGATGGATTTTATAGATGACTATTACTGGATTGTTACAAGGGAAAAGATCAAGAAATTGAATAAAAGATGATCTTTCCCAGTTCGTATATTGACTTAGTGTTAGATATCTTTGCTAGTCTTTATTTAATGTGCTTTGTGGACATCTTATGTAATGTTATCTACCTAGTTATTGTTGGTGTGACAACTGATATGTTAGTTTTATTATATGAAAGCATTATTATTATATCATTGTTTGATATCAAGTACTATTTGCAATATGTTATTATTAACTGTTGTTGGTAGTTCATAGAAATTTTTGTAATTTCAAAAAAATTATTTTGCATAGAATGTTATATTAATAATAACTCCAAGTTAGGATTTTGGATGATGATTGGAAACATAGTGACATTTTGATTCTAAAACCTTGAAATTATTCATTAATATAATGGTTTTGTGCAAAATGGATGCATAAATGATATGCATTAATAATTCGTGCATATATGTCTAATATGTTCAAATCAATAGCTTCAGCCACAAAAAGCATAGTTACTGAGTTGAACAAAGGTGAGAAGCTCAATGGCGATAACTATGAAATATGGCACATGAAAATCCAATATGTGCTGGAAGAGCAAAAGGCACTAGAAGCTCTTAACCTGACTATGGTAGAACCTAAAGAAGAAAACACTGCATAGCACAAGAGAGATAATGAAGCATTTGTTGCATGGAAAAGAAAGAACTCTCTTGCTCGCATTACGTTGCTGAGTAGTAAGGAAAATGATGTCATGCGAGAGTTTAGACGTTTTAAGAATGCCAAGGAAATGTGGAAAGCATTGACAGCAAGATTTGGTCATTCTTCGGTGACTAGACTAAGGCAACTCACTATTAGATTTGACTCTTATAAGGAAGCCTCATGGTCAAACCATGTAGCAACATCTTAGAAAGATGTTAAACATGATTAATGAGCTGAAAGAAGCTGGCCATGTCCTGACTGATGAGCAGCAAGTGCAAGCAGTGATTCGTTCCTTACCTCAAAGTTGGGAGCATATGAATGTGCACCTGACCCATAATGAGAATATCAAAACCTTTGAGGATACAGTGCGTCATCTTGAGTTGGAAGAGGACCACCTCTTGGTGGCTAAACCGAAAGCTGAAATCTATCATGCTGGTTCTAACTCACATGGAGCTTCGAGCTCCAAGCACAAACATCCTAATTGGTTTGATAAAGGAAAAGGCAAGGAAGCAGGTCCTTCGAGGAAGAAACCTAAGCTTAACCAACATGAAAGAGGAAAGCGTCCTCAAATAAAGTTTACAAGGGTGAAGTGTTACAATTGCGACAAGAATGGTCACTATACTCGTGACTATCATGAACCAAAGAAGGTAAACAACTCTTGTACTTTTCAGAACTTTGCTTATGTGTTGAGTTCTGTATTCTTAATTGAGTCTAATCCTTTGTGGACTGTGGATTCATGAACGACAGACCATGTAGCGAAGGATAGAAAATCCTTCATGGAATTTCGACGAGTACCAACTGGGATTAAGTGGATCTATGTGGGAAACAACTCCAAAGCTGAAGTAAAAGGAATTGGCACCTGCCAACTGAACATGCGTGGTGGACGCACTTTGTTCCTACATGATGTATTGTATGTTCCGAAGATTCGTCGAAATTTAGTGTCTGTTTTAGTGTTGGTCAAGCTAGGTTTTAATATGAACTTCCATCACAGAGGTGTGGATTTGTTTTTGGATACAAATTTATATGGTTGTGGTTATTTTCTGGATTGTTTCATTGTATTAGATATTGATTATGTTAATGCAAATGTTTGTTATTCCCTTCTCACGTCTCCTAATTCATATGATAATGATGTGAATGTGTGGCATGCTAGACTTGGTCTTATTGACCAACAACGTATGAATAGACTAGCCAAAGATGGCTTGTTAGGTAATATTGAACAAGTTGATTTGCCCATATGTGAGCATTGTCTAGTAGGGAAAAGACAAGAAAACCATTTGGAAAAGGTAAAAGAGCTGAATTTCCTCTTCATTTAATCCATTCTGACGTTTGTGGTCCAATGAATGTAAAAGGAAGGCATGGGGCTGTTTATTTCATCACATTTATAGATGATTATATTCGATTCGGATATGTTTATTTGATTTCTCATAAATCTGAAGCATTGAGTTATTTCAAAAGGTTTATGAACTTGCTAGAAAATCAATTAGACAAGAAAATAAAAGTATTAATATCCGATCAAAGTCGAGAATATTTGTTTGATGAGTTCAGAAAGTTATGTGATGAAAAAGGAATAGAAAAACAATTGTCTATTCCATATAATCCTCAACAAAATGGTGTTGCGGAGAGAGGGAACAGAACCCTATTGGAAATGATTAAGTCCATGATAGCACATGCTAACTTACCTATAACTTTTTGGAGTGATACTTTCTTAACTGCTGCCTATATGCTTAACCGTGTGTCTTCCAAATCAGTTACTTCCACTCCATTTGAGTTATGGATGGGTAGAAAATCGGACTTAAGTTTTCTTAAGTCATGGGGATGTGCTGTTTTCATGAGCCCTCTCACAAGTTTGGGAAATTGGGTCCCAGAGAAAAGAAGAGTATTTTCATGAGATATTCCGAACACTCGAAAGGGTATGTGTTCATAGGTGAGCAGGAAAGTGGGAGTATAATTGAATTTGAATCACGGGATGTCACATTCTTAGAGAATGAATTTCCTAAGAAGGACGAAATAGGTGAAGATTACTCTCTATTTGAAATCTTGGATCAAGATAATGAACTTAATGAAGTTCGTCCAAGTGGGAATAATATGATAAGTAATGAATTGAATTGAATTCATTCTCAATTATAACCACATGATGAGATGACATCATTATAATCTAATCCTAATGGGAGCATACTGGGGAACGATGTACAAAATGCACAATCTCCTATACGGTGAACAAGTCGTAAAAGTATTCTCCGTCGACATTTTGACATTGAAGGAGAAAATTTTATGATTACCCCACAAGATGAGGATGAGCCAAGAAATATACATGAGGCTCTAAGTTGCCTTAATAAGGAAAACAATGGATTTATGCAATGGAAGATGAGATTGAATCAATGAAGTCAAACTAAGTTTGGGAACTGATTGATTTTCCAAAAGGATACAAAGCTATTGGGAATAAATGGGTTCTCAAAATAAAGCGAAAAGCTGATGGCTCGATAGAAAGGTATAAGGCTCGCCTTGTGGCGAAGGGGTATAACCAACAGGAAGGAATTGATTATGAAGAAACATTTTCTCCTATAGTAAGATTTACCTCAATTCACATTATTCTGGCAATAGTAGCTAGTATGGATCTTGAGTTACATCAAATGGATATAAAGACTGCTTTCCTCAATGGAGAATTAGAGGAAGAAATATATATATATAGTATGGATCTTGAGTTACATCAAATTGATATAAAGATTGCTTTCCTCAATGGAGAATTAGAGGAAGAAATATATATATGTATGTATGTATGTATGTGGAACAACCTGCTGGTTTCATTAAAAAAGGCAAAGAAGGAAAGGTATGTCGACTTTTGAAATCGATATACGGCCTTAAGCAGTTATCGAGATAATGGTATATACGTTTTCATAATGCTATAATGGCATATGATTTTATAATGATAGATGATGATCATTGCGTATATATAAAAAAAAATCCAAAAATCAACTTGTGATCATCATATCATTATATGTTGATGATATACTAATTGCTGAAAGCAATATTGAGTTTGTAAATACTGTGAAGAATTTGTTATCTTCCAACTTTAAGATGAAAGATATGGGTAAGGCTGCATACATTCTTAGACTTAAGATTTCAAAAGATTGTTAAAAGAGGTCGTTATCTCTTTCGCAAGAAACATATATAAATAAGGTTCTCGAACAATTTCATATGTAAGATTATAAACCCGTAGACACTCCTATTGCAAAAGGTGAAGGATTGAGTCATAGACTGTGTCCAAGGATTCCACAAGAGAAAGAACAAATGAAACATGTTCCTTATACTAGTGTTGTTGGGAGTCTGATGTACGTTATGATATGTACAAAACCTGACATATATTTTGCGATTGGAATGGTGAGTAGATACCAATCCAACCTAGGTCAAGCACATTGGAAGACCGTTAAAATAATACTGATGTATTTAAAGGAAATTGCTGATTACAAGTTGAATTACCAAGGAAAGGATCTGCGACTTGAAGGCTATTTAGATGTTAATTGGGGAGGAGATTTAGATGAAATGAAATTTACCTATGGATTTGCTTTCTTACTGAACAATGACGCCATATCATGGAGCAATAAGAAGTAAACGTGTATAGTCTCATCCATGATAGAAGCTAAGTTCATGGCATTATCAGTAGCGGTACAAAAAAGAGTTTGGCTTAAGAGATTTTTGGATCATTTAGTTGTTATTGAGAAAGCTGCAAATCCATTATTGGTTAACTGTGATAGCCAAGCAGCTATAACGTACACTAAAAATTTAAAATATTATAGCAAGACCAAACATATAGATACAAAGTATAACTTTGTCAAATAAATAATTGCATGAAATGATGTAAACTTACAGTACATATTTATGCATAAAATGGTAGCAAATCCTATGACAAAGCCAATACCTAGGGATGTGTTTTGTGGTCATGTAAAATCTCTAGGATTGCATAGAGTTTGATGTACTGATATTGTAATTTCCTTGAGTTGTTCACATTTATGAACTTGTGTTTTTCATTATTAATGCCTATGAATCTTTGTTTGACCTTTATGCATCTTAATGCTCAGCGCATTACATTAAGTTGAGAAAGTATGTCGGACAGATATAAGATTAGCCCATTTACATGGGTAATCGCCTCTATTTACTATGTGATAAATAGAGATGAGACGGTTTTTAAGCTTATTATCTAGGTGATAATCGAGAGCTCAAGCTTAAATATATTTGTCGCCTTAACTGGGTATTAAGATAAGGACATAATATTTACTATGTCCAAAAGTAAAATAATCCACATATTTTACTTTATCTATTTTATGATGCCAGATGTGAGTTTTGATGAATTTTGTGAATAAGTAGATACGTGAACTCAAGTTAGACATTGGGTATGTTTAACCTATCATCTGTACGGTATTGAAGGTGTAGACATATGCTCTATGGGAAATGAGTTAACACTGTAATATGTATTTCATACTACGTATGCAAGAGACGACCAATAAGAGTGACAAAAGTTTGATCTCAACTTTTATGCCATGTGAGACTCTCGAGGAAAAGAGTTCCTCAATTTTAGTGCCCTCATGACTTTTACTTATTCTTAAGATTTCTATTTAGTGTTTGCTATTTTAGGATGTTGCCAATGGTCATGGGTTGATTCGATCTAATGGGAGATTTCTAGAAAAGCAAGCTGAACTGAAATTGAGAGTTTGAAGGAAAGAGGAAGATCGAATTTGGAGAATTACATTGTAGTTTTGTATTTACTGGTTGACCAATTATGACTGTTTTTAGGATAATCATAACTGTGAATACAAGATATATATATATATATATATATCATTGTTTAAAAGAGATTAAGAGAGATATAAATGTGATCGATCAATCTAGGATACTGCATACTAAATTTACTTAGAGTGTGATGCCTATTATGAGCTGCTATATATTCCTAACAGATGTATGACAACGAGCTCTCAAAGTATGCTGGTTGCACATATTATTTACTAGTATGAATGTTGCAGAGAGGTAAAGAGGATCCCGTTCAGCCCATCATATGTGAGTGGGAGATGATGGTTTTTATGATGGGCTTAAGGCCCCCGTCCACCCATGTTGGGCCTAAGAATTCGGCTTGCAAGATTAGGGCCCATGGATGAAAAAGTGCATTAAGGGGTTGCGTCTTTTGGATGAGATGTTACATTGAGGGGTTGCGTCTCTTGGAGGAGATGCTTTGAGGGAAAGGAATAAAAGGCACGTACCTTTTGGATGTACGTACGTGAAGACACTCTATCCCCCTCCAGACAACGTAAGTTAGTCTCTCTCTCTCCCTCAAAAAGAAAAAGAAGAAAACAGAAAGGAAGAATACGCTCTTTTCTCCCCCTGATAGCAACGGCACACTCATTAATAGAACGGGATCAGAATTTCTTCCTCGATCTTCAGCATTGGTGTTTAATCTGTGGACAATAAGGTACGCTCGATTATGTAGTGTAACTTTCAATTGGTGATACATGTTATTCCTGGGTTTGTCTTCCGCATTCGTTTTAGGGGTTTGATTTAGTGTCGAATCCGGTTTTTGGGAATCCGATATTCCCAACAGCTAGAAATTTAACGTGGCACTTTTTTTTATTAATTTTTGAAGCTGATATGGCTCGCCAGAGTGTACAGTCACCATCTTAACACCAAAACAACGCCGTTTGGTGTCTCCCCCAATTCAAAACCCTATTACCAAAACAACGCCGTTCACCGTCCTCGACAGCTCCTGTATTCAGTGGCCGTGGCTTCGACCTCGACCCCGACCGTGACGATGGCCACTCGGCGGCTGCGGCTCTGACCCCAACCCCGACCCTGATGATGGCCACTCGGTGGCCGTAGCTCCGACCTTGACCTCGACCTTGATGATGGCCACTTGGCGACTGCGGCTCCGACCTCGACCCTGACCCTGACCCTAACGATGGCCACTCAGTGGCCGCGGCTCCAACTCTGACCTCGACCCCAGCCCTGACAACAGCCACTTGGCAACCAAGTCGAAGTCCGTGATCTAGTCGGTGCTCGGGGAGGCTGCCAACGAGTGCACCGTCATTGATGTCTCCCTCTCCATCTTCGATCTTCTCGACGAGTGCTTGGTCCACGTCTTTTAGTACCTAGGCTCCGGCGACTGAGGCTGGTGCTCCCTTGTGTGCCATCGAGGGCGTCCAAACAGTGCCGAGCAATGGCGGTTGAGTGAGTGACGGCGGCCTAGCGATGACGGAGGCCGAGTGACAAAACCCTAATTTCAATCTCCAAATAAAAAAAAAAATCCCGAAATGAGTTAAACGGCGTCGTTTTTGTGAGGCCATCCATGTAGGATGGCAAACGACGTGATTTTCTTAAGGAGGACCGAAAACGACGTCGTTTAAGGCCTTGTCGATTTTTTTTTTTTTTAAAGTCACGTAATCATTTTGGCTATAATCTTTTGCCGGTGGCACCAAAGTGATTGTTTTTCCTCCAATTTGGCACTTAAGTGATCCAACGGAAACTTTTGACACCAAAGTGAGTGTCGTACATAACTTATGGCGCTGATAGTATACTTCTCCCGGCCGATGGAGCTGGGCAAGTGGTCATCGCTGAGTTCATTGCCCTCCTTTGATTGTGATTGAGTACAATAGCCAAACTAACCCCAAAAAGGCTTGCGGCATCGGAATCCTCGGGATCACCTAGGCCTTTGGCGGCATGACAGAGTATCCAATCCTATCATTATTTCCAATTGTCTGTTTGTTAATCGACCTTCCAATCTTAGATCTTTGTTAAACTCTAGATCCGGGTCGCTTCATGCTTGAACACATGATTCACATTCGAAGTATTTGTGTTATAAGGTAAATTTACTCGTTGGGTTTGCTCTTATTCAATTGGAAAAGTAATTCTTTAATTCTTTTCGCGTAACGTTAGTCACAATATGTTGGTAACTGAACTGGGTTCTTCCGCTATAGTTTATTGAAGGCTTTTTGGGGGGGGATCTGTAATTGTGATCAGTCATGTAGGAGTTGCTCAATGCTTTAGAGGTTTTTCAGTTATGTGTCAACAAAAATTCCTACCTTTTCACGTTGATGCATCCCATTACAATTGTGTCGACGTTTCTTGTCTTTTTTCTTGGTTCTAGAGATATCAATGAGCAATTCCGGTATATGGCGGCTTGAGGACAATTACAGGAATTAAATGATTTCGCACCAAAAATTAACCAACCGATTACATTTTCCTTGTTTTTGCTACCAGTCAATGGTTCCGATCCCCTAGTCACTCCTTGGCTTCAAAGAAGCCTTGGTTTGTCTGTAACGTAGGTTGGGCAGTGCCATGGTGTAAGATAATCTTGAGTCTACTCCCACTATCACTGTTGGAAATTGTGATCCATTTTCTCTAAAACTTTCTAGAAACTTCAAGATTGATATTAGCTAGAAAAGTCAAGAAAAATCCTTAAAAGGAAAATCTAGCTTAGGTGGCAAAGAAAAATGTAGAAGCATAAATGTGGAAGTCTCTAGAGAAACTACAGTCTAGAATTTCCTAGAAGAAGCCTACATGGACAACATTCTATAAAAATCTAGAATGTTGTACTAAGGCGGTGACTCACGCCTATAAATAGGCTTGTAGTTCATTCATTTGAATGTGTGAGGTTTATACCTCCACCGGTGTAGAGGAGTAGAACTAATATAGTTTCTATATCATGAAATATTCCTCCATTACCAAAACATTTTGTACTATTCATTTCCATCAACTAGATAAATTATATCCCATGTTCTTTATCCTTCAATTATCCAATCTTATCCCTTGTCTATCCTCTACAAAATATACTATACACTTGCAAACGTCACTAACCAAAAACTATAATTAATACCAAAACCATGCTTCCGCAGCACACACATCCAAAAAATTTTAACAATCACCATGCTAGGGTGATGCTGACAAGCTTGCTTGAAATGAGGAGTAGCCTCATTGTGTAATGGCTGTGGAGCTCCTATAATCTAGCCAGGGAGTTGCGTTTTGGTCGCCCCTTTCCACTCTTTTTAATGATAAAAAAAAATTTGGGTTTTGAGCAAGACAATATCAAAGAGATTCATGAATGGACGGACAATTTGTCAAATCATTGTGTTGATCTTCACGTGTCTTCGATTGTTCTCAACCCTTTTATTATGTTTCTTCGCCTCTCTTGTAATCATTTTGTTCCAGTGTCTTAAATTAAAATATTGCTATTTGTATTTGCTTCTTCAGTCATAGTGACTAGTAGTTTTTTCCCAACAGTTTCCAAGTTTTCGTTTCTGAGGTGGCAATTTTCAATTCATTGTTTGCTGCCACAAGTATGGTGCAGAGTTTACTCAGTTCAAATTCTCCTGATAAGTGATACAATGTTCTTTTCAATCTCTATTGTCTCATTAAGTTTCCCCCTAAACTATATGCTTGCCAGAATCTTCATATACCCTTTGAAGTTCATTTTTTTAATGGCTTACTGAAGTCCTGAGTTTGCTGCAGTAAGAAGCAAAATCCTTTTAATAGCAGTGAGTGCTAATTCAAAGTAAAGTGTAGTTGTTCCTTTTGACCTACTTTTTGTGAAAACTTCAGCACCCAAGGAAGCTATCAGAGGACAACAAAATGATATTCGATTGCTACTTGCTGCAGAACAAGAGGCACAACGCATTGTCAATGCAGCCAGAGAGGGAAACATGTCTCTAAATCTGCTTATTGGTTTCTTAGTTTCATAGTATGATCTGCTGCCTTTCACAGAGTTCTACCAATGCATTTACTTTTGTCTTGACTAGCATGATCTCAGTGCTAATTGTTCTCCCTAGAGAATTGGTACTCTAAGGTTGTGTATGGTGGTTAAGATCTTGAGAGTGGACCTTCTAGGAGATAATAGGATGAGATAAATTACGGTTAACAAGATACAAGACTAATTATTGACATATCTAATCCCTTTCTTTATAAAGAGGAAGCCTATTTCTTGTAGGTAAACCATTGGCCATAATATGCCCCCCTAACCTCTTGGACAAGGGGAAACACAAGCAAATCCCAAGTGGTGGCCCAAATATGGAGTTTTGTGACTTCATAGTGTGAGGATTCGAACCTATCTTGTGCTCTTAATTTACGCTCACCAACTAGCTGTTAAACACATAGTCAACCCTGTGGGATTGAGCATATCTAGTCCTTGTATGATTATTTGATTTTTTTCTTTTTCTTTTTGGGTTGAACAGTCCTTGGATGATTAATTTGACCTTGGCCTATGTTTTCTTCCAGAAAACTTCGGAGGAAAAAGAATAATCAACTAACGAAGGAAAAAGGATGAAGGCAACGTGTCTTTACATCCGAGAGAGGAAACAGTACCCTGGTGCAGTTCCCAGACAGTACCTCGGTGCCCCCCACAATTATTGTCTGAGGAGCAGTAAACTAGCATTAGTATATTTTGAATGTTACTATTGTGCACTGGAATCTGGTTTAACATAATGAACATGTAACATCACCCCATAAGCTGTTACTTGCTTTTAGTATTTGCTTGTTGCTAGATTGGTATAAATAGACTCTCAACTGGTTCTTTACAGCGAAAACAGCTCGGCTAAGGCAAGTCAAAGAAAAGGCAGAGAAGGAGATTGTTGCATTTCGTGCTCTAATGGAGGTTGAGTTTCGAAGAAAGGTTGCAGAGGTAAGAATAGGGGAAAATAGTTGCTCTGACTACATCTAGCATCCTAATTCGGTATTTCCGTTTGTGAAGGAGAAATGCATGTAATTGGAAGTTTAAAATGACAAAGGTTTGCAGCTCTGTATACTTAAAAGTGAAGCTCAATTGGTATTGGTTGCTTTCTTTAAATTCAGCAAGCCTTTGTACTAGATAAGTTTATGATGGTAGTCACGTGGTTCTAACTGATGACTGCTCTGCGGCCACAAGCACTCTGAATTTACAGTACTTTATAATTATTCATCAATAAAAAATGGGATTGCAAGAATATTTACCGATGAAAGCAATATCACTAGAACTTGTTAAGCACTTGGTGTTTTTGTCTTGTAGGGAACTTCAAGTTGCTTTCTTGGGTCATGAAGATTTAGGATAAAGAAATGTCAGTTGGAACCAAACAATAGCAGTGAACTGCTGCTTGTGTACTCATCCTTGTGGAGTCTTTAATGTTCTGCACTTGTTCAAATTAGCATATGTTCATCATAAACTCTTATTTTGACAATCTCTGCACATGACAACCATAGTAATGCAGCATGAATTAAATTTTAGAATTCTATCATCTTTAAATATAGGAGCTTGTATTGTCTCCTCTTTATAATTGCTTGGAGTAGGCTGGTCTGTACTGATTCATAACTCTCTCCATTTCCAGGTGTGCCAATCACACAGAGTAGTGGAGATTCTGGCACCAAGCGGCTCGAGCAAGAAATGGAAGCAAAATTGCACACCTGAAGAAGGAGGCCACGAGAGTATCTCAGGATGTCGTGCAGATTCTGTTGAAGCATGTGATCACTGTAAAGAACTAGGGGCATCTTGTAAGTGAAAGTCGCAAAATTTCCACGTTTGCATGTTTTGATCGGTGCTTTCTTGCCGGGTGTCACGATTTCTTTTTCTTTTTTTCACCTGATGGGTATAACTAGTCTTATGTGCTGCTGTGAATCTATATATTTATGAATGAGATTGGTGAAATTATGTCCTATCTAAGAAGTCATTACCCTCCTGTTTGTTGTCTGTCCAAAGAAAAGTTTCATACGCTCATGAGGAGATGTCAATTTTGAAGCTTCGGTTGCATGTTTTTTATCTGATCTACATGAGTTCGGTTCAATTTGGTGCAACTTCACTAAAAACATACAAAAGATTTCTTTAGGGGCCAATCTCCATTCCAGCCTACAAACGATCACTGCTTATACTTGCATATGAACAAAATCAGAGCATTATGAATCAATTATCGAGGTCTTAACTAGAGCCTTTTTTTTCGGCATAGACTATACTGGACCAAATCAATGAACGGGCCAAGCACGGGTTAGAGTTACTAGACTTGACGGTGAGGCAGGGAAAGACCCAACATGAGGCCAGTAAAACTTGCCCAAGCCCGTCATCTCATGAGGGACTTGGTACATTTTTTTCCTAAGCAAGTTCAAGTTGAGTTTGGATGAGTGGAGTCGAAATCCAGGTGAACATGAACATAGTTTTGGTGCTTGTTTGAAGAAACATTCGTTCCATCAATGAAACAAATAATAAGGTTGGAAATCTATGGGACTTGCATGAGGAAAAGTTCCAGGAAGGTTAGCAAGAATTATCGCGTGACTAGTCTTTTCAAATCAATATTATATCGGCCACCGATGAAGAATAATGGTATATATTCACGAAAGTAATTGTACACCTGAAGTTCCATGATAATACAAAACTATCATTTGTGCTCTAAATTAACTATTGTTCATCTAAAATTGAAAGAACTCCATTCCTTGTGACCAAAGAACTGCTGCAGATTGTGTTATGAGTTGAGCTAAGCAATCTGGACTTGAAACTTTAGTTTCTTCTACGCGTACACAAAGCCATATTATATCTTTACTTGCTCATCTCTATAAATAACCTTGGCTACCGCCATAAGCTCAAAATTCACTAAGGGGGTGCATAACAAACCAGAATTTTTATTTCAAAAATAATTTTTCTATTCCAGACTTGTTTTTGGAATAGAAATTTGTTTTGTAACATTATTTCATTTTTCTATTTCTGAAATAAATTCTTGTTCAAGAAATAAATTTGGAATAGAAATTAGAAGCTAAAATTTTCTACTTCTCCATTTCGGAATAGAAATGAGAAATAAAATTATTCTTATCGTTCGTCAATCGGTCTTTCATCCGTTGCCCTTGACCACCGTCTCGTTGGTTGCTCGTCGCCACCACTACCCGTCGCCGGTCGCCGCCCACCACCGGGTCGTCGCCCACCATCCGCGCCGCCGCCACCGCCACCGGTCGCCACACGCCGCCCGCTGCTTGCTGCTGCCGCCACCGCCGCCCACCGCTACCGGTTGCCGCTGTCACCACAATAGGTCACGCCACCGCTCGGCCGCCGGTCGCCGCTCGCCGTTGCCGTTGCGGTCACGGCCACTGTCGGCCGCTGGTCGTCACCTACCGCGCTACTGGCAGCCGGCCGCTAGTCACCGTTGGTTGCCAATCGCCGTCGTCGGCCGTCGGTTGTTGTCGGTTGCCGGTCGCCGCCGGTCACCCGCCACCGCCACCTGTCATCGGTCGTCACCACCGATTGTTAGCAACCGCCGGCAACCGTTGCCACCGTCGTCCGTTACCACAATCGCCGGTTCGCCACCATTTTATGTCATTATCTAACGAATTTCTATTTTTAGAGTAGAAATTTTGTGTCATTATCAAACGGTTATTTTTGCTTAGAAACTCTTCTAGAAATAGAAATTGAAAAATCTATTTTTATTCCAGAAACTATTTCTGGAATAGAATGGTTATCATGCGTGCGAAGAAGACCAAAATATGGTAACATTTTTGTTCCCAAAACAGTTTATGTTTAGAAGCAATTTTTTTTCTATTTCTATTCTTTGCGAGTTTCTGAGCAAAATAATATATAAGGTAACTATACAAAGTTTATATTTCTGAAACAGAATAGGAACATAAATACATTTACTATGACCTTAAAAATTTCTATCCCCAAAAATATTTTATTCCCAATTTTTTTATTTAATTTATAAAATGTTAGTTATAGTTTATTATATGAAGTTCTTGAAAGAGAAAGGTGGAATCGGAATCATAAACTCAAGCTTTTTAAATTTTAAAAATACCGTCATTAGCTAATTATTACAAAGTGGCATGGCCTAATAAATAGAATGAGAATATATAATAATATAGAATTTAATGATCTTGATACCATTAATAGAAATGTTGCCAAGTACTAATAAACAACATTACAAAAGTCGAAAATATAAAGTCATGGAATCTCGAGCATATTGAGATACCTTGCTAATTTATTTACAATATTTTTCCTACCGTCTCTTAGGACTCGTTGCGGTGACGGAGGAGGAAAAATGTTGGTGACTCCATCTTCTCCGGTGAGCGTCGATTGATTAATGCAAAAAGGAGGAGGACAACTTTCATGAGATAGAGAAATTTTACAAGATTGAGAGAGAAGGAGAGAAGAAAGAGAGAGACGTCTCGTGATGCAAGAGGTAAAGGGATGAGAAATTGATTTTGTTTTATTTTTATTCGTAGGGACAAAAAAAAAAATATTTTTTATTTTTGTTTCAAATCTGTTCTTAATAATGGAAAAATTACAAAAATTTATATTTTATATTTTTTTGAGAAATAAAAAAATTGAAGCATTATCAAGCCGATCATAAATTAATGCTTTTGGATAGCCACCGAATCCATCAAATGTTTTTTAACATGAACCGACCTCTTGGCAAAACGTACCCCGCACTTCACCTCGGGTGGAATCAACAAATGTTGCATTACTAATGGTACAAGGAAAAATAATAGATGCTATCCTAATTCCGTGAGGTTTTGTTCCGCTGGAGGAGGGGCGTGACGTGGCGTCCCCAAGAGAAAACGCGGTTTCGCTGACGCCATCCGGCGTCAAGACGGCGCGTGGGATAGCGGGCCTCTTATCTACTGCAGAAATTGCCCCTACCCCCTGGTGGTTCTGGCATGTTATGCAACATCGGAGGGGCAATTTTGGGGTTGTGATCTTGAATTCCGCCCAATAAAAATTCACCGCGTGCCTAGCTTCTTCCCACTAAAATGAAGGATACGAAAAGTGCCTGTCTAGTAAATTGCTCGACAACAGTTTATCCATTTGAATGCGAATGTTTTTTTCTTTTACTTGCAGTGCGACAGTCTCCTATAACCTGCTTCGTTAAATTAGTGAAAATTTAAATTATCTAATTACACCTCTTTGTCGACATTACCAAAAAATTGTAAATATACTGTCAATCAACAACAAGCTCAACGTATTGTAAATACATAGAAGTCATATGAGTAAAGATATGGTGTCTGGTTATTCCCAAATGAGATCCAAATACAAAAAAAAAAACATTTTCATTCACATGTGACCAAACAAAAGAAAATAACTATTTTTTTTAAAAACGATTCTTAGAAGGTAATTTCCTTTTTCATGATGTTTTTCCCCATTTTTCATTAAAAATTTCATAATAAAGGAAAAAAAAATTCATTTCTATGATAATTTAGGAAAATTTATATTCTTCTTACTAGAAAGGAATTTGTTTTAATATAAGCTCCATTTTTTCACTCCATGAAAAAGAATTACCATTAATAGATTAGTTTCCATTATTTAAATATCAAGAATGAGAAAAAAATTTCCGATAACAATTTTATTTCAACAAACGGACCTTAAAAGAAAAAGGTTACTTTAGTTAACTTTACGGGCTATGCAAGTCTGTCAGTGTTTCTCTTGATTAGTATCTGACAATAAATGTCACTTCTTCACTATTAATTACTGTTTCAAAAGCTAGAGTGATCAGCTTGGAGAAGCCCTAGCCATCGCCCACCTAAAAAAGCCGACCCACTACAGACAAACGAGATGGGGACTCTGTCTCTTTGTAGTACACTTGGTTTTGACTTTTGACTTGTCAAGTTATTGCCCCTACCACTGCCATGCGCCACCGAGAACCATCAAAACTATTGTCAAGTCCAGTCACTATCGTCCACTTTTACATTCTACTCCAGCTGCGCAACATGCACTATCGCCATGAACACCGCAACCCTAGATCAACTGTTCGCCAGCCGCCCGCTCCATTCCATCCGATTAGACTTCACAATATTTGATGGCTATTTACGGATAGATTTGTTGTTTGATTGCTTTAATGAGATTTAGACATCATCAGGGCATTTTTGATTGCCTGAATTTAATTACTGATTTGATCCGTGAAGTTTGCCCAATAGGTGCCTCTACCTCGTCTTTCAAATATCATTCGACACAATTTTTTTATTTTTTATTTATAACCAAGGACTCCACTATGGGCCCTCGTGCTTGAACGGCATCGAATGGCCGGGTCCTTATACCTTGGAGGAAACTAGCACATGATCCCAACACTATGCCCCCCACTTACAACGCTAGTAATTGCGGATTTCAAACCCTCGACCTCAGCAATGGAAAAGAAACTCTCAACAAACATAGCTATTTACGATTGGGTTCATTCCACACAAAAATTGTGCGCGTAAGGATGAAAAAGTTAGTCCGAGGAATTAAGCGCAATTGTAAGACTTCGGGCACACGGCGAGAGGAGAGCAGGGCCACGTGGCGGCGGTCCCTAACCCGCCGGTTCACTTTTGACGGTCATGATGGAGGCTTGAAAGAAGATGAACTATCGGGAAGAAGACTAGAGAGATCTGGAAATTTGTATATTCAATATGTATTCTAATGTACAATTCTTCTATAATTATAGTACATAGATGAAATAATAAAAGGCAAAGAAATATTTGTGTAATCACAATAATTCAGAATCTAATCTCAATCTAAGATTCCTAACTAATTTATGTACAATTAAAATCTATTGAGATTCCGAGCATATCTCCCAAGATCGGGTTTGATGCATATATTTCAATAGTCCCCTTCAAGCTGGTGGCTAGTAGATATCCAAGATGCCTAGCTTGCTCAACAGATATGCATGCTGTCTTTGACATAGGGGCTTAGTGAAGATATCAGCTGATTGCTCTGCCAATCCAATTACTCTAGTCTCAATTATCCATTCTTGAATCTTTTCTCGAGTAAAATGACAATCCATTTCTATATGCTTCGTTCTTTCATGTACTATGGGATTTGCTGCAAGTTTGAGTACCACATCATTGTCACAGAACAACCTATTTGGACCCTTCAAATTTATCCCAAGATCCCCAAGTAGTCCCCGTATCCATATGATCTCACAAGTAGTTTTTGCCATAACTTGATATTCCGCTTCGGCTGAAGATAATGATACGGTTGCCTACTTCTTAGTTTTTCCATGAAAGAAGAGAATCTCCAACTTTAATGCAAAAACCTGTAATGGATCGTCGACTCATAGGACAAGTCGCATAATCTGCAGCCCAGTATGCCGACATTTCCATATTACATTCTTTGGATAAAAGAATCCCTAGTCTTGGGCATTCTTCAAGTATTTCACGACCTTTAAGGCAACATTCAAGTGAGACAACTTTGGATTGTGCATGAACTGGCTAAGAATCTGTATTGCATATGATATGTTGGGTCTGGTCATAGTTAAGTATATGAGCTTCCCAACAAGCTTCTGATAACCTGAAGGATTAGTGAGAACAAAATCATGATTCTCATATGTCCTAGCATCATAATCCTTGGTGGTCAATTTTGTATTTTGCTCAATTGGAATGACCGATGGTTTTGCATCCCGACAGACCTGCTTCTGATATAATCTCTAGCACAAACTTCTGTTGACTAAGGGAAATCCCGTGATCATATCAAGCAATCTCGATTCTAAGGAAGTATTTGGGTGCTCCCAAGTTTTTAATGTGAAATGTAAAGTGCAGATACTTCTTGAATCTCTCCATTGCAGTTCTATCATTTCCCATGATGAGGATATCGTCAACATGTATCATTAGATAAATAGATGACGTACCTTGAGTCAATGTGAACAAGGCGTAATCATATCTGGACTGTTTGAAACCTACAGAAGTGAGAGCATCGGCAAATTTGGCATACCATTACTTGGAAGCTTGCTTAAGACCATAGAGGGATTTACAGAGACAACATACTCTATTCTCCCCTTGTCTCCACAATCCTTGAGGAATATCCATGTAGATTTCCTCATCTAAATCTCCATGGAGAAAAGCGTTATGTACATCCATTTGATGTAATGGCCAATCATTAATAGATGCAACAAATAGGAAGGATCTTATGGTTACATCTTTGGCAACAATAGAAAATGTTTCGTGGTAGTCAAAACCTTCCCATTGAGTAAATCCTTTGGCCACCAATTGAGCTTTGTAAAGCTCAATGGACCATCAGCGTGGTATTTAATCTTGTAAACTCATTTGCATCCAATAGGTTTCCTATTTGGTGGTAGATTGACCAAATCCCATGTCTTATTTGCAGTTAGTGCCTGTAATTTAGCTCCCATAGCTTCTTGCCATCTTGGATCTCTAGCTGCTTCTTCATAAGTAGATGGCTCGATGTCCTTTGATATTTGACTCACACAGCATCTATGTTCTGGTGAAAGTCTATGAAACGGAACATAAGATGATATTGGATAGTTAATACCTGGTGAGTTGAGGGATGCACAAACATAATCTTTTGTCCAAGCTGGCGGTCGTGTAGAGCGACCGAATCTTCGAGGAGGATCCGCTCGAGTTGGAGTTGAGGATATTTCCGTATTGCCAATTTCATTGGAAGACTCTCCCATCATTGATGAATTTTCTTGAACGACATTTTCAGCAATTTCTGGTGTAGAAATCTTAGGAGAGATTGGAGTCATCATTGGAACAATTTGTTTTGGAGTTCTTGTCACAAAATATTTGGTATTTGAAGATTCTTCCATAGATAGTGACTTACTAGAAGTGTTTGGTGTCTCTCTTGAAGAATCCCCTTCCTTAAAAGGAAAAACATCTTCGTGAAAAATGACATCTCTGCTTATGAAGAATTTCAATGTTGATTGATCCAAGATACGATACCCCTTTTGTAATTCAGATAACCCATGAAGATGCAATGTCGAGCTCGAGGGCCCATTTTGTCTCAAGGACCCAACACAGTAGCGAAGCACCGGCATCTGAATATCCTTAAATGCCCCAATTCTGGTTTCTTCTTGAAAAGTAACTCAAATGGAGTTTTTCCATTGAGTACCCGAGTTGGCATACGGTTGATGAGATATGCTACAGTAATTATGCAGTCGCCCTAATAATTTTCTAGAATAGACGCCTGAAATTTTAATGCACATGCAACTTCCAATAGGTGGCGATGGTTACGCTCCACTACTCCATTCTGTTGTAGAGTATAGATTCAAGAACTTTCATGGAGAATCCCATGAGATGATAGGAGAAAATTGCAATCATTGTTGAAGAACTCCTTCCCATTGTCTGTCCAAACTCGTTGAATAGATCTTCCAAATTGGTTCTTGGATAAAGCAATGAAAGTTTTCAAATGTGAGAAAACTTGTCCTTTTGATTGCATTAGGAAAACCCAGGTGGCATGAGAGTAATTGTCCACGATTGTCAAGAAATAGCGTGACCCATCATGATGTTGGGTATGGTAAGAACCCCATACATCCATGTGAATTAAAGAAAAAATGTGCGTGACACAATTTTTACTGATGTGAAAGCTAGTATGTGCACCTAGAGGGGGGTGAATAGGTGCATAAACAATTTTGCGAGATAAGTGCAACACAAATCAACAATAGATTATGAAAATGAAATTCCTTTCTTTTCAAATAAACAAGTTACGATAAAAGTAAAAGAGTGTAGGGAAGAGAATTTGAACACAGAGTTTATAGTGGTTTGGCTTAATCCAAGCCTACGTCCACTCTTCCGCACTGACAACCCACCGGCTGGATTTCACTATGAATAAAAGAGTTGTTACAGTAAAACTCTCTCTTGATTCCATAGTGTAAAGACTCTACTATACTTCCTCAAGGTCTCTCAAAGATATAGACTATCTTTTGCGTACAAGATTTCGCTCAACAAATGAATTTACTAAGAACAATGAGCTTCAGACTTTGGAATTCTTCTATCGCACACACACTTAAACAATTGGAACGTCTTCCTTATATACTCCTTCATGCCATCATACCTGTTGGCACTTACCAAATGAATTCTTCCAATCTACCCGTTGGACAGAATCAATTAGGAAGATTTTCGAGCTATTTAAGGAACATGACGATAACCTATCAATCCCGCTCGCCCATACAATCAGGATCTCGGTTTCCATAAGTATACTTTACCAATCAACGGATCCATAATCCCCGAATCAATCTTGATTTGAATAAAGGATTCCGACATGCTATATCCAGCAAAGAGATCTTTTCTAGTCGATAAAGTCAAATTCTTAACGAAACATCCAGTTCTAGATAAGTCTTTTTCGACGAACTGGAAACTGTCAATGAGGATAGACTTTGAGTCTTGAGTCTAGCAGTGCGGAGGTCTTCAAACTTTGATGAAAGAGTTTGCAAGTCTTCAGACTAGACTGATGGAAATGTTTTGTCAGTTTCAAAACACTCAAGAAAGTTTTCTCTAACAATCTCCCCCTTTTTGATGGTGACAAAACTTTCCTACAGATTTGGATAACTTTGACCTGCAAAACATTACTCAAGCAAATATGGATATATCACATAGATAAATGGCTTAATAACACTAGAATCTTCATCCACAAAAGGTAGATTAGTTCTTTAAATAAGCAAAGCCATGAGATATCAACAATGCTTAAGATAAACAAACGTTCAAACAGTCAAACCCAAATCCAGTCCAAATCCAAACAGCCAAACACAAAAGTCAAATCAAAACAAAACATCATAAAAGCCAAGAGTTCAAAAGTTCAAATCAAATCTGCACCACATCTCTCCCCCTTTTTGTCATCATTAAAAAGGTAGAGATGAAAAGATAATGGAATCAAGATAGCTTGGGAACACGAATAAGTTGGAAATCTCCCATTGACTAGACAATGCCTTCTAGCTTTTTCAAGTCCTCCTTCAGTTGTGCCACATCTTTACCCTTGGCATTTGCTTGAACTTGAAGAGTAAGAGCTTGGATTTGATCATTCAAAGAAACTGAAGAAGCTTGACTTGTAGTCTACAAGTTTTATACTTCGCATCATTGAGCATATATTTGACCCCACATCTCTAAGAGAACATTAAGAATTATGCGAAAATCTGCTAAATTATCAGTTTGAGTACTGGATTCTGCACGATCAGATGGTGTAAAGACAGATGATGGTAAATCAACATAGTCACGCAGATTGGGCGATGAAACATCATGTCCCTCTTCAGGAAATCAAGAGGCATAGATGTCCTCTGGATCTGCTGGAGAGCAGTTTACTACTTCACTACTGACAGGGAATGAAGATGTTCTTCTTTGTTTAGGATCTCCCCCCGTTTCTATGTCTTCAGTTGGAGAAAAGTATTCCTCATGCTCTGCTTCCTCTTGATCTCCTCTCTCCTCTTCTTCTTCTTCTTCAATTATTTCCTCCTCTGCATCTCTCTCTTCTGCGTCTCTCTTTTCTGTTTCTTTCTCCTCTGCTTCCAAATTTTCTCTTTCTCTAGTCCTCTGTTCTGTCTCATTCGTGTCTTTATCTTGTCTTTCCGTTGATTCTGGAACAGAACGACTCAAGTTCTTCAATGCCATTGCAGAAGTAGTAATATCATCATCATCATCATCATCATCATCATCATCATCATCATCTTTATCCTCAACGATGAGAGCTCTTCTTTTCTTGGATGGAGCGACCATGGGCTCATTTCTTTATCTTTTTGCAGCTGAAGAGACTTGATGAGTCTTGACAGGAGTTTTCTCCTCTTGTTGAGTTCCTTTAGACGCATTTTAGAAGCCATTTTTAGTCCTACCACCATTTGATCGCATGTTCTAACACAGAGAATCCGGGGAGACTGAACGTTCAAATGTCTGAATAACTTGGTCACAAGAGCTGGATAAGGAAGTTGACCCTTGTCCTTCACCACTGCCTTGTACATGTGGAACATAATAGTGTGTGGAAGAGAGAACTTTTTCCTAACATTGATGGCATGCATCAGCTTTGCCTCCGGGTTTGAAATGTCAATCTTTGAAGTAGATTTTGGTCTAAGGCAATTAATTATAATCTTGTGAAGTAGAATGTTGGTTGCATTCATTCTCATATAGGAAATCTTTCCCTCTGTCATTCTATCCTGAACAAGCTCCAACGTTGCACGAGCAATAAACACACTAATAGGTTGATATCTCCCTCTTTCAACCCCAATCACATCAGCCAATGTATTCATGTCAACCACATAATCCCGATCTCGAACACTAAAATAGAATATATTCGCATCCAAGAAACTAAGATTCGAATAGAAATAAGTAGTAAGTTCAGCATACGCTTCTGTAGATTCAGAATAAAACTGTTCAAGTTGAAGAAGACTGAATTTTCCCCGTAGATTGACATTCACAGAGTCAAGAAAATCAAAATCCACACTTCTAGGGTTTATTACCCCACGCTTCAATAACTTAGAGTACAGTTGCTTGTGTTCCTCCGATCGAAACAAGTCTGTCCATTTGCTCCAGATTTTTGCCGCAACACCATTCTCAGTTGAAACTGACTGTACATCCTATCATCATCGTTCCCATCTGGTTGATTAAATCCTCCAACCCATAGATCACTTGGGATGTTAGCAAAGGCTTCTTCCGCCGACCCTGCAGGGGTAATTCCCAAACGTTCCATTGTGCGTAAAAAGAATGTTTCATTTTTATACCCTTTGTCTTTCAGAAATTCATCAATGTGGTTCAAAAGAGTACCACCCCTTTTCAAAGCACGATAAAGCTTTTAGGTAAAAAAGGTCTTATGAATTCTTACATGTTCTACGTCTTCGATTACTTCTTCTTCTTCTCAATGTGCAACATCCTGAGGTTTAGATGGAAAAGATGGATAATGCTGAGAATGTTGTGGGCTCTGTTGCTGATTAGGAGATTATTCTTCTTCGGTTAGATCGAAGTGCGTAGGCCTCTCACGCATTTGCCGTGGTCCCCTATTTGCGATCCTCGAAAACTTTCTTTGGAAAGACATTTTTCACAGTCTTTGAGAGATTCCAAGCTTGTTTTCCCAAGAAAGATGACAACTTTTCGAAGATTAAACAGGAGAAGAAGACAGAGATGGAAGATCAATACTTTCTTAGGGTTTTTGTGAGTAAAACGAAGAGAAACCAACAATATATAAGACAGTCAAAGAGAGGCATACGGAACGTCATAAAAAGGAAATATAAAAATGCCTTTTTTAAAAAAAATAACCGCCTTTTCAAAAATTAGATAATTGTCATTTCAAAAATAACCCCTTTTTCGAAAAGGAAAAATTGCAATAATCACGTAAATTAAAAATAGCAACAATCAATTACGGGCTGATGACCGTACCTTTTCGAGATTTGATTCGAGAGATAATAAAATAACTTACGGAAAAAAAAAATCTTGATCGTCTGAATCTGAGTATCTTTAGACTTTCAGTACTGGATCTGAACTTCCTTAGACTTTAAGATATTGAGTCTGGAACGAATAGCTTCAGATTGATTATTTAAGTCAGTAAACTGAATCGAAATTTCTCAATTTTGAACATGATCTCTAATGAAGTGATGTCGAATCTCTATATATTTTGCTTTTGAGTGAAGAATGGGATTCTTGGTGAGATTGATTGCATTGGTGTTGTCATACTTGATTTCAGTGCATGAATCTTCAATCCCAAAATCTCTTAGCTATTGTTTTATCCATAGAATTTTTGAACAACTTCCAAGAGCTACATATTCTGCTTCTGTTGTAGAAAGAGCTAATGTACTTTGCTTCCTTGAAAACCAAGACATTGTCTTGCTTCCAAGTAGTTAACAGGTACCCGATGTGCTCTTTCTATCAACTCTGCATCCGGTTAGGTCTACATCTGAGTATCTAAGAAGAGTAAAGTCTCCATTTTTAGGATACCAGAGATCCAAAGTTGAAGTTGAGGCAATGTATTTGATAATACGCTTTGCAGCACTTAGATGAGATTCTTTAGGGTCTGCTTTAAATCTGGCACAAATGCAAACACTAAACAAAATGTCAGGTCTAGAAGTAGTAAGATAAAGAAGTGAACCGAAGATACTCTTTTATAGTTTATGGTCAACTTTTTTCCCTCCATTTTTGTCCAGCTTCAAGGAACTTTACATTTGTATATCAGTCTTTTGTAATTCTCCAGTCCAAACTTTTTGACAAGATCATTAGCATATTTTTCTTGCTGAATAAAAGTTACTTTTTTCAGTTGTTTCACTTGAAACCCGAGAAAGAAAGTTAGTTCACTCATCATGCTCATTTTGAATTCATCCTGCGTAGGCTTAGAGAATTTATTGCACAGACTTTCATCAGAAGATCCAAAAATAATATCATCAACATATATTTGAACAAGTAAAAAACTTTTGCTTTCTCTTTTGATAAATAGTGTAGTGTCTACTTTACATTTGACAAAGTCATTTTGAATTAAAAACTTACTCAGCCTATCGTACCAAGCTTGGAGTACTTGCTTTAAACCATATAAAGCCTTTTTTCAGTCTGAATACAGAGTTTGATTTCTTAGGGTCTTTAAAACCGGGTGGTTGTAATCTATTTAAGAAATCACTTTTGACGTCCATTTGGAATAACCTGAAATTCTTATGACAAGCAAAATCAAGTAATAATCTAATTGCTTCTAACCTTACTACTAGCGCATAAGTTTCATTATAGTCTATCCATTCTTCTTGCGTATATCCCTTGGCCACGAGTCTTGTTTTGTTTCTTACGACCTTTCCTTTCTCGTTCATCTTGTTTCTGAAAACCCATTTAGCTCTAATGATAGATTTACCTTTCGGTTTAGAAGTCAATTCCCAGACATTATTGATACTGAATTGCCTGAGTTCTTCTTACATAGCTTCAATCCAGCTTTCATCAGTTAAAGCTTCTTCTATGCTTTTGGGTTTTATTTTAGAAATAAGAGCCACAGCACTAGACTCTTCGCACCTTTTGGATCTTGTGCGGATTCCTTCATTAATATCACCAATGATAAGATCTTTGGGATGACTAGACTTATGCTTCCAGTTGCTGGTTGATTTGTCAGACTATTGATCTTTTTCTACATTTGAATTTTCAACGATTATTTGTTGCTGATCTTCTAAAGTCCGAGCTGTTTCTGGAGATTTAAACCTTGTAGAGTCTGGAGTAGGTTCAAATTCTTCAAATTGAATATGAATTGATTTATTTTGCATAGAATCTTGGAATTTGACATTCATTGATTCATCCACGATTGAGTCTTCTTGTTGTAGGCTCAGTAAATTTTGCTTGTGGTTGAATATCCAAGGAAGATTCGTTCGTTTGATTTTTCTTCAAACTTGCCAACTCGATCATTTGTATTTTTCAATATAAAACATTTACATCAAAACACATGAAAATATGAAATAATGGGCTTCTTTCCTTTGAATAACTCGTATGGAGTTTTCTCTTGAATATGTATTAGAAAAACTCTATTAATAATATAACATGCTGTAGAAACTGCTTCAGTCCAAAAATGTGAAGTGATGTTGCTTTCAATTAAAAGAGTTATAGCCATTTTCTGAAGCAGTCTATTCTTTCTTTCCATGACTCCATTTTGCTTTGGAGAATATGGAGAAGAGAACACGTGCTAAAAATCAGATTCATCACAAAAATTTTTAAAGTCTTGATTTTCAAATTCGCCTCCATGGTCGGTTTGTATACTTGAAGTAACATACAATTTTTCATTTTGGACCATTTTAGCAAATTTTTTAAAGTAAGAAAATGTTTCAGACTTACTTACCAGGAAATATACCCAAGTGAATCGCGAGTAATCATTCACAATTACTAGGCAATATTTCTTACCTCTAATGCTCTGAGTTCTGGTTGGTCCAAAGGAATCCATATGCAGAAGCTGCAGTATACGATTAGTGGAAACTTGATTTATTAGTTTAAATGAGTTTCTTACCTGTTTTCCCAACACGCATGGTGTGCATAGATCAGTCTTTTGGTATGACAGATTGGGTAGACCACAAACAAGCTTCTTTGCTGAAATTTTGGCTATTTGTTTCATGTTGATGTGCCCAAGTTTTCTGTGCCATAAGTTTGCTTCTTCTTGAATTGAAATTAGACATTGAGTTTCATATGGTTTGACATTCAAGAGATAGATACTTCCATGTCTTCGACTTGTGAAAGACTGAGAGAAGTATTTACTATTCCTGAACATATTCCTTCTTGAAAATTGATTTTGAAATCGGTGTTACACAATTGACTAATACTTAGCAAATTGTAGTTGAGTCATTCCACTAAGGAAACATTACTGATTATGAAGCTTCCAATCTTTACAGTTTTGAATCCCACAATTTTTCCTTTACTGTTTCCTCCAACTGAAACTTTTCTACCATTAACTTGAACAAGCTTTATGAAGCAATTTGAATCTCCTGTCATATGCCTTGAGCATCCACTATCCAAGTATCATTTCACATTTTTCTTGATAGTGACCCCCATTTAGAAAAGAGACTCAAGCTTTATTTGGTACGCATATTTTTTTGGGTCCATTAGTGTTAGTATAATATATGGTCTTTGCCCATATTTTCTTAACAGGTTTCCAAACCATAGGACATTCTTTTTCAAAATGGTTTGAGCTATTGCATTTAGAAATTTAAGAGCATTGCGACCTACTAGTTTTACAAAAACTCTTTGGAAATGATTTTTGTAAATATCTCTTGTAGGTCTTTGCTTAATTCTTTCCTTTACTTTAGGAAAATCAATTAGAGGAATGGTTTCTGCAGTTATTCCCAAACCAGATTTATTGAAATAAGGTCTTTGAGCATAAATAATTTTTTCTAGTTTCTCAGATCCTATAGAAAATCTTTTAGAAATATTTGAGATGTCATTTTTCAAGAATGCATTTTCTTTTGAAAGATTGCTTTCATTTTCTTTCAAGGTAGAAACACTTTTGTCTAAACTTTTGACATTTTCTTTTAAAACATTTTCATGTTGTTTTAGTGCAGAATTTTCTCTTTTAAGTTGGGAAATCCTTTTAAGAGAAGTTTTGAGACTAAAACACGATTCATCAATGTATCGAGAGACTTTAGTAGGGATTTTCAAATTACTTACCTCGATTTCATTTTTGAATTTGAATCTATTTGGGAGTCTGAATCTGAGTTTGATTGTGCCATGAGATAAATATTGGCATAATCGTCATCACTTTCTTCATATTCTGTATCACTCCAAGTTTTTGCTTTGAGTGCCTTTCGATATTTCTTAGCTTTTCATTTCTTTTTCCTCAAAAGGGGATAGTTGGGTATGATGTGTTCCTTTTTCTTACATTCAAAGCAGACTATATCTCTATTGGATTCATCATCCTCAACAAACTTACTCTATTACTTTTGAAAACTCTGTTTCTTTGGATTGAATCTTCTTCATTTTTTGTTTAGCTTTCTAAATCTTCTTATCATGAGAGCAAGCACTTCATCATCCATATCGTTTTCAGAATCTGTGACATCAGAATCATTATTAAATTTTAATGCAATGGATTTCTTACCTTTAGGATTTTCATCTTCGTTCATTCGCTCCACTTTATAAGACTGAAGAGTCCCAACCAATTCATCAACCGAAAGTGGCATAATTCTTTGTGTCTCCCTTATTGAGGTCTTTTATGTGATTCCAGTCCTTGGAGAGTCCACGCAGAAGCTTGTTTACTTTCATGGAATCAGAAATTGGTTGCCTTTGATTTTCAAGGCCATTCACGATCTCTGTAAAACGACTAAACATATTAGTGATAGATTCTTTAGATTTCATTTTAAATGCTTCATATTGGCCGAGCAGAATTTTGATTCTAGTTTCTTTCACTCGATTAGTTCCTTCATAGGTGATGTGTAATCTATCATAGACTTGTTTAGCTGTAGCACGGGAAGCTATTCTATTATATTCAGTAGGTGATAATGCACAATATAAAGAATAAATTATTTTTGCATCAAGAGTTTGTCTTTTGGTTATCTCTTCTTGAGTCATTTCACTAGACTCAACAGCTTCTTTTCCTCTTTCTGAGATAGGTGCAGCTTTAGGAATGATTCCTTTGTCTACCACATCCCATTCCAGAAGATCATTTGATCTTAGAAATGCCTTCATCTTGTTTTTCCATATGTTGTATTTCTTTCCATCAAAATAAGGCGGTCTAGTATTGCTTTGCCCTTCAACCAGTCCTGGAGCCAACATACTAGTCATGGATCTTTAACTCTGAAGTAAAACACTTCAAATTAAGTGAGTACACAAGCTCTGATACCAATTAAGTGAGTACACAATCTTGATTTGAATAAAGGATCCTGACATGCTATATCCAACCAAGAGATCTTTTTCAGTCGATAAAGTCAAATCCTTAATGAAACATCCAGTTCTGGATAAGTTTTCTTCGACGGACTAGAAACTGTCAATTAGGATAGACTTTGAGTCTTAAGTCTGGCAGTCTTGAGGTCTTCAGACTTTGATGAAAGAGTTTGCAAGTTTTTAGATTAGACTGATGGAAATGTTTTGTCAGCTTCAAAACACTCAAGGAAGTTTTCTCCAACAACTAAGAGCAAAAGGAATGCGTGATTGGTTTGCAAGGGGACATATTTGACATTTAGAGTAAGGAAATGAAGCACTATGACCCAATCGTGAATGCAAAAGATAGTCTTTATCATTGGTAGTCATGTTACACAATGATATTTTATTTGAAGGAAATGAGGACAAATCAAAATTACTTGAAAATTCCTTTATAGAAACAATCCTTCAGAATGACTACCCAAGCCAATCACTATGCCAGTTGAAAGGGCTTGAAAGAAGCAAGTGTCAGAATCAAACAATACACCACATGAATTTTCTCTACATACTTTGGATATAGAAATAAGATTGAATCGAAATTCTAGGAAGTAAAGGACATTTTGGAGTATGATTTGTGGGCTAAGTTTGACTGATCTAGTGATTTTGATATGAGTAACATTCCCATTTGGCAATTGGACAGTAATAGGAAATTCTAGGTTCTCATGTATATCTAAAAAAATTCCCTTTCACAAACAATGTGATTTCTTGCCCCGAGAATCAATTATCTAGGATTTTCTGGAAAAATTATTAATCAGGCAGCAAGAAATACCTGAGAAATTTCCTCCTTTGCTTGAGGTGTCTAATTTTTGTATTGCTTGCATCAGTTATTGGTATTGGTCATTTGTTATGGGCCGATCAGCATTAGGACCACCAACCTGATAAGCTGCAAAAATTTCCTTCCTTTTTTTCTTTTTCTTTGGGTTTATCGTGCAGTTTCTAACAATTTTCCAATGTATAATGTGGCCTTCTACAAAATTCACAATATAATTTACCCTTTCTTGGATTAAAATTTTTCGCAAATGTCGAAAAAATTCCTCCACCATCAAATGCTAAGAAAAATCCACCACCGTCAGATGCCTTCCTAGTCGCTCCATCTCCACCGTTGGATATCTTCGAGTAGATAGGTCCCTTTGGACCGTCCGATTAGCATGATAGATCCAAGCCATTCATTCCTCCTCTTTTAAGGAGGCAATAATCCTCGGGCGGCCGAAACCCTAGCCCTTCGTCTTACACCCCTTTTTCATGCACTAGGGTTTTCAATCCCCAATTTTGTCACTTGTCGCGACTGGTCAGAGCGAAGCTCTCTCCTCCTTTCATCGAATCTGACGAAGCAAGCCTCTGGCTTTCTTCTTGGATGGCTAATTGAAAGATCCATCCAAGAGGCGGCACCGGTTCCATGGCCAATATTTGCGAGCGAAACGTCATGTAAGAGTTGTTCAAGATTAATAAGAATCAGGTCGCCTTTTCCCTTTCTTTCATCGACTGGTACTGTGCGAGTGTCTTCTCCGGTCTCTTGAGCTTCTCTTTTGCGACTTTGAGGTCGTTCCATAGGGACGATAGTTTGTTATAACATGTGTGAAATTACCATGTTTCCTTGTTTTAATTCACTGAGTTCTTGCATTAAGGAGAAAATTTGTGCTCGATCTAGTTTGCATTACATTTGCTTGATATTCTCCCACATTTTTCGAATCCTCCGTTGGTGGCAGACTGGCAGCGACGTCTGGGGAGATGCAATTGTTGATTTATGTCCGAACTAGTGCTTGTCGGAAATATCGGGACCACCTAGAGTAGTTCTCTAGCCCGGTTAATTGCAGGTTGATTAACCACAACTATGCGTTGTCCGCTATTGAGATGTACAGGGAGTCACCGGGCTTCAGTCGACCAATAATAGATCCGATTGGAAATGACAAGAAGCCGAGTGTGAAATTTGAGTAGGGATTTGTCCCTGAACCTGGCTCGCCTAACCCGAATTGATAACCCACATTAAACGTTCCCGGGTAGGGATTTGTTCCCATGCCCGGTTCTCCTGACTCGCTTGACTCGCTCGTGCACTCCGACCCGTCGATTGGGCTTACCCTAGTCACGGTTGGTGGGCTCCCTTCAGGTTGGACATGGCTTTGGTGGCCCATCTTACAAGGCAGTGATGAGTTTGGGCTTGGCCCAATGTACCATGAGTAAGGTACCCACTGGATAGGTTGACCCACAATGGGTTGCCCCAGATTATACTGAGCCTGAGTGGGTCACCATTGCATGGGCTGGGCTTGAAGAGGTTGTTGAATTGTTGCGGGAAGACCTTGAATTTGAGCAAGGTGTGGTGGAATCTCTGCGGTGGTTTGGTTGTTGGTAGAGAGGCTGGCTTGCGAAGCCCAATTAGGGTCGGGAAAAATCCCGAGATACTTTCAATAAATAGTAGATTACGTCTACTTGTTAATTGCACAATCAATTTGTCTTATTCGCATCACAATTGACTAATAAACACTAATCCATACTAATCTAACCGCCTAAACCTAATTAATTAAAACTAAATAATCCTTAAGTGTAATTAGTTCACTAAGCAAGGATTAGTGAGATTACTCAACGAAATCGCATGCAAATCGGATCAATCCGACGAGGACGACGCAAGGAACAAAACTTCCCAAAGCATGGCTCGGGTTTGGGGCCCGGAAATGGCCCAAAAGCAATCCTGAAGTCATTGGATAACCACTCGACGGGTTGGCTGTGCGGGTTGAAAAAGAACACAAAATAGCCACAAACCATTTCCACAAGGGCGGCAAGGTGTGGAGAAGGGCCGGTGGAGGTCGAACAAGGGCGAGACGGGGGTTAGCAGAGGTGGAACAAGGCTGGGTGACGCACAGCAGGAATGGCAAGGTGCGAAGGGGACGGTGATAGAGCGTGCGGTGTGCGCGGGCATGCGGTGCAAGTGGCGGTCCAGCTCCGATGCGGCGGTGACAACTTCGGCAAGCTGTTACTTCTATTCTTCTTCAACTTCTGGTTTTTCATGAACAAGAGGGGAAGAAGAAAGGAGTTGGTTCAGTCACGTGGGGGAAAATGGGGGAGAAGAGAGAGGAGAGAGAAGAAGAGAGAAAGAAGAGATAAGAAGAAGGGGTTTTCTTTTGACTAGTCAAAAATAGAAACAAAAGAGAGAGAAGCCAATTTAAAATTGGCAAGGGGGCATTCGGTCGGTGCGGATGCTCGCACAAAGGGGGGAGGGGAGGAGAGAGAAGAGAGAGAGAAAAAGAAATAAAATAATAACATTATTCTTATTTTTCTTTTCTCTTTCCCTTTCCCTTTCTATTTTCTTTTGGTCTTCAATTTTTCCTCTCGATAATTTCTTTCTTGAAATTTCGGGCTCGTCAATAATTTGACAGACGATGAGACGAGGTCCTAAAAATGAATCGTGACATGCTCGAATATTTGATTCCCAAAATTGAATTAAATTTCATGGTTAAAATCGACCAGAAGCGATTTTAGTCCAATCTAACCAATTATGTAGCTTTTAGAGATTTTACCGCGGATATATCCCTTAACGGCCAATCACCCAATAGGTTAGTTAACTTGTGAGTGATCAACTCAGAGAAAAAGGATCATAGGCATGCCGATGATATGCACATTTGATTTTATCGAAATGGAGTCGAATTTTAGGATGTCACAACTCTTCCTCTCTTATAAAAATTTCTTCCTCGAAATTTAAACCATTACACACTTTGCTCAAAAAGGTGAGAGTACAATTCTCTCATCGACTCTTCAGTCTCCCAAGTTGCTCCTTCAGTGCCGTGGTATTGCTAGACCACTTTGACCAACCAAATGGTCTTGGTACGCTGAACTTACTCTTTACGATCGACAATTTGAACCGGGCTTTCAATGTATGACACACGGTCATCCACGTCCAATTCCTTGAAATTGAGCATGTGGGTCGGGTCAGGCTCATACTTCCTTAACATCGACACGTGAAATATGTTATGCACTTGCGCCAATCTTGGCAGCAACGCAAGATGATACGCTAAGTTTCTAATTCTTTCAAGAATCTCAAACGGACCTACGTACCTCGGACTCAACTTGCCTTTCTTACCAAAGCGTGAAGTTCCCCTCATTGGTGACACTTTCAGAAAAACGTGATCACCAACTTGAAATTCCAAGGACCTTTGACGCTTATCTGCATAACTTTTCCACCTGCTCTATGTGGTCTTTAATCTGTCTCTGATTATTGTCACGGCATTTACTGATTGTTGAACCAACTCTAGGCCTATTATCTTCCTTTCTTCGACTTCATCCCAACATACTAGAGTTTTGCATGCTCTGCCATGCAACGCTTCAAATGGAGCCATCTTGATGCTCTGTTGATAACTGTTGTTGTAGGCGAATTCTACCAGGTGAAGCTGATCTTCCAAACTTTCTTTGAAGTCTATTATACACACTCTCAGCATGTCTTCAAGAGTCTGAATTGTCCTTTCAGACTGGCTATCTGTCTGAGGATAATACGTCGTACTGTACTGAAGCTTTGTACCTAAAGCACTCCGCAAGCTCTTCCAAAAAGCATCAGTAGACCTTGGGTCTCTATCGGATGTTATCGTAATCGGCACTCCATGCATACGAACCACCTGATGCACGTACATATTTGCGTGTCTGTCCAGACTCAGGTCCTTTTGAACTACAATGAAGTTAGCCGACTTTGTCAACCTGTCGACCACTACCCAAATTGAATAATTTCCTCTTTGACTCCTTGGTAGTCCAGTCACGAAGTCCATCTTGATATGCTCCCATTTCCACTCTGGGATCGCAAGAGGTTGCAGAAATTCTCTCGGCTTGCGATGCTGAGCTTTTACTTGCTGACAAGTCAAACACTTGGCGACATGCTTGGCAATGTCCGCCTTCATACCTGACCACCAGTAGTGTTGACGTAGATTCTGATACATCTTAGTGCTTCCAGGATGAATGCTGTAACTACTGCGATGTGCTTCAGATAAAATCTCTTCTTTAAGCTCTACATCGTCAGGTACAGCCAAACGTCCTTGAAACCTTAGAGTCCCGTCATCAGCAATCTGAAAGTCAGCCTTCCTTTTATTTACATCTTCCTGAAGGATTCTTTGTACATCTGGGTCTATCGGTTGGAGTTGCTTGATTCTGACTTGAACATCTGGTTCGATTCTAAGGGTGGCCATAAGACTTGAAGGTGGCCCAACTCAAATTTAAATTCCGAATCCCAAACTCTCTCTATTAAGTTCCACTCCTTAACTAAGATCCGCGCCACTGAAGACTTCCGACTCAATGCATCGGCGACCTTGTTTGCCTTTCCTGGGTGATATAAAATGTCATAGTCGTAGTCTTTCAATAATTCCATCTATCGACGCTGTCTCATGTTCAACTATTTCTGAGAGAACAGATACTTGAGACTTCGATGGTCCGTGAAAATCTGAAACTTTTCTCCACACAAGTAGTGTTTCCAAATCTTCAATGCAAATATGATGGTTGCGAGTTCTAAGTCATGTGTCGGATAATTCAATTCATGAGGTCTCAACTAGCGGGAAGCGCATGCAACCACTCTATCATGTTGCATCAACATGCAACCCAACCCTCTAAATGACGCATCACTGTAGATCTCAAATCCTCCAAGACTAGATGGAATCGTCAGCACATGTGCGATAGTCAGCTTTTCCTTTAGCTTTTGAAAACTATGCTCGCACTTGTCTGTCCATATGAACTTCTTGTCTTTCTTCATGAGCTTTGTCAGAGGCGATGCTAACACTGAGAAACCTTTTACAAACCGTCTGTAATAACTTGCCAGTCCTAGAAAACTTCTGATTTTTGTCATTGATGTCGGTCTCTGCCAATTGATCACGGCTTCTATCTTGCTCGGGTCGACGGAGATTTCTTCTTCGAAAATCACATGACCTAAGAATGCAACACGAGTCAACCAAAACTCGCATTTACTAAACTTAGCATACAATTGATGCATCCTTAAAATCTGGAGCACTAATCTTAGGTGATTCTCATGCTCTTCATCACTCCTCAAATAGACCAAGATATCATCTATGAACACGATCACAAATTGATCTAAGTATTTCTTGAACATTCTGTTCATCATATCCATGAAAGAAGCCGGAGCATTCGTCAACCTGAACGACATCATTGTGAACTCGTAATGACCATACCGAGTACAAAATGCTGGCTTAGGAATGTCCTCTTTCCTAATTCTCAACTGATGATATCTCGTTCTCAAATCAATCTTCAAGAAGATTGACGCTCCTTGCAATTGATCGAACAGATCATCAATCCTTGGAAGGGGATATTTGTTCTTAATGGTTATTTGGTTGAGCTGTGGGTAGTCGATGCACAGGCACAATGATCCATCTTTCTTCTTAACAAATAGAACTGGTGTTCCACAAGGCGATGCACTAGGACGGATAAATCCCTTGTCCAATAATTTTTGCATCTGCACCTTTAGTTCTTTCAACTCTGATAACGACATTCAATAAGGTGCCTTTGAGATCGATTATGTCCCTGGTGCTAGCTCGATTACAAATTCAATCTCTCTTTCTGGCAGTAACCCTGACAATTCTTTTGGAAAGACATCTGGAAACTCCCGTACCACTGCAATATCTTCCATTTTTAGCTCCTCAACTATCGTATCTACAACAGTTGCTAAGTATCATCGGCAACCCTCATCTAACAAACGAGCTGCTTCTGGTGATGAGATTAAAGAAATCGAAGGTCCTCCTTGATTCCCAACAAACTCAAAGCTCTTACCCCCTAATGGGTCAAACTGAATTGCCTTGCGATAGCAATCCATTTTAGCTCGTTGATAGGTGAGCCAGTTCTTGCCAATTATCAAATCAAAATCATACATGGCTAGGACTAACAAGTCAATTTTCCTCACTCAATCACCAATCTCTAACTTGCACCCCAAACATCCCAAAGCAGCGATAACTTTATCTTTCAAGGGTGTAGATATGCAAATTCCAACTCCAACAATATAGGACTCAACCCTAGCATCCTAACATATTGCTCAGCAATGAAGGAATGGGTTGCTCCCGAATCAAACAAAGCATAAGCAGGTTGGTCGTTGAGCAAGACCATACCTGTGATAATGTCAGGCGCAGCTTCTGCTTGACCTTATGTAATTGCGTACACGGTGCCCTAAACTGGAGGTCTCTGCCGTCTTCCCTGTAGTGCATTCTGAGGAGCATACCCTCCTATCTGTCTCATCGGTGGTGGCGGCGGCAACTGAGGTTGTCCTCTTTGCTTCCTTAGACAATTCCTTGCGATGTGACCTTGTTGGCCACATTCAAAACACACAACCGTCCTAGCTGGGCACGGTGCTATCCCGTGTCTTCTCCCACAAAAGCAACATGCATCATTTCCAATGGGTCCTGATCTATTAAATCCACCCTTCTTGCTGGGCGAGCTTTGGAATCTATTTCCAAACATCGGCCTCTTTCCTTGGTGGATGTTGTCTCTACAAGAGCTAAACCTCGATCTAGATGAGGCAGCTCTATCGTTCTGGTCTCTTTCGATCATCTAGACCCACTCATATAGTTCATTATAATTTCTTAGATTCAGCAAAATCAATGGGCTTCTCAACTCCGGCCTAAGTCCATCTCTGAATCTTCTCACCCGGTTTGCTGGATTCTCAACTAATTCAGGGGCATATTGCGACAGTTCAGTGAACTTCGCCTCATATTGATCCACAGTCATAGAGCCTTGGCGAAGGCGTTGAAACTTAACCATCTTCATCTCTTTAGTAGTCTCTGAAAGGTATTTCCTGTTGAAGGCCTCAACAAAAGCATTCCATTCTGGGGCTACACCTTCGGGAAATATCGCTCATTGAGTGGTTCTCCAACCAATACTCGCAACTCCATCTAATTGGTAGACTGCAAGGACCACTTTCTCAGTCTCGGAGCACAACAATAGAGCGAAGGCTTTCTCTAGTCCTTGGATCCATAGAGCAGCAGCTTTGGGGTCTCTTGCCCTAGAAAACTTTGGGGGCTTCAATTTCAAAAACTGCTCCACTAAGCTAGGCATCGGCCTCGCAGGCAAGACTTCAGCAGGTATGGCAGCAGGTGCGGCTGCAGCAACAACATTGGCAGTAGCAGTAGTGGCGGCTGTAACGGTGGCAGAAAAGGCAGCTGTTTGTTCCCGGGCTGTTGCCCCATCATCTCACGCATAACATCCAATGCTTGCGTGATCCCAACTATTCCCTGATCAACTGGGGCTGCTACCCCGGCACCAACGAGATGTGGTGCCACTCCACTCACGCTAGCCTCAGCTGGCGCTCTACCTCGGGCACCAACTCTTGTCGGCGTCCTAGCCCGAGTCACTGAGGACAAAGTCCTCTGCCTAGGAGTTCTTGACTCCTGATCGGTCATGGTGTCACTTTAATCTATTGACATCTGCTTCCAATTTATGTGGGCGTGTGTCTTGTGTTTTTAGAGACATATGAGTGATGCTTTGCTGAAAACAACGAGCAAATTGTGTGCGGGGAATAAGTGATGTTTTGCTAAGAACAAAGAACAAAATGTGTGTGTGTTCTTGTGTCTTTGAGACGCAAGAAAGAAGAGTGTTATCTCGTTTTGAGCTGTAACTATTATATATCAAGAATACGACGGATTGTTTTCACGTGATTGCTAGCACAATAATTGTGGTGAATATCCGAAAGTTCTCTCTTTCGTTCGACGTTTGTTGTTGGTGTGTCTGAACTAGAGGTCTCACCCTTGTGGGACTCGAACTGTAGAACATCCGAACCGACTTGTTTCAAAGCGCGCTTCAAGAGGTAATTCGTTTAACTCCCTTTTATGTTTAGATTTTTTTATTAAAACACACGAACAACACATTAGGAGAATCATGTATAAAATATATCTTTGTTTCCGCTGTGTTCATTTCGTTAATTTTTCTTATACATAATTCATGAAACCCCAACATTGCCATCACTTCAATTGGGACTAAGAGGAGTGCCTTCGTATCTCGACTGCTTAAAACTTCTCAAAAACCACTTTGTCAATATACACGGATACAAAGTTATACTAATTATAAAATTGTGGACACTATATGTGCACTGACCTTGGACATGATTCTACAACACTTATATCTATATTAGAAATTTAAACTCCTTAGGTTAAGGAAATTTTTCCATATAGCCCCCAAACTTTTGGTTTTGTGTTGATTACCCTTGATACTTCTGATTTTTTGAGTAGGTGTCGCATGTATTAGGAATTCGTTTTTAATTGAGCCTTTCTACATAGATATATCTCTATAACCATTAGATACTCTAGGAACCTACCTCAATTGAGTCCAAATTATTTTATCTAGAGAGGATGGAGGTCATGTTAGATGGCAAGGATAACATCATCATCTTAAATTGCGAAATCAATATAGAAACACTCGACCAAATTGACGCCTTTGCAATCCATCAGCATACTCTAATCTAATAATTATGGAAGCGATAATAATCACGACAGATATTTCTAACTAGTGAAAAAGCTAGCTACACACATGTGAAAACCCATTCAAGAAATAACTATCATAAATATAGTCGTCCAAGCTTGTCCACTAATATGACCAAATAAAAAAAATAAAAATAAATAAGAAGCCTGTCCACCATGACAATGACACAAACTCTATTACTGATCGGGAAAATAATGCAAAAAAAATCCTAAGTCTATTGCACTCTTATTGATTCGGTCTAATTTTTTTTTTTAATTTTGTTGATTAAGCTTTAAAATTTTTTACGTTTTGTCAATCGAGTTCATCCGGTCAATTTTGACCAAAAACTGCGGATGTCGATGTTACCATCTCACGTGGCACAGTGGGAGCCAATGTTGACCGTGGCCGCCACTCTCAACGACGAGTTGCTTGCTGCATCGTCACGACACTGACCAGAACAAAGTTAACCCACCACGCTCGAGTTCTTTCCTTGCTGGAGGTTATCTGTCTGTCAAGTTGCAGTCCAACCCAACGAATTCTTGGCTCCTCAGTGAACTTCTGGTGTGCCCAGTTACCCCGGTTACTAAGTCCAGCGAGTGTCACCATCTCCACAACATTGGCATTAGCGCAATCAGCATTCAAGAGTCTTTGACAATAGCAACGGTTCCATCGTTACTATTGTTTTGCTCCCGCACTGTGTGAATTTACCCGTGGATTTTTCGCTGTTCCTTGAGGCGACCAGCCGCTAAAATCCTCATCGTCGCGTTCCATTGACACGCTTCCATCCTTTGCCGCAAGCACGTCGGTCGCCATCGAGCATCCCCGTGAACCGCTGGCGGTAATCAGATCGTGATTCCCGTGATTAGACTGTTCGTCCGGTTTCGGAAATGCTATCCAAGCAATATCGCAAACTAGTTAGATTTTCCCATATTTTTATTGCCTAATCTGTGATATTGCAACTTGTTTGAACCTTTGAGTGATATTCTCGTACTTATGAAATTCCTGAGTAGGTTTTAAATTAGAATTTATTTCCTGATTTCATAATGTGCTATAATCATCAGTCTAATCTAATGCCCGAGATACGATTTACTATTGCATGAGAAATCAGCCAATCCAATCTTATGCCTAAAATACGATTTGTCAATTTATATAAAAAATTAGATGGATATCCATAATATCTCACGTGACTCGATGTCGTGTTTGACATGGACTTTATTTTCTTCGTATCTTTGTTTGAATTGATTTTGTTTCAAAAAAATCCAAAAAAATTAGGTACAATTAAAGTAGATTATTTTTTAGGCTACATTACAAGTTTATTTTGGTTAGTTTATTTTCAAAATTCATTAAAAAAAAAAAGAGAGAATAAACAGGTGCATGTCATATAGAATTTTTATTTTATTTTAACAGACATGTCATATAGATTAACTGCAAGCAATGCTTGCATTACCACTGTTATGTCACTACTAGGTTTCACGTCGTGTGCCATCTTGTCACGTTATTCACCATAATGCCATGTCATTGTGCCATGTCATCATTTTTGCCATGTCACTCCGTGCATGTCATTTAGATTGTGTGTACTTAGGAATTGCATATCATTTTAGAATTTTTGTCTAGGTTCATCTAACTAAATTGCACATATCAATTTTTCCTGTCATTTGAAGTTGCATGTTTAGGTCATCTAATTAGATTCCATGACATATAAAAAATTGTATGTTTAGGTTCATATACTTAGGAAATTGCATGTCGTGCTAGAATAATATATTAAAAATCTGTTAGAATTAGGTCATTGCATAAAGCATGATTTTTATTAAACAAAAGAAAATCTAAAAAAGATTTAACTTAAGTTGTGTGTTAATTAAAAATCATATTTGTGATAATTATGTGATTTTCGAGCTAATACTACAAATGTTCGCATTGCTATGAGGTAAGCAAATATTCCTTTTCCTTGCAATTTATTTAACACTTTGATTATTGAGTATTAAATAATGATTGCGCATCCACTTCCATTTTAGGGAGGAAATTAAAATCATTGCAAGTTGCTTACAAACATTTTATTAGAAGAAACAAAAAAAGGTACTAAAAGGATATTAGAAGAATCTAGCATAATCAAATTCCTATACTCACACTCTCTTCTTTGGTTCATAGGAGTAAAGCAATTCTCTTGTCACTTTACTTGGATTTCCAATCGATCTAGGACAAATAGATTAATGGGCAACTCCTAATTAAAAATCATGTACATGCTAATGACTCATATATGACATCCTGAATTTCCAGTACTATTTTCAATTGAATAAATCGAGCCTTTCATCGACACGTCTATAGTACTATTCTCAAAGCTGATCACTCTTGAGATAACTAGATTATCTGGAAAAGTCATTAAAAGATTTTAATGCAATAAACTTAAGAATTCGACTAGCAGTCAACTGCTCGACCATACTAGTTTGCAAGGGTCATTACAGCATTATTAAAATCAATAAGAGATCAAAGATAGGTCGATTCGACTAAGATGTGTGATCAAAGTGTGGGTGATTCCACTTGATGACAAAATTTTCGTTGAACAACACTAGACCGATTTTCTGTCATTTTGGATACCCTATACCCGTAATTAAAACTTTGAGATTTTCACGACTATAGAAAGTCGCCAATGTGTCGAGTGGGTTTATTGTGACTCAAAGAAAATCGACCACAGGTCATTTGCACCAAAAATCTCTAAAAATTACCTAGTAGCCTAGGTCACGCTAAAAACGCGCCCGAGTGAAATTAACCGCGAATTTAGGTCTAATTTTAGAAATTGAAAGTTATGTCGTGTCGCAATCTATTTTAGGAACGTCAACTCATCCTCCAAAGAATTTTCAGAGATCCCAAGATTTTTACGGAAAATTATTTTGGACATCGTGGAAAATTAACGGAAATTCGGATAGGCCGGATTGAAGGTATTTTCGACTTGCAAACTAAGCTATTTGGCAAAATAGGCTTGTAGAAATTATGTGGGCTTTTTCCTCATCAAAATTTGGACCTCGATTTGGGAAATCGGAGAGGAAATTGAAGTTCTATTAAGTAAAATTGGAGACCGGTTTATTGATTAATATTATGGCATCAATTTAATAAATTGATGGGATTTAAATTGTGGAAAGTATTAGAGGGGAGACAATGCATTCAATTAGAGGGATAACCCTCTTTGACTTCTTCCTCCAAGGAAGCAAGCACGCCAGGATCGCCGCCCTCCTTCTTCGTGCTTTTCAATTCGTCGACCCCTCTCCATTCTACTTCCGTTTTGATCTTTGAAGAAACCCAGCGACTGCCCCTCTCCACGGAATTCTCGTCGCTAGCAAGTTCGCGTCACCAAGCTCGATCAATCATTAGTGGAGAAGACCAACGCAGCTTCCACCAAACCAACGCTCACATCTCCAGCTGCAACAGCCCGTTGAAGACCCCAGAATTTCTCTACCTTGCCGCCACGCCGAAGCAACTCCACCAACTCTTGTTGCCAGCACACTCCTTTGGTCAACAACCCATGTACAAAGCCCCCCATTGACCTCTCCATCCACCGAGTTCTCTCTCCATTCCTTGCTGTCACTCACACGAAGCTGATTTCCCTGCAAGCTCCTGCCGTGTCTTTTTTCACTCGGCCCCAATTCCACGAAGCCTTGATGCCAGCTAAGCCCACCATCTTCGATGAACAATCGAGCTCCCCCTCTCCCTAGTTGACCATCGAGTGCAGCGACCGAAGCCACATCCACGATCATCTGCTCCATCGTCCACCGAGTGCAGCTGCCTTCGACCGCCTGCTTCAATCCACACGTCTTCTCTCCTTCACAGCACGAAGCGAGTCAAACAGCAGCTGGGCTGTTGACCCAGCATCGTCCACCGAAGCCACGAAGCTGCCGCGTGCGTCTCGGCCCAACAAGTCCAACGCATTTGCGGCCTAGTAATTGGCCCACATCCAGCAGCTTCGGTCTTCTCTAGCAACGCATGTCTTCGGCCCAAGTGAACTTCAGTCCAGCAGCCAAGTTTTTGAGGCTTGCTTCAGCTTGGTCCATTTAAGTTACAACCCATTTTCAGACTTGAAATTCAGCCCAACATTGGCCCAAGAATTCAGCAGTCCAAGCCCGCGATTTTGAGGCCCAAGCCCAAGTCTAAGCCCAGAATTTTCTGTGGGCTTGCAAGGCCTTTGAGCCCGGTCAGTGTGCCCGTTGATGCCACTGAAAATTCGGAATTCGGCTGCCGTCGCATCACCGTCGCAGTGTCGCTTTTGCACAAGTGAGTTTTGCTCACCAATCCTTGCTTAGTTTGCTAATGATGCTTAAGGGTTGGTTAGATTTAATTAAGTGCAATTAGGTGATTAGAATAGTTTAGAGTAATTTAATTAGTGACTTAATGATTCATGTTAGGTGATTGATTAGTGTAATTAGCAAGTAGAGACGCACTTCTATTTATTGAATGTATCTCGGGATTTTTCCTAATTCGTTTTGGCATCCAATTAGGAATTATGGGTATAAATTGGATTTTTAGTATTTATTTATTAAATTTTGAAATTATTTAATAAATTATTTATTTTCTGTTAGGTAGGGATAGTTGACAACCAGAATTTTTGGTTGATTATTGTGGCCCAGTCCATTTTTTTAATTGAGATTTATTTTGTGTGGAATTGAATTATATGTGAAATTGGGGACTATTCCTGAATTAATTAATTTTGGTTATTAATTGAAAAATACCAGGGCATCGACTAATAATGCCAAAAATATTTTTAGTGGAGTACAAAAAATGTGGGAGTTATGGAAAGGAAAATATTATATTTTGACTAAGGCCAACCGTGTGCCCACACACGATATTTTATCGGGTATGATAAAAGATGAGAAGAAATGCTGTGTGGCGTGGCTCGGCGATTATTACATCGCTTTGGCATATATGATGCCTTAGAGAATACATGTAAATTGTCGAATATATATCATGCCTGTGTGGTGATAATTAATCGTGTCTGTATGGCGTAAAACGTGCCTGTGTGGCGTAGATTGTGCCTGTGTGGTCGTATTTCTATGTGTCAAGTATCGTGCCTGTGTGGCTGAAAGTAATTTGAATGCCTAAAAGAAAATGCACTTAATTGGTTTATATTGGCTTTGTGATCAAATATATCACCACGGCGAAAACAATACTTGAGAGCATGTACATAAATTGTTTATTGTACATCACCTTGGCGAAAATGGCGCCTTAGAAAATATGTGGGATGGGTGATTAGTACATTGGCTTGGTGAAATCGGTGCCTGAGGGAAAATACGTGGTTCAGTGACTAGATAATATACTAGAAATTGTATAGTATGGTTGGAAATGACCGGTGAATGGTCCGACTGATGTGTGATCGACTAAGTCGATTTGATCGATGTTTTGATCCATGATATTATGATTGGGTGACTATTTGAACTGTGCTAATTTGTAGGTGGAATCTGAGGCCAAGGTAAGTCATCTGACCCGTGTGTGCATAGGCAGCTCGGATAATGTATTGGTTTACTAATCGAGTCTTAGAGAGTAGAACTCGTTGAAACGTAGTCTCAATGGTTATTGTATAACCATTTCAGGACCCTGATGAGAAGCTTGAGGAGGAGGAATCTGAGAAGGAGAACCCTGATGTGAAACTTGAGGAGGAGGAAGATTTTGAAAAAGAAGATGATCTAGAGAAGGATCTTGAGTACGACCCGGATGAGGACTGAGATCCCATCCTGTTTTGTGTGAACCTTGTGTTTTTGCAGATAGGTGTGAGATCAGACCTTTGTGAATAGTATGGTAAATACTATGGGTTGTGCTATGTACAAAAGTAAAATTGTGAATTTCATTATGAAAAATTATGGCCCTACTTTTCATTTCCGTACTCATCTTTTGAAGGACTTTCAATTTCTTAAGTGTTTAATTTCCACACTGCATTTCAATACATTGATTGTTAATTTCCTTTTATAGATTAGGAATAGGATTAGATTAGAATTTTAATGAACCCTGCAAAAACATTTGTATGCTCACTTGATACTTTTAGGATAATCAAATGGTAATCAAAAGTGGATGACCACTTTAATAATACACTTTCAAGTTAGGTACTGAAAAGGCACTATTAGAAATGTTAGCATAAACAAATCCTTGTTCTTAACCTCTAGGAATTGAGACAATTCTTCGCATCTCAATTGGGTTTTGACTGACCCTTAACAATGGCTAGTGGCAACTTCTAGAAGATATGTAGGTTGTTAAAGAATTTAAAAGAAATCCCATGTTAGGTAAGGTGTGGTCTTGGGAGAGACTACAACTGTAATTGATGGGATACCAATTTGGACCATCTTATGAGCAGATACCTCAAAATTTATCCCTAAGGTTCCAAGGCCCCCAAGGGTAGGTCTCCAAAATAATGCAATGACAAATGAAATTACTCACCATTATTTGTGATTTATATTTGAATGTACTTTTCACTTGAAATTTATAACTTCTTATGCATATGGATCATCACTCTCACTCGAAATTAAGATTTTTATTTCCAAGATCATAATTCTTACTAATCTGCTTATAGGATTTATAAATGTACATGACACACACACACACACACACACACACACACACACACACACACACACATATATTAGTTATATTACCAAATCATACGATACAAATCAATCATCACTAGTGATTAATAAATTTAACATATCGATTAATGATACATATCTCAATTTAAAAACTATGAGTACTTTGCTTAGACTAGTTTAGTACCAAAAAGGATAGAAGAAGAACCCATGTATTCTATCATTAATAATTTATCTGCCCTTTTTGCGAGAGATTCTAATTTATCTACCCCTTTTTTGAAATAACTCTGATGAAAAGAAAAAAGAAGGCGGACTTCCCTATCTTGTGGCCGGCCAATCCGTGACAACCCCACAACAAAGAGTGAAACGCCTTTGTTTGTCCCATCTTGGCAAATTGCATCCCCTCTAGATCACTAGACCACGGACTTGACAGTCAAATCCCTTGAATTTTCTCAATCTCATGATCGTGCTTCTCAATTTTCTGACTAGGAAAACTATGCCTTTTGGCCTGATCTTAGGCCCTGACTCACCCTCACCTCATTCTAGAGCTAAAGTAAGAAAGGTGTTCTAATAAGTCATCGAAGCAGAGAAAATGAAAGTTTCATTTTCACATTACACTTCCCTCCAATCGAAGGCAGAGGCCTTAATTCACTATAAATTTCCTACTTTCATTCTGTTTGCTTGAAGATTGGAATCTTAAGCAATTGGATATGCAATTTCTTTTGTTGGTCGAAAACAGAGGCTTGTTGTTATATATTAACCAAAGGTTCCATTGTAGAGCAAAATATCAGTACAAAGTAAGTCCAACAGGGGTGGGGGAGGAGAAAAGGCCCAATTCAAGGGTAGACTTTGATGCCCATGGGCCCTTGCAGCCCAGTCGGCAATTTGGTTTGCATCCCTTCTGCAATACACGATCTCTAACCTAGGGAAGCAAGGGAGAAGCGCCGCAGCTTCGGAGATGAGTGGACAAGCTTCCCATGGTGCCAAACATGGATTTTGCATAGCTTTGACGAGCACCCAACAGTCAGATTCCACGGTGAGTTGCTTCTTTTCCATTCTTTTGTGCAGCAGGTTTTGTAAGGTGAGTGTAAGGGCTTGAGCTTCTCTCAGCAATGCCGTAGTTGCTAAAACGGTGTGTGTAAACCCGTCAATAAGTCGGCCAGAATGATCATGACAAATAGACGCCGCAGATCCCTCATTTGGTGCAGTGGGAAAAGCTCCATCTATATTGATCTTGAGCGCTTCAGGATCCGGAGGCTTCCACACCCGATCTGAGTTCGGGGGACTGGGTCAAGAGCTTGTCCACACGCCTTGGCAGTGACGAGTAGATTGGGCAGATGCAAAGGCCACTGTGAGTACCTGTGCTGGGTCAGGAGCAACCCTGCGAAATACAAAATGATTTCTGGATTTCCATATCTGCCGGAGGATATGAGCCAGGGTTGTAGATCAGGTATGGCATATTTTTTTGCATAACAACTTTGCTAACCAAGCATCTATATGATTTATATTATAATATTTGGTTTGATTCGTACTGCTATACGAGACCAAACTTTGCGCGTCCATGGACATTGCAAAAAGATGTGTTCCGTTGTTTCTGGGCTGTGGTTTTGACAAATCTGACACATAGGATCTGTAGTGATTTTTCTGTAATATAGATTGTCCCTTGTAGAATTTAGGGGTGTAAACGGTTCGGTTCGGTTCGGTTTTTGAAAAACCGAACCGAACCGAACCGTTGAGAAAATTTTCTGAACCAAACCGAATAAGCCGGCCGAACCGAACCGAACGGAATTGTTCGGTTCGGTTGTTCAGTTCGGTTCGGTTTTCGGTTTTCAAATTTTGGGTTTCGGTTTTCGGTTTTTTTTTTTTTTTTTTTTTCACTTGCTGAGATGAAACGCCGCTAGCCATCACTTATCTTTTATTTTATTTTTAGTGTGTGTGATAACTACTTTATTTATATCAAAAAGAAGAAATGGAAATAAGCTCAATGTAAGTAAGATTGCAAATAAATAAAAAAAAAATGTAAATGAGACATGTTCCAAAGTTAACGAACGTGGTTGCCTGGAGTAGGAGCGGGCCAAGCGGCCACCACCATTTGGGCCTTTTCTTTAATTTTCTTTTTCCTTGTCTATAAAGGTCAGTTCATTTATTTAATTATTTATTCTCTTTCATATATTTTTGTACGATAAAAGTAAGTAGAAAATTCGATTGAAAATATATATAATCGGGAGCCAAAAAGATAAGCATAGTTACAAAATCTTACAGATTAAATTGATACGTTTGCAATAAATTTACTTCAAACTAATTTTTGTATCGTAAAATATCTCAAATTAATATATTTGTGATAAACTTATCCAAAATTAATTTTTATTCACGACAAGTTTGCCGTCATTAATTTCCGTTAAATTATATTAATACCAAGAAAATTTCAAATTAATACACCTATAACAAACATAAATTAAAACTCCAAATCGATATACCCCGAACTGTTACATGCGTCCTACTAAGTAATTTAACAATAACTCAAAGGAAACTAGTGCTTTTCATCCATAAAACAAGTATCATAGGGCAATTAATTATTGCAAGAATCCAAATTATAGTCATGGCAACGAGTAAAAGTAAATCACATTAGACATCCATTCAGTCACTTCTTTAACCCCACGATCTTTGAGACAAAGCGACAACATATATCTCCATTATATTACAACCGCTTCTTCTATATGATTCAAACTTCAGAGTTCTCCAATGGCTCAAGGCCATTACGCCTCGGAATGGCAAGTTTCTCACGCATCTCCACAGGAGTTGTGTGCACGCTAAGCCCAATAACCACAATGCTGCTCCTTTCTTTTGTATACCCCTGACCAAAACAATTGAAATAAAATTAGTGATCTCAACTTAGGAATCTGATGTCACAATATATACTTTCCGCTTCTATGTTTTCTATTTGCATCATTGCTTGAAAAGGAAGAAAGTCACTCTCTATGAACATGCAAGATTGTTTTAAGCTCAACATATCTAAGAAGAGAGGGAAATAAGTACAGCCGAGTGTATTCTAACAATAGAATCATCTATATCTTTCAAACCTTCTCTCACAATCAAACTGAAAATATGAGCACAACATCTCACATGGAGTAACTCACCTGATAATATCAGAGCATTCCAAGAGTTAAGTCTTTTCTTCAAATATTGAACTCCCGAGTCATTGGAGCTAGCATTATCAACAGTGATAGAAAAAATGCCTTTGATCCCCCAACTAGTTAAGCATTTCTCAACTCCTTTTCCTATAATCTCAGCCGAATGTCCTGGGATTTGACAAAAATTCAAAATTTTCTTTTTCAACTTCCAATCAGCGTCTACAAAGTGAGCAGTAAGACACATGTAACTTAGATTTTGACATGAAGTCCACGTGTCAGTCGTAAGACAAACCCTTGGGGAAGTATCGGAAAAATATTTTTTCAATTTGCTTCTTTCCTCCAAATATAACTTATAACAGTCCTCCCTTAATGTGTTTCTTGAAGGGATTAAAAACTTTGGCTGGATTCTACTCACGAATTTCCGAAATGCCTCAAGTTCCACAAACTTGAAGGGTAGTTCACCAATAATAAACATCGCTGCTAAATCTTTTCGACTAGCATCTTGATCAAATTTCCAAAGACCAGCTGAAATAGAACTACTAACCCCAACAGATTCATTCAAGGCACTTCTTTGCCTTTTCTCCACGTTCGCATATGGATAATTCTTACATCTACTTAAATGATTATGCATCCCACTAGTCCCTTGAGTAGTAGAACAACCAATAATAGCCCCACAATATAGACATTCGGCTTTATCTTGGCTATTTTCTATCCTTTTGAAGTGTTCCCATACAACAGATCTCTGCCTCCTTCTATTTGTACCGCTAGATTCACTTACTAAAGATTCACTCATTGTATATTTGGCTTTGCAAATGATGATACTGTCTTGACAGGGAGATCTATAAATGGCTTATCCTGAGTAGAAAAAAACCCTTTTAAATTGTTTGCAATAACTCGTATAGTCAAGTATGAATAAACAAACAAGCAAACAAACAAAAAACAACAACAACAACAACTAAGCTTTATCCCACTAAGCGAGGTCAACCATATAAATAAATAAACATGTTTCCAGCTTAACCACTGTTCTCTAGTTTCTTCATCAACCAATTTTACTACTCTTCCATTAACCAAGAGAAAAGAACATGGAAACACAATAAATGAATAGCATGCGGCTGCCAAATTTATCTTACCACACGCCGAAGTATGGGCTCCAATGATGAGCAAAGTTTCTGCAAACTATCCACCTTGAGAGCTTCAATGACATTGCATCAATATAAAGGAACATTAATATATTTATAAACCTCAAAGGAGCAACCATTTTTACATAAGATACATAATTATAGATAAATTCCCTCTGAAGAAGGCAAGGACACATAACTATGTATTGGACAATAAGTTTATGCCTGTTCTGTTTTCTCCTTTATATTGAACAAAGTGACTGTTTGCTTTGTTATAAGTATTATTCTCTCCATTACTTCCTTATGCTATCATGTGGCAGGCGTTCATTCCCGACACTGGTCGTGGTATACAAGGAGCAACTTCGCATTGCCTGGGGCAGAATTTTGCCAAACTGTTCGAGATTAATTTTGAGAATGAAAAGGGGAGAAGGCCATGGTCTGGTAGAATTCTTGAGTGTAATTTCGTTGCAGATTTAGTACTTATTGCTGAGACAAAACAAGTCTGCAGAGAGAGAAGAGACTCACGTGGCACCAAAATTCAGGGATCTTGGGAGGCGAGAGAATGAAGTTATCGGGGTTCTCTTCGAGAGATCTATAACTGAGCTCTCCACCGGATTTAGGGGATGCCCAGGCGCATTCAGGCTCCAAAATGTTGTTTTCGTTTATGTCTTCGATAAGCTGCACAGAAAATGCAAATTCAATAACAAGAATCTCCACAATGATACAATGTCATGTACTTCATGTAGTATGCATAAGAACAAGGTTTAAATCGCTTACCCGAGAATAAAATTCATATGCCTCATAGCATTCAGGGGAGGATGTGCTTTCATCGATGTCAGTGTAACTAGCATTGCAACTCTCCCTCAACGTCTGCACGAGTACATTACATGATCGACATCAAATTCAGCAATCCCAGGAAAATGATTTTACCACATCGTGACAAAACCAACTAAAGCTATAATTCATGATGGTCTCATATAATGTTGACGTAAAAGATGATCCATTAAGAAAACATGTGACCCTAGCAGCATGCTTGTGGGTTCAAATCAAGACATTCAGCGCAAGAGGAGTTGGCCAACTGTAATTCTATTTATTGCTTGAAATACGATTTTCCCAAGAATTAAATACATCAAGTTGGCTATTTCACAAAGCAAAATACCTCATAGAGCTCATCATTTATAAGGCCAATCCGATGAGAAAATATAATTTTCTAGTTCTCGTTAATGTCTGCATCAACTCGTGGGCATCCAAGAATGTAACCCTGCAACAATGCAAAAAGCACAAATTAGGGATTGCAATTATTAGGCTAGTCTGAATAATTACTTGAAGCCGAGCTTAGATTTCCCTTATACCTTGAGATTCAAGCGCGGGACAGCACCGGCTTCATTTTCTGAAAAGTGCAATCAGCAGTTGCAAGCCATTTTCAGAATGTTCAAAAACAGAAAGCTGAAAAGAAAAATGTAACCTAGTATCAAAGCTCATGGCTACTTACCATTTACATAATTATGTATTGTCCAAGTGTAAGCAGATGTGAGTATGCATGTGCTAAAAGACATTTTTTTGGAAGTCTTAAAGCCTCAAACTAAACTATTAGTTCCCATTGAATCTATGGAGGCATAGTCATTAACTAAAAGACCAGAGCACCCAAAACACAACTAATATAACAACATAACAGCGTTATGAATGACAAAAAGAACTGCTATTACTAATTCAGAGTTTTTGGACTACCGAGGCCAGAAGAAAAGACATTGAAATTGCCCTTTGAATTCCTAACCATGTAATAAAAGTCAAGCAACAGCAGCAAACAAACTGTTCGTGATGTTAATGCTCACAGAATTCATTTGCAACAGAATCATAGAAGATAAAGACAGAGATTACTAGTTGCCTCTCATTAGCCGCAGAGATGTTAGTACTTGGGGTAGAGACCAGAGCAAGCTCCCATCCAGTGGGATTGAAGTCTTTAGATTGAGTAGCACCAGAACCAAATGCTGAAGAAGCAGCACCTGTCAACCCACCAAACTTCTCTCAAGCAAGCATAACAACAAAAAAGTAGACATGAGTCATACACAAAATGCTTACCAGGTTCTGAGGGAACTATTGCCAAGGCTAAAGCATTCTTTTCCTCAATGGAAGAACATCAGGTGCATCAAAACCAAGTCCCTGAAAGGCCAAAGAAATAAAGATCATACGCAAATAATTTTACACTGAACAACCATCAACAGACACCATAAAGTTAATGCTCATACCAGCAAATCTCCCCTACAATGTTAACATTGTAGCTCATCACCGCTACAATGTTAAACAAGGATGAACTACACTGAACATGAAAGAGGACCTAAAAATTCCCACCAAGAAAACCAGAAAACAGCCCCTTTGCATCGGCCCGGAACTTCCATCGAAATCGCACATACAACAACTGAATCAGCGAGTACCCAAAGTAATTCTCGACAACGTCCATTTGTATTTTTCAACTAATAGAACCCTGCAGACTAGAGCCCGAAGTCCGTGCACTATCAAACGAAGAAAAGTAAAATTCCGAGCATGCTACTTCTCAGGCGAGTCTTCCACCACACATCAATTCACTACGCAAGCCCCCAACACCGATTCTCACTTACCCTCGAGCTCGATCGGCCAGTCACCCACGATTCGCAAGCGAAAGACCTCGCATCTAGTCACAACTACACACCCTACAAACTATTGAATCGACAATCGAACGACTCCTCATCCGATGGAAACAAAGCAATCGACGCTCAAAATTCGACGTGGCACGGGAGACGGAAATGTCGGACGGAAGTGGAGATCCGGCGAAGCATAGAGAGAGAGAGAGAGAGAGAGAGAGAGAGAGAGAGAGAGAGAGAGAGAGAGAGAGAGAGGAGGGAGGACTTACATGGTGGGAGAATCGGAGGGGACGGTGGCGGCGCGAGCGCCGCTTCCTTCTCAAAGTACTCGGGGGAACCGATAAAACCAAGAGGAGACACGAGAGGACTCGAGTCAAAGACGGGGAGTCGGGAGAGAAGAGAACCGATAAAAAAATTTCGGTTTTCGGTTTGTGGTTCAGTTTTCGGTTCGGTTAACCGATAAAAACCGAACCGATAAAAAAAATTTCGGATTTTGATGAAAACCGAACCGAAAACCGAACCGAACCGAAAAAACCAAATTTTTCGGTTCGGTTCGGTTCGATTCGCGGTTCGGTTCGGTTTTCGGTTCGGGTCTTGACACCCCTAGTAGATAGGGCATTCTGGCATAAGGACCGCATAAAGATGCATATCTTCGGGGCGGGGAGGGGGGTGTTTCATATTCCAAATCTTGCACCAAAGTCGTCAGGGTGGTTGGTATGAGGAGGAGGCGCAATTTTGTGCATGGGTTGCTTCAGCAGATCGCATAGAATTGTATCCATTCTTAACAGTATAAACACCATTTTGAGTTTCCTTCCAAAAAAGTTGATCCTCTGTACAATGAGTCCGGAGCTAGATTGTGAGTATTTCCTCCACTATTTGATCATCAAAGCTTCTGCGCATAAGGGGTTCATTCCAGTTGTTGCTACCCGAAATAATAAAATCAGCAACCCTTGGTGGTTCTCCTCTTGGTGTAGGTCTGCCAATGGGGTCATGATTCAGCCATTTATCTTCACGGATTGAGATCCGTTTCCCATCTCCTACCGACCATTGTAAGTGGTTTAGAATTGAATCTCTGCCAGTCAGTATACTCTGCCAGCCCCAAGAAGGTCTGGGCCCTCTGTCGGCATGCCAAAACTTTGTTGTGTGATGATAGAGACCCTTAAAGAGTTGACTCCATGAAGAGGATGGGTTTTGTAGGAGACGCAATGCTTGTTTGCCTCGTAAGGCTTTATTAAAGATGATCAAGTCACGAAACACGAAAGCCAAGTCCTCCAAAGTCTTTCCTATTCTTAAGTACATCTCAACGTTTCCAGTAGATACCAAATTTGTGTTGATCGCTCTGCCACCAGAATTTGGCAACTTTCTTCTCAATAGTTGTACATAAAGACATAGGGATCTTGAAAATAGGCATGACATATTGAGGAATTGCTTATATTACCATTTTGATTAGTGTCTCCTTGCCACCTTTAGAGAGGAACTGTTCTTTCCAGCCTTCAATTTTGAATTGATTTGACTCAAAATCCAGGCAAACATCTCCCTTTTTGATTTTCCCCAATCCGATGGAATCCCAAGGTATTTACCAATCTTAGTTAGCACGGGTATCCTAAGTTCTTGGGCTAGGTTTTCCTGTAGATGAGCAGGATAGGTCTTACTAAAGTAGATGCCAGATTTATTCCTATTAACTACTTGACCCGTTGCTAGGCAAATATTGGTTAAGGATGTTGGCTAAATTCTAACATTCCTGAATTTTTCCATCAAGGAAAAGGATAGCATCATCAGCAAAAAATAGATAGGATATGCAAATTACCTTAAAAGAAAGGTTACCTAAATCCAAATCGACACTAAATGCGTAGGTAGCAAATGCTTACATAAAACTTATAAATAATTTGAGAGTTATTCATAGCTACCTAAAAGTTATTTAATAATCATTTGATCAATTTTTTTTTCACAAAAATCAAAATGATATTTGTGTAATGGTTTCCTTTTGGCATTCTAAATAAGCCAATCACTATTTATCAATCTCAACTTCTTCTCTCAAAAAATGAGTTCCTAAAGTGTTGATACATCATGCTAGTATAAGATCTCAATATGTTTTGCATTTCCTTATGTTATCATTACACAGAAAGCAAAGATCAGTGGACGCATGGCATCTGCAAAGATATTTTACTTGATTTGTGAGTGAACTTATGAGGCAATTCTTATCTCAAAGTAAATAAGATGAAAAATAAATGCTAATATTGCCGCTTTCATCCCAAAGTAACGGTGACTATCATGCCTTCTCTTTATTACAGCTTATGGCTCACTGCCACAGCTAATTCCAATAGTAACTGTTGACTGTTAAAGTACCAATGTCCATCCTTAAATAGCTTAATAATGATGATGATATAAGAGCAATAAATGTTGCGATGATGAAGACATCAACTACACTCATATTTATTTGTTCTTTATTCGTAACTCGCCGTGTGGAAAGTTTTTGGAGCAAAACATATGTTATGATCAATAACAATTTACCGGTTGAAAATACTCTAACAGTTCATTGCAAGTCCAAGGAAGATGATCTCGGAATCCATCATATTACAAGGAGCTGGGGATTCTCTTTTTTACCCCATATTTTCTATGACACGTCGTTCTTTTGCAGCTTTACATGGTCTGGCCAATTACGCTGGTTCGATATATATGTGCAAGCGAGGGACTTTGACGAATGCATCCAATGTATTTGGAAGATCTTGCCTGAAGGTCCTTGTAGGCTCAATCAAAGGACCGGAAATTTTGATGCTTGTTATCCTTGGAATCCTTCTTCATAGTTAGGGAGAAAACCTTTCATGTGAGTGCATGATGGAGAAAGATAATGTGGTGAATTCATACATCGCAACTCAAATGGAAATGGAATAAGAATCATCTTTGCTATTTTATATATATTGTAGTTATAGTTCGTATCTCTTTCTTTATATTGTTGTCTGTTCATTTTCATTCTATTTGACTTATTACTTGCATCGCTTGGTATTGCTATCAAAATGTTTGAATATAAATCATTTTTTTAATTGAAAAATATTAATAAGTGTGAAGTCATATTGGTCTTGAATTTCTTATGCTAGTGTCGTATCAAATCAACATCCTTGAGTTCATAAGCAAGGAAAGCCAAATCAACACTGAATCAATTGGAGACATTTTTTCCATTGTTGGTTTTTCGGGGGTAGATCTAGGTGTAATCCTAAACGCAATCTAGCAACAAGAGTTTTGCAATGGTCATTTCAGGTTTAGGCCATGTGAGAGGAACAATCACATTCTTAATTTAACTTCTAATGATGTTCCCCTCAACCCGAAGAAGCTGAAGTTCATTGACTATATTTGTTGGAATTGGAAATGACGTGTTGTGAATAATGCGGATACTATTTGGATCCTGCACTTAAGTCAACGCAATATGACCATAGAAATAATGAGGAAAAATAAAAATTACTAGAGATTTACCTAATTTGGTCCAAGTATCAAAACCTCCACGAAGAAAGCCAATAACAAATAATCCACTAATAATTAAAAAATCAGAGTTATAAAAGCTCACAACCTCAAGTGTTTCCTGTAGCTCGATTATATCCAAATCCATAGTGTTTACCAATAAATTACTCAATTGTATGTATAATTTGTTGACACCCAAAATTTTATCGTTTTTTTTTTAACGTCCATTTAGTTTGCATATAAATAAAAAAAAAAAAAAGAAAAAAAAAAAGAGATAGAAAGCCAAAAAGATTAAAAAATGAATGAAAACATAAAAAAAAAAGTAAAAATGAAAGAAAACAAACAAAAAAAAAAAAAAGAGTAAAGGAAACAATAAAAAAAAAAAAGAAAGAGAAAAAATAAAAAATAAAAGAAAAAATAATAATAGAAAATGAAGGAGGAGGGGCGCACGGATTCTCTCATGAGCTTCCTCTTAAAACGCTCTCGCGACTCTATGTGAAGGGGGCTCTCTCTCTCTGAAATTTTCGCGCGCAGATTCTCTCTCTCGGGGCTCTGCTCCCGCTCGCTCTCTCTCTCCTCTGAGACGCTCTCTCTCAATCTCGGGGCGCGGGGACTCTCTCACATGCTCTCTCTCTCTAAAACGATTCTCTCTCTGGAAGATCGATCAGTTTTTGGGCGGGTGAACGTTCTCTCTTGGGCGGACTTTCTCTGGATTGGACGGTCTCTCTCAATCCCTACCTCCTCGGGACCCTCTCGAACCCTAGAAGACAGAGCAGCTGCTGATCGAAGAGCTCGAAGCTTGGGGCTCGGATTTGCACCGAATTTCGGAGGCATCGACTTGGCTCCGAAGATAGAGATCCGAAGCCGATCGACGGAAGCATCAACAGCAGTGTCGGCGGTAGCTTTCGATCGTTTCCTTTTTTATGCTTTTCTGGTAATTTTGCGCGCAAGAAGGCTCAGCAACGATTTCTCTTTGGATCGGATCATTTCCGAGGGTTTTCCCTCTCAGATCTCGGTAAATCTCACTGAGATTATCGATTCATTCTTTCTAGCAAAGTTTTTTTTTTAGGATCATCTCTATACTTCCATACTTCCATCCCCTGAAGTTTCGTTTTCTCTTGCTGGCTTTGATTTCGCCGAGTATGTGCTTCTTCTCGCCGACGGACAATGGAGGATGTTCCTCCTGTCGATTTCAGCCTTTGAAGTCACCGCTCGTCTGTTGAAGGTCGAGATCACTCGATCAAGCGTCAAAGTGTCACATACGGAGCTGTGTTAATGAAGTCTGGCGTGATTGATCGGTGGGTGCTTTATATTGGTTAGGTTTTACCATTGATGATCCTTTTGTCCTGATCAGTTAATTCATTGTCTTCATGCTTGCTTGTTTAAAACTTCGTGTCGATCATAGGTCTAGCCTTTCAGGGTCATATACTTACAGAGAAGTAATATCTAGCATAAAAACACATTTGTATGGAGAGACCTCTCATTTGAAACTAAAAGCATGTGGACAGTTCTTGACTAGCTGAGGGTATATTGTTGTTGCCATCTGTTGGATCTCATGCTTGCTTTAGTTTTAATTACCATGACCTTTTAGTACGATGTAATGCATCTCGGATATCTTGCCTTTCCTCTGGTTTTCTTTCGAATGACTCACTATATTGAAGAAGAGAAATAGGATTTTTAAATTCTTTCAGATGTACAACTTTGCAGTTATTATTCTATCTCTTGCCCATCAATCTCTTTTTGTTGGGGACTTTTGTGCCAAAAAATGCAAGACAACAAATTATATACTTGAGGTAATTGGTGTTCAGTTGACCTTGCTTCTCTTATGGGTGCTTCCTTCGGTCAATTGCCTTTATACAGTGTTGTTGGTGATCATCATAGTGTCTAATGAGGCGAAAACCTTTTATGTCGAAGTACATTCTCGCCATTGAAAGTTTGGGGCCAGGATGCATTGCAAATCTAGTTAAAATCAATGCTTATATGATCTGGAACAGATTATAGTTAGATGCTGTGATTTTTGAGTATGGATGAGCATGTTCTGTTAGTTCTATTTTGAACTCTTAAATGCCGTTGTCTTGTGAAGTGATGAGCTAGAAGTTCGACGTGCACATCTTAAGCTTTGATTTGGTGTATTAAAGCCCCCAAATGAAAGCTGTTTGTCAGCTCAAATCCATCTAAAAAATATACACACTGTCCTGAAATTCTGACTTGAAGTAATGTTGCTGTGATTGTTGGACACGCTTGCTATTTGCTGAGTTTCTATTGAATTTTGTTCTTGGATTCTGTGGGCTAGCTGCTGTGGTTTTTGTGTTCAACGTCTTCATGAGAGTTGAAGACAACTCAATTACCTTTCCAACGACCCATAGAACGTTCCGATCCGATGTCGTTTACTAACTGAAAATAGCTCAGCATTTAGCACCAATTTTTCTGGAAAATTTTGGTGTTCTGACTTGTTCCGTTCTGAATGACCTTCTGTGCAAATGACTTAATATGAGCCGGTTGTTGTGGTTTTCTATATTCGAAGTCTTCATGGAGGTCGAACACGGCTCGATTATATTTCCAATGAGCTATAGAATGCCCTAATTGGACTCATTTAATATGGTTTTTGCCTGTCCAAAGTTAAGTCCAGAATCTGCCAAATATTTGTTTTTCTGTTTTGGATGACCTTCTGTGTAAACCGATTGATACGAGTTGGTAGATGATGTTATTAGGGTTTAATATCTTCTAGAGATTTGTAATAGACTTCTTAAGATTTCCATAGACATATTATATGTGCGATTTGACCATCATTTGCCCTGCCTGATGCTTATTGCAAAGAGCAATAATCTACTGATGTGTTCTGCTTGTTATGATTTGATCTGATCACTTATACAAATGGCTTTACTTGAGTTAGGAAAAGACCTAAATTGCGATTGTCACCTAATAGGAATTCGTAAAGGACACCTTAAGCTTTCTAACAATGCCTAGTTTATCCAATTTTCCCATCATTTGCCCTGCTTTTCTTTTTTTTTTTTTAGATCAAGTTTTGAAGTCTGAATTTGTCTTGACTGCAAAGGTCTGTCTTGTCTCTATGAATCTGTCTGTCTACCAATTTTGTGTGATCATATACATAATGATCTTGAGGATAAATTCTCAATGAAAGCTGTCCATAATATCCATATCCATCCCATGCTAAAATTTGAGAATTTTTAAGGTCAAGTAACCTTAGAATTCAAGTTGACATGTAGCAATTTAAATTGTTATGCATTTTGCTCCTAATGACAAGTCACATATCAATGTTAATGGATTTGTGTGGCCTTTTGCACATGGATTTAGGGTTAAATGTCCAAATCAAACTTTTTCTTCACATTTAACCCTACGTCATGTTCAAATTTCATGATTTTCATGCATTGATTAGGTGGCTTAACAAATCAGTTATTATGCATCATTCTCTGATTTTCTTATTATTAATTTGCATGCTTTAGGGATTGTTTCTTTTCGGCCATGAATTTGACTTTACTTGAACTTGATACGCCTCAAGAAATTCCATTCATGAGAGTTGCTCTCTATAAAGTGCTTGATTTCTATGCTTTTTTAGAGCCAATCATACATGGGTTCTACCCGAATTGCTTTGATCTTAGTTATAATGATTGTTTCTTTCACTTGTATGCACCTAGTCATAAATTTCTTAGATTAGGTTTAGATTAGGACCTTGAAGATGGAGAAGACGTGAAGATGGTGGAGGTCGATGTCCATTCCGACCATTTTCATGTAATACCCATTCTCCCGACATATGTCTCGGGTTCCATGCATTGTATAAAACCCGACGAGTTGCGGGTTTTCTTTCTTTCCTTTTTAATTGTTCTCTTTTATTTTTTTAGGACTGCCTGATAGGTTTAACTGCTTTTCTTGATTGTTTACTTCATGTTTTTGTAATTTCAATTTCATTGGTTGTTTTCCTTTTTTTTTTATTTTTTTATTTTTTATAGAAATACAATAGCATGAAAATGATCCACCATGATCATTTAGTATAGAATTGACAATCCTGAAAATATAAAAAAAGAAATGCATGAACATGTTAGAAAAGACACAACATACTGTTTAGGTACCGAAATGGCGCTAATAGCAATATTAGCGTAACCCAAATCCCCGAATCTAGATATTTGGTTACATAGGAATCAAGGGAACACTCCCGACCCTCAATTGGGTTTCTAGTCGACCCCCAAAATGAGGCTAGTGGCAACTCCTGTATATTTTTTAGGTTGTTAAATACCTAGATCGTATAAATAAATTTGCTGTTGCACAGGGTACGAGCTTGGGAGAGCTCGTGATCTCGTGAGGAAATTCTCGTGATCAAAGTACTCCTAAACCCGACCTTTCCCTCCTTGGATACTTTTCGAGGAGCGGTGAGATCGGGTCATGACATAACTCATAACACAAATCTCAGTGTTCAAACACGTCACTTCTTTGTGAGTCTCTTCTACACTTCAAGCAACGGCCTGGAAATCTTAACAAAACCCACGAAATCCATGTCCTTTAGTGTGCGACTCGAAGGGAAAGATATATGCGGCCAACATGTATTTGTTTTGGTCGAACCCTTGGAAAAGACCAAAACAAATTCTCAACGGCACAGGTGAATGTTCTGATCCTTTCTTGAAAATACGAATCTCCACAGATGCTATATTTGTGTGCCCCTTGGGCTTCCTTTACGCAAATTAGGAAACTTCTTCAAAGAGATATTCTAATTCGTTGTGGGATTTATTTCTCAACGATTTGGATAAATAAACCGGTATCCTTCAATCAGGTTGAGTTATGTACACATGCTTTAAGTCCAAGACATAATTTAATACGATGCAATGCTTCCTAAAGGAGAAGGTTATGCAACTACCATTATTGTCCGTAGAGTAGAAGGGACGTAACTCTTGCCTCAAAAGGTGCAATTGTCGCCTGTTGGAGTTAACTTTCTTTTCTTGTTTCTTCACTAACTAATTTGACTCTTGATCACGACATCGCGTTGACTATAAAGAAGCTCAGAATACAAGCAAAGCTTAATAAAAAGTCATTTTGATGTGGTATCGATCTTACACTTACCAAGAGGTAAGCCAACTGCACCTCCAAGAGCTGCACGAAGGGCGGCATTAGTTGCAAGGCACATTAGTGATCTTGATACTAACGCAAACTAAAGAAAATAAAAAGAAAAACTCATTCTTCGTTTAGCATCAGTTATTTAACAGTCAAGAATTGTGATTAATTGATTTTGTAGGCTACAACATAACAATTAATGGACAATATCTCAAGCGTGGAAGAAATTCCTTTCAGATCAAACAAAATGTTGAAGCAGTGGTCGAACCGGCTCCAGCTAAGTTAAAAACATCATGAACTCCTCATTTCTCAGCTAACAAACATTGTAGACCATAAGATGCAGCAGTGAACATCCCACCCCAATGATTGAGCCACGCGTCACTGGAATCAACCTTTTCTCCATTACATCTTTTTTTGGTCAGTATCCCTCACGCTCGAATTCTCTGTCACATCTTTTTTGGTCGGTATCGACACCTAAATTTGTTGCCCAAAGACCTCTCATGCATTTCATAAGACAACTATGGATTAAATTAGTCCATAACAATGAAACCTGACCTCTAAACCAAAATACTCATTTTGCATGATCTTACATTTGCACAAAATATTGATTTTGCATAATCTTGCATTTGCACTCTTAGGGTACATTTGCGAACACATAATCTTGCATTCGCACTCTTAGAGTACATTTGCGACCACTTTGAGAAAAAGTCAATGGGGAAACACAAAGGACTTTCGGTAAATTTTTACAAAATGGAAATAGCATATGGTAAAATATAATTTAAAACACATCGCAAAGCAATTCAACTTAAATGCCATTTGGAAAAAAAAAAAAGAATTTGTAAAGGATTTTTGCTATTTTTTTTTTCCTTAAAAGGTCAAACATTTGCCAGTGAAGCTCAGGCCTTTGATGAGTCATTGACAAGCCAAATCTGGCACAGATCAACTCCCAACAGGATAGATTTAGCTGCTAGCAACCTCACCTAAGGTCACAGAACCCCAAGCAACATAGCTTGAGGTCCTACAATAGCTTGGACTCACGTGGGCTCAGGTGACGATCACCTAGGTTGTGTGACCTCAAGTGACTATGGCCTTGCTCGCACCATTGCTTAGGTTATGCAACCTAAGGTAGCGTTCATCAACCTTTGTCCAACTCCTCTATGTAAACTACAAGGAAGATGAACAAAGCAAAAGTGAATTAAAAAAAAATTGTTAAATCTAAGACTTGCATTTCGAGAATGCCAGCACTCCAAACAACCTTTGAATCTATTTTGAGCTAAAGACTTTTAAAGACCTTTAGAAATGTAATTATATTTTCCTAAAAGTCTCCAAAAATTTTGTCAAACAATATTTGCATTTGCCCAAGGGACTTTGGGAAAGTGCTCCCAAATGCACCATTACTATGTTTCTCTACATTTAGTTGTAAATGAAATTTTATTTAGAATCATATTTGCATTGAATAAAAGATAGGTCATGTTATGAATTGTATTCGAATTGACCTAATAGACAACCAAGCTTTGTTAGAGTGTGGTTCATACTCCCTAGGGGGCAATGCTTCCATGAAACTAAAGGGTTTTTATAGTTTGAGCACATATTTCATTGGTAGTTTGGGTTTGAGCTCATGAATAGTTATTATATTGTTGAGACCAAGATTTCCGGAGTGAACCACCTAGTATTTGGCTAATGGATTGTTAAGCTTAGACTTAACACGGGCTCTCCCAAGTCCATATCAATTCGCAACTTAAGTTCAAATTTCTTAACATGCAAATGGATTTTATCTAGGAGTCGCCACTAATCAGTTCATAGTAGGTCGATTAGACACCTAAGCAAAATAATGGGAGAATTATTTTACTCCTATGAATCAGAGACTTTGGGCACGGGGATTTGGTTACACTAGACTTCTCTAATGTCATTTTAGTACCATTTCTTTTTATTTTCAAAAAAAAATTGTAGGAAATTTGGATTGATTTTAAATCTATTTTCCTAACATGTAAGGTGATCATGCGGGTGCACAATCCACCAATTTAACACTCAAGAAAACAAATAAAAAATGTAGGACTACTCTCGTAGCAACAAAAGCATCTGTGTTGTTAAATGAAAATTCACATCAACAACCCTAGATATGAATTCTAATTAACACGCAATTTTTTTTTTCATTTAATTAATGTGAATCATGCTTTATACAATGCAATATGACCTAATTCTAATGACAAGCAATTTCTAATTAAATGGACCTAGCAACAATCACTAAATGACATGCAATTCATGAATCTAACTCTATATGACATGCAATGACATTTTTTGTGTTTTCTTAATAAATGTGCAATATATGGAATTAACTTATCCTAAGACATTTTTTATATTTTTTTATGAAATTGAAATTAGAAAAATGTGAAAATCATCTAGCTAAATTAAGATTATATCCAACTTATATTAAGGATTAGGCCAGGCTAAACCCTAATTTAAACCAATATATTATCTTAACTTAGCAATCTCTAACATAAGATGCAGTCTATCTAAATCAATTTAAAATTAAAATGAAATATGCACTTTTATCCTAACGTGCAATGACGTACAAAGGATGCCATAATTCTACATGACATATGCATGATGATTTTTGTTTTTTTAATTAATTTCAAAATTAAAAAATTAAACATGCAATTTAAGCTAATGAAACAAAAATCTAACATCCTAAATTTATCTTCTTTTTTTTTTTTTTTAAATTTCGAAAATTCACGATAAATAAAATGTTTGGCCTAAATATGTAAATAACTCTAAAGCATAAAATATTCTAACTCAAACATATTTCAAGATAAATAAAGTAATCAAGACAAGATAGACCATTCAAAATTATCAAATATATCATACATCGTCAAGGGATAATATCTTGCTAATAAAATCGATAGATTGATCTTAAGCCTTAAAGATCAAAATATCAATTTTATTCCCGCTTGATTAATTATTTCATCTAAAGCCTTATATATGAAATAAAAAAACCCAGGTGTGGTTGCGAATTAGGTGGTATGTCGGAATTTCCAATTATGCATAGAGAAATATTTAAAATAAGGAAACAAAAAAAATAATGATAATAATAACAAAAGAGTAAAATAAAAATAAAATAAAAATAAGAAATCTGCCCAATTGGGATTTTAGGCTCCTAACCTAGGGTTAGCAAACAGCAGCTTGTTGGGTCACTAGAGTGGTGGTTCGCTATCGGTTGGAGCTCCAGCAAAGGTTTGGTGGCGCACGGCGAGGGAAGAGCAGTAGCGGGTAGGGGCGGAGAAGCTTGGGTTGTAGCATCGGGTCATTGGTCTTCAGCTCCAAACAGCACCAACACGGTGAGCAAGGATGTCGGGCGATGCAATCGCAAGTGAGGGGATTTCGATGGCGTCGGGTCACCGTAGGGACAGCGGTGCGGCGAGATCACCGTTCATCGAGCATTCGTGTAGGAATGCCGGGGACGCGGAGGTCACTAATGTGGCACCCTCGACGGCCCCGATCCATTAAGGTCGCCACACCACTCGCCTTTCACTTTCCCTATTAACATGTTACTTTGATACCATTTCAATTACAGCGGGTCCATACAACCTGGGGGTTTACATCTCTTTTATTTTTATTTTTATTTTTATTTTTAACTAAAGGTCCCTTGCGCAATTCATATACGGAAGCACATCCAACAACTCCCTTCCTTATATTCAAAAACAATGCACACCTACTAAACATTTATAGGTAAAAGCCATACACTTTTTATTTACTTAAATCAGATGGACATCATTCATCGGTACATCAAAATGCCATAGTCTTCTATATTCGGCTACACTCCAAAAGATGACCGATGTTTCCTCAATCAGTCATACACTTTAAGTCCATCGATCAGTGTCGGCGTCCAAAAGCTCCTTCCTTTGCTATCCTCCTCCTCACGATCACATCCAACCGTTCAAACCATCTACTAATCTGAAATGTTGGTCCCCAAAAGGGGTGAGTACAACTACTCAGCGAGTAAAGGAAATCCAATAACAACTCAATGCATCATGCAAATCATACATGCATTGCAGGCGTTACTTATCTTGAAGCCATGCGCATACTATCATGCATCATCATATCAGTTTATAACACATACATGTGTATCATCATCGTATCATACATGTCATCATCATCATGACATCATCACATTTCACATGTCATATCATATATCATCATCATTATCATCATCATGCATATCATCATGCATATCATATCATGGGTGATCATCATTATTTCACATCACATATCATCATCATCATCATCATCATCATCATGCATATCATATCATGGGTGATCATCATTATCATCATCATTACCATGCATGCATGCATGTAACATCATGCATATCATATCATAGGTGATCATCATGTCACATCATATATCATCATCATCACATCATCATGCATATTATCATGCATATCATATCGTAGGTGATCATCATATCACATATCATTATCATCACATCATCATGCATATCACCATCATGCATTAATTTTCCATTTTTATCTTTAGATTCGATCACCACATCACCCATTCTCAATTATCATCCTTTCGGGCAAAGACCTCCAACAGGGTTCCCAAAGCATTGACCTCCTGGCCATCGGGCTTCCGGCCCCTACATTCCCCGGCATCTCGCATCTCAACTAGCATCACGAGGCATTCCCTTCGGGCAGAAACCTCCGACAAGGCTTCTGGCCTTTACCCTTCTAGCCAGGCATCCCACACCCACATCCTGGCATCGTGAGGCATTCCTTTCGGGCAAAGACCTCCGACAAGGCTTCCGGAATTATGTACCGATATACCACCAGGCCTCCCCTGGAATTACGTACCGTATACCACCGGGCATCCCGACAATCCCGGGGAATCTCTGGAATTACGCCACTAGGCCACCGAGCATGATCATCCACCACAACCACTTCCTCACGTATCATTTTCCACATTCACCATCCTTTTAATCTCATTATTACATGTCATATGATTCACACATGCATCACAATTTATGATCATACATACACCAATGTCATATAACGATGCATAATAAATTCAATGAAATTCATGGCCAATAAAATAATCCATTTTTATTATTTTATTATTTTATTATTTTATTATTATATTTATTTATTTTCATAAATATTAACTTTAATATCTATGATTTTCCCAAAATCATAATATTCAAACAATCTCTAAACAAATCAATAGGATGACAATTTCATACAAAATTCATGGCCAAATTGGATTTCACATAATTTCACAATTTAACAAAATAGCACATGATATTCGGATAATAACCAAAATTGCACAGTTTCTAAATAAATTCGATTAAAATACTCATATGGCCTCCAAAAATTACGAAATTTTACAGGGTGATATCTAACACATTTTCGTGCATTTTTTCATGCAGAATTCTAAGCCAAATTCTTTTTAGATTAATTTATACAACCCCACGAAACCTCTGAAACCACTACCGCGTCGTCCAGAATACACATCTCCGAAATATTAAGATTTCACCCACCTATTCTCTTTCGTTTCCTCTGAAATTTGAGTATGTTATGTACCAAGGTGTCCTTTACAAATTTCATGAAGAGATCTAGGTCAAATAACCAAGTATGGTCACCATTTAAGTCCATGAAGTCTTCGGTGTCTCGGAATACTTCACCAGAACCATCATTTCCAAGATCTAGCCGATTCCCAAGCTATAATTGTTATTTTCGCTTCAAATTTGAGTATGTTGTAGTTTAAGGTGTTACTTACAACTTTCATGAAGACATCAAAGTGAAATCTTCAACAGAAATCAACTTGCAAACAAGAATCCAGCAAGAAGTCAGTGAAAACTTCACAGATCTAGGGTCTCCGTATAATAGAACTTTAACCTCTCATATCTGCATAATTTTCCACGAAATTTCAGTATGTTATAGTACAAGACGTTAGCTACAACTTCCATGAAGACATCGAATCCAAAATCGGACTCCAAACACACATTCAAGCTCAAACAAGCTACTGACTCCTACAACCGAGCAAGAACAGTCACACGGTTTGAAAACAACCAACCCTTACCTCGGTTTCTCGCGCTTGAAGCACCTAAAATCTAAGATGCAACCAAAAATACAACAAGAAAGAGAAGTTAAAGGACTCCACTTGCCTCTAGATCACACGAACGGCGGCACACCGGCGACGGACGAACGGTGTGCGGGCGGCGACGGGCGAGCTCCTCCTCTCTCGGCCTCCCTCTCTCTCGCATCTCACTCTCTCTCACTTGGCTTGGCCGAATGCCACTCTCTCTCTCCCTTTCTCTCTCTCTTTTTGGTTGCTTTTATATTGCATGCATTCTAGGTTTGCATGAGGGACAAGTGTAATTGTGGAGGAAGACAAGTGTCCACCATGCTTCACCTCCTCCATGCCACTTGTCCTATTACATGCATCATGGGCCGGCCACCTCTTCCTTTGGGCCTTAATGGGCTGGTTGAACTCCCTCTTGGGCCATTTAGCTTGGCCCATCAAGCTTAGGCCAAATGGGCTTAAGGCCCATTCGAAAATTAACCCTTTTTCCCTTTTTTTTTTTTTTGAATTCTTTCTATAAATATTTTTAAATTTCCATTTTCATTTTGGCCAAAGTCTTGGGACATTTTGTTCATTGAAATTTAATTTATAAAGTACATGGCCAAGCATAAATTATTAATCTATCAAATTTAAATTTTCACAATCATATGCACAAATCATCTAATTAAAGACTAATGGCTAAAGCATAAGCCATGGAAATTTTTATCACCTAATTAGGAACTTTAACACACCTCATGGCTTGGCTTTGAATTTTGGGATGCCACAACTAAGGCATAGCATCAAGCTCCGATGGTGCTAATGGGCATCAAAGAAGGGGAGCGAGTAGATCTCGATTAGCGAGCAGAGCGTTGAGGAATGGCGTGATCGACGGAGTGGCGATGGGGCAAGCGTGGTCAAGGGCGACTAGCGCAGTGGTGCTGGAGAAGTGGCGACTAGTGGTGGGGCGTCGGAAGGCAAGCGATGGCATCGGCAGCTCCTTAAGGAAGATGAACAATTGCTAGGGTTTCTCTTTCTCTCTCTATTTTTTTTTTTTTTTGAGAAAGTGATTTTCTTGCACGAATTTTACTCTCAATTCTTTCAACTTTTTTTTTCATCCTTCATCTCCGTACACGCACCACACCTTTTATAGGAAAAAATTGAATCTTTGTTGCATAGTTTGTTTCTAATTTCACTTGTGCATAATATCCCCGAATATATCGTTGCACCCCGCACAATATTTCCTTTTGTATTTTTCAAATATTCCATCCGAGAATTTCCTTTTTGTAAAAAGTGCATCCCTCAATGTATATCGCCAAAATATATGGAAATCTCCCATCATATCCTTGAATAATGAAAAATAATGCTCATGCAAATGAAATAAAATATATGATGTTAAAATTATATGTTATGCAATTTTAAATTAATTTTTTTGTGGTAAAAATTTAGGTGTCAATAGCCGCCCCTCTTGGAAGGTGAGCTCATGAATGTTGCATTTAAAGATAAATTGAGACCTAAATTTTGGTCATGTGCATGCAATGAATGATTTTTTTGTTGGAAAATGAATTCCATTTTTTAATATGATTTTTATGATGCATGGAAATGCTAATGCAAATGCATGATGCGAAAGGAAAGAACATACCTAAAGTTACTTACCAATCAGTCCAGTAAAGCATCTTGAGGTACATGATAAATCATCTCCACAAGTACCTAGTTTTCACTCAAGTTCGTTGAAGAGTCTAACAGGTAATAAACTGAAACATAGACACCGAGAAGAACATTCACATGCAAAGTAAAATGTTCAACAAAAAGAATTGAGACATCCAGATCTAGACTGAGATGTCAAGATTTTTAAACTTGAAATATCTAGATCAAGACTAAAGTATAATGAGAAAGCTCGAAAAACATTCACATCCAAAGTGAAATGTTTAACGGAAAGAATTAAGACATCAAAATCCAAACTGAGATGTCAAGATTTTGTGCTCGATATACCTAGATCCAGACTAAGGTATAACGAGAAAGGTCGAAAAAACATTCACATCCATAGTGAAATGTTTAGACGAAAATAATTAAGACATCTAGATCCAGACTAAGATGTCAAGAATTTTGAACTCGATATACCTAGATCTAGACTAAGGTATAAAGAGAAAAGTTGAAAAACATTCACATCCAGAGTGAAATGTTCAACAAAAAGAATTATGACATCCAGATCCAGACTAAGATGTCAAGATTTTTAAAAACTCGAAATACCTAGATCTAGACTAAGGTATAACAAGAAAGATCGAAAAAAAATTGACGTCCGGAGTGAAATGTACAAAAAAAAGGATTAAGACATCCATGTCCAAACTGATGTCAAGATTTTTGTACCCAAAATACCGAGATCCAAACTAAGGTACAACAAAAAAGAGCAAAAAACATTCACATCTAGAGTGAAATGTTCAACGAAAAGAATTAAGACATCTAGATCCAAATTGAGATGTCAAAATTTTGGAATGCAATTTGTATGGAAATACAAGAAACTACCTAGAATATATTACCTTTGAGGAGGGTAAAGTGATTTAAGGTAGTTAGTGTTACACGTCCAGGACATGTACCTTTCTGGAGGAAAATCTTTGGGGGACAGCTCAATCGAGTCAAGTGTTAGTGCACTTGAGGGGGAATACCTATCCAATGACAAGTATTTAAAGATTGGATAGAGATATACTTACTTTGCAACATCTCTTATCCTCGAGGATATGTCTCCTACAAAACATGGTCGTAGGAGAAGCAACATGCATTTGTAATTACAAATATGCATTAATTCAAATGAGGTTCATGCGTGATGATTTCTATCAATCTTGCATTACCTAATTTCAATTGGGAAAGATTTCAAAAGAATATTCCAATCTGAAAACATGAGTGTCATGGATGTGTCAAATGAAGGATCCTTCAGTCCGAAAGGACTTTTCACTCATCCTCATTAAAATGGACATTTCATCCTAACCTTTGATGCGGGATTTCGATATTCACTTTATCTCACTATTGTCATGCCAAACAAGGGTTTGAGCAATCTCGCAAGTGGTGCGACCCTACCAATTTTGAGAGGTCTTTAAAAGGGACCGTAATGTGGGCTTGGTCAATGGCTTAACAAAGGGACTCTTTGAGTCAAGGCTATTGAAAAAAAAAAAGAAGTGATATTCCGCAATCATCTTGAGATTTATAAGTCAAGAAACAACGAAATGAGGCAGAAATGATCTTACTCACACTTCTTGGAGCGATGCTCTCAAACATATGAACTTTTACGTTAATTCAAGTGCCCTAATTTGAAGAGACTTTGCAAGGGACGTAATGTAGGCTAGGTTCATGGGTTGAGAAATAAAATGATCATTAAGCTCAAAATGTGTTTAGAGGGATGAGAGTTGGTGATCATCTTGACATTGCCACCAATCTTCTTCTTCATGATCAAAGATTTTCTTCATATCAAAACTTCAACATCTTGGCATTTGAGTTTTTTTAGTATCGCCTTGTTGGGGATACGACTCACTACATCAAGTGTTTGATTTTTCTCTTTGGGCATTAGCCTTGCTTTTACCAGGCACACTGCTTTTTCATGCCCGTTATTTTTGCATTTTGGACTTGCACAACCTCAATCTTTAATGGTTTGTTTTTCTTGTCTTGCTCTAGTGTGGGGGATGATCACCAATTGGGTTTAATATGGAATGAATTCATAAGCTCAAATGAGCTATGCAATGGATAAGTGTGTATGATAGAGAAAAAATTGCTCTTTGTCATCCTAAGGCACTTTAATTACCGTATAAGTTACACTGCGAAAGCAATACTCGAAGATTGATGCAAGTGTGAGTAACAAGATTCCTATCATTCATTTCAAATTTTGTCCCAGTATGGGATGACCCTTGATAGGGATAATTTAAAAAATGGGTATACCTATAGTATTTCGGGTAAATGAAGAAACTGTTTCTCATCATCTTGGTTAACGTACCCTTTGCGAGATCACCCTTTTCCTTGCGGGTATAGAATTTGTCCCCACAACTTGCTGATGATTAGTGTATGAAATAGTGTATGGAATAAGGCTTACCTTTCATCATTGCAAGGTATCCCTTTTGACACATTCAATTTATCTCACACAATACATCAAGGAAGAAAAATACAAAATTTGTAACAAATTTGTAACAAATTTGAACAATTCAATTTGCAACTAATTGAGGCAATATATTTATCATAAAAATGCTCGCAATTCAAAACATGACACAACAAATTCTATCAAGGGTAATATTTCTTGACAGCATCGGAATTAGTTGGAGTGGAAAACTCATAACCATCCATTTCTGCTAGGATCAAGGCACCTTCTGGAAGTACCTTCTTCACCGCATATGGGCCATTGTAATTTGCAGCAAACTTGCCTCTAGGATTTGGAATTGGATTGGACCATTTCCACACATTTGCATACTATATGACCATCCTTAAAACAAAAAGTAAATGGATCAAAAAGACAAACAGGGTAAATCATATTTTGCCACGAGAAGGCATGATGAAGCCTAGGCATTAGAATTCTCCTTGGATTTTTCTTTTCTTTTACCAGTTGGATATCATCGTCGAGCTAGTTTGGTGTACCTCATCATGCCCTCCAAATAAAACTTGTAATTTTATTGAAATTCATCAATCAATTACATTTATTGAATGGAAAATGCGATTCCTAATATGACATTACAGATTTTTCGGTCCTATTTTCTATTGAATGAATTGAGCATTTCATTAACGTGTCTATAAGGATGTTCTCAGAGTTGATCACTCATGGGATATTTAGATTATCCAAGGAAGCCATTAAGGAACTTTAAGGCAAATAGACTTGAGAATTTGACCAGAAATCGATTTCTCGACATAGTATAAAATCAATTTGAGATCAAAGATAAACCTGTTCGACTAAGATGTGTGGCCGATCATGGGTCACTCCACTAAATTGGAAAATTCTCGTCGATCAGCACTAATATGATTTTACTGTCGTTTTAATATCCTACTTCCATAATTAAATCCTTGAGATTTTCACTATAATCGAGAGTCGCCATTGAGTCGAGTGGATTCATAGTGGTTCGAAGAAAATCGACAACAGGTCATTCACTAATAATATCTGAAAACTACCAGGTAGTTTAGGTTACGCTAAAAATGTGCCGAATGGAAATTAACCGCGAATTCAAGTCCAATTTTAGAAATTGAAGATTCTGTCATGTCACAATAAATTCTAGGAGCATCGACTCTGTCTCGGAATATTTTTCTAACACCCGACACTTTTTGAGAAAAAGTTGTCACATGGTCGTTTTTGTGTAGAACAAGCCGATGATGAATTTTGATGACCAAATTGGAAACAAAATGGATATATGGGTGAGGAAAAATGCTAAGATGATAGATGGATGACCAATTAAATTTATCAAAGCCAATTGAGATTGAAATAAAGTGAAATGAGTGTCCAATTGAAGGGAGATTGAACCAAAATTCGTGTGCCCCCTTCCCCCTAGCTTTCTTGGACCAATTGAGAGGTTGTATGGAGTGTTTGTGTGGCCAATTTGTAGCCAAGGGATGAAGACTTCATTGGCAAGCAAAGGGGGACAAAAAGGGTGGAAAATTTGGGCAAGTGGAGCCCATGTCTCCCCCTCATCTGTATCCTTCCTCTCTTTTCCTCTCACTCCATTGTCCATCTCTCTCTCCTCTCCCTCTTGCTCATGCGACACCAACTAGTAGCACCGGAGGAAGAAGCTGTAGTTGCCTAGATGCCAGATCGCCACTCCACCATCGCCAGATCGCAAGCCGCCGGATCGCAAGCCACCGCCTGCGCGCCGCCTTGCCGCTCACTATTGCTCCCTTGGCCACCTCCCTCTCACCAAGCAGTTGCTGTTCGGTTTTGTGGCAGCTCAACCAAGGCTTTCCATAATCGTTTCTTCACCAGTAAAGCCCCGCCAAGGCCCGGTTTAGCTTATTTTTGCATTCCTGAGCAATCCCTGCCTTAACCGAGTAGTTTTTCCCCCATTTCTAGCCAAGAGCAGCAACTTTCCGAGTGGGTTTCCAGCCACCTCTTTGGCTCGTTTTAAGATGCTTGTGGGCCTCAGTTCCTAGGCTCGCTTTGGAGAAAAGCATTCCCCGTGCCATTCCCATCGATTTGATCAGACTCGTGTGTTATTCCGGTGAGTTTTGCTCACTAATCCTCGTTTAGTTTTCTAGTGATGCTTAAGGGTTGATTAGATTTAATTAATTGCAATTATGTGGTTATATTTGTTTAGAGTAATTTAATTAGTGACTTAATGATGCATGTTAGGCATTTGGCTCATGTAATTAGCAAATAGAGATGCACTTCTGTTTATTGAAAGCATCTCGGGATTTTTCTTGACCAGTCTCGAGCTTCAATTAGACATTACGGGCACATATTGGATTTTTGGTATTTATTTATTAATTTTCAAAATTAATTAATTAATTAATTAATTTCCAGAAATTATGCAGGGATAGCCGACGGCCAAAATTTTATGCTTATTGTCGTAGTGCAATCCGTTTATTCATTTGAGCTCTATGTTGTGCTGAATTGAATTGTTTGTGTTATTTCAATAATTTATTCTAAATTGAAAGTGAGTATAATTATTTAGTGCCATATGCTTTGATGGGCTAAAGTAGAGAGAATTGTAAGAGTGAAATGTGAATATTCTTGGTTAAAACCAATCAAGTACAATGTTATGAACCTACGTGATTCGATGATTAAAGATATCGCTAGCAAAAACGGCGCCTTTAAAGAACGCACATAAAGGTCTAGTACATACATCGTTATGGACATACGTGGTTCAATGGTTAATGATATCATTGGCGAAAACGGTGCATTAAGGAACGTACGTAACTGTATATTATATACATCACGTTGGCGAAAACGGCACCAGAGAGAGAGAATGTATGTGATTTATGGACATATGTGGTTCGGTAATTAGGATATCATTGGCAAAAATGGCACCTTAAAGAACGCACACAATTGTCTATTACATACATAACCTTGGCGAAAACGATGCCCGAGAGCATTAATGTGGCTCTGTGAGTAAGTGTACTATTGGAGGTAATATAATGTGAAATAGGGAATGGAAACCACCAAATATGGAATCAATTGTGTTCACTGAGCCATAATTCAGCATTACCACCTAATCTAGGTTGTGTTTGCTGAGCCAAAATTCAGCATTACCACCAAAGTATGGTTGTGTCCACTCGACCATAATTTACCACCAAATTTAGAATTGATTGTGCCCACTGAGCCGTAATTTAGCATTACTGCCAAAGTTTTAGTAGGCCGTGTTCGATGAGCCATAATTCAACGTTTAAATTGAGTATTTGAGATGATCGTGTAGACTGTGCTCACTAAGCCAAAATTTAGCAGTGAATTTGAGTAATTAAGATGGGCTGACCAAGAAAGGGTCGAGATGACATGTAATCAACTAAGTCGATTGATCGATGATTCGATATGAGTGTGAATTTAATGTGATTCAATGATTTGATCTGATGTTGTAAATTGATTGATTTAGTGGAAATGACCGATGAAGGGTTCGATTGACATATAATCGACTAGCTCGATTGATTGAGATATCGATCTATGATGTGATTGCTTAGGTGTCTTTTGAATTGTGTTAATATGTAAATGGAATCTGAGGCCAAGGTAAGTCCTCTACCCGTGTGTGTATAGGCAGCCCAATTAGTGTATTGCTTTACTAATTTAGTCTTAAGGGGTAGAACTTGCTGAGACGTGGTCTCAATGGTTATTGTATAACCATTTCAGGTCCGTAGATGGTAGCACCCCTACCTCCTTTATATTCTAGGTTACTGAAGGAAATCATTGAGGAGAAGTTCCTCGTGCTGATGCCTGGACACGCTGAAGGCCTGGAGTACGAAATGGTGAAATCCATCATCTGGGTGGAAGTGGGTAGAACCCAAAGAATGCCCCATCAATATCAGGCATGGTATCGCTATTATAACGATTGGCGAAGAGAAGATCCGATATTGGAATTTGAAGTGCCTAAGTATGCTTTGGAAGTAGTGTATGGAGAGGGCATTTTAGAACCCAGAGGTGGAGAGGTGATTGACCCGGTGACTCCCAATCTTGAAGGCCCAGTGTATCACCTGAGTATGCTGAGGTAGGCTCTAACAGGAACATGGAAGGAGGAGAGTTCATCGAGCAGGAGGAGAACCCAGATGAGGACTCGGTGATGGACTAAAACCCCACCCCTATTTTTAGACTTCGTTGTTAAACAAGTTTGAGTAGGACCAGACTTAGTAGTTGATCTTGTATATATTTGCATAATGAATTGCAATGTATATAAGCATGTGGGTGTTTCCGGTTTCAAGTTTTTAATCCTACTTTTCTATCCCAATATTTCATTGTCTAGGGATTTTCTTATACTTTTGCATGCGTATTAAAAGAAATGGGTTGGTGATGCATCCTGGGACGTCACTATTAATCAACCAAGTGAGGAATGTGCACGCATTTGTGGCATCCTAAAAATTTCATAGCAATCTTTAGATGTACCGCGAACCATGAATAGGTGATGGAAGTACCATCGGACTATATTATAGTCATTCAACTAATGGATTACAATTAAACAAGGCCAAGCATTTAATGGACAATTGTTTTGTTGGAAATTTATCCTATGTCCATGTGTGATCAAGGATTGTACTAAATGATGAATTGATAAAGAATTCTCTATTCTTGGCTGTGTACTCTATAAGTTGGATTACCATCAATTAATGTTGCAATATTATATGGCCATGTGAGAAATTGAGATTATGAAATTAAGTGGGGATTAAAGTGGAAAAATAGGAACGAGTGTGGGTTGGACACTTAAGCCCAAAACTGCCTAAAGCCACCCACCCTTTCCCCCCTATTTGGTCAACCAAGGCAGGCCCAAGCCTAGCCCACTAAGGCCCATCACCTTTGCATGGGGATTGACAAGTGGCGTGAGGGACTCTCCATGTGTCTCTAGCATGCAAACCTCATGATTACTAGCTAATCATGAGGGTGAAAGGAAGAAAAGGAGAGAGAGAGAGGGGGTGGAATGGACGAGGCAGCAACCCCGAGAGAGAGAGAGAGAGAGAGCATTTGTGCAAGAGAGAGAAAGCCGAGAGAAAGAGAGAGAGGGAGATCGAGTGGGCGAGCGAGTGAGAGAGAGAGGAGGCAAGTGCGGCCACGAAGGGGAAGAGGAAGGCTGTCTTCCACCGTGTCCCAACTTCCGCCATCGACAGCGGCCTAGTTCCACCATCAATCTAGCCATGTCCGGAGCCCCAAGTTGCCGTTAGTGCTTGTCGTGGTTGCTTTGAACTTGAGGCAAGTAGAAGTTTTTCAATCTATGTTTTGCTTGCTGTTTTATCTAGCTAAGAGTTGGTGGATGTGAGAAAGGTGAAATTTTAGAGCTGCATGTTGGATTTTGGACATGTAAGATGAAGTCGGATCAAGAAAACTAGGAAAAACAAGGCATGCATTGTGGATTTCGAATTTGAGATGGAACAAGAATTTAAAGATCCAACTATGGAGGATTTTTGGAAGTGATAAGGCTGTGTTATAGTATGATACACTTGTACCTATTTGATTTTGGATGTTGGAGGTCGAAATTTAAGGAGTAGGAGAAACTCTCATTAGGTTAATGGACTGTTTTGTGAAGAACAGTGTGACCCTCGGTGACTTTTTTATTTTTCTGTAATTTTCCAGCCACAATTTGACTTCAATTTGTTAACAAACGTTGGAGAGAACATCTGTGAGAGTAGCATATAAAAAATTTAGCATAAATAGACAAGATTTGGTCGATGAAATGATTTTTATACGGAAATGCTAAATCTAGAAATTTTACAGAAACTGTAGCAAAAAATACCGAAGTTTTTACTCTTGATATGTATGGAATTTGACTTGGTGTGCTCCATGAAAAGTGTTCCTTTAGATCTCATTGATATCTGTCAAAATGTAATAAATTTTTGAGTCCATTTAGTATTTATTTCAGAATTGCTACCAGAACTGTGCATTGTAAAGTCGGGCTGTTTTGTTCTTGAAATTTCACAAAAGTCTCCGAAAGTGAAGGTGTTTTGAATGGTTATGCGATATGATGGTATTGGCTGTGGATATTTGTACAATATTGAGATGTGATTGAGGGTCCACGAGACATCTTGTTTTAGCATTTGAAAATGTTTTGTGAATTAAAATGTTAAGTTGTTACCGTTGAACCCTCATGTCAATAATACCCCGGGAGTCTGGATGCCCAGAGGATCGAGTGAGTCGATGCCTTGTGGATGCCCAGTGGCCTTAAATGGCTAAATGCCGGAGGTTATTCCCTAGGAGCTTTAGGATCCCCGGTGGTATGCTTGTCGGTACGTAATTCCGGATGGCCAGGGTAACCATTTTCATGGGAGGCCCTCGAGGTTCCTCATGATGCCAAGTGGGGTACGAGATGCCTGGAGGCATGATTCGCTCCAGATGCCCAGTGGCCTTAAATGGCTGAATGCCGGAGGCTTTCGTGATGCATGGAGGGATGCGAATGCTGGAGAGACGTAAACATTGGTCCTCCGGGGATGAAACCTTTTGAAAAAGTAAAATGAAAGATTCCACTATAAGTGTGTGTGGGTCTTGATATAAGACCGAGCGTATGGCATGGAATGGAATGTTATGTTTCAATTTGACCCTATGATTGAAATTTGTCTATCTTGGATATGTTGGTATCACATTGATAGTTTTCATGATTTTGACACACACCTATTGTTAAACTTCTTGTTTTGTCTATCACACTTGAATCTGGATATTAATAGTAATGCTTGATATCGCTTGAGGAATCTTGTACAACTAAGTGGTTGTACTCACCCCTTTGGGAACTAACATTTCAGATTAAGAGATGCCTCTATCACCTATCACACGTGTTACTTTCTATGGCTTACCGTCTGATGTTGAGGTTGAGTGCTCGAAGCACCCCTACATTGGTGTTTGTGGACTGGTGTTCATCTGTATTCAAGTTTTAGTTATGTATGATGTGGATCTACCTGATGGCCCCGTAGTCCAGGAGTTCCTGTCTGTGCATGTTCGTCGCGATGGGATGATGATGGGGATGTTGCCGCCGTTACTGGCCGATGCACCAGGTTGGGTGTAATTGCATGTATGATTGGTAAAGGATGACACTTTTTGGATAGCCAACACTAGATAATGGATTGATGTACATGTCTGATGTAGAGTCAAGTACTTTTGAATTATAGCCAAACTTAGTTAAAGCCTTGGCCTTTTGTAGTACTGACTCATGATGCCCATCATAGTTATGTAAATAAAAGTGATTCGGCTCTAACTTATATATGAAATGTGTAGTTGGTGTATATTACATTGTATTATTTAGTTTGAGTATGGGTTAGGGAGATGTCGAGTATGCTTCCGTTATATGAACTGCTCTGGGACCGATTAAGATAATATAAACCCCCTAAACATATGGACCCACTATAATTCAATGGTATCAGAGTGACATATTATTAGGACAAGTGAAAGGTAAGTGAACTGTTGCCGACACTAACAGATCGGAAGCCGTTCAAGTGGTGCCACAACGTTCAGGGATCAGAGCATGATGCCTAAGCCCTAAAAAGAAAAAAAAATCCTATAAAGAAATAAAAATTTCCACGCAAAGGAATGTGCGAAAACGATAAATGGGTTACTCTTGTAGGCTAAGGCCCATTTCTTCCAAAGATCCTTCATCAATGGCTCCTATGACGAGGTTGTCGAACACAATTGTGATCACTTCTAAGGCGTCATTAGAGTTCTCTATCTTTTGAAGTGTTAAATCATTGACCATTCCATTCATCTTGAACTATGTGGCGGGGATCAATGTAAGAGCTGAGAGGAGCCACATATTCACTATATAGTCGAATTTTCCACTTAGCTGCCCCAGGGTATTCATCATTTTGGTGACCCTTCCTTTCATTAGTGATAAGGGAATGTCCTCATGATCCGAATAATATCTAGCTCTCACCAGTCCATTGTAGACATCCGCCACGTGCACCTTCGAGTTCTTGATTCAACTAGCGTTATGTTCGAAAATAGTATTCACCTTATCCTCATGCTCAAGTAGAGGATTCTTCTTGGCATTCGGTTGAGCAATATTGAAGGCAAATGCCTTAGTGTCCAATAAGTTTTGGACCTTATGCTTTAAAGTTATGCATTCATCAGTCAAATGTCCTATTTCTCTCATATGGTACTTGCATTTCTTGGAAAGGTTGTAGTTAGAAATTTTTTTAGCATTTGGTCGCTTTGGCTCATAGGATGGCAATCCCTTCTTTTGAAGAACCTTTAAGAGCTGGAATAGAGGGCCAGGAAGAGGAGTGAATTGCCTTTTAGTAAACTACCGAGGCACGGTCGGACAGCTTTCGCCTTGTTGATTCTTGGGGACATGAACAATTGGAGACTTGTTAGATCGTGCATATGCAACATTGACTTATGTGCTTGGTTCTTTGTCCTTTTTCAAGGTGAACCTTTTTCCTTGATGGGTTAGTTCGTTGAACCATCCATCTCTTAGCCCAATCTCGATCTGCTCAGCCACCGGGATAAGTTGGTTGAAGTTCTCAACGTATGTGCTAGCCATCCAATTATGGAACTCAAACGGGAGAGTCTTGATGAACAACTTCATCAACTCTTTGGTCATAGATTCAGGAGTGATTTGAGCAGCTAGGTTTTGCCATCGCACAGCATACTCTTTGAACGACTTGTTCTTCTTCTTCTCCATTCTCTCAAGATCCTCTCGGGAAGGTTCAATGTCCAAATTGAACTTATATTGCTTGAGGAATGCATTAGCCACTTCATTTCAATTCATTATTGACATATTGGGCTATGCGTACGTGGTACATCTACAAATGAGCTTTTGGGCAGGAAGTACTATCGTACTTCTCAAAGTCTGGCATTTTAAACTTTTTTGGCATCTTGACCTTCTCATAGGCTGACAAGTCAAACGAGAGTGAACTTTGTGACTCTTGCAGTTACTTCACTTTCTCTTCAAGCTTTGTGAAGCGTTCATCCTGCTCCGCCTTAAGGACTCTGTCAAGTTTAGGCTTTCGCACATTGATCGGCGACGAGTCATCTTCCAGGTCAAGCATGTCATCATCACCCAATTGGGCCTTGTTTGCTTGGGTGATATAAAATATCACAATCATAGTTTTTCAGCAAATTTATCCATCAACGTTGTCTCATATTCAACTCCTCCTGAGAGAATAAGTACTTAAGACTCTGATAATCCGTGAAGATCTGAAATCTTTCTCCACGAGTAATGTCTCAAAATCTTCAATGCGAATATGATTGCTGCAAATTCTAAGTCATGCTTGGATAATTCAATTCATGAGGTCTTAACTTGTAGGAGGCGTATGCAACAACCTTACCATATTGCATCAGTACGCAACTTAGTCCTTTGAACGACGTATCATTATAGATCTCGTACCCTCTAGGACCAGATAGAATCATCAGCACAGGTTTGGTAGTTAGCTTTTGCTTCAACTCTTGAAAACTACAATCGCACTTATCTGACCACATGGATTTCTCATCTTTCTTCAGGAGTCTTGTCAAAGGCGATGCCAAAGTTGAAAATCCCTCAACAAACCTTCTAAAGTGGCATGCCAAACCCAGAAAACTTCAATTTTTTATCATTGTAGTCGGTCTCGGCCAATTAACAACTACTTCAATTTTGCTCGGGTCCACAGTGATTCCTTCTCCAAAAATCACATAACTTTAAAAAACAACACGAGTCAGCCAAAATTCGCATTTGCTAAATTTGGCATACAACCGATGAATCCTTAAGGTCTTGAGCACTAATCTCAAATGCTTCTCGTGCTCCTTAGCACTCCTTGAATACACCAAGATATCATTGATGAACATGATCACAAACTGATCCAGATATTTCTTGAATACTCGGTTCATCAAATTCATGACAGCAGCTAGAGCATTCGTCAATCTTAATGGCATCACAGTAAAATCATAATGACCATACCGAGTACGAAATGCTGACTTTGGAATGTTTTCTTTCCTGATCCTTAGTTTGTAATATCTTGTCCTCAAGTCAATTTTCAAAAATATCGATGCTTCTTGTAACTGATCAAACACGTCATCCATTCTTAGCAATGGATACTTGTTCTTGATCATTACTTGATTAAGTTGGCGATAGTCGATGCACAAACGCAACGAACTATCTTCCTTTTTGACAAATAGAACTGGTGCTCCCTAAGATGATGCACTGAGATGTATGAATCCCTTATCCAGTCACTCTTGCATCTGTACCTTCAATTCTTTCAACTCCAATAAAGCCATCCAGTAACAAGCCTTAAAGATTGGCTCTGTCCTGGGGGCTAACTCAATCACGAATTCAATTTCTCTCTCTAACGGCAATCCTAGCAATTCCTTCAGAAATATATCGGGAAATTCTTGCACAACTAATATATCTTCAATTTTCAGTTCCTCAACTATCATATATACGTAGTTGCCAAGTAACCTTGATAACTCCCGTCTAATAAATGGGTTGCCTCTTATGACGAGATTATAGAAATCGAGGGTCCTCCTCGGTTCCCTACAAACTCAAAGCTCTCACCCTTCAGTGGGTAAAACTGAATTGACTTGCGATAACAATCAATTTTAGCTCATTGCTTGGTGAGTCAATCCATGCCAATTACCAAATCAAAGTCATACATGACTAGGACTAACAATTTTATTTTCCCCTCTCGCTCATCAATCTCCAACTTACAACCAGAACAACCCAAAGCAGCTAACACCTTATCCTTCAATGGTGTAGATATGCTAACAACATATTCCAATAATGTAGGATTCAATCCTATCAACTTAACAAATTGCTCAGCAATAAAGGAATGTGTTGCTCCTAGATCGAATAAAGCATAAGTAGGGTGGTTGTTTAGTGAAACCGTACTTGTGATTACGTCAAGTGCAACCTTTGCTTGACCTTGAGTAATGGCATACACTATGTCTTGAACTGGAGGTCTAAGCTGTCCTCCTTGTGGTGCATTTTGAGGCGCATACCCTCTAATCTGTCTAATCTGTGGCGACAGCGGTAACAGTTGTTGTCCTCTTGGCCTTCTAGGACAATCTATAGCTAGGTGACCATCTTGACCACATTCAAAATATGCACCCGTCCTTCTAAGGCACTGGTTCGGTCCATGTCGCCTCCCACAAGCACAACACAAATCATTCCTGCCTAGTCCTGACTTGCCAACTCCACCCTTTTTGTTGGACGAGATCTGGAATCTTCCTCCGACCATGGGCCTTTTCCTATGTCAGATTGCATCTTTGTTGGAATTAAACCCTAACCCAGACGAGGTGGCTCTCTCGTTTTGATCTCTCTCCATCATTTGGGCTCTCTCATAAAGGTCATTGTAAGTTCTCAATTCAGAGAAACCAATACACTCCTTAAGTCCGGCTTGAATCCGTCCCTGAACCTTCTCATTTGGTTTGCCAAATTCTCAATTAGTTCAGGAGCACATTTCGATAGTTCAGCGAACTTCACCTCATATTAGTCAATTGTCATGGAGCCCTGGCGAAAATGCTGAAACTCTGCCATCTTCATCTCCCTAGCAATCTCAGAAAAATATTTGCCATTGAAAGCCTCAAAGAAAGTGTTCCATTCCGAGACAACACCTTCTGGAATACTGCTCCCTAAGTGGTTCTTCACCAAGTATTTGCAACTCCCTCTAGTTGGTAAGTTGCAAGGACTACTTTCTCAATAGTGCAAAAGTCTTCTCCAATTTTTGGATCCACAAAGCAGCTGCTTCGGGGTCTCCTGTCCCGGTGAAGTAAGGTGGGTTCAACTTTAATAATTGTTCCACTAACTTATGAATTGGTCTTTCAATGACCACAATTCCTGGCGGACCTTCGACTGATGTAGCGACAAATACAACAGCAGATGCGGTAATGGGGGTGGCTTCAGCAACGGTGGCAACAATGGCAATAGCAGTGGCTTGAGCAGTGGCTTTAACAGTAGCGACTTGATTCTGCGCCTGCTAATTCATTCGATTCCCTATAACTTCTAACACCCACATGATCCCTTCTATGCTTGGGTCACCAAGGATTGTTACCCTAGCACCAATAGGAGGTGGTGCTACTCCACTAGCACTAGCTTGTGCTTGTGCCCTACCTCTACCTCATATACCAACCCTAGTCGACATTCTAACTTGAGCTGAAGGCCTAACAACTTGCTTACTCAGAGTTCTCTGCTCTGGCTCGCTCATGGCTCAGTCTCTACTTAAACCTATTTTTCAAATCCATACTAGATTAGAAAATGAGCGATCCACACATGGTAAACAATTTTATCAATCAACTACCATTGACATGCACTAATCGTGAATTTAAAGGTTTTCCTACTTTCTATCACATATCCATCGCACCTTATCACTCCAATTTCTAATAACCTAGCTCTGATACCACTAAACAAGGATGTGACGTCTTGATCCTCCAGACCCGTGCCCATCCTTGCTTAGTTGATATAATAGTGATGTCCCAAGATGCATCGCTGACCCATTCATTTTAATATATGCATACGGAAGTAGATATAAATCCCCAAACAATAAAATAATGGGATAGGAAAGCAGAGCCAACTTCTTCAAAACCAAAACAAACCTTTTATAACAAATAAGTTTATTCACATTCGGGTCATTTACAAAAATATCGGCTTAACCAAAAAGGAATTGTTCTATGACTAACTAGCCAAACAAGTTTGTCGATTCTGTTTCGTCGACCCTTCCAAACTTCGAGACTTCCAGCTCTCCACGACTGTCACCTAGGGACCTGAAAATGTGATCCCACAATGGGGTGAGACTATGTCTCAGCAAGTTCTACTCCCTAAGACTCGATTAGTAAGAAAATTATGACCTAAGGGCTACCTAAGCACAATCAGGCGTCAAATGACTTATCTTGACCTCAGTTCCTTCCTACAAGTTAGTTCAAATAATAAATACTTACAATTATATCACTCAATCAAATCACATCAAATCATCGATCAATCGACTCAGTCGATTACATGTCATCACAACCATCTCTTGATCGGCCCATTCAATACTATCTATGAATTCGATCAAAATCTAGGATTCCTGAATCAAAGTGAAATATAAATAGTATTATCCTATCTCCATATGACATATAGAGCCATTGAGCGGGTATGCATAATGTTCTATCTCTAAGACGACATATAAAGTCATCGAGCCGTTATAACATACCTGTGCATAACATTCTATCTCCAAGACAACATATAGAGTCATTGAGCAATTATAACACACCGTTGGTTCATACCATCCTATCTCTAAGGTGGCATATAGAGTCACCGAACCGGTATACAAGCAATTTTCTCAAGATGACATGAGAGTCATCGAGCTATTAAATTATACCGTCCTATCTACAAGATGACATATAGAGTCATCGAGCCGGTATAGTATTTTTGTTCCGAAGACACAATCAATTTTACCATTTTTATCATACTTGATAAAAGTACACATGTGTGGGTATACAACCGGCCTTAGCTAAAATACAAGGTTTTCACTTTTGAACCTCCCACTATTTTTAGCAATCCCAAAATAGATTTTTGGTGCTGTAGACCGATGCCTGGCAATTTTCCACTTAATTACCAAAATTATCCAATTTTTGGAAATAAATACCCACAAACGCTAATTGGACTCAATTTGCACAACCACGTGTTCAATTAAATAAATAGAGACATCACTGCAATCAACATGGAATTTTGGTCACCGGCCATCCCGATTGAATTTTTGGAAAATAATTAATTAATTAAATAATTACAAATAAATATTAAATAAATGTAATAAATCCAACTTAGGCCCGTTATAGCCTAATTGGAAGCCAAGACGAGCCCGGAAAATTTCCAAATCACTCTAGTTAAATACTAGAGCGAGTCTAGGCTCTAACTACAATAACTAACCACCTAACATGTATTGGCAAATAATTAAAATTAATAATATAATCTAATCTAGCCACCTAATCCATCTTAGCCTAAACTAATCACCTTAAGCACAATTAACCTACTAAGCAAGGATTAGTGAGTAAAGCTTATTGGTTTAAAGCGAAGACTGGATCACCACAACGACGATGCGACGGCGGTCGAAACTCGGGTTTGTAGCGATGCCAACGGGCTTGAACTAGGCCTAAAAACTAGCCCAACAAATCTCAGTCCTACTAAGATTTGTTCTCGATTTGGGCTGGGCTCACCTTGCGGGCTTAGGCTGCTGAAAATAAAGACAAGCTAAAGTCACGGGCCTCAAGAACTTAATTGAGGGGCTGCTTCTTGGACTGGGCTTGAGTTGTTGCTGGACAAAAGTTCACTTGGGCTACTGATTAAAGATGGATTGCTAGGCCCAAGTAAAGAAATAGGAAGGGCTACTGCTGGGCTCGTGGACTTCAGTTGGGCCGAATGGTGTTGGAGAGGAGGTGTAGACAAGGAAGTAGCGATGTTGTTGAAGCTAAGGGAGGTGTGAACTGGTGAGCAGGCAAATGGGGTGCACAAATAGCTACTAGGCTGTTGAAATTCGCTAGGCTGAGTGCTGCAAACCGAAGTAGAAACAGAGGAGCTGGCATAGGGGGATGGACGCGTGGCTTCGACTAGAGAAAAGAATCGGTGGAGTCTTCAAGTAGCAGCGTTGAAGAAGCTGTTGTTGATCGGTTGGACGAGTGGTAGCGAAGTGGAGATGGAGATGAGCTGCAGGGTGGTTAGTCGTGGGCTTGTGGGCGTTGTGTGCTGGTAGCTCACTCTTTGGTGGATTGTAGAGGAGACCAAAGATGCTAGCTTCAACTAAGTGGGGAGCAAGGATTGGTAGAAGAACACACGGGCTACAAGCGTGAAAGAGATGAATGGAGAGAGAGAGAAATTGAGGGGATGAAGCTACGGTTTCAAATGAAGAAAAAATGAAAGCCAAGCAAGAGCAAAACGGCTGAAGCCTTTCGCTGAAGCGAGACTTGTTCAACAAAGATAAGGACCAACAGAGGCGTGCACGGGAAGCTTGATAAAAAGGAGGTGCAAAGTCAACAAACATAATCCCTTAAATTAAAAGCTTGTCCCATATTTCTTTCTAGCAATAATTTCCACACATAAACCAATTGAAGCCCAAAATTGTCACCTCAAAACCAAGCTCCAAATTTCCTTAAATTTTGGCTTCAATTTTTCTATAAAATTTCCCAAATTGAGGTCCAATTTCGATGAAGAAAAATCCTGTACAATTTTTTGCAAGTCCTCAACACCTAAAGGCCCAGTTTAGAAGTCTCAATTTCCATCGATTTAGCCCATCTGAATTTCCACTAATTTTCCGAATTGTTCAAAACGATTTTCCATAAAAATCCCAGAATCTCTAAAAATTCTTTGGAGGGTGAGCCGACATTCCTAAAATAGATTGTGACATTACTGAACTTTTAATTTTTGAAATTGGGTTCAAATTCACAATTAATTTCGATCCGGCACATTTTTAGTGTGATCTAGTCTACTGGGTAACTTTTAGGAATTTTTGATACAATTGATCTATAATCGATTTATCTCAAGTTACAATGTACATCTTCGACTTATTGGCAACTCTCGATTTTCGTGAAAATCTCAAGATTTCAAATACGGGCACCGGGTACCAAAACGCTAGAAAAATCGATTTAGTGCCAATCGACAAGAATTTGCAATTTGGTGGAATCACCCGCACTCGATCATATATCTCAGTTGAATCAACTTATCTTCGATTCCTGATCGATTTCGATAGTGCCATAATGATCTCAGCAAATGAACACGGTCAAATAGCTAACTTCTAGTCGAATTCTCAAGTCTAATTACATTTAGATTCCTTAATTGCTTCCCCAAATAGTCCAGTTTTTTTCGTGAGTGATCAACTCAAAGAATAGCACCATCGGCGCGTCGATGAAATGCCCGATTTATTTAATCAAAAAGGAAATCTAAAAGTTAAGGTTGCCACATTACGGCTTATGCGATTAATGGACGAGTGCCGCGACCAATTTTTTCGGGGTTTAAACCACCTAGGGTTTGGCTAATGGATTCTTAAGCCTAGACTTAACTCAGGCTCTCCCAAGCCCATACCAATTCACGACTTAGGTTCAAGTTTTTAACATGCAATTGATTTTCAATTAGGAGTCGCCACTAATCTATTTTTGGTGGGTCGATTAGAAATCCAAGCAAAGTAACGGGAGATTTACTTTACTCCTACGAACTAGAGATTTATGAGTTCGGGGACTTGGTTGCGCTAGATTTCTCTAACGCCCTTTCGGTACCTTTCTCTTTTATTTCGAAAAATGTTTGGCAGGCAGCTTGAATTGATTTTAAAATTATTTCCCTAACATGTGAGGCGATCATGCGAGTGCGCAAACCACCAATTTAACATCCGAGAAAGTAATGAATAAATTGCAGGACTTACCTCGTAGCAACGAAAGCATCTGCATTTTTAGTTTAGAATTCACATCAACAATCCTAAATATGATTTCTAATTAACACGCAATTTCTCTTTTTGTTTACACATATTTAATGATAATCATGCAATGCATGCTACTAATCTAAGATGATATGACATGGCAATGTGACTTAGCTATATGACCTAAGCAATATGACATAACTAAGCATGTAGTCTATCCTAAGCATGAGATCATTTATTCTAAATAATTTTTTTGTATTTTCTATGAGATTCAAAATTAAAAAAATGCAACATTTAAATATGCAATCTAAATTAATCTAATGACTGACAATTTCTAATTAAATGGACCTAACAAAAATCACTAAATGACGTGCATTGTATGAACATAATTCTATATGACGTGCACATGGTTTTTATTCTAAATAAGCACGCAATTTATTCTAATATGCAATGACGTGTAAAGAATGTCCTAATTCTACATGACATATGCATGATGACCTTTTTTGTGTTTTTGTTTTATTAATTTCGAAACTAATAATTGTCAAATAATTAAACATGCAATCCGAGTTAAAAATCTAACAACCTAAATTGATTGATTTGATTTTTGATTTCTTTTCTTTTTAAATTCCTATTCTAAATATGCAAACCCTAAACCTACACTTTTTTGGATTTTTTTTACGAAAACAAAATTAACTTAAATGGCATGACAGCAAATCAATGCAAGATTGGTATCCAAATTGACGAACCATATCTCGCGCATGAGATCGGATTGGCCAATTTTAAAATAAAATCGCGAATCATATCTCGAGCATGAGATCGGATTGGCGATTTTTCCGTGCGATTGCGAGTCGTATTTCGAGCGTGAAATCGGACTGTCAATCATATGCACGTTGTGAAATTAGGAAGATTTCCTAATTTATAAGGCTACTCGAGATTTCACATATCTCAAAGATATCGGAAATTTCCATCATGGGCATCAACGAATTTATCAAATAAGGAAACGGAATTTTCGAAAATCAAAATAGATAAGATTTTTACCTAATTCGAATATTGGCTTCCGAATTCCGATCCTCAAACGCTACTCACGACCCACGACCAAGGTTGGCCAATGGTGTACTCGCGGTCACGAGACCCGAAGTCTGTTCTCTATTCTTCCACTAAAAAATATCTCCACACGTCTAAATTCTTCATGAGCTCCTGGCCTAAAATTAATCTTCTTCTTGCATGAAGTGAAACCATAAAACTCACAAGCTGTAAGTACGAGACAAAACTCAACAGAAGACAAATTCACCGCTTGCACTTATTTGACCAAATTGTGATCCCTTTCCACCTGCGGCAACTTTATCCTCTTTTCGGAACACGTGAGAGGCCACGGTTTTGTTGCTGGACATAGACAAAGACACCGGTAAACTTGCAAAAACAGAGAATAGTAATTCGCGGGGCTTGGCTCAGCAATTTGTGGTGCTGCTGGCGTGGTCGTTGGACTCGACAGCAAGGGCGATCGGAGTCATGGATGCTACAGCGCGTCACTTAGAGAGGGCTCGGAGCAGCGCGCAAGGGTTTGGGGGAACTTGCGTGGTGCGACAATATGGCGAAGGACCAGCACGGTAACTGATGTGGACGTCACTGGAAACTTGGCAATAAACTTTAATCGACGAGATTTGATATTTGTTCCCTAATCACTCTCCGTGAAGCCTCTTGGGATTTGTTAATACTCAAATGTGGGGTCTTTCCTTGGCATTTTCTACAATGACGAGGATGTGGGCAGAACCTGGAAAAAAAAAAGAATTAAGAAAAAAATATTAGTGGAATGCAAATATGTGATATTGATGAAAAATCGGCTTCCCCTTTCTTGTCTTTTTGCAAAAAAGCTTCCTTTGTCTCTCTCACCTTGGATCACTCCAGACAAAGAGCACCGCTTCAAAGGCTTCTTTTTTATGCTTTTGGTTTCTCTCTTTTCCTCTCTGGATCGTCTCTTAAGAAGTGATTACGCGCCAATCGTGAATCTTCCGATGAAGTCGACCTAGACCAGCCACGAAATTTTGATCTCACTGTGTCGGTGATTGAACTTTGCTGGGGATTGCTCGTTGGACTAAGAACTCGCTTGGAATTGCTGAGCATCGGGCTCATGACATGTCTGGACAGCAGCTTCGTTGTCAAGTTTGGAGTGATGTTGGCGGAGGATGGCTGTGCGTTGGTGCTACTGTCACGGCAGGGTTGTAGCAGATCGGGACAGCAGCTTCGCGGGGCTGGTGGAGCGGATCGACAACAGCAGCGGCCTCGCAGGCGAAGCGGAGACTGAGGCGTGACGGCGCAGGGGGTTGCTGCTGCGTTGCGATCGAAGATGGAGGCTGGTGTCAGTTGCAGGTGAGATTGAAACGACTGAAGCAGGGGCGAGCGTTCGCGTGCAGAGCTGGCGAGGAAGGCCCGGGATCTTCTGTCGTCGGGGTTGCTGGCCGTTGGGTTGAGGTCGCTGCAGGATGCGGCAGTGTGGCAGTGATGAATCAGCGACGAAACAGGGGAGCCCAGGACGGAGCAGGGGTGTCGAGTCGTCGGTTCTGCTGCCTGCGTTGGGTGAAGGCGCGGTGCGGTGCGATGGCGCAGCGCTAGTCGCTCAGGTGAAGGTGAAGCCCAGACGGCTGCAGTGCTCGACGAAGCTGATGCTCGAGGAAGAGAAAGACCCTATTTTCTTCTTCGTTTTTTTTTTCTTTTTCCTGCTCGGCTGCACGTCTCTCTCTCTCTCGTCACTGTTCTTGCTGCACTTTTTTCACTTTTTTCAGCAAAAGCAAGACCCTTTGACTCTTACAAAACCCCGAAAGCGAGGTAGAATTTTTCTCTTTTCGGCTTCTGTTTCTTTTTGCCGAGCAAGACGAAGAAAACCCTCAATGTGGCCGTGTCTTTCTATTGTGTGGCCTCTTTCAAACCTGACGCATTTAATTTATTTATAGGCCACGGTTAGGGTTTTAATTTTTCCAAATCCGTATCCACGAAAATTCATTTTTCCAAATGCAATATTTGCTTTTGATACGATTTAGGATTGCAAAAGGATTCTTCCAAAATTTGAAATCTCACACAAATCAATCCGTAAAATCTTTCCGAAGATACGGGGTTGGGCCTATTTACTTCCTTTGTGGGCTTAGTCCAATTGTCAAATTAATATTCTGAACTATCAATTTGAACCCATTTGTCACCGGTCCAATGTAAATGCAAATTAAAATAGATGCACCTAACACTATATGCTATGCAATTAATTAATTAACTAATATTTTTTTAGGGGTTAAAATTAATCCCTAATTTTTTAATGCAACTAATAATTAAAAGGGTCACCAAAATTTAGGTGTCAACAACGAATCTAGAAAAGGGTTCCATTTTGGACTTCTTAGCTCCCGCTAGGATTTAGTCAACATATTAAGCATACATTTTAAATAAGAAAAACAAAATAATATATATATATATATATATATATATATATATATTCACTAAAAGTACTAAAACTTGTTATGAAAATATAATTGAGTCTTAAAACTTGTAAAAGTATAATGAAGTCATAAAATTTATCAAATTAATTCAACCGAGTTATTTCATTAACTTTATCTAATTTAACTGACAGAAAATGCTTACATAAATATTTTTTAATATTATCTTTCTCCCACATGGCTCAAATCATTAATACTAATTTTATTCGGATTAAATCTAAATAAAACCAAGTAGGGCTACAAGCCCTTGCTATTGCTGCCATCGCCCCCCCACCATCACCATAAGGGGCTAATAAGGGTGGGGATAACTGAGGGGGTCGCCAAGCCCTAGCCAAGGGCTTAGTATTGCCAACAATAAGCAAGGGTGGTCGACCCTTGTGTAGACTTTGGTGAGGCTGCCATTGGTGGGGATTGGTTGCCAATGGCAGCCCTTGGCCAAGGTTTGTTGAGGGCTAGCGACCTTTGCCCGATTTGGGTGAGTGTTTTTTAGTTTTTTTTTTTTGGGGGAGGGGGGGGTAAGGGTGTTACCCTCACCTACCATTGGCGAGGGTTGCAAGGCCTAATCGGCCCTTAGCCGGGGCCCGGTGACCCCCACCGAGTCACCCCCACCCTCATCGGCCCCTCCTAATGATGGTGGGGCAGTGGCAGGGGCAGGGGCTTGCAGCCCTCCCACATACTTTTCTTTCTTTCTTTCTTTCTTCCTTCCTTTTAAATTAAGCTCATTTTTAAAATTTAATTTAAATGAAATTTGTACATAAATAATTTTTAAAAAGCTACATCATCACCACTTTCGCATTTATCCGTTAAGCAAGTTGGACAAAATTAATGGAAAGATTCAATTGAATAAATTTGACAAATTTTGGTATTTCTAGTAAACATATTCCAAATAAAAAATGCCAAATATAATAATCAGATGAAAAAAAGAGAACGAGAGTCCAATTAGGTTAAGTGAGCCCAAGACAAGCTCATCATGTGAGCCCACAATGCACAGCCCATTAGCCCGAATCAGTCCATCAGTCAATTCCCTTAAGCCCATCGGATTTGAATTCAGCTCGTCCACCCATTAATCTCAGTGGAGGCCCGTTTGAAACTCTTGACACTCTAATCCCATTTTTCTTTTCACGACATAGCCTTTACTAATAAAAAGAAAATACGAAGAAAAGAGCACTCGGTCCAGTTCAAAAAGAGGAAGAGGTGAGCGTAGCAGAACAGAAACAGAGGAGCATAACAGAATTGGACACATAGGTATAAATCTTTCTTTCTTTCTTTCTTTTTTTAAGTGAATATATGCTTCAGCATTTATATATTGTGAAAATTTCAGGTACTATGGATTAAGAAAATGTTAAAGTGTGTCATTTAGAAGATTTAAATTATAAAAATATATACATATAAACACACTATAATTTTTTGAAGGGAGTGAAAAAAAAAAAAAAACATAACACCTTTTGAATAGTCAATTAAATAGCCAGCCAAATCAGTATATGAATGAGATTTTTACATGCTTAAATAGCCATACTTTCAATGCAGGTCGAAGATATTACTTGCATTTTGATAGTGAGAATTACCAAAAAAGTCCTAAACCTATTGCAGTTATGCCAATTCAATCCTAAACCTTTTTTTTTATTGGCCAATTTAGTCTAAACCTTTTACTTTTGTTCCAGTTTAGTCCATCCGGCCAAAATTGATCGGCCGGTGCTAGCGTGGAAGCCGGCCAGCGCTGGCGTGATTTTTTCAAAAATATTTTATTTTCAACATTTTTATTAATTTTTTTCCTTTTTCCTTTTTTTTTTTTTGCCTCCTCTTTCTTCCCCCTTCCTTGGGCTCCGGCGACCGACTAGGCTGGCCGATTGCCAAACTGAGGGGATCTGGCGGGGCAAGCCCTCGCCAGACGTGACGGCGAGCCCCCCTTGTCGGATCTGGCGAGGGCTCACCTCGCCCCGACCGTGAGTCGAGCTCTCACCAGATCCGGCGAGGGGCTTTGCCGTCGGCCGGGCGTGAGCTCGCCTTGTGGTCACCAAGCGAGGCGAGCCCTCTCCGATCTGGCGAGGAGGCCTTGCCGACGCGACGACGAGCCCCCTCGCCGGATCTAGCGAGGGCTCGCCTCGCCTAGCAACCACGAGTCGAGCCCTCGCCAAATCCGACGATGGGGCCTCGCCGTCGCCGGGCGCGAGCTCGCCTCGTCGTCGCCGGCGAGGTGAGCCCTTGCGGATCCGGCGGGGAGGCCTCGCCAAACACGAGGGCGAGCCCCCCTCACCGGATTTGGCGAGGACTTGCCTCATGCGGCGACCGCGAGGCAAGCTCACACCCAATGACTGCGGGGTGAGGCAAGCCCTCGCGGACGCACGCGAGCCCCCCTCACCGTCGCTGGCCGCGAGCTCGCCTCCCGGTCGCCGCGCGAGGCGAGCTTGCGCCTAGCGATGGCGAGGGGGCTTGCCGTCGCGTTTGGCGAGGCCTCCTCACCCCGCCGAAGCCCAAGGAAGGAGGAGGGAGGAGGGAAAAAAAAAAAGAAAAATAATAATAATAAATTAATAAAAATATTAAAATATTATTAAAAAAAGCTCGCCGGCACCAGACCAGCTACCACATCAGCGCCGACCAGCTAATTTTGGCCAAATGGACTGAACTAGAACAAAAGTAAAAGGTTTAGGACTAAATTGGCCAAAAAAAAAAATTAGGAAAGAATTGGCACAATTGCAATAGGGTTAGGATTTTTTGGTAATTCTCGCCATTTTCATACTCACAAAAACTGATATTCCTCAGGAGCGATGCAATGAGAGTAAAATTTTTCCCAAATTCTCGGAGTTTGAAAACAAACTTTGGTTTCACAGCAAAATAGGTATACAGAGAAAAAAAGTAAAATAAAGAAGAGATAAAAATTTGAGTAATAGTGAATGTCCACGACTCTACATACCTGTGCAGTTGATTAAAAGATCATCTATTTTTCCAATTTTTTTTTTTTGGGTCTTTTCTATTTCTAGTAAAGTTAGTCATCTTGATTAGGAGTGAATAGTTTCAATTTCCATGAGTTCCACTTGAAATATGAAACCTACTCATTGAAATAGGTTTTCTTATTTTTCAAAAATGGAACCTACCCTACGTACTCTAGAATTTGGAACTTATCTTGTCACGGGTTCTAACATTGATTATAATATCTACCTAGGTTTTACTTATAATATTAATTGAACAATTTCAATAAATTTAAACATTTAATGATCACCACTTGCTGCTTCAATTTACTGACCATGACTTACACACGAAAGATATGAACATTAATAAAATAAAAGTTTCAGTCATAAAATGAAAGCTCAAATTAGTACTTTCTATCGAATGATATGGAATATTGAAGGATCGTGTGAAAACATGGCCAAGAAAGACATTCAAACTTGTTTTAAATTCTAGGTTATAGGTTCTAAGCTCTGGGTTTCTCCAATTAAAAAATTGGAACCTACTAGTCAAAACAGGTTTCTCATTTTTTGGAATCTATAACTTATCCAACATACATTACAACTTGGAACCTATATGTTCCTACCAATTTGGTTCTCAAATTCCACGTTCTATTATGGAACTATGCACACCCCTAATCTTGATGCGACAATTTGACTCTTCCTTTGAGCCTGATCTTACATACACTCATGATTCATTAAAAGGGCTTGTGGACTACAAAATATAATCCAATAAAATCGGGTTTAAAAAATCAAACCTGTCATCGCAATTCACTAATTGAGCAAGAAATTGGGTAAAAAAATCGAATACTCCATCAAATTTGCTAATTTTATTTACCCAAGTTTCAATTTTCTGAAGGATTGCTTTTGCTAATAGCTATAACTTGACAACCATGAATGTAGTTCATTTCAACCTCTCTCGTCGGCTGTGGCCAACCCCAAAATCTCTCTCTCTCTCTCTCTCTCACAGTAAACAAAAGCCTTAATTATAAAAACCTAAAGATTGCTTAGATGTTGTTTCAATGATAAAAAAGGCCCACTTCGTCGTCAAGTCTATGAACTATCTCAATATCCTCGAGAACACAATAAGACACAGTCCAAAATTCATACAAATGGATTAAAAATGTAATTATATACATTTAATGGTACGAAACATCATATCAATGTCATGTGTCATATCCATGCAGCATTAATTATTAACTTTGAGCAAATCCCATTTGGGTCCGTCTAACGTGGTGACATGCTTTGTAAGGATCTAATTCTAAAAACCAGATCTTCTAAAGTTTAAAAACTTGCAGGAGTGGCAACAGAGAACTATTCATCGAGGAAGCACATAGGATTTAGGACGTCCAATGCTTTCTTCTTATCCTTGATCTTTCTCGAGCAGCTTGAACTTTATGGATTCCTCCTGATCCCCAAACAAGGTGCATCATTACCGTTGATTTTATGCGTCTACACGGATCAACATGTAAGCCCCTCAAAATCAATGCTGGTTAGGTACTAGGTTCACTTGACTGGATTCAGATAAGTATTTTTCCTCATCGAGTTTCCTATGACAATGCACGAGACATATGATCAAGAGAATACAGATTAGCAAATCAGATAAGTCCCTCAAACTTGACACCTTCTCTTCTTTGAGCTCTAGGGTAAAATACAAATCAATCTTGACAGACCTTTGAAATATAAAATCCCTGCTTCATAATTTTCAGTGAAAAATTTAGAGAGCCATTGATAGGACATGAAATGGTGATTGTCTAAGGCTTGCAAACATAATTCTAAAAAATTATTCGAGATAGATAGAAAATTGAGAGACCTAGAATGAAATAGCCCCCAACAATTAAGATGACAAGAGACGACTTACAAATGGCTTCTACAACTTTTTATATGATTTATCAATGCAATCGCAGGATTTCGGTCTTAATGTAATTTAAGGGATTTCTTAATTGTCTTGGGATAGAGTGTTCTCCTTTATAAAGGCTAGTCAATCAATGTGTTGCTAAGGTAAAATCCATACCACGTCTTTCAAATAACCTAAATTTGGGCGAGGTTGGGTGAGGTTCGCAACCCTCCCCAGAGGCTAGTGAGGGCTTCATGGCCTTTGCCCAATGACCAGTGAGCCACATTAGGAAGGAAAAAAAAGAGAGGAAAGAATAAAATTAAATAATTAAATAAATAATTCGAAAAATTAACAAAAAAACTTGAAAATTTGTCAATCAGTATCGACCGTGCCATGTAAAATGGTTGGCATCCATATTAGTAATTTCTAACCATATTTTGGTCAGAACTATATTAGCAAACCATTAAAAAGTTTATGACTCAATTGATGGAATTAAAATGTTAGACTGAATTGACATAATTATAATAGGTTTATAACTTTTTAAGAATTTCCCAAAAGTTTCTCCTATTTGAGTTTGCAAAGAAGCCGGCAAGCCCAACTTTGATGGTGAGGACCATGGCTTTGAGGGTCAGGCACGCACTCCTCAGGGTCTGGTGCCGCTCCTTAAAGTCAAGGTTGTGCTCCTATAGATGAAGGGCGCGCATGTCATTGTCAAGGGTGTGGACGTCCGGTGAAAGACACGCATCTAAATCCGTGATGGTTTGTTAATCAAACCTATTTTTGCTTTATCAATTTAGTGTTGACCCTTGGTAGACCAAAAAACTTGATTTGATCAATTTCTTGTGCAAACTCATTTTTGAGTGAAGAATACAAATAGTTTCAATCAACTACCAGCCCAAGTTAACCAAGAGTCAAATTCGTTCGTTCGCCTTGCCCGCCGTTCGTCGCTGTTTTGTGCTTAAATTTGAGGCAAGTAGAGTCCTAAAACCTACCATTTGCTTGCTGTGATGTGTGTGTAGAAAAAGGTGAATTTTGGTAGGAGTGGAAGTGATGAAATTTCGGAGCTTTGGGGAGAGATTTGTTGGCCTAGCATGCTGTTTCTGAAAAAGCCAGTCCGACCCTTCATGAGTTTGTGAGCTGCATGCAACTTTTTAGTTGGAATCTTGCTTCAATCTCTTAATAAAAGTTGTAGGGGACATCTTGATAAACAACATACTAAAATTTGAGGTAAAACGAACCATGTTTGGTTAGTCAAATGATTTTTCTTTGGAGAAGCTAGATCTGGAATTTGTTGTGCGGACCTTCAGTGATTTCATGGACTGTAAAGTAGATTTTTTGCAAAAATCTCACGTTGATTTCTTAATGAAAGTTGTAGTGTACTTCTTTAGGTAAAACATATAAAAAAAAATAGAGGAAATGAATAAACATATGTCGATGAAATCGTTGTCTTTTGAAGAAACTAGATCTGGGAAAATGCTACCTCAACCTAGTATGATTCTGTGATTTTTATAAAATCATCCAGTTAAAATTTGATCATGTGTCCTGAATGAAAGTTGTAGTTAGTATTCTGAGGTATAACATATTGAACATTTAGAAGAAACGGACATACGTAGGTCAGTGAAACGAGTTTCCTTTGAAAAAAGATAATCTGGAAAAACGACACCGATAATAGAGGTAATTAATCATCTATATCTATTAATATAGAACGATTTGGGTTTCTATTTCTTCACGAGATATTTATATTTATGACTTGTCTATAACATATCAAAATTTCATAATTTTGGAATTTCATTTGAATATTTAATTTAAATTACTTCCAAAACTGTGCAAGCTGAACTGTTGAAATTTTGAAAACTGTGATGCATGGACCGTACTGTTTTGTGTGAGATTCTTTTGGTATGGTGTTTTTCATGAGATATCTGCCTTTAGGTCCCATCTATAATGTGTCAAGTTTTCAGAATTTATTAATACCATTTACTAATTTTTCTAGAGTTTTAACTAAAGGAGCGCATTCCGTTTTATCCGAAAATTGATGCATTTTCAATGATAAGTAATTTTGTCCATGTGATATAATGTCTTGAGTGGTTGTTTATGCTACATATGTGGTGACATATGAAATGTTACATGACTTCAAAAGCTGGTTGAGACCTTTAATATTGTTGCATCAAATGCTATGTTGAAAATGAGACATATATGTGAATATACATTGAGATAAGGATGATACCATCAGAGGTGTGAGCCAACGATGCCCCGGGAGTCGGGATGCCCAGAGGTTCGAATGAGTCGATGCCCTTTGGATGCCTGGTTGTATTATGAATACATGCCTAGAGGTTTTCCCCGGGAGTGTCGGGATGCCCAGTTGTATTATGATACATGCCTGGAGGGTGAGGGGTTGTATTATGATGCATGCCTAGAGGATAGGGGTAACCATTTTCATGGCGAGCCCCGGAGATTCCTTGTGATGGTAGGTGGGATGCGAGATGCCCGAGGGTGTGTGCCGAATGCACGGAGGTGTGTGCTGGAGGCTCCTTGCAATACCCGGTTGGATGCGAGTGATAAATGAGAGATGCAAACACTGATCCCTAGAAAGAAAAATGATGAGATCCTTATGAAAGATAAAATTGAGAATTGAATTATGCACATGGATGTGTGCTTATGGTATGGGATGAACCTCATGGAAATGCAAGCATAAAGTGTATGGTGGTATATGCACGTTGCATGGTGATATATGCTTGGCTGCCTGATGATATATGTACAAGTGCATGGTAGTATATGCACGTTGCATGGTGGTATATGCACGTTGCATGGTGATATATGCATGGCTGCTTGATGATATATGTACAAGTGCATGGTGGTATATGCACGTTGTATGGTGATATATGCATGGATGTATGGTGAGGTATGTTCGAATGTATGGATGGTATGTGCTTTATTCGTGATACCTTGATTGTTTTGTTTGACGTATCATGTAGTTTGGTGGATCTTTACTGCTGAGTGGTTGTACTCACCCCATTTGGGGACTAACATTTCAGACTAGATAAGATACCTCTGCTGCCACTGCCACCGGTAGATGGATCAAGTGGTTGGGTATGACCACGAGGAGGAGGATAGCAAATGAAGGAACTTTTGGACACCAACATTGAACGATGGACTCTGAGTATATGATTGTTGGAGGAAATGTCAGTCATCTTTTGAAGTATAGCCGAGTATAGAAGACTATGGCATTTTGATGTACCAATGAATGATGTCCATTTGGTTTAAGTAAATAAAAGTGTTCGGTTTCTACCTATAAATGTTTAGTTGGTGTGCATCGTTTTCTGAATATAGGAAAGGGAGTAGATGGATGTGCTCCTGCCATATAAATTGCACAGGGACCGATCTAAAAGATGTAAACCCCCAGGATTTATGAATTAAAATGAAATTCCTTGTTATCAGAGTATTATATTATCAGGTCAAGTGAAAGGTAAGCAGACTGTGGTGACCCCTAACGGTTCGGGGGCCGTCGAGGGGTGCCACATCCCCATTGGTCTTAAAGTACCTACCACTATCCATGTACTCTCTTCTTGACACTCGACCTATTCGAGTCGTCCCTTGAGTTCGGGTGCTTGCTACTATCTAAGTATCCCCTTGTCTTTGAGTGTCCACCAGTTACCAGGTACTCCTTCTTAACGACACTCGACCTATCCGAGTTGTCCTCAGAGGATTGATACTTGTTACTGTCCAGGTATCCCTTTGTTTTTAGGTACCTCCCACTGTCTAGGTACCCCCTATTGACACTCAACCTATTCGAGTCATCTTCGAAATTTAGATGCTTGAGATAAACCTGTTGGAGAAATCTTTCCAGAATATTTTGAAGCTGACAAAATGTTTTTATTAGTCTAGTCTGGATATTTGCAGACCATCTGTTTAAAGTCTGAAGACTTTCTGATCACCAGACTCAGCACTCAAGACTCAAGACTTAAGACTCAAGACTTTTCTTATTGACAGTCTTTCTGATCCAGTGACAAAGGAAATCCAGAGCCAAAGTTTATGGTTAAGGATTTAATCATATTCTCTGGAGAAGATCTCTTGGTTGGATAAATATATCGGATTCTTTAATTTGTATCTAGATCAATTGAAAATCCGGTGGTCGACGAAATATTCTTGGAATGTTCTACTCTTGGAAACTAAGATCCTGATTGTATGGACGAACATGATTGATGGGCTATCGTCAGGTTCCTTTTATAGCTCGAATAATCTTCTTTGATTGATTCAGTCCAACGGGTAGATTGGAGGAATTCCTTTGGTAAGTGCCAACGGTATGATGGCATAAAGGAGTATAAAAAGGAAGACGTTCTAGTTGTGTTAGTAACGTGATCGATAGAGAAATTCCAGTCGAAGCATCTTGATTATTAGTCGATTCATTCTGAGCAAAATTGTATACACAGAGAGTGTCTATACTTAGTGATAACTTGAGCAAGTGTGGTAGATCATCTACACCTAGAAATCAAGGAAGATCAACGCTGTAACATCTCTTTGTTCATAGTGGAATCCAGCCAATTGGCTGTCAGTGCAGAAGAGTGGACGTAGGCTTGAATCAAGCCGCACCACTATAAACCGCGTGTTCAATTCTCTCTTTCCTTTACTTAGTCTTACGTTGATTATTATTTGTTGCAAATCCTTCAACTGTCTAAGTATTGTGCAAACATCAAGAAAAATCTTTTGTATACCTATTCACCCCCCTCTAGGTACTTGTACTAGCTATATCAATTGGTATCAGAGCTTGTGTTCTTACTTTATTTGAAGTGTTTTACTTGAGTAAAAGATCCATGGCTAGTATGCTAGCACCGGGGCTGGTGGAAGGGCAAAGCAATACCAGACCACCCTACTTTGATGGAAAGGATTACAACATCTGGAAGAACAAGATGAAAGCTTTCCTACGATCAAAGGATCCTCTAGAATGGAATGTTGTGGAAAGAGGAATCACTCCTACTGCTGCATTAGTCTCTGAAAGAGGGAAAGAAATTGTTGAAACCAGCGAAATGACTCAAGAAGAGATAAACAAGAGACAAGCACTCGATGCAAAAGCAATTTACTCTTTATATTGTGCTTTGTCACCAACTGAATATAACAGAATATCTTATTGTGTTACAGCAAAAGAAGTATGGAACAGATTACATATCACCTATGAAGGAACAGTCAGTGAAGGAGACCAGAATTAACATTCTCCTTGGTCAATATGAAGCCTTCAAAATGAAACCAGGAGAATCTATAACTGACATGTTTAGTCGTTTACAGATATTGTCAATGGTCTTGAGAATCAAGGTCAAAAAATTTATGATCCCATGAAGGTGAACAAGCTACTGTGGGGACTCTCCAAGGTTGGAATCATATAAAGACTTCAATAAGAGAGACGCAAAGAATTATGCCACTATCTGTCGACGAGCTGATTAGAACTCTTCAGTCTTATGAAGTGGAACGAATTAATGAAGATGAAGATCCAAGAGGTAAGAAATCCATTGCATTAAAATCAAATGATGATTCTAATGATACAGATTCAGGAGATGATCTGGACGATGAGGAGCTTGCTCTCATGATAAGAAGATTCAGAAAATTGAATAGAAAAGGAAGAAGGTTCAACTCAAAGAAATAAAGTTTCCAAAGACAGCAAACCAAGTCTGTTGATGATGAGGAACCAAACAAAGATGTAGTTTGCTTCGAATGCAAGAAAAAGGGACACATCGGACCAACTGTCCTTTTCGAAGAAGAAAAGAGGAAAAGCTGAAAAATTTCGAAAAGCTCTCAAAGCCGAAACACGGAGTGATACAGAGTGTGAAGAAAGTGATAATGAATATGCCAACATATGTTTGATGGCACATTCAGACTCAGACTCAGATTCTGGATCAGACTCAGACAGTGAATTTGAGGTAAGTGATTTTAAAATTCCTGTCAAGGTCTCTAAATACATTGATGAACTGTGTTTTAATCTTAAGACTTCTCTCAAAAGAATTTCTGAACTTAAAAAGGAAAACTCAGCTCTAAAACAAAAGGAAAATATTTTAGAAGAAAGGGTTAAAAGTTTAGACTTGAATGTTTCTACTCTTAAAAAGAAAGAAGATAATCTTTTGAAAGAAAACTCTTTTTTAAAAACTGACTTATCAAATATTTCAAAGAAATTTTCGATAGGATCCGAAAAATTTGAAAAAGTTCTTTCAGTTTAAAGACCTTACTTCAATAAGTCTGGTTTGGGTATGACAGTAGAAACAATTCCATTGATTGATTTTCCTAAAGTAAAAGAAAGAATTAAGAAAAGACCGTCGAGAGAGGCTTACAAAAATCATTTCAAGATAGTTTTTGTAAAGTCTGTAGGTCGAAATGCTCTCAGGTGTTCAAAGTGTAATAGTCGGGATCACTTTGAAAAAGATTGTCTTATGATTTGGAAGCCTGTTAAGAAAGTATGGCCTAATAATGTTTATCCTACTAACACCAAAGGACCCAAGAAAATTTGGGTACCAAAGAAAGCTTGAGACTCTCTTTTAAATGCAGGTCTCCGTCAAGAAAAGGTAAAGTGGTATCTTGACAGCGGATGTTCAAGACACATAACAGGAGACTCAAATTGCTTCATAAAGCTTGTTCAAGTAAATGGTGGAAATGTTTCATTTGGAGGAAACGGCAAAGGAAGCATTGTGGGATTTGGAACTGCGAAAATTGGAAATCTCACAATAAGCAACGTTTCTCTAGTAGAATGACTCAACTATAACCTTCTCAAAGCATTAGCCAATTGTGTGATACTTGGTTTCAAAATCTCCTTTTCAAGAAGGAATATGCTCGGAATCGGTAAAGACTCTACTAGTCTTTCATGGGTTGAAGACATGGAAATATCTACCTCTTAGATATGAAACTAAATGAATCGCAATGCCTAATCTCAATTCAAGATGAAGCAAGCTTATGGCATAGAAAGCTTGGTCATGTCAACATGAAGCAATTAGCCAAAATCTCATCAAAGCAGCTTGTTCGAGGTCTACCCAAATTACCATACAAAAAGTCCAATCCATGCACACCATGTATTCTGGGAAAGCAGGTAAGAAATTCATTTAAGACAATAAATCATGTCTCTACTAACCATGTACTACAGTTGCTGCATATGGATCTCTTCGGACCAACCAGAACCCAGAGTATTGGAGGTAAGAAATATTGCCTAGTAATTGTGGACGATTACTCTCGTTTTACTTGGGTATATTTCCTTGCAAGCAAGTCAGAAACCTTTTTGTATTTTGAAAATTTTGCTAAAAAGGTTCAAAATGAAAAATGATGTGTTATCTCAAGTATAAGAACAGATCATGGAGGTGAATTTGAAAATCAAGATTTTACAAAATTGTGTGATGAATCTGGAATTAAGCATGTGTTCTCATCTCCATACACTATTCAGCAAAATGGAGTTGTGGAAAGAAAGAATAGATCTCTTCAAGAAATTGCTAGAACTCTTTTAATTGAAAGTAAAATTTCTTCACGATTTTGGGCTGAAGCTGTTTCAACAGCATGCTATATCATTAATAGAGTCTTCCTAAGACCTATTCTAGAGAAAACCTCTTATGAATTATTCAAAGGTAAGAAGCCCATTGTTTCATACTTTCATGTGTTCGGTTGCAAATGCTTTATATTGAAAAATGCAAAAGATCGAGTTGGTAAGTTTGAAGAAAGATAAGATGAAGGCATCTTCCTTGGATATTCTACATCAAGCAAAGCCTACGAGTCTATAACAAGGAGCTAGTCTGTGGAGGAGTCAATGAATGTCAAATTTCAAGACTCTACGTAAGATGAATCCAGTTAGACTCAGTATGAAGAGTCTGAACCTGCTCCAGACCCCTCAAAGCTTACAACTCAAGAAGTATTTCAGACTCTGGAAGACCAACATCAAGATGTCCATGAAGATTCAAATAAAGAAAGAGATCATCATCCAGACAAATCAACCAGTAACTGGAAGCATAAGTCCAGTCATCCCGAAGATCTCATTATCGGCGAAATTAATGAAAGAATTCGCACTAGATCCAAAAGACGTGAAAAGTCTAGTGCTGTGGCTCTCATTTATGAAATTGAACCAAAAAGCATAGAAGAAACTTTATCTGATGAAAGCTGGATTGAAGCTATGCAAGAAGAGCTCAGACAGTTCAACATTAATGATGTCTGGGAATTGACATCTAAACCAAAAGGTAAAACTGTTATTTGAGCCAAATGGGTGTTCAAAAACAAGATGAATGAAAAAGGAAAAGTCGTACGAAACAAAGCAAGACTCGTAGCCAAAGGATATACGCAAGAAGAAGGAATAGACTATGATGAGACTTACGCTCCTGTAGTAAGGTTAGAAGCTATTCGACTATTACTTGCGTTTGCTTGTTATAAAAATTTCAGGTTATTCCAAATGGACGTCAAAAGTGCTTTCCTAAATGGATTTATCTAAGAGGAAGTATATGTGGAACAACCACCTGGGTTTGAAGACCCAAAGAAGCCAAACTCAGTCTTCAGACTGAAAAAGGCTTTGTATGGTTTAAAACAAGCACATCGAGCTTGGTACAACAGACTAAGTAAGTTCTTATTACATAATGGTTTTGTCAAAGGTAAAGTAGATACTACTTTATTTATCAAAAAGGAAATCAAAAGCTTTTTACTCGTTCAAATATATGTGGATGATATTATTTTTGGATCCTCTAATGAAAGTCTATGCAAGAAATTTTCTAAGTCTATGCAAGATGAGTTTGAAATGAGTATGATGGGAGAATTAACATTCTTTCTTGGTCTTCAAGTAAAGCAATTGAAGGAAGGAACTTTCATTTATCATGAAAAATATGCTAATGATCTCGTCAAAAGGTTTGGATTGGAAAATTGCAAAAAGACTGATATACCAATGTCAAGTTCTTTGAAGATAGACAAAGATGAAGAAGGGAAGAAAATTGATCAAAAGCTGTACAAGAGCATCATTGGTTCACTTCTTTATCTAACTGCTTCTAAACCTGACATTTTGTTGAGTGTTTGCATATGTGCTAGGTTTCAATTAAATCCTAGAGAATCCCATCTCAGTGCTGCTAAACGTATCATTAAATACGTTGCTTCATCTTCAAGCATCGGTCTTTGGTATCCTAAGAAAGGAGACTTTAATCTTCTGGGATATTCAGACGCAGATCTAGCCAGCTACAGAGTCGATAGAAAGAGTACTTCAGGAACTTGCCAGTTGCTTGGAAGCAGGACAGTGTCTTGGCTTTCAAGGAAACAAAGCACTGTAGCTCTCTCGACAATAGAAGCAGAGTATGTAGCTCTTGGAAGCTGTTGTTCACAAATTCTATGGATAAAACAACAACTACAAGATTTTGGGATTGAAGACTCATGCACAGAAATCAAATATGACAACACCAGCGCAATCAATCTCACCAAAAATCCAATTCTTCATTCAAGAGCAAAGCACATAGAGATTCGACATCACTTCATCAGAGATCATATTCAAAATGGAGAAATCTCGATTCAATTTGTTGATTCAAAATGTCAACTAGCGGATATATTCACAAAGTCTTTGGAGAAAAATCAATTCGATTTTATCCGTTCTAGACTCAACATTTTGAAGCTCGAAGAAGTTAAAGTCTAGAGACTCTCCAACCCTCAGACTCTAAATCCTCAGACTCAGACAGTAATTGCTATAGACTGTAAGTTGCTATTTTATCTAAACATATTATTCGAAAAGGTACGATCTCTCGTTCAATTATTCTATAGTCTCCGTGAAAAACGAAATCTTGTCTTTTCAAAAGGATTAATTTTGGCAGTTATTGATTTCGAAAAGAGGTGTTCGTACACTTTCCTTGTGCCGATTGAACTTCCCTTTTCAAAACGAGTTATATACATAGTTTTCTTTTTCACCCAATCTTCAAAACCCTAAAAGGCATTCTCCTCCCAATCCGGTTTCTACTTCTTATTCATCTTCGAGAAAGTTGTCATCTTTTCTTGAGAAAGCAAGTAAAGGAATCTTTCAACGACAAGGAAGGATGTCTTCTTCGAGGAAGTCTTCAAGAATCGCGAACAGGGGACCACGAGAGGATGAAGGAGGGACCTACCCATTTCGATCTCACCGAAGAGGAAGAATTATCGAGTCAGCAACGAGCCTGACTCACTCTCCACCACATCACTCAACACCATCTACCCCACATGATGCGGGTCAACAACCGGAGGAAGAGATAATCAAGGACGCAGACCCTGTAAGAGTCTAAAAACCCTTGTTTATTTACAAACTCTACTGTGGGTTGAAAAGTAATGGGACTCTGTTGAAATACGTGGATGATTTTCTTAAAGACAAGAATTATGGGAATGAGTATATCTTTCTGAGAAAAATTGAGGATTTGGGAATTGCTCCCAAGGGTAAAGCAGAGGAAGCACTTGCGAATATTCCCAGTGACCCTCATATGTCGGGACCTAATTCAACTGAAGGAAATGACGATGATAAAATGTTCAGTGATTTTCAACCTAGAATGGGTATTGCTACAAAGGTGAAGGGAAAGAGGATGGAGTTATTTAAATCAAAGGAATAGGAGAATTTGTTCTTCAAACTGCTGAAACGAGGGGTGATAAACCCTAGGAGTGTCGATTTCGATTTTTTGGATGCCGTTAATGTGAACTTAAAGGAGAAGTTCAAACTGCTTCAACTTGAGCAATTCCCGCACCGATACCACAGACGGTTATGCGCAATTAACAACATATTTCTATTCGAATCTCAGCTTTCTAGATGCGAATAGAATATCATTCAGTGTTAGAGACCAGGATTATGTGGTAGACGTGAACATGTTGGCGGACATAATTGGAATTGAACGAGGACGTTATCAACCAATCAAAGTCTCGGTTGCTCGTGCCTCAATGGAACTTGTCGAAGATAGAGATATCGAGGGAAGAATCATTTATTCAAGGATGCGTGCCATCAATATTGTGCTGCACAAAATTGTGATCAATTGCATTAGGCCCAAGTCTACATCAAAGGCGATGTGTCTAATTCCGAAGCAAAATTGATGTATGCAATCAACTCGGGAAGAAGTTCTCTCTTCCTCACACTATTCTCTTTCACATGTATAGAGCAATGTCGAAGGACAAGGGACAATTGCCTTACCTAGGTCTGGTGACCAAGATCTTCAGACACATGAATATTGAACTGCCACATACACTTTGTGTTCGACCGTGCGATAAGATGGTGGTAGGTTTGAAGATGTTAACGAATATGCATCTGAAAGAACTTTCCAAGGCCATGGAGAAATTCAGAGTGAAGTCTCCAGTCCCGTCGCTTCAAAGAGAAAAGGCAAGGAGGCCATTGGTGCCCCATCGAAAAGAAGAAAACTCTCATCTTGGAGGATGAAGATGAGGAGGAAGATCTCACAATCATTGCCTTGATAAGGACCGGACGTTACGTACCTCAATCGACGTAACTTCAGAAGATACGAGAGAGAAGAAGAGGAGCAAGCCAAGAAAAAGAAGAAGAAGAAGAGAGAGAGAAGGAGAAAGAAGCTGAAGAAGAAGGAGATGAAGAGAAAGAAAAGTCTCGTAGCTGAATGCTGGAGAGAAGGGGAATCAAGATACAGAAGAGCATGATCATCACTCTTCCCCTTTTGATGTCCTAGAGACAGGGGAGTTGGCGAGCAAGAAAGGTCCACACCTCATGCTGCCATTAGTGAAGGTCTAAGACAATCTCCAGCAGACCCAGAAGAGTTTCAGGCTTCTCAATTGCCTGAAGAAGGACACGATACGTCAACACCAAATCTGCAAGATTATAAAGAAGCGCCATCGTTTGCATTCACTCCATCTGAGAAAGCAAATGCAAGTACACAGACGGACAATTCTGTAGATTTTCGTCGTCTTCTTGATATTCTTCTGGAAATGCGAGGCCAAATCTATGCTCGGATGTGAAATTCAAGCCATGAAGAATGCTGGACAAGCATCTTGATTACCCCGGAGGACAAAATGAAAGACCTAGCTCTACAACTTCAAGCCAATGCCAAAGAAGAGGAGGTAGCTCATCTAAGGGAAGACTTGAAGAGGCTAGAAGGAATAGTCCAGTCAATGGGAGATTTCCAGATCGTGCGCATTCCCAAGCAGACCTGACGCTTTTCTCACCTTTTTTTTTTAATGATGACAAAAATGGGGAGAATTGCAATTTGAACGAACTTTAAACTTGACTTTACATTTGTTTTTTTTGTGGTTATGTTTGTTTTTTAGTATGACTTGACTTGAGTAAACTGAATTGCATTTATATCAAGTGTTGTCATATGGTATTACTCATGAAAGACTAACCAATTTTCTGTGGATGCAGAGTCTGGTTGTTTTATTAATCTTTATGAGATAGCCGTATTGCTTGAGAAATGTTTTTGCAGGTCAAAGTTGTTCAAATCTACAGGAAAGTTTTGTCACCATAAAAAAAGGGGAGATTGTTGGAGAAATCTTTCCAGAATATTTTGAAGCTAACAAAACGTTTCTATTAGTCTAGTCTGGATATTTGCAGACCGTCTGTTTAAAGTCTGAAGACTTTCTAATCACCAGACTCAGCACTCAAGACTCAAGACTTAAGACTCAAGACTTTTCTCATTGACAGTTTTTCTGATCCAGTGATGAAGGAAATCCAGAGATAAAGTTTATGGTTAAGGATTTAATCCTATTCTCTGGAGAAGATCTCTTGGTTGGATAAATATATCGGATTCTTTTATTTGTATCTAGATCAATTTAAGATCCGGTGGTCGACGAAATATTCTTATAATGTTTTATTCTTGGAAACCAAGATCCTGATTGTATGGGCGAACAGGATTGATGGGCTATCGTCAGGTTCCTTTTATAGCTCGAATAATCTTCTTTGATTGATTCCGTCCAACGGGTAGATTGGAGGAATTCCTTTGGTAAGTGCCAACGGTATGATGGTATAAAGGAGTATAAAAAGGAAGACATTCTAGTTGTGTTAGTAACGTGATCGATAGAGAAATTCCAGAGTCTGAAGCATCTTGATTATTAGTTGATTCATTCTAAGTGAAATTGTATACACAGAGAGTGTCTATACTTGGTGATAACTTGAGCAAGTGTGGTAGATCATCTACACCTAGAAATCAAGGAAGATCAACGCTGTAACATCTCTTTGTTCATAGTGGAATCCAGCCAATTGGCTGTCAGTGCAGAAGAGTGGACGTAGGCTTGAATCAAGCCGAACCACTATAAACCGCATGTTCAATTCTCTCTTTCCTTTACTCAGTCTTACGTTGATTATTATTTGTTGCAAATCCTTCAATTGTCTAAGTATTGTGCAAACGTCAAGAAAAATCTTTTGTATACCTATTCACCCCCCCTCTAGGTACTCGTACTAGCTATATTAAAACCAAGTATCCCATCATCATGAACGTTCATCTTCATCTGGGTACTCCCTCTTATTGACACTCGACTTGTTCGAGTTGTCCCGAGAGTATTGATGCTTGCAACTGTTTAAGTATCCCATTGTCTTCGAGTACCCGCCACTTACTGGGTACTCCCTCTTATCAACACTCGACCTATCCGAGTTGTCCTCAAAATTGTATCATTAAATACTAGTAGCTATTCAAGTATTCTACTACATTATGCACCTACGGTTACTCAGTACTTTGTACACCTGTGGCTACCCAGGTGTTCCAGCCCTTTTGAGTGCCTACGGCCTTCCAAGTTAGCCTTGTGCTACATTCAAGTTTATGTTACCAGGAGGTGAGAGACCTTCACGAATATCCAAGATACGCCCTCGATATTCCCAATTACCAGGAGGTGAGAGACCTTCATGAATATCTCAGATACGTCATTGATATTCTCAATTACCAAGAGGTGATAGACCTTCACGAATATCCAAGGTACGTCCTCGATATTCCCATTACTAGGAAGTGAGAGACCTTCACAAATATCTCAGGTACGCCCTCGATATTTCCAATTACTAGGAGGTGAGAGACCATCACGAATATCCCAAGTACGCCATCGATATTCCCAATTACCGAGAGGTGAGAGACCTTCATGAATATCCAAGGTGTGTCATTGATATTCCCATTACTAGGAGGTGAGAGACCTTCACGAATATCTTAGATACGCCCTTGATATTCCCAATTACCTGGAGGTGAGAGACCTTCATGAATATCCAAGGTACGTCCTTGATATTCCCATTACCAGGAGGTGAGAGACCTTCATGAATATCTCAGGTACGCCCCCAATATTCCTAATTAGCAGGAGGTGAGAGACCTTCATGAATATCCAAGGTACGTCCTCAATATTCCCTAACTGCCAGGAGGTAGGAGACCTCCATGAATATCTCAGGTACGTCCTCGATATTTCCATTACTAGAAGGTTAGAAACCTTTACAAATATCCCAAGTACGTCCTCGATATTCCATCTATTAGGAGACTTTAAAAAACAAGCAAGTATTCTCCAGAGTTTGGTACTTATCATTATCTAAGTACCCCTTGATACTGCGAACATCCAGGTATCCCTCGAGAGTTTATACTTGTAATCATCCAAGTACTCTTTCGACACCTGCAAGCAATCAGGTACTCCTTCAACGCCTGCGAACATCCAGGCACCCTCCAAGAGTTTGTACTTGTGACCATCCAAGCACTCTTTCGATACTTGCAAGTAATCAAGTATTTTCCAGCATTTGGTACTTATGATCATACAGGTACCCCTTTAATACCTATGAACGTCCAGGTATCCTCCAAGAGTTTGTACTTGTGACCATCCAAGTACCATTTCGATGCCTGCAAAGGCCCAAATATCCTCCAGGTTAGTACTTGTGAATATCCAAGTACTCTTTCAAAATGCCTATAAATGTCCAAGCACCCAACAAATAGATGCCCTGAGATAGGTCGGCATGTCCCTTGAGAAAGTTCGAGTATCAACCAGTGTCCTTGACTGGGGTTAGGCACCCCCAGCAAATCGATGCCCTGAGAAAGGTCAACGTATCTCCCGAGAAAGGTCGGGTACCAACTAGTGTCCTCGACTAAGGTTAGACACCCCAACAAATCGATGCCCTGAGAAAGGTCGGCACATCTCCCGAGAAAGGTCGGGTATCAACCAGTGTCCTCGACTAAGGTCAAGCACCCTCAACAAAATCGATGCCCTGAGAAAGGTCAACGCATCTCCCGAGAAAGGTCGGGTACCAACTGCTGTCCTTGACTAAGGTTAGACACCCCAACAAATCGATGCCCTGAGAAAGGTCGACGCATCTCCCGAGAAAGGTTGGGTACCAACTGGTGTCCTTGATAGAGATCAGGCACCCCACAAATCGATGCTTTGAGAAAGGTCGGCGCATCCCCTAAGAAAAGTCAGGTAAACAACTTATTGCTCTAATAGGCAAGAAGAAAGGTTCAAGTCTTGGAAAAGCAATTCCCTGTCAAAGCGACCGAAGAAAGGTTCGGGTCATGAACAAACTACTTATTGCTCTAACAAGCGACCGAAGAACAGTTTGGGTCCTGGAAAGGCAATTCCCCGTTAAGGTGATCGAAGAAAGGTTCAGGTCCTGGAAAAGTAATTCCCCGTCAAGGCGACCGAACAAAGGTTCAGGTCCTGGGAAGGCAATTCCCTGTCAAGGCGACCGAAGAAAGGTTTGGGTCCTAGACAAACCACTTATTGCTTTAACAGGCGATTGAAGAATGGTTCAAGTCCTTGAGAAGCAACCTTATCATATTACCAGGTAAGAGGACGCCTTGATACTTGCCAAACTTGGGGTTCACACCCTATCTCACTCACTCCCAATAAGTCACTACAGGTATCTTCTTATCTGTCTTAGTATGTGTAATGTTATATTGCTCATTTTCTGCATAGGACACTAGGTCCCAAAATAAGATATAATCTATTGCATATGTATTGACAAAATTTAGGTATCAGGTTTGTCTTTGAATGCAACATCTGCGAACTCACCTTCAAAGATGGGGTAGCTGTTAACACCTAAATTTTGATTAGGCCTTAATTTCTTTTATTTTTCTTTTTTTAGATAAAAAAAAAAGAAGTAGCCCATCAAGGCTGGGCCTTCGCGCCTAGCCCCCACTTCTTCTTCTTTTCCATGCAGGCCCAGAGCCCAACCCTCTTTCCCACAAAGCCCAGCCCCCTTCTCTTCTTCTTCTTCCTTCTTCCCTCTTCTTCCCCTCCGCAACTCACGCGCACGAAGAGACCAACGTGTGAAGGACAACCTACGAGATGAGGGGGTAGGCGACGCGTCCCGAGAGATGACAAATCTCGGGTGCCATCAATGGTTGCCTTCAATGCTGAGCACGCTTCACTGGATAAGCTCGGATGGGACGTTGGTTTAGCTAAGAAGGACTGGTTAGCAAGCGAAAGTTCGGTGGCCGAGGCCCTCCGTCGACTAGACCCTCCTCGCCTATAAATAGGAGGCCACAAGCTCTGTCAAAGGACACGGCGAACTCGGAGATCTTCCCTTGAGAGACTTCAGGGGAGAATCAAAGAGTGAGCACGTGAGAGATTGGGTTGCGAAGCTCGAACGACCTCCTCCGAGAGACTTCGAGGGAGGCCGGTGGCAAGCGAGCCCGAGGGGGAGAGATCCGAGCGGGTGGAGGCTAAGCGAGAGAGGAATCGAGGGCTAGAAAGCTAGATTCGAAGAGAGGAGAAGGCGCCGTCAACATTGCCCGCCACCGTCCTCGTGCCGAGGCGTACTGTCCCCTAGATGCTGCTTCACCGCCACCTACTGAGCCACCACCGCCATCCTTGACGCTGCATGCTGACGCCATGCCAGATCTGGGAGCTAAAGGGCTGTCGTCGCTACCCCATCGTCATTGCCGCCACCGTTTGCCGCCACAACATGTCATTGTTGCAGCCAGGTAATAGCCGTGCTCGCCCGCATTGCCACTGTTGCTTCGCCTTCTCCTCAAGAATCTAGTAGCCGCTCATCATCGTCACCAAAACCTTAGCTGTCATCCGCCACGTCGTCGTCGTCGAGTCACTGCTTAGTGACGTCCTAGCTATTGGAGAAAACTTCCTTGACTGTTTTGAAGTTGACAAAATGCTTCCATCAGTCTAGTCTAAAGACTTACAGACTCTTCCATCAAAGTCTGAAGACCTTTGAACTGCCAAACTCAAGACTCAAAGTCTATCCTCATTGACAGTTTGTAGACCGTCGAAGAAGGCTTATCCAAAACTGAATGTTTCGTTAAGGATTTGATTCTATCGACTGGAGAAGATCTCTTGGCTGGATATAGCATGTCAGAATCCATTTTTAAAATTAAGATTGATTCGGAGATTTTGGATCCGTTGATTGACAAAGTATACCTGGAAGGTTCTACTTATGGAAACCTAGATAGTAATTGTATGGGCGAGCAGGATTGGTGGGCTATTGTCATATTCCTTAAATAACTCGAAATCTTCCTAATTGATTCTGTCCAATAGCTAGATTAGAAGAACTCCTTTGATAAGTGCCAACGAGTGTGATGGCATGAAGGAGTATATAAGGAAGATGCTTCAGTTGTTCGAGTGTGTGTGCGATAAAAGAATTCCAAAGTCTAAAACTCCTTGTTCTTAGTCAATTCATTTGTTGAGCGAAATCTTGTACTCAAAAGAAAGTTAATATCTTTGTAAGACCTTGAGGAAGTGTAGTAAAGTCTCTACACTGTGGGATTAAGGAAAAGCTTACTGTAACAACTCTTTCGATTCATAGTGAAATCCAGCCGGTGGGCTATTAGTGTGAAAGAGTGGACGTAGACTTGGATTAAGCCGAACTACTATAAATTTCGTGTTTTTATTCTCTTCCATAAGCTCTTTTACTTTGATCGTTACTTAACTTGTTTACAAAAGTCTATTTTCTTTTTCATAATCTATTGTTAATTAGAATTGCACACTTCTTTCTGGAAAATTTGTTTTTGCATCTATTCATCCCCTATAAGTACTCGTACTAGCTTTCACAATTGGTATCAGAGCCTATGTACTCATTTAAGTTGTAGTGTTTTACTTCAGAGTTAAAGATCCATGGCTAGTATGTTGGCTCCAGGACTGGTTGAAGGGCAAAACAATACCAGACCGCCTTATTTTGATGGAAATGAATACTACATATGTAAAAACAAGATGAAGGCATTCCTTAGATCAAAAGATCATTTGGAATGAGACGTGGTAGACAAAGGAATCATTCCTAAAGCTGCACCTGTCTCAAAGAAAGGAAAAGAAGCTGTTGAGTCTAGTGAAATGACTCAAGAAGAGATAACCAATAGACAAGCTCTTAATGCAAAAGCAATTTATTCTTTATATTATGCATTATCTCCCCTTTGAATATAACAGAATATCTTCTTGTGAAACTGCTAAAGAAGTCTGGGATAAATTACACATAACTTATGAAGGAACTGATCGAGTAAAAGAAACCAAAATCAATATTCTACTCGGTCAATATGAAGCATTTAAAATGAAATTAGGAGAATCTATCACTAACAAATTTAGTTGTTTTACAGAAATCGTGAATGGTCTTGAATATCAAGGTCATCCAATTTCTGGACCCATGAAGTTAAACAAGTTACTGTGTGGACTGTCCAAGGATTGAAATCATATAAATACCTCAATAAAGGAGACACAAAGAATCATACCACTCTCGGTTGATGAATTGGTTGGGACTCTTCAGTCTTATGGAGTGGAGCAAATCAACGAAGATGAAGATCCTAAAGGTAAGAAATCCATTAAATTAAAATCTAATAATGATTATGATGTCACAGATTCTAAAGATGATATGGATGATGAAGAGCTTGCTCTCATGATAAGAAGGTTCAGAAAACTGAACAGAAATGGGAGAAGATTCAATCCAAAGAAACAAAACTCTTAAAAGCAACAAAATAAATTAGTCGAGGATGATGAATCCAATAAAGATGTAGTCTGCTTTGAATGCAAGAAAAAGGGACATATCATACCAAATTGTCTTCTTCTGAAGAGAAAGAAAGGAAAATCTGAAAAATATCGAAAGGCACTTAAAGCAGAAACTTGGAGTGATACCGAATGTGAGGAAAGTGATGATGATTATGCCAATATATGTCTCATCGCTCAACCAGACTCAGATTCAGACTCTGAGACAGACTCTGACTCAGACAGTGAAATTGAAGTAAGTAATTTAAAAATTCCTACCAAAGTTTCTAAATATATTGATCAATTATGTCTTAGTCTCAAAACTTCTCTCAAAAGGATTTTCAAACTCAAAAGGGAAAATTCAGCACTAAAGCAACAGGAAATTGTTTGGAAAGAAAAAATTGAAAGTTTAGACAAAAGTGTTATTACTTTAAAAGAAAATGCAGATAGTCTTTCAAACGAAAATGCAGATAGTCTTTCAAACGAAAATGCATTCCTGAAAAATGATATCTCAAGCATTTCTAAAAGATTTTCTGTAGGATCTAAAAAACTGGGAAAAATTCATTATGCACAAAGACCTTATTTCAATAAATATGGTTTGGGAATGACTGCGGAAACCATTCCTCTAATTGACTTTCCTAAGGTAAAGGAAAGAATCAAACAAAGACCTACAAAAGATTTTTACAAAAGACATTTCCAAAAGTTTTTGTGAAACCACATGTAGACCGCAAAGTGGTCTTAAATATTCTAAGTGTAATAGCTTAGAACACTTTGAGAAAGAATGTCATATGGTCTTGAAACCTGTGAAGAAGGCAAAGACTGTATATCACACTAACTCCTTTGGACCCAAGAAAATATGGGTACCAAAGAAAGTATGAGTTTTTTTTTTTTAAATGCAGGTTACTATCAAGAAAAATGTTAAATGGTACCTGGATAGTGGATGCTCAAGACATATGACAGGAGACTCAATCTGCTTTATAAAGCTTGTACAAGTTAATGGTGGAAAAGTTTATTTTTGAGGAAATAGCAAAGGAAGAATTGTGGGATACGGAACTGTAAAGATTGGAAGCCTCACGATCAGTAATGTTTCCTTAGTAGAAGCTCTCAACTACAACTTGCTGAGTATCAGTCAGCTATGTGACATTGGTTTTAAAATCAACTTTCAAGAAGGAATATGCTTAGGAACCAGTAAAGATTCCTCTAAGTCTTTCACGGGGCGGAGACATGGGAATATCTACCTATTGGATGTCAAACCAGAAAAAACTCAATGTCTAATCTCAATTCAAGAGGAAGCAAACTTGTGGCATAAAAAACTTGAGCACATCAACATAAAGCAAATACCAAAGTCTTAGCAAAGAACCTTGTTCGTGGACTACCCAAACCGTCATACCAAAAGTTTGATCTATGCACACCATGTGTGTTGGGAAAACAGGTAAGAAATTCATTCAAACCAATAAATCAAGTATCCACTAATTGTGTTTTGCAGCTCTTGCATATGGATCTCTTTGGACCAACCAGAACTCAAAGCATTGGAGGTAAGAAATATTGCCTAATAATTGTGAACTCACTTAAGTATATTTCCTGACAAGTAAATTTGAAACCTTTTATAAAGTTTGCTAAAAATGTTCTAAATGAGAAATAATATGTTATTTCAAATATATGGACAGACCATGGAGGCGAATTTGAAAATCAAGACTTTACAAAATTTTGTGATGAATCCGGTTTTCAGCATGTGTTCTTTTCACCATATACTCTAGAGCAAAATGGGGTTGTGGAAAGAAAGAATAGATCGCTTCAGGAAATGACTAGAACTCTTTTAATTGAAAGTAACATCTCCTCTCGTTTTTGGGCTAAAGCAGTTTCTATAGCATGTTATATTACTAATAAAGTCTTTATAAGGCCTATTCTAGAGAAAACTCCCTATGAGTTATTCAAAGGAAAGAAGCCAATTGTTTCATATTTTCATGTGTTTGGATGCAAATGTTTTATATTGAAAAATGCAAATGATTGAGTTGGTAAGTTTCAAGAAAAATCAAACGAAGGTATCTTCCTTAGATATTCAACCACCAGCAAAGCTTACAGAGTATACAACAAAAAGACTCAATTTGTGAAGGAATCAATGAATGCCAAATTTCAAGACATTATACAAAATCAATTGATTCAAACTCAACCTGAAGAATCGAACTGCTCTAAACTCTACAAAGTCTAAATCTTGAAGCGGCTCGGACCTCGGAAGACCGGTAGCAAATGATCATCGAAGAATCAAATGAAGGAAATGTTCAACGATCGATAGATCAACCAACAACTGGAAGCATAAGTCCAGTCATCTCAAAGATCTCATCATTGGCGATATCAATGAAGGAATTCACACAAGATCCAAAAGGCGTGAAGAGTCTAGTGCTGTGGCTCTTATTTCTAAAATAAAACATAAAAGCATAGAAGAAGCACTAACTGATGAAAATTGAATTGAAACTATGCAAGAAGAACTCAGGCAATTCAGTATCAATGATGTCTGGGAATTGACTCCTAAACCAAAAGGTAAATCCATCATTGGAGCAAAATGGGTTTCCAGGAACAAGATGAACGAGAAAGGAAAATTCGTAAGAAACAAAGCAAGACTCGTAGCCAAGAGATATACGCAAGAATAAGGGATAGACTATGATGAGACTTGCGCGCTGGTAGCAAGGTTAGAAGCAATTAGATTACTACTTGTTTTCGCTTGTCATAAGAATTTCAAGTTATTCCAAATGGACGTCAAAAGTGCTTTCCTAAATAGATTTATCCAAGAGGAAGTCTATGTGGAACAACCACTCGGTTTTGAAGACTCAAGGAAACTAGACTCGTATTCGACTGAAAAATGCTCTATATGGTTTAAAGCAAACACCTCGAGCTTGGTACGACGGACTAAGTTTTTATTTCAAAATGGCTTTGTCAAAGGTAAAGTAGATACTACATTGTTTATCAAAAGAGAAAACAAAAGTTTTTTACTTGTCCAAATTTATGTTGATAATATATTTTTGGATCTTCTAATGAAAATCTATGCAAGAAATTCTCTAAGTCTATGCAGGGTGAGTTTGAAATGAGCATGATGGGTGAACTAACCTTCTTTCTCAGACTTCAAGTGAAACAACTGAAGAAGGGAACCTTTATTCATCAAGAAAAATATGCTAAAGAACTTATCAAAAAGTTTGGACTTGAAAATTGCAAAAAGACTGATATACCAATGTCAAGTTCTTCGAAGATGAACAAAGATGAAGGAGGAAAGAAAGTTGACCAGAAGCTATACAAGAGTATTATTTGATCACTTCTTTATCTTACTGCTTCTAGACCTAACATTTTATTTAGTGTTTGTATTTGTACCAGATTTCAATCAAACCCTAAAGAATCTCATTTAAGTGCTACAAAGCGTATTATCAAATACATTGCCTCAACTTCAAATTTAGGTCTTTGGTATCCTAAAGAATAAGACTTTACTCTTCTTGGATACTCAAACGTAGATCTAACAGAATGCAGAGTTGATAGAAAGAGCACCTCGGGCATCTATCAACTACTTGGAAACAAGATGGTGTCTTGGTTTTCAAGGAAGCAAAATACCGTAGCTCTTTCTACGGCAGAATCAGAATATGTAGCTCTTCAAAGTTGTTGTTCAAAAACTCTGTGGATAAAACAACAACTAAGAGACTTTGGAATTAAAGATTCATGCATTGAGATCAAATGTGATAACACTAGCACAATCAATCTTACCAAGAATCCGATTCTTTACTCAAGAACAAAACATATAGAGATTCAACATCATTTCATTAGAGATCATGTTCAAAATGCAGAAGTTTCAATTTGGTTCATTGATTCAAAAAATCAACTGGCAGATATATTTACAAAGCATTTGGAGAAAAATCAATTTGAAGTTATTCGTTCAGACTCAACATCTTAAAGTCTAAGGAAGTTCAGACCTAGGAATGAAAATCTAAAGATACTCAGACTCGGACGATCAAAATTCTCATTTGTAAGTTATTTTTATTTTAGAAAATTATCTCTCGGGTCAAATCTCAAAAAGATACGATCATCTATCCGTAATTGATTGATGTTATTTTTCAATTTCCGTAATTATTGCAATCTTTCCTTTTAAAAAAAGAAGACATTTTTAAAATAGCAGTTATCTAATTTTTTGAAAAAGGCAGTTATTTTTTTAAAAGGCATCTTTATATTCCTTTTCTACGACGTTCCGTATGCCTCGCTTCGATTGTCCTATATATTATTGGTTCTTCTTCGTTTTACTCACAAAAACCCTAAGAGAGCACAGATCTTACACTTCTGTCTTCTTCTCTTATTTAATCCTCAAAAAGATTTCATCTTTCTTGCAAAACAAGCTTGGAATCTCTCAAAGACTGTAAAAAATGTCGTCCCAAAGAAAGTCTTCGAGGATCACGAATAGGGGACCACAGCAAATGCGTGTGGGACCTACGCATTTTGATCTCATCGAGGAAGAAGAATCTCCTCAACAGCGACAGAGCCCACAACATTCTCAGCAGCATCCATCTTCTCCTTCTAGACCTCAGAATTTTGAACATCAGGAAGAAGAGGAAATCATCGAAAAGGCAAAACCCATAAGAACTCTTAAGCCTGGCTTTACTTATAAGCTTTACCGTGCTTTGAAGAGGGGTGGTACTCCTTTGAACTATATTGACAAATTTTTGAAAGACAAAGGGTATTGAAATGAAACTTATTTTTTACACACAATGGAATGATTGGGTATTGCTCCTGCAGGGTCAGCAGAAGAAGCTTTTGCAAACATCCCAAGCGATCCACGTATTGGAGGGCTGAATCAACCTGATAAGAATGATGATGATAGGATGTACACTCAATTTAAACTTAGAATGGGTGTTGCGGCAAAAGTTCGAAGCAAGAGGACAGATTTGTTTCGTTCGGAGGAAGGCAAGCAACTGTACTCAAAGTTGTTAAAGCGTGGAGTGATCAACCCTAGAAGTGTGGATTTTGATTTTCTTGACTCTCTGAATGTTAATTTGCGAGAGAAATTCAATCTTCTTCAATTGGAAAGATTTTGTTCTGAATCTACAGAGGCTTATGCTGAACTTACTGCTTACTTCTACTTGAATCTCAGTTTCTTTAATGCAAATAGATTCTCTTTCAGTGTTCGAGATCAGGACTATGTGGTTGACATGGATACATTGGCTAATGTGATTGGAGTTGAAAGAGGGAAATATCAACCAATCAATGTGTCTATTGGCCGTACGACGATAGAGCTTGTTCGAGATAAAACGACAGAATGAAAGATTTCATATTTGAGGATGAATGCCTCAAATATCTTGCTTCACAAGATAGTAATATACTGCCTTAAACCAAAATCAACTTCAAAGACCAATGTTTCAAACTTGGAGGCAAAGCTGATGTACGCCATTAACGCTGGCAAGAAGTTCTCTCTTCCTCACACTATTATGTTCCATATGTACAGATCGATGGTGAAGGACAAATGTCAACTTCCTTACTCAGCTCTTGTCACGAAGTTATTCAGACGTTTGAACATTAGCCTCACCGTATTCTCTGTGTTTGAACTTGCAATCAAATGGTGGTGGGATTGAAGATGGTCTCTAAAATGCGTCTAAAAGAACTTAACAAGGCTTTGGAGAAATTCAAGGTCAAAACCCCTGTCAAGACTCACCTAGTCTCTTCAGTTGCAAAGCGGAAAGGGAAGGAGCCCATGACTGCTCTATCGAAGAAAAGAAGAGCACTCATCTTGAAAGATGAAGAGGATGAGGATGATATCACCATTTCTGCGCTTGCATTGAAGAACTTAAGTTGTTATGTTCCAAAGACTGAGGAGAGACAGGAACAAGACAAGGATGAGATCGGACAAAGGGCTGGAGAAAGAGAAGAATTGGAGAAAGAAGCAGAGGAGGAAGGGATTGAGAAAGATAATGAAGAGATTAGAGAAGAACAATAAGAAGCAGAGCATGAAGAGTACTTCTCACCGTCTGAAGGCATTGAAACGGGGGGAGATGTTGAGAAAAGAGGTACATCTTCAATTGCTGCTACCCATGAAGGAGTAAGTCGTTCTCCAGCAGATCTAGAGGACATTTATGCCTCTCAATTTCCTGAGGAAGGACATGAGAGTACTTGATGTTCTCTTGCATATACGAGGCCAAATTTATGCTCTAGGATGCGAAGTTCAGAACTTGCAGAATGCAGGTCAAGCCTTTTCAGCTTCTTTGCATGATCAAATTCATGCCCTTACGCTTCAAGTGCAAGCAAATGCCAAGGGTGAAGATGTTGCTCAACTGAAGGAGGACTTGAAAAAGCCGGAAGAGATTGTTCAGTCAATGGGAGATTTCTAGCTTGTTCATATTCCCAAGCAATCATAATTCCATTCTCACTTCATCTTTACCTTTTTTAATGCTAACCAAAAGGGGGAGAGATGTGTGCAGATTTAATGTTTAAACTCTTGAACTCTTTCGAACTTTTGTTTCGTACTTTTGTGGACTTTTGTGGTTGATTGACTTTTCTTTTGTGTTTGGCTATTTGGATGTGGACTAGATTTGGATTTGACTATTTAAATGTTTGTTTATCTTAAGCACTACTGATATTTCATGGCAAAGATAGTTGCTCATTTACGGGACTAACTTACTTTACGTGGTTGCAGATTTTAATGTTATCTTTGCTATGCCAATTATCTTTTGTGAGATATCCATGTTTGCTTGAAGTATTGTTTTGCAGGTCAAAGTTATCAAAATCTGCAGGAAAGTTTTGTCACCATCAAAAATGGGGAGATTGTTGAAGAAAATTTCCTTTAGTGTTTTGAAGTTGACAAAACGTTTCCATCAATCTAGTCTAAGGACTTGCAGACTCTTTCATCAAAGTCTAAAAACCTCCGGACTGCCAAACTCAAGACTCAAAGTCTATCCTCATTGATAGTTTCTAGACCATCAAAGAAGACTTATCCAGAACTAAATGTTTCGTTAAGGATTTGATTTTTCGATTGAAGAAGATCTCTTGGCTGGATACAGCATGTCGGAATTCATTATTCAAATTAAGATTGATTCAGGGATTTTGGATCCGTTGATTGGCAAAGTATACCTGGAAGGTTCTACTTATGGAAACCTAGATCCTGATTATATGAGTGAGCATAATTGGTGGGCTATCGTCATATTCCTTAAATAACTCGAAATCTTCCTAATTGATTCCATCCAATGGGTAGATTGGAAGAACTCCTTTGGCAAGTGCCAACGGGTGTGATGGCATGAAGGAGTATATAAGGAAGACGCTTCAGTTGTTTGAGTGTGTGTGTAATAGAAGAATTCCAAAGTCCGAAACTCTTTGTTCTTAGTCAATTCATTTGTTGAGCGAAATCTTGTACTTAAAAGAGAGTTAATATCTTTGTAAGACATTGAGAAAGTGTAGCAGAATCTCTACACTGTGGAATCAAGAAAAAGCTTACTGTAACAATACTTTTGATTCATAGTAAAATCTAGCTGGTGGGCTACCAGTACGGAAAAGTAGATGTAGGCTTGGATTAAGCCGAACCATTATAAACTTCATGTTCTTATTATCTTCCCTAAGCTCTTTTACTTTGACCGTTACTTAACTTGTTTACAAGAGTCTATTTTACTTTTCATAATCTATTGTTAATTAGAATTGCACACATCTTTCTGGAAAATTTGTTTTTGCACCTATTCACCCCCTTCTAGGTGCTCGTACTAGCTTTCACACCAGTCTCAATGCCACGGATTGCCAAATCTCGAGGGTTACGCACAGGTCGAGTAGGCAAGATCCAAACGGGTCACGAATCCGAGTAGGGTTTTAAGAATTGGGTCGCGGTTGCAAGCTAGGTCAACGGCTGAAAACCGAGTCGGGCGTGAGTCTGAACCAAGTAGGGTTTGACTTCAAAGCGGGCCGGGTTGTGCGCATAGGCTGGGTAGATGTTTGGTTGTTGTTTTTTATAAAGTGGGCTAAAATTGGTTTGGCCCTTTAAAAAAAAAAAAAAAAAAAAGAAAAATCCCAACGCGGGCCTGTCCATGTCTCATGGGTCATGAACTAGGTCGGTCCCAACCCGGGAACCCAACCCGGTTTTTTTTTTATAATATTTTAATTAAAAAATCAAAAAACAATTTATTTTTCAAAAATAAAAACATCAAAAATATCATATTTTCCCCCAAAAAAGGCAAAAAAATCATAAAAAGCCAAAAAGATTTATATTTTCCAAAAAAAGAAAAAAAATCTAAAAACGAGAAAAGTACACAAAAAAATGTTTTTCTCCACAAATGCATGGAAAATCCCTCAAACATCCAAAAGGCCTTAATGTTTAAACAAGACTAGGTACTGAAAGGGCATTAGTGATTAACTAATGTAATCAAGTCCCGAATCCTAATTTCTCTGATTGCATAGGAGCGAGTATTTCTCCCGATATTTCACTTGGGTTTCTAATCAACCCAACTCAAACCGATTAGTGGCGACTTCGTTTTAAACCATTAAGTCGCAAATTGGTGGACTTGGGAGAGTCCGGGCTAAAATAGACCTAGCCAAACCATTAACTTCTGCAAGGCGCCCACCCCGATCAAGCGCCGAGAAAAAAGGGGTCACAACACTTGGATGGAGCTGTCATCGGCTCCTTGCCTTTCCATTTTTCAGTCACAGAGTCTTGACAAGTCTTAATTGGGCTTTTCTCCTTAAATCTCTCTAAAGCCTTGTTTAGCTCATTCAGACACATTTTTGAAACCATCTTCAGTCCCACCACCATTTGATCACAGGTTCGAATACACAAAATTTTGGGAGGCTAAATATTAAAATGTCTGAATAACTGAGTAACAAGTGCTAAATAAGGAAGTTGTCCCTCGTCCTTCACCATTGATCTATACATGTGAAACATGATAGTGTCTAGCAGAGAGAACTTTTTACCAGCATTGATAGCATACATCAGCTTTGCTTCTGAATTGGAGACGTTAGTCTTTGATATTGATTTTAATCACAATCTTGTGAAGCAAGACATTTGAGGCATTCATCCTTAAGTACGAAATTCGACCTTCTGCCATTCCATCCCGAACAAGCTCCATAGTCGCACGACCAATAAACACACTAATTGATTGGAATATCCCTCTTTTTACTCCAATCACATTAGCCAAAGTGTCCATATCAACCACATAATCCTAGTCTCTAATACTGAAGGAAAATATATTGCATCCAAAAAGTTTAGATTGGAATAAAAGTACACAGTAAGTTCTGCATAAGCCACTATTGACTCATAGCAAAATCATTCAAGTTGAACTAAAGTAAATTTCTCTCACAACTTCACGTTTAGAGAGTCGAGAAAACAAAAATCCACACTCATTGGGTTCATCACCCCTCGCTTCAGCATTTTAGAATAAAGTCGCTTATGTTCCTCAGAACGAAACATATCTGCCTTTTTTCTCGAATATTCGTAGCAACACCCATTCTAGGCTTAAAATGGGTGAACATCTTTTCATCATTATTTCCATCAGGTTGACTAAGTCCTCCAACACGTGGATCACTTGGGATATTCGCAAAAGCTCTTTATGTTGAGCCCACAAGAGCAATTCCCAAACATTCCATCATTCGTAAAAATGGATTTCATTTCGGTACCCCTTTTCTTTGAAAAAATTATCGATAAAGTTCAAGGGAGTACCTCCAACCTTCAAGGCATAGTAGAGTTTGAAGGTAAAAGTAGGCTTTTGAGTTCTTACTAGTTCGGCATCCTCAATAATTTCTTCTCCGCTTGTTGTTGCTGAACATCCTATGGTCTAGCCTGAGGAGAATGGCGCGGTTGAGAATGTTGTGGACTTTGTTGAGACCTTGGAGATTCTTCTTTTTCGGTCAAGTCAAAATGCATAGGACCCTCACGCATATGCTTTAGTCCCCTGCTTACAATCCTTGATGACTTTCTTTGAGAAGCCATTATCATAGTCTTTGAGAGAGTTTCCAAACGCAATTCGCGAGAAAGATGATAATTTTAAGGATTAAACTAGAGAGAAAAAGTAAGAAAGTGAAGTTTTTTGCTTCTAGGGTTTGTGAAGAAAACGATCAAGTATATAAGGCAACCGAAACGGATATATGGATCATCATAAAGGAAAAAAATAGAAAATGCATTTTCAAAAAATAACTGTCTTTTTGAAAATAGATAACTGTCATTTCAAAAAAAATAACTTCTTTTTCGAAAAGGAATTATTGCTATAATTACAAAAGCTTGGAAAGATAACATCAATCAATTGCAGATTAATAGGCAATCGTATCTTTTCAAGATTCTATCCAAACAATAAATTTCTAAAACAGAAATAACTTATAGTCGTGATTCTTGATCTTCTGAGTCTGAGCATATTTAGACTTTTATCCCTGAGTCTGAGTTTATTCAGATTTTAAGATATTAAGTCTGGAATGAATAGACTCAAACTAACTTTTCACCAGAGGTTTTGTAAATATGTCTGCCAACTGATTCTTTGAGTCAATAAATTGAATCAATACTTCTCCATTTTAAACATGGTTTGTGATAAAATGATATTGAATCTCTATATGCTTTGTTCTTGAATGAAGAATTGGATTCTTGGTGATATTAATTGCGCTAGTGTTGTCACATTTGATCTCAGTGCATGAATATTCGATTCCAAAGTCTCTTAGCTGTTGTTTTATCCATAAGATTTGAGAGCAACAACTTCCAAGAGCCACATACTCTACTTCTGCTATTGAGAGAGCTACAGTACTTTGCTTCCTTGAAAACCAAAATATTGTTCTGTTACCAAGCAGTTGACAAGTGCCCAAGGTGTTCTTTCTATCACCTCTGCATCCTGCTAGATCTGCCTCTAAGTATCCAAGGAAAGTAAAGTCTCATTCTTTAAGATACCATATACCAAATTTAGAGGTTGTTGCAACGTATTTGATGATGCATTTCGCAACACTTAGATGAGATTCTTTGGGATCTGATTGAAATCTGGCACAAATGCAAACACTTAACAACATGTCAAGTCTAGAGGCAGTAAGATAAAGAAGTAAACCAACGATACTCATGTACAACTTCTGGTCAACTTTCTTTCCTCCTTCATCTTTGTCCAGCTTTAAAACTTAACATTGGTATATAAGTCCTTTTGCAATTCTCTAAACCAAACTTTTTAACAAGTTCTTTAGCATATTTTTCTTGGTGAATGAAAGTCCCTTCCTTCAATTGTTTTACTTGTAGTCTAAGAAAGAAGGATAGTTCACTCATCATGCTCATTTTGAATTCATCATGCATAGACTTAAAGAATTTCTTGCACAGATTTTCATTAGGTGATCCAAAAATAATATTATCAGTATAAATTTGAACAAGTAAAAAGTTTTTACTTATTCTTTTTGATAAACAAAGTAGTGTCTACTTTACCTTTAACAAAGCCATTTTGAATTAAGAACTTACTTAACCTATCATACCAAGCTCAAGGTGCTTGTTTTAAACTATATAACGCCTTTTTTAGTCTGAATACAAAGTCCGATTTCCTTGGGTCTTCAAAACCGGGAGGTTGCTCCACATAGACTTCCTCTTGGATAAATCCATTTAGGGATGCACTTTTGACGTCCATTTGGAATAACCTAAAATTTTTATAACAATAAAAAACAAGTAATAATCTAATTGCTTCTAACCTTGCAAATGGTGCGTAAATCTCATCATAGTCTATCCGTTCTTCTTGCGTATATCCTTTGGTCACAAGTCTTGCTTTGTTCCTTATAACTTTTCCTTTTTCATCCATCTTGTTCCTAAAAACTCATTTGGTTCCAATAACAGATTTACCTTTTGGTTTATGAGTCAATTCCCATACATTGTTAATATTGAATTGCCTGAATTCTTCTTGCGTAGCTTCAATCCAGCTTTCATCAGTTAGAATATCTTATATGCTTTTGGGTTCTATTTCAGAAATAAGAGCCACAGTGCTAGACTCTTCACGTCTTTTGGATCTTGTACGAATCCCTTCATCAATGTCACCAATAATGAGTTCTTTGGGATGACTAGACTTGTGCTTCCAATTGTTGGTTAGTCTGATAGACTACTGATCTTTTTCTTCATTTGATTTTTCATCGTTCGTTCGTTGATGATCATCTAAAGTCTGAGCTACTTTTGGGGATTTAGACTTTGTAAAGTCTAGAGCATGTTCAGATTCTTCAAGTTGAGTTTGGATCAATTGATCTTGAAATTTAACATCATTGATTCTTCCACAGATTTGGTCTTTTTGTTGTATACTCTATAAGCTTTGCTGGTGGTTGAATATCCAAGGAAGATGCCTTCGTCTGATTTTTCTTCAAACTTACCAATTCGATCATTTGCATTTTTCAATATAAAACATTTGCAACCAAACACATGAAAATAGGAAACAATTGGCTTCTTTCCTTTGAACAACTCATAGGGAGTTTTCTCTAGAATATGCCTTAAAAAGACTATTAATAATATAGCATGCTATAAAAACTGCTTCAGCCCAAAAACAAGAAGAAATGTTGCTTTCAATTAAAAGTGTTCTAGCCATTTCTTGCAGCAATCTATTTTTTATTTCCACAACTCCATTCTGTTTGGGAGTGTATGGAGAGGAGAAGATATGCTGAAAACCAGATTCATCACAAAATTTAACAAAGTCTTGATTTTCAAACTCACTTTCATAGTCTGTCTGTATACTTAAAATGACATACCCTTTCTCATTTTGTACTTTCTTAGCAAACTTTATAAAATAAGAAAAAATTTTAGACTTACCTACCATGAACTATACCCAAGTAAAATGTGAATAATCATCAATTATTACTAGGCAATATTTCTTTCCACCAATGCTCTGTGTCCTAGTTGGTCCAAAGAAATCCATATGTAAGAGTTGCAGCACACGATTAGTGGACACTTGATTTATTGATTTGAAAGAATTTCTAACTTGTTTTCCCAACACGCAGGCGTGCATAATTCAGATTTTTGGTATGTTAGGTTGGGTAGTCCACGAACAAGCTTCTTTGCAAAGATCTTGGCTATTTGCTTCATGTTGATATGACCAAGTTTCCTATGCCAGAGATTAGCTTCCTCTTGAATTGAAATTAGATATTGGGATTTTCTGGTTTGATGTCCAAAAGATAGATGTTCCCATGTCTTCGCCCTATGAAAGTCTAAGAGAAGTCTTTACTGATTCTTGAACATGTTCCTTCTTGAAAATTGATTTTGAAACCTATGTCGCACAGTTGGCTATTACTCAACAAGCTATAGTTAAGTCCTTCCACTAAGGAAACGTTGTTGGTTGCGAGACTTCTAATCTTTATTGTTTTGCATCCGACAATTCTTCATTTGTTATTTCCACCAAAAGAAACTTTTTCACCATTAACTGGTATAAACTTTATGAAATAATTTGAGTGTCATGTCATATGTCTTGCTATCAAAGTACCATTTAACATTTTTCTTGATAGTGACCTCGATTTCACTATCTAAGTCTGAGTCTATATCTGTCTCAAAGTCTGAATCTGATTCTGATTTTGCCATTAAACAAATATTAGCATAATCATCATCCCTCTCTTCGCATTCGGTATCACTCCAACTTTCTGCTTTGAGTGCATTTATATATTTCTCAGCTTTTCCTTTCTTTTTCTTCAGCAAGGGACAGTTGGGTCTGATGTGTCCATTTTTCTTGCATTCAAAACAAATTACATCTTTATTGGATTCATTGTCCTCAGCTGAGTTATTTTGAAACTTTTGAAAACTTTGTTTCGTCCAATTGAATCTTCTTCCCTTTTTGTTCAGTTTTCTGAACCCTCTTATCATAAAAGCAAGCTCTTCATCGCCATATCGTCTTCAAAATCTATAACATCAGGGTGATCATTAGATTTTAAAGCAATGAATTTTTTACCTTTGGAATCTTCATCTTCATTGATTTGCTCCACTTTATAAGACTGAAGAGTGACAACCAATTTGTCAACGGAAAGTGGCATGATCCTTTGTGTCTCTCTTATTGAGGTCTTTACGTGATTCCAATCTTTTGAAAGTCCACAAAGCAATTTGTTAACCTTCATTGGTCTAGAAATTGGTTGACTTTGATACTCAAGACCATTCACAATTTCTGTAAAACGACTAAACATGTCGGTGATAGATTCTTCTGGTTTCATTTTGAAGGCTTTATATTGACCGAACAGAATATTGATTATGGTTTCTTTCACTTGATCAGTTCCTTCATAGGTGATGTGCAGCCTATCCCAGAATTATTTAGCTGTTCTACAAAAAGATATTATGTTATATTTAGTATGAGATAATGCACAATATAAGAAATAAATTGCTTTTGCGTCAAAAGCTTGTCTCTTGGTTATCTCTTCTTGAGTCATCTCGCTAGTCTCAACAACTTCTTTTCCCCTTTCTAAGACTATTGTAGCTTTAGGAATAATTCATTTGTCTACTACATCCCATTCCAAAGGATCTTTTGATCTTAGAAATGCCTTCATCTTGTTTTTCCATATATTGTATTCATTTCCATCAAAATAAGACGGTTTTGTGTTGCTTTGCCCTTCCACCAAAATTGGAGCCAACATACTAGCCATGGATCATTAACTCTGAAATAAAAATACTTCAATTTAAATGAGTACACAAGCTCTGATATCAATTGAAAGTGTTAGTATGAACACCTAGAGGGGGTGAATATGTGTAAAAACATATTCTGCAAAATATAGTAAAAACCTTTACTTTTAACCTAAGTCTGAATAACAGCAGACTTTGAGCAAGATCAAACTTTAGCAGTTAAATAAAATTACAAGCAAAATAAAGAGATTCAGGGAAGAGAATAAGAACACAGAGTTTATAGTGGTTTAGCTTAATCCAAGCCTATATCCACTCTCCCACACTGATAGCTCACTGGCTGGATTTCACTAAGAATCAAAAGAGTGGTTACAATATCATGTCATTGATTCCATAACGTAGAGACTCTGCTACACTTCCTCAAGGTCTCTTAAGTATTTAAACTCTTTTTTGAGTACAAATTTATGCTCAACAATTGAATCAGCAAAGAATGAGAAGTTTCAGACTTTGGAATTCTTTTATCGTGCACACACTCGAATAACTTGAACATCTTCCTTATATACTTCTCCATGCTTTCATACCCGTTGGCACTTACCAAAGAAGTTCTTCCAATATACCGGTTGGAAAGAATTAATTAGGGAGATTTCGAGTTATATAAGGAATATGACAATGGCCCACCAATCATGCTCGCCCATATAATCAGGATCTAGGTTTCCATAAGTAGAACCTTCCAAATATGCTTCGCCAATCAACGAATCTAAATCACCCGAATTAATTTCAAAACGAATAATAGATCTTGAGATGCTATCTCCACCCGTGAGATCTTCTTTAGCCACTCGAAACAAATCCTTAAAGAAACACTCAATTCTGGATAAGTCTTCTTCGTTGGTCTAGAAACTGTCAATGAGGGAAAACTTTAAATCTTGAGTTTGGCGGTCTGGTGATCTTCAGACTTTGATGAAAGAGTCTGCAAATCTTCAGACTAAACTGATAGAAACTTTTTTTCAGTTTCAAAACAAATAAGGAAGATTTCTCCAACATATATTACTCAATTGGATGTATAACTCATAACACAAATCTCAGTGTTCAAACACGTCACTTCTTTGTGAGTCTCTTCTACACTTCAAGTAACGGCTGGAAATCTTAACAAAACCCACGAAATCCATGTCCTTTAGTGTGTGACTTGAAGGGAAAGATATATGCAGCCAACATGTATTTGTTTTGGTCGACCCTTGGAAAAGACCAAAACAAATTCTCAACGGTAAAGCAAATGTTCTTATCCTTTCTTGAAAATACGAATCTCCACAGATGCTATATTTGTGTGCCCCTTGGGCTTCCTTTACGCAAATTAGGAAACTTCTTTAAAGAGATATTCTAATCCGTTGTGGGATTTCTTTCTCAATGATTTGGATGAATAAACTGGTATCCTTCAATCAGGTTGAGTTATGTACACATGCTTAAGTCCAAGACATAATTTAATATGATGCAATGCTTCCTAAAGGAGAAGGGTATGCAACTACCATTATTGTCTGTAGAGTAGAAGGGATGTAACTCTTGGCTCAAAGGTGCAATTGTCGCATGTTAGAGATTACTTTCTTTTCTTGTTTCTTGACTAACTAATTTGACTCTTGATCACGACATTGCGTTGACTATAAAGAAGCTTAGAATACAAGCAAAGCTTAATATAAAGTCTTTTTGATGTGCTGTCTATCTTACACTTACAAAGAGGAAAGCCAACTACACCTCCAAGAGCTGCACCAAGGGCGACATTAGTTGCAAGGCACATTAGTGATCCTGATACTAACGGAAACTAAAGAAAAGCAAAAGAAAAACTCATTCTTTGTTTAGCATCAGTTATTTAACATTATCAAGAATTGTGATTAATTGATTTTGTAGGCTACAACATAACAATTTATGGACAATATTTTAAGCGTGGAAGAAATTCCTTTCAGATCAAACAAAATGTTGAAGCAGTGGTCGAACCGGCTCCAGCTAAGTTTAAAACATCATGAACTCCTCATTTCTCAGCTAACAAACTTTGTAGACCATAAGATGCAGCAATAAACATCCCACCCCAATGATTGAGCCACATGTGAAAGCTAGTACGAGCACTTAGAGAGGGGTGAATAGGTACGAAAAAAAATCACAATATAAAGAAAATGATTTTGCTTTTAAACAAATTCCGTTTAGCAATAGATTATGAAAAGGAAATTAGACTCTAATAATCAAACAAAGTTACGATTAAAGTAAAGAGCTTAGAGAAGAGAATAAGAACACAAAGTTTATAGTGGTTCGACTTGATCCAAGCCTACTTCCACTCTTCCGCACTGACAGAAATCAAAAGAGTTGTTACAGTATTGTTCTTCCTTGATTCCACAATGTAGAGACTTCGCTACACTTCCTCAAGGTCTCATAGAAATATAAATGTTCTTTTGAGTACAAGTTTTCACTCAACAATTGAATTGACAAAGAACAAGGAGTTTCAGACTTTGGAATTCTTCTATCGCGCACACACTCGAATAACTTGAACATCTTCCTTATATATTCCTCCATGCCTTCATACCCGTTGGCACTTACCAAATGAGTTCTTCCAATCTACCCGTTGGACAGAATCAATTAGGGAGATTTCAAGTTATATAAAGAATATGACGATAGCCCACCAATCATACTCGCCCATATAATCAAGATCTAGGTTTCCATAAGTAGAACCTTCCAAGTATGCTTCGCCAATCAATGGATCTAAATTATCATAATCAAAACGAATAATAGATTTCAAGATGTTATCTCCAGCCAAGAGATCTTCTTCAGTCAATAGAATCAAATCCTTAACAAGATACTCAGTTCTGGATAAGTCTTCTTCGACGATCTAGAAACTGTCAATGAGGATAGATTTTGAATCTTAAGTCTGGCGGTTTGGCAATCTTTAGACTTCAAAAAGAGTCTACAAGTCTTCAAACTAGAATGATGGAAATGTTTTGTCATCTTCAAAACACACAAGGAAGTTTTCTCCAACAATCTCCCCATTTTTGATAGTGACAAAACTTTTCTGCAAATTTGGATATTTTTGACCTGCAAAACAATACTCAAGCAAACTGGATATCTCACAACAGATAATTGATTTAGTATAGACAGAACTAAATCGGCATCCACAAGAAATAAGTTAGTCCTGTAAATAAACAACTATCTTTGCCATGGAATACCAATAGTGCTTAAAATGACCAAACAATCAAACAAACCAAACCAAATTCAGTCAAAGCCAAACAACCAAACAAAAGTCATTCAAAGAGTAAAGTCATACAAAAGTTAAGTTTCAAATATGCACAATCTCTCCCCCATTTTTGTCAACATTAAAAGGTAGAGATAAAAAGATAATGGAATTAAGGTTGCTTAGGAATGAACAAGCTGGAAATCTCCCATTGACTGGACAATCCCGTCCAGTTTTTTCAAATCCTCCTTTAGTTGAGCCACATCTTCACCCTTGGCATTTGCTTGAACTTGAAGAGTAAGGGCATGAACTTGATCATGCAAGGAAACTGAAGAGGTTTGACCCGCATTCTACAAATTCTGAACTTCGCAACCCAAAGCATAAATCTGTCCTCGCATCTCTATAAGAACATCAAGAATTCTGTGAGAGTCTGCTATATTATCAGTCTGAGTACTAGCTTCTGCATGATCAATGGAAGTATTTGTAGATGATGGCAAGCCAGCATGATCACTCAGATTTGGCGATGAAACCTCATGACCTTCCTCTGGGAATCAAGATGCAAATATGTCTTCTGGATCTACAGGTGAGCAACTAACACCTTCACTAGTAACAGTAATTGAAGATGTACCTCTTTTTTCAGCAACTTCACCTATTTCAATGCCTTTAAGAGGTGAGAAGTACGCTTCATGCTCTATTTCTGCCTCTTCACCTGTTCCTTCTTCTTCTTTAATCCTTTCTTCATTTGCTTCTTTTTGCATCGATTCTCTGTCTCCACTCCTTTCCTTTGCTTCTCCATGCTCTATTTCCTCCATGTCTCGATCCTCTCTCTCCTCAGTCTCTGGAACAGCACTTTGAAGATTTTTTAGTGCAAGAGCAGAAATGGTAATATCATCCTCATCCTCTTCATCCTCCAAAACAAGTGCTCTTCTTTTCTTGGATGGAGCTGTCATGGGCTCCTTCCTTTTCCGTTTAGCAACTGAAGAACCTTGTTGTGACTTGACATGGGTTTTCTCTTTTAATCACTCTAAAGCCTTGTCCAACTCTTTCAAACGCATTTTGGAAACCATTTTCAGTCCCACTACAATTTGATCACATGATCGAACACATAATATTATGGGAGGCTGAATATTGAAACGTTTGAAAAGCTTTGTAACAGGCCCTGAGTAAGGAAGTTGCCCTCTGTCTTTCACCATTGTTCTGTACATGTGAAACATGATTGTGTGAGGCAGAGAGAATTTATTGCCAGCATTGATGGCATACATTAACTTTGCTTCGGAGTTAGAGACGTTGGTCTTCGAGGTTGACTTGGGTCTGAGGCAATTGATCACAATCTTGTGAAGTAAGATGTTAGAAGCATTTATCCTCAAGTACGAAATTCTTCCTTCAGCCATTCCATCCCAAACAAGCTCTACTGTTGCACGACCAACAGACACACTAATCGATTAGAAAGCCCCTCGCTCTACTTCAATCACATCCACCAATGTGTCCATGTCAACAACATAGTCCTGGTCTCGAATACTAAGCGAAAATCTATTCGCATCCAAGAAATTGAGATTAGAATAGAAGCGGTAAGTTCTAAATATGTCTCAGTCGTCTCAGAACAAAATTGCTCAAGCTGAAGTTTAGAGAATTTCCCTCGCAACTTCACATTCACAGAATCAAGAAAATCAAAATCTACACTTCTTGGATTGATTACCCCTCTTTTTAGCAACTTAGAGTAAAGTTGCCCACGTTCATCCAAGCGAAACAAATCAGTCCTTTTGCTTTGAATATTCGTCCCAACAACCATTCTAGGCTTGAACTGAGCGTACATTTTGTCATCATCATTCGCATCAGGCTGACTAAGTCATCCAACACGTGGATCATTGGGAATATTCGCAAATGCTCAAGCTGCCAACCCCACAGGAGCAATCTCTAATCGTTCCATTGTTCGCAAAAAGTGAGTTTCATTACCCTTTATCTTTCAAAAATTCATCGATCTATTTCAAGGGAGTCCCTCCCCTCTTCAAAGCAAAGTAAAGCTTAAAGATAAAAGCAGGCTTTTGAGATCTTACGGGTTTTGTGCCTTCAATGATTTCTTCCTCCACTCTACGAACACTACCTTGAGGTCTAGCTTAAGGAGATTGACACTGTTGAGAATGTTGTGGGCTCTACTGATGTCTTGGAGATTCTTCTTCCTCGATGAGGTCAAACTGAGTAGGACCCTCACGCATTTGTTGTGGTCCCTATTCGCGATCCTTGAAAACTTTCTTTGGGATGCCATTCTCACAGTTTTTGAGAGATTTCAAACTCGATTCATGAAAAAAGGTGAGAACTTTGAAGATTAAACTAGAGAATAAAAGTAAGAAAACAAAGGTCGGTGCTTTTAGGATTTTTAAGGAAGACGAACAGTATATAAAGCAATCGAAAAGAGGCATTTGCGACAATGTAAAAAGGAAAAAAAAAATAGAATATACCTTTTCAAAAATAACTGCCTTTTCGAAAAATAGATAACTGTCATTTCAAAAATAACTCATTTTTCGAAAATGAATGATTGCAATAATCACAAAAACTGGGGAAGATGATTGTACCTTTTCAAGATCAATTAATTACAGATTAATAATAAATCATACCTTTTCGAGATTTTATCCAAGAGATAAATTTCTAAAACTACTTACAGTCATAAATCTTGAATTTCTAAGTCTGAATGTCATTAGACTTTCATCCCTGAGTATGAACTTCTTCGAATTTTAAGATATTGAGTCTGGAATGAATAAGCTCGAATTGACTTTTCTCCAGAGGCTTTGTGAAGATGTCCGCTAGTTAATTCTTTGAGTCAACAAACAGAATCGATAATTCTCCATTTTGAACATGATCTCTAATGAAATGATGTCGAATCTCTATATGCTTTGCTCTTGAATGAAGAATTGGATTCTTGATGAGATTGATTGCGCTGGTGTTGTCACATTTGATTTCATTGCTCAAATCTTTTATTCCAAAGTCTCTTAGCTATTGCTTTATCCACATAATTTATGAACAACAACTTCCGAGAGCCACATATTCTGCTTCTGCTGTAGATAGAGCTATGGTACTTTGCTTCCTCGAAAACTAAGATATTGTCTTGTTTCCAAGCAATTGACAAGTGCCCGAGGTGCTCTTCTTATCAACTCTGCATCCTGCTAGTTCTGCGTCTGAATATCCAAGAAGAGTAAAGTCTCCTTCTTTAGGATACCAGAGACCCAAATTTGAGGTAGATGCAACATATTTGATGATACGTTTTGCAGCACTTAAATCAGATTCTCTAGAATCTGGTTGAAATCTGGTACAAATATAAACACTAAACAAAATGTCAAGTTGTGGCATCCTAGAATTCCTTGCTAATCTTTAGGGGTGCTTTAATTCATGTCTTGCATTAAGACTTTGGCCAAGCTTTTGGTGGATAATAAATTGATAGGAAAAATTCTATTTTTGGCCATGTGAATTATGGATCGAAATTTATTAAATTAGGTCACAAAGTTTTATGAATTATAAATTTCAATTAGGTGATTATAAAATTTAGGTTTAAGAAGGATTATTAAGATGAGGTGTGGGCCAAAATTCTAGCTCAAGACCAGCCCACAAGAAGCCCCACCCTTTGGCCATTTGGGCCTAACCCACACAACCCAAGGAAAGGAAGCAGCCGTCGGCCCATGGCTAGCCTCAAGCCCGGCCGGATGGAGCCCCATTGAGCCATCGACCAAGGAGGAATTGGCCCATGAGAGGCCCACTCTTTTTGCATGAAGATTTTTGCCAAGTGTTTCCCCCTTAGTCCAAGTGTCCTTCATGCAAAAGCAATGATTGTTCATCATTGAGGAGAGGAAAATTTGAGGGAACCAGTTGATGATGAAGGGGAAGCGTCGTCGGAGAGAGAGAGTGAGAGAGAGCTACCGAGGGGAAGAGAGAAATCAAGAGAAAGGAAGAGTGAGCGTGCGGAAGAAGAAGGAGAGCTGTCCGTTAACCGTCCGCTGTGCGTCTGTCGTTCGTCGCCGTGTCCAGCCACCGTGTGCTTGCTAATTGCTCAGTTTAGAGGCAAGTTGGGATCCTTAATCTGCTCTTGCATGTTGTGTCTAGTATGTATGCTTGAATGGTGATAGATTTCGGATGTTTAGGGTGTTAAAAGTTGAAGTGTTAAGAGGGATGTTTGAGACTAGTAAACTGTTCTTGAGGAAACATTTCAACCTTGGATGTTCTATTGGCTTGCATGTGTTGTTTGAGTTGGATTTTGGCTGTGACTTCTAAATGAAAATTGTTAAGGAATTTCTTAAATATAACATACTCAAATTTGGGACAAAACGAATAAGTATAAGTGGGTGAGATTCTTATTTTTCGGGGAGACTGAATCTGGAGATTTCGGTAACTAGCTTTGATGAATGTATAGTCTGTAAGACTATCTTTTTGTTGAAATTTCACTTCGATTTCTTAACAAAAGATGTAAAGGACATCCGGAGGTTTAACATATCAAAAATTTAGAGAAAACTAACAAGAATAGATAGGTGAAATCGTGGTTTTCTGGAAGTAGTTAGATCTGGAAACTTCGGTATGGAAACAGAAGTTTTAACCGCCTATATTTAATCACCTAGAACGAATTTGATTTTTATTTCTTCATGAAAAACCTACCTTAGGAGCTTTACTACAACATAGTCGAATTTCATGAATTTTGAAGATCATTAGGGTTATTTTATCGGAAATATTTCTAAAACCGTGTAAACTGACGCATTTGAACTTAGTCAGTTTCAATGCATGGGTCATATCATTTTGTATGAAGCTCTTTCGGAAAAGTGGTATGCACAAAGTATCTTTCTTTATGTCTTACATGCAACATATTCAAATTTCATAATTTTTGAAGTTCATTTTCCTATTTAACTGAAAATGTTTCGAAAACTGTGCAAGTTGAGTGATCATGATAATGGTGCTGTGATGTTTAGCCTATACCACATGATATGAGGGTCTTTTGGTGCAGTTTCCTTCATAAAATATCTGCCATTATGTCTTTACTATCACATGTTCGAATTTCATAATTTTTAAAGGTCATTAGGGTATATAATGGAAATATTTTCTAAAACTGTGCAAGCTGGATTGTGCGCATTTCAAATGCTGTAATTTATGACTATTTTGTTTTGGATGAGCCCCATGAATTATATTGATTGAGGTGACTAAATCTTGCTGAGCATGTGATGATATTTGACATTGCATATAGAATCAAATGTTGAAATTGACTTTGTTGCCATTACATCATGTGCCATGTTGATTGTGAGACATAAATTGGTGAATATGAATTATGATGAATGAGGAGACAGTTGGAGGTGAGCCGATAATTCCCTGGGAGTGTCTGGATGGCTGGGATGGGGGGTGCTGGATGCCCGGTTGTATTGTAATACATGCCCGAATATCCTCAGGAGTTTCAAGATGCCTAGAATGGTTGGGTGCCGGAAGCCTCGGAGGTTTGTGCCCAGGGGGATGCCTCATGATGCTAGTTAGGATACGAGATGCCCGGAATGTGGGGGTGCTGGATACCCGGTGGTGTGTGCCGGAGGTTTTCTTGCAATGCCAGGTTGGGGTGCGAGTGATAAATGTGGGATGCAATTACTAATCCTGAGAAAGAAAGATGTGGTGATCAAATAAAAGATAAAAAGTGGAAATTGAATCATGCATGGTATGGTGACATGTATGCATGGCTGTATGATATGATGTATATGAGTGCATAGTTGTATGTGCACCTATGGCATGATGGTATGCGTACATGAGGCATGGTATATGTGTGGATGATTGGTAATGAGTGCATGGTTGTATGTGTACCTATGGCATGATGGTATATGTATGAATGCTTGGTGATGAGTGCATGAGAATGTATGCACATATGATATGATGACATATGCATAGCTATAAGGTAAGTTATGCTTGGATGCATGGATGATATGTACTATGCTATGATGTTGTGATTGTATTGTGTGATGCATTGAGTAGTTTATTGGATCTTTTACCTGCTGAGTGGCTATACTCACCCCTTCGGGGACCAACATTTCAGATTATGAAGATGCCGCTCTCTCTGATCATGCAGGGTACCTTTTATGGCCTCCCATCTAACGTGGAGGTAGAGTGTTCAGAGATTGATTACATTATCATCCCTGATCTGATGTTTGTGCGAGTCCGCGTGCTAGTCATGTATGATGTGGGCCTAGCTGGAGGCCCGATCATTCAGGAGTTTTTGTCAGCCCACGTCCGCCAAGATGGAGTGATTTGGGAGATGTTACCGCCACCACTGCCCGACGCGCCAGGATGGGTGTGACGGTCGCGTGAGGAGCAGAGAGCTGTCGTTTCTTTTTTAGAGTAGCCGACACTAATAGATGGAGGATGACACATGATCGTTATAGGGGTTGAGATATCTTTTGGGTTGTGGCCAAGTGTAGTTAAAAGTCTTGACTTTTTTTTTTTTTGGCTATACCAACCCGAGAAACCCATCATGAAAATATATAAATAAAAGTGGCTCAACTTCATCTTTTCTTATGGTGCATCGTTGGTGTGCATTGCATTATGGTTATTGGAAGGAGAGATGGGAAGACTCAATTATGCTTCTGCTAATAAGTTGCGCTGGGACCGTTTTCAAAAAAAAAATGCCTAAAGACCTTGATCCTTCTTTAAATCCCTTTTTATAAAAGACAAGTAACGAATATCTGATGAGAGAAAGCGATTGACAGGCTGTGGCGACCCTAACGGATCGGGGGGCCTCGAGGGGTGCCACACAGGTCTAAAAGCAGTAAGAGAAAGAAGTGAGCCAATGATACTCCTGTATAGCTTTTGGTCAACTTTCTTTCCTCATTCATCTTTGTCCAGCTTCGAGAAACTTGACATTGGTATATCAATCTTTTTGCAATTTTCCAAGCCAAACTTTTTTCACAAGTTCTTTAGCATATTTTTCTTGGTAAATGAAAATTCCCTCCTTCAATTGTTTTACTTGAAGTCCGAGAAAGAATGCTAGTTCACCCATCATGCTCATTTCAAACTCATCATGTATAGTCTTAAAGAATTTCTTGTACAAATTTTCATTAGGAGATCTAAAAATAATGTCATTAACATAAATTTGAACGAGTAAGAAGTTTTTGCTTTCTCTTTTGATAAACAAAGTAGTATCTACTTTACCTTTAATAAAGCCATTTTGGATCAAAAACTTACTTAGTCTGTCATACCAAGCTCGAGGTACTTGCTTTAGACCATATAGCGCCTTTTTTAGTTTGAATACAGAGTCTAGTTTCCTTAGGTCTTCAAAAATAGGAGGTTGTTCCACATAGACTTCCTTGTGGATGAATCCATTTAGGAATGCACTTTTGACGTCCATTTGGAATAACTTAAAATTCTTATAACAAGCAAAAGCAAGTAATAATCTAATTACTTCTAACCTTGCTACTGGTGCGTAAGTCTCATCATAGTCTATCCCTTCTTCTTGCGTATATCATTTGGCCACGAATCTTGCTTTGTTCCTTATAACTTTTCCTTTCTCATTCATCTTGTTCTTGAAAACCCATTTAGCTCCAATGATAGATTTACCTTTCATTTTAGGAGTCAATTCCCAGACATTATTGATATTGAATTGCCTGAGTTCTTCTTACATAGCTTCAATCCAGCTTTCATCAATTAAAGTTTCTTCTATGCTCTCAGGTTCTATTTCAGAAATAAGAACCACAGCACTAGACTCTTCACACATTTTGGATCTTGTACGAATTCCTTCATTAATGTCACCAATAATGAGTTCTTTAGGATGACTAGACTTGTGCTTCCAGTTGCCGGTTGATTTGTCAGACTGTTGATCATTTTCTTCATTTGATTCTTCAATGATCACTTGTTGCTAGTCTTTTGAAGTCTAAGCTGCTTCTGGAGATTTAGACTTCGTAGATTTTAGAGCGAGTTTAGGTTCTTCAGGTTGAGTCTGAATCAATTGATTTTGCATAAAATCTTGAAATTTGACATTCATCGATTCTTCCCAGATTGAGTCTTTTTGTTGTATACTCTGTAGGTTTTGCTTGTAGTTGAATATCCAATGAAGATTTCTTCGTCTGATTTTTCTTTAAACTTACCAATTTGATCATTTGCATTTTTCAATATAAAACATTTGCATCCAAACATATGAAAATAAGAAATAATTGGCTTCTTTCCTGTGAACAACTCATAAGGAGTTTTCTCCAAAATAAGCCTTAAGAAGACTCTATTGATAATATAGCATGCTGTAGAAACTGCTTCTGCCCAAAAATGAGAAGAAATGTTACTTTCAATTAAAAGAATTCTAACCACCGGCCGCGGTGGCTCCACTGGATAAGACTCTGCTGATCCTCAACGAAGAGGTGAAGGGTTCAAAACCCGGGGAGGCGCTAGGTGTATTAAGTGTGACTCGGGGTGGTGGGTCCTCCCGCTTAAGTGTCATTTGGGGGTTTACGGCGCGGCTGTCGGCTGCAAGCTGGTTCCTCCAATACCAAAAAAAAAAAAAAAAAAAAAAATTAAAAGAATTCTAGCAATTTCTTGCAACGATCTATTCTTCATTTCCACAACTCTATTATGCTCTGGAGTATAAGGAAAGGAGAATACATGCTGAAAACTAGATTCATCACAGAATTTAGTAAAGTCTTGATTTTCAAACTCACTTCCATGGTCTGTCCGTATACTGGAAGTAACATACCCTTTCTTATTTTGAACTTTCTTAGCAAATTTTATAAATTAAGAAAAGATTTCAAACTTACTTGCGAGGAAATATACCCAAGTGAATCGTGAATAATCATCCACAATTACTAGACAGTATTTCTTACCTCCAGTGCTCTGAGTTCTAGTTGGTCCAAAGAGATCCATATGCAAGAGTTGCAATACACAATTAGTAGACACTTGATGTATTGGTTTGAATGGATTCTTTACCTGTTTTCCCAATACGCAAGGTATACATAGGTCAAACTTTTGGTATGTCAGATTAGGTAGTCCACAAACAAACTTCTTTGCTGAGATTTTATCTATTTATTTCATGTTGATGTGCACAAGTTTTCTATGCCATAGATTTGCTTCTTCCTTAATTGAGATTAGACATTGGGATTTTTCTAATTTAATATCCAAGAAATAGATATTCCCCTGTCTTCGCCCAATGAAAATCTGAGATGAGTCTTTACTGATTCCTGAGCATATTCTTTCTTGAAAGTTGATTTTGAAACCGATGTCACATAGCTAGCTAATACTTAGCAAACTATAGTTGAGTCCTTTTACTAAGGAGACATTACTGATCGTGAGACTTCCAATATTAATAGTTCCGTATCCCACAATTCTTCATTTGCTATTTCCTCCAAAAGAGATTTTTCCATCATTAACTTGCACAAACTTTATAAAGTAGTTTGAATCTCATGTCATATGTCTCAAGCATCTGCTATCCAAGTACCATTTAAAAAAAGAGACTCAAGCTGTTTTTTTGTACGCATATTTTCTTGGGTCCAATAGAGTTAGTGTGATATATAGTCTTTGCCCAAACCTTCCTCACAGGTTTCCAAACCATAGGACATTCTTTCTCATAGTGTTGTGAGCTGTTACACTTAGAACATTTAAGAGCACTGCGATCTATAGGTTTTATAAAAGCTTTTTGGAAATGATTTTTGTAAGAATCTTTTGTAGGTCTTTCTTTAATTCTTTACTTTACCTTCAGAAAATTAATTAGAGGAATGGTTTCAGCAGTCATTCCCAAACCTGATTTGTTGAAATAATGTTTTTATATTGAAAGAATTTTTTCTATTTTCTCAGATCTTATAGAAAACCTTTTAGAAATACTTGAGATATCATTTTTTCCAAAATGCATTTTCTTTTGAGAAATTGTCTGCATTTTCTTTCAAGGTAATAACATTTTTATCTAAACTTTTGACATTTTGTTTCCAAACAATCTCCTGTTGTTTTAGTGCAGAATTTTCCCTTTTAAGTTCGGAAATCCTCTTCAGAGAGTTTTTGAGACTAAGACACAATTCATCAATATATTTGAAGACTTTAGTCGTATTTTTAAATTACTTACCTCTATTTCACTGTCTGAGTCTAAGTCTGTCTCGGACTCGAATCTGATTCGAGTGTGCCATGAGACAAATATTGGCATAATCATAGTCACTTTCTTCACACTCAGTATCACTCCAAGTTTCTACTTTAAGTGTTTTTCAATATTTCTCAGCTTTTCCTTTCTTTCTCTTCAGCAGAGGACAGTTGGCTCTGATGTGTCAATTTTTCTTGCATTCAAAGTAGATTATATCCTTATTGGATTCATCATCCTCAGCTGATTTATCTTATAGCTTTTGAGAACTCTGTTTCTTCGGATTGAATCTTCTTCCTTTTCTATTCAGCTTTCTGAATCTTCTTATCATAAGAGCAAGCTCTTCATCATCCATATCGTCTTCAGAATCTGTAACATCATAATCATCATTAGATTTCAACGTAATAGATTTCTTACCTTTGGGATCTTCATTTTCATTGATTTGCTCCACTTCATAAGACTGAAGAGTGCCAACCAATTCGTCAACAAATAGTAGCATGATCCTTTGTGTCTCATTTATTGAAGTCTTTACGTGATTCCAATCTTTGGAAAGTCCACGTGGTGACTTGTTAATCTTCATGGGTTCAGAGATTGGTTGACCTTGATATTTAAGACCATTCACGATTTTTGTAAAACGACTAAACATGTCAGTGATAGATTCTCATGGTTTCATCTTGAATGCTTCATAATGATCGAGCAAAACATTGATTCTGGTTTATTTCACTCGATCGGTTCCTTTATAGGTGATGTGTAATCTATCCCAGACTTCTTTAGCTATTTCACAAGAAGATATTCTGTTATATTCAGTAGGAGATAATGCACAATATAAGGAATAAATTGCTTTTTCCATCAAGAGCTTGTCTCTTGGTTATCTCTTCTTAAGTCATTTCACTAGACTAAACAACTTCTTTTCCTCTTTCTGAGATTGTTGCAGCTTTAGGATTATTCATTTGTCTACTACATCCCATTCCAGAGGATCTTTTGATCTTAGGAATTCCTTCATCTTATTTTTCCATATGTTGTAATCATTTCCATCAAAATATGGTGGTCTGGTATTGCTTTGCCCTTCAACTAGATCTGGAGCCAACATACTAGTCATGGATTTTTAACTCTGAAGTAGAAACACTTCAACTTAAATGAGTACGCAAGCTCTAATACCAATTGTGAAAGCTAGTACGAGTACCTAGAGGGGGTGAATAGGTGCGGAAACAATTTTTCACAATATAAAGAAAATGATTTTGCTTTTAAACAAATTATGTTTAGCAATAGATTATGAAAAGGAAATTAGACTCTAATAATCAAACAGAGTTACGATCAAAGTAAAGAGCTTAGGGAAGAGAATAAGAACACAAAGTTTATAGTGGTTCGGCTTGATCCAAGTATACGTCCACTCTTCCGCACTAATAGCCCATCGGCTGGATTTCACTAAAAATCAAAAGAGTTGTTACAGTATTACTCTTCCTTGATTCCACAGTGTAGAGACTTCGCTACACTTCCTCAAGGTCTCACAGAAATATAAACGCTCTTTTAAGTAAAAGTTTTCACTCAACAATTGAATTGACAAAGAACAAGAAGCTTCAAACTTTGGAATTCTTCTATCACGCACACACTTGAATAACTGGAACATCTTCCTTATATACTCCTCCATGCCTTCATACCCATTGGCACTTACCAAATGAGTTCTTCCAATCAACCCGTTGGACAAAATCAATTAGGGAGATTTCAAGTTATTTAAGGAATATGACGATAGCCCACCAATCATGCTCGTCCATACAATCAGGATCCAGGTTTCCATAAGTAGAACCTTTCAAGTATGCTTCGCCAATCAATGGATCTAAATTATCCGCAAAATGAATAACAAATTCCAAGATACTATCTCCAGCCGAGAGATCTTCTTCAGTCGATAGAATCAAATCCTTAACAAGATACTCAGTTCTGGATAAGTCTTATTCGACGGTCTAGAAACTATCAATGAGGATAGACTATGAATCTTGAGTCTGGCGATTCGGCAATCTTCAGACTTCGACTAAAGAGTCTGCAAGTCTTCAGACTAGACTAATGGAAACATTTTGTCATCTTCAAAACACACAAGGAAGTTTTCTCCAACACCACGTGTCACTGGAATCAACCTTTTCTCCATTACATCTTTTTTTTTTGTCAGTATCCCTCACGCTCGAATTCTCTATTACATCTTTTTTGGTCGATATCAACACCTAAATTTGTTTCCCAAAGACCTCCCATGCATTTCATAAGAAAATATGGATTGAATTAGTCCATAACAATGAAACCTGACCTCTAAACCAAAATACTCATTTTGCGTAATCTTACATTCACACAAAACACTTATTTTGCATAATCTTGCAATCGCACTCTTAGGGTACATTTGCTAACACATAATCTTGCATTCGCACTCTTAGGGTACATTTGCGACCACATTGAGAAAAAGCCAATGGGGAAATGCAAAGGACTTTCAGTGAAAGGGTTTTTCCAAAATGTAAATAGCGTATGGTAAAATATAATTTAAAACACATCATAAAGCAATTCAACTTAAATGCCACTTGGAAAAAAAAAACTATAATTTGTTTTTGCTAGCTTTTTTTTTTTTCCTTAAATGGTCAAACATTTGCCAGTGAAGCTAAGGCCTTTGATGAGTCACTGACAAGCCAGATTTGGCACAGATCAACTCCCAATAGGATAGATTTAGCTACTAGCAACCTCACCTAAGGTCACAAAACCCCAAGCAACATAGCTCGAGGTCCTACGATAGCTTGGACTCACGTGGGCTTAGGTGACGATCACCTAGGTTGTGTGACCTCTGTGAAAGCTAGTACAAGCACCTAGAGGGGGGTGAATAGGTGTAAAAACAATTTTATGAAATAAATGTGAAGCACTACTCAACAATAGATTATGAAAAGGAAATTTGTCTCTTGTAACCAAAACGAATTATGATCAAAGTAAAAGAGTGTAGGGAAGAAAATATGAACACAGAGATTATAGTAGTTCGGCTTAATCCAAGCCTACGTCCACTGGTAACCCACCGGCTGAATTTCACTATGAACAAAAATGTTGTTACAGTAAAGCTCTTCATTGATTCCACAGTATAGAGACTCTACTACACTTCCTCAAGGTCTCTTAAAGATATAGATTCTCTTTTGCATACAAGATTTCGCTCAACAGTTTAATTGACTAAGAACAAGGAGCTTCAGACTTTGGAATTCTTCTATCGCGCACACACTCAAATAACTAGAACGTCTTCCTTATATACTCCTTTCTGCCATCACACCCGTTGGCACTTACCAAAGGAATTCTTCCAATCTACCCGTTGGATAGAATGAATTAGGAAGATCTTCAAGCTATTTAAGGAATATAACGATAGCCCATCAATCCTGCTTCCCCATACAATCAGGATTTAGGTTTCCATAAGTAGAACCTTCCAAGTATACTTCGCCAATCAAGGGATCTAAATCTCTGAATCAATCTTGATTTGAATAATGGATTCCGACATGTTATATCCAGCCATGAGATTTACTCCAGTCGATAAAGTCAAATCCTTAACTAATCATCCAGTTCTAGATAAGCCTTATTCGATGGTCTAGAAATTGTCAATGAGGATAGACTTTGAGTCTTGAGTCTAGTAATCCGGAGGTCTGCAGACTTTGATGGAAGAGTCTGTAAGTCTTCAAACTAGACTGATGGAAACGTTTTGTCAGCTCCAAAACACTCAATGAAGTTTTCTCCAACAATCTCCCCATTTTTTGGTGACAAAACTTTCCTGTAAATTTGGATAACTTTGACCTGCAAAACATGATTCAAGCAAATATGGATATCTCACAAAAATAAATAGCTCAGTAATAATACTAGAATCTGCATCCACAAAAAGTAGTTTAGCCTTGTAAATGAACAAAGCCATGAGGATATCAATAGTACTTAAGATAAACAAATGTTCAAACAGTCAAATCCAAATCCAGTCCAAATCCAAATCCAAATAGCCAAACACAAAAGTCAAGTCAATCAAACATAATCACACAAAAGTTCAAAAAGTTTCAAAGTTCTAATCAAATCTGCACCACATCTTTCCCCATTTTTGTCATCATTAAAAAGGTAGAGATGAAAAGAGAACGGAATTAAGATGACTTGGGAACACGAACAAGCTGGAAATCTCCCATTGACTGGACAATTCCTTCTAGTTTTTTCAAATCCTCATTTAGTTGCGCCACATCTTCACCCTTGGCATTGGCTTGAACTTGAAGAGCAAAGGCATGAATTTGATCATGCAAAGAAACTGAAGAAGATTGACCTGCATTTTGTAAGTTTTGTACTTTGCATCCCAGAGCATAAATCTAGCCTCTCATCTCCAAAAGAACATCAAGAATTCTGTGAAAGTCAGCCGAATTGTCTGTCTGAGTACTTGCTTCTGCACGATCAGATGGAGTATTGGCAAATGATGGCATTTCAGCATGATCACGCAGATTGGGCAATGAAACCTCATGTCTTTCTTCAGGAAATTGAGTGGTATAGATGTTCTCTGGATCTACTGAAGAACGACTTACTCATTCACTAGTGGCAGGGAATGAGAACATTCCTCTTTTCTCAAGATCTCCCCTGTTTCCATGCCTTCAGTTGGAGAAAAGTGTTCCTTATGCTCTACTTCCGCTTGGTCTTCTCTCTCCTCTTCTTCTTCTTCCTCAATTCTTTCCTCCTTTACATCTCTCTCCTCTGCTTCTTTCTCCAAATCTTCTCTGTCTCCAGTTCTCTATTCTATTTCATCCGTATCTTTTTCTTGTCTCTTCGTTGATTATGGAACAGAACGACTCAAGTTCTTCAATGCCATTGCAGAAATTGTGATATCATTCTCATCCTCTTCATCCTCAATGATAAGTACTCTTCTTTTCTTGGATAGAGCAACCATGGGCTTATTCCCTTTCCTCTTTGCAGCCGAAGAGATGATGAGTCTTGACAGAGGTTTTCTCCTTGAATTGCTCCAACGCATTTTGAGTTCCTTCAGATGCATTTTAGAAACCATTTTTAGTCCTACCACCATTTGATCGCACATTCGAACACAAAGAATCCACGGAGGCTAAACGTTCAAATGTCTGAATAACTTGGTCATAAGTGCTGGGTAAGGAAGTTAACCCTTGTCCTTCACCACTGCCCTGTACATGTGGAACATAATAGTATATGGAAGAGAGAACTTTTTACCAGCATTGATGGCATACATCAACTTTGCCTCCGAGTTTGAAACATCGGTCTTTGAGGTTGATTTTGGTCTAAGACAGTTGATCACTATCTTGTGAAGCAAAATGTTGGACGCATTCATCCTCAAATAGGAAATTTTTCCTTCTGTCCCTCTATCCTTAACAAGCTCCAACGTTGCACGAGCAATAGACACACTGATAGGTTGATATCTCCCTCTTTCAACCCCAATCACATCAATCAATGTATTCATGTCAACCACATAGTCTTGATCTCGAACACTAAAAGAGAATCTATTCGCATCCAAGAAACTAAGATACGAATAGAAATAAGCAGTAAATTCAACATAAGCTTCTGTAGATTCAGAACAAAACTGTTCGAGTTGAAAAAGACTGAATTTTTCTTGCAGATTAACATTCATAGAGTCAAAAAAATCAAATTCCACACTTCTAGGGTTTATTACCCCACGCTTCAGCAACTTAGAGTAGAGTTGCTTGTGTTCCTCCAATCGAAATAAATCTGTCCTTTTGCTTCGAATTTTCGCTGCAACACCCATTCTAGGTTTAAACTGACTATACATCTTGTCATCGTCATTCCCATCTAGCTGACTCAACCCTCCAATACGTGAATCACTCGGGATATTTGCCAATGCCTCTTCCACCGACCCAGCAGGGGCAATTTGCAATCTTTCCATTATGCGTAAAAAGAAAGTTTCATTTATATACCCTTTGTCCTTAAGAAATTCATCAAAGTAGTTCAACGGAGTACCACTCCTCTTCAAAGCACAATATAGCTTATAGGTAAAAGAGGGCTTATGAGTTCTTACAGGCTCTGTGTCTTCAATGATTTCCTCCACTTCTCGATGTGCAACATCCTGAGGTCTAGACGGAGAAGATGAACGCTACTGAGAATGTTATGGGCTCTGTTGCTGTCTAGGAGATTCTTCTTCTTCGGTTAGATCGAAGTGCGTAGGCCCCTTATGCATTTGTTGTGGTCCCCTGTTCGCGATCCTCGAAGACTTCCTTTGAGACGACATCTTGCACAGTCTTTAAGAGATTCCAAGCTTGTTTCCCAAGAAAGATGAAAACTTTTTCGAGGATTAAACAAGAGAAGAAGATAGAAGTGGAAGATCGGTGCTCTCTTTAGGGTTTTTGTGAGTAAAAACGAAGAGAAACCAACAGTATATAAGGCGAGTTCAAAGCAAGATATGTGAACTGTCATAAAAAAATATATAAAAATACCTTTTAAAAACAAATAACTGCCTTTTGGATAAGCTGTCATTTCAAAAATCACTTCTTTTCCGAAAAGGTAGGTTTGCAATAATTACGAAAACTAGGGAATAACACCAATCAATTTCGAATGATCGTACCTTTTAAGATTTGATCCGAGAAATAAATTTCTAAAATAGAAATAACTTACAGTCGTAGATCTTGATTGTTCGAGACTCGAGAGCCTTAAGACTTTTAGTGTTGAGTCTAAACTTCCTCAGACTTTAAGATATTGAGTCTGGAACGAATAACTTCAAATTGATTTTTCTCCAAAGGCTTTGTAAATATATCCACCAGTTGATTCTTTGAGTCAATAAACCGAATCAAAACTTATCCATTTTGAACTTGATCTCTAATGAAGTGTTGTCAAATCTCTATATGTTTTGCCCTTGAGTGAAGAATCGGATTCTTGGTGGGATTGATTGCGCTGGTGTTGTCACATTTGATTTCAGTGCATGAATCTTCAATTTCAAAATCTCTGTTGTTTTATCCACATAATTTGTGAACAACAACTTCCAAGAGCTACATATTCTGCTTCTGTTGTAGAAAGAGCTACTATACTTTGCTTCCTCGAAAACCAAGATATTGTCCTGTTTCCAAGTAGTTGATAGGTGCCCGAGGTGCTCTTTCTATCAACTCTGCATCCAGCTAGGTCTGCGTCTTATTATCCAAGAAGAGTAAAGTCTCATTCTTTAGGATACCGAGACCCAAGTTTGAAGTTGAGATAATGTATTTGATAATACGCTTTGCAGCAATTAAATGAGATTCTCTAGGGTCTGATTGAAACTTGGCACAAATGCAAACACTAAACAAAATGTCAGGTCTAGAAGCAGTAAGATAAAGAAGTGAACCAATGATACTCCTGTATAGCTTCTGGTCAACTTTCTTTCTTCCTTCATCTTTGTCCAACTTCAAGGAACTTAACATTGGTATATCAGTCTTTTTGCAATTCTCCGGTCTAAACTTTTTGACAAGATCGTTGGCATATTTTTCTTGAAGAATAAAAATTCCTTCCTTCAGCTATTTCACTTGAAGCCCGAGAAAGAAGGTTAGTTCACCCATCATGCTAATTTTAAATTCATCCTACATAGATTTAGAGAATTTCTTGCATAGACTTTCAATAGAAGATGCAAAAATAATATCATAAACATAAATTTGAACAAGTATAAAACTTTTGATTTCACTTTTAATAAACAATGTAGTATCTACTTTACCTTTGACAAAGCTATTTTGAATTAAAAACTTACTTAATCTGTCGTACCAAGCTTGATGCGTTTGCTTTAAACCATATAGAGCATTTTTCAGTATGAATACAAAGTCTGGTTTCCTTGGGTCTTCAAAACCGGGTGGTTGTTCCACATAAACTTCCTCTTGGATAAATTCATTAAGGAAAGAACCTTTGACGTCCATTTGGAATAACCTGAAATTATTATGACAAGTAAAAGCAAATAATAATCTAATTGCTTCTAACCTTGCTACTAGCGCATAAGTCTCATCATAGTCTATCCCTTCTTCTTGCGTATATCCCTTTGCCACGAGTCTTACTTTGTTTCTTGTGACCTTTCCTTTCTCGTTCATCTTACTCCTGAAAACCCATTTAGCTCCAATGATAGACTTACCTTTCGGTTCATGAGTCAATTTCCAAACATCATTAATGCTAAATTGTCTGAGTTCTTCTTGCATAGCTTCAATACAGCTTTCATCAGTTAAAGCTTCTTCTATGCTCTTGGGTTCTATTTCATAAATAAGAGCCACGGCACTAGACTCTTTCCACCTTTTGGATCTTGTGTGGATTCCTTCATTAATATCACTAATGATGAGATCTTTGGGATGACTGGACTTATGCTTCCTGTTGCTGGTTGATTTGTCAAACTGTTGATCTTTTTCCTCATTTGAATCTTTGACGATCATTTGTTGTTGGTCTTCTGAAGTCTAAGCTGCTTCTAGAGATTTAGACTTTGTAGAGTCTGGAGCAGGTTCAGGTTCTTCAAGTTGAGTTTGAATTGCTTCATTTTACATAGAGTCTTGAAATTTGACATTCATTGATTTCTCCACAGATTAAGTCTTTTTATTGTATACTCTGTAAATTTTGCTTGTGATAGAATAACCAAGGAAAATAGCTTCATCTGATTTTTCTCCAACTTACCAGCTCGATCATTTGCATTTTTCAATATAAAACATTTACATCCAAACACATGAAAATATGAAACAATGGGCTTCTTTCCTTTAAATAACTCATAGGGAGTTTTCTCCAGAATAGGCCTTAGAAAAACTCTATTAATAATATAGTATGCTGTAGAAACTGCTTCAGCCCAAAAACGTGGAAAGATGTTGCTTTCAATTAGAAGAGTTCTGGCCATTTCCTGAAGCGATCTATTCTTTCTTTCCATGACTCCACTTTGCTCTGGAGTATACGGAGAAGAGAACACATGTTGAAAACCAGATTCATTACAAAATCTTGTAAAGTCTTGATTTTCAAATTCGCCTCCATGGTCAGTCCGTATACTTGAAATAACATACTCTTTCTCATTTTGGACCTTTTTAGCAAACTTTTTAAAGTAAGAAAAGGTTTCGGACTTACTTACCAAAAAATATACCCGAGTGAATCGTGAGTAGTCATCCACAATTACTAGGCAATATTTCTTACCTCCAATGCTCTGAGTTCTAGTTGGTCCAAAGAGATCCATATGCAGAAACTGCAGTACACGATTAGTGGAAACTTGATTATTGGTTTGAATGAGTTTATTACCTGTTTTTCCAACTCGCATGGTGTGCATAGATCAGTCTTTTGGTATGACAGATTAGGTAGACCACGAATAAGCTTCTTTGCTGAAATTTTGGCTATTTGCTTTATGTTGATGTGCCCAAGTTTTCTGTGCCATAAGTTTGCTTCTTCTTAAATTGAGATTAGACATTGGGTTTCATCTGATTTGACATCCAAGAGGTAGATATTTCCATGTCTTCGACCTGTGAAAGACTGAGAGGAGTCTTTACTTGTTGCTAAACATATTCCTTCTTAAAAGTTGATTTTGAAACCGGTGTCGCATAGTTGACTAATACTTAGCAAATTGTAGTTGAGTCCTTCCACTAAGGAAACATTACTGATCGTGAGGCTTCCAATCTTTACAATTCCAAATCCCACAATTTTTCATTTGTTGTTTTCTCCAAATGAAACTTTTCGACCATTAACTTGAACAAGCTTTATGAAGCAATTTGAACCTCCTGTTATATGTCTTGAGCATCCACTATCCAGGTACCATTTAACCTTTTTCTTGATAGTGACCTGCATTTAGAAAAGAGACTCAAGCTTTCTTTGGTACCCATATTTTCTTAGGTCCATTGGTGTTAGTATGATATACGGTTTTTGCCTATACTTTCTTAACAAGTTTCCAAACCATATGACATTCTTTCTCAAAATGATTTGAGCTATTACACTTAGAACATCTAAGAGCACTTTGCGGCCCCCTCTTGGTTTTACAAAAACTTTTTAGAAATGATTTTTGTAAGCATCTCTTGTAGGTCTTTGTTTAATTCTATCATTTACTTTAGGAAAATCAATTAAATGAATGGTTTCAACAATCATTCCTAAACCTGATTTGTTGAAGTAAGGTCTTTGTGCTGCAATAATTTTTTCAAGTTTCTCAGATCCTATAGAAAATCTTTTAAAAATATTTGAGATATCATTTTTCAAGAATGCATTTTCTTTTGAAAGATTATCTTCATTTTCTATCAAAACATTTTCCTATTGTTTTAGTGCATAATTTTTTCTTTTAAGTTCGGAAATCCTTTTAAGAGAAGTTTTGAGACTAAGACACAATTCATCAATGTATCTAGAGACTTTAATAGGGATTTTTAAATTACTTACCTCAATTTCACTGTCTGAATATGAGTCTTTCTCGAAGTCGACTCGAGTCTCGATTGTGCCATGAGACAAATATTGGCATAATCATCATCACTTTCTTCACATTGTGTCGCTCCAAGTTTCTGCTTTGAGTGCCTTTCAATATTTCTCAACTTTTCCTTTCTTTTTCTTGAAGGGGATAGTTGGGTTTGATATGTCCATTTTTCTTACATTCAAAACAGACTACATCTCTATTGGATTCATCATCCTCAACAGACTTACTCTGTTGCTTTTAAAAACTTTGTTTCTTTGGATTGAATCTTCTTCTCTTTTTGTTTAGCTTTCTGAATCTTCTTATCATGAGAGCGAACTCTTCATCATCCATATCGTCTTCAGAATCTGTGAAATCGGAATCATCATTAGATTTTAATGCAATGGATTTCTTACCTTTATGATCTTCATCTTCGTTGATTTGCTCCACTTCATAAGACTAAAAAGTCCCAACCAATTCATCAACAGAAAGTGGCATAATTCTTTGTGTCTCCCTTATTGAGATTTTTATGTAATTTCAGTCCTTGGAGAGTCCACGCATAAGCTTATTTACTTTCATGGGATCAGAAATTGGTTGACCTTGATTTTCAAGACCATTCACGATTTCCTGTAAAATGACTAAACATGTCAGTGATAGATTCTCCTGATTTCATTTTGAATACTTCGCATTGACAGAGCAGAATGTTGATTCTAGTTTCTTTCACTCGATCAATTCCTTTATAGGTGATGTGTAATCTATCCCAGACTTCTTTAGCTATAGCACAAGAAGATATTCTGTTATATTCAGTAGGTGATAATGCATAATATAAAGAATAAATTGCTTTTGCATCAAGAGCTTGTCTCTTGGTTATCTCTTCTTGAGTCATCATGCTAGACTCCACGGCTTCTTTTCCTTTTTCTAAGACAAGTGCAGCTTTAGGAATGATTCCTTTTTTCTACCACATCTCATTCCGAAGGATCCTTTGATCTTAAGAATGCTTTCATCTTGTTTTTCCATATGTTGTATTCCTTCCCATCAAAATAAGGCGGTCTGGAATTGCTTTGCCCTTCCACCAGTCCTGGAGCCAATATACTAGCCGTGGATCTTTAACTCTGAAGTAAAACACTTCAATTCAAGTGAGTACACAAGCTCTGATACCAATTGTGAATGCTAGTACAAGCACCTAGAGGGGGGTGAATAGGTGTAAAAATAATTTTATGAAATAAATGTGAAGCATTACTCAACAATAGATTATGAAAAGGAAATTTGTCTCTTGTAACCAAAATGAATTATGATCAAAGTAAAAGAGCGTAGGGAAAAGAATATGAACACAAAGATTATAGTGGTTCGGCTTAATCCAAGCCTACGTCCACTCTTCCGCCCTAACAGCCCACCGGCTGGATTTCATTATGAACAAAAAAGTTGTTACAGTAAAGCTCTTCCTTGATTCCATAGTGTAGAGACTCTACAACACTTCCTCAAGGTCTCTCAAAGATATAGACTCTCAATTGCATACGAGATTTCGCTCAATAGTTTAATTGACTAAGAACAAGGAGCTTCAGACTTTGAAATTCTTCTATCACGCACACACTCAAACAATTGGAACATCTTCCTTATATACTCCTTTATGCGTTCATACCTGTTGACACTTACCAAAGGAATTCTTCCAATCTACCCGTTGGACAGAATCAATTAGGAAGACCTTCGAGCTATTTAAGGAACATGACGATAGTCCATCAATCCTACTCGTTCATACAATCAGAATCTAGGTTTCCACAAATAAAACCTTCCAAGTATACTTCGCCAATCAACGAATCCAATCCCTAAAGTAATCTTGATTTGAATAATGGATTCCGACATGCTATATCCAGCCAGGAGATCTACTCTAGTCGATAAAGTCAAATCCTTAAAGAAACATCCAATTCTAGATAAGCCTTCTTCGATGGTCTAGAAACTATCAATGAGAATAGACTTTGAGTCTTGAGTCTGGCAATCCAGAGGTCTTCAAACTTTGATGGAAGAGTCTGCAAGTCTTCAGACTAGACTGATGGAAACGTTTTGTTAGCTTCAAAACACTCAAGAAAGTTTTCTCCAACAACCTCAAGTGACTATGGCCTTGGCTTGCACCATTGCTTAGGTTACGCAACCCAAGGTGGCATTCATCGACCTTTGTCCAACTCCTCTATGTAAACTGCGAGGAAGATGAACAAAGCAAAAGTGAATTAAAAATATTGTTAAATCTAAGACTTGCATTTCGAGAATGCCAGCACTCCAAACCACCTTTTAAAGACCTTTAGAAATGTTATTATATTTTCCTAAAAGTCTCCAAAAATTTTGTCAAACAATATTTCCATTTGCCCAGGGACTTTGGGAAAGTGTTCTGAAATGCACCCTTACTTTGTTTCTCTACATTTAGTTGTAAATGAAATTTTATTTAGGAATATCATATTTGCATTGAATAAAAGATAGTTCATGTTATGAATTGTATATGAATTGACCTAATAGACAACCAAGCTTTGTTAGAGTGTGGCTCAAACTCCATAGGGGGCAATGTATCCATGACACTAAAGGGTTTTTATAGTTTGAGCTCAAACTATATCAGTTATGACACAAATATTCTAATATTTATTTTGTGTCAAAAAAACTGTAATTGTGACATAATTACTTTAAATTTTTTTCTTTTGCGACACAAAAATATTTAAATTTATAAATGTGTGACATATATATCATTTATTTCAATGCCGTCCTCACATAAGTTGGAGGTTTTTTTATAGGCCGTTTTTTTATAGGCCATTTGTGTCCCAATGGATAAGTTGAGGATTTTTATGATACAAAAAAAGTTTTGGGCATTTTTTACCACAATAGTTATAATTTGAAGTTTCTTGTGGTATTAACCCTAAAGACTAAATCGAACTAGATGTATTATTTTTAAGGATTTTGAATGTATCCCTAGACATTTGATAAGACATAATTAATTATGTTTTGAAACTTGACATTTCTATTTATTACATCATAAAAAGAGAATCTATTTTCACTCTTCAATGTTTTTAAACAGGTTTTGAACATTGATTCCTCCAATTTGGATACTTGTGGTGTCTTTAAGGCACTGAAAATCCTTTTTACTGAAAAAAAGTGTCAAAAGTACTTTAAAAAACCAAATGGTTGGGAAGCCCTTTCAAAACGATTATTAGGTATACTTAATATAAAAATATCTTTATCTTTCATACGTGGGTTACACGCGACACAAGAATAATAATCTATAGGTAGTTACAATATTTTCTTAAATTTTTTTGTTGGAGAAAGAATTTATTTTGATCCTTGATTGATTCCTAATTGCGATTCCGATCTCGTAGATGATACATCAAACCAAGGGCATGGAATATTTCAAGGAAGACAATATTACGTGTATTCTTTCCTTCTTTTATTTCTTGTATTATACATACAGCATAAGGCTTGTACAATGGACAGATTAATAAAATACAAAACACATTACTCCACATTGCGTGTCATGGTATCAGAGCCAAACCCAACTTCCGCAAAAAGTCTTCTAAGTTGCCCCTGATCGTCTTCTAGTTTGTTGTTGCAAATCATATCTTGCAAAATAGATTAGCACCTCGGGTTGGAATTCGGTTTTATTTAGTATGTAGAATCCAATCAACAAAGGTGGCCAAGATCCGACCCTACCTACAGGGGAGGAGTCGTCCAACCAAACATCTGAACAGATTGATCAAGCATATGAAGAGAGAGAGTCTACTCCAGGTCCTGTTCTAATCACGGCATATCTCCCTTCGCTTGCTCAATGGCAATTCATGCCATGGATTTCAGTCCAGGGCCCATGGGCTAACGGTTTCAATCAGCAGTAGGTGGGTTACAGCCCACCTAGATAGGAGACCAATTCGGGGCTCCACCCAAATAGAGATCCCACCGAGTTCTTTGGGTCACAAACCCGAATCGACCCGAGAGGGACAAATCCCTACCCGGGTCCTCAACCCGGCTTTGCATCGTTTGTCCTTCCAGCCATCGGTGGCCGACCAAAATCAGGCGACCCTCTTTACACATCACCAGTAGATGGGTCGGAGCTACGGCTGATTTCGCTTCAACTCAACGGACCCGAACACTATTCTTCTTGGGCGAGAGACTTCTGGCGAGCCCTCATAATCAAGAATAAGGATGGGTTCATCGATAGAATCGTCCCTTTCCCAGCCGACAACCAAATGCAACGACATTGGCGCAAATGCAACCAACTTGTTCGCACTTGGATCCAAAATTTTGTGGCCCCCAAGGTTGTGGTCGGACTTCCACGATCGAAGACTCGAAGGTCATGTGGGAAAACATTTGGGAAACGTATGGGAAACTCGATCAAGTTAAAACAATTTCTCTCGCCCAAGCCCTCTCGGAAACGAAACAAGGGAACCTCTCGGTTACCGTTTGTTTTAATTGTCTCTCAAAGACTGTGGAATGAACTTGAAGCGGCGAAGAACAACTCGAATGGCCGAAGGCGACCCTTCAACAGTACCAAAAAATCAAGGAGAGGAAGAAGACAACTCGGTTTCTTCTAACCCTAAACAAAAGTTACATATCGTTTCGCTCGCAGATTCTTGCAATGGATCCCATACCTACACTTGGATGAATTTTCCAATTAGCTATCCAAGAAGAAAACTAGCGGCTTGCGACCACAAGATATGAGAAAGGAGGAGAGGGCGTGGCTTTAGCTGCACCGACGAGACTCTTGGACCGATCTCGTGGTGGTTTTCGACCATCACATCAAGGATAGAGCTTCGAGGGACCTCCTGTTGCGAATCATCTTCGCTAGGAAGAAGAAGGTCATGTAAACCCTAAAGGATTGCAGTTCAATGGCCCAAATCAAAGCCATAGATCGGACAGCTCTTTTCTCTCTCGCACCGATAGTGGAGATCAAAGACGTAGGTGTGGATTGGATGGCCAGCACTTATCCCGATCTAACAGCTCAGATCTTAAGTAGGGGCGCATATTGGACTACTCTTACGGGACCGGATCAAATGGTTTTGTATCACAAAAAGTAGGGGCACAAAATTCTAAATCTAAGGGTAAGTATTGTGAATATTGTCGACGCCCACATCATACCATTGAAACATGCTGGAAATTACATGGAAAGCCCACTAACAAAGAGAAAAGAGAAAAAGAAATTTCTGTTTATCAGGTATCAAGAATTGATAAAGCTCATCAGCCAATCACTCAAAATCAGTATCAGCATATCATGAAGGCCTTTGCGTCAATTAAAGACAGTTGATAAATCAACAAATTTCTCAGGTACTTCATTATGTAAGCCCAAAAATTAAGTTGATGCATGGATTATTGATTCTGGCGTCAGTGACTACATAATTTGTGATGAGTGCTTATTTTCTGATATTCATAAAAAAATCTCATTCTCCTGTATCGATTCGTCTCCCAAATGGGAATATCATCGATGTCACAAAAGTTGGTACTGTCCATTTAAGCCCACGTATTACTCTTAATAATGTTCTTTATCTCCCTAAATTTGAATTCAATCTCATATCAGTTTCCAAAGTTTGTCAAGATAATTCCTGCCGTGCCAATTTCAATTCCAAAAATTGTTTCTTTCAGGACCTTTCGATTGGGAAACTGATGGGCTTGGGGAGTATGATAGAAGGGCTATATTTTTTAATTAACTTTCCAAGAAATTTTAATTTATTGAATGCAAGCATTTCATGTAATGCTGCTGCTAGTAATAAAATTTCTCTTTCTCATAAACGTTTGGGACATAGTGCTCGTTTCCCTTGTCCTAATTGCAAAATATGTCCTTTGGCAAAACAATCACGAGCACCATTTCCAACTGTGTTACTTGGGCCACTGACTTCTTTTCCTTAGTTCATATGGACATTTGGGGTCCTTATCACATTCCACATTGCAATGGATCTCGATTCTTCCTCACCATCATGGATGATTATTCTTGTGCTACTTGGGTGTTTCTCATGTAATCCAAGAGCCAAACCTTTTCTTATCTATCAAAATTCTTCTCCATGATTAAAACTCAATTTGATAAACCTATTCAAAGAATTCGCACGGATAATAGATGCGAATTTTTCTCTATCAAGTGTCAATCTTTTTTGTCTTCACATGGACTACTTCATGAAAGTTCTTGTACATACACTCCCCCAACAAAATGGGATTGTAGAACGCAAGCATCGACATTTTCTTGAAGTAGCCCAAGCACTAAAATATCAAGCTTCCATTCCTGAAATTTTTTGGAGAGATTGTGTGGTCACGGTAGCCTATTTAATCAATCACATGCCAACTAGAATTCTTAATGGGCGCATGCCATTTGAAATGCTTTTTGGGAAACAACCAAATATTGATCATCTTCGAGTTTTTGGTTGTCTCTGCTATGTAACAAATGTGGGCCATAAAGATAAATTGGATCCTAGAGCTCTTCGATGTGTTTTTATGGGATATCCTACTCTACATAAGGGTTACCAGGTTATGGAGATATCCACAGGTCATTTTTTTGTTTGCCAAGATGTTATCTTCCATAAGGATATATTCTCCATCCAAGAAACGAGGTCTACACATGAGCCATCGACATCTACATCAAATCATCGGCAATTCTTATCGGGATATTCCTATGGCATCCCAAAATTCAAGTCATCCTCTAGAGAAATTAAAGCCTATAATTAGGTAATGAAATTACCTATGGTCTATGTGTTAGCCATTAGTTTTCTTAAGGCTAGGTGTTATTGTGCTTGTGTTTATGAATTTTTGAATTTAGGACTATAGGATAGATTAATAATCTATGCTTGGCCATGCACTTTATAAATGAAATTTCAATAAATGAAATGTTGAAAGACTTGGGCCATGTGGAAAATTTAAAGTTTAAAATATTTATAAAAGAAATTCAAAAAAAAAAAAAGGAGAGAAAAAGGGGATTAAATTCGAATGGGCCTTGGACCCATTGGCCTAAAGCTTGGTGGGCCAAGCTAGTCGACCCAAGAAGGGAGTTCGACCAGCCCAAGGAGGAGTGGCCGGATGGCCCAAGCCCAAAGCCCAACTCCAAAGCCCATCTTGCATGGATCAAGACAATTGGCAAGGAGAAGGCCATGCATTGGCCATGGTAGAGGCAAGGTAATCATGAGCTTTAGGGAAATAAAAGGGGAGAAGAGAGAGAAGGTGGCCGGTTTTGCTTCATTCGGCCGAGAGAGAGGGTGAGAGAGAGAGAGAGAAATCGCGAGAGAGAGGGAGAGACCGAGAGGGAGAGGAGGCGGAGCCGAGGAGGAGCCGCCGTGTCCCGCCGTCCGTTCGCCGTGTACGCCGCCGTTCGTCGTCGACCGTCCATCCTAGAGGCAAGTGGAGTCCTTAACTTCTCTTGCATGTTTGTTTTGTTGGTTGCATGTTCGATTTTAGGTGTTATTTGTGCGAAAAACTGAGGTAAGGGTTGTTTATTTTCAAACCGTGTGACTGTTCTTGTTCGGTTTGTGGGAGTCAGTAGCTTGTTTGAGCTTGCATGTGTGTTTGGAGTTCGATTTTGGCTTTGATGTCTTCATGAAAGTTGTAGCTAACGTCTTGTAATATAACAAACTGAAATTTCATGGAAAATGATGGAGCTATGAGGGGTTAAAGTTCTATTATACGGAGACCCTAGATCTGTGAAGTTTTCACTGACTTCTTGCTGGATTCTTGTTTGTATGTTGATTTCTGTTGAAGATTTGACTTTGATGTCTTCATGAAAGTTGTAGGTAACACCTTAAAATACAACATACTAAAATTTGAAGCAAAACGAACAAGTATAGCTTGGTGAATCGGCTAGATCTTAGTAACGATGGTTCTGGTGAAGTATTCCGAGACACCTGAGACTTCATGGACTTAAATGGTGACCATACTTTAATTATTTGACCTATATCTCTCATGAAACTTGTAGAGGACACCTTGGTACATAACATACTCAAATTTCAGAGGAAACGAAAGAAAATAGATGGGTGAAATCTTAATATTTCGGAGATGTGTATTCTGGACGACGCGGTAGTGGTTCCAGAGGTTTTGTGGGGTTGTATAAATTAATCTAAAAATAATTTGGCTTAGAGTTCTGCATGAAAAATGCACGAAAATGTGTTGGCTATCACCCTGTAAAATTTTGTAATTGTTAGAGGCCATATGAGTATTTTAATCGAATTTATTTGGAAACTGTGCGTTCTGGTCATTATCCGAGTATCATGTGCTATTTTGTGGAAATTGTGAAATTATGTGAAATTCGAGTTGGCCATGAATTTTGCATGAAATTTGTTATCCTATTGGCTTGTTTAATGATTGTTTGAATATTATGATTTTGGGAAAATCATAGATATTAAATTTAATATTTATTTATGAAAATAAATAATAATAATAATAATAATAATAATAATAATAATAATAATAATAATAATAAAAAGATTATTTTATTGGCCATGAATTCCATTGAGTTTATTATGCATTGTTATATGACATTGGTGTATGTATGATCATAAATTGTGATGCATGTGTGAATCATATGCCATGTAATAATGAGATTAAAAGGATGGTGAATGTGGAAAATGATATGTGAGTAAGAGGTTGTGGTGGAGGATGATGGCCGGAATGTACAGAGATGCATTGCCGGATTTCCCCGGGAGTGTCGAGATGCCCGGTGGTATACGGTACGTAATTCCAAGGGAGGCCTGGTGGTATGTCGGTACATAATTCCAGAAGCCCTGTCGGAGGTCTTTGCCCGAAGGGAATGCCTCGCGATACCAGGATTTGGGTGCAAGATGCCCGGCTAGAAGGGTACCGGATGTCCGGTTGTATCTTGGATACATGCCCGGAGGTTCCTCGTGATGCTAGTTGGGATGCGAGATGCCCGGAATGTGGGGGGCCGAATGCCCGATTGTATCTTGGATACATGCCCGGAGGTTTTTCTCGCATGGGATGCAAGTGTAAAATATGAGATAAAATTGATGAATCGAGGAAGGGTGATGTGGTGATCAAATTTAAAGATAAAGATGAAAATTAATTTGTGGCATGATATGGTATGATATGCATGATGATATGCATGATGATGGTGATGATATGTGATGTGATATGATATGATGATCACCCATGGTATGATATGCATGATGATGGTGATGATATGTGATGTGATATGATGATCACCCATGATATGATATGCATGATGATATGCATGATGATAATGATGATATGTGATGTGATATGATGATGACATATGCATGATGATATGCATGATGATGGTGATGACATGTGATGTGATATGATGATCACCCATGGTATGATATGCATGATGATATGCATGATGATGATGATGATATGTGATGTGATATGATGATCACCCATGGTATGATATACATGATGATGATGATAATATGTGATGTGATGATGTCATGATAAGGATGACATGTATGATATAATGATGCCATGATGATGATTATGATGATGACATATGATGATATAATATGCATGATGATAAGGCATGATGATGCATGATAGTATTTACGCATGGCTGTAAGGTAAGTTACGCCTGCAATGCATGTATGATTTGTATGATGCATTGAGTGGCTATTGGATTCCTTTATCTGCTGAGTAGTTGTACTCACCCCTTTTGGGGATAACATTTCAGATTAATAGATGGATTGAGCGGTTGGATATGACCGCAAGGGGAAGGATAGCAAAGGAGGGAACTTTTGGACGCCGACACTGATCGATGGACTTTAAATGTATGATTGTTGGAAGAGACGTCGGTCATCTTTTGAGATATAGCCAAGTATAGAAAGACTATGGCATTTTGATGTACCGATGAATGATGTCCATCTGCTCTATGTAAATAAACGTGTTCAGTTTTAACTTATGTAAGATATTTAGTTGGTGTGCATCGATTTCTGAATGTAGGGAAGGGAATTGTTGGATATGCTTCCGTTATGTAAATTGCGCAAGGGACCGTGAATAAAAGATGTAAACCCCCATGGTTGTATGGACCCGCTGCAACTAAAAATGGTATCAGAGTGACTTGTTATTTGGGAAAGAAAAAGGAAAAGCGAACTGTGGTGACTCTAGTGGATTGGGGGCCGTCGAGGGGTGCCACGGCCTGTTTTGGTATCAGAGCTATGGTTCATTTGGAGTAATAAGGAGCCTCAGATGGAAATGAGGATAGAATGATGCACACCATAGGATACTAACTTGAATGGTTGACTAACTTTGAACAACGGGTGATGAGTATTCACTCGTAGATCCCTAGTAGTTAATTTTGAGTTGTCTTTAGGTACTTGTAACATGTATATGTTACTTATGTAGTAGTTGTAGTAGTAATTGCTTTGAATGGAGATAGTGAGTCTCAGATTATTCCTGAGGCAATGCTTGGAAATTGCAGGAAAGTCATGGTGCGAGCTGGAAGTGCTCATCCATCGAGGGCTGAAGCCTCTGCTGCAAGGGCTGAACCTCGAATGGAAGACATCCTGCGGGCGTTGGCCAATATTGGAAATTTGATGGATAGACAAGCGTAGCAACAACCCGGAGTGGAACGTCGCCCTCAGGGACTGGTGGAACAATTCCTAAAGTTGAAACCACTTAAGTTTAGTGGGATGGGAAGTCCTGAGGAGGTGGAACAATGGATCGATGGAATGGAACGAATTTTCCGGTTGTTGGACTGCAGTGATGCTGAGAGAATAGTTTTAGTAGAGTACCAGTTTGAGGGAAATGCAAAGTTTTGGTGGAGAGCTTCGAAGGATACAATCTTTCCACCAGGTACTGATGTGAACTGAGATGAGTTTGTTAGGGCTTTCAATAGGAAGCATTTCTCTAATTGTGCTAAGGATAGGAAGATCACTGAATTTGTTCAGTTAGAACAAAGGGAGCTGACAGTAGACTAGTATAAGGCAAAATTTTCTGAATTGTCTAGGTATGCTCCTAGGTTGGTTGAGGATCGAGAGGAAAAGGCTAAGAGATTCCTGAAAGGATTAAGGACTGATATTAGAAAACAACTAGTGCCTCTAAATATAAGGGATTATAATGAGATTTATGAGAGGGCACAGTTGGTGGAGCAAGAGTTAGTAAGAGAGCAATCAGAATCTAAGGGACAAATGACCTTTAATGATGTCCGAAGGGGTAAGAGACCTTATCCTGATCAAGGTCAGCCCTGGGAATCTAAGAAGAGGAATAATTTTAGGAATTCTAGAAAGGTCAGGAGTGGCCCGATTCTAGGAAGAGTACCCTACCAGGGTAACATTTGTCAGAGATGTGGTGGACAATATGGACCAGGACCCTGTAATGATCGATTGAAATGTTTTGGCTGTGGGCAGAGAGGTCACTTTAAGAAAGACTGTCCACAAAAGAGGTTGCAGCCAAATGTTAGCTCGGTGCGACAAGTACAACAAAGTACTATTGGACCAAATCCACTAAGGAATCCACAGAGGCTACCACCACAAGGAAGGGTGTATGCGGTCACTCAAGAGGAAGCAAGAGCTTCCAAAAGTGTTATCTCAGGTATGATTTTGATAGGGGGATAAGAAGGTATATGCATTATTTGATGTGAGTGACATGCATTCATTTGTGTCCGAAAAATATAGATGATTGTGAGGAGTAGGAACAAGTCTCTAGATATGCCTCTTCATATATCTACATCGCTGAAAGATGTGTTATCTACGTTGGCATGTGAGATGAGTGAGATAACCCTAGGGGAATGAGATCTGGAAATGGACTTGATAGTAATAGTTATGTATGACTTTGATGTCATCGTAGGAATGGACTAACTCCGTAAGCAATGGACTAGGATGATTGATATCCTGAGATGGTACTTGCCCGTGTGCTAAAGATAAAACCGTGAGGCTAAGAATGGGATAAGCCAAAACGGATAATAACTCTGTAAGTTAATCCCTATTGAAACGAGACCCTTTAGTAGATGTGTAGTTCGAGTTCGAACCAGGCGAAAGCTAGTGTACCTGTAACGTCCCAGTTTGATGAGGGCGAGGAGTGGACGCCAAGGTCAGAGGACCTGAACAAGGAGCGGCTCCTGGCAGGCTTCTAGAATGGCAAAAGGGGACAAGAGTGAACCGAACTATGAACTGAGCTGGAAAGGTAGTGTTTCTGGGATAATTTTATCAGAGTGGTTCAGCGGAAGCATAATTAAGCCTGTAGAACTCTTGTTGTGAAAAAGAAGGACAAGTTGATGCATTTGTGCATTAATTATAGGCAATTGAATCAAGTGACAGTTAAGAATAAGTATCATTTACCTAGAATTGATGACATATTCGACCAACTGCAAGGAAGTTTGGTCGTTAATTGACTTGAGATCAAGATATCGATTAAGGATTAAGAAGGAAGACATTCTTAAGACCGTGTTTAGGACTCGTTATGGACACTATGAGTTCCTGGCTATGCTATTTGGATTGACGAATGCCTTAGCTGCATTCAGGGATTTAATGAGCAGGATACTTAAGCTTTATTTGGATTAAATTGTGATTGTTTTCGTTTGATGATATCCTGGTATATTCTAAAGTACCTAAAGAGCATGCGTAGCATCTAAGCGTAGTGTTGCAAGCAAGGCTTAAGAAGTGAATTATGAAGAGTGAGATATGAATTTGAGGATTAAGTTATGATCATTTGAGCTAAGTAGCGACTTCCTATTTGAGGATTTCATTGGAAGTCTTGATGCATTACATTGAGGTATTTAATATGTATAGATTGATCTTGGAAGTCATGAGTTTGAGTGGTCATATGAGACACGAAATTATTTGTGGTTTATATATTGGAATAATAGGTTTAATTGACGATGATCAACTTTTAATTTTAGGTGATGATCCCAGTTTGAAAAAGGTTTGGTGGAATTAGTGAACATGATCATTTGTGGTTATAGTCTTTCCAAGATAAGATGGTGGAAGTTCAAATTGTGGATTTGATGAAAGATTAGTCTAAGTGATGATCATTTAGGATAAGATATGAGATATACTCGGTGGAAACTAGACAAGTTTTATTTTGGTGGATTGTCGATCTTTGAATTGAATGAGTCTTGGTGGACTATTGATATTTGAACTGAATGAATGGTATTATATTTTAGGCTTGAATCTATGTTGCGGTGAATGCATAGTGAATGTCTTTGTTGGACTGAACCAAATGAGTTATTGGTGGTGTTGATTTTGATGATTCTAGGCTTGAATTGGTGGTGACTAAGGTATAGGAATGATTCGGCTAAATGGTGTGTTAGATTGGAAATACTTGAGTTTGGATGTTTTCAAAGCTCTAAGATTTTATATGCAAACTACCTTGAAAATCTTAAGGTCGGGACTGAGTTTGATGACTCGCCGATGCGTTGATTTCGATATTTCAAGAAAGGCTTAGGATTTTGGTATTTCAAAGTTTTTAGTTTCAAAAATCTTTATGACAGGACCAATATTATTGATTTGCTGAACTATGATTTTCAATACTTCAAGAAATGCTTATGGTTTTTGGATAAAATTATCACCTGTACATTCCAAGTTTTGAACTCCAATCGAAAAGCAAATTTTGATTGTGAGCTGTTTTAGAAAATCTCTTAAATTTCATCAAAATTTATGAGTACTGTGACACCGTGCCCAAATGTTTTAAGAAATGTTTTCTATTTTAAAGATTTATGAACTTTTTTATAGAAAACATTCCAACCCATTGGAGTTGGGATTAAGATTGGAATTTGCCAACGTGCCGATTTAAATTTACTAAGGGTTTTGATAAAGTATTTTCTTTCGCGCCGCGATGCAAGTGTGACTCGAGGTTTTACATGTGAATTCCAAAAAACATTTGGAAATTTAAACATGAACATGGATTTTATGGAATTGGTATCATGCTTTGATTTTGTGAATTGGTTTCAACGATATGAGATTTACCTATTTTCAAAGACTATTACTATTATATTGTTGTGTTTTTGAAATCCCTATTTTGCATTATTTGATATCATGAGGTGGAATTTTCAAGAACTCAAAGGATTTTCCACATTGGTGATTTGAAAACGTTTTGACATGGAAATGACATATGATTTCAAAGCTTGCTGTTATCGTTGAATGCTTTTGAAAACCTCAGTTTGTATTGTTTGATTTCATGAATGAAGATTCTCAAGCATTCAAAAGAAATTTCGGATGTGGTTATTGTTTTAAAACTATTTTTGGTGTTGAGATAAATTAAGATGTGTTAAGAGCTTGCATCCTTAACTTTAGAGGAAGTATCAACCCGACCCTAGTTGCATACTCGATCATGAAGCCATCAAAGTGGATGAGAAAGTAAGGTATATCGAAGAGCCTGTGTTGATATTGGATCGGAAGGAACAAATTCTCAGGACCAAGAGAATTCCATTGGTTAAGATATTATGGCGATATCATAATGTGGAGGAAGCCACATGGGAGAGTGTAGATGAGATGAGAGAAAGGTACTCTCACTTATTTCAAGAGACATAGGGAATGTCTAATTTTGAGGACGAAATTCTCTAAGGAGGGGAGAATTGTGGCATCCCAAAATTCAAGTCATCCTCTAGAGAAATTAAAGCCTATAATTAGGTAATGAAATTACCTATGGTCTATGTGTTAGCCATTAGTTTTCTTAAGGCTAGGTGTTATTGTGCTTGTGTTTATGAATTTTTGAATTTAGGACTATATGATAGATTAATAATCTATGCTTGGCCATGCACTTTATAAATTAAATTTCAATAAATGAAATGTCGAAAGACTTTGGCCATGTGGAAAATTTAAAGTTTAAAATATTTATAAAAGAAATTCAAAAAAAAAAAGGAGAGAAAAAGGGGATTAAATTCGAATGGGCTTGGACCCATTGGCCTAAAGCCTGGTGGGCCAAGCTAGTCGGCCCAAGAAGGGAATTCGACCAGCCCAAGGAGGAGTGGCCGGATGGCCTAAGCCCAAAGCCCAACTCCAAAGCCCATCTTGCATGGATCAAGACAAGTGGCAAGGAGAAGGCCATGCATTGGCCATGGTAGAGGCAAGGTAATCATGAGCTTTAGGGGAAATAAAAGGGGAGAAGAGAGAGAAGGTGGCCGGTTTTGTTTCATTCGGCTGAGAGAGAGGGTGAGAGAGAGAGAGAAATCGCGAGAGAGAGGGAGAGGAGGCGGAGCCGAGGAGGAGCCGCCGTGTCCCGCCGTCCGTTCGCCGTGTACGCCGCCGTTCGTCGTCGACCGTCCATCCTAGAGGCAAGTGGAGTCCTTAACTTCTCTTGCATGTTTGTTTTGTTGGTTGCATGTTCGATTTTAGGTGTTATTTGTGCGAAAAACCGAGGTAAGGGTTGTTTATTTTCAAACCGTGTGACTGTTCTTGTTCGGTTTGTGGGAGTCAGTAGCTTGTTTGAGCTTGAATGTGTGTTTGGAGTTCGATTTTGGCTTTGATGTCTTCATGAAAGTTGTAGCTAACGTCTTTTAATATAACATACCGAAATTTCATGGAAAATGATGGAGCTATGAGGGGTTAAAGTTCTATTATACGGAGACCCTAGATCTGTGAAGTTTTCACTGACTTCTTGCTGGATTCTTGTTTGCATGTTGATTTCTGTTGAAGATTTGACTTCGATGTCTTCATGAAAGTTGTAGGTAACACCTTAAACTACAACATACTAAAATGTGAAGCAAAACGAACAAGTATAGCTTGGTGAATCGGCTAGATCTTAGAAACGATGGTTCTGGTGAAGTATTCCGAGACACCTGAGACTTCATGGACTTAAATGGTGACCATACTTTAATTATTTGACCTATATCTCTCATGAAACTTGTAAAGGACACCTTGGTACATAACATACTCAAATTTCAGAGGAAACGAAAGAAAATAGATGGGTGAAATCTTAATATTTCGGAGATGTGTATTCTGGACGACGCGGTAGTGGTTCCAGAGGTTTTGTCGGGTTGTATAAATTAATCTAAAAATAATTTGGCTTAGAGTTCTGCATCAAAAGTGCACGAAAATGTGTTGGCTATCACCCTGTAAAATTTTGTAATTGTTAGAGGCCATATGAGTATTTTAATCGAATTTATTTGGAAACTGTGCGTTCTGGTCATTATCCGAGTATCATGTGCTATTTTGTGGAAATTGTGAAATTATGTGAAATTCGAGTTGGCCATGAATTTTGCATGAAATGTGTTATCCTATTGGCTTGTTTAATGATTGTTTGAATATTATGATTTTGGGAAAATCATAGATATTAAATTTAATATTTATTTATGAAAATAAATAAATAAATAAATAAAATAATAATAAAATAAAAAGGGATTATTTTATTGGCCATGAATTCCATTGAGTTTATTATGCATTGTTATATGACATTGGTGTATGTATGATCATAAATTGTGATGCATGTTGGAATCATATGCCATGTAATAATGAGATTAAAAGGATGGTGAATGTGGAAAATGATATGTGAGTAAGAGGTTGTGGTGGAGGATGATGGCCAGAATGTACAGAGATGCATTGCCGGATTTCCCCGGGAGTGTCGGGATGCCCGGTAGTATACGATACGTAATTCCAGGGGAGGCCTGGTGGTATGTCGGTACATAATTCCGAAAGCCCTGTCGGAGGTCTTTGCCCGAAAGAAACGCCTCGCGATGCCAGGATTTGGGTGCGAGATGCCCGGCTAGAAAGGTAAAGGCCGGATGTCCGGTTGTATCTTGGATACATGCCCGGAGGTTCCTCGTGATGCTAGTTGGGATGCGAGATGCCCGGAATGTGGGGGGCCAGATGCCCAGTTGTATCTTGGATACATGCCTGAAGGTTTTTCTCGCATGGGATGCGAGTGTAAAATATGAGATAAAATTGATGAACCGAGGAAGGGTGATGTGGTGATCAAATTTAAAGATAAAGATGAAAATTAACTCAAGGCATGATATGGTATGATATGCATGATGATATGCATGATGATGGTGATGATATGTGATGTGATATGATGATCACCCATGATATGATATGCATGATGATGATGATGATGATATGTGATGTGATATGATGATGACATATGCATGATGATATGCATGATGATAGTGATGACATGTGATTTGATATGATGATCACCCATGGTATGATATGCATGATGATATGCTTGATGATGATGACGATAAGTGATGTGATATGATGATCACCCATGGTATGATATGCATGATGATGATGATAATATGTGATGTGATGATGTCATGATAAGGATGACATGTATGATATAATGATGCCATGATGATGCTTATGATGATGACATATGATGATATGATATGCATTATGATAAGGCATGATGATGCATGATAGTATTTACGCATGGCTGCAAGGTAAGTTATGCCTGCAATGCATGTATGATTTGTATGATGCATTGAGTGGTTATTGGATTCCTTTATCTGCTGAGTGGTTGTACTCACCCCTTTTGGGGATAACATTTCAGATTAGTAGATGGATTGAGCGGTTGGATATGACCGCAAGGGGAAGGATAGCAAAGGAGGGAACTTTTGGGCGCCGACACTGATCGATGGACTTTAAATGTATGACTGTTGGAAGAGACGTCGGTCATCTTTTGAGATATAGCTAAGTATAGAAAGACTATGGCATTTTGATGTACCGATGAATGATGTCCATCTGCTCTATGTAAATAAATGTGTTCGGTTTTAACTTATGTAAGATGTTTAGTTGGTGTGCATCGATTTCTGAATATAGGGAAGGGAATTGCTGGATATGCTTACGTTATGTAAATTGCGCAAGGGACCGTTAATAAAAGATGTAAACCCCCATGGTTGTATGGACCCGCTGCAACTAAAAATGGTATCAGAGTGACTTGTTATTTGGGAAAGAAAAAGGAAAAGTGAACTGTGGTGACTCTAGCGGATTGGGGGCCGTCGAGGGGTGCCACAATTCCCATGACACCACAATATGCTTTAATTGCACTGAGAGATTGTCATCTAAGCAGCCATTGCCCACCTTATCTCCTACATCGCCAAATTATGGATCTTCCATCACTTTAGCTAAATCTCCTATCTCTTCCTGTGATATGAACAATTCATCATCACAGCCATGCGTTAGTGGGTCCTCATCGCCAACTGTCAAATTGATGCCTACCGACAAGCCTAGATGATCAGGAAAATTCGTCCCCTAACATGGACAAAAGATTATATTTGTCCTACCTTGGATACTCCAGGTACACAATATCATGTATCTTCATATGTTTCTTTTGGTTGACTATCATCACAACATAATTGATGCATTAGTCAAATTTTTGAAGAACGGGAACCCACCTCTTATGAGGATGCAGCACGTGATAGATGCTAGCAAAGGGCTATGGAAAATGAATTATTTGCTCTTACAAAAAATAATACTCGGGATATTGTTTATTTGCTTGCTCATAGAAAGCTCATTGGCTGCAAATGGATTTATAAAATCAAGTACAAGGCAGATGGTTCTGTAGAACGTTACAAAGCTAGTCTTGTTGCTAAGGGATTCAACAACATGAACGCTTTGATTATCTTGAAACGTTTTCTCCTGTTGCTAAGGAAGTTACTGTTCGATCTTTCTTGTCTATGGTTGCCTTTTATAATGGAAACTGCATCAAATGGATGTTAACAACACCTTCCTTCATGGTGACCTTGAAGAAGAAATATACATGGAACTTCCACAGGGTTTACATAGACAGGGGGAGTCTCGAGTATGTCATTTTCATAAATCCCTATATGGACTCAAACATGCCTCTCAACAATGGTATGCAAAATTCACTACTGCTCTCACAAGTGCAAGCTTCCATCATTCCAAGCATGATTACACTCTATTCACATGGATAAAAGGTACTTCATTAATCTATCTGCTGATTTATGTGGATGATATATTGATAATGGGAAATGATGACGTCACAATTCAACATTTTAAGAAATATTTGCATCAACTTTCCATATTAAAGATTTGAGACCTCCCAAATATTTTCTTGGTATTGAGATAGCTCGATCTGAAAAAGGAATTTCCCTTAGTCAACGAAAGTTTGTCCTGGAAATTATATCATAAGCAGGATTGTCAGGATGCAAACTAGCTATGATACCTATTGAGCAAAATGTTAAATTGACGACATTCGAGTATGATACGGATTCTCCATCAACCAAATTCAAGGATCCGTCAAGATATCAACGACTTGTTGGAAAATTAATCTATCTCACCATGACTAGGCCTGATATATGTTATGTAGTAGAAATACTTAGTCAATTCATGCACAACCCAAAGCAATCTCATATGAATGCGGCATTGAAGGTCGTAAAGTATTTAAAAGGATGTCTAGGACTTGGAATTCTTTTATCCTGTGACTGCAACATGAAGATGACGGCCTCTTGTGATACGGATTATGCTAGATGCCCGATGTCGAGGAGGTCCATTACTGGTTTTTGCATCAAATTGGGAAAATCCTTGATTTCATAGAAGACAAAGAAATAGTCAACAGTTTCGTTGTCATCAACAAAATCAGAATATTAAGCAATGGCAAAAATGTTTGTGAAATAGTTTGGATACGAGGATTGCTACTAGATCTTGGTGTGCAAGTTGATGGTGCAAGTGAACTATTTTGCGACAATGATGCTGCACTTAAATTAGCAGCCAATCCAGTTTTTCATGAAAAAACGAAGCACATAAAAGTTGATTGCCATTTTACTCGAGAAAAAATTCAAGCAGGGATTATTATGACTAGAGGAATTGGAACAGTGGAGCAACCTACAGACATTTTTACTAAACCGTTATGTTAGAGACAATACACATACTTATTAAGCAAGCTAGGCATCTTTGACATATATAAGCCACCAGCTTGAGGGAGAGTGTTGGAGAAAGAATTTATTTTGATCCTTGATTGATTCCTAATTGCGATTCCGATCTTGTAGATGATACACAGATCAAGGGCATGGAATATTTCAAGGAAGACAATATTACGTGTATTCTTTCCTTCTTTTATTTCTTGTATTATATATACAGCATTAGGCTTGTACAATAGACAGATTAATGAAAATACATAACACATTACTCCACATTTCGTGTCATTTTTGTTAAAAGGAGTGTTCATGCACAAAATCCAAAGTAGAAAAGTCAGGGTCTTTTTAAGAGCAGAAGACTCTCTCTCCATTCGGTCGGAATCGGTCATGAATGCGTTTAGGGGGCTTGAGGCTTTTGCCTAAAACACGAAGGCAAAAGAAGTGATGGTCATGACAAGGGAAGAAAGAGTCGGTGCAGAATTTAGAGCGCGGCTGTGGAAATTAATGCAAGAGCCCATCAATCAATCAAGCAAAGTTATGAAGTTGTAGGGTCTAGTCTAGTCTAATCTAATCTAATCTAACCCGACTTAGTGAAAATGGATATAGAAATTCAGTTGACAGTCTTTTGAATCCCAAGCACGGCCATTCATGGGTTGACAAACTTGACACTGGATTGAAGTCTCGGAGGGATTCACATCAAACTCTATCTTTCCTCCTATCCCTTTCTTTGGAAATGTATGAAATTACGGCAAGCGGGCGGGGGCGGAATTGAAAGATAAAGAAAGAAACTGGTGTGGAATTAAGATCATCTTATGCTATCTAGATCGGAGGAAAAGGTGAGAATAAAGAAAAATGATGACTTTCCCTAGAATTTGGTGCAAAAAAGCCACAAACAATTTCAAATATTTTTTGGGTCATTAAAATCGATAAATCTATTCATTGTGATACTTATAAAAAATACTGAATATATATCCATTTCACATATATACTCTTGATGTAATTGAAATAAGGAGTATATGTATATTACACATATGTAAACAAAAAAAAAAAAAAAAAAAAACAGGTTGAAGTTATTTGTGTAATTGTATCACAATTGGGAAATTTATAATTTTTGTGACATAAAAAAGTTAAGGATATTTTTGTATAATGAGTATTATATCTTTTCGCCGATTGATTAAACAAAGGCGAGAGAGACAATTATTATAAAATTATTGTAGTCACAATCCTCTGTCCAAATTACTAATCTAGAATCACTCCATCAAAACCCTAACCCTCCTTCTGAGTCTATCCGATCACCATTATGTAGGTGAAGGTTAAATTAATCATGAAACAAATGGACAGTTTGATATCCCTCGTTTCCTTCACTTCCTCTTTCTTTTTTTTTCTTTTCTTTTTTTTTTCTTTTGGGTTGAACAGTTCCTCTTTCTATTTATGAAGTGAATTCTGATAATTAAACCTTATGAGGACCTATATAATGCAAATATATTGAATACTATGATGATTTTTTTGTCAAGAAAACAGCATTGTTGGATAATTGATAATACAAAATCATTGTTACGATGTTAATCCAATAATATGTGTGTGTCGATACATGGCACCATCTGAATTGAGTTATAGGGAGAGAGATTGAGGATTTTAAGACAATTGTTTTCTGCAATAAACCATTGAATCACAGGATGTCTAATTATACAAAATCGATGAAGTTTCTTGCTGCAAATTTAATTTCAGAATCAATAATCAAATCAATTTGTTGCAGGCAAAATTGTCTCGCAGTCGAGAGACTTGGCAAAGTCTTGCACATTTCTCAACAATAAAATGGAGATTTGATGATTATGCACACATAAATTGCTAGAACAAGACCAAAACACCAAAAAGGTTGCTGTTGCAGGAGATGCTACTCTTGGTGTTGGTATCCTCTTCCCTGCTTTGAGCTGATCCAATGTCAATTAAGCTACCATACTACTGTGAGTCTAGTTCTCATCTCTGTAACAAGTCCTCTAAATCTATAGTTGCTTGATCGGTTGCATAAATTATCATCTTTTTAATCTGTTTCACAAAGAGATCAGAGAAGGGTGAGAAACAGCTGAATCACCAAAAAGCAAAAGATGCCACGGCCAAACATATAAGGTAATATTGTGTGTTGCCTCAAGTTTGTTCTCTTTGGCTTTATGATTCCTTGGAAGTTGTCTGAACTCCCCAGTCAAACGGAGGCACTGGTGGATATTATTGGGAGAGACAAAGTCGGTGGCAACTTTTGTGCATGACTACATGAAGAATGACAATAGGGCCAACAATTTAAAGGACTTACAATTCAAGGTGACGGTATAGGTAAAAGAAGTAAAGAAATAATTTATTTACCTTCAGATTTCTAACTTGGTGGGGACATCCGGTTGGAATAAAAACTGCTTTGCCTAAGTGTTGTTCGGATGTCCATGGTTCAATTCCTACATATTTTCAAAAGTTATGTTCGACCATTGTATTAGAGGAAAAATTCATCGGTTTCAGCATATGCTAACCAAATTCCTCCTTCAACTCCCTATTGTGCTCCAAAGTAAGATAAAACGATTGGTCATGGATCGGATGAATGACTTGAGCATCGAGGGAGTATCAGATCCAGGAACATAGCTTACATATAAGTGCCAACAACTAGAGTAACATGATTGTGCTGGGAAAAAATTCACCTGTTTAACTGGAGCATAGTATGTATGCCTGAATTCGTTATGGTGCTTGCGAAGATATGCCTCCAAATCGGGGATGTCCTCTCTCCAGAAAATGTCACACAACGCACCGCCTCTTTGATTGATTTCTTGGTCGGAACAGAGATCATTTCTGCATTGGTCTTCTTCTTTTCCCCAGCATCCCTCACGGCCATTGAGGCCTTCAAGACCCCGATCTTGGCATCCTCTTGCATCTAGATTAAGCTCTTCATGTGCTTGACATTGAAGTTCCTTCACATCCGGTGCTTTGTGCTTCTCTTTCAACGTTTTCACTGCAGATTGCTGCTCGCTCTCCACGTAAGGACACCTCTGCTGTGTGGATAAGGATATTCACCTGCCAGGCGGGTAAAAAGGGTGGGAAGTCAACACAACGCATGCAAGAGGTGTGTCTGATCATGACAGATAGTTATTTGCATGCCATCACCTCATTCCTAATAAATGCAATGCATCTTCACAACTAAGCTGTGCCATCTACTGCCTAACCAATGTAGTACGTTATAATTTTGGTGGTTGCCGCTTGGAAATCTCCGTCATATCTGGAAAGATGCTATTACTGTACTGGACAATAGCAACAACTTTCACCTCTAGATCATGCTTATGGCGACACATTTTCTCTACTGTTTTGTCGAACGCTTTCATTCATGCTTTTCTTATAAATGTTCCATGCTTGGTAATAAAGTCATGATGATAATGAAACATTCAGTGATTCACAGAGAGAGAATTGGAGATAGGAACTGGTGACCGAGGAACATCTTCGCCAGAAAGGATGCTCGCCTGACGAGCATCCTGTTTGCATAACAGAAGGAGCAGAGACGCCCATCGGTTTTCGGAGTGAGCAACGGAGAGTGCGTGAGGGGCTCAGCTGGTTTTTGGAGAGAGCAGTAGCAAAGTTGGGCTAGAGAGCGAGGACTAGAGAGAAGAAGTTCACCTGGTGTTTGGGCGAAGGTAAATCTGATTGCCGAGAGAGGTACAGAGAGAGAGAGAGAGAGAGACAGACAGACAGACAGACAGACAGAGAAGCGGGGAGAAATGGTGCAGCGACTAACGTACGGGAAGCGGCACAGCTACGCCGCCAAAGTCCAACCAGCACAGGGTTGTGTACTGGACCACGAAGAAGAAGAAAGCCAGAGGCTCCAAATGTCCCGTCATCACTTGGCAACAGGATTCAAAGGATTCCTCATCTGAGATCTGCTGAACACAATAGATCTCGATTATCAAGAAACCGTCGTACTGTGAACCGTCGTCCACGACCCCGTATCCTCCGCCCGGTCACATTTTGGATCTGTGGATGTTGCTGGCTCCCGTCGTATCGCCAACCACCTCAGCGAATCTCAATCTTCTCGGTGTTCCTGCACCTTCCCCGGAGCCTTCATTGCTGAGACAAGTTGGTTCACGAAGTTTGCCACATCTGACCATTTCCTTGCAGGAACAACGACACAAGCCCAGCAACTCTTAATTCTTTTGCCCGATCAGCAAGGTCGGCGCTTTTCCTCGTATTGAAATGCGGCCCGGCGTTCGTTGACTGCACTATTTCACGATTGACAAGCAACCACCCAGCCAGCCATCCTTCCTATCCAGGTAAATCCCCGCGCTCAAGCCCTTTTCTGTTCTGTCCTGGCAACATGATATTACCGAATTGAATCATTTGATTTTCGAATGGATCAAGCGAATTTGAGTTATGCCCATGACATATCCGTGATGGTTTGGATTTTAATATGCCATGTTTGGACTAACGAATGTTGTAAATCTAAGTCTGAAACTCGTGTCCTTCAATGCATGACATCTGTTCGACGTATTGTCCGATTGAAATATGTAATACTCAAGAACACCGAACTCTAATGGAAAGTTTCAAGTGAACCCCGATGATCCAAGACTGAGTTGACACAAAATATGTTTATCCATGCCTTTATACATAAAATTGGATTCAATCTCTCTCTGGAACACATCCCTTAGATCGCACATCAGTCGCTCGATAAAATGCTTGAGAGAAGGCCGAAACTCATTCATTGTTGAATCTTAAGATCGATTTGCTTTTGCTTCTGCATAGGTTGAATCTGGCCTTATATTAGTGTTTTCTCTGTGTTTTTTACGCATTTGACAAAAAATTCATGCTCGAGTTCAACGCGTATATATATCCCCATGCCCGAGAGCTCTTCGTCAGAGACGTGCCCTCTCGCTGGCGAAGTTCGTGATTCAAAACCACCCTGTCAGTTAATCTCTTCAATTTGTTGTGTACTGTTGATTGTTTGCTTGTTAGAAAGGCTAGGATGGAAGGGATTAGCTTCGGATGGGTATTTGTGGTCATGGTCGTGGTCGCCGGAATGAGTGGTCGGAGTTGGGGGGTGGGTTGCCGGTCGGAGTGGATGACCGGCGAAGAGGGTTGGTTTGGCGGCGATGTAGGCGCTGGAAGTCGCGGCCAGAGCAATGGTCGGGCGTCGAGGCGGGTGATCTTGGTTCGTTAAGTGCAGGGTGAAAGGAAAAGATTCGGGGAAGGAGGAGGAGCGCTTCTGGATGTTGAAGGAGGAGTGCAGGAAAAGAAGACGAAACAGGGAAAAGGAGGAAACAAGGAAAAAGACAAAAGAGAAAAAAAAAAAAAAAAAAAAAAAGGAAGAAATATAGAAAATTCATTAGAACATAAAAAGAGAAAAAATTCGGTTTTTTTTAATTCAGTCAAATCCAGGTGGACGAGTCGGGTCAACAGGTCGGATTGGGCATATCCGCTCCGTTCCCAAATATAATAATAATAATAATAATAATAATAATAATAATAATAATAATAAAACTCGAAAAAAATAATTTTAAAAATTAATTAAAAATTTGAAAATTGCAATTTATAAAATTCGAAAATAAAAAAAAAAAAAAATAATTTCAAAAAATCATTAAAAAATGTGAAAATCCAGAAAATAATAAAAAAATTTTGAAAAATTCTAAAAATCAGAAACATTTAGAAAGATTAGAAACCCTTAGAATTTGAATGCCAAAAATAAAACAAGCTTTTAGGGCTTTATGATAAGTTTCTTTATTTCGATCATCCTTTGATTTTTAGGGATGATATTAGGATACCTGTGTGCTTTTCTTTATGATTTTAATTGATGATTTATTTCAATATTTTGGATGTTACTTTCTTGCTTTAAAATGGTTAAGACGAATCTTGGATTTCTTTCGGATAGGCTACTATGGCATTAGTTAGCACATTATCAATTTAGGTGCGAAAGGGCGTTAGTCTTAGGGCTAAAGTAATAAAGTCCTCGAATTTAGAACCTCTCGACTACATAAATAGTAATATATTATCTTGTATCTTTTAGGTTTCTAATTGACTCCCAAAAAGCTAGAGGCGACAAGACTAGTGGTGACTCCTTAGTCAAAATTTGCATAGGCTTAAATGATTTAAAATTTTAAATGCCCGATGTCGCTTGAGATGTGGGCTTGGGAGAGCACTGAGTTAATGGAAGGTCATTGGCCTGAAGTTGACAAATGCCCCTTAAACCTAATTCTCATTCCATACTCGGAAAGGTTTAGGTCATGACAAGATCATTTCCCTAAAATTCTTGCTTGGCCCATTTAATTTCCCAATAAATATTTTCTATTACTATTTTATTTAATAAGGAAAATAATAATAATTAAAAGGAGTATATATAAACTATTTATTGAAACAAAAAAATAATTATAAATATATAGAAATAAAAAAATGGTATGAATGAAATACCAATACGTCTACATTTGCTATTCAATTATCTGACCTAACAAATTCGTCTATGTAGATTGTATATATGCTGAATAGTGATAAATAAAAGGAAGAGTAAAGTTGATGAGGTTCATCATGAATCAATTGATATGGGCGAGTACAAAGAGGGTATACGTAATGGAATGGCAGGAATCCAAATCTTGGATGTTTCTGTATTGAAAAAAAAATAAAAAATTCTAGAATAGATTTAATCTAATATACAAATAATTGGTTTAAAATATGGAAGAAACCCATGTAAATGTGATATTAGATATTGCTACTAATATATGAATTAAAAATAGATTTGATCTTATCTACTCTACATTTTTATGAATTATGAATTTAGATAGGGATTTCAATAGAAGTCTTTCCCTTTCGTGTGACTATGAATTGAATGACAAAAAAGACGAAATCGATAGAAAGAACGAATAATTCAACTAATGGTTCGGACAAAGAAACAGAAGAGCAAAAGTCAAATGGATTCAAAAAAAATCTCGTCAATAAGAACTAAAAAAGAGATATAAAGATAGTTCGGATGATTCAATAATATTATTTTGTTACTTTGATTTGGAGTTGTTAATTACTTCGTCCAAGTGAATCTCACTAATGAATAATTAAGTCATGATTCATTGGATGATTGCATCATTAACCATTTCTTTTTGTGAGGAACTTATCATGAATCCATTGATTTTTGCCTCTTTTGTTATTGCTGTTTTTTTAGCTATCAACTTTGCTTCTAGTGGACCTAGAGTTAGGGGTAAGCATAGATCTAGGGTAGAACTGAACATCGAAGAAACGGAGAACCAAACCTACTTAGTTATCAATTCTACTGAGGGACAAGTAGGTTTTTGGTTCAATTTTTTAAGGAATCACTAGTTCTCGGTTCATATAGGAACCAGAACCAAGAATTGGAATCAGAACTGGGAACCAGAACTAAGAAATGAACCCGAACCAGTGACCGGAACCCGAGAACTAGGATTTGGGACCCCAAACTCTAAAACAGCTAAATCCTTAATTTGGCTTCATTCTTCCCCTTTGTTTTTATTTTCACCACAGCCTTGTTTTGCTGAGTGAAGAAATAGGACCCCGATGAGGCATGCAAGTCTGCATTTCGTATTGCGTAGCCATTTTGCAAGAGGCTACTTAAAGACTGTAGTGCTCTTGAGGATCGTCGTTGTTCGTGCACTTACTAAATGCATTTGTGGAGCTGTGAACTGTTTTCAATTTTTGTCTTCTCCTTTCTTTGTTTCTAGCGGGTCAGCTCCCATGTCGATTCGGACGTGCAGGTGAGTATATATTTTAATGACCGAAACAGTTTGCTCCTTCCAGAAACTATCGCCCTTAATTTCGTGAAAGAAAATTACACTAGGTTCTCACCTGCAATGCTCTAGTGCTTTGCATTTTCTTTGTTGGGTTTTCTGTCCTTGTAAGGTGTAGTTTAGTTGGAACAATTCAATTTTTTAGATAATAATTCTGTATAAGAACAATCAGTGCATAGAAAACAATAAAATTTCCTTAATATTATTCAGCAAATGCATATAACACTCATTTTTAGGTAATCAATGATAAAATCTTTGTTCATTTTTATTTTTGTGTTTATCTTTGTTTTGCTTAACTAAAAATTGAAAAAAAAAGAAAAGAAAAGAAACATCTTAAACCCTAGAAACAATCCCAAAACCTGTAAAAAGGAAGGTTTCAAGTTTCAGATTCTAATGATAGGTTTCAGGTTCCAAGTGGAATTTGAAATCGCCCGAAGTTGGTCAAGGTACTATTGTGGGCCAAGCTATAGAAAGCGTCACAAGACGGCCTAAGGTGGAAGGAAAAATACAAGGTGCTTTTATGCTTGGTTTGGCTTTTACAGAGGCATCAACAATTTATGGATTGATTATAGCATTAGTGTTTTTATTAGCAAATCCATTTATGTAATATAATAAATATAACAAAATGCAATTTTTTTCTTCTTTTTTAATGGTTGAACTTTTTTTTTTTTTTTTTTTCAAATTACTTTAATATTTTACTTGTACAATTATTTATTCGTTGAGATCAGTATTATTCTTACTAGGAATTTGGAATATTTTTTTATTCTATCTAGAAACAAGAAAATTAAATAAATAATAATTTAATATATTGAAATATATAATATTATTAGATAAATATATTAAATACATAGAATTAAGAAATAAAAAATAAAAAGAAATAAAGAATAAATAGAAAACAATGTGAAGTGATGCAAAAAAAAAAAAAAAAAAGGACTCTTCAATTTTTTATTTTTATTTTATCTATGAGAAGAGATTGTATAAAAAATCTAAGCAATTTTTTTCGTTTCCTTGGGTCACTGGCAATTGATGGGGAGTTTTGGATTTAATGCCAATATTTTAGCAACAAATCTAATAAATCTAAGTGTAGTCCTTAGGCTAGGGGTGTCCAAACCAAATCGAAATGGCAAGTGAATAATACAATTTTGGTAAAATGTACGAGATAAGATAAACCGATCTTGGATGAAGAAAGCTGAAACAATTCAACCCCTCCAAAAAAAAAAAAGAAGAAGCAAGAAATACCCCCCAAAACCCCCTGTTTTTCTCAATATGTAAGCCAGATTTTTTTTCTACTCAGTAAGGCCTGAGAGAGGACATATTTATTAAGCACTAACACTTAATATGATACTTGCTCCCATCTAAATCAAATGGCATCGAGATATCATTAAAAGATAAATCAGGTATAACATCCAAACGGAAACAGAGGAGTTCTCATGTCCCCTCCCCCTTCTTCCAACATGTTTTACTAAAGCTGAAAACATAGGTCCATAATTTCTTTTCCGGTTTTGAATAAGCATTCAAAGGTCTGGATGCTAATTCATTTCGAATGGCAGATTTGGCAATGGTTGAAGTCACAAAGTCTGGAGTTGGTTAAATCTGGTAGAGATGGTGTTCTTCGTGCCTGACCAAATGGTCCATAACCTTTTCTCCAGTAGAGTTAGATCTTTTGGCTGAACTAATTTAGTCATTGCTCCAACAAAGCTAGTGATCGGAACAAGGCAAATCTAGCAATGTTATCGCCACGCTAGCACATTAATAGACGGCCTATGTAAATTACCATAATGTTCTCATGGGCCAAAAGCACAAACTAGGCTGAACTACCTCAACAGTAGAATAAGGAAGAAATATATACTTGAGGAACCAGTACTGTGAGACGCACAGGTAAGATGGATAACTCGCTCTAAAAGTCAGGAGTACAAATGTCAATTTTGATTATTTAGAAGCATAAGCAAGGACATAGATTCATGTCCATCAAGAAAGATTGAAAATGATTTGGTAGTTACTGAAAACTTAAAAGAAAAACTTGTACATGTATCCATAGAACGAATATGGCTTTCTGCCTATGCCAAATTTTAGATGCAAATCTATTTGTTGTATCTTGACAACAAAAGAAGGATACAAGCTGCCTTCAACATAGGTTCAACCTTCTGCACAGACACGTAGCACATTGAAAATATCCAATTACATAGGAGGAAAGTTTGCGATTTTGCACAAGTAACATTGAATTTGGAGGTTGAAGGAGAGTCTAATATTTAGTTTAATTTCTGATTGGCTTAAAATTAGTGTTAGATAATAGCATTGAGGTTCAGTGATCGCAAACGGGTGGAGCATCTTGTCCAGTCAGGTCAGAAAGAAGGAAGGGGTTAAAAAAAGAGAATGATCGGACAATACCCGTGCAGTACTTGTGCAGCGCCTTGAAGCTATTCAATGAAATTGGCCTTCCCAACATCACACTTCCTCCACTCTAGACTACAGGAGACAATTATGGAGACACTAGAAGTATCAGTTAAAATTATCCATTCAGGGTTCAATTTAAAAGTAATGCATGTAGCTAGCTGCTGAAAATTGCTAAAATATCATATGCAAGAAACATGGGAAACATGACAGCAATCTATACTAGTGAACCCTGATCACCTCTTAAGGCGCACGCTGAGAGCTAACAGTACATCAAAATTAAAAGCAAAAAATCCTCATGACCACAAAACATCATAAAAAAGCCTAATGTACCTTTCTAAAAGAATTTTTCCATTTGGGCTTCTTTTCGGTTATCACCTAAAAGCAAGAACTTAATAACTGCTCCAGCTTAGCTGACTGCAAAAGCCTCATATCCCTTCTTACCTGAAACAAGCATACTCATTATTTAAAAATAACACAATAGTTGATCTTTGGCTTGTGTGAAGAGACTTGAGTGCAATGGTTTAAACCTTTTAGGTTGCACAAACAAGACCACCAGAAAGCACTAAAGATCCATGAATCATTCATCTGCACCAAGGAAGACTTCAATCTCACTGAACCCATTATGTTCCGGGAATGATCCCTACTCCAGTATGCTGTCACGGCGATGTGAGCAAGCTTGGGAAGAAAAGCTGACACGGGGAATGTCGTTGGCCCAATAACTTAGGATCATAATCACTCAAAAACTGAACAACAGCAGTTCACTCTTGCCCTAGTTTGGTTCGATAGGAATGGAAATTCAGGACTTGGGCAGGGGGGTAAACAAATGATACTTTCGTAAGTATAAAATGATGTGACAGCGTAAAGTAATATTCAAATACTTTAGTAACGTGAACAAATGCTTTTCCCACGGTTACACGTTGGAGAGGAAAGTTTTATTAACAGATTGCAAATGTAAGAATTACCCCTTTCCAAATAGAGGTCAAAGTCAACAGAATCTTTCACTGTCAGCGATGCTACATGTAATTTCCTGGTTGCTTGGTGAGACTTCGATTTCCCCATCAGCGATGGAAATTCCGATGGGTGAGAGAATGAATGACAACCGTGGTGCGATGGAGGCACCATAAGAAACACGTCACGGAATTTGGGCTGATTTTCTTTTTCCATTTGTCTTTATTTAGTCACGTAAAAGTAGGGCGTGACAATCTCAAGAAATTTTTTTGCCTCATTTCGGATAACATGCCTCGTAATTAAGACAAAACAGTGATTAGCTGAACAATTTTCCGTTGACAGAGACAAAAGGTGTTCCCCACGTCCTTGGATATGCTTTGGTTTGAATTAGTTGTCGTCATGAAGGACTCTCACCAAGTACTTGGATTGATGAAGATTGGAATTCAAACTTGCAGAGAAGCTAGTCAACGCTGGGAGGGAAATGCAGGAGCATATAATCCAAAGCGATCGTAACAGACGGAAAATGTACCCAAAATTCTCTTGAAAAACTGAACTATCATATCAACAGTCAATTGGCTATGCATACGGTTAGACTTTTTGCACAACTACCTGGACACATATCGACCAAGACTTGTTCAATGTTTCTTCCATGAAATGTGTATAATAGTGTTAGGACTAGCACCTAAAAACAACTTCAATGGACATAATGTGCAAATTAAGTTGCTGCTAAACTAATTTCCTTTACACCATATAACGTCAAATCTAGATTGGAATATAGCTTGTAAATTATGGCGAGCCTCTTAAAGTTTGGATGATCAATTCATATATGGACTATGGACCTATACATGACAGGGGAAACGATGTATTGCACGATAGTTACCTAGGTTTGTCATCTACAAAGTCCATCTTGGTTCTAATAACATGCATCAGAGCCTTTGGTTTAACCAAAATCTTAACGCCCTAGTCTTTGTAATTGCTAGTATGAGTACCTAGAGGGGGGTGAATAGGTATACAAAGATTTTTCTTTGAAGATTGCACAATACTTTAGACAGTTGAAGAATTAGCAATAATTAAAAACCAATCGTGAGACGAGTAAGGGAAAGAGAGAATTGAACACTCGGTTTATAGTGGTTCGGCTTGATTCAAGCCTACGTCCACTCTTCGCACCGACAGCCAATTGGCTGGATTCCACTATGAACAAAGAGATGTTACAATGTTGATCTTCCTTAATTTCTTGGCGTAGATGATCTACCACACTCACTCAAGGTATCACCAAGTACAAACACTCTCTGTGTGTACAATTTCGCTCGAACAGTCTCAACTAACAATCAAGGTTCTTCAGACTACGGAATTTCTCTATCTATCACACACTCAAAACAACTAGAACGTCTTCTTTTTATACTCATTTATGCCATCATAGCCGTTGGCACTTACCAAAGGAATTCCTCCAATCTACCCGTTGGACGGAATCAATCAAGAAGATCATCCGAGCTATTTAAGGAATCTGATGATAGCCCATCAATCCTGTTCGCCCATACAATCAGGATCTTGGTTTCCAAGAATAGAACATTCCAAGATTATTTCGTTGACCATCGGATCTTCAATCGATCTTAGATAAGAATTAAAGAATCCGAAATGATTATCCAACCAAAGAATCTATTCCGAGAGGATAGGATCAAATCCTCAACCATATACCTCGGCTTTGGATTTCCTTCGTCTTTGGATTAGAAAGACATCGGTGAGAATAGACTTAAGTCTTGAGTCTTGAGTCTTAAGTCTTGAGTCTTGAGTCTCGAGAGAACAAAGTCTTCGGACTTTAAGGCGACGGTCTCCGAACATCCGGACTTAGATGAAAGAAACGTTTTGTCGGCTTCAAAATATTCGGAAAGATTTCTCCAACAATCTCCCCATTTTTGATGGTGACAAAACTTTCTTGAAGATTTGAACAACTTTGACCTGCAAAACATTTCTCAAGCAATATGGCTAACTCATAAAGATTAATAAAACAACCGGACTCGCATCCACGAAGAAAATTGGTTAGTCTTTCATGAGAAACACCATATAACAACACTTGAATAAATGTAACCAGTCAAGCATCATAATCCACAGTCAATTCAGTCAAGTTCACATCCAAGTTCAAGTTCTCAAGTCATACTCAAAAATAAACATAACCACAAAAGTCAAAGTTTTTAAAAAATGTTTGTTCAAATTGGTTCTCCCCCTTTTTGTCGCATTGAAAAGGGTGAGAAATGAGTCATGTCCGCTTGGGAATACGCACGATCTGGAAATCCCCAATGGTGGACTACTCCTTCGAGCTTCTTCGGGTCTTCTCTCGGATGAGCTACCTCTTCTCCCTTGGCATTGGCTTGAAGTTGCAGAGCGAGGTCTTTGAGTTTATCCTCCAGAGAGACTAAAGATGCTTGTCCAGCATTCTTCAAAGCTTGGATTTCACGATCCAGAACATATATCTGGCTACGCATTTCCAGAAGAATATTCATGATGCTACGAAAATCTGCGAGAATCATCCGTCGTATGCGGCATTGGCTTTCTCAGATGGAGTAAATGCAGACGATGGTGCTTCAGTATAGTCTAGCAGATTTGGAATCGATGTATCACCTTCTTCAGGCAATTGAGAGACCTGAACTTCTTCTGGGTCTTCTGGAGATTGTCTTAGATCTTCACTGACAGCAGCATGAGGTGTAGAACTCTCTTGCTCGCTGACTCCCCCTGTCTCTAGGACATCGAAAGGAGACGAGTGATGATCATGCTCTTGATTTCCCTTCTCTCCAGATTTATCAGCAGACTTTTCTTTTTCTCCTTCTCCTTCTTCTTCAACTTCTTTCTCCTTCTCTCTCTGTTCTTCCTCTTCTCTGTTCTGCTTTTCTTCTTCTCTGCTCTGCTGAAGTTACGTCGGATGAGACACGAACGTCGGTTCTTGTCGAGCTTGGATAGTGGGATCTTCATCTTCATCTTCATCTTCGTCCTCCAGGATAAGAGTTCTTTTCTTCTTTTCGATGGGGCACCAATGCCCTCTTTTCCTTTCCTTTTGAAGCGGGCGGAACTGGAGATTTCGCTTTGAATTTCTCCATTGCCTTGGAGAGTTCTTGCAGACGCATCTTCATTAACATTTTCAACCCTACCACCATCTTTTCACACGGTCGAACACAAAATGTATGTGGCGGTTCAATGTTCGGATGTCGAAGATCTTGGTCACAGGACCGAGGATAAGGCAATTGTCCTTTGTCTTTTGACAATGCTCTGTACATATGGAAGAGAATAGTGTGCGGGAGAGAAAACTTCCGTCTGAGTTGATCGCATACATCAACTTTGCTTGAAAGAGACACGAAGTCTTTGACGTAGACTTTGGTCGAGACAGTTGATCACAATCTTATGAAGCACGATGTTGATGGCCTTCATTCTGGAATAGGTAATTTTCTTCTCTACGTCCCTATCTTTCACAAGATCCGAGTAGTACGAGCAGGTGAGACTTTGATTGGGAGATAGCGTCCCCGTTCAACTCCAACTATGTCCGCCAACATATTCACATCTACTACGTGGACTTGGTCTCGAACACTGAATGAAATTCTATTCGCATCCAAAAAGCTAAGATTTGAATAGAAATAAGCGGTCGGTTGAGCATACCCATCCGTAGAGTCGAGCAAAAGTCTCGAGTTGAAGCAAATTCAACTTTTCTCTTAAGTTCACGTTGATGGTGTCCGGGAAGTCAAAATCGACACTTCTAGGGTTTATCACCCCTCTTTTCAACAGCTGAAATACACTTTTTCCGATCCTTGGATTTAAACAAATCCATCCGATTTCCTTTCACCTTTGCTGCCACACCCATTCTGGGTTTAAATTCAAGGAACATTTTGTCGTCATCGTTCCGTCAATCAGATTTTGTCACGGCAAACGAGGGTCTCTGGGAATGTTCGCAAGAGCCTCCTCTGCCCTTCCTTTCGGAGCAACTCCCAATTCCTCCATTTTCCGAGAAAAGATACTCATTCCCATAATTTTTGTCCTTAAGGAAGTCATCTATATATTTTAACGAAGAACCGGAGCTTTTCAACGCACGATAAAGCTTATAGATAAAGGAGGGTCTTTGGACTCTTCTGGGTCGGCTTCCTCGATTATCTCTTCTTCCGGATGTTGACTTGCACCTTGTGGGGCAGGAGGTGATGAATGACGTGGAGGAGAGCGAATCGGACTTTGTCGCCTGACTTGATAAGTCTTCTTCCTCGTAAGATCGAAGTGAGTCGGTCCCTTCTCCATTCTTTGTGGTCCCCTGTTTGCGATTCTTGATGATTTCCTCGAAGACGACATCTTTTCTTTGTCTATTGGAAGATTCCTTCACTTGCTTTTCCCAAGAAGAATGACCACTTTCTCGACGATGAACAAGAAGAAGAAACAAGTATCGGGAGAAGAGTGCCTTTTAGGGTTTTGAAAATTGGGCGTAGAATAAGCGTATATATATATATACCTCGGATTTGAAAAGAGAAGTTTAATCGGTACAAGAAAAGTGTACGAACTCTTCTTTTCAAAATCAATAACTGCCAAAATTAATTCTTTAAAAAAGACAAGATTTCAAATTTCACACGAATTATATCTGAATGAAAGAACGTACCTTTTCGAGATAACATAGCAACTTACAGTCTTTAGCCATAAATGATTGAGTCTCAGGATTTAAAGTCTAAGAGATTAGAGTCTTAGAGTTGGTGAGTCTCTAGACTTTAACTTCTTCAAGCTTCAAAATGTTGAGTCTTGAGCGGATGAAGTCGAATTGATTTTTCTCCAAAGGCTTTGTGAATATATCCGCTAGTTGACTCTTTGAATCAACAAATTGAATCGAGATTTCTCCATTTTGAATATGATCTCTAATGAAGTGATGACGAATCTCAATATGCTTTGCTCTTGAATGAAGGATTGGATTTTTGGTGAGATTGATCGCGCTTATTTGGTGTTGTCACATCTGATTTACGTGCATGAGTCTTCAATGCCAAAGTCTTGTAGCTGTTGTTTTATCCAGAGAATTTGCGAACAGCAGCTTCCAAGAGCTACATACTCGCTTACGTCGTTGAGAGAGCTACGGTGCTTTGCTTCCTTGAGAACCAAGACACATCCTGTTTCCAAGCGAGTTGACAAGTTCCGAAGTGCTCTTTCTATCGACTCGCAACCGGCCAGATCCGCATCCGAGTATCCTAGAAGATTAAAGTCTCCTCTCTTTGGATACCAAAGACCGATGCTTGAAGATGAGGCAACGTATTTGATAATACGTTTCACGGCAATGAGATGTGATTCTCTAGGATCGATTGAAACCTATCACGAGATGCAAACACTCAACAAAATATCAGGTCTAGAAAGCGTAAGATAAAGAAGTGAACCGATCATGCTCTGTACAGCTTTTGATCTACTTTCTTCCCTTCTTCATCCTTGTCTATCTTCGAGAGCATGACATTGGTATGTCGGTCTTTTTGCACTTTCCCAATCCAAACCTTTTAACAAGATCATTCGCATATTTTTCTTGATGGATGAAAGTTCCTTCCTTCATTTGTTTCACTTGAAGTCCAAGAAAGAATGTTAACTCTCCCATCATACTCATTTCAAATTCGTCCTGCATAGACTTAGAAAATTTCTTGCAAAGACTTTCATTAGAGGATCCAAAAATAATGTCATCAACATATATTTGAACGATTAAGAAACTTTTGTTTTCCTTTTTGATGAACAGAGTAGTATCTACTTTACCTTTGACAAATCCGTTTTGTAATAAAAACTTACTTAGTACGTCGTACCAAGCTCGAGGTGCTTGCTTCGGACCATACGAGCCTTTTCGGCCCGAAGGCGAGTCGGCTTCTTTGGGTCTTCAAATCCAGGCGGTTGTTCCACATAAACTTCCTCTTGGATAAATCCATTTAGGAAAGCACTTTTGACGTCCATTTGGAATAACCTGAAATTTTTGTAACAAGCAAACGCAAGTAATAGACGAATAGCTTCTAACCTTGCTGCGGTGCGTAAGTCTCGTCATAGTCTATTCCTTCTTCTTGTGTATATCCTTTGGCCACGAGTCTTGCTTTATTTCGTACGACTTTTCCTTCTTCGTTCATCTTGTTCTGAATACCCATTTAGCTCCAATAACAGTTTTACCTTTTGGTTTAGATGTCAATTCCCGGACATCGTTAATGTTGAAGCTGTATCGAGCTCTTCTTGCATAGCTTCGATCCAGCTTTCATCGGATAAAGCTTCTTCTATGCTTTTTGGTTCAATTTCAGAGATGAGAGCAACAGCACTAGACTCTTCACGCCTTTTTGATCGGTGCGGATTCCTTCATTGATTTCGCCAATAATGAGATCTTTAGGATGACTGGATTTGTGTTTCCGATTCTTGGTTGATTTGATTGGTTGATGATCTCTTTCTTTATTTGAATCTTCATGAGCATCTTGATGATGGACTTCGAGTCGAGATGCTTCTTGAGTTGAAGACTTTGGAAGGTCTAGAGTGGTTCGGACTCTTCATATTGAGTTTGGCTGGATTCATCTTGCGGCGAGTCTTGGAATTTGACATTCATTGATTCTTCCACTGGTGGCTTTTCTTGTTATAGACTCTGTAGGCTTTGCTTGATGTAGAATATCCAAGGAAGATGCCTTCATCGATCTTTCTTCAAACTTACCAACTCGATCACTTGCATTTTTCAAAATAAAGCATTTGCAACCAAATACATGAAAGTATGAAACAATAGGCTTCTTACCTTTGAATAATTCATACGGGGTTTTCTCAAGAGTAGGTCTTAGGAAGACTCTATTGATGATATAGCATGCTGTTGAAACAGACTTCAGCCCAAAATCGTGAAGAAATTTTGCTTTCAATTAAAAGTGTTCTAGCCATTTCTTGAAGAGATCTATTCTTTCTTTCCACAACTCCATTTTCTTTGAGGAGTGTATGGAGAGGAGAATACATGTTTAAAACCAGATTCATCACACAATTTTGTGAAATCTTGATTTTCAAATTCACCTCCATGATCTGTTCTTATACTTGAAATAGCACATCCTTTTTCATTTTGAACCTTTTTAGCAAACTTCTCAAAGTACGAAAAGGTTTCTGACTTACTTGCAAGAAAATATACCCAGGTAAAACGAGAGTAATCGTCTACAATTACTAGACAATACTTCTTACCTCCAATGCTCTGGGTTCTTGTTGGTCCGAAGAGATCCATATGAAGCAAGCGTAGTACATGATTAGTAGAGACATGATTTATTGGTTTAAATGAATTTCTTACCTGTTTTCCCAGAACACAGGGAGTGCATGGATCGGACTTTTGATATGGTAATTTGGGTAGACCTCGAACAAGCTGCTTTGATGAGATTTTGGCTAATTGCTTCATATTGACATGGCCAAGCTTTACGTGCCATAAGCTTGCTTCATCTTGGATTGAAATTAGACATTGAGATTCATTCATTTTCATGTCTAAGAGGTAGATGTTTCCATGTCTTCGACCCATGAAAGACTCAGTAGAGTCTTTACTAATTCCATAGCAAATTCCTTCTTGAAAGGAGATCTTGAAACCGGTATCACACGGTTGGCTAATCTTTGAGAAGGTTATAGTTGAGTCCTTCTACTAGAGAAACATTGCTTATTGTGAGATTTCCAATTCTCACAGTTCCAAATCCCACGATGCTTCCTTTGCCGTTTCCTCCAAATGAAACATTTCCGCCGTTTACTTGAACAAGCTTTACGAAGCATTTTGAGTCTCTGTCATGTGTCTTGAGCATCCGCTGTCAAGATACCATTTTATCTTTTTCTTGACGGAGACCCGCATTCAAGTGAGAGTCTCAAGCTTTCTTTGGTACCCAAATTTTCTTGGGTCCTTTGGAGTTAGTAGGATAAGCATTATTGGGCCATGCTTTCTTAACGAGGTTTCCAAACCATAGGACAGTCTTTTTCAAAATGATGCGGGACTGTTACACTTTGAACACCTTAGAGCATTTCGACCAACGAGGCTTTACGAAAACTTTCTTGAAGTGATTTTTGTAAGCTTCTCTTGACGGTCTTTTCTTAATTCTTTCTTTAACTTTAGGAAAATCAATCAAGGGAATTGTTTCCGCTGTCATGCCTAATCCGGACTTATTGAAATAGGGTCTTTGAACTGAAAGCACTTTTTCAAGCTTTTCGGATCCTATCGAAAACTTCTTTGAAATATTTGATAAATCTGTTTTTAAGTAAACATTTTCTTTCAAAAGATCATTTTCTTTTTCTTTAAGAGCAGAAACATTTAGGTCTAGACTTTTAACTCTTTCTTCTAAAATAACTTCCTTTTGTTTCAGAATTGAGTTTTCCTTTTTAAGTTCGGAAATTCTTTTGAGAGAAGTCTTAAGGAAACACAGTTCATCAATATATTTAGAGACTTTGACAGGAATTTTAAAATCACTTACCTCAAATTCACTGTCCGAGTCCGAACAGGAATACGAGTCGAATCGAATGTGCCATCAAACATATGTTGGCATATTCATTATCACTCTCTTCACATTCTGTATCACTCCGGGTTTCGGCTTTGAGAGCCTTTCGAAACTTCTCGGCTTTTCCTCTTTTCTTTTCGAAGAGGACGGTTGGGTCGATGTGTCCCTTCTTTTTACATTCGAAGCAAACTACATCTTTGTTTGGTTCTTCATCATCAACAGACTTAGTCTGCTGTCTCTCGAAAACTTTGTTTCTTTGGGATGAACCTTCTGCCTTTTCTATTCAGTTTTCTGAATCTTCTTATCATGAGAGCGAGCTCCTCATCATCCATATCGTCTTCAGAATCTGCATCATCAGAATCATCATTTGATTTTAGTGCAATAGATTTCTTACCTCTTGGATCTTCGTCTTCATTAATTCGTTCCACTTCATAAGACTGAAGAGTTCCAATCAGCTCGTCTACGAGATAATGGCATGATTCTTTGCGTCTCTCTTATTGAAGTCTTTATATGATTCCAATCCTTGGAGAGTCCACGCAGAAGCTTGTTCACCTTCATGGGATCAGAAATTTTTGTCCTTGGTTCTCAAGACCATTGACAATATCTGTAAAAACGACTAAACATGTCGGTTATAGATTCTCCTAGTTTCATTTTGAAGGCCTCATATTGACCGAGGAGAATGTTAATTCTGGTCTCCTTCACTCGTCTGTCTCTTCATAGGTGATGTGTAATCTATCCCATACTTCTTTTGTTGTAACACAAGAAGATATTCTGTTATATTCAGTTGGAGATAAAGCACAATATAAAGAGTAAATTGCTTTTGCATCGAGTGCTTGTCTCTTGTTTATCTCTTCCGAGCCATTCCGCTGGTTTCAATAGTGTCTTTCCCTCTTTCGGAGATTGATGCAGCAGCGGAGTGATTCCTCTTTCCACAACGTCCCATTCCAGAGGATCCTTTGATCGTAGGAAAGCTTTCATCTTGTTCTTCCGGATGTTGTAATCCTTTCCATCGAAGTAGGGAGGTCTGGTATTGCTTTGCCCTTCCATCAGCCCCGGTGCTAGCATACTAGCCATGGATCTTTTACTCGAAGTAAAACACTTCAAACAAAGTAAGAACACGGGCTCGATACCAATTGTAATTGCTAGTATGAGTACCTAGAGGGGGGTGAATAGGTATACAAAGATTTTTCTTTGAAGATTGCACAATACTTTAGACAGTTGAAGAATTAGCAATAATTAAAAACCAATCGTGAGACTGAGTAAGGGAAAGAGAGAATTGAACACTCGGTTTATAGTGGTTCGGCTTGATTCAAGCCTACGTCCACTCTTCTGCACTGACAGCCAATTGGTTGGATTCCACTATGAACAAAGAGATGTTACAATGTTGATCTTCCTTGATTTCTTGGCGTAGATGATCTACCACACTCACTCAAGGTATCACCAAGTACAAACACTCTCTGTGTGTACAATTTCGCTCGAACAGTCTCAACTAACAATCAAGGTTCTTCAGACTCTGGAATTTCTCTATCTATCACACACTCAAAACAACTAGAACGTCTTCTTTTTATACTCCTTTATGCCATCATAGCCGTTGGCACTTACCAAAGGAATTCCTCCAATCTACCCGTTGGACGGAATCAATCAAGAAGATCATCCGAGCTATTTAAGGAATCGATGATAGCCCATCAATCTGTTCGCCCATACAATCAGGATCTTGGTTTCCAAGAATAGAACATTCCAAGATTATTTCGTTGACCATCGGATCTTCAATCGATCTTAGATAAGAATTAAAGAATCCGAAATGATTATCCAACCAAAGAATCTATTCCAGAGGATAGGATCAAATCCTCAACCATATACCTCGGCTTTGGATTTCCTTCGTCACTGGATTAGAAAGACTGTCAGTGAGAATAGACTTAAGTCTTGAGTCTTGAGTCTTAAGTCTTGAGTCTTGAGTCTTGAGTCTTGAGTCTTGAGTCTCGAGAGAACAAAGTCTTCAGACTTTAAACTGATGGTCTCCGAACATCCAGGACTTAGACCGAAAGAAACGTTTTGTCAGCTTCAAAATATTCTGGAAAGATTTCTCCAACAGTCTTCAACCAACTCATCGAATTTCCTCTTTTGCATATGAAGACTAGTGACTAAATCTCATCCGGTAGCTATGTAAATTAACATATTACAAAAGAAAAGACAACGAGCATCAATCACTAGCTTGAAATTCACGAAGTATGGTTTATGTGCTTATTAACATATCCAGATATACATGGATAAGCAGGTCTCAATCTGCACTTATTTTCCATATTAACGTTTGTTATGTCTGATAACACACTTTTTGAAAGATGGTTAACCTTTGCACTTTTTCAGTTAGTCAAACGTGAACTAGCATATGAGACAGTAAGTTTCAAAGGACAATGGTGGGACAACCCACTTGCTGTATGAGACAGTAAGTTTTCAAAGCCTCTCAAAAATGAACATAGGCCACGTGGCATTAGCTAGAAATGACTTGCCTAATACTGGAGAAAGATAAACTAGTTAAACAACCTAATGCCTACTTTTGCACGGTATCACAAGACAATAGCATAACAAAAATAGAAAGATGCACATGTCTTCAATCCCGGAAATAAAAAATAAAAAAATAAAAGAAAAAATCACAGATTTGAACTCTCGTATCTTAACCACACAGTTAACATAAAGCAAAAGTTATACCGAGACTTTTTGATTTGTGAGAACTATTTGTGATCACCTACAACTTAAAGGTTTTTGTTTTCTACACTGAGCAACATTAATTAGGCCTTGCCAGCTTTTGACGTAGAAATTAATATTGGCCATTGAATTTGCTAAAAGATGCCACAAATTAAATTAAAGCCAAACCCAAACTTAACCCCCAGCAAATCAAAGATAGAATTACCTGGTTAAATTGCTAACCAAAGAGTTGAGCTTTTTATATTTTCTTCAAAATGGACAAACTAGGGGTATGCAAAATACCCGAGAACTGCCCAGACTGCCCAGAACCGGACCGGAACCGCCCGGAACCGACGGTTCTTCATGGAACTAGTCCGGTTCTCGATTCTAATTTTTCGAAACCGATGGGTACCATTCTGGTTCTTGGTTCTATAGGCGGATCCGCCCACCCGGACCAAACTGGAACCTTTTTAATATTAAAAAAAAATTACTAAAAGAAACCCTAGATTGGATCTCATCTCCTCACTCCCTTCATCTTCAGTTCTCTCTCTCTCTGTCTCTTCCTCGGTTCCTCCTATTCCTATTGCCATTTCGATTCCTCCTCGAGCGTCAACTTCGCCGCTGTTGCTCCTCCACCGTTGCTATTCGCCCCCTCGCATCGGCTGCCACCCGCCACAGCCGCGGAAAATTGTTTTGCGACCGTTCTATGTTGAAAACCCGACCATAGACCTCCTCCCCTTCTTTCCAACTCATAAACCCGACCGTTCTATGTTGAAAACCAAAATTGTTTCGCATCCAGATCGGTTCCATGGATCCACCCGGGAACCGGATCGGACCAATGGTCTGGTTTTTGGGTGGATCCCGGTTCCAATCTTTCGGAACCGGTTCTTAGCAGGTAGTTTCTGGTTCTAGGTCGGGAACCGCCCGCCCAAACCATGCACACCCCTAGGACAAAACCATGTCTCTTTCCTTTTCTCATAATTTAGACATAGCCAAAAAACTTTATGTCACACCTAAAATCTCAAGGATTTACTTCCAGAACAGCATTATGAGAAATTTAGAAAAGTGAGCACGAAATGCGGCTACTCCTAGAGGAATTTAATTTGCCACAAAAGACCCACAAAGTGATGCACTTGAGTCCAAGCAACTGAGAAGACCAGGAAAAAAAATCTCAAAAGCATATACAAAGCCCAGTATTGAATGTCAAACCAATTGGTAAAACCACGGGGACAATGAAAAAGCGTCAAAACAATCTAAAATCTATGTATTGTTGCCAAATTAGTCCCAAATTTTTTAATAGTGTCAATTTAGTCGTAAACCTTTAGATATAGTGCCAATTCAATTATAAATATTTTAATAGTGTCAATTTAGTGATAAAAATTTTAAATTAGTGTCATTCTAGTCTTAAACGTTTTGACTTGGCTCCAATTTAGTCATTTTGGCTTATTTTGACAGGATTTTGCTCACATGGATGTCGGGTCTTGATATGGCACTCCTGATGTTGAAGTGTATAATTTTTAATAACATTATAATAATTTTTTGATTTCTTTTATCATTTTTTATTATTTTATTATTATTCTATTGGTTTCCCTTTTTTCTCCCCTTTTTTTCTTATTCCTTTGGGTGGTGGCTGGCTAATAGGTGATGGCTGTTGGCAATGGCTGGTAAATTCCTTGCCTGGGGAAGGGCCGCCTCATTGGGTGTTGCCTCACCTGAGCTAGGATTGATTATTGATGATCTTTATTATAATCATTATCGAAAAAAAAAAAAAAAAAAAAAAGGAATCTTCACTCTGTGGTGCAGTAGTGCTCCCATTATGAAAACGAAGTGGGCCAATTAGCATTTTGACGTATTCCGTAATTATTTTGGGTACTTATTCCTGTAAGTTATTATTAATTATTCATTTGAGTTATATATATATATATATATATATATATATATATATATATATATATATATATATATATATATGTTTTATATTGTGTCCGGGTAGGGCATGCGCATGCAAATTATGCTGGACCTGTCCTTTCGGAACATCGCCGATTGGTGTCCCCAGTGCCCGTCACTCGGGGAGATTTTGTCCTGAAGCGCGAAAAATAGCTTCCAGAAGAAAAATAATGGCGATGCCTTTGCCGAAGCCAAAGTGAAATTACAAAAAGAAAATAACCAAGGAAGACAGAGAGCTTCTAGAAGGAAAATCCAAAACTTAAATGGACTCTTTTGTCATTTTCCTTTTTTTTTTTTTTTTTTTTTTTTTTGTCTATTGCCTTCTATAGCTATAGACTCCCGATGGGCCCAAAGAGAGAGATTGAGCGGCCAAGACGGAACCGAAGTGAGTCATCCCAGACAACAACACGATCGAGGCATGCCCACTATTGGACACGATTTTTAAAAGTTCCCCTTCTCCATTTTTTTTTCTCCCCTCTTGAATGATGGTGACCCAACGTGATGACTTCTGTACTCAGTTTACTCCAAAAAATGACACGTAAGGTCCCTACAATTTGGTCTCATACACTGTCATTTTTAAACTTTTAATTTTTTCAATACAATTTATGAATTTTTGTTCAGTGTGTGGTATTGTCCTGAAATTTTGATTTTTTTTAATATGACCATTGAATTTTAGTCTAACGTGCAATGTGGTTTAAATGGACATTTAATAATAGTTCATTAATCACTAATCACATTAATCAAATTAAAAATTTAAGGACAGCATTACATATTGGATTAAAATTTAAAGGTGAGTCAAACTGTCAAATTTTCAACTTTTATCGATTTATATCCAATGGATTAATGTGGCAATTGCATTATTTTGGAGCAATCTTACTACCGTGACCCATTCTTAAAATTTGTTTTGCTCATTTGGTGATGCCATGAGTACACACGACCATAAGGATCAACAGTCCTCGAATTAGTTTGGGCATCTTTTTCCATCTAATACGAAGGACCCCAACATCCAGGATAATCGTAACCTCTTATAGCCATCCCTAAAATGCATTACTCAATCCACGGAGAAAAAATTTAGAGCGAAAATTTTTGCAGTATATGCAAACACGAAACTCATCCTTCCTTGGAACCCGTCCTCATCCAGAGTCCAATATAAGCTGATCAAATTTGGAAGAACCAATCCAAAATAATGAATACAGAATTTCGGAAAGTACGAAATTGCTGAACCGGAGGAAAGTGCATTGAGCACGAGGACCCGACGGCATGAATCGGAGCGGACCCTCTCCACAGCCGCAATCAGCGTCTAAGCCGAAAGAACTGCCATTTCCCTTAATGCTCACTGACTGATCCGAATTTGAGGGCAGAGATGTCGGTATGCGCGACAAGAAACTCCCTGTCTGAATTAGATAAGAAAGCCAAGAACCATAGTCCACTTGTTCATGGATAAACCAACAAGGCAAATGCAAAAGGAATTTCACGATGCATCTTTTTTTTCTTTCGTGGAGACATTGAATAAGCGAAAATCAGGATCCAATCGTAATTTTAATCAGATTTTAGAGGCAAGCTGTTATATCGGAACGATTAAATTGGATTCATGGGTTTAATAACATGGCTATGAAAAGAAAGAAAATGCCAACTAATGCATAAAACTAAGAGCCATAGGTCTCACTAGCTTGGGTTTCTACTTCATAGTGACTAAGACATAGAAAACAACGCTACACCTCTAGTAGTAAAAGTAAATAGCATAACTAGAAAAGTTAGAGGCTCAGTCTGAAAGGTCAAGAAACTTTGAGAGGACTGTCAAATCAACTATCTTCCAAAGGCATTCGAACATAATTTTTTTAAGGAAATAAAAACTAAACTATGCAATGGCAATGCATTTGGAGCATAACCTACATACCTAGCCTAATCCTCGGCCCATTTAGCTTGACTGTCTTGGTGATATTCAAGTTGCTATAACAACAACCAGTGTTGCGTCCGAGGTCAAAGTCTTTGCCGGAGCAATTTTGGTTCTTTGGCTTAATTACTTCTCATAAACTATATGCATTGGTAAGGACCGAGCAGGGACCATTGCATGGAGTAGTGGTGGGTGTCATAGTGACTCCAAAAGCGGTCCCTAAAACGAATTGTTGCAAGTGCAGTTTTGCATTTTTATTATCCATGTTCTGTTTCTAGTTCTTTTTTTTTTTGGTTGGTGTTCCGGTACTAGTTGATTAGTGATAATTTTGTTAGTAATAAAGGATATTAAAATAGAAATTTAAGTAATTCAAGTAAATAAGAATTGTATGAGGAAAGAAGAAAGAAAAGCGAAAGACCAAGGAAAATATCACAAGGCTATGCAATGGGCGAGGTCAAAAGATGTTCAAATCCGAATAAAAGAGCACAGTACATAAGCAACCCAAGATTCTAAAACCTCAAACACTATTTTGTTGTGTTCCTTCCCCAAGACTTCTTTGAAATTGAGCCTCCTCCATAAGCGTTCACACAACTAAAAAGCTCAATGGCATGACTTGCAACAACCCATGCCACCTTAGACAAGCTAAGGACGTGATTTGAAAGCTTGAGAGCAAAGTCGACGAAGGAACATGCGACACCAATCATAAGAATGAAATTCCGTTTTCCGAGATCCTTACAAGTAAGAATATTGTTCAAGTTACCATCCAACAAAACAAAGACATTTGGTCACTCACTGATGACTATTATTCATTCAGTAAGTTATTCATCTCTAAAATCATATTGTTTTCAAGTACAACTTGAACTATGCATTAACAACTGTCATTTATAACAATTGACGATAGTCTTTACAGACTGCCAACACTTCCTATTGCTCCCTTTTGATGTTGTATTGCTCAAAGCTAACTTGTTGAATATGATTTAATAAGTGTTGAACTGGATTTTACAATACATCTCTCACAAGAAATGTTTTATCAGGGCTATTTGAATGTAGGAGAGTAAGAGATCAATTTCAGCAATCGACATCAATTATGACTCATATTTTAGTCAATTAGGAGGATGACCGACATATGATGATTTGCCCAATTTTGTTAGAATTACAAAGTGATGACTCAAGTTCATTACCATAAGTATGCATTTATTTTTTATTTATTTTTTGTTGAATCTAAATACTCAGATCGGTTATTTGTGCTTATTTTGACATTTACACCCTACCAACACATCTCTTCTTTGAGAAGATTGATTATGGGCCAGTCTCTCTTTAATCATCTTGGCCACTATTGACAATCCTACCGAATGAACATTCTTTGTCACCTAAAGATTGACATATGTTTACAGTAGAGTTGTGTTTTGACTTGGAAGACGCTTTTACGCACTTGCTTTAACTGGAAAAAGTACTTGGATGGCTTCCAAATCACTATCATTCCTCGAATATTGTCCCCCAAAAAGCAATTCATAAAGAATTACAAGACAAAAGTATGATGACTTAAACGGCAACATTAACATGATTTTGAAAACTTCATATTTGGTTTTGAGAGTAATGCGCGTAGCCACTACCATATAATCAATATAATCACACATCTCATACGAGATTGCCTAATTTCCTCTAATTAACGTAATTTTTATATATCAAAGAAGCATTTGAAAGTCAATATAATCTTTCCTTTTACCAAAAAAAAAAAAAAAAACAGAAGCATTTGAAATGGGTGGATTGAGATCCAAAACAATTTACAATCTCACGTATCCAAAACACCTCCCATGTATATGTTACTTAGATAAAAACTTCATGTCCAATGAAAAAAATTAAATAATGAAAAATTCGTAAGTAAAATAAAAAACATTAAAAAAAAAACTTATAAATTGAAATACTTATAAAGATTTAGGGTTGCAAAATGGGTTCTATACCCATTTTGTGACTTAGATTCAATGATCTCAATCTCATATAAGCAACTCTTTTTATTTTTAAATGAGTAATGAATGGCTTGAGAAAAAAAAAAAATGAAGGAAATCAACAAATTTTAAAACTCATTTTGTAATTTTCCTCCATTTGTTATTTATTTTTTACTATTTAGACTCTAGGTTTTGTCAATCAATGACTTTGAAATTGATCAATTCATATATAAACAAAAATAACGTTTAAATAATTTACAAATCGAGCTAAAAAATAGCGGAGATTAGATATTACTGCTACTCAAGTATGTTTCAACATAAAGATATCTCATATTTTTCAAATAAAATAATATGAAAAGTAAAATAAAAAATTAAAAAGAAATTAAAATTAAAAATCTAATTTGTTGAAAAAAAAAAAACTTCTTCTTTTTCCCCATTCAGAACTTTAGGCACTGTTTCTCTCTCTCTAAAAAAGAATTCCACTTTCTCTCTCTACTGCAACAGAAAAATGGCGGCGACCACTAGAAGAAGGACCTAACCCGAGCCGACCAGGCCGGTGGTCTGCTCCCTCTTCGGCGGCTTCACTGTGGCATCCCAAAATTCAAAGTCAAGTTATAAGGTGTGTTAAAGCCTATAATTAGGTAATGAAATTACCTATGGTTTAATGCTTTAGCCATTAGTCTCTCTTAAGATTAGGTGATTTGTGCTTGTGCTTATGAGATTTTAAATTAGATAGATTAATGATGATAATTTATGCTTGGCCATGCACTTTATAAATTAAATTCTTATATGTAAAATATTACAAGATTTTGGCCATGTGGAATTTAGTAATTTAATTCTTAAAAGAAAGAATAAGAAAGGGGTAAAATTGATTTTAATTTGGGTTGGGCCTTAGGCCCAATAGCTTGAGCCTTTGATGGGCCAAGCTAGTCTGCCCAATTAGGCCTGCGAAAAGGGGCTGTCGCCGGCCCAAAAGGAGGCCCAAGAGGAGGCCCAAGCCCATCTTGCATGTGTTGTGACAAGTGGCAAGAGGTCTTCATGCATTGGCTTAGGGAAGAAAGCCATGCATTGGTTGGTTTGTAGGCAAGTAATCATGAGGATTTGGGGGTATAAGAGGGAAGAGAGAGAGAGAAGGTGGCCGGATTTTCTCATTTGGTCGAGAGAGAGGGTGAGAGAGAGAGAGAGAGATTTCGAGAGAGAGGAGGAGCGGCTGAGAGAGAGAGGAGGAGGAACCGCCGTCCGTCCGCCGTGTGCCGCCGTGTTCGCCGCCCTACACCGTCAACCGACCGGTCTAGAGGCAAATGGGAGTCCTCTAGCTTCTCTTGCATGCTTGTATGTTGTTTGCATGTTGAACTTTTGGTTGTTAGATGGGAAAAACCGAAGCATGGATGAGTTGTGTGTGAGTGGTGTGACTGTTCTTGCTCGGATCGTGTGAGTCAGTAACTTGTTTGAGCTTGCATGAGTGTTTGGAATCTGATTTTGGCTTCGATGTTTTCATGAAAGTTGTAGCTAACATCTTGTACTATAACATACTAAAATTTCGTGGAAAATGATGGATATTTGAGGGGTTAAAGTCTCATCTTACGGAGACCTCAAATCTGGAGAGTTTTTACTGACTTTTTGCTGGATTCATGGTTGCATGTTGGTTTTTGTTGAGAATCTTACTTCGATTTCTTCATAAAAGTTGTAGGGAACATCTTAAAATACAACCTACTCAAATTTTAAGTGAAATGAACCAGTATAGCTTGGTAAATCGACTAGATGTTGAAGACGATGATTCTGGTGATGTGTTCCGAGACACCCGAGACTTCAAGGACCTAAACGATGACTATACTCTGGTTATTTGACCTATATATCTTCATGAAACTTGTAAAGGACATCCTGACACATAACATATCCGAATTTCAGAGAAAACTAAAGAGAATAGGTAGGTGAAATCTCAATATTTCGGAGATGTGGGCACTGGACGATGCGGTAATGGATCCAGAAGCTTCGTGAGACTGTATAAAATAATCTAAAAATAATTTGGCTTGAAGTTCTTCATGAAAATTGTACTAAAATGTCTTGTCTATAATCCAGTAAAATTTCATAATTTTTGGAGGCCATATGGATATTTTAATTGAATTTATTCAGAAACCGTGCATTCTGGTTTCATCCGAGAATCATAGGATGTTGGTAAAAATGTGAGATTGTGTAAAAATTCAATTTGGCCATGAATTTTGCATGTAATTATCATCCTATTGGTTTTTTTAATAATTTCTTGAATTTTTATAATCTTGGGAATTTATAGATATAATAAAAAAATATTATTTTATTGGCCATAGATTCCATTTAATTTATTTATGTGGCATGCGTGATAAAGTCTTGGTGTATGTATGACATTTAATTGAGATGCATGTGTGAATCCTATGCCAAGTATGATTTGTTTGATATCATATCATATGCCATGTTAAAATTAAACTATAATTGAAGATGAGAAATGAGATGTATGAGAATATGCATCGTGGTGATGATGATACCGTCGGAGGTGTGAGCCGACGATGCCCTGGGAGTCGGGATGCCCAAAGGTTCGAATGAGTCGATACCCTTTGGATGCCTTGTTGTATTATGAATACATGCCTAGAGGTTTTCCCCGGGAGTGTCGGGATGCCCGGTTGTATTATGATAGGGGTTGTATCATGATGCATGCCCAGAGGGTAGGGGTAACCATTTTCATGGCGAGCCCCGGAGATTCCTCGTGATGCTAGGTGGGGTGCGAGATACCCAGAGGTTCGAGTGAGTCGATGCCCTTTGGATGCCCGGTTGTATCTTGGATACATGCCCGGATGCCTCGTGATGTCAGTTGAGATATGAGATGCCCGGAATGTGGGGGTGCCGGATGTCCGGTTGTATCTTGGATACATGCCCAGAGGTTTCTCGCAATGCCAGGATTGGGCGCGAGTGATTAATGTGGGATGCAAACATTGATCCCGGGTATGAGAAATGTGGCGGTCCAAGATGAAAAGTGGAAATTAAACCATGGCATGATATGCATGATGATATGCATGATGATATGCATGATGATGATGGTGATGATGATGATATGTGATGTGAAATGATGATGATCACCCATGGCATGACATGCATGATGATGTGCATGACGATGATAATGATGATGATATACGATATGCATGATGATATGCATGATGATATGCATGATGATGATAATGATGATGATATACGATATACATGATGATATGCATGATGATGATGATGATGATAATGATGATGATATGCCATGATGATGATGACATGTGTGATGTCATGATGTCATGATGACATGTATATGATTATGAGATTGACGCATGATAGTATGCGCATGGCTTCAAGGTAAGTAACGCCTACAATGCATGTATGATTTGTATGATGCATTGAGTTGTTATTGGATTCCTTATCTGCTAAGTGGTTGTACTCACCCCTTTTGGGGACCAACATTTCAGATTAGTAGATGGTTTGAGCGGTTGGATATGACTGCAATGAGAAGGATAGCAAAGGACGGAACCTTTGAACGCCGACACTAATCGATGGACTTAAAGTGTATGACTGTTTGAGGAAATATCGGTCATTTTTTGGAGTGTAGCCGAATATAAAAGACTATGGCATTTTGATGTACCGATGAATTATATCCATCTGATTTAAGTAAATAAAAAGTGTACGGCTTTTACTTATAAATATTTAGTAGGTGTGCATCGTTTTCTGAATTTAGGGAAGGGAGTTTGTTGGATGTGCTTCCGTATATGAATTGCGCAAGGGACCTATAAAAAAAAAAAATGTGTGTAAACCCCATGGTTGTATGGACCCGCTGCACTTGAAATGGTATCAGAGTGATATATTAATAAGGAAAGTGAATGGTAAGCGAACTATGGCAACCCTAACATTTGTCAGAGATGTCGATGTCACGGAGCTTTTGCAGTGCTCACAACGACGCATCCCAGCTCGTTCTAATGCAGCTTGCCCAAGAGTTGCGAATCCCCGAGCACGAGTGTCGGGCCTGTCGGCTACGCGCTGTCGTGGAGCAGTATTTAAAAAAAAAAAAAAAAAAACCCCTAACGGAGTCGAGCCAGCAAAATGAAAATAGCTACATGGATTGGCTGATAAACTAAATGGGTTGAATATGAGTCATGTGCAAATCCATACGGACCACACGAAGTTAGGCACAAATATCTTAAACTCATTTTCACCTAGTTATAAGATTTTAAGCGACTCATTTGTAACCCGACCTTCTAAGAGTGAGTCATAAAATGGGTTTTTAACCCATATCGACAGCTCGGATTAAACAATTTCAAAGTTCGTCAAGGACAGCTAAGAATTGGTGTTAGATAATGATAATGGACTTGCTGCGGCAATTCATGAAGCGACATAATGGAATTAGCTAGGCGATGCACACACCGAATATCAAATACAACCAAGTAGACCCGACCAGACTCAATGAGAACACACGCTACATGTGGAGGAAAATGATAAGTACAAGTTCGTGGATGGCCCCCGGTTGCAGAGAACTCTAGTATAGAGCGACGCAAGTGTCCTAATTATTGTAAAAATCAGGCTTGCGATTATGAATCCCATGGTTTTTCACTCGATTGCAATGGCGACCCACCAAAAACAAATCAGATCTGAGAACAATGCCTTCTGTTTCGCTGGGAGCCAGAGATTCAGCTGAAGAAACGAATCGAGAAACGAGCCGGGGACATGGGATTCTTATCCGGATTTCTGAAGCTTCGATTGGCGATAGGAGGATCACCGGCAGATGTAGATGCAGAATCCAAACTCGGACAATAGATTGGGATGCCTCTAGGGAATGAAAAGCTTGCACGTGCCGGGTTAGGAAAATGGCCTAGAAAAGAGTAGGGAGGCGTGTCTGTTTGGGCCTGGGCTCTCCGGAGAGTTCAAATGGCCGAAAGGACACCGATTCTTAGGACTTCCTGTCGTTGAAAGAAAATACGAGGATTCGCATGACTTGGCGTGGGAAAATTGGCTTTAAGGAGATGACATGATGCACTTGGAATTTTTCAGCGGATGGGTCAATGCTGTGCCATAAAATTTGTGATTCTACTTGGCTACCACGAAAGACATTAAAGTCTTCAATCATATCATGATTCGCATGGGTGAATAAAATTATATAATTAAAATAAGTCATTACCATAGAATAATCTTAAAAACAAATATAATTGTGCACAATCGGGCATATGTAGTCAAAGTGAAAGTGAGTTGCTAATTATTGGATTCTCTATTTGGACTTGAGATAAACAATATTGAAGTTAAAGTAGGCGGACTAGAACCACTTTTTCGTGATGAAGATGTAGATCCACCATCGCATACATTAGATACATTTGCTTTCTTATTCATGAGATCATACTAACATATTCGATTTCTCTTAACCCTCCACACAAACCCTAATAGAAATGCAAACCCTCTCCAATAATTACGGCCAACCGATGACCATCCTAACTAGTTGAGCTGCCTTCAACGCCACCACAACAGGCGCACCCTCCGACATCGTGGTGGCGGAGGGGGCCTCCAAATCAGGAGGCGTGACCATCAGACCTGAAGGCTGGTTGCCGTTGGCGGTGGCAAGCTCAACAACAACCGGCTCCTCAAGCACCGGGGACATAGAAGAGCTGGACATCTGAGAGTGTGCTTTCAATCATGCCTAAGGGCAGTGGATGTTAACACAACACGTTGGCGGTGGGAGGGGGGAATTGTCATTGACGTGACGCTCGCTGTGGCCGACGACCATGGTAGTAGTCATCGGACATATGGTAAAATCCCGCGGAAGGGGAATATTAGTGAGTACGATATATCTTGACACTTTTATCTCCTGCCGTGCTTTAAAAAAAAAAAAAACACATAAATAAATCCGGTGGCAAATAAACTAACTTAAAAGAGAAATTATAACCTCCGACCATTGAATAACTCAGCCCGACACGCTTTTCTTATGGAAAACGACCCGAGTTAATGTGTCCTTCACAAAGTAAAACATCGCATGGCAATCCCCTGTAACTTTCTCGTCCACGCCATTCCTCGTCAACTGCGGGAAAAACCACCACACCCCCGTTGCCGCCAGGAACGCCAACGTCAACAGCGCCGGCCCCAGATGTCCTGCATTGAGGTGGCGAGGCAGGGCTCGTCGAACTGCCGCTCAAGGTCGAGCCCTAGGGCGGCGCTAGCCGGGACCACGCAGATCGCAGGGACGAGCTCCAATTCCAGGTACATGTGGACGCAGTAGAGCGCGAGGATCGGGTACTCGTGCAACCGAGGCTTGTACTCATAGGCCTGGAGAATCAACACCTTGATCGCGAGCCGGACCGAAGCGAGAGCGGATTTCGAGGACTCTTGGGAGACGTTCGCGTACTCTTGCGCCGACTGCTAGCGCAGCCTGATTTTCGACTATCGAATTCGGCGGGCCTTATTAGATTCAATATAAGACATGGATCAACGCTTTTTTATTATTATTAATTTTTTTTACAGGACAGGAAAGCATCTTAGTGTTGGCCTTCGAAAGCACCTCCTCCGCTCAGTCAACCACCGTACAGGACGCCAGTTGTGACCAGGCAGTAAGAAATAAAATGAATGCAGCTACAAGCTTTGATCCTTGATGTGGGAAGCGCAAGGACTAAATGATTCAACCCGACGGCCTGCGATTTAGATTGACACAAAAAAAGCTTATCTCATCTCATGAGTATAGGCAATTCTATAGAGACCATCAAATATGACAACCATACCAAGTTTATCTATATCGCCATGGACATTGAGAATATGAACAATCCAATATGCACTAAACCGTCTTAAACATTGTCAAAACATCTAGAAAGAGGGAGAACGGAAAGGAAACACCTAAGCACCCTATGCATTAAGTCAGCCATTAGAATTCTAAGAGTACGGCCAACAAGGACCAGTAGCAAAGCCAAAAGAGTCGCCTTGGTATCCTGATTGCAGTCTCCTGTTAAGATCAAGATACCCACTTCCATGAATCATGGGTGCTCCAGGCCTTGCATTGTTCAATCTCATTGGATTCATTTCATCCAAACGGGGAGCATATCGTTGCATCATAGACATGTTCGCTCGCTGGGACGATTCGGAACCTAGGAGTCCATAGGCAGATGTCACGGGCCCCCACTGGCTGTAACCAGGATCATTACCTGCCATGTAATTTCTTTGAGATACATTTGGATCTTGCTGACCATAAAGACGGACCAGCCAACGCATCTGCAGGTCCCTCCAGTATCTCTCTTCAAGTTCAGAGATACTGGGCCTGTAATTATCAGTGTCCCTCGTATGAGCCGTATACTCCAAGTTCTGATGCCCATAATTGGTAGGAGGACCACCACCACTTGACCATCTCTGATTTGAATAATATTTACTGTTGTGCAGTCCATACATCCTGCTGGCATCATCAAAGCGAGTGGATTCTCGCCCACCATAAAATTTCTCAGCTCGTGACATAGACATGCTTGGGTCAGCCTTTTGATAATTCATGCCCCTGACATCATTCTCAAAAGGAAGTTTACACGTGATCTTGAAGATCGATCATTGACTGACGACTTGGGTGACGGATGACGAGAGCTTACCTTTGCATGTGGCTTCTCATCAATTTCTCTTCCGCGTGTTCCTCTACCACCTGCCTTTTCCCTAGAAGACTCCCCATTCGTCAAATTGGGTGAGGGACAACGAGGTAGATCCTTCTCATCAATTTCTCTTCCACATGTTCTGCTACCATCGGCCTTTTGCTTAGTGGACCGATCATTGAATGACAACTTCCCATCCGCCAACGTAGGCGAGGGATGATGAGGGGTTTCCTTTGCAGGTGACTTCTCATAAATTTCTCTTCCACTTGTTCCTATACCATTGGCCTTCTCCGCAGAAGTCCCAGTAGAATGGCTATCCCTGCATTCTCTCCCGCTGTCATTTCGAGAAAAACGCCCATTTTGACCTTCGGCCATATCGACTCTGCCTGTGCGTTGGGTAGGCATGGAGGTATCACTTATCAGTGACGAAGTACCAACGCATAGGCTCTGGTCATCTTTCGGATGATGAAAATCCAGCGATCCACTGCAGTCGTCATTTGACCATGGCCTCTTAAGCTTCGTCAACCAGTGACCCTGCTCTTGGGCTATGGCCTCGAGCTGTGCAGTCCAATCTTGGCGGCTCCATATATACAGCAACAGTGGCTTATTGTTCCGCTGTTCAATTTGTTTATCCTTCACATCAACAGACCCTGGCAAATAAAATGACTGAAAATGGAGAGGTTATAATTAATCCATCAGAAGCAAACATATGATCAGAAGGATGAACAGAACATCCCATTTCACCTTTCCAGACAAGAACCGATCGTCTTTCCACACCAGATCATAGACAAACTTTTTCTCTTCTAATCTGCAATGCACCGCTAGATTTAAGTATTTGCATAGGCAAAAGAGAGGGCTCAAAGTAAGGTAGTTACCTTTCAGTTTCTGATGGAACAATCAGAATAAGGAGCTTTGGTTTGAATTCAAGAGCTTTATCAATAAACTTTTTCGCCAAAGCTGCTTTAGCTCCAAAATGAGGATTTAGCCTTATGATCTACTCAGGAAGAAACGTGATAGAATGATAAAACATTCAACAATGTGTGGATATGTTCGGAGAGAGAGGGAGGGACAGAGAAGAGCTAAAGGGTCAATACCCCAACTAAAATGCAGAGAGGTAAAGCAAAATTCTGCCTCTTACCAGTTTTGACCCATAAGGTAGCTCTTCTGGTTGGACAGTCATCCAGTCCCTTTGTTCGAAGTTGAAGTTATTCTGCAATTAAAAGGAGGAGAAACTATATAAAACCAGCCCTACACGAAGGCAAGTCCAGGTTCAATTACCAAGTACATTTCACAGAGATCATAGCAACACCAATATTACCAGCAAATGCCAGGTGCTCCTCCAAATATTGTTAGTATATGCTTGAACCAAATATTATAGGATCCTAAAGCATATTTGAGCTTTTTAAAGCATTAGGAAATAAATAAATAAATAAATAAGAAACTTGCATGAGTTATGCCATCACACTGTTTGACTCTTCTGTACACAAATACATATTGTATGTGATCATGAATGAAACTACTGCTTATTGGAACAAATTGCATGATAATTTATACAAACGGATGCTTGAGACAGCACAATTATTTCATTGCCAACCTAGTCTAACCTCGGATACTATACTCACTATGGCAACCCTATATTTCCATTCCAAAATCTAAGGAATATTCTCTTCTTTACTGCCCAGGAACAGGAACAAAGAAAGGTTCTACATCCCTCAACCTCCTCATAGTGAAACAAGTGAACAACCACTGGACATGAGGTTACTAACAATATTAAAAAATAAACCACCCTTAAAAAAATGCCCCTGGAAATGCGAAATAGTCATGCTGTAGTACTGTCTGCAAGGACAACTAAAACATTCTTCACACATAAAAGTTAACGAAATGAGGTAGCACACGCAAATTACCTTTGGTGGATAAATATCATAATTTTTGTAAGAGCGCCTCTTTTCGGTCTCTTCAAGCTTCTTTGCCATTAGGCAGCTAAAATCATTAGCCCCACAACAGAAGTCAACAATCTGTTAATGCAATTTTTATGAGTTGGATGGGTGACATCAAAACGTCGTATCAACAGAGCCAGAGAAGGGGGGAAAAGAGTAAGAAGCAGATTTCCTTTTTGTGGCAAAGACTGGTGAAAGATAAAATATTCAACGATGGTACATGATGATTTTCAGATTTCTTTTAAACCTCAAACAAAGTAATTCAGAATTTCAATCCCTCAGAAGGAACCTCACCAATCATGTTCCTGATCACATACGGATCACCATGATCTTCTTCATTTAAAATTCTCAAGCATCAAGGGTGGAAACAAACTACTAAACATTAAGTTTCTTACCATGTCACCATCCCGAACATACCAATGGAGCTTGTCCACAATCTGCATCCAAAAATGTATCATTAAATTTGCACTTCACCCATATAATCATACAGAAAAATAAGACACAAGCTTCAAGACACGTCATTTCTTTGAACCAAATGCCTATCTGACAAACAAAGCCACAATATATGCACATCATTCGCCAAGTATGAACCTGTTACCAGTTCAAATAAGTCAACAACTGCTTATGTGCAATTTTCATTTGTCAATGGGAGACAAAGAGATACCTTGTAGGTACTTGTCTCATCAAAATAACTGACAGCTTCAATATTTTCTCATAGAATTTTGTTTTTCAATTTTATGGTTACAAATCCTGTATAATGTTCAGATTAGATGGTAGCATGTATACCTCACAATAAAGATTCAATGTAAACAAAGCAATCAGATGAAAGGGACCGATTAACTCATTTCTACAAAGAAACTCACTGAAACATAGTGGGTTGACCAAGTGAACATCTAAATTCGCTACTTCGTCTAAATGTGCAAGATGCTAGCCTCGCTAAAAAGCCGAGTAAGGAGGCTAAGGAAATGAAAACATCCATCTTCTTTTCTAAATTAAGAAAATCTGATCTGTAATGAGGTATAAGAGGCACTAGTATTGAGAGACTAGTGATAGATGAAATCCAAATGCCCTGCATTTTCTATTTCAAGAAGTTGAATTTGGCAAAAATTAGAAGAATTTCCTAAAAAAGGCAACGGATATTAGTAAATTTGGAAATTCCAGAATAGCTTTCTGCAAGCGTAATAGAGTAACAATTCGCAAGTTGTCAACTTCCATAGAATTACGTATAAGTGTTACTTTGTGAATGGACTGGCGCACATTTGGTAACTTCTATGTTGCATGTGCTATTTTTCCCCATCAATCCACAACTAAAGGTCGAAAATCAATTTTTATCATTACTTATACATTTCATTCTGGTGCGTAACAATTTGCCAAAAAGCAAGGAAACAAAGGACCACAACTGCACATAAAACCAACTAAAATTCAACTGAAAGATAGAAAAAATGGTTTCAGATTCAAAGAACAAGTACCTCTTGAAGTTCATCCACTATTGCAAAATGTTGATCAAAGGAAGCGTAGCGCATACCATCTATGAATGGTGCAAGATGTACTCTAAGCTTGTCCTGCAGCCAATCAAATCAGCATATGAGAGATTGTTCATCAACAAAAAAATTGCGATGGGATGTAGAACATTTGATATGAAGCATAACGAGGGCAACAAATTTTGAGAGGGGGCTATGTGAGTAAGCTAGCATATTTTTCTTTTCTCAAGTATCAGCCAAATAGGGGGATAAATCATGCATGAACCTCCAAAGGTTATAAAAGATAGAGAAACAGCTAATTACAAAAAATTGATAGATAAATAAATAAAGTAAAACAAAATAACAATGAATGGTCAAAACAAATAACTGATTCAAGCAGTGCTCCAAATATAGAACCAGATGAAAGGTAAGAAGCTTAATCTACAGTGCGAGCTCACATTAGGCCACAAAGGAAACCGATGCTTTTGAAAATTTAAAAGCCAAGTTATTTTTTCCACTTAAGACAAAAATATGAGAGAAGACATAACGTATTATTTCAATCAAGCAGCAGTGAAAATTACACCAGACATGAGAGAGAGAGAGAGAAAGAGGGAGGGACCACATCTCGAATTGAAAATAGAATACAAGAATAGCCTAAAATACGAATATAGAAAATAGAATGTGCCGAACCTTCAACTTAAACGTCTGGGTTAGAACATCTAGGTCACAGACAACATTTGCATCTTCATTGCTGTCTCCTTCCTCTAGCCTCTACACATGCAATTTTTCAATTAACATATACTTATTGACAATTTGAATTAGTGCATAAGTATGTACCTGAACTGCACCCTCCACTTTCCCAATAGTAATTGCCCCATCAACAGTTGACTTTAGATATTGTGCATGAGTAGATGGCGCTTTCTGCTTTCTCATAACATCTCCCATACTTACTGAAGATGCAGCCTCTTTCTTTAGATCCAAAAGCCTGCTTATTGCAAGGGAACACATAGTTGAAGAATTAAATAGAATGAAATACATCCGACGGATGCGCATTTGCTGATCATTAAATGCCAACTAAGATAACAGGCAAGAACACGTCACCTCCTCTCTGTGTCAGCATCTAGTGCAGGAAGTGAGTCATCTGGCCTCCCAGAAGCAGGTTGCACTGCTCTTCTCTCTTCACTATCTGGTACAACTTGTTTTCCCAGTTTTATTTGGTCAGATGCCTTTGTCATGAAGGAACGTAACCTTTCACCACTCAGAGAAGTATGCTCCCTCATGGTAAAAGATGTGCGCGGCTCCAAAGACCTGGATTTGGCCTTATCCTTCCGAAATTTCTTGGATGCATATCTCGCTTTGATTTTCTTGGCTATAGCTTGTCCAGGTGATACTTTCACTTTTTTGTCTTTTTCACCTTCTTTCTTTGTGAAAGGGGATTTCTCCTTTCCAAGCGACTGTTTTTCTGAAGCTCTTTTTGAGGAGTCCTCTGAAGCAACAGGGTTCTTCTTTAGACCTTTCCCTCTAGTGGAGAGTGATTCCGATACTGATCTTTTCCTTTTCTCTCCAATGGCAGCCCTATTTGCTCGAATAGTAGGAAACTTTATGTGATTTTGAAGTGGTCTCCCACTCTCTTCATCAATCTTATGCTTTCTGGCAAAGTTAAAGACAGCTCTTTAGCAAATGATGGCAAAATGCTTAAAAGTTAAAGGCTGAAGAAGCTTAATTACTGAAGTAGTACTTACAAACAATAAATTAGTATGCGATTAGGGAGTAATCCCTCCCATGCCCTTATAATTGCATCTTCATCTGAGTCTTCAAAAAGAATTTCCCTTGACACAAGCATATGAAGCATCATAGATCAATTACCAAGAGACAAAAGCAATAATAATCTAAAAGTACAGTCAAACATACTTTGGCAAGCATTTTCTATGGTAGGACTTGGGGCATCGTCTGCATACAGCAAATTGCAAATCATATTCCTTCTCGTTTTCTATTTGATTGCAAGTACAGCATCTATGTACAGGGCATGTGAAACTTTCTCCTGAAGCAATCCTCAGCTTAAGTTCTTCTGCAGCAACCTCATCTCTGCAATGGAGCAATTTTGCTACACAGTGGGGATGGTAGAAGTGGCCGCAAGTAGCAGAAACACATTGGAAGACCTATCACAGAATCAATGTCAGGAAAAATATCCATAAAACTCAGCTATAGAACAACCACAATTGACACATAACAGCACTTGAATAGAATCCTAGAAGCCTTGAGTCAAGTAACGAACCCAATGAACCACATCAAACCCAGAAAACTTGATGATTATTATATTTTTGGTGTTAATTTTGCAAGCAGGGAGGAGGAGGAATGAAGGAGCTAATCTCAGTCACAGGTCAAGAGTATGTTCAAGGGTAGACCAAGCAAGTCCTTAGCTAAACAAGCCAACCTTACATCCCCTCTTCATAAATATTGAAAATTCTTTTTTCTCCCATAAAAAAAGAGGGGCTCGATTAGAACATGTTAAGAAAGACTTCTCTGGTTCCAAAAAAACAATTGCTGGACATGCTTCATGGGGCTAGCTCAGACCATGCCAGAATGAATGGTCGGGGCACAGGCACGGCTGACTTTTACTAAGTAACTAGACACTGTGGACAAGCATGTACAGTAGATGTTTCCACCCGAACCACACTCATAAAAAAAAACATATAGAGTTCAGTATCCTGCGCAAGCTCCAAAAGATTTTATATAAGTTTTCATAGCAGCAAAACAATCGAGGAGAATCGAACGCCTTCATCATGAAAATCAGATTCAGTGGTAATATATGAAGCCAGACAATTGATCTTTTCCTACTGTCTCATACATCAGCACTAGAAGACTTGTCAGATGAGCCCAACTTCCCACATGCAAAGCACTGGTGCAGGTTGTCTCTACAATTTTCGCACTTAAAAGTCTGCATTGCCTGTCAACGTCACGATAATAATATAATTAGAAACCAAAGCAGCAAAAAAAAAAAAAAAAAAGCCCTAACAGAAAACAAGAAACCGAAGCAAAAAGAGAACTAACTTCTAAACACAAAAAAGAAATAAAAAAATGAAGTATCATCCTACTTTAACTTCATGGTGTGAAAATCCAAGAGAATCGCAAAGAGAGTCTTCACCATCTTCTTCAGTAGCGTGAAATGACCTCATGCATTTTCCATCACAGCTGTATTGATAACAAACTGTCAGATATGAATTTAACTAAAAAAGGGCATACCAAACTGAAGTAAAAGGTGCAGTAAGAACATCCATAAAACTTCACTGAAAGAGCAGAAACTACCCTAAAAGAAGTAAGAACAATTTATCCCACATACAATATGAAAAATTCACGTACTCGCACTTTTTGTCAAAAAGCCCATTGGGACATATAATCTATTGGGAAGATCAAAGTCAGAGAAGAAAATGTTCATAAAAGTTGATAGATGATAGACCAAATTGGATTTGTTGTCTGCACTAAAGTTTTTATAACTAGACAGGAATAAGACCAAATCTCTAAATTGGAATGAAAAGTATTCTAATCGCTAAATTTCTAGAAACTAACAGTCCTAGAAATTATCTATCGTGAAAAGAAAACTGAAGGAGGACAACACGTACCATAACATGCTGCCACCGTCATCACATAGCGCACAAACAGAGTCAAAACAATCATCCACCTCAGCGGTCTTATCTTCAACATCTTCCATCCCGACATCTTTGGGATCATCCGTAATAAAAATTGGCGTTGTAACATGCTAAAAGATCCCAAGAAAACCTTTCTTAGAGAAACAAATAAAAGGGAAAAGGAAGAAACTTTCAAAGAAAATGAGTGAGATATAGAAAAAGCATAGGTCGAAACCTCGCCAGATTTGCTCCTCTCCCTAGTCTTTTCTTCCATGAATTTGCTCAGAACCTGCATGAGTTTTGTTTACAGCAATTAACGAACGTCCAAATGAACAATGGCAATTTGACCTCAAAAACATCAACAACAAGATAGACTTTTTCTGATATATATTTTCAGTCTGTTAATTTCTATATATGAACACCAATTTGACCCCAAAAACATTCACAACGAGATACTTTTCTCCGATATATGTATTTTTCTGGTCTGTAATTTCATTTACCACACCACTTATGCATAAAAATTATTAACAAAAATGGTGCCTACAATTTTGGTCTCAGTCTGTTAGAATTTAGATGTGCGCGGAAACATGGTATAGTTTGATATTTTGAGAAGGTTTATGGGACAAAGATAGTTTCACAAGCTTAAAAGATGATTATACAATAGTTGAAAGAGGTATTGATGAGGGAGTTACATGATTATTTTGTAAAATTATTTTTCCCCAAAAAAAAAAAGAAAACCTCCATCTTGTGAGAGGTAATACCTCCACTGTGTGGGTGAGCCCCTACCGTATCAAACTAGTTTGCTCAACTAATAAAACTATTTTTCCTCATATCTGAGGTTCTATATCCTTCAATTATCATATATTGTCCCTTATTCATCATCGACAAACTATATTATACACTTACACATGTCACTAACCAAAAACTATAACTAATACCAAAACCATGCTTCTGCAGTGCACACATCCACAAAATTTTAACATCAATCAAACTTTTAATCACTCGAACTGTGACACCCGCAATTTGAAATACGCAAATAATTTCTACAGCAACTACATGTCAACGGCCAGAATATCATCACAGGAACAAGGTGATGAATCTAAAAAAAAACGACAGGAATAAGAACGACCTTAGATTTCGCCAATGCATCATCCATACGCATAGCCTCTTTAAATAATGCCACGTCGAACAAGACCGGCTCATCATCGGTGTCCTTGAAGAAGTAGGTCGACACCATCTCCGGCAAGGTGTCGGCCTTGTCGCCGGATGACGCCATGTTGCGCGAACCCGAACTGCGCGAACCCGAACTCGACATGCTCCACGGGAGATATCGGCTGAAAGGGAGGGAGGCAATTGGAAGAGCGGAGCACCGCTGTTTCGGATAAATAGGCTGAAAGTGCTGCCGACCTCATCTGCTTTTAAAATATTTTGAAGATGTCGGCCGGATGTATGCTTTTAATATTTCGGAATTCCATCATCAGGTCGCCGCATCATCTGCTTTTCGAAGATTCGAAAAGCAGATGACGACAAGCAGCAGCCGCACGGTCGGGTATGGCACGAGTTGACAAAAAGAGAAAAAGGAAACCAGCTTCTTCTTGCACTGATTCCCTATCTCCGGAAAACTCGTATTGTCATGGGGCCGGGACATGCTTACTGGGCCCATAATATCATGGGCCGACCAACTTCACTTACCTAAATGCCTTTGCAGTTATAATAGGAAAGATTCCAAGTTTTGTAGGTTGTTTGTAATTGCATTATTTTTTAGATCAACATCACATGCTCGTGGTACAAGACCGGCAACTTTTGCGGTTGTTTGACTTCTGTAGAGATAGCTAGTAGAGTCTAATGCATTGTCAATTATTTGTCCTATGTCTCTTTATAGTATGCATAGATGATAAATTGATCTGCTAGGATAAGATTGATTTAATGATAAAAGAAGGGATATGGATACGGGTATTGGGCATGCGATACCTAGGTAATTCATGGATTTTCCTTGTTGTTACTGGATTTGAAATTTTGAATTTAAGCCACTATTATTTTTCAATGGGCGAAAAGGTGAATCTATAAAAGCAAATATCCATGTTTGCACATGTTACAATAAAAAGTGTTCTTTTAAACAAAAAAGTTTATGAAGGATTCAATTATCGCAGCATGCATTTGAGATTACGTTTGCACCGTCCAGGTACATCAAAGGACCCATTGGATGGGATTGTCATCTAAATTTAGAAGAAAAGGAAACTTTTTCTTTCTTTTAAATTATTTTTGTTTATCTGCTTCTTGAATTCTCATTTTGCCTCTTTTCCACGTGCCAAAGTAATACTAACCCAATTTTCGTCGGATGAAGCCCACAAGAGCATTTCATGGTTCACTAAAAAGTGGTCGTCTTCGAGTTAGCATATGATTAGGGAATCTAAATATTTAAAAATATGAATAAGAAAGCTAAACAATTTATTCTTGGGATAATTGTAAAAAAAAAAAATTATTTTATGAATGCCCGCCTCGATACATCATAAAAAAATTATGATTAAATTTGTCAAATTAAAAAATTCAAGACTTAATTAATATCCATAGAATAGCATTAATATTTTTCAAGTAATTATCCTACTTAATTCTCATTTTCCAAGATTTGTTTTTTTTTAATAGATGCAGGAAACTAAAATGTTTGCACCCCTGTAATATGAAGTGATTCATCATACTGAGGGTGTCTTTAGTTTGGCATTTTTTATGGGCTTTTGACCTCCAAAGCCCCATGGAGAAATGTTTGATCATTTGGTAACAATTTTAAAGTAATTTCCAAGAACATTGGGAAAGTTGAAAATCCAATGCTAGTAGGGATTAGCATCGAGCTTTTAGCATATAGCCAAATGCTAATATTCATTTTTTTGCCAAAACTACCATCACCCATTAGTTATTATTTTTTAAATGCTAAAAAAAATCAAATAATATAATTGCTAAAAAACATAAAATAAACTTCCGATTTTTCCCTTGGGCGACCTCAATTGATGGCCACCAACACCAAATCTAGTTCGCTAGCAACTGTAGCCCTTTGTTGGATCGGTGAAAGATTTGGTCCTTTTCTTTAAAAAGAAATTTTATATATTTGATTTTTGTAGCATTATTGTCAAAATTTATATTTAAAAAGTTGCATATATATTTTTCAATTTTAAGCAAATAAAAATTAAAAAACTAATATTACTCATCCAAAGGACTTTTCAAATATGTTTTTTACCAAACGACATTTATTTTAAAATTGTTTCTCAAAGCATAATTTATCAAATGGCCTTTGTATACATCCAAAATCCTTTAAGCTAAATTACTTTATATTTTGTCAATGAATTTTCAAAATGTTGAACCCAATGTACCTTGAGAAAGTGGATTTATCATACCGTGTGTTGCTGGTCTGCACTCTCATAGTTGTTTCCACAAATGGAGAGCGCCCCGAGGTGCAGTTAACCTACAAATTAAGTGTCATCTTACGCAGAAATACCTGTTTAAATCCGAATCCCCCAGTCCATGCGATCACTGATTGCGAATTCCATAGTCAATGAAAAAACAATTGTCGCCCCACCTCTATTTACAATAAGTTAAATATATCTCCATTTAATCGCATATAAAGTATGGTCGTGTATAAGAGGATTTGGTATCAAGTCTCTAATGAGGATTACAACAATGCGGCATGGGAATGCTTCAAAATGCTATTTCTACGTACATAGGAAGATGGAGAAAACTATTGGTCAAATTAATTTATTACACGAGTTGAGTTGTAATACGAAGTCGCTGGGTGTGCGTCGTGTTTGCTTCAGTAGGCTAAGCTCTTTGAAAAATGGTTAAATGCTAATTGGAGCCGTCGTGTTGCAACTTGGACAATTATAAATCTGTAAAGATTGTAGTTTTCTCTAAAGGAACACTAACCGCACGCCGGTGGCACGCCAATTGCAGGCTAGTAGCCTTTCTCTCCCTTTTTTTCCCCTAAACAATGGAAGGACACATCGAAAGATGTGCTCCAAGGTCTCACTAAAGAAGACAAAAGAGGACTTCCCGTCTCCTTGTCACATGTCGTCCCATCTATGGACAAATGCGTGAATTTATTGTATTATGTTATTAACCCCATGTATAATTTTTTTTATAAATTCTTTATTATAAAAACCTTCTGAAAAAATGATCTTCTATTTCTCAATAAAGGTGATTTTACGTAATTTTGGAATGTTTCTTTCTTGGATAAACAGAATAAGAGTGCATCTATGTGCCTATATTTTTAAAAGATATTAAGAAGCTCACGTTAAATAAAAATGGTTTCACGGATAGTACTAGTTGTATTAAAATATTAAAAAAAGTAGAAGTTATTATTAAGGATATTGTTTTTTCTGGGTCTAAATTATTAAGGAATTGAATATACAGATTTTTTTTTCTTTTGCCATATTTGTTATATAATAAACTTTTTAGTTTTGTTGAAAAAGTTATCATAGAGTTAACAAAGTGCACTTTGAAGTTTTTCAAAGCATTTGGATCACGATCATATCCTAAATTGAATCTAGACCAGACTCTGCTGATTCCGTTTCTCAGTTGCATCTGCTAGTGACGAAATATTAAATCCCATTATTTATTGACCATGCAATTTGAGAGCCGTGGTGAACTCTGGAACTGGGTCACTTCATGCTTGAACACACGATTTACATTCGAAGTATCTATGTTATGAGTTAAATTTATTTGTTGGGTTTGCTCTTTTACAGTTGGAAAAGTAATTCTTTTAACTTCTTTTGCATAATATTAGTTAGAATATGTTGGTATCTAAATTGGCTTCTTTCACTATAGCTTATTGAAGGCTATTTAGGGCGTTGGGGGGTTGATATGTAATTGTGATCAGTCATCAAGGAGGTGCTCAATGTTTTAGAGGTTTTTTAGTTATGTGTCAGCAAAAATTCTTGGCCTTTTCACATTGATGCATCCTGTTGGGATTGTCGGATTCCCTGAAACCAGATTCGACACTAAATCGAACCCCTAAACTTATGCGGAAGACGAGCCCGGAAAAAACATGTATCACTGATCCTAAAGCACACCACGGAATCAAGCGTACCTTGTTAGCCACAAATTAAACACCAATGCTGAAGATTGAGGAAGAAATTTTGATCCCGTGTGATCCGATGATGTCAATTCGTCTTGAAGGGAAGATATGTGTCGCCTCTTGTGCACTGTTCTTTCTTTTGGAACGTTTTTTAGGGTGAAAGGGAGGAGGAACGCACGTTATGCCAAAAAGGTAATTTCCTACCTCTTTATTTCCCCTTATATACGTCCCCTCCAAAAAGAAACTTGTCCTTCATCATATTCTTTCATCCATGGGCCCTAATTTTGTGGGCCGGGCTTTTAGGCCCAACATGGGCAGATAGGCCAACTTAGGCCCATCACAATATTAATAAAACCATCATCTCCCACTCGCATATCGTGGGCCGAACAAGATCCTCTTTACCTCTCTTCAACATTCATACTGGTGAATAATCTGTGCGACCAGCATATTTTGAGAACTCGTTGCCATACATCTGTTAGGAATATATAGCAGCTCATAATGGGTATCACATCTTGAGTAGATTTAGTATGCAGTACTTTAGATCGATCGATCACATTTATACCTCTCTTGATCTCTTTTAAACAATGATATATATATATATATATTGTATTCACAGTTATGATTATCCCAAAGACAATCATAATTGGTTAACCAGTGAATACAAAACTACAATGTGATTCTCTAAATTCGATATTCTTCTTTCCTTCAAACTCTCAATTTCAGTTCAACTTGCTTTTCTAGAAATGTCCCATTAAATCGAATCAACTCATGACCATTGGCAACATCCTAAGATAGCAAACACTAAATAGAAATCTTGAGAATAAGTAAGAGTCATGAGGGCACTAAAATTGAGGAACTCTTTTCCTCAAGAGTCTCACACGACATAAAAGTTTAGATCAAATTTTTGTCACTCTTATTGGTCGTCTCACGCATATGTAGTATGAAATACGTATTACAGTATTAACTCATTTTCCATGGAGTGTATGTCTACACCTTCAATACCGTACATATGATAATTCAGACATACCCAATGTCTAACTTGAGTTCACGTATCTACTTATTCACAAAATTCATCAGAACTCACATTTGGCATCTTAGATAGATAAAGTAAAATATGTGGGGTATTTTACTTTCGGACATAGTAAGTATTATGTCCTCATCTTAACACAATTAAGGCGACTTATTTATTTTAAGCTTGAGCTCTCGATTATCACCAAGATAATAAACTTAAAAATAGTATCATCTCTATTTATCACATAGTAAATATAGGCAATTACCCGTGTGAGTGGGCTAATCTTATATCCGTCCAACATACTTTCTCAACTTAAAGTAATGCACTGAGCATTAAGATGCATAAAGATCAAACAAAGATTCATAGGCATTAATGATGAAAACACAAATTCATCAAATGTGAACACTTAGGGAAATTACAATATTCAGTACATCAGCCTCTACGCAATCTTAGAGATTTTATATGACTACAAAACACATCTCTAGGTATTGGCTTTGTCATAGGATCTATTATCATTCTATGCATAGTATGTACTCTAAGTTCACATATTTTCGTGCAACCATATTCTTGACAAAATTATACTTAGTATCTATGTATTTGGTCTTGCCATTATATTTTGGATCTTTGGTGTACGCTATAACTGCTTGACTATCACAGTTAACCAATAATGGACTTGCAGCTTTTTCAATAACACCTAAATGATCCTAAAAATCTCTTAAGCCAAACACATTCTTATGCTGCTGCTGATAATGCCACAAACTCAACTTCCATCGTGGACAAGGCTATACACGTTTGTTTCTTACTGCTCCAACATATGACGCCATTATTTAGTAAGAAAACAAAGCAGAGGTAGATTTCCTTTCATTTAAATCTCCTCCATAATCAACATCAGAATAGCCTTAGAGTCGCAGATCCTTTCATCGATAACTTAGCGTATAATCAACAGTTCCTTTTAGATACCTTGGTATTTTTTTAATGGCATTCCAATGTGCTTGACCTAGGTTGAATTAGTATCTACTCACCATTCCAACTGCAAAAACATATATCAGGTCTTATACACATCATAGCGTACATCAAGCTTCCAATAGTACTAGTGTCGCGACCAATTTTTTTCGGGGTTGAACCACCTAGGGTTTTGGCTAATGGATTGTTAAGCCTAGACTTAACTCGAGCTCTCCCAAGCCCATACCAATTCACGACTTAGGTTCAAGTTTTTAATATGCAATTGATTTTCAATTAGGAGTCGTCACTAATCTATTTTTGGTGGGTCGATTAGAAACCCGAGCAAAGTAACGGGAGATTTACTTTACTCCTACGAACCAGAGATTTATGAGTTCGGGGACTTGGTTACGCTAGATTTCTCTAACGCCATTTCAGTACCTTTCTCTTTTATTTCGAAAAATGTTTGGCAGGCAACTTGAATTGATTTTAAAATTATTTCCCTAACATGTGAGGCAATCATGCGGGTGCGCAAACCACCAATTTAACATCCAAGAAAGCAATGAATAAATTGCAGGACTTACCTCGTAGCAACGAAAGCATCTGCGTTGTTAGTTTAGAATTCACATCAACAATCTTAAATATAATTTCTAATTAACACGCAATTTCTCTTTTTGTTTTCACTTATTTAATGATAATCATGCAATGCATGCTACTAATCTAAGATGATATGACATGGCAATATGACTTAGCTATATGACCTAAGGAATATGACATAACTAAGCATGTAGTCTATCCTAAGCATGAGATGATTTATTCTAAATAATTTTTTTTTGTATTTTCTATGGGATTCGAAATTAAAGAAATGCAACATTTAAATATGCAATCTAAATTAATCTAATGACTGACAATTTCTAATTAAATGGACCTAACAAAAATCACTAAATGACGTGCACATGGTTTTTATTCTAAATAAGCATGCAATTTATTATAATATGCAATGACGTGTAAAGAAATTTCCTAATTCTACATGACATATGCATGATGACCTTTTTTGTGTTTTTGTTTTATTAATTTCGAAACTAATAATTGTCAAATAATTAAACATGCAATCCGAGTTAAAAATCTAACAACCTAAATTGATTGATTTGATTTTTGATTTCTTTGCTTTTTTTAAATTCCTATTCTAAATATGCAAACCCTAAACCTACACTTTTTGGATTTTTTTTTTTTTACGAAAACAAAATTAACTTAAATGGCATGACAGCAAATCAGAGCAAGATCGATATCCAAATTGACAAACCATATCTCGCGCATGAGATCGGGTTGGCCAATTTTAAAATAAAATCGCGAATCATATCTCGAGCGTGAGATCGGATTGGCGATTTTCCGTGCGTGCGAGTCGTATTTCGAGCGTGAAATCGGACTGTCAATCATATGCACGTTGCGAAATTAGGAAGATTTCCTAATTTAGAAGACTACTCGAGATTTCACATATCTTAGCATATCGGAAATTTCCATCATGGGCATCAACGAATTTATCAAATAAGGAAACGGAATTTTCGAAAATCAAAATAGATAAGATTTTTACCTAATTCGAATATTGGCTTCCGAATTTCGATCCTCAAACGCTACTCACGACCCGCAACCAAGGTTGGCCAGCGGTGATGGTTCACGGATGGGCAGTGAGACCTTGTCGAGACTCACGGCTGAACGGTGACTCAATCGTGGTGCTTGCGGTGCTCGATGATGCTCATGATGCGGTCAGCAAGAGCTTCAGATAACCTACAAAAAAAATAGAAATTCCGCAAGTTGCGGAGAGGCGGCCAGTATGAGACGATCACCCATGAACCAGACCAACGGAAAGCTTCGAGGGCGCTCCTGGAATGTCGGGAATGCCGCAGGACACAGAGACTGGCACGGCGATGGCTGCAACGTGGAGTTGGACTTGCGAATAGCAAAGTAGCGACACCTTCTTTTGCCTCTTTCGGCTTGAACTCCACAAGGCAAAGACCACCGCCTCAAAGTCTCCTCCTTTCTCTATATTTGTGCGTTGAGAAAGTGGATCCTTAAAATTCTGACTTCATCGATCAAGCTCTCCTTTATACGTTGACTTCTGAATTGCTCTAAGTTGGGTTGGATCTTTCAAGAGTGATGCAAAACCTAGATGAGGCGACAATGACTGGGAGGCAATAGGGGATATCTCGTCGCACAATCGAGGATGCTTCTTAGACTCAACAGCAACTTCGTTGGAGAAGGTCGACGGAATGACAAGGGGCAGCCACGAGCACTCTCTCGTGTACTCACGTGTGTTTTCTCTAGTGCTCTGAGAATAAAATTGCCGACCCCAATTTCTCTTAATTCCGTGGCCGTGTATGGAATTGTGTGGCCTCTCACAAAACCCTACGTGTTTTACCTTTTTATAGGCCACCAATTAGGGTTTTTAATTTTTCCAAATCGATATCCATGAAGATCCTTTTTTCAAACGCAATATTCACTTTTCCGGACGCCATATTCGTTTACACTTGCCCTATCCAAAAAAAATTCATATCCCGGAAAAATTTCAAAATTTTATATTCCTACGAGATAATTTTTAACTATTAAAAAACACGGGCTTGGGCCAACCTGTTCGCTTCGTGGGCATGATCTATCTAATTCGAACTCGTCCGCCACCGATCCAAAAAATGCAAATAACAAAACAAATGCACCTAAAACTATATGTTATGCAATTGACTATTTTTTCAAGGATAAAATTAACCCTTAATTTTTTAATACAATAAATGACTAAACAGGTCGCCAAAATTTAGGTATCAACAACTAGCATAAGGAACATGTTTCATTTGTTCATTCTCTTGTGGAGTCCTTGGACACAGTCTATGACTCAATCATTCACCTTTTGCAATAGGAGTGTCTATGGGTTTACAATCTTGCATACGAAATCGTTCAAGAATCTTATTTATATATGTTTCTTGCGAAAGAGATAACGATCTATTCGAACGATCTCTTGAAATCTTAACTCCAAGAATGTATGCAGCCTCACTCATATCCTTCATCTCAAAGTTGGAAGACAACTAATTCTTGACAGTATTAACAAGCTCCATATTGTTTCCGGCAATTAGTATATCATCAACATATAATGATATGATCACAAATTGATCTTTGGATCTTTTGATATATACATAATGATCCTCATCAATCATTGTAAAATCATATGCCATTATGGCATTATGAAAACATATATACCATTATCTTGACGACTGCTTAAAGCCATATCTCGACATCAAAAAGTTGACATACCTTTTCTTGTTGGCTTTTCATTATGAAATCAGCAGGTTGTTCCATATATATTTCTTCCTCTAATTCTCCATTGAGGAAAGCAGTATTTACATCAATTTGATGTAACTCAAGATCCATACTAGTCATTATTGCCAAAATAATGGTTTCGAGATAAATCTCATTACAGGAGAAAATGTTTCTTCATAATCAATTCATTCCTGTTGATTATACCCCTTCGCCACAAGGCGAGCCTCATGCCTTTCTATCGAGCCATCTATTTTTTGCTTTATTTTGAGAACCCACTTGTTCCTAATAGCTTTGCGTCCTTTTGGAAAATTAACCAGTTCCCAAATATGGTTTGACTTCATTGACTCAATTTCCTTTTCCATTGCATGAATCAATTTTTCCTTACTAGGGCAATTTAAAGCCTTATTAATATTTCTTAGCTCATCCTTATCTTGTGGAGCAATCATAAAAGTTTCCCCTTTAATGTCAAAACATCGACGGGGAATACTTTGGCAACTTGTTCGCTGTATGGGAGATTATACACTTTGCACATCATTTCCCATTATGCTCCCACTAGGATTATATAATGATGACGTCATTTCATCATATGGTTGCAATTGATAATGAGTTGAATTCAATTGATCACTTCTCATATTACTCCCACTTGGACGAACTCCACTAATATCATTATCTTGATCCAAGGTTTCAAATAGAGAGTAATCTTCCCATATTTCGCCATTCTTAGGAAATTCATCCTCTAAGAATGTGACATCCCATGATTCAAAATTAGTTATACTCCCACTTTCCTGCTCACCCATGAACACATATCTTTTCGAGTGTTCGGAGTATCTTATGAAAATATTTTTCTTTCCTTTGGAACTCAATTTCCTAAACTTGTGAGAGGACTCATGGGTATAGGCAGCACAACCCCATGACTTAAGAAAACTTAAGTCCGGTTTTCTATCTGTCCATAACTTATATGGAGTGGAAGTAAATGATTTGGAAGGCACCTGATTAAGTATATAGGCAGCAGTTAACAACGCATCAAAAAAAAAAAGTGATAGGTAAGTTAGCATGTGTCATCGTGGACCTAACCATTTCCAGTGGGGTTCTGTTTCTTCTCTCCGCAACACCATTTTGTTGAGGAGTATATGGAATAGACAACCGTCTTTCTATTCCTTTTTTTTTAACTCATCAGATAAATATTATTGACTTTGATCGGATCTTAATATTTTTATTTTCTTGTCTAATTAATTTTCTACCAAGTTCATAAATTTTTTGAAACAACTTAATGCTTCAGATTTATGAGAAATCCAATAGACATATCTGAATCGAGTATAATCATCAATAAAAGTGATGAAATAAACAGCCACATGCATTCCTCTCACATTCATTGGACCACAGATGTCAGAATGGATTAAATACAGAGGAAATTCAGCTCTTTTACCTTTTCCAAATGGTTTTCTTGTCGTTTTCTCTACTAGACAATGCTCACATATGGGCAAATCGACTTTTTCAATGTTGCCCAACAAGCCCTCTTTGGCTAGTCTATTCATACGTTGTTGGCCAATATGACCAAGTCTAGCATGCCACACATTCACATCATTATCATATGAATTAGGAGACGTGAAAAGGGAATAACAAACATTTGCATTAACATAGTCAATATCCAATACAATGAAACCATCTAGAAAATAACCACAACCATAGTAGTTTGTATCCAAATACAAATCTACACCTCTATTATAGAAGTTCATATTAAAGCCAAGTTTGACCAACACCAAAACAAACATAAAATTTTGACGAATTCCCGGAGCATATAGAAACATCACGTAAGAACAAGGTGCGACCACCACGCATGTTCAATTGGCATGTGCCAATCCCTTTAACTTTAGGTCTAGAGTTATTTCCCACATAAATCCACTTAGTTCCAGTTGGTACTCCTGAATCTACAGTCCACAAAGGATTGGATTCATCCAATAATATAGAATTTGACACATAAGCAAAGTTCTCAAATATACAAACGTGTTTACCTTTTTTGGCTCACAACAGTTGCGAGCATAGTGACCTTTCTTGTCACAATTGTAACACCTCACCATTGACATTTTCTTCACTTGAGGACGTTTTCCTCTCTTGTGTTGGTTAACTCCTGATTTCTTGCAATAAGGACTTGATCCTTTACATTCCCACATATTGAACAAATCAATACGCTTGCACTTAGAGCTCAAAGCCCTTTTTGAGCTAGAACCAGCATTGCAAATGTCTATTTTCGACTCAAATGCCGTTAGGCGGTCCTCTACTAGCTCAAGGTAGTGCACGACATTCTTAAGATCTTCCATAACATGGTCAAGAGCTTCTAGTACTTCTTGCTTTTTCAGCACATATTGAACCTTCATATTCAATATTTCACAATTGTTGCCGTTCATATCAACAATTACATTCTTAGTTGCTGAAACCATCGATCTGAACACATCAGACATATATGCACGAATAATTAATGCATATAATTTATGCATCCACTTTGCATAGACCCATCATATCAATGAACAATTTCAAGTAAGGTTTCAGAATCAAAAGGTCACTATGTTTCCAATCATCCTCCAAAAATCCTAACTTAAAACTATTATTAATATAATTGTCTTATGCAAAATAAATTTTATGAAATTACAAAAACTTTTATGAACTACCCACAGCAGTCAACAATTAACAGAAAGCAAATAATATTTGACATCCAATAGAATAATAATGCTTTCACATAATACAACTATCCACTATACTAAGTAATATATACAGAGGAAAATATCAACATTGAGAGAGATATTTACACTCAAAACATCTCAAACTAATCTAAGAAATAAATAGGAAATGTCCCTTCTAATCTATCAGTCAAAATATCTAAGAAATCTGAATGCACATTTGTCAACCATGGAAAAACTTTTGAAGAGCTTTCATGTCACCTCCAAGGCGCATTCAATCTGCGACATATGGCGCTCATTCTGAGGGTTGAAGTTTTGGTTAACTCAATCCTATAGTACTCTTTTACAAAAGCTACTACTAGCCTCCTATAACCCGGGACCACATTGACCTCCCATAGGCGATCTAACATGCTTACCATTTAGGTGGAAGAATGTACATCAAGGCCGGCACCTTCTCAAAATCCGGCATAAGATAACCATTTCAGATAATTTCTTGTATCATCTTATTGACCCTGACCACATGTGATACTAAATCACCGTCATGTCACCGATAATTAGCTAACTCTGTTATCAGCCTTTTAAGTCTTGCACTTCCTTTGTCTGTTCTCGGGAATGCTGGTATCCGTACATAACGCATTATAGTTTCTGCAACTAATGCAGAACTAAAAATGGATCACTTACAATCCATAATGAACGTAAGGGAAAATACATAATTTTCCATGATTCATGCAACAAATGCAGAATAAAAAAATATAAAAAAAGATAAGTGTTCCAGAAGTCCTACAACTTGTCACGAAAATGCATTTCAGTCCTAAAACTTGCAAAAAGTGCATTTAAGTCTTAAAACTTGTCAAATTGTTTCAAACGAGTCATAAGGTCGACGCCGTTAGCCTTTTCCGTTAAATATGCTGACGTGGCATGTAAATTTTTTTTTTTTTATTTTCCACGTAAATTTTTTAATTATTTTTTTAAAAATTAAATTTAAAAACTAAAAAAATCAAATTTATTCATTTTATCTTATTTTTACCAAAAAAATTTAAAAAAAGTTAAAATCTTTATTTAAAAAAAAAAAAGCAGCTCCTCCCCCGTCCACGCCACCGCCGCCACCCATCGTCGGAGGGGCCGGGCGACGGTTCTGGGCCCCGGGCGAGGGTGGCCGGGCCTCGCCGGCCCCAAGCGAGGGCCGGCGACTGTCGCCTGCCTTGGGCGAGGCCTCGTCGGCCCTCGCTCGGGGCCGGTGAGGGCCGACGAGGCGTCGCCCGGCGGGTGCCTCAATTTGGGGCCGTCGGCCCTCGCGGGGTTGGTGGCCATCGCCCCCCGGGGTGAGTCGTCACCGGCCCTCACGGGGCCAGCGATCGTTGCCCGCCACAGGCGAGGCCTCGTCGGCCCTTGCTCGGCCGACGAGGCTCGCCCGCATCCGGCGATCCTCGGGCGACCCCAAGCGAGCCCTCGCCAACGAGGCCTCGCCTAGGGCGGGCGACAGTCGCCGGCCCTCGCCTACGGCCAGCGAGGCCCGACCACCCCCGCCGGGCCCGGCGACGGGTGGCAACGGCCGTGGTGGCGGGGAGAAGAGTCGCGCTAATTTTTTTTTAATAATTTTAAAATTAATTTTTAAATCTTTCTTTATAGTTTTTGTTGAAAATAGGATAAGAATAAATTTATTTTTTTTTTAGTTTTTAAATCTAATTTTTTTATTAAAAAATGGATAAAAATTAATTTAAAAATATACCTACAAAATAAAAAAATTATTTAAAATGCCACGTCAGCATATTTAACGGAAAAGGCTAACGGCGTCGACCTTAGGATTCGTTTGAAACAATTTGACAAATTTTAGGACTTAAATGCACTTTTTACAAGTTTTAGGATCGAAATGCATTTTCGTGACAAGTTGTAGGACTTTTGGAACACTTATCCAAAAAAAAAAATGGATTATTTATAATCCACATAGACATTATTGAAAAGAAACATATTCGTTTTTTTTTTTTTTTTTGGTCAACGGTCGAAGTCAACGGTTAACGGGTCAATGTCGGAGTCAACGGGCGGCCGGTCGGGCCGGTCGGATCGTTCGGCCTGATCGGATAAGCCGACCGGCACGTGCCACGCGCGTGCCTGGATGACGTCATTCGGCGCGTGTGTGGCATGCGCCAGCACCGCATGCGTGCGTCACACACGCCTTTGTGCGCGCGTGCGATGCACATGCTTGGCCCCTACGAATCGGCGTGTGTGTTGCACTCGCCAAAGACGCTAGTTCGTTCCAGCTGCGCGTGGGGGCGCGTCCGGTGGCCTTTGGTGGCATTCTGCCACTCGTCGCGCTTGTCTCAATGAGACCTTCCATCCAACGCCATCAGAAAATTATTTCGACTTACAAAAACTCGAAAAAATGGATGAACAGTACTCGGGTGTTGGGATTTTTTGCCCCAATCGGTGTCGGCCGATTTATTTCATGAAAAATCAATAACAAATCATCCATAAACATGAAAGGGGTCGGGAAAAACATGGAAACGGATCGGGAAATAAGAACTACAGCTCTGATACCAATGTTGGGATTGTCGGATTCCCTGAAACCGGATACGACACTAAATTAAACCCCTAAACTTATGTGGAAGACGAGCCCGGGAAAAACATGTATCACCGATCCTAAAGCACACCACAGAATCGAGCGTACCTTATTAGCCATAGATTAAACACCAATGCTGAAGATCGAGGAAGAAATTCTGATCCCATATGATCTGAAGATGTCAATTCGTCTTGAAGGGAAGATGGGTGTCGCCTCTTGCGCACTGTTCTTTCTTTTGGAATGTTTTTTGGGTGAGAGGGAGGAGGAACGCATGTTATGCCAAAAGGTACATTCCTCCCTCTTTATTTCCCCTTATATACGTTCTCTCCAAAAATAAACGTGTCCCTTCATCATATTCTTTCATCCATAGGCCCTAATCTTGTGGGCCAGGCTTTTAGCCCAACATGGGCGGACGGGCCAACTTAGGCCCATCACAATATTAATAAAACCATCACATCCCATTGCAATTGTGTAGACGTTTTTTTTTTTTTTTAAAAAATCTTTTGTTCATTGGTTTGAGCAGTATCGATCAATAATCCCGGTATACGGCGGCTTGAGGACATTTATAGGAATTATATGATGATTTCGCACTAGAAATTAGCAAACTAATTATATTTTCCTTGTTTGGGCCCTCTGTCATTTGTTCGAATCCCCTGGTCGCTCTTTCGCTTCAAAGAAGCCTTGGTTTGTTTGTGATAGGTTGGGTAGTGCCATGGTGTAGGATAATCTTAGGTCTACCCAAACTAGGACCGTGCTAAGACAATGGTGACAAGCTTGCTCAAAAAGAGTAGTAGGCTCATTCTATTATGGGTGTGGACCTCCTAAAGTAATGCCCAAGTAGTTGTCAATTTTGGTTACCTCTTTTCACTGTTTTTAATGATAAATATGATTTGGGTTTTGAGTGAGACAATATCAAAGAGATTCATGAATGGAGAGATAATGTGCCAAGTCATTGTTTCAAGCATCATGTGTCGTCGATTGTTCTCAAACTCTTATTATATTTCTTTGCCTCTCTTGCAAATTATTTCGTTCTAGTACCCTAAATTATAGTGTTGCTATTTGTATTTGCTTCTTCAGTCATAGTGACAAGTAGTTTTTTTCTCAGCAGTGTCCAAGTTTTCCTATCTGAGTTGGTAATTTCCAATTCATTGTTTTCAGCCACCAGTATAGTGCAAAACTTATTCATTTTAAATTCTCCTTCCACTAGTAGGAAAAAGCAATGCCAGTCGCATGCCGGTTGCTCACCAATTTGCTTACGTTAGGCTTTTGGTATTCACGATTTGGGCTCGTAGAGCCGAGGTACATATACGAAAATAAAAATATTCCAAAAAATACATTTATATATAATTAAAAGTAATTAAGAAATAAGAAAAAGGCCTTGATTAGGTGTTTTATTTATTAGCGTCAATTTTAATTTAGGTTCATTTAGTTGGCATACATTGTATAGACATTTTAGCATATGCCTATGACATAGCTTTGCTTTCGGTAGGTTGATATTTTAGGTAAGAAATGAGCTCAAATCGAACATAGCTCATGGGGTTGTTGTCTAAGGGCTTAATGAAATGACCATGTATAGTTTTATTCGTACTTTGTTGAATTTACTTTCATGTGCTTTATTTTATTGTACTGATTGTGGTTGTTTAATTTTCCTCGAACATCGTTTAGTGGTTTAGGTTCATAAAATGGGTAAGGACCGCATGAATCACTAAGGCAGCAATTAAATCAAATTAGGGCACTGAAAGAGCACTAATTAGAGAGCACTAATTAGAGAGTAAGTCTAATCAAGTCCCCATTTCTCAAATTTTGGTCGTATAAAAGCGAGATACCTCTCATACTTCACTTGGCTCCTAGCCAGCCTTAGTAGGCTAGTGGCAAATTCAACTAATAAAAGTTAATAAATTAACTGTACGAAATAAAATTTTTAAAAAATAAAGGAGTTGGGGCTAATTAAATTGTGGGCGTGCAAGTACACATAGTGCTAAGATTACGAAGTGAACAAATGCAACCTTTTGAGAAGGGTAGCAAATTGAACGTGCATATCTTGAAAAAGGCTTACAAAATTCAAAATAATAAAAAAATTCTTTTATAAGTAAAATTCCATATTTCATAATTTCCAAAAATACTCAATGAACAAAAACAACCTTTCAACTAATAGAGATTAACAATCCGTGAGAAATTAAAAAAAGGGGTTAGTGTCAATTAAACTATGTTCATGCAAGCGTGCAAAGTGCTAAGTGTCCCTAATAATCTAGCCAAAATTGCGCAATTATTCGGGAATGATTGCAAAATGAACAAATGCTTAATGAACAAAAACAACCTTCTCAGCTAATCAATATTAATAAGATAACCATATGAAATTAACAAAAAAAAAAATAAAGGGGTTAGCATTGATTAAACCCCGAGCACATAAGTTAGCATAGTGTGCCTAATAACCGTGTGCTTGCACACGGGTTTTGTGGGATCTAGCTCACTCCCCAACCTTTTCTTTAAACACACTATAAAAACTTGTATTTGTAAAGTGGCTCATCTCCTTTCCACTTTCCTATATAGGATAAAGAAAAACGTCTTTTGCTTGTTTTACAAACAAACAGCCAACATTAGTACCTTTCTATATGAACCTGCGAGGGAGCTGGCGTCTAATTCACCTTCCATTCCCGAACTTGCCGCAAAAGCATGGTGTGAATCGAGTGAATTTCAATTGGAGGCTTGTGTCGTGGGCGACAAAAGTGATTCGCGTTGGACACCTGAACTCTTTCTACTTTGGCATGGTAGCGATAGGCAAAGAGACCCACACGCCCTTAGTGGAGGCAACGAAGTATTGTATCAGCCACTTATAATTATGATCAAGGAAGGAACTAACAAAGAGGGTGCTCAACAAGTCATAACATGTTGCTTGTTCTTGCTTCTTCAACACATAATCAGGCGCCCATAGCGAAGCTGCATAATCAGAACCCGCTCGGGTTGGGAGCGAAAGATGAGCTCGTTTTATTTCCCCATGTCTTAATCCATCTCTTGTATAGCTAGATTTTGCTGGTGTGCATACTTAGCCGAAATTAGTGTCCAGTTGAATGCAGGGAAAATGTCTAACTCATAAAGCCAAAAAAGAAAAGAAAAGAAGCATTTTCGTTAGGAAAATGATGCCTAGACCTACTAAGGTTAGTTGAGTTATGGAGCGCCTCATCACTTAACAAACCAATATCGTAAACGAATTTTAAGGTTTCTGACCTAGTGAATCAATGGAATAGACTTATGCAATAAGAAAAATATTTTCTTTGGTGAAAACTATTAAACTCGATAGAGAGTTCACCTCATTATCCTTTGATCATAATTTTGTTTTTGTTTCGACTAGCATATCTTTCAAGATTCATCAATTATCTTGATTGGCCTTATTTCTATGCCAAATAAATTATGATTCTTTTTTTTTATCCACAATCTCAAGATACTTTCCGCTTTTTTTTAATGCAATATATATTTTGAAAGATAAATTGAAGTGGTGATTTTATTATTTGCCAAAACACCGTCTATTAAGAATAATATATGGACTACAAAAGTGACAATGTGGCACCCCTCGACACGGCCCCCGATCTGTTAGGGTTGCCACAGATTACTTACCTTTCACTTGTCCTAATAACATGCCACTCTGATACCGTTTCAATTGTAGTGGGTCCATAAATCCTAGAGGTTCATATCATCTCAATCAGTCACAGTGCAGTTCATATAATGGAAGCATACTCGACATCTCCCTAACCCAAACACAAACTAAATAATACAATGCAATGCACACCAACTACAACCTTTCATATATATATATATATATATATATATATACTTTAGGGCCGAATCACTTTTATTTACCTAACTAAGATGGATTTCATAGGTCGATACAACTAAAGGCCAAGACTTTAACTAAGCTTGGCTAAACCCAAAAGAACCCGACTATACATCAGACATGTACATCAATCCATGAACTAGTGTCAGCCATCGCAAAAAGTGTCAACCTCCACCAGTCACACGCTCCTATCTTACCCATCCCGATGCATCGGCCGGTGGCGGCGGTAGCATCCCCATCATCCTCCCATCTCGACGAACATGGATGGATAGAAACTCCTATACCCCAGGGCCATCAGGTAGGCCCACATCATACATAACCAAAACACGAACGTGGATAAACACCAGACCATGAACACCAATGCAGGGGTGCTTCGAGCACTCGACTTCAACATCAGACGGTAATCCATAAAATGTACCACGCGTGACAAGTGATAGAGGCATCTCTCAATTTGAAATGTTAGTCTCCAAAATTGGTGAGTACAACCACTCAGCAATAAAGATCCATTAAACTACACAATGCAACAAGCAAGACAATCAAGATATCACGAGTAAAGCACATATCATCCATACTATCGAGCATACATTACCATGCGGTCGTGCATATATCGCCATGCAGTCATGCATAACTCACCATGCCATCGTGCATATACCACCATGCAATCATGTTTGTATTTCCATGAGGTTCATCCCATGCCATATACACATACATACACATGATTCATATCATCCATACAATCATGTATACACATCCCCATGAGATCCATTCAAGCCTTTTGATCGCATTCTCAATGTCAAATAGCATTAATTTACTTTCATAAGCAAATCATACATCATGCCACATGCACACACCCATGCGCATGATTCAATTTCTAGTTTTATCTTTCAAAAGGATCTCATCATTTTTCTTTTACGGACCAATGTTTGCATCCCTCAATTTATCGCTCACACCCAACCTGGCATCATGAGGAACCTCTAGCACACACCTTCGGGCATCCAGCACACACCTCTAGGGATCTCGCATCCCACTTGGCATCACGAGGAATTGCCGGGGCTCGCCATGAAAATGGTTACCCTTGCCTTTCGGAATTACGTACCAACATACCACCAGGCATCCCCCTTGGAATTACATACCGTATACCACCGGGCATCTCAAAACTCCCGAGGACCCTCCGCCACACACACTCCGGGCATCCAGCACACACACTTCGGGCATCTCGACACTCCTGAGGCATCGTCAACTCACACCTCCGATGGTATCATTATTATCATAATATATAATCACATATATGTCTCATTTTCAACATGACATTTGATGCAACAATGTCAAAGGTCTAAACCAGCATTTTGATGCCATATGATATGCCAAATGTCACAATATATGCAGTACACATAATGCCCACGATATCACATTTCTAAAGTAATTCATTGGTTTTTGAAAATAGAACCAATTTTCGAGTAAAACATAATGCACCTCCTTAGTAAAAATTCTTGGAAAATTAGTAAAAAATCTCAATAAATTCTGAAAATTTAACATGATGTAAAAAAGACCTAGAAAAAGATATTTCATGTGGAACACCATGTCAAAAGAGCTTCATAGGAGTTGCTACAATCCATACATCATTGCAAAAGGAATTCCAACACCACTTTTGCACAGTTTCAAAAATAATTTCGATTAAGCCATTAAATGAACTCCAAAAATTCTGAAATTTCAATATGTTATAAGTGAGACCTAGTGGTAAAATTACCATGAATAATTAGAAGTCTAATTACTTCAGCATTAAAATCTATAATTTTTATAACTCTCCCTAAATCTCGGTTCACTGTCCAGATTCATCCTCTTCAAAGAAAAATGGTTTTCCCCAACCATTACTTGTCCTTTTATTCTCAAATTTTAGTATGTTACTCCTCAAGATGTCTTCTACAAATGTCATCAAGGACACAAGATCAAATTTCAACCGTATAATTTTATAAAAATTCATAGAATCGCACTAGGTCAACATAACTGTTTCCAGATCTACTTTCTTCAAAGAAAATTGGTTTCTTGTTCATTTCCTCTCAAATTCACAAAATCGCACTAGGTTAGCATAACCTATACTTGTTCATTTCCTCTCAAATTTTGATATTTTACTCTCCAAGAAGTCCTATACAACTTTCATTAAGAAGTCGAAGTGAGATTCCAACTAGAACATCGCATGCAGCTCACAAAGTCACCAAAGGTTGGACTGTTCCTACATGCAACAACTCACTTGGAAAACTACCACCATTCATTCAAGTTTCCAGCATTCAACATCACAACCACATCAAGCAAAGTGTAGGCTAACGGACTCTACTTGCCTCTTATCCAAGCAAAAATCACAGCAAGCACACGGTGGGGCAAGGCGGGCTCAACAGCGGGACTAGGCAAGTGCACGGCAATCGGTCTTCTCCTCCTCTTTGTCTCTCGCACGCCTGCTTTCTCTCTTTCTCTCTTCCTCTGTTCCTCTCTTCCTCGCGCGACGCCTCTCTCTCTCTCTCTCTCTCTCTCTCTCTCTCTCTCAATTGATAACCCCTCATCAATCTGTCCCTCCTCTTTTCTTTCCCCTTCATCATTAGCAATCATTTGATTTGCATGGAAAATGCCACTTGGCTCTAAGGAAATGTCACTTGGCAAGCTCCTCTTGCCACTTGTTAATTTTGCCATGCAAGATGATGGGCCTTCCTTGGGCTGACTCCTCCATCCGCTCCCTCTCTTCCCTTGGTCGACAACCCATTGGGCTTCTTAGGCCGGTCGAACGGTGGGGCTGTGGGCTGGTTTTTGGCCCAAAAATTTCGGCCCACTCCCTCTTTTAATAATCTACTCTAAATCCCCACTTATATAAATACCTAATTACACTTATTCACTTGGCCATAAAACTTTGTAACATTAATAAAAAAATCCATATTATAAAATTCATGGCCAAAAATAAAATTTTCCCTATCAATTTATCCTTTTAATTCAATCCTCAATCGCTCATGGACATAAAATATATTTCCAAACAAATAATTGCCCATTAAAATGCTCGGCATTAATCTATTACAAATCATGGGTCTAAGGGCTACAATATAATTTGATGGTGCTTCCATCACCTATTCATGGTTCATAGCATATGTAGGGGTTGTCATGAAGTTTTAGGATGCCACAGACAAGGTAACAAAAATATTTAAAAAATATATAAAAATAAATAAACTTGCTGACACAATTGACAATATTAATGGGTGTACATAACAAACACTCAAAGACCTATATGTCCACATAAATATCGAATGGCAAGGCACTCTGGATTGAACAGCGAAGCAAGATTTCTATAGTCTATCAGTTTTTAAACATACTTTTTATTGTTACATAAGTAAAATTAATAGAGAGTTTGATGTTCATGGAATCCTTGATAATTTTTTGAGTCTAAATTTAGAACAATAAACAATCAAAGATTACTTGTCGATTATCTTGAACATTGTAAATTACAATTGCTATCTAGAGTTGAGTGTAATTTTGGGCACGGTAGATACGTACAAAGGTTTATCATGAACTTTCTTCTTCTTCTTCCAATGTCCAAATTGTTACATGGATATTTCTAAGGCATTTTATTTAAAGGTTGCAAAAAAAAAAAAAAAAAAAAAACCACCTTCACCTATTCGAAATTGCACTTTGCACAGTATTATATCTTTAAATCCTATACTTTCACATCTCAAAGAGAGAGAGAGAGAGAGAGAGAGAGAGAGAGAGAGAGAGAGAGAGAGAGAGAGAGAGAGCTTACAATTTTTTAAACAGCATTTAAAAAAAAAAAAAAAAATTCCCAAACAATTTTTTAAACAGCATTTAAAAAAAAAAAAAAATTCCCAACGTCTTTCCTATGGTGTCTAAGCCGATTAGAAATGGTAAACAAATTTGAAATTCAAATTAGGTAAAAAGGGAAGTAATATTTGACGATTTTATCTATCTAGAAAAACTTTACCTAACTTGTAAGATAAGAAGTTTTCATTTTAAAAATAAATTAGTAACAGATAACTCGTTGCGTTTGTGTGTGAAAATAAAATTGGTGAAGTGAAATTAATAGAGAGTGCAATAATATGTAAAGATTCCAATCCATTTTTTAAGCATACTTTCCATTGTCATATAAGTGAAATTAAAAGAGAGTTTGATGTTCATGGAATACTCGATAATTTTTTGAGTCAAAATTTAGAATGGTGGACATTCATATATTACTTGTTAATTATCTTGAACATTTTAAATTACAATTGCTATCTAGAGTTAAGTGTAATCGGTGGCACAGTAGATATGTATAAAGATTTATCATGAACTTTCTTCTTCTTCTTCTTTTTGGTGAAAAGTTAAGATTTAAGTCATGATGGAATTTGTTTAATTAATAGGATAGATTTACAAAGTGCACAAGAGATTTAAGAGATTTCTTTATAATTATTACGATTCTATTTAATTACAAATTTGAAAAGTGTTTGTTAATGGGGATCGACTTGATTTGAAAACGCAAAAAGAAATAAAAGTTGGTTGGATCAAGGATAGTCGGATTGATCTAATTGGATCCACGAGAGTCCAAATTGTTATAAAGATATATTGAAGGCATTTTATTGAAATATTGTGAAAAATAACCTATCTTCACATTTTTGGTGTGAATTATATTACAAAAGACAAATTGAAGTGGTGATTTTATTATTTGTCAAAACACCATGTAATAAGGATAATATATGGACTACGAAAGCGAAAAGGTAACAGAAATATAAAAATAAAAAATAAACCTAAATTGCTTACACTTAAAAATTCCTTCTTCTTTTTTTTAGCTAAAATGGACAAAGTTAACAAAAATATTTGATTGCACTAATTTGATAAGTTTCATGACTTTTGATGTTGTCAGAGGTGGCAACGGCATCTGGGAACTGCTGGAGGCACGTCAACAAAGACTAGTAGTTGCTACAACGGGCGGGCAAAGGCACGGCGGTGTCATGATGGCTCTCTACTGTCGTTGGGGCTTTTGGAGAGAGAGAGAGATAGAAAAAGGAAAAATAAAATAAAGTAAATAGTGTTTCAGCCATTTAATAGTCAACGTGGCAAAGTGTCACTCGTACAAATGGATAAATTTAATATGTGAGTTTACCCCTAATTAAAGGATCTCTAACCTTTGATATCATTTTAGATATCGATAGTATTTATTTCTTTTTTATTTCGTATTTTAGAGTTATTTTTCTAGAATGATTCTTGCTTTCCTTGAACTGAAAGATAAGCCGATTTAGTGATTTTCTGTTATGTTCTCCACTGTATTGAGATCGCCATGCCCATTACGCCACCTACTCTTCTGTTGTCATGTTGAACTCTCTTTCTCTGGCGGTCGCAGATTACTAGTTAGCGGGCCCACAATTAATTTTCTTGATAAATCTGACATTTTGTTTAATCAATTTCCTTCTATTTAAATCCAGTTATGCGCATGGACCTCCAATTAGGGACGAGTCGTAAGAACAAACACATATTTGTCGCGATCTTTTTTTCTGTCTAGAGAGAGAAAATACATAGAGTTTAGGACCTAAAGCACTTGATTGAAAAATATGACCAAACTCCAGTACTAATATATACTCCAGTACTAATATATTCAGAAGACAATATAATAATAATATCAAATCCAAAACATACCTAAACAAACCACTAGTTCAAGCATAAATATAAATACCTAACATAAAGTTGAACATTCAAGTTTAGGAGGCGGCCTAGTGATAAAAAGTTGATGATGATTCCTTTGCTCAAAGAGGCGGAATCGCAGCAAGAAAACTTTCCTCATTTTGGAACCCGTTATCCTTATAGAATGTTTGCATGATATTGTCAGATGCTTCCATACTCTTAAAGAATTCATAGCGTTCCCGCAACTTCCTTCTATTTGCTATCTTGAGACTTGGATTCATGTTGGGAACTGATCGAGCCCTAGATGAAGTGGGAGAAAAAGATTTGAGAATAAGTGAGATTATAAAGTGGGAGGAAAAAAAAATTGATAAGAAGTGAGATTGTGAGAGTAAGAGAAAAAGATGTATACTTGGCCTTGATAATTCCCCTCCGCGAAGGGGGTTCTTTGCAAATTCAACCAGAAAATTTTCCTCATTTCGGAATCCATTGTCCTTAAAGAACGCTTGCATGATATTGTCAGATGCATGCTCATGAAGGATTTTATAGTGTCTCCACAAGGACCTTCTATTTCCTACCTTGAAACTTGGTTCATTTTCATTCCTCGGAGATCCATGTTAGGAAATAATCAAGTCTTGGATGAATTGGAAAGAAAAGATGCGAGAGGAAGTGAGATTGTGAGAGCGAGAGGAAGAAGATGAAAAGTCTTTGTAAAATAAAATATAACAATCAACAAGCAATCCATATCCGACTACATAGGACGAGCTATGCAAATAAAACTGGCAATTTGACATGCAATCAACGAGATGTGTTTAGTTGACAAACACCATATAAGCTCCTCCTCAATCGATTAATGGAAAAGAGAAAACAATCGGAAGGAACGACTCAAACTACTCAACATTCTCAACCACCTGCGCACGCATGGAGGGCGGAAGCATCCACAATGTGGTGATCCAAAGCCACAAATCACGATAAATTAAATCAAAAGGACATGAGTTAATGGCTAATTAGCTTTCTTCTAATATGGAAAGAGCGAGAGGGGTCGAGATACTTCTGAGCAGAGGAAATACTTCTGAGTATTGCTAGGACGACACTTGTTCCTTTTGTGGAGAAGGCTGCCCTCTGAGCGTTGCTGGCTGGGGAGGTTGACGTTCCAAGTAGAGAGAAGTGGTGATGGAGAGGCAAAACTAGTAATGTCCTAGTAATGTCGTATGTTTATAGGAGTCCGGGGATAATGAACAATAACAGATCAAATAACTCTAAAATCCAGTAAACAAAGTCAAATCTAGATCAAGGCAAATTTAAAGCTTGACATTTCTGGAGATAAGGCAGAATTCGATGACAAAATCAAATCTCTTTTTGTGTTGGTGTTGATTGTTACTCGTAACACCTTGAAGGAAACTTCCCACGAGAAGGAGTTGCCGAAGCTGCACGTATTCTCAATTAGCTCCTCCTCATCCCACTGAAAGGTTGCCTACGACGCGTTGCTATTTGCGGGAACTGGACGAGCCCTTGCTTGGGTCCTTGCCACTTGACCTGGAGGAGGATCACCGGAGGATGGAAGCGGAAACACAAAGTGGGGGTTGACCTAATTTGTAGTTGGTTTTGAGTGTGCATAAAAAAATTGGAGATTTGAGAATGAACGTTTGAGGAATTCATAGATGAAAAGACACAAATATAGCTGATGACAAGGTACAATGTGATCTCTAAAGGTAACATCCATATAAGTACTTGGTATTTTCAAAAATAAAAACATCATAATAGGCACCAAACCTAATCAGAGTCCTATTATTTTCGACACGCACGTGATGTTTTTATATTCTTTGAACTTGAATTGCCGTGGAAATAGCAGCCAATTGATGCCCTTTTGACTGCTAATTGATGGAAAAAAGCAGCATTTTTGTTTACTATGTACAAGATTAGATCGTTCTTTAGGCCCTTTGGCTATCATCAAGCACATAACAAAATAAGGCTATTAATTAAAAAAACAGATTTATATTTTAGGATTCACATCAGAAAAAGAAATTACATAAGAAAAAAAAAAAAACTCTTTAGGAGCAAAGATTGGGTGCCTCTGTCTTCTATCCTTATCAAGATTATAGATAGATTTGTCCCCATCTTCGCCATAGTTATCAAGAAAACAGAAAAAGATATCTATAAAGAAAACTAAAATAAAGGAGCAATTTCCACAAGACATCCTAAATTTTTCCCGTGATACACCAATTCTTCAAGCTCTTTTTTATTTTGTTTTTCCCGATGCCCATTTTGCTTAAAGCAATTAAATATAGGGAGCTTGGAAAAATGATATACGTAACTATTAGACTAAAAACCATGGGTTGAATCAATTTGCATTCATCAATACGTCCATTTTCCGATATTTTCGAAATACCACCGTATGAATATCAGTTGTCTAATTTAGGAAGCACTTTTAAATAGTTATGAATTCAAACTAACAGACAAATGTTAAATAAAAAAAAAATGTGAATTTCATCTTCAACTTATTGTAAACCCAAAGAGGAAAAACGGAGATTATTAGGTAAGAATGTGGAAAACTTGCTCTGCATTTTCTTTGGCTTCGAAATATATTTCATCAAAGTGAACGTAAATTTGGAGTAAGAAAAAGTCAAGTAAAAAAAGGGATAATTGCCCAAATTTACTGATGTTTACCGGTCGTCAATTAGAATATGTAGTTATTTTACCCAAATTATCAACAAAACAAAAAAACAGAGAGAGAGAGAGAGAGAGTGGAATGTGAAATATATATTTAAAAGATAGAATACATTTGATTCATTTAAAAGCCAAATGAAAATGCACAAAGGACCGTTAAATTTCTTCTTACAAAATAAAGTACTTTAATCTTCAAACCATTTATAAACTCTAATAGAAAATCAAAATGAGACGGGTGCAAAATAAAAGTGCAAAATAGGAGCATATGGTTCATCTAAAAGTCATAAGAATTGCCAAAGAATAAAATTTATCTGAATGTCACTTAAATTGTCTGAATGTTGCTTTTACCTCAAATTATCCAAATGCCACTTAAAATTTGCTACTGCGCTATGTCCTTAAAATGTACTTTTTCAATGTAAAGTTCAAGATATAATTGAACCAACTAAAATCTTTGAAATTCGATTGCAATTTTTTATCATAAAAGCACAAAATCCTATCCAATTAGAAAGAGCAGGCTTGAAGAGAGACTTCTGAGCCTTGAGAGAGAGAAGAGAGAGAGAGAGAGAAGCAATCAAGGAATGAGGAATAGAATAGTATTATTTAGGGGTGAGCAGCGGTCTAGGGTCGACCCTGGACCGACCCCCGGACCGGCCCAACCCCGCCGGTCTGGTCCGGTTCCCAAGGGACTGGGTCGGTCCTTGGTCCTGAAATTCCAGGACCAACACTGTGCGGGTTGGTCCTCGGTCCTAAGAGTTTTGGGTCGGTCCAACCCTAGACCAACCCTGTATATTATATATAATTCTTTTATATATTCAAACTTAAGTAAAATGTCTGTTATATTATATTATATTGACATGTTCTATCATAGCACTAATAGTAATTTCAATTTAGAACTTTTGTTGAGTATTAATTATGTGTCGTTTGTTTTGTTTTCAGGTGTTTAGAAGTTCGAGTGAATTAACAAGATATGAAGTTATATATTTATGGATTATATTAAGTATTTTGAACTTTTTATGATTTAATTGTATTCAACTAATGAATTTCACCTGCACTTTGCTTTTTAATTTGTGTCAACTTGTAGAAGTTTTTGAAGAGTATAGTAGTACTGCAGTTGCTATGGTTATTTGCTAGTCAAGTGGTGTGAAGCTCATTTTTTAGTTGAGTGGACTCTACATGATCAATTGCTAGTCAAGTGGTGTGAAATTCATTTTTTGGTTGAGTGGATTCTACATGATCAAATGTAGGAAAACACTTTTGCATATGGTGTTATGAATATTAAAGATAGATGATTACAAGAATTTTCCATCTTGTCCCATATCTCAATGGGCGGTTAGCAGGTATGAACTTTCTATTATTGCGTCATCTTAAATTTGCTAAATATGTATTGGTATTTATAGTTTAGTTGCATATGCCGCATTTTCGATGGATGTGTCATTTGAATTTGTGGGTTTGCTTTTTTAGGGAGTATAAAAATTAAGACGAAAAAAATTATCGATCGGTCCTGGGTTGACCCTGGAACCGGACCGAACCCATTGGGTCAGTCCGGTCCTTGGTCCCAAGCTTAATAGGGTTGGTCATCGGTCCTAAAAATTGAAAACCGACACTGTACGGGTTGGTCCTAGGGTTAGGGGGTGGCCCGGACCAACCCGGACCATGCTCACCCCTAGTATTATTGTCGGCTACATGCCGATGGCATGATTGTCTAAAATGTAGCATAGACCTACATTAGCCTAGAGGCTTTTAGAGAGTTTTTGAGATGCAATTGCATCTCCCTAAAGCATTCCAAAAAATTTCTCAAGAATTTTGCAATTTTTGTTTTCCTTCACAAAATAAAAATCACACGAAGAAACTTTGTCAAGACATCTTCACAATTTCGCCATGCATGTCCTTCGTGAATTTACCAAAAGAAAATAACATAATAGAGTTTTATTCCTCACTTCGCATGTATTTGTTTTGTCACATGATTTGACCCCATGGCAACCTATTATAGAAACTAAACTGCTTTATCAAGAGAGAATAACAGGGAAGTCAACGTCGTTGATTTATTCCTAATTAAAAGACTAAAAAGGAAAGTGCTAGCACGCAAGCTCCACTGCCGGCATCTTGGTAATGGATTGGCAAGTCGTCGACCCAAAGGTATTGTCGTAAACATCAATGGAACAACTCTACTTGCCAAAACAAGCCTACAAGGTTCCCAAAATATACAAGTTTACATTAGAAAAGAAATATAATTATAATAAGCCATCATTGCAGAGTATAACGAGCCTAGATTGAAACTTGAAGAACAAGCCAATAAGTGGACCAATCACAAGTGAATACCAAGTGACATAGGCGCCAACTTCAGAGGATAGATAGGTGATGTGACATCTCGATTTTCCGATCCTATTTCAATAAATTGAGACAGGCATTTCGTTGGCACGCATATAGTTCTTTTCCTTGAGTCGGCCACTCATGTGAAAACTAGTCTTTCGGGTGAAGTCGTTAAGAGTTTCTAATGCATCAGACTCGAGAATTTGACCAGGAAGCGACCTTTCGACCGAGCTAATCTGCAAGGGTCATTACGGCACAAATAAAAATTAATTAGAGACCGGAGATAGGTTGACTCGACAGGGGCATGTGATCGAGTATGGGTGATTCCACCAGATCGCACAATTCTTGTCGATCGGCACTGGACCGACTTTTCTATCGATTTGGTACTCTGTGTTCGTATTTGAAATCTTGAGATTACCCCGACAATGGAAAGTCGCCAATGTTTCAAAGATGTATATCGTGGCTTGAGATGATCAACCACAGGTCAAATGTATATCGTGGATGTTTCAAATGCATGAAAATTTCAAAGATGTAAATCATTTAGGAATATTAATTCATCTTTGGAAGATTTTTCATGCAATCAGAGTTTTTCAGCAATTAAATAAAAAAATGGCTAATTTGGCTCGAGAAATTAGTAGGCTCACCTTTGATTGCGCTTTTGGGACTTAAGTTGGTTATATGGATAAATGAATATGTGAATTGAAGTGTGGTGACATTGGATTAATTTTATGGACTTTAATTTGATTCAATTGGAAGAGAATCAAATATAATTGAAGAATTTAATGTACAAGAATTTAGGGCTCGGCGGAAAAGGAAATTGCACCCATTGGAGATTGTTGTGGGAGGATTGGAGATAGTGGAATGTGACATCATCAAGTGATGTCATGCTGGGGCTTGTGTGGCTAGGATCTTGACACATGGAGGGTGAGGATTTGTTCTACAAAAGGTGGGATGTCACCTCCAACACATCTCCATCATCTTCTTCATTTTGGATTTTCTTTTTGGATTTTGGAGGAGAGAGAAAGCTCCGAACGGAACCAGCAGCCGCACGCCCCTTCGCCGCTCGCTTGGTCGCTCAACGCCGCCACCCATCGCCGGAGTTCGCCGCCTCGCCGTCGCGTCGGACTGTCGTTGGCCGACCCCCTCTTCTTTCCCCTTCCTCTCCTCCGTCGACTCTCTCTCCCGCTTCTTTCCGTTCGTCGCCCAGCAACCGAAGACCAGCAACTGTCACAGCCACTGTCAAAGCCAGGACCGCCGTCGCATGCCGTTCGCCATAGACGCTCGTCCGCACGCGAGCTGCTCCATCCCTCTTGTTCTTGCTTTGTCCGCCACCAGCCGTCGTCCCTCCACCGTCCAGTCGCCAAGGCCGCCGGAGGCCCGCCTGGCCGCCGTGAGCCACCGTCCGAGCTGCCGCCTCCTTCCTCCGCCGTTCCTCCGCCCGAATCGCCGCCGGTCAGCCCTCCTCCGCCCGTGAACAGCAGCTGCAGAAAATGGGTATGGTAGCTTAGTCTTGGCCCGTTTTGGCCACCTTCCCGAGCCCGGATGCTCGGCCCGCCTTGAGGAAAGTCGATCCTCGCGTCGTCCTCGTCGTTTTGGTCCGCTCGGCTCTCTAATCTAGTGAGTTAACTAACTAAACCTCGCTTAGAGGGCTAATTATGCTTAGGGAGGTTTAGTTTATGTTAAGTATTATTAGGTTGTTAGTTAAGGTTAATTAAGAGTAGATTTGATTTAGGTTGTAGTTTAATTTAAAGTGTGCTTAATTAAGGGTAAGTAGGTTTATTTAAAATAAGCCTTGATTTGACATAAATGAATTTACTTTTGATTTATTTAAATGTCTCGAAATTATTATATAATTTAATAATACATTTATTCGGAATTATTAAAATATTATTATATAATTATTTTTGGAATAAATTTAATTATTTATTAAATTCCAAAAATTTTGTCAGGACCCTAAATTCTCAGAATTTCGTGCCGGTCGCTGCTTTGTGTAGTCAGATTTCGAAATTGATGATTGGATATTATAAATTGAGCGTGGATCGTGAAATACATGGATATCATTATTTAATTAATTTTCGGAATTAATTTAATTATATGATAAATTCCGAAAATTATTTTGTGACTCTAAATTCTCAGAATTTCATGCTGATCGTTGTTGTGCCTTTAGAATTTGAATTTGATGAATGAATGTGGCAAATTAAGTGTTGATTGCGATAAATAGGAATTTTGTTCATAAAAACCCAAGTGTCGGGTTTTGATACAAAAAAATTGGAATTTAATAATTATATTAAATAGTGGGGTTTGAAAAAGTGAGATATTGGCTTTCTGGTTTGAAATTAGCATGCCCCCCACACACGTGAGTAATTTCTAAAGTATTTTTAATATGAAGAAAAACGGCCGGGATCACTATTTTAAGTGGAAGCATTGAGCGAAATATAAAGTGTCCTGGGGCCGAGTATGATTTGGCTGTATGATAATTAAGAGGATCGTCCTGGGCTGTTGAGCCGGACTTGCCCCTATATGGGATGCCCACGCAGTGGTTGCGGGTCGCAGTTGATTCTGGGCCCATGCTCATTTGGGAACGCCATCGATGTACTGACGAAGCCGCGCTTCAAGGTGGGGAGGCGATGCCTGGCTATATGCTAGTAGATAGCCGAACAGCGAGTATGCTATGCCATTGTGTGGTAATGAATAACAATTGGAATGCGTATTGAGTGTGGTTGATGTGCCGGATTATGGGACGAAATTGTGTGGCATGGAATGGGACGTGTCATAACGATTTAGTCTTATAATTAGGTTCCCGTGGTTGTTGGTTATATGTAAGTGAATGCGCTCTGGCTGTTTAAGTTCCTATTACTATATGTGATTGAGTGATTTGAATTGTGCTAACCTACAGGAAGGAATTGAGGTGAGGTAAGTTCTCTGTGTGATGTGGCTAGGCCACCCTTGGGCGTATTTTCTTTCTAATAGGGGTTTAGGGGGTTGAACTTGCTGAGACTAGGGGTGAGCGGTTCCAGGTTCCGGTTCGGTTCCGTCTGGAACCTGGAACCTACCCTCGGGTACAGGTTCCTCAAAATGAGGAACCTGGAACCTACCCGTGGGAACCGAGAACTGGAACCTACCCCCCCGTCACAGTTCCGGGGTCGGTTCCAGGTTCCAAAAGGTTCCTTTTTTTTTTTTTTTGTTATTTTCATATTTGAACTATAACATATACTTACGTTACCCAAAAAAACTATAACGTACGCGCACGTTACAAAAAAAAAAAAACTATAACATATGCGCACGTTACCAAAAAAAATATAACGTATGTGCACGTTACCAAAAAAAAACTATAATGTACGTGTATACTACACGGTAACTTCCCATTGACATGCTATCTTGATACATTAACTTCGCACTGCACAACAATAATAGAATATAATTAGAAATTTCAAAACAAATAGCAAACTAGAAAGTAGAAATAAAACACCACTAGAACAAGAATGTCTAGAGGTACAAGTTTTGAAAACAATTTCGATTAAACCCTTAAATGAACTCAGAAAATTCTGAAATTTGGACACGTTGTATTTAAGACCTAGAGGTACAAGTTTTATGAAGAAATCGTAGTTCAATTAATTCTGGATTAAAAGATAAAATCGATTTACTTTTCCTATTCTCTACTTGCACAGTTTTTGAAATTTTTTTGGTTAAATAGGCAAATGAACTACAAAAATTACGAAATTTAAATATGTTGTAGGGAAGACATGAAGAGAGATATTTCATGCAGAAAAAATTTCCAAAAGAACCTCATACAAAATGATATAGTGCACGCATTGCAACTTACAAGATCCGAACACATCAGATTGCACAGTTTTAGAAACATTTCCGATTAAATACCCAAATGACCTTCAAAAATTATGAAATTCGACTATGTGATAGACAAGACCATAAGGTAGATACTTTATGAAAACATTGAAGTCAAATTCGTCCTAGATAATTAAATATGGACGGTTAAAATCCCTGTTCATAGTACCGTAATTCCAGATCTAACCATCTCCAAAGGACCAAGATTTCACCTACCTATTCTTGTTTTTTTTTCTCTAAATTTTTGATATGTGATACCTCAGGATGTCCTTTACAACTTTTGTTAAGAAACTGAAGTGAAATTTCGACAAAAAGGTTGCCTTACAGTTCATGCATTCATCAAGGGTCGGTCCCAAAATCTCCAGATCCAGTCTTTCCAAAGAATAAAGATTTCACCCACTTATACTTGTTTGTTTTGTCCCAAATTTGAGTATGTTATACTCCAAGAAGTCTTTTACAACTTTCATTTAGAGGCCGAAGCCAACTAGAACATCACATACAAGTCACTAGAACATCCAAGGTTGAGCTTTTTCTGCCCTAAGTAACTGGTTCCGAAACAGGTTCCGGTTCCGGTTCGGGACCGATTCGGTTCCGGTTCCGCTTGGAACCGGAACCGGAACCGAAACTCCGGTTCCTAGAAAAAGGAACCGGAACCGAAACCGGTCCCCCTTGGAACCGGGAACCGAACCGGACCCTCCTCCGGTTCGGTTCCGGTTCCTGTAACCCGGGAACCGCGCTCAGCCCTAGCCGAGACATTGTCTCATCCCGGTTTGGGGATTAAAATTTCAAGTCCCTAGATGGCGGTCGTGGAGGACCCGAAGCCGTAAGTCTGGAAAGGTGGAGCGAAGTATCGGTGAACGTGTCCTGCTAGTTGGTTTTAGGATAGTTCCCCTTTTGTCGAGCTGGTCTATTTTATAGTCAGTCCAGAGTTGTATTTAAACCTATGTGTTTGTAAATAAGTGTTTGGTATTGTGATTGATTGCCTGCTTTTCTATCCCAATTCAAATGTTGTTAGGGGATTTGTTTCTCTTCCGCATGCGTAATAAAATGAATGGGTCGGCGACGTATCTTGGGATGTCGCATATTTGATCGACCGCAGTGGGATGTGCGTGCGCTCGGGGTTCGGGGCGTGACAGGTCAACTCGCCTATTAGATGTAATCATGATCTAGAAGGAGCCATCCTCCCATTTTGAGGTTTGGACATTCTCTCCTTTCCTCTCCCTTTCTCCCTTCTCTTTCGCGCCCTCCTTACCAAGCCACCCTAGGAACCATCCGGTTACCAAATGAGCGTTTTGGAGTTAGGTCCAAAAAGTTGTAAGTAGACTTTCCTAACTCATTGATATGACAATATACTACATGTATCAATCTTAGGATCTTGTCAGCGTTTACTTGTATTGGCTCATATTTTTATTCTTGTTATGTTTGTTATTTGCTTGTTCTTGCATCAAGTAAGTTTATGGTCTCATATAAGTGTTGAGCACATCTGGATGTCGAGGAAGGGTCTCGGCAATTTGGACATGTGCTGAGGCGGGTGCACGACCCATACTTGATCTAGGGACAACATTAAGGTGTGTTGTTATTTGGGATAAGCATTAGGTCGATATTGAAGTTGGTGCGAACAATTCCAAGTAAAAGTTAATATTTGATTAAGGAATATGTGCCTTAGAAATCCTAAAATTTGTCATAAAAGTGTAATTGAGTCTTAAAATTTGCAAAATGTGCAATTAAGTCCTAAAACTTGTCAAATTGATCTGATTGAATTATTATGTTAATATTGTTCAACTTGGCCAATAGAAAAGGCTAATATTGCTTTTTTCAATATATATTGATATACTTCCTCTCTCTTAAGTGGCAATGGCATGGCTAAAACACGAAACATTAAACTAAAACCATATCTATTTAGCCCAAATATGATTTTTAATACAAATTTATTTAAATTAAAATAAAAAAAAATCTAATAATAAAAAGAAAAAGAAGTTGAGGAAAAGGAACCAGGTGACATGGGCTTTGCAACCCTTGTCACTACTACCTACTACCCCACCATCGTTGGGAAGGCTAAGATGGTGGGGGAATGGTTGGTGGGGGTTGCTAGGCCTCAGCTCTTGACCTGGACGAGAGTTGCAAACTTCCCCTAGATTGGATGAGGTTAGTCTTCCCTTGCCCAATTCTAGCCAAGGACAACTAGTGGTAGCTAACCCCCCACCAACCATTCCCCGCCATTGCCAGGGCTTGTAATGGTGGGGTGGCGGTGACAAAGACTGACTTGATTTTGCATGGCTTACCAATAAAATTATTTGCTTTGAATTGAGGCCACCTATATAGGTCAAAGCTATGAATTTTACTAGTTCATGGAGCTTACAAAGTATTTCATGAGCTTACATATAGGGGTAAACACAACTTGTAATCAAGTTATAGCGAAGCAACTTTTCACTTAAATCTGATCTATGTGAATTTCCTACATTTCTTCGAGGAGTTGGATTTAGTTAACAATCCTTTTTTTGCCCAAGAACTTTTAGTTTGTTATTAAATCAGAATTTAATCTAAGAACAAGGAAAGAGAGCTGCAATAATTTATTTAGGGATAATACCATAAAAAATACTAGGCTAATACATCTATGACAAATTTATCACAAACTAATTTTTTTACCACGAAAAATCCCTAAATTGGTGCATCCGTGATAAACTTACTCCAAATGATCACAAAAAACTCAAACTGGTTCACTAGTGATAAATTTACTCCAAATTAATTTTTTGATCGCTAGAAGCCGCAAAATTGTACATTTGAGACAAATTGGATTAATACTTTAAAAAATCACAAAATTGGTGCAATTGTGACAAACAAAGAGTAAAATTCTAAACTAGTATATCAGTCAATTGTTACCTATAATTCAACTCAGTAATTTAATAGTAAAATTTACCAAAATTAATAGAGGGTAAATTTGTCACCAAATTTATCAAAGGTATACTAATTTGGAATTTTTACAGTTAAAAAATTAGTTTGTAGTAAATTTATCACATATGTATCAGTTTAAGATTTTATGTGATAATAACTCCATTTACTTATAATTGTAAAGATTATTGTCACTATTGATCCCTACAAAAATTCAATTGAAATAACAACCTAAAAAGCAAATCAAGAAGTAAAATTGCGTTGACTTTTGGGTTGACTCTTATGGGTGGTTGGTCCAATATGTTGGTATTATTTTCTCAAAATGCGTTTACACAAGAAACTTATCAAATCAAGTTTTTTGATTGACTAGGTTTCAAGATTGAAGTTATCAATCAAGATTTGATTGCAAGTGATGCTAGGTTTGACTAACAAGCACATTGAGGATTAAGATCACACCTTCCACCATGATATGCACGACAATGAGAACTGCATCTTTTAGAAGGGTTTTGCTAGTATAATAGTTTTTGGGCTACTATGAGAATAAAGCATACTGTGAGTTACAAAGTCTTGAAGGAGTGGACTTTATAATGATTTATAAGGAGCAAGCACCAAACCCTCAAAGGCATATTCCTCACCATCAATGATAGGCTCGTTGCTAGCTTCTATGCACAATCACAAACGAGAAATCTCAAGGATATTATCAAAAAAAAAGTCCTAAAACCATTTCATTTATGCTAATTCTGTCCTTAACTTTTCAATTTGATCAATTTTATTTTATTTTTTTAATGATTTACTAATGTAGTCATTTTAGTCAATTTTATTATGAAATCGTTAAAATGACGTTGGCCATCTTACATGGCACAACTATTGTTGAGTTGAAGAATTTTGAAATATTTTCTAAATTTTCTAAATTATTCAGTTATTCTTTTTCTTTTTCTTTTCCCACTATGACTAGTGAGGGTCCCTAAGGCTCGCTAGCTCCTGCCAAGGGTCGCGGTCCTTGCCCAAATCTAGGCAAGGCAAACTCATCCATCGTTGCTATAGCGTTGCTCTTTTAGGTGTGAAAAGTATGACTGCCTAACTAGATTTTGGTTATATAAAGGACATGGCGTGGATCTCATCTTATAAACACATTGAATGACTAGCCTTTAAAGGAGAATTTTCTAAGTGTTTCCTCTAGTCCCCCAAAACAATTAAGAAATCTCTTAAGATTACATTGAGCGAGATCCTATGGTTGCATTGATGAATCATTAAAAAAAGTTGTTGAACCCATTTGTAAGTGGTCTCTTGTCATCTTGATTGTTGGTTTTTTTTTTTTTTTTTTTCATTCTATGTCTCTTGATTTTTTAAATGTCCAAATATAATTGTATTATGATTATCAAAAAGTTTCTTTCGAACTGACAACACACTCTCTTTTTTGTATATGAATAAAAGAGGACACTTAATGTATGTGAATGATAAACAATAAATACGTATGAAGAGAGATAAATGTTTAAAAATACAAAGTTGTTTAGGAAAGAAGTACAAATGATTATAAGTTAACTAAGATTTACGTTTAACTTTGAAAAATAAGAGTTATGGAATCACTTGACTATTTTCTTGATTATTTAAAGTAAGTTTTTGTCTATTTTATTAGACCTCATGATGGTTTATACACCAAATCTTAAGAAAAAGAGGCATTGCATGTAACATAAAATTTCTTTTAATTTTTTAATAAATTTCTGAGATTGTTCTTTTTTTCTTTTTTTTTTCTTCCTCTTTCCTTCTTCCTCCTCTAGCCAATGACCTTGCTAGCCTTGAGTGCGCCTTGCTAGCCCTTGGCGAGGTCAAGCCTCACAATGGCCATCACCCTATTAGAGGAGGAAGAATAGTAAAAAGAAAGAAGGAAAAAGAAAATGACGTAGTTGAGAAATTGTTTTTAGGAACATGAAATAATTATTTTTTACATCTTATTTCTATTCCAAATTTATTCCTTGATCACTTTTCTATTTCTGAGAATAGAAAAATTTGTTGACATTACTAAACGAATTTATGTTCTTTTTCTATTCTAAAAACAAAATAATAGAATTTTTGAGAAATAGAAATGTTACCAAATGGACCCTAACATAAATTTAAGAAACATTATTATCATCCTATTAATCATTCTCTCATGAAACCTTTTCTCTTATTGATTTTCGATTCAAGTCAGTAGATAATGTTGTTTTGATTATCTAGGAAGTCGTCTATCTTAATTGATACTAGCATTGTCTATTATAAAGCAACAATTGGACAAAAAACAATGTGAAAGTCATTTGCATTTGAATAAATTAAGATCCATTACCCATAATAGACACAGTTTTCACATTCTTAAAACAATTTCTGAGCAAAAGAATATGTTTAATTATTGCACAAAATTTATATTTCTAGAATAGAAAAAGAATAGGAATGTATATTGTATGACCCTCAAATTATTTTATGACATAGAATTTCTTTTAATCTTTTAATAATTTTCTGAGGTAGTTCTTTTTTCTTTTCTTTTCTTCCTCTTTTCTTATTTCTCCTCTAGCTGATGACCTTGCAAGCCTTGAGGGCACCTTGCCAACCCTTGGCAAGGTCAAGCCTTGCCATGGCCATTGCACCATAAGAGGAGGAAGAAGAAAAAAATAATAAGAAAATGACTTAGTTGAGAAATTGTTTCGAGAACAAGAAATAACTATTTTTTATATCTTAATTATGTTCCAAATCTGATTTTCGAGAATAGAAAAATTAACTGACATTACTAAAAGAATTTCTATTTTTTTCTGCTTTGGGAAACAAAAGAAAAGAAATTTTGAGAAATGGAAACGTTAATAAATGAATCTTTATTTTACCTAACATAAACTTAAGAAACATTACTTTCATCCTAATCATTCTCTCATGAAACCTTTTCTCTTTTTGATTTTCAATTCCAGTCAATATATAATGCAGTTTCAATTATCTAGGAAGTTGTCTATCTTAATTGATACTCGCAATGTCTATTTAAAACAACAATTGGACAAATAATGACATGAAAGGAATTTGCATCTGAATAAATTAAGATCCAATACCCATAATAGATAAAGGTACAGTTTTCACATTGGAAGAGCTGAATTTTGTGCAACTTGATGTTGTAAAAATTGATATTACACGTTGGTTGAGAAATAGGTTAATTGGTAAGGAGAGCGTGGCGTTCAAAGAATTGAGCATGTTGAAAGAGAGATCTCAAGTTTTATAAATTATTTGAACATTCAAATATGATTTTTATGTCTTGTATCTACGTTGTCAATAGTATCGGACGTTCGGTAAACAATAAAAGTTAAATACTAAACATTAGTTAAAATATCTTAGGGAATAGAAAATAAATGAATATCATTTTTCCTTTTCTTTTTAATAAGAAACAACTTCACCATATAAGTTAATTCCAAACTAATGCAATGCCCCATTAATTTATTAAAGTATTTAGTTAAACTGTTTATCTACAAGTCTATGATAATCACACATATTATCCACATTACTGTTCTTTTTTTGTCTTGTCCGACTAATTTGTCAAAATATTTCGATATTATACGGTTGAAAGTAATTTGTAAAATTCAATTGAAATAAAATTTAATATTCTCATAAAATTTCATGAATTAGCATATTATATTGTAGTTTTAAATTTTTAATTAATCTTGCCCTAAAAAAAGAAAAAAAGAAAAAGAAAAACTAGACCTAAGTTCCGAAGGACTTGACGAGTCCTACTTCGAGTCAAGGTCCAACATAGTCAAGCGGTGGTTATTATTTGAATCTAATCTCATAGATTAAAGAAACATATCTCCTTTTCCTTATTCAAAAAAACCCTCCATCTCTCTCTCTCTCTCTCTCTCTCTCTCTCTCTCTCTCTCTATGTGCAATCTCCTGCTCTCAGCAAGAACTACGTTTCTGAGGGTCCTGTGCTTTCCCAAAAGGAGGATCAGGTTTCTTTTAGTTTTCCCACGTAATGCTTCCTAAATTCTGAAACTGGGTTCCGCATTTTCAGTACACGAGCTCTTGTTGGTCGTCGACGTTTTAAGCAACTTCTCTGGCATTGTGTTGTGGTCAAGCTTCCGGGACATTGAACAATGTTGATCACGTATTTTTCCTTTTGGGCTAGTTTCACTTGGGCGCTACATGTCCTTTTGCATGTTGGCGATTGATTTGATATTCGTTGTTATGAACATAATATCAGATGGATTGCAAAGTGCCGCAATTTCGATAAATTTACGAACTTTCCTGTTTTTGGGGTCTTGACTGATCTTTGCTGGTCTTCAACAGGTGAATTGATGATAATGTGTTGATAGACTGATATTCTTTTCTTGGCCTGTACCGTGACTAATCACTTGTGGTGTTTAGGGGGATTTCATTCATTGGCACAAAACTGTTTTAGTTTATATATGCTCGACAAGGAGGGAAGTCGGGGGTAAATAATTAGGAAGGAAGAACTTAAAAAGTAGTTCATTAGTTTTAAGGAAATCCCTGGGGAAAAAGAATATACAAGTTGTTGAACCATTTAGCAGATCCATGCGTTTGTAGTTGATGGAATAGGCTCGTAGATGATAGTATGAGAGCCTTTCCGTGTGAGACATATGGATTTTGCGCTTTGATTTCTTTTTTTTCTTTTTTTTGGTTCAACGCTTCGATTTCTTGAATACTAAGATTTTGGGCCCAAATGCACAGCTCAAGTTACCAAATTATAATGTGTAAGAGCCTCTTATCTTTGAAATTTCGGGCCTATTGGTTTCAGAGCAGGGCCTTGAATGGATCTGGGACATATTTATACATTTGCAGTTTCCTAATTTAGGTTGGTATCCCAAGATTGTACCCTTTTTTTTTTTTTTTGACCAAGGATCCGCCGGATATATATAGTACCCATTTTTGCGATTGAGTAATGCTAAATTTACGAAAATTGGTCTTCTAGATAAAAAAAAAATTCATTAGAGAATGTTGTACTAACGTGATAAATTGTAAATAGACAATGAAATAAGTCGGACCTACTCGACATTCAATAATAACCTGTCACATCAATGAATATATAAAAGTTTGTTGACCCCTCTTTTTGGTGTCGTGGTTTTTCTACTTTCTTTTTTAGTTAAAGTACTCCTCAACACAATAACTTGATTATATTGCCCCTTGTTAATCACACTTTTCAGCATCCATCTTCCGCCACCGTTCTAAGAAAGTGTTGTTTCATTTTCTCTTGGTCGTGTCCCTTTTTTAATTAGATTCTTTTTATTTTTTTATGGGTCCCATGTTCGCTCTACTTGTCTCGTTCCTTCTCTCTGCTGGAGTTCTCTCTCATGTAACCATTCAACCTATAGGTGATCGTTTGGATTTCCAATCAAGATATGACTAAGTAGGATATGATATGAAACTAAGGGATTTGCTTATTCACCATCTAGGGGGGTCTCATCCCCAAAAGATGTCTTGAGAGGAGAGGTGGGCCGCAACAAGTTATAAAGTAGGTTAGCGGGCTTCTCCCAAGCGATGTAGGACAGCTAAGATATGCACCCGGATCCACCTTAACCTGGCTTTAATGCCAATCCAGGGGTCTCATCCCCAAAAGACATCTCGAGAGGAGAGGTAGGCCAGAGCAATTATAAAGCAAGTCAGCAGGCTTCTCCCAAGTGATGTGGGACAGCTAGGATCCCCTTAGCATGCACCTAATGTCGAATATATTCATATAATATAATGTACATTTTTTTTTTTTATATAAATGACATATCAATGCAAATAAACTTAAGGGTTCACAAATGGAGATGATAAAAATCTCTCGCGACACTCTTGTCTACTTTATTTTTATTTGCTTTTTTTCCTCTTTTTTAATTATTTTATTTTTGTTTCTTTTTTTCCTTCCATCATTCTGTTATAAAATTCTATTCAATTGTAAATTGTACTAATATACCTAAAATACTTAAATACCTAATAATTTATAAATATACATTTATATTTATATTATTGAATTTATATTAAAAAATAGAATTTAAGTTGAATATATAAATAAAAATAGATTAAATTAAAAAAATAAATTGTTATTTTTTGTTATTTTGAATTGACATCGACATGGAACAAGCGGAGTAAAGGACCTCAGTGGGCCAAGATTTGGGCCTAGTGGGCCATGGTTAGGGCTGATAAAGCCGAGGATGTATACATGAGGCCCCGTTTGGGCGAAAAAATCTTTTTTCGTCCGCGAGAAGTCTTGATCGATTGTGTTTGATTTAATTTAGGAATTTATGCACAAACATAGAATTAACCTTAACACATTTTTTTTTACCTTTAGATTGTTAGAATGGATGTTCCACCTGTGGCACGATATGGGGCTATCGCTTGTAGTGAGGTGTCTTTTCATGATGTTTACAACCCCAACATTGAAATGACCTACACCCGGTTTGAAACCACAATATGGATGGATGATGGGCATGTCAACTGGATCCCTTTGCGGTTTGAGGCTTGGTTCATTAACTATGAAGGAGAGTTGTTTCGACCTCTGTCGGTCCGGCGATGGTGGGCCTATAGCACGGTATAAGACTATCGCTTATATTGAGGGGTCTTTCCACGATTTTTACGACCCCAACATTGAAATGACCTACTCTTGGTACGAAGCCATATTATGGATGGACGATGGGCGTGTCAACTGGATCCCCATGCGGTTTAAGGCTTGGTTCATTAACTATGAAGGAGAGCTATTCGGACCTTTTCGGTTCAGCGATGATGGGCCTAGAGCTGGAGCAGGTGGTGCTTAGAGCACCTAGTTCGTATGGAAACTAATGATATTTTGTTTTTTGAGCGGCATGGCTTACTCAAGAATCACTTGACTATTATCTTGATTATTTAAAGTAAATTTTTGTCTGTTTTATTAGACCTCATGGTGGTGTATACAATACATCTTAAGAAAAAATCCCTCTAAGCACTTTAAGACATTTGAAATGCTTGGTAGGTTGGCTTTGGAAATATGAGACATATGGATTTTTGCGCTTTGATTTTTTTTTCCTTTTTTTTTTTTTTTAGTTCCACGCTTTGAATTCTTGAATACTAAGATTTTTAGCCCAAATACACAGCTCAAGTTACCAAATTAAAATGTGCAAGAGCCTCTTATCTTTGAACTTTTGGGCCTATTGGTTTCAGAGCAGGGCCTTGAACGGATCTGACCCATATTTATACAACTGCAGTTTCCTCATTTAGGTTGGTATCCCAGTATAGTACCCATTTTTGCGATTGAGTAATGCTAAATTTACTAAAATTGATCTTCTAGATAAAAAATTATATTAGAGAGTGTTGTACTAACATGGTAAATTGCAAATAGAAAATGAAATAAGTCAGTCATATTGCACATTCAATAATAGCCTACCACATCAATGAATATGTAAAAGTTTGTCGGCCACTCTTTTTGGTGTCGTGGTTTTTCTGCTTCCTTTTTGGTTGAAGTACTCCTCAACACAATACCCTGGCTGTATTGCCCTTCGTGAATCCCACTTTTCAGCATCCATCTTCCACCATCATTCTAAGAAAGTGTCGTTTCATTTTTTTACTTGGCCGTGTCCCTTTTTAATTAGATTTTTATTTTTATTTTTTTATGGGTCCTATCTTCTGGGATCCTCTCACTAAATAACTTTTCACCTCTTAAGATGGGTTTTTCAAATTATGAAGTCTCTAGTGTCATTATTGCAAAGTTTTGAATTCTTTTAACTTCCTTTCTTTGGTGGCATTTTTTCTCTAGATAGAGTTGAATATGTGCACTAGATAGAAGGTTTGTCACAATAATTTTATTCACTTGAGCCACAATTCTTATACGATGATCTACTTGCTAATGTTTCTCTCCGCTTTCAAACAATCCACACATTGCATTTCGAGACTATAAAAACCTAGTTGATCTATGAGTTATTGAAACATTCTGTCAAGAAAATGATGGACTTTTCCTCAATTCCCATGCACAGGCAAGTGGACTATTAGGATGCACATGTAAATGAGTTATATTAGAGAAATTGCACATTGGAGAACTCATATGGTGTTGAGCAGTTAATATCTCCTAGTTGACCTATAATACACTAACTTAAGCTTTTGAGTGAAGATGAGTCTAACTAGATATATTAACGGGCTCGAATTTAGATTATCTTTTGACAATTTTCCTAGGTGAAGGTATCAAACTTTTGTTGCGCGCTCCTAGCAAATGTTATCAAAGCCGATGGTTGCGGTGTCCGAGCAGGTAGGACATTGTGGTCTAGCAACACAAGCTCGTGAGTATGAAGTTGGGCCAGAAAGATACCTAAATTAAGGGGGAGCATACCTAATACTAAACTCACACATAAGCGGAAGATTGTTAGGATGCACGTGTGAGTGAGTTATGTTAGAGAAATCCCACTTGGCCCATAACTAAAGCTTTTGAGTGAAGATGGGTCCAACTGAATATTGACGAGACAGGCTCGGATTTAGACTCTCTATTGACAATCTCCTTAGGTGAAGGTATTGAACTTCTACTGTGCGCTCCTAACATGGACTTCTTGGTTTTGGATATAAGGTTGTTGAGGCACAACCAACAATTTTGGTTTATGAGTTGGTGTTTGTTCTCAAAGTAAAAAGTCCAACATGGACTCGTTCAACATCCTCAAAGAAAGGAAAATAAATTTTTTTTTTTAAAAAAAGGAAAGTTGACCATATGCTTTTCAAACTTTCATTTCTGTGTTGAAGTTTGCTTCAAAAACGGTTATCTTCATCTTGTTTGAGATAGAACATATATAGGGGCACAAGAAAGAAAACAATTGTTGATATGAGCATTAAAGTGCGGTTGTTCTAGCGAGTGCTTGGTGGATTTTTGTTCCCACAATTACACCAAGAAGATTTAGTGTTGAAGCCAAATTAAATCTTGCGAGTTCAAGATTTGTTAATTCTTTCATGAGATTGAGAGATTATTTCATGAGAAATTATAAGGCTAAACGCTACGTGCGTTATTGGATTTAATTACACTTTGGGAAATACTAAGAATGTTTGAATGACTCAAGTGTGTAATCTCCATTGTATGATTGGTCTATAATAAAATTCGTTGCTATTATGTTCGTGGACATAAGTCATTATGACTGAATCACGTAAATCTGATATCCAATTTATTTTTTGATCTATCTATTTTATTGTTTGATCGCTCACTTTCCACAACAGTCTACATGGGCTACATCTCTTTATTTTATTAACTTGAAGCCCGTCTACTTCAAGGAGAGAGAACAAATTGCAGCATCCTCCCTTTATAGCTTGTAAATTCAATACTTGACATCAAACATGATAAGATTGCACGAGCAATAGATGGTTACCAATGCAGTATAACATTTACCTCTTGCCATGAGAGATTTGACTCTTGCTCAGAAGCTTGGACCTCAACACACTCACCAGGACATATGACATCTTAAAACTATATTCATTTGGTAGCAAAAATCCTTGGTCAGATTATTGTTAGCATCACTTTACAAAATCGAGTTTGTGTGAGATTACCAATGTGGTTATGCTCTTGTCTAATAGTGATCCTTTAACTAAACTAGTTTGACCTACAAGATTTTTCTAATGTTCTATATTATTCTAAAGGATGTGATATGACATTGTCAATTATGCCAAGCCAATGTGGCAAGGAATTGGGGAAATCTGCGTAGTGGCTAATACATTTTAATTTTACTAGCAATACTACTCTTTCATGCTCTTTTTGATAGATAAAACTTTAATGAATGAACTCAAAGGTATTGATAGTAAATTGTACAAAATTGTCCTACATTTCTAATGAAGTTCTGTGTTTTGATAGTTCGGGTCATATTGTCCCAAAAAGATATCTAAATGACTAATCCAAGACCAAAATAGTGTTAGGAGGATTCTACTGACCAAACAAAACTATAAAATTGTCAACCGGGTCATTTCTTTTTTTCTTTTATAAAAATCTAAAGAATTCTACTTACTTTATACATCATACAATACTTAAGTCATCGAATCAAACATTGGCTAAGATTAAGAAAGAAAAAAGTTTGACATTTTCTTCTAATAAAAGTTTCAAATGATTTCATCAACATTAGTGCTCTCTATCGTAGAAAACGTTTTAATTATCCATTTTGAAACTCTTTTGTAATAAATTAATGTAGTAGTAAAAAGAATACCATGCTACATTTAAAATTCAAATAATTTAGCTTTAACCATATGAATGGTCCCACATTATTGGTTAATAGATAATCAAGTGGATTTACCAATAAATCACGAAAGTTATGGCTCTTAAATGTTATTTCTTAATTAATTAACTTATTTTATTCAAAAGTAGTTAACGGGGTCACGTATTTCTTACTTTTCTTTTTTTTGGTAAAGGTAAGAATATATTAAGCTAAAAACCAAACTATACAAGAGGGTTCGGCACCAAAAACTTACACTCATAAAGATAACAAGTCAGAATGAGTGGAAGGGAGCCAAAGAAAACAACGAAGATTGCAAAACAAGCGGACCTAACCAACAAAAGCAAAACAACCAAAACAAAAGCCCAAAACACCTAGCAAGAATGGTAGCATGGCAGCAAGAGGGTCGGGGCAACGCAGGAGCAAGCAATCGCCAAATTGCACCCTCCAGCACAAAACAAACCAACCCACCGCCAAAAGGGGAAGCCTCGAAGGAGTCACAATGGCTAGAACCCACCTACGTAGGCTCAAAAATACAAGTATCAAATCCCCAACATCTCTGAAGTCTTCTGTTCCTGTACGAGTTGGGCACATTCTTGTAAGTCAAAGCTTTGTCCTTGACGACCTTAATAAGATGGTTCTTTAACGCCGAAATAACCACAACTTCACCATGGAAGATGACATCATTCCTTTTCTTCCAAATGGCATAAAGCCCCAAAAGAAAACCAAGCCAAGGAATGGAAGAACTCCTTTCCCGAGAGGTCTTCATAAGCCAAAGAAGGTTGTCCATCCATGACCTATTTCGCCACGGAATGTTACATCTTGTAGCCCAAAAAAGTGCAAGTGCCGCTAAAGTATGACATTCAAAGAACAGATGATTTATAGAATCAGGCTTATCATTACAAAAAGCACAACAAGTGTAGTCGATTCTACCATGAGACAGGAGGCAAGCTTGGGTAGGTAAACGATTTTTAGTAATAAGCCAAAGATGGAATTGATACCTAGGAGCAATAGCGTTGTTCCAAACAAAGGAGGCCCAAGGAACTCGGCTCCCCTTTCTCCTCAAAATTTGCCAAGCCGATGCAACCAAAAAAACACCGGAGAAATCACCTTTCCAAGAAAACCGATCCCGACTCGAGGAGAGAGCTGGACAGGCTATACCTCAGCAATCCAAAAGGGATCTGAAACTACAACCCAACGGATGGAAGAGGTCAGTGACAATCGAATATTTGAGGAGACCAGAGGCATCAATAAGAGATTGTGGGAATAAATCAGCTAGAGGACTGATTGGAAGCCAGTGGTCGAACCATAAGGACACCGACAATTCATTACCAATTTTCCAAACAAAGGACAATCGAAATTCCTTCCTTAATTGCATGATCTTTTTCCACGCCCAAGAGTAGATAGAAGGGGTAGATGAAACCCAAAAATTCTCCTTTAAAAAATTCAAATGGATCCACCTGCACCAGAGAGATTCCTTATCCATGAAAATGATCCAAATATATTTAAGCATCGTAGCCTTGTTGCATTCTTTAAGTCTTCAAATACCAAGACCACCCTCATCATTAGGGAGACAGACATCATCCCACGCTACTTTAGCCCCTCTAGAGCCAAGGGAAGAACCCTTCCACAAAAACTATCTCAATATCCTCTCAATACCATCCAAAACCGAGGCTGGTAAAGAAAAAACACTGGCCCAAAATGTCTGAATAGCATGGAGGACTGATCTGATCAACTGAAGTCCGCTTGCAAAGGAGAGAAAGCACTGGGTCCAAGATTAGACCCTGATAGTAATACAGTCGATTAAGGTAATACATATTTGTTAATTTGTACTAGTTATAATAAAAAAAAGGATGCAACTGGCCTCTTGAAAAATGGTTACACAGTACAAAATGATGCCTCATTGGGGTCTTATTTCTTCACTTAGCAAAACAAGGCTGTGATGAAAATAAAAACAAGCTATGCTTGTTGATATAGGTGAATGAGAAAAGGATTTCATCCTATTGTCGATAGAGATGAACGAGAATGACAAAGAGGAAGAAGGAAGCCACATTAAGGATTTGGTTGTGTTAAGGTTTGGGATCTCGACTCCTAGTTCTTTGGTTTTGGTTCCCATTTTGGGTTCATTTCTTAGTTCTGGTTCTCGATTCTGATCATGGTTCTTGGTCCTGGTTCCAATTCCTATAGGGACTGGGAACTAGCGGTTCCTTAAAAAATGGAACCAAGAACTTACCCATCCCTCCATAGAATTGGGAACGGAGCAGCTTTGGTTCTTTGATCTTTGATTCCCGGTTATACCCTAGAACCATGCTTACCCCTAACTCCTAGTCCAATAGATGCAAACCCGATAGCTAAAGTAGTAGCAATAACCAAAGGGGCATAAATAAGTGGATTCATGATAAGTTCCTCGCAAAAAGAAATGGTTAATGATGCAATCATCCAATGAATTATGACTTAATTATTTCATTACTACAATTCATTCAGACAAAGTAATCAACAACTTCGAATTAAAGTAATGGAACAATATTATTGAATCATCTGAACTACCTTTATATCTCTTTTTAAGTTCTTATCAAAGAGATTTTCATGAATCCATCTGATTTTTGTTCTTCCATTTCTTTGTTCCAAACCATTAGTTGAATTATTCATTCTTTTTATTGATTTCATATTTTTAGTTATTCAATTCACAGTCACAGACGAAAGGGAAAGACTTGTGTTGAAATTCCTATCTAAATTCATAATTCATAAAAGTGTAGAGCAGATTAGATGAGATCTATTTTCCGTTCATAGATAAGTAGCAATATCTAATATCACATATAAATGGGTTTCTTTCATATTATAAACCAATTATTTTTTATTAGATTAAATCAGCTTTGGAATTATTTTATTTTATTTAAAAATAAAAATAAAAAACATCCAAGAGTTGGATTCCAACATTCCATTATGCATACCCTATTTGTACCCACCCATATCAACTAATGCATGATGAATCGCATCAATTTTACTATTCTTTTTATTTATCACTATTTTGCATATATATGATCTACATGGACAAATTTGTTAGGTCAGATAATTGAATAGCATAGATAGAAATATTAGTAATTCATTTATGTAAAAGTAAAAGTTCATATCATTTTTAATTTTTTCCTATATATATTTATAATTATTTTATTTTTTCCATATATAATCTACATATACTTCTTCTTATTATTATTATTATTTTCCTTATTAAATAAAATAGTAATAGAAAATATTTATTGGGGGTAGGCATTATATAAATTAAATGGGCCAAGCAAGAGTTTTAGAAAAATAATCTTGTCATGACCTAACCCTTTCGAGTAGTGAATAAGAATTAGGTTTAAGGGGCATCAGTCAACTTCGGGCCAACGGTCTTCCATTGACTCAAGCTCTCCGAAGCTCATATCTTGCACGACATCAAGTGTTTAAAATTTTAATCATTTAAGCCTATGCAAATTTTGACTAAGGGTTGCCACTAACCTTGTCAATCTAGCCTTTTCGGGTCAACTAAAACCTAGTAAAATAGAGGAGGATATCTTACTATATATGTAATCGAAGATTTTAGATTCAGGAACATGATTACGTTTTCCCTAAGGCTAATGTCATTTCGGTACCTAACTTGCTCATGTGTTAATTAACGCCATACCAACCAATCTGAAAGAAATTCAAGGTTCGTTCTAACCATTCTAGAGCAAGAAAGTAACACCCAAAATATTGAAACGCGCAATCAATTATAATTGTAAAGAAAAATCACACAAGCATCCTAATATCGTCCCTAAAAATAATAAAGAAAATTTAAAACAAAGAACCCTATTGTAAAGCCCTAAAAGGCTTATCTAATTTTGGGATTCAATTTTGAAGGGTTTCTAATCTTTTTTAATGTTAATGATTTTTAGAATTTTTTGTTATTTTCTAGATTTTCATATTATTTAATGATTTTTTGAAAATCTATTTTTTATTGATTTTCAATTTTATAAATTTTTATTATTTCCTAAAGTTTTCAAAATTTTTATCATTTTAAAAATTTTATTTTTAAAATATTTTTGAATTTTTGAATAATTATTATTGTTATTATAATATTTGGCAATGGGTTTGGACCAGATATACCCGATCCAACCTGTTGACCCGACTTGTCGACCCATATTCAACGGAATAAAAAATCAATTTTTTTTGTATTTTTTATATTTTAATGAATTTTCAGTGGTCACCCTCTTCGAAAACTGACGGGCGTCTCTCCTCCTTATGTTATGCAAACAGGATCCTCTTCAACCGTCAAGCCTTCTTTCTGTTATTTTTCTCACACGCCAGCTTGCACGGTTCGGTTCTAGAAGGTGCTGACTCAGCTCTCGTCACAGCTTTGTCGCGCCCTCTTTGCTCACCGAGGCACGCTTGGCCTTTCTTCCTTCCCTGCGTGACACACGCCGTGTGAGGGAAGAAAGGACGCTGGGGCTGGCCTTTCTTTTGTTTGGTTCTATCATGGACCAAGGAAATACAAAAGAAGATGGGCTAAATAAGAAATAAAGAAAGCCATCTTAAAAAATGAGTTAATCGTGACCCTTCATGGATTCGCCTATTTAAGTTGCAGCTAAAGTTATAAAAATAAGAGCTCCAATACCTCTTGTAAATACTCCAAGGAACATGACAGGTATAGGAGCCACTAAATGTACTAAAGAAACAATAAAAAACAACTACCAATTCATTGGCTAATATATTTTCAATAAGTCTAAAAGTAAATGATAAAGGTTTTGTGAAAAAGGATTGGAGTTCGTTGAATGTATTTATTGAAATAACTTCATTGTTTTTTTTTTTTTTTTTTGGCATGATTTGCATAAAAATACACCACTAACATGAGTAAAGTTAAAGCAATGGTAGTATCTATATCATTCATGGGTGCAGCCCCATGAGGTAACACTAAGATTTTTTACGGTAGAAGAGCACTTGATCAATTCAAAAAAAAAAAAAAATAGAAACATGGTTCTAATAAAAGTTAACCATGGACCGTATTTGTCTCTAATTTGAGTCTTGCTAATGTCTCAAATGAATTCAATGACATATTCGAAGAAATTCTAACTATCTTTCTAAATGGTTTGTGGATTCCAAACATCCATACTAGTTGAACCTAATAACATAGCAATTATAACCCAAGATGTAATAAGGACTTGGCCATGAACTTGAAATCCTCCTATTTGCCAATAGAAATGTTGGCCTAATTTCACACCTGGTATATCGTATTATCATTTTGGTGTGTTGCTAGAACATGATAAAACGTTCATATTGCTCTATGATAGAAATACAACTTTCAAGGGAATTATTTTGATTCAACCATCTCTTTTTCAACTTGCTTAGTTGAATTCTACTTTGGATGTGACTAATCACATGATATCTAGAGTAATTTGGATCTCTTTTATACGATTCAAGAGTAGTAATCAATTCCAAAAATTTATGAAGTTCAAAAAATAATTTATTGATCTTATTATTACTCAAGGAGCAAATCATTTGCCATAATCAAAATATTTGCAAGATCCAGGTTGCGACTTAAATTGATTAAACAAATTGTTGGAATTCCCAAAGTGATATAGTTTCAAAGAGCCGTATATTCTTCTTGTTGATCAACAATATTTACAATATGTTCGAAAGCCTATTTGGAATATTCGAAGATTGCTCATTAAGATTACATAAGAGGAAGCGAGTCTTATTATGGTAGGACATTACAAATGAAGAAATATAAATAAGAATTAGTCCTATTTATGAAGAATAATATGATATAATTCTTGACTACCTAAATTAGAGGAATTCAATAAATCTGGAAAGCTTCTAATTTGGAGGTGATTACCAATTGGGCAAGATTTCTAATTTGGGTAGAGGTCTACCACTATGAATAGAAGGATTGGATGGAGATTTAAAGAGCACTAGAAAATATTCCAAAACGATCGCAAGAGCCTTTAGTAACATGAGTAAACACAAGAATTCTTGAGAATTTTTAAGAGATGATGTGTTTTGTGGCATTTGTGAGGATTTGTTATAAGAGAAACACCATTAGAGTGTTTATTGTAATCCTTCAATTACAGTGAAGAGTTCCTGATTAGTGTCCCATGGTTTTTCCCATCTTGAGTTTTCCATGAAAAAAATTTCTAATGTATCGTTCTTATTTCTCTCATCTACTATATTATTTACATTTCACATATTGTGCAATTTTGATAATTAGAATTCCCCTACGGTTGATTGTAATTTGACTTAATTTACAACAAGTAGAGCTATAACAAAAATGAAAAACAACAACCATGACCTTATTGTCGCGATGTAGTGTCAAGGGGCTGCCTTTAGCGGAATGGGTTTAGAGGTACTTACTTATAAAGCGTAGACTATCCTTAAGTCCATACTTCAAGTGACATTAGTTTTTCTAATCTATGTGTTTAAAAAGAGTCACATACTAGCCATTGTTTAAGGTTAGCTAGGAACCCTAATCAAGACATAGGACTATTGTCTTGATACATGCATAACAAGGTATTTCGGAATTGGGGATTTGATTACCTTAGTTATTTAACTAGAGCCCTATTGGTACCTAAACTTGACTATTTGTTAACTAAAGTGTCATAGACGCCTATTGAAGATTTTAAGGTCCATACTAATCTGTCTAAGAAAATAAAAATCATTATATTGAAATTATTATCTAATTGAAAAGTGCAAGTATCAACCTAATAGTGCCTCTAAAAGGAAAAGGCATCCAAAAATCCTATGATAAAGCCCTTAAAGACTTATCCAATTGGATTTCAATTTTTTAAGGATTTTCCACATTTAAAGAAAAAACTACTCATAAAGTTAATTTGTAAAATTTTCTAAATTTTTTATTTTTGGAAAAAAATTTTAATATTTTTAATATTTTTAAAAAACGCTAATTCTGGAAAATGGACTCTGGACCGGGTGGATATGGGTCTGACCCGGACCCTAAAGGTCCTCAGTTGGGTCTGGAATTCGGACTGGCCCCTGGGCCTAATCCGAGTATGACCAACTTATATTTCATCTGCTAAGCCCACAACTCCTGAACTTTAAGCCCATGACACCTAACCCATATCTAATCCTGAACCAGCCCATTCTCTATTGAGCCCATGGATTTTTCGTTTCCTTTCTGTTTAATTACTCTTTTTCTGTTTCTTTTGTTTTCATTTCTATTGTCTATTTTCTATTTTTTCTCTCTTTCTTTTTCTTTTGTTTTGCTTTCTATTTTCTATATTTTCTTTATTTCTTTTTATCTTCCCTGCACGTGGTCTTCTTCCTTGTGAAGCCGTCTCTTCTTCACGACGTCTTCCCCTTGCCAACATCCTCGCCCGAAGCACCAATAATCCGAGGAATCCTCATCGACGCTCAGGCCATTGCCGGGCTGCAATCCAGCATCGGTCGTTTGGTCCAATTGACCCTAGTCATCACCGGCCAGCTACTGGCCGGTGGTTTCTAGTATTGTAGGATCAACTACAATTCATCCCCAAGTTTGTTTTTTACTTTTTCTTTTGACACAATCTAACACACGAATTTATAATTTGGATTGCTTTTTTCTTTAAGTTTTATGCATTATTGGAATGAAATTGAATTTATCAAATTAAAACAATGATTCGATATTAACAAATGGCCGATTAATATTTTTAGTGTAAATTCATTCTAGCATCTTTAACTATTATTTATTTATTTGTGAATTTGAATCAAATTAAATTGATTAAAATAATAAAAAATGGTAATTTATATAAAAACATACATTTAATATGCAACGCATTAGAATTTTTTTTTTTTTTAGAACAATGTATTGACATATTGTGTCGTGTCATATTTTGTGTTGTGTATCGCGTGTCGGTATTAATGTTGTTGCTACTTTGTTTGTATTATCAAATTGGATGACTAGCATTATTCATGCCAATTTCTCAATTATTGGTAAAACAAAAAAGAAATTCTCATTCCCACCATTGGCATCGTGTATGTTCGTGCCTATAGACTCTTGTTACTTTGCTTTTGGAGAATACCATGGTACGCTTTTGGAGAAAAGTGTCCAAAAAGTCTTGAACATTTTACATTTGTATCAATTTAGTCATAAACATTTTATCGGTGTTAATTTTTCATAAATATTTTCACTTTATACCAATTCAAGTATTTATTTATTTTTGGTTGGAGGAATTGGCCAACAATCGCCACGTAAACCCCAATTCAATTATTTCTGACTAACTTTAGTTAGATTTTGTTGACTGGGTACTAATTGGCTGACATGACACGATCGATGCTGATGTGGATAATTTTCAATAATATTTTAATATTTTTTTTCTTTTTTTCTCTTTTTGTTTTATTTTTTATTTTTTCCTTTTCTTTTTATTTTTATTTTTTATTTTTTCCTTCTCCTCCTCCTTCCTTCACTTGGTCACCAGACCTCAACCTTAACTGCCTCTAGTGAGTCTCATGGCTAGGGGTGTCAAGAATCAAACCAAAAACCGAACCGAAAAATTCGATTTTTTTCGGTTCGGTTCAGTTCTCATTAAAAACCAATTTTTTTTATCAGTTTGGTTTTTATTGGTTAACCAAACTAAACCAAACTGGACAACCGATAAAATCAAACCATTAACCAAACACATTCGGCAGAGAGATTGTCTCTTTCCCTCTGCAAAAGACTTCTCCAGTTTACTCTCTACCAAACATGGAGCTCAAAGCAAAGTCCCTAATGAAAACTCAGGTAAAAGAAAAATCGCAAATTCTCTTCTAATTCCAATAATATACCTTAAGTCTTTATTTTCTTCTGAACTCGAGTCTCTTCAGAAGTCGAGTCTCTACAAGTTTCATTATGTTCCAAAAAATGTTTATTAATAATAATAATCAAAAAATGAGAAAAGAGGTTTCATTTTCTTGGTTTTCTTCAGTCACAGGGGATGAACAGAGTAACAGTTTGGGTAGTCATAGTGGCCTTCGTGGTGATTGCGTGCGGAGCCGAAGGCAGGATCGTGAGGACTTTCAACACTTTCGAGTACAGCACCATGTGCTGCAGGGCTCACAGCGCCTCGGTGAGCCCTGCAGCTCATAGTGGCCTTCGTGGTGATTGGAGGGGGAGCCAAAGGAGATGGGTTTCTTTGTTGGACGGACTGTCTTTTTTTTTTTTTTTTTGGGTTGGTATCTATTACATGCTGTTTGGTGTCATTGAGAGGAACAAGACAGTCATATAAAAGAACAGCATCCATAGAAAATGGCTTCTTTTCTTTCATTTTTTGGCTGGACGGAGAAAACAAAAAAAGTGATCTATTTGGGGTTGGTGCATTGCTTTTGGACAGCATGCGCAAGGCAGTAAGAATTAGCTATGATACATGTAATTATGTTTCTCGAAAGCAAAAAGAGGATTGTGTCCGTAGGTTTTCTTTGATAAGCTTTCATCAAATGCTTGAAGGACATAAAGGATTGGCCGTTGTCCGATCCTTTGCCGTCATACGGCCATGGGAGGGAAGCACCGGGAGGGAGGTACATGAGCTTCATCCAGCCAAAAAATGGAATAAAAGAATCGAAAAGAAAAACGGAAAAACCAAAAACCAAAAACCAAACCGAACCAAACCGAACCGAAGTTTCAGTTTTGTTCATATTTGGTTCGGGTCTCATTCGGTTCAAAAGTTTTTTCTAATGGTTCAATTTTTCAAAAAAACTAAACCGAACTGAATCGTTGACACCCCTACTCATAGCCACTAGCGAGACTCAAGCCCTCACTAGAGGCCACAAGGGCTACTCACCCATGGTCGGAGAGGGCTAGCCTGAGCTAGCCTCACTAGATGGGTGAGGCTTGAGCCAGGGCAAGCCTCTCGTGAGGCCGCGATGGCCTCAAGCTAGCCTCATCGGATTTGGTGAGTTCGAGCCTCGCAACCCAGCATGAGCAGCCCTTGGGGCCTCTAGCGAGAGCTTGAGCCTCGCTAGTGGCTGTGAGGGACACTAGAGGCTAGGAAGGTTGAGAAGGTCTGATTAGAGAAAGGAAGAGGGGAAGGAAAAGAGAAAAAGAAAAAGATTAAAAGATTAAAAAAAATTAAAATATCATTAAAAATTATCCATGTCAGCACCGGTTGGGTCATACTAATTAACCGGCATCTAGTTAGCAAAATCCAACCATAATTAGTTGGAAGAACTGCATTGGTACCAAATCAAAATGTTTATGACTAAATAAACTATATTGACATCAATAACAGATTTAGGATTAAGTTGGCATAACTATCAAAGGTTTAAGATTTTGTTGATACTTTTTCCTACATTTTTGTTCCTACATGACAACCTTCATGTGATAATTTGTTGCTTTAGAATTTTTTGGACAAATTTCTCTACTACATTCATATGTGAATTCTCTCTTTTGTTTTGTTGTTATCTCCTGTTGGTGCTCTCTCCCTTATTCTTCACCCTCTCCTTAAATCTCCTTAATGGGTGAAATATTCTTTGTGTTAAAGAGAGCAGTTCAAAACCTTTACCAATACCGACTCAATGAATAGGGTCTTGTTTCGCATGATCACAAAGAATCGCTATACATTTGAGAACCTCAAGTATCAATTTGACTCTCTCTCTTTCAATATTCCAGAGTCTTTAGTTTTCACTGCATATGAATTTGGATTGTTGAAGCCAACTTGCCATGTTCGTTGTTGATGAGTAATTCTGAGTTCATTTGCTGACAATTCTGCTTGAACGAAACTGACTAGGTGTAATAATTGAACTTTCTGTTTGTGTCTGTGAAGCAGCAGCATTATTGAGTCAATTGTGATATTGGATATTGAATATTTTAACATTATTTGCATATTGCATAAAGTTTTTTACAAAAGGGTGGGAATATGTTGTGGCATAGAGAATGGCAAATCTACTTGATGCTTCTCTGAATGAATCTCTGCATTTCAGGCAATAAGAATTTGACTAGTCCGCTGCAGGAAAAATTTCAGGTTAACGGGAGCAAAATTTCTTGTCCATATGCTAGCATTACGCTAGTAATGCAGCTCATTACAAAATGTGATAGATGATCTTTCTGGGATTGTATGTCACCTTGATGAAGCAGCTGAATTAAGCACCTTTCTATGCATTGAGATGAGACGATAATGTCGTGTTGTCCCTTTTCATTTTCTTTTCTCCATTTGAAGTCGGACGATATTGGTGTTCGGAAAATGAGTCGAGTTCTTTGTTGCCAAATTTTTTGGAGTCTCTTGATGCATTTACTTTTGTTGCTCAAAGGAACATCCAATTCTAGATTTGATGAAGCTCGTGTAAATCAAACTCGCGAAAGACTATTTTCATTCTAGCCTTCGCAACAAAACTAAAGAGAAGAGAGAATTCATATGTGAATTCTAAAGAGAGAATTCACATATGAATGTAGTAGAGAGATTTGTCTGAAAAGTTCTAAAGCAACAAATTATTACATGAAAATTGTCTTGTAGGAAAAAAATGTACCCTAGTATTCTCTAAAAACAAAGTAACAAGAGTCTGTAGGCCAATCTAGATGCAACCAGGAGCCTAGACGATGCCATTGGTGGGAATGAGAATTTCTTTTTGACCAATAATTGAGAAATTGGCATGAATAATACTAGCCATCCAGTTTGATAATACAAGCACCTGAATCGAATAGATAGAATATCTTCCACTCATAGGCGACATGCTCAGTATCTTGGAAGGTTCCAATTCTCCATTTGACAAAGGGTGCGCTAGAAGCGCATTATTCTGCAAGAAAAATTAGAAAAAGAGTATAGAAACCACATTTATACCTTGCTCTGGAAAATTTATACAGCAAAATGCACTGACAAACCACCGAGCTTTTCCTGCATGGATGTGCGCTTAGATTTGAGTTAGAATGCTGGCGATTTTCCCATAACAGGCCAAACAATTTCTTACCTTCAGATTGAAAAATAACTGCCTCAACTTCTTATTATATTTCTGAAAATTTGACGAAAGGTTTTGATGTGAAGCCTTCTCAAGGGCAGTTACTGCTGGCACCTTGACCAAATTAAAGGATTCTCAACCACTTCCCAAGTGAAATTAAATGTATTTAAAAAATAAAATAAAATTGTCATCCATGCCTTCACTTTCTGTTCTCAACAATTAGTTCCATTTTCATCATTAGTTCCTTCAGAAGTGCACACATACTGTACAACCTGAAGAAGCCTCTCTAACCATTTATCACAAGCGCTTTCTCCAGTTAGTTCGTTAAACCTGACTAAAATGGCATAGTATTTAGAGGCATTACCTGTAGAACTTCCTGGTGTTTCAGCTATAAAGCGTTGATCTGATTTGGCTGTTGAATCTTCCTCTCTAAAGACATCCAAAGGTGACACATTCCTTCTTTGGAAGCTCTTTTTTCTCTTCAACTGATCTTCCCGGTTAGCATGAGCATTCTTTGTATCGATATCTGGGAGATCTCCCAAGCATTTTGAGGTTTTTTGAAGGAAAAGATCTATCTCACGTCGTTTGCTGACTTCATAATCATCATCGGTCAACTTGAATAATTTCTTTTTATATGTGTCATAAACCTTTTGCACTATGAAACCAGGATTTTGTTTTCGATTAGGGAATTGCTTGTGAATTGGAACGTAGTGTACCACACACTTGTGCATCACAGATTCTGCAGAAATCTCATCTCGATGGAAACTATAAAAGAGCTCTCTATTGTCATGGGACTGCCAACTCCCACCTTCCTTTTTCTCTGTTTCTTCAGAACCATTGTCCTATAACCAGCATCCTTCCATTATTGGTTAGTGCAATATCCTATATAACCATATGATGAGTGTTTAGGTAAATACTGCTCGACAAAACATAATAGCATCTAAGGGTACAAACTCTTCTACAACGGTTAAAAAAAAACAAAGTTTTTATAAATAATAAAGAGAGAAGACAAAATTCAAGTAACCAAAAAAAAATACCATAAAGCAGAAACATTCGCCCAATAAGAAGGCCAATGCTCATGTAACAAAAGTCTGTTTAGATGGAGTTGACTAATAAACAAAGCATATATATACACACACATCATCATCATCTAATTTGATTCGTTATGATTGAACAAAAATGGAGTTACCTTGATAATAGCCACATATGGTTTTTGGGTTATGTCATCGAGAACCACAAGCACAGTAACCTCCTGAATGATAGCCATAATATGGAAAGAACAACAGTTAAGCAAAAGTTTGAAGACAGAGGAAAGTAAAGACTTCCAAATTTGCTTAAAGGGGAGAGATAGAATATTTTTCCAAAGAGGATCATAACATGAAATTGTCTATGCATTTATCTTGGATTAGTCCTATGGAAAAGGATAGGGAGTCAATTGCCAATTTAGTGAGATTTTATTGGGGGAAGCCATGCATACATTTTTCCACATTACAATGTCAAACAAGATTGAACAAACAGGCAAACGAATGCCAACAAGTGTTCTAGAGTGAAAAAAAAAAAGCATGCGAATAATATTTTACTAAATTAACGGAAGCAAGACATATAATTTTCATTGGATTGTGGAGCCTAAATTATCATATAGACCAAAGGAACGCAATATATCGATAAGGGAAAGTTAATTACCCATTCAATGGGAAGATTTTCTTGGGTGAGGCCATGCATACGTTTGTCCACATTATAACATCAAACAAGATAGAACAAACGCCAACAAGTGTTCTAGAGCAAAAAAAAAAAAAAAAAAGCACGAGAATATTATTTTACTAAAGCATAATGATTAAACTAATGGTGCTCGCATTTTACAGAGAATGACGATTAAGTCTTGGCCGCAAAAGCATTTTGTGGGAAACCGGATGACTTGTTCATCCGGTTTCCATTGAAGTTACGTTATTCAAAATAACATAAGAAAGATTATTCACTCAAGATTACGCATAATTAAACTAAAAAAAATTACTAAATTATGGCCAATCCTCCTGCAAGTTAAAGAAATATTATCCTAATTAATAATTATCATATTAGAATTCCCAAGGTTAATCTCATCTATATAGTATTAACCTCCTACAAGTTAAAGAAATATTTTCCCACTTAATAATTAGTATTAGAATTCCCAAGGTTGATCTCATCTGTATAGTTTTAAAACATGTTACTATTTTCAGGCTTTGGTGAGACTAGCTAGTCTACAAAAACAACAACTCAAATGTGAGAAATATGAAATCAGAAACAGCACATGGAATCAAAGACAAATCTGATTGAAAATATTATTCAATTTTACTTTTTAGTAAGTTTCTATGAATTTTTCCATATTGCACCTTAGAATTAAAGTTTACAATATATTTTGTCTCGTTCTTTGTTCTATGATTTTTCATTTGCCATTGTGAAGTGCACCATCACAATATATTTTGTCTCACTCTGGTCAGTCACATAGTTAGCAATATAATCATATAACTTTTAATTATTTTTTTATTAAAATTTCAATTTCTCTTTTAGAAATTACACGTGACATTTACTAATAAATATTGGTACAAAGCATGAAACTTAAAATAAATATGAAAGGCATACTTTTACGTTAACTTTTGTTCCCTATAGGTATTTAATATTTTGCTAAATGATAAGGTTCTGATTTTTGTAATTCTTTTAGAGGGAGCTTTTGTGATTTTGCAGCATAAGGGCCATTTTTAATAATTAATTTTGGAAATTTGTACTCCGGTTGCCCAAATAAGTCCAACTAGTATAATGAATGATTCGTGGCTATAAGAGCACGGTTACAATGTCAATATAACAGTACGGTTAGCCTAGACGGATCCTTTACTAAATTAATAAAGGCAAGATGTTTATCTTTCAGTAAATTACGGAACCTAAATGATCATATAGAACAAAGAATCGCAATCTGTCGAAGGAGACGTCAAGAAACCCGTAGTGAAGCTGTCTTTTCCACTACAACAAAGAAAAAAAAAGAAGTAAAATTTGATATCTTGAAAAGCCAATTCTCACTGCACCAGTGCAAAAACGTGAACAACTTGCATGAAAAATAAAAAGAACGAATGAATGACCCCATCCAATGTAGAATCACCAAGGAAAAACTAATAAAAAACAAAATACTCACGAGATCATATTGCTTTCCATCGTATTCGAATGCCTTGTAATGTTTCCTCCGCTCACTCACCTTGAAGGAAATCCTAATGGGCTTGCCGATCGGCTTCGCCTCGTCAACGGACTCCTCCTCCAAGTCCTCTTCCTCCTCCTTCCTCTTCGCATTCTTCGCACTCTTCTCCTCTCGCCCACCCTCCAAATTAGCCTCAAGTTCACCTCCATCTTCATCCTCATCTCTTCCATCATGCGACGTGAGAGGATCATCGTGCCTTGGGCGCTGACTCTGAGTCGTCATGGTCAAGAACAGACGCCGCGCCATGCGTTCCCTTTGTAGCCGCAAATATGTCGGGCGATCCAGGGTGGCTATCGTGATCATGGTGTCAATGAATTAGTGCTTGATGCGCAAGAAACTATCAAGAGACTTCAACGATCTTTCTGGTTTTCGGAACGGATTGTATCATGCGACAAGACCTATCCGCCTAGAAACTCAATCGTGAATACTGTTGGAACGTCAGCGAGAAATAGAAGAAGACTAACCTGAGAGAAATCCTCACTTCAGCGATGGTGGAACAGAGTCGTCTTGGTGTCACTGATGTGGTCCCTCTCTATCTGAGGTTGGTATGCGATACAAACGTGTTTGAGTGAAAAACCAGGTTTGTTTTGGTTTTACATGTAGATATTTCCTCTTTTTTTTCTCGCTCCAAATTTAAAAGGATACCCATATCTCTCTAAGTATCAAACAATTCTTTGCCAATCTATTGTCAATAGTTAGCTTTAGATGGTTCAAATTATTAAAAAAGTCAAAAGATGCCTAAGCTGCAAAATTTAAAAAACGTAAAAAGTATAAGGCATTGGGCAGCAAATTGAAAGCGATTTATACAAAGAAATAACTTTTATTGATTACAAACATGTTTTTTTATTTTTTTTTACCTATCTAATAATTTCTACCAAAGTATAAAGAAGTAGGCATTGGCAGCAAATAGCTGTTCTCATAGAGATCACTATCTCTAGATTGGACTAAACCAAGATAGTTCTAGGAAAATAAAAACTTTTTGATCCATAAATTTGATTTGGCTTTAATTGTTCTATGAAGTAATTATCAATATTTTGATTGAACCTGTTGGGAATAACGAATCCCCGAAAACTGGATTCGACACTAAATCGAACCCCTAAAGCAATGCGGAAGACAAAGCTCGGGAATAACACGTATCACCGATCGTAAAGCACACCACGGATTCGAGCGTACCTTGTTAGCCACGTATTAGACACCGACGCCGATAAGAGGAAGAGAATTTGGCCGTGTTCGATCCTGTTTGATCCGACGACGCCTTGAAGGGGAGAAAACAGTGGCCTTGTGGTTACTGTTCTTTTTGGAGGGAGAGAGAGCGTTGGAGAGGACGTACGTACGTTATGCGCCAAAATGTGCGTCCTCTCTCTCTCTCTCTCGTCCCTTTTATACATTCCCTTATCAACGGGCCCTTATCCTGTGGGCTGGGCTTTTAGGCCCAACATGGGTGGACGGGCCAACTTAGGCTCATCACTATAAATAAAACCATCATCTCCCACTCGCACATGGTGGGCTGAACATGATTCTCTTTACCTCTTTTCAACATTCATACCGGTGAGTAATCCGTGCGACCAGCATACTTTGAGAGCTTGTTGCCATACATCTGTTAGGAATATATAGCAGCTCATAATGAGCATCACATTCTGAGTAGATTTAGTATGCAGTACCCTAGATCGATCGATCATATTTTACATCTCTCTTGATCTCTTTTAAACAATGATATATATATTGTATTCACAATTATGATTATCACAAAGACAATCATAATTGGTTAACCGGTGAATACAAAACTACAATGTGATTCTTCAAAATCGATCTTCCTCTTTCCTTGAAACTCTCAATTTCAGTTCAGCTTGCTTTTCTAGAAATGTCCCATTAGATCGAATCAAACTCATGACCATTGGCAACATCCTAAGATAGCAAACACTAAATAGAATTCTTGAGAATAAGTAAGAGTCATGAGGGGACTAAAAATTGATGAACTCTTTTCCTCAAGAGTCTCACATGACATAAAAAGTTGAGATCAAACTTTTTGCCACTCTTATTGGTCGTCTCATGCATACGTAGTATGAAATACATATTACAGTATTAACTCATTTCCCATGGAGCATATGTCTACACCTTTCAATACCGTACAGATGATAGTTCAGACATACCCAATGTCTAACTTGAGTTCACGTATCTACTCATTCACAAAATTCATCAGAACTCACATCTGGCATCTTAGACAGATAAAGTAAAATATGTGGGGTATTTTACTTTCGGATATAGTAAATATTATGTCCTCATCTTAACACTCAGTTAAGGCGACATACGTGTTTTAAGCTTGAGCTCTCGATTATCACCTAGATAATAAGTTTAAAAACAGTCTCATCTCTATTTATCACATAGCAAATAGATGCGATTACCCGTGTGAGTGGGCTAATCTTATATCTGTCCGACATACTTTCTCAACTTAAAGTAATGCACTGAGCATTAAGATGCATAAAGATCAAACAAAGATTCATAGGCATTAATGATGAAAACACAAATTCGTCAAATGTGAACACTTAGGGAAAATACAATATTCAGTACATCAGTCTCTACGCAATCCTAGATATTTCATATGGCCACAAAAACACATCTCTAGGTATTGGCTTTGTTATAGGATCTGCTACCATACTATACGTAGTATGTACTTTAAGTTCACTTTTTTTTGTGCAACCATATCCTTGACAAAATTATACTTGGTATCTATAGGTTTGGTCTTGCCTAATATTTTGGACCTTTGGTGTACGCTTTTGCTACTTGGCTATCACAGTTAACTAACAATGAATCTGCAGCGCTTCCAATAACACCTAAATGATCCAAAAAAATCTCTTAAGCCAAACACATTTTTATACTACTGTTGATAATGCCACGAACTCAACTTCCATCGTGGACAAGACTATACTTGTTTGTTTCTTACTGCTCCAACATATGGTGCCATTATTCGGTAAGAAAACAAACCCAGATGTAGATTTCCTTTCATTTAAATCTCCTCCCCAAACAGCATCAAAATAGCCTTAGAGTCGCAGATCCCTTCCTTAATAACTCAGTGTATAGCAGTCCCCTTTAGATACATCAGTATTCTTTTAACGGTTTTTCATTGTGCTGGACCTGAATTGGATTGGTATCTACTCACCATTCTAACTGCAAAAACATATGACAGGTCTTGTACACATCATAGTATACATCAAGCTCCCAACAGCACTAGCATAAGGAACATATTTCGTTTGTTCCTCCTCTTGTGGAGTCCTTGGACACAGTCTATGGCTCAATCATTCACCTTTTGCAATAGGAGTGTCTATGGATTTACAATCTCATATTCTTCAATTCAAAATTGGAAGACAACCAACTTTTAACGGTATTGACAAACTCAATATTACTTCCGACAATTAGTATATCATCAATATATAATGATATGATCACAAATTGATCATTGTATATTTTAATATATACACAATGATCTTCATCTATCATTGTAAAGTCATATGCCATTATGGCATTATGAAAACGTATATACTATTGTCTTGACGACTGCTTAAGGCCATATATCAACCCCTAAAGTCGACATACCTTTTCTTCTTGGCCTTTCACTATGAAACCAGCAGGTTGTTCCATATATGTTCCTTCCTGTAATTCTCTATTGATGAAAGTAGTCTTTACATCCATTTGATGTAACTCAAGATTCATACTAGCCACTATTGCCAGAATAATGCGAATCGACTACAGGAGAAAATGTATTTCATCATCAATTCCTTCCTGTTGATTATACCCATTCGCCACAAGGCGAGCCTTATGCCTTTCTATCGAGCCATCAGCCTTACGCTTTATTTTGAGAACCCACTTATTCCCAATAGCTCTGCGTCCCTTTTGAAAGATCAACCAGTTCCCAGACTTGTTTTGACTTCATTGACTCAATCTCCTCTTTCATTGCATAAATCCATTTTTCCTTACTAGGGCATTTTAGAGCTTCATTAATATTTCTTAGCTCATCCTTATCTCGTGGAGCAATTATAAAAGTTTCATCTTCAATGTCAAAACGTCGACGGGGAATACTTTGGCGACTTGTTCACTATATAGGAGATTGTCCACTTAGCACATCATTCCCCATCATGCTCCCACTCGGATTAGATAATGACGATATCATCTCATCATGTGGTTGTAATTGAGAATGAGTTGAATTCAATTCATCACTTCTCATATTACTCCCACTTGGACAAACTCCACCAATATCATTATCTCAATCCAAGGTTTCAAATATGGGTAATATTCCCTTATTTTGCCCTTCTTAGGAAATTCATCCACTAAGAATGTGACATCCCGTGATTCAAATTCAACTATACTCCCACTTTCCTGCTCACCTATGAACAAATACCATTTTGAGTGTTCGGAGTATCTCATTAAAATACTCTTCTTTCCTTCGGGACCCAATTTTCCAAACTTGTGAGAGGACTCATGAGTATAGGCAGCACAACCCCGTGGCTTAAGAAAACTTCAGTCCAGTTTTCTACCTGTCCATAACTCATATGGAGTGGAAATAACTGATTTGGAAGGCACCCGGTTAAGTATATAGGTAGCAGTTAACAACGCATCACTCCAAAAAGTAATATGTAAGTTAGCATGCGCCATCATGGACCTAACCATTTTCAGTAGGATTCTGTTTCTTCTCTCTACAACACCATTTTGTTTAGGAGTATATGAAATAGACAACTGTCTTTCTATTAATTTTCATCACATAATTTTCTGAACTCATCAGATAAATATTTTCAACCTCGATCGAATCTCAATACTTTTATTTTCTTGTCTAATTGATTTTCTACCAAGTTCATAAACCTTTTGAAACAACTTAATGCTTCATATTTATGAGAAATCAAATAGACATATCCGAATCAAGTATAATCATCTATTAAAGTGATGAAATAAACAGCCCCATGCCTTCCTCTCACATTCATTGAACCACAGACGTCAGAATGGATTAAATGCGGAGGAAATTTAGCTCTTTTATCTTTTCTAAATGGTTTCATTGTCGTTTTCCCTACTAGGCAATGCTCACATATGGGCAAATCGACTTTTTCAATGCTGCCCAACAAGTCCTCTTTGGCTAGTCTATTCATACATTATTGGCTAACATGACCAAGTCTAGCATGCCACACATTCACATCATTATCATATGAAGTAGAAGACGTGAAACAAGGGAACAACAAACATTGACATCACCACAGTCAACATTTAGTACAATAAAACCATCCAGAAAGTTACCACAACCATAGTAGTTTGTATCCAAATACAAATTTACACTGCTATTACGGAAGTTCACACAAAAACCAAGCTTAACCAACACCAAAATAAACACAAAATTTCGACGAATCTCCGGAGCATATAGAACATCATGTAGGAATAAGGTGCGTCCACCATGCATGTTCTATTGGCAGGTGCCAATCCCTTTAACTTCATCTGTGGAGTTATATCCCACATAGATCCACTTAGTTCTAGTTGGTACTCGTCGGAATTCCACAAAAGATTCTTTATCCTTCGCTACATGGTCTGTTGCTCCTGAATCTACAGTCTACAAAGGATTGGATTCAACCAATAATACAGAACTTGACACATAAACAAAGTTCTCAAATGTACAAGAGGTGTTTACATTTTTTGGCTCACAACAATTGCGAGCATAGTGACATTTCTTGTCACAATTGTAACACCTCACCCTTGACATTTTCTTCACTTGAGGACGTTTTCCTCTCTTGTGTTGGTTAAAATCTTGATTTCTTACAATAAGACTTGATCCTTTGCATTCCCACATATTGAACAAATCAATATTCTTGCGCTTAGAGCTCAAAGCCCTTTCTGAGCTAGAACCAGCATTGCAAATGTCTATTTTCGACTTAAATGCCGTTAGGCAGTCCTCTACTAGCTCAAGGTGACGCACGGCATCCTCAAGATCTTCCATAATATGGTCAAGAGCTTCTAGTGCTTCTTGCTTTTCTAGCACATATTGAATCTTCACATTCAATATTTCGCAATTGTTGCCGTTTATATTAGCAATTACGTTCTTAGTTGCTGAAACCATCGATCTAAACATATCAGACATATATGCACGAATAATTAATGTATATCATTTATGCATCCATTTTGCACAAACCCATCATATCAATGAATAATTTCAAGTAAGGTTTCAGAATCAAAAGGTCACTACGTTTCCAATCATCCTCTAAAAATCCTAACTTAAAACTATTATTAATATAATTGTCTTATGCAAAATAAATTCTATGAAGTTACAAAAACTTCTATTGACTACCCACAGCTAACTACCCACAGCAACCAACAGTAAAGAAAGCAAATATTATCTAATATCCAATAGAATAACAGTGCTTTCACATAATACAACTAAAATGTCGGTTGCTACATCAACAACAATCAGGCAGTAAACATTACATAATTAATCATAGAAATAAATAGGGAATTTCCCTTCTAATCTATCAGTCAAAACATCGAGAAAACTGAAGGCATATTTGCCAACCATGGAAAAAGTTTTGGAGAGCATTCATGTCGCCACCAAGACGCATTCACTCTGCGCCATGTGGCGCTCAATATAAGGGTTAAAGTTTTTGTTAACTCAATCCTATAGTACTCTCTTACAAAAGCTTCCACCAGCCTCCTATAACCCGGAACTACATTGACCTCCCATAGCCGATCTAACACTACTTGCCATTCAGCTGGAAGAGTATTCATCAAAGCCGGCACCTTCTCAAAATTCGGCATAAGATAACCATTCCGGATGATTTCCTGTATCATCTGATTGACCCTGACCACATGTGATACTAAATCACCGTCATGCCACCTGTTGACACCTAAATTTTGGCAACCCACTTAGTCATTTATTGTATTAAAAAATTAGGGGTTAATTTTATTCCGAAAAAATAGTTAATTGCATATCATATAGTTTTAGGTGCATTTGTTTCTTAATTTGCATTTACATTGGGTCGGTGACAAATGGGTTTGATTTAGTAGTTTTAAGCTTTAATTTGGCAGGTCGGACTAAGCTCACGAAGCAAGTAAATTGGCCCGAGCCCATTTTCTTTTAATGACAAGAATTACCTAAATTGAGATTTGAAATAATATTACGATGGATTTTTGGAATTTAAGAAAATCGGGTTGCAATCTTATCTTTAGGTGATAAAATCAGGAGATGTGGAAAATAAAAGAAAAGTGATATTGCGTGCAAAAAGAAATCTTCGCGGATGTTGATTTGAAAAGGAAAATAAAACCCTAATCTTCAGCCTATAAAAAGGTTTTCGCGTAGGGTTTCAAAGGGGGGCCACACAATTCCATACACGGCCACCATTGGGAGAGGACGTTGGTTCATGAGAAAAGAGGGTTAGCAACATTTAAAACCCATCGATGGCAATCTAGAGAGTGAAGAAGGAACGTGAGGGGAAGGGGGTTGGCTTTCTCTCTGCAATGGCTCGTTGAAGCTTCCCCGCAACATCTCGGCGCAATCTTTAGCAAATCTTTGCCACATTAAACAAGCCTTCAAGCCAGCATTGGAGTTCCAGCAGTCATACGGGTTTCCCGAAGATAGTCCAGCAACCTCCAGGTGAACATCCAGCGAACCAGCTCCAAGGTGTCCTTGGCAGGTTTTCAGCAAAATTCCCACCACGACTAGCCTTAGTCGTGCCTCATCAAGCAGCTGCAGGGTTTCTCGAGGGACACTAATAACCCCAGTTGAGAATTCCATCCTCTGGTTACGCGCTCAAGTTCCAATCGACGCCGATTTCGGAGCTGCCTTGGTCTCTCCACCGCAACGTTTTCTTGAGTCAATGTTCGTCCAGCAACTTCCGTGGTGATTAATTGCTATTGCAGGCGAAATTTCTTAGACGATTACACGTCTTTGGTCGAGTTTGTTTTTCTTTTGCAGGGTCTTCTCGGAGTACCCAATAGAGGACGTCCCACATTGGGGTGAGGGGAGCACTGGTTGGTAGAAGAGAAGTCAAACTTGGGAGGACTTCTCCGTGGCTTTTGACTTGTGTGACCAAAGACGCCCACAAAATCAACGTCCCTTCGATGCAATAACCCGCCATGCTGAACTACTGCTGGTACTGAGCCACCGTGAATGCTGCCGCGATCATTGGTCATCCCCATCATCATCCGAGCTCGTTGTTTGCGGATTCCGATTTGGAAAACCTTATCCAATATCGAGAGCTAGGTAAGATTCTTGATTCAATTTTCTCACATTTTATTGCTTAATTCATGAGATTGCAACCCTGTTTGAATATTTGTGTGTTACTGCCGTACCCAAAAAAGAAAAAAATCTTTTGAATCCCCATGAATTAGGAAATCTTCCTAATTTCACAATGTGCATAAGATTGTTAGTCCGATTTTCAAGCTCGAAATCCGACTCGCAATTACTTAAAAAAAAAAAATTGCCAATCCGATCTCCCACTCGAGATCCGATTCGTGATTTATGTGAAATTGACCAACCCGATCTCATGTGTGAGATATGGTTCGTCGATTTGGGTATCAATATGGCTTGATTTGCTGTGGTGTTACTTAAATTAGCTTTCTTTAAAAAAAAATCAAAAAAATGTAGTTTTAGGGTTTGCATGTTTATAATAGGTATTTTATTTCGAATTTTCAAAAAAAAAAAAATCAACAATTAATTTAGGTTTATTTTTTTTTTTAACTTGGATTGCATGTTTAATTATTTGGCAATTATTAATTTTGAAATTTAAAAAAAAAAGGGAAAAAGGGAAAAACACCCAAAAAAAAAAAAAGTCATTATGCATATGTCATGTAAAATTAGGGCATCTTTTGCACGTCATAGCATATTAGGGTAAAATTGCATTTTGTTTAATTTTAGATGATGTTTTTTACCATAGGTTCAGGTATTTTATTAAATAGATTGCATGTTAGGATTATCTAGGTTAAGATAATATTTTAGTTTAAATTAGGATTTGGCTCAAAGTAATTTTCACATTTCATTTAATTTCGAATCCCATAGAAAATACAAAAAAAATTATTTAGAATAAATCATCTCATGCTTAGAATAGACTAAATGCTTATTTGTGTCATATCGCTTAGGTCATATAGCTAAGTCATGTTGCCATGTCATATCATTTCATGTTAAATTAGTGGCATGCATTGCATAAAGCATGATTCTCATTAATTAAGTGAAAACAAAACAAAAATTGTGTGTTAATTAGAAACCATATCTAGGGTTGTTGATGTGGATTTTAATTTAACATTGCAAATGCTTTCGTTGCTTTGGGATAAGTCCTGCAATTTATTTTCTGCTTTACTTGAGTGTTAAATTGGTGGTTTCCGCACCTGCATGAACACCTCACATGTTGGGGAATTAGTTTAAAATCAATCCAAATTCCTTGCCAAACATTTTTCAAAATTAAAAGAATGGTACCGAAAGGGCATTAGAGAAATCTAGTGTAACCAAGTCCCCGTACCCAGAATCTCTGGTTCGTAAAAGTAAAATAATTCTCCCATTATTTTACTTAGGTGTCTAATCGACCTACCATAAATTGATTAGTGGCGACTCCTAATTGAAAATCAATTGCATGTTAAAAACTTGAATCTAAGTCGCGAATTGGTATGAGCTTGGGAGAGCCCGCGTTAAATCTAGGCTTAACAATCCATTAGCCAAACCTTAGGTGGTTCAAACCCCAAAATTTGGTCGCGACACCACCGATAACTAGGTTATTATGTCATCAGACTTTTAAGTCTTGCACTTCCCTCGTCCATTCTCGGGATTGCAAGTATCCGTGCATAACGCATCATAGTTTCTACAACAAATGCAGAACTAAAATGGATTACTTATAATCCATAATGTACATAAGGGAAAATAGATAATTTTCCATATTTCATGCAACAAATGCAGAATTAAAAAATGGATTACTTATAACCCATATAGGCATGATTGAAAAAGAAACAAAATTTTTTTTTCGGGTCAACGGTCAACGGCCAAAGTCAACGGTCAACGGTCAACGCATGACCGGGTCAAGTCAACGGGTTGTCGGGTCAACTCGTCGGGTCGGGTCGGGCCGGACGAGCCGGGTCGGATCGGTCGAGCTAGTTAGGCCGGTTCGGACGGACCGACCAGATGTGCCTTGCACGTGCCTCGCACGCGCTTGTGACCGCGGACACGCACGTGCGTCGCACGTGCGCGCGTTGATCGCGCGTGTGCGTGCGATGCACGCGCCTTCCCTGCGACTCGGTGCGTGCGTTGCAGCGCCAAAGACGTCGCTTCGCTTCGGCTGCACGTGGGGGCACGTCCAGTGGCCGTTGGCGGCGTTCCGCCACTCGTCGTGATTGTCTTGACGAGCCCTTCCATTCTACGCCATCAAAAATCAATTTCGAGTTACAGAAACTCGAAAAGATGGAGGAACAGTGCTCGGATGTCGGGATTTTGCGCCCCAATCCGTGTCGGCCGATTAATTTCGCCAAAATTCAATCTAAAATCATCCATTAAACATGAAAGGGGTCGGGATAACATGAACCTGGCTCTGATACCAATGTTGGAAATAACGAATTCCCGAAAACTGGATTCGACACTAAATCGAACCCCTAAAGCAATGCGGAAGACGAAGCCCGGGAATAACACGTATCACCGATCGTAAAGCACACTACGGATTCGAGTGTACCTTGTTAGCCACAGATTAGACACCGACGCCAATAAGAGGAAGAGAATTTGGCCGTGTTCGATCCCGTTTGATCCGACGACGCCTTGAAGGGGAGAAAACAATGGCCTTGTGCTTACTGTTCTTTTTGGAGGGAGAGAGAGCGTTGGAGAGGATGTACGTACGTTATGCACCAAAAGGTGCGTCCTCTCTCTCTCTCTCATCCCTTTTATACGTTCCCTTATCAACGGGCCCTTATCCTGTGGGCCGGGCTTTTAGGCCCAACATGGGCGGACTGACCAACTTAGGCCCATCACTATAAATAAAACCATCAGAACCAAACTAATAACACCTTGATATCCACGAACGAAAATAGATTCATCTATAAACTAAATAGTTTTGTTACAAAACTATCTGCTTCAACATCAATTATGTTTTTTTATGAGATTTGATATGTTGGACGTGGAAAGAAACTAAAGAAAAGAATTTAAAAAGAATAATAAGAAATTAAAGAAAAGGAATATTCTCACACATTTGAGAGAGAGAGAGAGAGAGAGAGAGAGAGAGTTAAACAATAAGATAATATCACAATGTGTGTAGGATACATGACAAATCAAATTGAAAGATTCTAAATCAGATAATACTCCATTGATTATATGACAATGTGTGAAGGATACACAACAAACCAAATTAAAAAGATTCTATTACTTTTTCATTCTTGAAATTAAAGATGTCAATATTTTTTAATTAAAGTCATTTGTGACTTATCGTTACCTTTCAAAGAGATAAAGTATAACTAATTTATATTGAAATCGAACCTTATCAATAGGGCTTTGTAACTTAATTTGCCAAAAAAGAAAGTTATTTGGCTTTATTTGTTTTACAAAGCAAAAAGCAATAAATTCAATTGGACCAAATTGATAACTTGACATCCACAAAACGAAAGCCACTGGATTCATTTGTAAGCTTAGTAATACCATCACAAAACTATTTGCTTTAACATCAATTTATGTAATGGCAAAAAAAAACATTAATTTATGTTTTTATATGAATTTGGATATCTTGGATGTGAAAAGAAATTAAATTAAATAATTATAAAAAATCAAAGAAACCAAAGAAAATGATTATTCGCACACATTGGAGGGAGGAGAAAGAGAGATAAACAACGAGATGATATCATCAAGATAACAACAGTTTTAATATCCTAATGTAATGTAGTCTTAATAGTTATCATACTCTATTCATTATATCGCAATGTGTGACGGATACATGACAAATCAAATTTAAAGATTTTATTAATTTTGCAATTCAAATTAAAAATGTCAATATTGCTAAATTTGAGTTATCAGTAACTTATCGCTATCTCTCAAAGAGATTAAGTATAACCGATTTATATTGAAATTTAATATTATCAATAGAGCTTTGTAACTTAATTTGCCAAAAAAAAGTATTTTATGGTATACTTTGTTTGGTCCTAGATATTTCGTCGTCATTCATTTTAATCTAATGACCTAAAGAGACTCTCTTCACATGACTTTTCCTCAATGCGTTCCCCCCCCTGCCAACAAGCCCCTCCTGAACCACTAAGTCGAGTCTGATAGCCCTATTTCATTGGTATTTATAGTATAATCATCACATACTTCAATTTAACTCACGTGGATTATTTGATAAATCTATAATAAAATAGGAAGTACAAATACATTTAAGTACAAATGTCGATAACAAAATAGAACATGACAAAAGCATGCATAGTTATCATTTGGCTTTGCGTAGCTACAAAGAATATATCTAGCTTAGGGGAAGGCCCATAAAAATAAACTGTATCATTTCTCAAATTCACAAATGTCAGAATAGATAAATAATATTGTTTCTTAAATTTATAGTAGTTTCAATATTTGAACTCGAGCTTCAATTAGATTTACTTTCTAATTGAGTTCAGTCGACGTTCCTCTTAGACAATTGAATTGAATTGAATTGAATTGAATTGAGTAACTAAAGTATGATCATTGTGAACCCAATGGGAATAAGCCATTGTGCTATAATGTCCTCAATCATTTTAAGTCAAGAAGTGCTCAACTTACTCCTTTTGGTCTTCGGGCCTAATGCTTCGTGAATCATGATTAAGAATGGACAATTCTGGTTGATAAATATACCTTAAAGAGTCTAACAAGTAAAGTGCGGAGTGACCGAATCTACTCTAAATTTGATATTTAGGAACAATTTCATTTTTTTTGTACATAGCAATAGTGATAATATTAAATGATTTTATACAAATTAACCTTGTCATATATAAGACTAGTAATCAATTTTTGTTATGTTACATTTTTATTATTGAGATGTTTTCTTTCTTCATTTAACTTGTCTATTCTTTTTTACTCGAATACCTCATTGAATTTATTAAAGTGGCTATATTTATCAAATTTTAGCCAATTACAGTTTAAAATTATTAGCACTGTATATTTTTTATTATCAATAATTTAGTTAATTTAGTTTCATGTCATTTTCTATAACTTTTCATGTTCCAGAATAAGTAGGGGAAAAAGAGAGATTTCCTTTTAAAACACGATATTATTTGTTGACACGTGAATTTCGTCGACTTTTTAGGTTTCCATTTTATTTTACAAAAATACAAAAAATACATTAAAAAAAGGAAGCATAAGATTAAGAGAGAGAGAGAGAGAGAGAGAGAGAGAGAGAGAGAGAGACTAAAATTTTAATAAAAAATAAATTAAATTAATTAAAATTAAAAAACTAAAAAGAAAAAGAAAACGGGGATATATAAATAAAATCAAATGGGCTGGTTTCGGCCAGCCCACTTTGGCATTTTCCGCTTTCTAAGCCCCATCCGCCCCCACCTTCTTTCTTTTTGGGGCCATCTTTTGTTTTTCTTTTTAGCCCATATTTGTCTTTCTATTTAACCCACCTCTTCCATTGTTTTCGAAGCCCACATCAAAATTAAGAAGGAAAAAGAGCCCAGCCCAGCCTCCCTCTAACCTTTTTTTTTTTTTTTTTTGGGTCGGTTCCTCCTTCTAACCTTGCTTCGAAGGAAAATAACAGGGCGTGAGGTAATCAAAACCCTAGTAGGTGTTCTAGAAGGTGAGCTGGCGCATAAGAGAGAAAGAATAACAGGCAAGATTCGCGCGAGCAACGTTGGCTCGCACGAGGAGGAGAGGATGGCGTCAGCCATGGAAGACAGAAAAGGAGCTTGGATTGAAGTAAAAACCAGCAAGGTTCTCAGGGCTAGAGGAGGGGCCGAAGAAAACCGGGAAATTTTCCATCGATAGTTGCGGTCGCTAGAGTAAGCGGCCGGACTTGGTGGCCGTCAGTCGGAGTAGGTGACGGTGGTGTTGTGTATTGCTGGTGATGACGCGTTGATTCGTCGCCGTAAGTTGCATAATGTGAATAGATTCGGGGATAGAAGAAGGTGTAAGGATGAAAAAGAAGGTGCAAGTCCTGCAGGGGAAAAGGACCAAATGGACAAAAAGGGAGAGAATATAAGAAATTAAGAAAATCATTAAAAAAAAATAAATAAATAATTTTTGTTTTTTAATCCTACCAAATCGGATCTGGGTACACAGGTCAAGCCAACAGGTCGAACAGGTAAACTAGTCCAAACCCGTTCCCAAATATAATAATAATAATAAATTAAATAATTTGAATTTTTTTAAAAGCAATGTACGTTAATTGGGCTAATTTTATGAGGAGGACATCGATTATGTGCTGATAAAATGATGTTTATCAAAGCTATCTATTATCCTTATGTCAACAAGAGCAATATTAGCTATGCTCCTGCTACAATCTCAATTTCATTCAACTCTTTTTTTCTCAATAATGTTCTAATCACCTTCTTATCTTTTATGTGACTATCTCCATTTCTTGTGCATGCACTTCCCAGATTCCAAGAAGATAAAATTACATTGCATAGGATTATAGAATTACGGATTATGATTCTCCATTTCTTGTATGTACACGTTTTATGCAGAAGCCTCACACAACAAATATAGCCTTTAGTCTTGTGATTGATGGTCCTCTTTCTATTTGCCTTATAAGGCAGTAACTTGTGGGTGACATTTTTTCCATGTCTGGCAAAGCAACAAAACCAGCTTCATTATGTTATTCAGGTCTCCTCCAGCTTCTATTTGAAGGTGAAATTTTGAATTTTGAGAATCTGACTATTATACTGTCTTGCCGCCCTCCAATGATGGCTTCTTATTTATGTGGACATACCGATTATTGAGCGTTTGTTGCAAAATCACTTGAATTTAAATATAATTATTTTTTTTTATGTAAATTTGTACATTTCGGGAATCTTGTAGGCTTGTGTTGGCAAAGAGTTGTTCCATCGATGTCATCAAAAATACCTTTGGGTCAAGGACTTGCGGTTCCGTTACCAAGATGTTGGGCGTAGAGCTTGCTTGCTAGCACTTTCGTTTTTAGTCTTTTTATTAGGAATAAATGCTATCATTAGCTCAATCAATGACGTTAACTTTTCTATTTTCTTCCTTCTTGATAAAGCAGTTTAGTTTCTACATTAGGTTGTCATAGGGTCAAATCATGTGACAAAGTAAATCCATGCGACAGGAGGAATAAAACTCTATTATGTTATTTTCTTTTGGTACATTCGCAAAGGACATTGATGGCCAAATTGTGAAAATGTCCTGACAAAATTTCCTCACATGATTTTTCTTTTGTGGAGGAAAAAATTTGCAAAATTATCAAGAAAATGTTTTGGAATGCTTTAGGGAGATGCAATTGCATGTCAAAAACTCTCTAAAGGCTTCTAGGCTAAGGTAGGTCTAAAGGTAATTTGAAATGCTACATTTTAGACTTGCATACCATCAACACGCAGCCATCGATAATACCATTTATGTTCCTTCTTTCTTGATTGCCTCTCTCTCTCTCTCTCTCTCTCTCTCTCTATCTCTATCTCTCTCTCTCTATTATATGCTTTTTTGATAATAAAAAAAATACAATTGAGCTTTAAAGATTTTAATCAATTCGATTATATCCTAAATTTTATGTTGAAAAGGTACATTTTAAGGACATAGTGTAGCAGAAAATTTTAATTGACATTTGGACAATTTGAGGTAAATATTTTAAGCAACATTCTGACAATTTAAGTGACACTTAGAATAATTTTATTTTTGGGCAGTTCTTATGTGGCTTTTAGATTAACTGTATTCTCCTATTTTGCACTTTTATTTCGCACTATATCCTTTTAATTTTCTACTGGAGTTAAATAGTTTGAAGATTAGAGAGCACTAATATTGATTATATCATTTGAGACTTTTATTAGAAGAAAAGGTCAAACTCCTTTTCTTTTAATCTTAGCCGATGCTAATTCGATACTCGTGTATTGTAAAATATATGAATTAGAATTATTTGGATTTTTATAAAAGAAAAAAGAAACAACTTTGCTGATAATTCCATAGTTTTATTTGGTCAGAAAAGCTCAAACTCTTTAGATACGTTTCGGGGGGAAGATGACCCATGCCACCAAAACACATAACTCCATTAGAAACATAGGACAATTTTGTACAACTTACTAGCAGTTCTCTCTTACCTTTGAGTCCATTTATTAAAGTTTTATCTATCAAAAAGAGCATTAAAGAGTAGTATTGCTAGTAAAATTAAAATGTATTGCCTACTCTGCAGATTTCTCCAATTCCTTGCCACCATGGCTTGACACAATCGACAATGTCATATCACATCCTTTAGAATAACATAGAACATTAGAAAAGTCTTGTAGGTCTACAAAAGCAAGCGAGCTAGTTTAGTTAAAGGATCATTATTAGACAAGAGCATAACCGCATTCGTAATCTCACAAATTTTGTAATACAATGCTCACAATATTCCGACAAAGGATGTTTGCTACCAAATGAATATATTTTTAAGATGTAATTTGCCCTAGTGAGCATATTGAGGTCCAAGCTTGTGAATGACAATCAAATCTCTCATGACAAGAAGTAAATGCTCTACTGCATTGATAAGATTGCACTCGTGCAATCTTATCATGTGTGATGTCAATTACTGAATTTACAAGCTATAAAGGGAGGATGATGCTAGGGGTGAGCGTGGTTCTCGGGTATAATTGGGAACCAGAGAACCGCACCCGATGGTCCAGTTCGGTTCTCGGTTCCAAGAAGATTGGTTCCAAGAAGACCCGTTCTGGTTCCCAATTCCCATTTTCTAGGAACCGGCATTCTTGGTTCCAGTTCCGGTTCCTATGGGAACCGGAACCGATTAATTTAAAAAAAAAAATGCCTTTCTCTTGTTGGCACCGTATCCCATGTGATTTCCCCCTTCCCTCTTTTTTTCTCTCTCTGTCTTTTCTACCATTTTTCCTCTCCTCCCCCACCCCCACCCCCACCCCCACCCACTTTTTCTTTTCTTTTGTCACTCTCTTTCTCTCCCCCTTTCTCGGCCAAACCCCCCTTCTTCTTCTTCCTTCCTTCCTTCCTTCCTTCCTCTTGTTGGCTACCTTGCTTCACCCACCACGACACCACCGCCCCACACCCTACTCACCACCACCTCTTGGCCACCGAACCAACACCACCCACCGCTTGTACGACGAGCCGTCTCGCCGTTGAGCCCGACGAGCTATCGTGCTGTCTGGGTCGCCGCTCGCCGTTGAGAGCCACCTCCCTCGACATTGTTGTTGGATGCCGTCACCCCTCGCTTGCCTCGCCGCTCAATCGTTTGCCATCGACGCCGCCATTAGACGTCACTTGTCCCCGCGATGGAGGCTACTCGCCGCCCAGCCACCCCAACACCACTTGTCTTTTTCTCCTTTAGTCATTCGCTCCCCCCCTCTCTCTATCTCTCTCTCTCTCTCTCTCTCTCTCTCTCTCTCTCTCTCTCTCTCTCTCTCTCTCTCTCTCTCTCTCTCTCTCTCGGGTGTTGCCTTCATTCTTCCGGGGTGCAAGAATCATCCAGCGTTGGTCTTGAGAAAGGGAATCGAATCAATCAATGGCGTCACATCTATGTCGAGTGGTGATCAAATCGTCAAGATTGGCCTCCACCATTGTCGGCAAAAGCTTCAGTAGCGAAGTTGCCCAGCCCTCCTCCAAATTTCCTCTCATCGGCGAGCACACTGCCAAATGGATGTAGGTCCTCCTCCTCCTTCCTCATTTTTCCATTGGTCGATTCTGTGTTTTGCTTTTCCAGCTTCTTTTTGCTACCATTTCATTATTTTGTATGGACTGCCACTATGTTTACGATGTGTTGACCGACATAACTCCTTTCTCTTGCAGTAATTAGGGTTTATTTAGCAAAGGGTGGGTTATTCTACTTGGGATTTGTTCGATATATTGGTTGCGTATACACAAAAAAAAAAAATACCGGCAAAAAAATTAGTGTTCCAAGGAGGGGCATTAGCACCAATTGGTCTTAGCATTCGGATGCCATACATGGCTTTCACAGAACTGATAAAATCTCAGCTTGGCACACTTCTTGTATAGTTCAATGGATGCTTATACTTCATTTTGGAGTGATGGCATTATGGGTCATGTTATGGAGAAGTACGTCTTGGAAGTGAAAGTGTTGTGATAAGTTGGCGTAGCTATTTCTCGAGATAATTTGCTTAACTAAAGATGAAAAAAAAAAAAAGAATCTTTAAGAACCTGGAACCGACCCTGGAACCTGTAATAGGGTAGGTTCTAGGTTCCAAGTTCCAACCGGTAGGTTCTAGGTTCCAAAAAATTAAGAACCTATACTCAAGGGTAGGTTCAAAGTTCCAAGCGGAAACTGTAAAGAACTTGGAACCGCTCACCCTTAGATAGTGCCATTCGTACTCTCTCCTTGAAGCAGACAAACTTAAGGTTAATAAAATAAAGAGATGTAACCCATGTAAACTGTTGCGAAAAGCGAGCAATCGAAAGATAAAATAAACAGAACAAGAAACTAGATTTACGTTCACAGGGAGAGTAGCAATACTCAAACATTTTAAGTATTTTCCAAAGCCCAATTATATCTAATAACGCATGTAGCATTTAGCCTCACAATTTATCAAAAATAATATCTTAATCTCACGAAGGAATTAACAAATTTTGAACTTGCAAGATTTAATTGGCTTGAACACTAAATTGTCTTGATGTAATTGCATGAACGAAAACCCACCAAGCATTCGCTAGAAAAACTGTGCTTCAATGCTCATATCAACAACTGTGTTCTTTCTTGCGGCTAAAAACAACCCATATATATGTTCTAGTTCTAGCAAGATGAAGATAACCCTTTCTAAAGCAAACTTCAACATGGAAAGGAAAGTTTGAAGAATGTGTGGTCAACTTTCCTTCTTTTTTTTTTTTTTTTATCTATTTTCCTTTCTCTAACGATGTTGATCGAGTCCATGTTGGACTTTCTAGTTTGAGAACAAACACCAACGCGTAAACGGAAATTGTTGGTTGTGCTTCAACAACCTTGTATCCAAAACCAAGAAGTCCACTTGCCTGTGCATTGGAATTGAGGAAAAGTCCATCATCTTCTTGACGACAAAACCAAGAAGTTCACTAGCCTATGCATTGGAATAGAGGAAAAGTTCATTATCTTCTGGATAGAATGTTCCAATGGCTCGGAGATCAACTAGATTTTCAAAGTCATAACTTACAAAGAGAAACAATAGCAAGTAGACCATCATATAAGAATTGTGGCTCAAATTAATCAAATCAATGTGACAAACCCAGACAAAGAAATCCATCATCCAAAGGACCCGCAAAGTAAGGGGTTTCTCCTCTCTCGAAATGTAGAGTTCTTTCTACCTTCGGGTAGCTTTTCCCAACCCTAAACCTTTGATTCACCGCCCATCTCCTCCTCTTTCACATTTCCTTTCGCTTCTATTTTCGTCGTTCTCACTTCACCTTTCACTACATTGGTTTCTACGGTCAAGCTAGAGCCTTCATCCTCCCATCGATTCTCTCTAGTTTGTTCTACATGTCTTCGATTGCTATCTTTTTGTTGCTCCATTGTGGTTACTGAGTTTCATCGTGCTTCGAAGGACACTGCTATCGTCTTCTAGGCTTAATTCTACTTCATTGACTACTGATTAAGGTAATTCAACTCTCTGTATTTTCTCTCTAGTTTCACAAGTCTCTGTTTTTAATTCTAGTTTGTCGACACTGGATGGCTTTAGAAGACCATGCCGATTCTTCGCGTCTAGTGGCTCTTTGCAATAAATTAGGTCGCCTCACTACATAACACATTATTGAAGAATGGGATGATGAACCCTCACCTGCAAAATTAGAGGAATGCCGGTTAACTCTCATTGGAAAAATCCTTTCCAATCCTTCAATTAACTTTCACGCATTCCAAAGCACTCTTAAGAGAGCTTGGCGGATTGAGCTAGTAGATATATCACAGTGTGAGGCAGGTATATATGTTGCAAAATTTCAATCTTAGGCTAAGAAACAACGAATTCTTGAAGGGGGCCCTTGGCTATTCTCGAGCCATTTAGTTATTTTCAAACCATGGACCTCAAACAAACCTTTACATTGCTATGACTTCTTTACTTGTGCCTTTTGGGTACAAGTGTTTGGCTTACCTTTAGAACGATGTTCTAAACGTATACTTACCAGGGCAGTGCAGCATATGGGTCTTGTGATAGAAGTCAAGGCTGAATCGAAGGAAGGACTGTCATCCAGAGCAGGGCAAGTACGGGTAGAAGTTAATCTACATGAACCTCTTAAAATAGGAAAGCTGATACAGATAGATGGCAAACCTCTTTGATTAGATTTCCGTTACAAACGGCTCTCGCACTTCTGTTACTCCTGTGGAATACTCGGTCACTATGCCATGAATTGCAAGGATATATTGTTTGACGAGGCAAAACTAAATGGTAAAGAAAAGATGCCATATGGTCAGTGGCTTCGGGCTGAGGTTAGGGAAAACAGTCCGTATTGGCACACTTTTTATGACCCACCAGACATTTTAGAACAAACAAATGAGGCTGTACCTGAAACTCTGCCATCACAGATTCTCACTGTCCCCTTATTGCCCCCACCAACAACTACAATAACTGCTAACCTACCTAGGGCAATGAACATTACCTGTTCCACAGCAGTTGGTCCTCAACCGCAGCATAATCAATGTGGTGGTATGCATCAAACCTCTCCATACAGCACTCATACTTGCAGAAACCAAATTAAAAGGAGTTCAGCCAGAGTCCCTTGACCTCAATTTACCAAAGAAGCAGAAGACTACGAGAGAGAAACCAAAACCAAGAATTGCCAAGAAGTTAAAACGATACAACACATATGAGACCAGGGGATTGTTAATAGAGGAGCATGATGATTTAGCTCTTATGGAAACACCTATTTATGAAGCTGATCAAGTAGGAACTTAGGCTATGGTGGTTGGCCCTAAACAGCCACCCGTCGACCAATGAAGCTGATATGCTGGAACTGTCAGGGTTTGGGCAATCCCCTGACAGTTCAAGCTCTCAAGGACATGAAGGCCAAAGAAAAGCTCGATGCTGTGTTCTTAGTGGAAACCAAAAAACACTGAAGGTAGGCTGAAGCAAATTCAGAGCTGTTTGAAGTTTAAAAACTCATATTTTAAATCCAGTTGGTTTAGCTGGAGGTTTAGCACTGTTATGGAATGATAAAGTCCTTTTCCAAGTAATTTGCTCCACACCACACCTTTTTTATATGAGCTGTAGGATCGGCCAAGGAGACATAAACATGCGCATAACATTCATTCATGCTCCTACGGACTATTAACAACGTCAAATTATGTGGAATGAGCTTCAGGACATACATTATACCAATAATCTACCTTGGATATGTGCTGGAGACTTTAATGACATACTTTATTTGTGGGAAAAGATAGGAAAGAGACCTGCTGTCCTGTATAGAATGATGTCTTTTAGGGTTGTCCTAAATGACTGCGCTCTTACAAAGTTAGAGAGCAAAGGCTGCAAGTTTACATGGATAAACAATAGAGAAGGGGACAAGCTAGTGAAGGAAAAATTAGATCAAGTGACTTGCACAATGGATTGGCACTTAATATTTCCTAGAGTAGAGGTTTATGCACTCCCAGCCGTGGGATCTGACCACAGCCCGCTACTATTTCACACCTAATCTACTTATAAAAGGAGCAAGAAGCCTTTTCTTTTTTAGGCATTTTGGAATGACAATGCAGAATACCGTAAATTCATCTCTACGGCATGGAATTCTTTATCCTAATTTAATTCTAGTTTCATCACAAAGGTTAAGACTGTAACGACAGCACTAACGAAATGGAGTCGCAAAAAGTTCTGAAATGGACATACAAAGGTTGTGACACTACAACAACAGTTACAAGATATACTAAACTAGCCACATTATAATTAAGATAGAGCAGAGGTAGCAAGGCTGAGAGAAGAAATCCGATGGACCGGCAACAGGAAGAGCGTACTAGGCCTTACGCTCCAGAATTCAGTGGTTGAAATGGGGTGATAAGAATACACGCTTTTTCCATGCATCTATGATTTAGCAAAGGCAGCGAAATTGCATAACTATGTTACTGAATGATGATCAACAGTGGGTCCGTGAGCTTCCAACTCTTCAAGATATGACAGCGACTTATTTTTCGTAGTTATATTCAACTAAAGGACCTAGGGAATATGGCCCTCTACTTGATCAGTGTCATTAGATTGTCACTTGTGAAATGAATGATCATCTCACTACTTCACTTTCTATTGAGGAGGTTTGGCTAGCCACTTTTCAAATGGGAACCACTAAAGTCCTAGTCTCGGATGGTTTAAACGGTTTATTTTATCAACAGCATTGGGATACAATCAAAGATGATATATTACTTTTAGTGCAGAATTTTTGACGTCGGGAATAATGCCTATAGGTCTCAATCAGATCACTATCACATTGATTCCCAAAACAACCCAACTTGAAAAGCTGGAGCAATTTCATCCCATCAACCTTTGCAACTTTGCCTACAAAATTATCTCTAATGTACTTGCTAACCATTTGAAACCTTGGTTAAATTTCCTAATTTCTAAGGAACAATCGGCTTTTGTTTGTGGACGACAAATACAGGATAATATTTTAATTGTCCAAGAAGCATCCAAGAAGTTCTTCATCAATTTCGAATCAGGAGGGGGACAAGTAAGTTCAATGCTATTCTCAAAATATACATGAAAAAGGCGTATGATAGAGTCGAATGGGATTTTCTTAATAATTACCTTCTAAAATTGGGTTTTCACCCTAGATGGGTTTGTTGGATAATGTAGTGTGTCACCACAACATCGTTTAGTTTGAAGTTTAATGGAGAGCAGCTGCCTTATTTTTTACCCATCTCGGGGCCTCCATCAGGGTGACCCTTTATCTCCATATATTTTTATCCAGTTGGCTAATGTTCTATCAATTCTTATTACTCAAGCTGTTAGTATGGTTCACATCAGGGGTATTAAGCTGAATAGATAGTGTCCTACATTGGCCCATCTCTTTTTTACTGATGATGCGATCTTCTTCCTAGATGGTAGTGTACGTGAATGCCAAAACCTAGCCAATCTTCTAAATCAGTACTATATGGCTACAGGACAACTAATCAACCATAACAAGTCAGGCGTGGTATTCAGTAAAAATTGTCCTATTCCTCTATAGGAAAACATGTCTCGAGAACTTTGAACACCTGTGTTGCAGAAATGTGGCAAATATTTGGGGATACCATTAGAGTGGGGTAGATCGAAGAGGGACATGTTTTCTTGGTTACTAGGAAGGGCTAAGCTAGATGGTTGGAAAGAGAGATACATTTCTAAAGGAGGTAAGGAAATTCTCATTAAATATGTCATTCAAGCAATTCCACATTACATTATGTCCATTTATAAGTTGCCTCTTTCTGTTTGCAAATCTATTGAAAAACGAATAGCTCGATTCTAGTAGAGAAATGATCAAAACAGAGCAGGTATACATTGGCAAAATTGGGAAGTGATGAAAGCAAGTAAAAATAATGGAGGGATGGGATTCCGAGATCTCACTGCTTTTAATAGAGCAATGCTTGGAAAGCAGGCTTGGAGATTGATAGGTCAGCCTCACTCTTTATTGAGTAAAACTTTTAAGGGATTATATTTTCATTCGACAAATTTCCAATATGCAGTTAGAGGAACTCGTCCATCCTGAGGATGGCAAAGCATTCTTATGGGTAGAGATGCTATTATACCAAACATTTGCCGGTCTGTTGGTAATGGTAACAAGATTAGAATCAGACAAGATCGATGGTTACCAATGGGTATCCTTCATGGACCCAAAACTAGGGAGGAACTAGTTATGGTTGCGGATCTTATTGATCCGATCTACCATACTTGGAACCAATCACTGCTCCAAAGGTTATTCGAAGAGCAAATCACAGCACAAGTGTTTACCATCCCAGTAAGACCTCCTCATGCAGTAGACTAATTAATTTGGTCACCTACAACTACTGGTGAATACACTGTCAATAGTAACTACCATACCATTGCACAGACAATCAGCAATATCAACAGAAAACAAACCATCAACATCTCATCAGAATCCTCGACTTTTATGGCGACACATTTGGGCTATGAAAACACAACCAAAAATCAGAATATTCTAATGGTCATTGTGTCGAAATGCCGTAGCTTCCAGGGCAAATCTCTTTCAAAGACATATCATCATAGACCCGTTGTGCATTCTATGCAATCAGCAAGCTCCTGAAACCCTAGAACATATTTTTCTTCATTGCTCTTGGACACGTGCTATTTGGTCTAACCCGCATATTAATTTACAAACTTCATCCCTTTCAATCAATCGTATGGATTCTTGGTTAATAGAAATGATAAGATCACCTCATCACTTACCTGCCATAGAAATTGTTGCTCATGTCCTTTAGCAGATCTGGCGGATGTGAAACAATTTCATTTTTCACAACCAGAAGCCAGATCCTTCATATGCAGTCGAGATGGCAATAATCCAAAACAGAACAAACTAGATCTCCTCTGCTGCGTCTTCTTCTAGATCAGGGCTTAAACATCTCAACCCTGCGTAGCTATGGTGACCCCCGGAAGTAGGAATCTTGAAATGTAACATTGATGGTAGCTATCAAATGGGTAGCAATGAAGGTTCGATGGCTTGTATTTGCAGAGATTATAGAGGGAGACTTACTGATTTCTTCACGAAATGTTTCCCAGCATGATCCGCCTTCGAAGCTAAGACCCAGGCACTCATCTTCACTCTTCAACATATGTTGTACCAGGGACTTCACGACGCACATCTAGAGGTTGAATCTGACTACCTTAATCTCGTCAAAGTGGTGCGGGGAGTAAGATCGCGATCGTGGGAGCTTTGTGGAGTTCTTTGCAGAGACTAAATTTTGGCCTTCCCACTTTCCTACCCTAACGGTGCAGCACTGCAAGAGAGAAGCTAATTGGGTTGCAGACTGAGCTGCGAAAGCCCACATCTCTGTTCTCTCGGCCCGTAGCTGCTTTCTTTTTCCTCCGGTTGCAATGCTTGACTTGGTTTATGCGGATGATATTTCTTCAGGTTGTAAGTTTCCATTTTGATGAATACAAGCGTTGCTTTCAACCAAAAAAAAATTGTGATAAACCTTCTATTCAATACACATCTTCAAGTCTATCCCAACCAGAAAAAGCCACCAAAGAAAGGAAATTAAAAGACTTACAAAGCTCTGTAAGTTTTGACACCAGAGACTTCATATTTTGAAAAACCCTTAAGAGGTGAAAAGTTATTTATTGAGGGGTTTCCAAGTATAGCTTTCCCAGATGAAGGTGCATTATGAAGCGGAGCCGTAGAAGGAACGAAGATCCTAAACTGATTTCTCTCCGAGTAAAGAAAGAGGTCTTTGCATATGAGCTTGTTGTTAGAAACAAGTGAGACAATGAATAGTTTAGTGAAAAAACTGTCAGATCTGTTCACTTTCTAGGGGAGATCATGAATACAGTTCTCTCCTTTGCAACAGAATGATGGCCATCTTGGTCTATATATTATCAAATATTGATTATTCTAGCCGAAACTTATGAGATAATGACCATCTTCAGTGAATTTTTAAATTAATGATTTGGACATTCAACATCATATATAGTGGGGCTTGGAACCAAATTCTCATAAAATAGTGTAGCACAGTGAACCTGCAAGGTGCATATTTGATCGGTCTCATCTTTATGCAACCAGATGCATTTCATGTCAATGGTCCAATCATGACTCCAAAAAGGACAACATTCATCTTACCAGTGCATTTGTAAAATTTTCCATGTCGAGAAGTGATTTTTGTGACGACTGTCAAACATATTTGGTACATCACACTAAATATCTAATATAAATAGTTTATTTGTCTACTGCTTGTTCTAAAGACTAGAACACATCCATGATATGCTACATGGACAACCAAAAAGACCATACATGCTTCAAGCACCCTGTTGATCATAAATTATAAAACTACTATGCAGTGGAAGGAGGGCTTCTTGTTAGAGGAATTTCAGACACTGATGTAAATTTTTATTATCTCACTTTCTTTCTCCCCATTGTCCCATTATCATATAGAATTGCTCACATCCACTACACAAAAGTCATTTGATTTCTTATTTTCTTCCGCTCTCGGCGCATGTACATGAACTTCCATTACCACGACTCCAACTACGACAAGTTTGTTAATTGACTAACTGAAGCATTACTAGCAAAATTTGAGGAAGAATCAAGATATAATGTTGGATAAAGTGCACAAGAAGGTATTTTATGCTAAATGAGTATCAACCGGGCCAACTGATTGTAAGGTGAACGAGCTAGAAGTCATACAATTTTGATTATTCAAAAGTCTATGCAAAAGACCGTCACGATATAGTCTGATATGGTAGTTCCAAATGTATCCATCTCACTTCCTTTAAACTGACAGTGCTCAAATGTTTCCAAATTTCAAAGTTGTAAATGAAGCAATTCCTCCATCATTTCTTCCTTTAATAAGATAACACTTTGCATACATTCCTGATGGCACATTATTTGAAGAAGCAGCCGCTGAAGTCAATTTAGCAAGAGCTCGGTAGTTTCACATAAGACTAAGTAAATAGAATTTGAAATTCAAAAATCACTTCAAAGCACAAAAAGAAATGCCAAAACCGGAAGGTCCCCAACAAAGACGAACAACTATAAGCAAAACGAAGATCAAATTGCTATACAAAGCACCGAGGAAACACGTTAATGAATGAATTCAAAGGTAAGAGAGAACTGCTAGTAAATTGTACAAAATTGTCCGATGTTTCAAATGAAGTTCTCTGTTATGACTCCTTCCTCATCCTTTTTTAGTGCATTTCTTCTTTCTTCTATTCTTCGCCCTCATCCACTTCCAATTCTTCTTCCTCCTCTTCATCTTCCCCAATCTTTCTACATGAGTATTTTTCAAATCTTCTCTAATCTCTAAGTCATCCTCAAATGTGCAACTTTCCTCAAAGGTATCGAGCTTTTCAAGCACAGGTTGACAGTCATCACATAGCCAAATAACATCTTTGTTGAGAGCTTTAGGCATGGTTCTAAGGCAATACCTAAAAAGCAAGGGAAAAAGACAATCATATTTCAAACAGTGAGCATCTTTTACATGAATTGAACTTGCATACGGGTGTGTACATGTATCACATAGTTCTATGTGAGCATGGTTGCCTAAGACTACGCGATGTAATTATAAAGGATGTGAGGGCAAACTTACAGATGAATAGCATATATTTGATGGAAGTGACAATAGCTCAAAGCCTCATAGAGGCCGCAGTCCCCACACATTGTGGGCAAATAGTGGCTTGCAAAAAATCAAGAAAATATTTCCTGAAAGTTATTTTTCATGAAACAAACAGGGTAATGTGAGAGGAAGTTACGTTCAATATGGGTTTAGTATTAATGGGACTAGATTTGGTTTTAGTAAGTATAGGTTTTGATTAGTTTCTAAGGGGAAAATTGGGTTTAATTCTATGATTTGAGCCTAGTTTGAATTTTGATTGAAACATTTCATTTCAAACAGCCCATATTCGGAGCGGGCCCAAGGGCCCAGCTCAAGTCCTCATTTTCGCAATAAAAACGTAGAAGATAGCTTTGAAACAGGTCTTGATTATGTGGTTAAATTATTAGCATTATTTTTAGTTTAATTTCATTTAGTTAGTATTTATTATTTAGACATTTTAGCATGTGCCCTTGACATAGCTTAGTTTTCGGTGCGTTGATCTTCTAGCCAGGAAATTATATTCAATTTGAATATAGCCAAACATGTCCATATATATTTGTGTTCGGTACTTTGTTGAATTTACTTCTGTATGCTTTATTTTTTTTGTTTATCATACTTGTTGTGGTTACTTACTTTTTCTTGATTGTGCATTTATGCATGGACATGGTTTAGTGGTATGGGTTCATAAGTTTACTTCATATGCATCTGATCTACCTTAGATTTTGGTACGTTGATTTTTTAGTGAAGAAATTGGACTCAATTCATCATATGCTACGATGATGAAGACGTCCTTTCCACTTGTATTTATTTTTTCTTTGTTGGTAAGTAGCTGTGTGGGAAGTGTTTGGCAAAAGACACATGCCAAGGTCAACAACACTTTGCTGAATGCATATCCAAGAATGACGATCTTGGAATTAATGATATAATACACAAGTGGGGATTCTCATTTGTACCCAATTTCAGTGAAGGTATGTTGTTTTTTTTTTTTTTTTTTTTTTTGGTCGTGAAATAAACGATTCATTAGCTAATACCGAAAGTTACAATCGGTTTCACATACGTCAAAAACTAGAAGATGTAACAAAGCAGGGGGAGGGAAAGCGGCCCAGTTAGAAGGCAAAGGCCGTTGTTTTGGGCCTTGGCAGCCCAGTCAACAGGGGCATAAGCTGCTCTTCTGCAAAACCTAACGGAAGCACGGGCAAAACAGAACAGCAAAGCTGCGGCTTCAGCAATCAAGGGTTTGACCAACCATGGAGACGTCTGAGGGACGTTCATCACCATTGCCAGTGCCAGGCAGTCGGTTTCAAAGATAAGAGAAGTCTCAGACGTCTGAAGGTATGTTGTTATTTTGTAGCTTTTCATGACCTAATTGATTTGAGTAGTTGGATATATCTGTACAAGGCAGGGACCAGAGTGTATGCAAGAGTGTATTTGGAAGATCTCGTCCAAAGGTCCTTGTAGGCTCAACGAAGTGACGGGGCAGTAAAATGTTGGTTTTTTTTTTTTTTTTTTTTTTGGAATCCATTAAAGCTAGTTAAAAAGAAATTGTAAATGTTGGACAATATATCAAAACATAGACCCTATTAAGAACTAGACAATTTGGAAGTAAACATAATAGCATTAAGAGAACAAAGCAAAAAAGAAAATGAGAAACTCCAATCACATATGCATGCATGTGGAAAGGAAAATTTAAAAAAAAAAATGAAGACAAAAAAAAAAAAACCAAGATCTTTGTTTTTTGTCTATCCTATTTTAATTCTCAATCTACTCTCAGATTTTTGCCATACTTTTTTGGAGAGTGTGAGAGTCAAAAACCCACAACTAAAGCTAAATTCCCCACATCAACCCCCTGGATAAGATGGAGTTTCAAACCCTCCACTTTCCTTTTCCCATGTGGAAAGGTTGGCCACTAGAGTAAGCCTGAGTAGTTAAAGAAAAAAAAATCACACACACACACACACATATATATATATATATATATATATATATTCCAATTTTCTTTAAGGTAGAGTTTGTAGGTAAATTCTTCTTATTAATTTTATCCTTATTCTTTTTTTTTCCTGTATTAAAGTTGATAGGAATCGTTAAGATTAATTTTGTTCTCAAATATCCATTATTAAATTAGAAATGAAATTTTGGTGTTTTTCTTTTTCAGTTTCAAAACTAAAATAGAAATTTTGATTTCAATTTTAACCATTCAATAAAAATTTCCATAAATATTGTCGGAGCCAAATTACCAGGAGTTGGGATGTAGGATCTGCTTTCTCAAATAAACTTAAAATGATTATCATCATTCGGCACTCTTAACGCTAGAGCCTTTTGTAATACGAATGCCTAAATTTTACAATTCATCATTTACTTGAACTAAATATGAAAAATATGTGTAAGTAACATCTGAGTGTAAATCGAAATATACATATTTCGTCTTAAAAATTGAACTTTCCGCTGGTGAGGTTGAATTTAAAAATAAAGTGTTTGATAAATCACTTGCTAGCTGAATAAAAGAGGAACTCTTTTCGCCATAAGACTGTGGTCAATTTAATAATAGATCAATGTGCTCTATTTTCATCATTTAAAAAACAGAATTCCTTTAATTACCCTGATAATCAATGAAAAGAACATTAGAGAATTAGGGCAAGGCAATTCCCACAGCCTGCGAGATGAGGCACATATTTTATTATGAACTTGACTAAATTGCCCTCAAACAGTGGTCCTACCTTCTTTTGTTTAAATTCGTAATTCTTTTTCTTTTTATATTTCCATGAACATTGAACCTTTTTTACCAAGGTCGCATTTCTTCCGCATTTCTCTCTTTCTCTTGCAATTGAATCTAAAAAGGAAATATATCTTTTACGCCGATTGATTAAACGGAGGCGAGAGAGACAACCCTCCTCCTAAGTCTGTCCGATACCCATTATGTAGGTGAAGGTTAAAATAATCATGAAGAAATGGACAGTTTGATATCCCTCATTTTCTTCACTTCCTCTTTCTATTTTATTTTCTTTTTTGTTAGTCGGACACTCTTTCTATCTGTGAAGTGAATTCCCATAAATAAACTTTATAAGGACCTATATAATGCAAATATATTGTATTCTATGATGATTTTTTTTTGTCAAGAAAACTCTATTGTTGGATAATTGATAATGCAAAATTATGATTACGACGGTAATCCAATAATATGTGTGTGTGGATACTTGGCACCATCTGAATGCAGTTGTAGGGAGAGAGATTTAAGGATTCGGAGACAGTTGTCTTATGCAATAAACCATTGAATCGTAGGATGTCTAATTATACAAAATCAATGAAGTTTCTAGTTGCAAATTTAATTTCAGAATCAATAGTCGATTCAATTTGTTGCAGGCAAAATTGTCTCACGGTCGAGAGAGTTGCCAATTTCTTGCACATTTCTCAACAATAAAATGGAGACTAGATGATTGTGCACACGAAAATTGCTAGAACAAGACCAAAAAACCAAAAAGGTTGCTGTTGCAGGAGATGCTACTCTTGGCGTTAGTATCCTCTTCCCTGCCTTGAACTGGATCCGATGTGAACTAAGCTATCATACTACTGTGGTTCTAGTTCTCATCTCTATAACAAGTCCTCTAAATCTTTAGTTGCTTGATCGACTGCATAAATTATCATCTTTTTAATCTGTTTCACAAAGAGATCAGATAAGGGTAAGAACAGCTGAATCACCAAAAAGCAAAAGATGCCACGGCCAACCATATGGGGTAATATTATGTGTTACCTCAAGTTTATCCTCTCTGGCGTTATGATTCTTCGGAAGTAGTCTGAACTCGTTAGTCAAATGGAGGCATTGCCAAATATTCTCAGGAGAGACGAAGTCGGTGGCAACTTTTGTGCATGACTACATAAAGAATGATGATAGTGCCGACAATTTAGAGGACTTACAATTCAAGGTGATAGTACAAGTAAAAGATGTAAAGAAACAGTTTGTATACCTTCAAATTTCTAACTTGGTGGGGACACCCAGCAGGAATAAAAACTGCTTCGCCTAGGTGTTGTTCGAATGTCCATGGTTCAATTCCTACATAGTTTCAAAAGTGATGTTGGACCATTGTATTAGAGGAAAAATTCGTCGGTTTTAGCATATACTAACCAAATTCCTCCTTCAACTTCCTCTTGTGCTCTAAAGTAAGATAAAATGATTGGTCATGGATTGGATGAATGACCTGAGCATTGAGGGAGTGAGTATCAGACCCAGGAACGTGGCTTACATAAATAGACCAACAACAAGAGCAGCATAATTGTGCTGGGAAATTCACCTCTTTAACTGGAGCGCAGTATGTATGCCTGAATTCGTTATGGTGCTTGCGAAGATATGCCTCCAACAGGGGCATATCCTCTCTCCGGAATATGTCCCACAACGCACCGCCTCTTTGCTTGATTTCTTGGTCCGAACAGAGATCGTTTCTGCATTGGTTTTCTTCTTTTCCCTGGCATCCCTCACGGTCATTGAGACCTTCAAGACCCCGATCTTGGCATCCTGATGCATCTATATTAAGCTCTTCATGTGCTTGACATTGAAGCTCCTTCATATCCTGTGCTTTGTGCTTCTCTTTCAATGTTTTCACTGCAGATTGCTGCTCTTCACTTAAGGACACCTCTGCGGTATGCACAAGGATATTCGCCTGCCAGGCGGGTAAAAAGGGAAGGAAGTCAACACAACGCATGCAAGTGGTGTGTCTGATCATGACAAATATCTATTTGCATGCCATCACCTCATTCCTAATAAATGCAATGCATCTTCACAACTAAGCTGTGCCATCTACTGCCTAACCAATGTAGTACGTTCTAATTTTGGTGGACGGTGCTTGGAATTTTCCTTCATATCTGGAAAGAAGGGATTACTGTACTGGACAATATCAACACCTTTTTATGGCAACACAATTTCTATGCTGTTTTGTCGAACACTTTCATTCATGCTTTTCTTATAAATGTTCCATGCTTGGTAATAAAGTCATGCTGATAATGAAACATCCAGTGATTCATGCAACACTTTTTGAAGAAGGCGCACCGCATCTGACATATCGCAGTGAAGCTTGGTCACAGAGTCACCTCTTCCTAGCTCTTCTGCAAAACCATAGGCAATATAGGTCTTCGGTCCCATGTCTGGCTTCAAGACACTTGGTGGTAACTTTGTAGCCAGGTTGAGGAAGCCAGATCGAGGGTTGGTATAGGCATGAAATGGCAGTGCAGCTATGAACTCCTCACAATGGCGTGGCAAAAGATCCTCAAACTTGTCTGAAGGAGGCCAGTCCTTTAGCTTTAGCGCCAGAGGCCAACGGTTAGAATACATTTCCCCCTTTGAGTAGCCTTTGAAGAATTTGTGGGTGCTAATGTCCACCTGAAAGTTCAATCAACTGCCATAAACAAAACGTTCTAGGTATGATCAAAGATGATCTTAAATGCATGGAAAAGAAAACAACAAGTTTCCAGATAGATTGTAGAAAAAGATGATATGATTGTCAATATTTTCAGTTGCCACATTTATGGTGAGAATTTTCCTAAAACATTTTCTCCCAATATCTCTTGCACTTATAAGAATCCTGAGTACATGGACAAGTAATTTTGTGTCTTTACATGTTATTTGAAAAACTAAAGCTGGGATAATGATATTTACTTGGCAAGCAGCTAGGCAGTCAATGGCATTGACTTTGGATTTTGAACCAGATGCTGAATCCTTATTTTCACATAATGCACGCTGCATTACCATGGGTTCCCAGCTCAAACCAGGGGTCCGCTCTAAAACATTTTGAACTATGACAGGTTCACCTTTAATCCAGTGACTTCGGAAGCATAGAAGCTTCTCTTCATCCAATATTGCACTTGATGCTGGACAATATAAGTAATCGTGGAGTTTCTGCATGTGGCTTTTCGTAGCATCTTATCCTCAGTTTCAGAGCAATCATGCTTCTGAGTGGTATGTTCGAATTTGCCAGATTTCAGCAAGTTTCTTGCTCGCAACTCAAGCATGCTTATCCAATCTTTATAATACATGCACTTAAGCTCTAATTTATGATTACCACATCCACCCATCTCACTTGGAGCGCAATTGATGCTCCGGTCCGTGTTAGCTTTCCATTCAATGGATTGAGCAACATGACTTTGAGAAGTTTCCATTTGTGGCACCGGATCCATGTCATGAATTGCCGCAGGCTCTCCACCGTGAACATAGTCGTTGCCTCTGTTCTTGTACTGAAACTTCACCTCAGCACGAGAAGGAACTTTCCCCTGACGAATTTCTTGGCAGCAACCGAGACAAAGTTCAAAATGGCACTTTGGACAGCTTCTATGGAAGTCTACAATTGAAGTAGCACAAATGTCGCTGCTCCACACCAAAAAAACAGAAAAAAAAGAAAAGGACAAATATATATTGTTAGTCACATAAGAATGAAAACGTGTTTTGTACTCTCCACATGTATGCTGAACCTCTTACCAGTAGACACGCTCCCGGTATGCACAGAGAGACATCGGCACCACAACCTCATCAGCAATTTTTACAATGTATACCTTGTATGTTGGCTTCAATTTTTGTCTCCTGCATTTGTTCTTTGCCAATTCTCCCTAACAAGGGAAGCAGTGCTTCAATTAAGTACTTCAGGTGCTTAACCTTTTCATCATTAGACATGCTCACTTTTGATTCCTGAAATTGTATAACACCGTGCATTAGTCAGAAAAGAAATTGGACAAATCCTGACGAGGCATTTCCACGAGTAATGGTATGAAGTGTTGGAGGTTTGTTTGTAAAAACATACTGAGTGTTTTTTTTTCTTTGTCCCGCATAGAAAAAATGGGAGGGAGTAGGCCAATTTAAAAGTGCGGGATTTTCTTTATGTAACTAAAAGAATAATTGGGTGGGGCTAGACCCCACCATACCCGCCTGTGGGTGTGCGATTATTTGGCGCACTTCGCATGCCCTGCGGGTTAATTAGCACTAATCCCTTTGTTATTTATTTATTATTTTTTATGTTATTAATTTTTTAACCAATTCAAAAGTTGCCTTTTGTTTTGAGAATTTTAGGAAATAAATATAAAAAATGAAAATTCGAAATTTTATTTTTTAAAAAATTATTATTCCAAATTTTTGTTTTGTGTATTTTTTTTTTCGAGACAACCTTTGGAAAATTACTTATTAGGTTTGCAACTTTTCCCGAAAGGTTGCAATTGTTCGGTTTTCGACTTCTTCCAAAGAGTTGCATTTGTTTATCCGAACAATTTTTCTAAAGGGCATGTTTGTTCATTATTTGGCAATTTTCACGAAGAGTTGCAAGATTGTTTCATATATATACTTGTCAATTTTCGGAAGAAAAATGGTGGTCATTTTCGAGTCTTCTTTCTGAAAAATTGCAGCCAATTTTTCAATTATTTTCTAAAGAGATCTTGGAAAAATACTATAATTGCTATCTAGTATTCTTATTTAAGACTTTGTTGTATTCTAAAGGATTTTTGCCATTGACCATTAGCAACTTTGTGAAGCAAATAAATCCTTAAAGAAAGTGATATCACGTCTCAAAGTCCGACTTGAGTACTCTGAATATCCGTCTTCATTGTTCTAATCAAATTCGAAGCCATATTTTCCCAACATGAAGCATCCTAAAGTTTCAATAGTTTGTTACAACCCATTAAGCACCTCAACGAATAGAATGCTGGTGGTTCAACTTCAGTTGTCAGCATCACAACAGGAAGCTACAGAACCTAACAGGTAACTAGACCATGAGGGAAGACCATGGGAACTCCCCCATAAATTGGGGGCTCGTTAGTCTTACTGATTGTCAATTGTCTTTGTTTTCGTTCTTTGGTAGTTACCAAGGGGAAAGGATGATGAGAATTCTAGCCCATGACCTCTGGATCTAATTACAGGTGGACCATTAGTTGACCAAGGCCTTATTCCTAGTTGATGATAGATGAAGAAGTGGAAGATTAGTGACCGAGAAGAAATATACCGTCATCACAAGCAATACTAATGAATATTGAAAATTCCGCTGTTGGGTCACAGGTTTGGTTTCCCTCTTAAATAACATACACTGCCCATTTCATTAAATTTGTCCTCACTACATATGTAATAAGATAACACACCTTTATGATGCCTCCACTGTGCAAGCAACGGCTGCAATTGCAATTTCTTCGGCACAATGGGCAAAGTTTTGCTATGTCTTGTTCTGCCATCTGAGGGTACCTTTAAAGCAAAATCAGACTAGCCTCAGTAAAATATGTAGTGTTCAATTATTAGCAAGGTAAAAGTATCGAATTTAGCAGTAAAAAGTTTACCATTGCTTGATGCATTAGATACAATACATAGTCTGCTCACACTTGGTACATGGGACAACGATCCTTGGTTCTTTGTTCTCGCATTGGTGACACACCGCACGCTTTTTTCCTTTATCCTGCTCAAAGCAAGTCACGGTTATAAATGAAAAGGAAGCCCAGAAACCTTGTCCTGAAATAGAAAGCAACTTGGTGACACCAAATGGTAGATGAATGGACAACAAAGAGGTTACCTCGTACTTCCCCATCATCGAATCTCTTCTTCTGGCGGTTCTCATCTTGACTGGACGTGCTTCTTCCACATCTTCGCTGGATCTATCGTCCATGTTCTCATCATCAGAAAGTCCCATGCTACAGTTTCTTCGCGGCTCGTCAGTTCGGAATTTTCTGGTTCTGCTGCCTGTTTGGGGATTTTTTGAGTTGCTGAATGTTGTTGATATCTCCATCTAGAACAATAAATTTATTCTGTGAATGCTTCCCCATTTAGTCCAGGACAACGCATTCACTGAACTTCTCTCTGGTCGCACTCGTGCGCTTCCGTACAATATTTTAAAAATCCGAACACTCAGCAATTTCAGTTAACTTTCTCTTGTTCACACTGTTATTCTCTGACACAACTTCAGTTTTCTTTGCACGTGTCACCATATCTCGGCTTGCAATGCCCTACTACAATCCAAAACGAAAGACCACACGTGCGAGTGGCTTTTTTTTCGCAGCCGAGCGTTAGTCGGTGTCACCTTACGATTCCGGCCAACAGATCATTAAGAGAACGTGTTTTTAAAATAAAACAAGCGATCAACATCTGACTGCACAGGTTTTTACCAACAAAAAAAAACATCTGACTGCACAGGACGAGCTGTGCAAGGGAAACCAGCAATTCGACATGCACCGAGCAAGAAACTCTAAGCTCCAGATTGATTACAGTTCCCAAGATAAGACAATCAGACGTGTCATGATCAGTTTGCAAACACTAGATAAGCTCCTTCTCAATCGATTAACAAAAAGAGGAAACAATCGGAAGGAATGACTCAGCCACCTGCACGCGCATGGAGAGTCGAAGCATCCACAATGTGGCAATCCAAAGCCACGAGCTTGCGCTCCAGAGGCGCAATAGCTAATCACGATTAATTTAATCAAAAGGACATGAGTTTATGGCTAATTTAGCTTTCTTCTAACTTGGAAAGAGCGAGAGGGGAGTCGAGATGCTTCTGAGCGGAGGAAATACTTACTAAGTATTGCTATGACGACGCATGCTTCTGAGTGGAGGAAATACTTACTGAGCGTTGCTGTGACAACGCTCGTTCCGTTTGTGGAGGAGGCTGGCGGAGGAAATACTTCTAAGTGTTGCGGGCTGGGGAGGTTGACGTCCCAAGAAGTTAGAGAAGTGGGGAGGTTGATGGACAGGCAAAAAATCTAAAGTCCTACAATTATAGGATTATGAGGATAAAGAACAATAACAGATCAAATAACTCTGAAAATCAGTAAACAAAAATTTAAATCTTGACATGAGATAAAGGCAAATTTAAAGTTTTAAGTTTCGGGAGATAAGGCAGAATTCGATGACAAAACCCAGTAGTAGTAGTAAAATCGCTCTTTTGGTCAGAAGGCAGGAATCTCTCTGTGTTGGTGTTGATTGTTTCATATAAAACTTTGAAGGAAACTTCCCACGAGGCGGAGCAGCTGCCGAAACTGCACGTGCTCTCAATCAGCTCCCCCTCGTCGCACTCGAAAATTGCCTCCAATGAGTCGCCGTCCCCGGGAACTGGACGAGCCCTTGCTTGGGTCCTTGCCACTTGACCTCGAGGAGGATCACCCGAGGATGGAAGCAGAAATGCGAAGTGGGTATTGGCTAGTTTCTAGTTGGTTTTGAGTGTGCATGACAAATTGGAGATTTGAGAATAAACGTTAGAGATTTGAGAATAGACCTTAGAGAAATTCATAAATAAAAAGACACAAATATAGTTGATGGCAAGGTATAATATGATTTCTAAAGGTAAGATCCAAATAAGTATTTGGTTTTTTCAAACAGAAAAACATCATAATAGGCGCCTAACCTAATCAGTGCCCTATAATTGTTGACATGCATGTGATGTATTTATATTCTTTGAATTTGAACTGCCATGAAATTAGCAGCCGATTGATGCCCTTACGAACATTAATTTATTGAAAAAGAAAAAAAGAAAAAAGAAAAAAAAAAAAAGAAAGACGAAAGAAAGCCGTTTTGGTTGAGCATGTACAAGGTGAGATCATTCTTTAGGCCCTTTGGCTATGATCGAGAACATACAAAAATAAGGCTGCTAACTAAAAAAATGGTTTATTTTTCAGGGATTCAAGTCAGAAAAAGAAATTATATAAAAAGAACTCTTCAGGAGCAAAGATTGGGTGCCTTTGTCATCTTCCCCTATCAGGATCATACATAGATTTGCCCCCATTGTCACCACATTTATCAAGAAAACAGAAAAAGATACCTACAAAGAAAACTAAAATAAAGGAGTAATTTCCACAAGACATCCTAAACTTTTTCCCTGATACACCAATTCTTGAAGCTCTTTTTTATTTTGTTTTTCCTGATGCCAATTTTGTTAAAATCAATTAAAATATTGGAGCTTGGAAGAATGATATATGTAATTATTAGACTAAAAACCATTGGTTGAATCAATTTGCATTCATCAATATGTCCCTTTTCCAATATTTTCAAAATACTACCGTATGGATACAGTATCAACTGTTTACTTTAGAAAGCACTTTTAAATAGTTATGAATTCAAATGAACTAATTAATTTTTTTAATAAAAAAATAACATGTGAATTTCATTTTCAACTTATTAAACCCGTAAAAATTTTATCCTAAAATTTCAATAACTAATAAAAAAGAGGAAAAAACAGAGATTATTAGGTAGGAATGTGGAAAACTTGCTCTGCATTTCCTTTGGCTTTGAAATATATTTTGGCAAAGTCGATGTAAATTTGGAGTAAAAAAAGTCAAGTATAAAAGGGATAATTGCCCAAATTTACTGATGCCTGTAAGTCATCAATTAGATTATGTAGTTATATAACCCAAATTATCAAAAGAAAAAAAAAACAAAGAGAGAGAAGGATGTGAAATTAATATTTAGAAGATAGAATACATTTGATTCATTTTAAAGCCAAATGAAAATGCACAAAGCACCACAGCGTCCATTTTGAATTTCTTCTTGAAAAAATTAAATACTCTAATCTTCCAACCATTGATAAACTCCAGTAGAAAATTAAAAGGAATAAAAGTGCATAATAGGAGCATATAGTTCATCTAAAAGCCATATAAGAACTGCCAAAGAATAAAAATTGTCTGAGTGTCACTTAAATTTGTCTAAATGTCGCTTAAAATATTTACTTGAAGTGTTCAAATGCCACTCAAGATTTGCTGCTATGCTATATCCTTAAAATGTACCTTTTCAACAGAAAATTTAGGATATAATCGAACCAATTAAAATCTTTAAAGCTCAATTGCAATTTTTCTTTATCAAAAAAGCACAAAATCCTGCGTGTTGATGGCATGCAAGTCTAAGATGTAGCATTTCAAATTACCTCTGGACCTACCTTAGCCTGGAGGCCTTTAAAGAGTTTTTAACTTGCAATTGCATCTCCCTAAAGCATTCCAAAACATTTTCTTGATAATTTTGCAATTTTTTCCTCCACAAAAGAAAAATCATGTGAGGAAATTTTGTCAGGACATCTTCACAATTTGGCCATCCATGTCCTTCACGAATGTACCAAAAGAAAATAACATAATAGATTTTTATTCCTCCCATCGCATGTATTTGCTCTGTCGCATGATTTGACCCTATGACAACCTAATGTAGAAACTAGACTGCTTTATCAAGAAGGCAGAAAATAGAGAAGGTAAAGTCATTGATTGAACTAATGATAGCATTTATTCCTAATAAAAAGACTAAAAACGAAAGTGCTAGCAAGCAAGCACTACACCCAGCATCTTGGTAATGGAACCGCAAGTCCTCGACCCAAAGGTATTTTTGAAGACATCGATGGAACAACTCTGCTTGCCAACACAAGCCTACAAGATTGCCGAAATATGCAAATTTACATAAAAATAATAATTATATTTAAAACCAAGTGATTTTGCAACAAACGCTCAATAATCGATATGTCCACATAAATAAAAGCCATCATTGCAGGGTGGCAAGATAGTATAATAGTCAGATTCTCAAAATTCAAAAGTTCGCCATCAAATAGAAGCTGGAGGAGACCAGAATAAAAGAATGAAGCCGGTTTTGTTGCTTTGCCAGACATGGAAAAAATGTGACCCACAAGTTATTGCCTTATAAGGCACATAGAAAGAGGACCATCAATCACATGACTAAAGGCTGTATTTGTTGTGTAAGGCTTCTGCATAAAACGTGTACATACAAGAAATGGAGAATCATAACTCTCCTCCATAATTTTATAATCCTATACAATGTAATTTTATTTGCTTGGAATCTGGGAAGTGCATGCACAAGAAATGGAGATGGTCACATAGAAGATAAGAAGGTGATTAGAACATTATTGAGGAAAATTGAGTTGAATGAAATTGAGATTATAGTAGGAGCTTAGTTGTCGAATAAGGAAATTTGCTATATATCGCTCTTGTTGACATAAAGATAATAATTAGCTTTGATAAACATCATTTCATCAACACATAACCGATGGTAGTCAATGATAGTTTGTGTGTCCTCCTCATAAAATTAGCCCAATTAGCATACATTGCCTTTTAATTTTTAAAAAAAATATTATTTATTTATTTATTTATTTATTTTATTATTATTATTATTATTATTATTATTATTATTATTATTATTATTATTATTATTATTATTATTATTATTCGGGAACGGGTTGGACTGATTTACCTATCTAACCTGTTGGCCTGACTCGAATACCCAAATTCGATTTGGTAGGATTAAAAAACAAAATTTTCCTTTGATTTTTTTTAATGATTTTCTTCATTTATTATATCCTCTCCCTTTTTGTTTTTGTTCTATTTTTTCCTTTTCCCTTTACCTTCTTTTTCAACCTTACACCTTCTTCTATCCCCGATTATGTTCACCTTTTGCAACTTAACCAAGCTTGAATTATTGGCGACGAATCAACCTCTGTACGCGTCGTTGCCGGCAATACACAACACCACCATCACCTACTCTAATTGACGGGCACCAAGTCTAGCGACTTAGGCAGCGCATGGTAACGTTTCTATTCTTCTTGAATTTCTATTCTTTTGTTCCTCGGAACAAAAAAAGAACATATTTCCGTTTGATAAAGCTAAGTTGTTTTTCTATTCTCCGAAATAGAAAGTTAGCCCAAGAATAAATTTGAAGTAGAAGCGAGAAACAAAAAGAAAAAGTTACTTTTTGTTCAGGGAACAATTTTTAGAAATAAGTCGATTTTCTTTTTATTTTTCTTTTATTCCTCTCTCTTGTTGCGGCCACCTCTAACAGCCCGAAACCACTGCTGACCGCCACCCGCCGCCACCATTGCCGGTCACCGCCGGCCGCCGCCGCCGCTAGTCACCGCTCGCCGCCGCCGCTACACAACTGTCGGCCGCCAACTATCACCACCGACTGCTGCCGCACAGCCCATTGGCCGCCACCTCCCACGGCCCATGGGCTATGCGACGGTGATCGGCGGTGACGGTCGGCGGCTAGCGGTCGTGTAGCGGCGGCGCGGTCGGTGATCCGTGAGCAAAAATAAAAACAAATAAATACAAAAAGAAACTATTGCGTTACCAAACGCATTTCTATTCTTTTTCTATTCTAAAATAGAAATTTTGTGTAGTTATTAGATAGATTCTTTTACTTAAAAATTGTTCTCCGGAATAGAAATAGAAAATAATTATATCTGAAAAAAAAAAAAAAATTTCTTCTCTAGCCAAGAAGTGTTGTCATGCGCAACTTTACTCCAATGACCACAACTATCGATGAAAAATTTCCCGGTTTTCTTCAACCCCTCCTCTAGCCCTGATAATCTTTCTGGTTTTTTCTTCAGTCCAAGCTCCTTTTTCTGTCTTCCATGGCTGACGCCATCCTCTCCTCCTTCTCGTGCGAGCCATCGTCGCTCGCGCGAATCTTGCCTGTTATTCTTTTTCTCTCATGCGCCAGCTCACCTTCTAGAACACCTAGGGTTTTGCTTACGTCACGCCCTGTTATTTTCCTTCGAAGCAAGGTTAGAAGGAGTTTGTCAAAAAAAAAAAAAAAAAAAAAAAAAAGGTTAGAAGGAGGCTGGGCTGGGCTCTTTTTCCTTTTTAATTTTGATGTGGGCTAAAGAGAAAGACAAATATGGGCTAAAAAGAAACACAAAAGATGGCCCCAAAAGGAAAGAACGAGACTAGGTAAAATAAAATGGATACCTAAAAAGTCGACATAAATTTATGTGTCAACAATATAATATCGTCTTTTTAAAGGAAACCTCTCTTTTTCCCCTACTTACTGTGGAACATGAAAAGTTATAGAAAATGACATTAAAATAAATTAACTAAATTATTTATAATAAAAAATATACAATGCTAATAATTTTAAACTATAATTTGCTAAAATTTGATAAATATAGCCACTCTAATAAATTCAATGAGGTATTTGAGTCAAAAAGAATAGACAAGTTAAATGAAGAAGGAAAACGTCTCAATAATAAAAACGTAACATGACTAAAATTGATTACTAGTCTTATATATTAAAGGGTTAATTTATATGAAGTCATTTAGTATTATCACTATTGTTGTGTACAAAAACTGAAATTGTTCCTAAATATCAAATTTAGAGTAGATTCGATCACTCCACACTTTACTTGTTAAACATATTACCAAGGGTAAAAGAGTAGTGCAATTGCTAAAACTTGGCATAATTAAAACTTAAATACCAAAATTCTGAAAGGTACAATTTAAGTGCCATTTAAAAAAAAAAATAATTGGAACACTTGAGTGCCAAGTCCGATGAAGGTGGACGGAAATCATATGAGACAAGTTTTTAATAATATAATTCATCTACATGGCATGCCAGAGAGTTAAGTGCAACGAAGAACCAAAATAATGCCGTTTTGTCTTCTTCTTTTTTTAATTTTAAAATAAATTTTAATTATATTATTATTATTATTATTATTATTATTATTATTATTATTATTATTATTATTATTATTATTATTATTATTATTATTATTATTATTATTATTATTATTATTATTATTATTATTATTATTATTATTATTTAGAATAGGGAGGAAATGAAGATTATAGAAGGTGAGGTCCTAGTCGCTGCCTTCCCACTGTTGTTGGCCCTTCTTGGCAACCGTAGGGAGGCAACGGTAAGGGCTAAGCTCTCGCCTTCTACAATCTTCATCTTTTTTTTTTTCCTAATTTAGTTTTGAATTTAATTTAATTAATATTTATATTAATTATCTAACCACGTTAGTAAAACAATATTGTTTTGGTTTATTTAGTCACATTAACGTGCAAAACAATGTCGTTTTTGTACTTGTCTTATTATGTTAGCATGCAAAAAGATATTATTTTACACTCGTCTCATCGGAAAAATGTTACATCAATATTTTGGTAGAATTTTCACACTGTTGACACTTAATATCCATTTTACTCTGATTTTAGCATTTTAGTGTATATTTTATAACTTTTGGCACTCAAGTGTCCCATCGTATCTAGTTTTGGCACCCTAAGATGCCGATCTTAATTATTGAGCGAACAAGGAGAAAAAAAGGAAGAAAAAAAATACATATATTTATTCTACACAAGCTAAGTGGAAAAAGATGAAAAGAATGATCCATGGTATATCGATAGTGGGTATAGCAATCACAGGATAGGAGATGAATCTATATTCACCAATATTGATACATCGGTGAAAACATAAGTGAAATTGGGCAATGGTGCATAGGTTGATGTGAAAGGAAGAGGGACTATAGCTATTAAAACTAAGAAAGGCCCCAAATATATTCATGAAATATATTTGATTCCCAGTCTTGCACAAAATCTACTCAATTTGGGCCAAATGATTCAAATTGGTATTCTTTATACTTTAAAGGAGAAACCTGCACTATCTATGATAAATATATGAATCATGTTATTGCCTCAGTGAAAAAGGAGAATATGAATTTTCCTATTTGATTGAAATATGTTAAAGATATAGCTATGAAAGCTCAACTTGATGATCCATGGCTACGGCATAAGAGATTTGGCCACCTCAATTTTTATGGGCTAAAAATTCTCCATCAGAAAAATATTAGAGATTTTTTAGTAATCACAGAAATTTCAGATTGTTTGTGAAGGCTCTCTTCTTAGAAAACAACAAACAAAGTCCTTCTTGTCTAGAGGTACATGGAGAGCTAAGAAGCTATTGTAACTCATCCATATGGATGTGTGGGGTCCAATGAGGACCCTTACACCCAGCTAGAATGAAATTTTTTAGGCATGAAATTTTTTAGGCATGCATGAAAAAGATGGGCTGACGAAACAAAACGAGAATAGTCAAAACTGAGACTTCGTAATCGATCTGACTTTTGATGGTCAAAAAGGTTGGTGTAGGAATCTAGGTTGATGAATTACATTAAATTCCAGCTTTGAGTTTGATTTGTATTTTGGACCAAAGAGGGGAGAAGCTCATAAAAGAATTGAATTTCTCACTTCACTATATATATTATAAAATAAAATTATGAATTTCATAATTTCCAAAAATAATTAATTAGCAAAAACAACATTTCAACTACTTAAGGTTAATTAGATAACCATATGAAATAAAATAAAAATAAAGGGGTTACAACTAATCAAAGTGCAGGGATGCAAGTGTGTAAAGTGCTAAGTGCATTTGATAATCATGCTATTATTTGGCAAAGATTACGGGATGAACAAATATAACCCTTCGAAAAAGATTTAAGCTGAATATGTATAATTTTAAAGGTTATCTTGAAAATGCATATAAAATTCGGAATAATAAAATATATGAAATAATTAGCTAATCTATTTTATAAAATAAATTTTCAAATATCATAATCTCCAAAAATACTTAATGAACAAAAACAACCTTTCAACTAATAAAAGTTAATAAATTAACCTATGAAATAAAATTTTTAAAAAATAAAGGAGTTAGGGCTAATTAAACTATGGGCGCATAAGTACACAAAGTGCTAAGATTACAAAGTGAACAAATGCAAACTTTCGAGAAGGGTTGCAAATTGAACAAGCATATCTTGAAAAGGCATATAAAATTCAAAATAAAAAAAAAAATAAGTAATTATTTATTTTATAAATAAAATTCCATATTTCATAATTTTAAAAATACTCAATGAACAAAAACAACCTCTCAACTAATAGAGATTAACAATTCATGAGAAATTTAAATAAAAGGGGTTAGTGCCAATTAAATTGTATTCTCGCAAGTATGCCAAGTGCATAGTGTCCCTAATAATCTCGCCAAAATCATGCAATTATTTGGGAATGATTGCAAAATGAACAAATGCAACCCTTTAGGAAATATTGCAAACTAAATAAGTATAATTTCAAAAATTATCTTGAAAAGGCATATAAAATTCGGAATAATAAAAAATAATAAATTGAATAATAATTTTTTTTATAAAATAAAATTTTGAATTTGATCATTTCCAAATATGCTTAATGAACAGAAGCAACCTTTTCAGCTAATAAAAGTTAATAAATAACCATACGAAATAATAAATAAATAAATGGGTTAACGCTAATTAAACCCCGAGTGCACAAGTAAGCATAGTGTACCTAATAAACATGTGCCTACACGCCGGTTTTGTGGGGTCTAGCTCACTCCCTAAGTTTTTCTTTGAATACACTAGAAAAACTTATACTTATAAAATGGCCAATCTCCTCTCAACTTTGCTATATAGGATAAGGAAAAACGTTTTTCTTTCTTTACTTTTTTTTTTTTTTATGATCGAGGGACCACCGAAAATCACCCTTCGGGTATCATATGACCCTCCGATGCTTGGTAGCACCGGTAGGGCCTCATCGCAAGTTGTTATTTAGACGTAAACCCTCGAGGGCTAGTCTAGTAAACCACCTCCAGGACCCCCACTTAAGTCACAAATATCCGGAGATTTGAATTTATTTCCTCGGCGATGAAGTAATAAAGCCCAACCATCACGGCTACCTACAGGTGTGTGCAAAACATTTTTCTTTTGTTTTGCAAACAACCAACATTAGTACCTTTCTATATGCACATGCGAGGGAGCTGGTGTCTAATTCACCTTCCATGCCCGAATGTGCCACAAAAGCATGGTGTGAACCAAGGTTGCGTTTAGCAGACATGATAAAATTTGGGATAGTATATGATAAATCATATCCTATATTTGGTGCTCACTTAGGATAAAATAAAATCGGATATAAGAAGGATATAGACAGAATAAAATTATCCCTTGGAAGAAGTGGGATAAAGGTAGATAGGATTTCTAATGTCAAAAATAGAAAAGTTATTTTTCTCGAATAGCAAACTTATTAAATTAACAAAATTGAAATTATATTTCAATATAAAAATTATTTTGATTATAATTTAAGAAACTATAAAGAAAAAAAGTAGAAATTTATTTTTAATTAATCTTATTTTAATTTATATATTCAACTTTAATTCTATCTTATAATTAACATTCGATCTATAAATTAATATTTATATTTATTATATATTTTAGGCATTTTTGTATTTTAGGTATGTTAGTACACTTTACTATTTGATAAAATTTTATTTAAAAATGATGAAAGGGGAAAAAGAAATAATAAAGAAAATAATATAAAAAAGAGGAAAAATAAAATAAAAATAAATGAAGGAATCGTGTTACGAGAGATTTTCACTATTTTTGTTTATGAACATTAAGGTTCATTTATAATAATATGCCATTTGCATAAAAAAAAAAATACATGATATGATATAAATATATTCGACTTTAATATTGCGATTCACCAAACAATTAACAGAATAAAAAAAATCTTAGGATTTCATATTCTATCATATTCGGTTCTATCCCGATTAAAAATCCAGGATGACCAAACATAACTCAAGTATATTTCAATTGGAGGCTTGTGTCGTGGACGACAAAAGCGATTAGCGTAGGACACCTAAACTTTTTCTACTTTGGCATGGCAGCAATAGAGAGAGAGAGAGAGAGACCCACAACCCTTTAGTGGAGGCAACGAAGTATTGTATCAGCTACTTATAATTAGGATCAAGGAAGGATCTAACAAAGAGGTTGCTCAACAAGTCATGACATGTTGCTTGCTCTTGCTTATTCTGTTGGGATATAATACGCGGAAACGATAGGATCTTGCAAATTACGTCAACGCAAAATCACCAGAAAATTAAACGAGAAAATCATAACACAGAAATTTACGTGGTTCGGTCCGAAGAGAGTATCGGTACCTATGTCCACGGGAGAGAGCGAAGCAAATAATCCACTAAAATCGGAGAATCAAAGTTTACAATCACTCAATCGCTCAAGTGTTTCCCGCACCTAGATTTAACCCCAAACATTAAGTATATAAATAACAACTCTGATTGGGTATAAACTCACGGCACAAGATTACCGCGCATTCAAGCTCAAACGAAACGCTCTACGTACGTCAAACAAGAACAGCGTTTTCACATACGTATCCTCTTTGTAGGGCTTCAGCAAACGGTGCGGACGTGCGGCTCCTTGCTTCGTAGGTCTTCGGCGTGCGTCTCTCTTCTGCGGCTTCTTTTCATAGGGTTTTTATTTCTTTCAAAAACCGACTTCATGGACACCGTAAAAGGAAATTTGGGTGCCCACAGGTCAAATAGTTGACCTGGGCCCACCATCTCTTTGCTTTCGCTCCGCGTGCAGGCTTCAAGCGGATTCTTGATCGGCAAAAGATAAAAAACTGTTTTACTTGGGCCCACCGTAACTTTCCTTCTTTAATTGCATGGGCTTTGCCGTAGAAGGCAAATTCGTATATATATTTTATATTTCGCCTTTTGTGATCCTTCACAAGTCCAGCAAAATTCGAAAAACTCGAGTCATAAATTTAACATTTTCAACACATCATCAGATGCCCGTAGCCAAGCCACATAATCAGAACCGACTCAGGTTGGGCCGGGCTGGATTTTTCTGCCACCCCTTATTTCTTACTATTGAGCGAAAGATTTGCTCGTTTTATTTCCCCACGTCTTAATCCATCTCTTGTACAATTAGATTCCAAAACTCTTGATGGCTAGTTCCACATATTCATCGATGGTTTCTCCAATGGCGTTCATGCTACTTCAGCTTGGCAAGTTGAGGTACAGCCATTAACTCTTACCCTAAAACACCTTTTACCGAGAGGGAAAGAGAAAGCAAATTTAGTGCGCGAGTCAAATCGTTTGACACTAGTTGCTGTAGTGCAAAATCCAAGTTTCACTCCTTGGGAGATTCCCGTCCTATTTGCTGAGTGTACTAAGATGATCCCATTATTCTCAAAGCTTTGGATTCAACACTATAGGAGAGAAGCTAATTTTATTGAGGACTAGACCAGAGACGCAAAACCCTTCCTTTGAACCGGCCTGTATCGCCTACTTAATCTCTCTTAGAACTATTACATACCAAAGCATGTTTGATTTTTCAAGATGAATGAAACCACTCCGTTTAGACCAAAAAAAAAAAAAAGCCTTTAGCTCAATGAGGGACTAGAGGTGCTCTTGGGAGTAGCATTTTCGAAATGCAACTCTCTGGTTTAGTGAAAGGAATGTTACTTTCCCATTCTGCCCTCATTATTCCAATTTTGCCCCTTTTTAAAACAAAACTCGTATCTCTCACGCTTCAATTATTCCTCGCAGACTTCTCACACCCCTCTGCGGCTCGGCCATCGCGCCCGCCCTCGAGCTCTCTTCCCTCAACAGGTAAGATTTCTCTCTACATGGGTTTGATGCCCGCCTACCCTCAACGCCTCTTTCCTTTTTACAATTCTAATTAGTTTCAATTTGCATTTAGGTAGGGTGCAATTGCTTTTAGTTGATGAGGGGTTGTTTAGTTTACTGGAAATTCGGGGCTCTTTGGGTTGTGGATTGTCGTTGCTTCTAAGCATGATTGGGATGGGAAGATTTTCTGTCCAAGCGTTTCTGAGTCTGGTAGGGGAGTACTCTGGGTTTGGGATGGGTGCAATTTCTACTTGCTTTCCCAATAGCTGCTTCCATGATCATGAGGACAAGAGCATTTGGATCAGTTTATGCTCGTGTTCAGTCAAATCAATAGTTTCACCGTTTGTTACCAGTGTCTTCCTTAGGGTCTTGAATTGTGATGCAACTTTAGCATTTTCTTTGAACTTATTTTGGTTAGGTAGAGATAGTTCCCCCGAATGACGATAAAGTTAAGGCCACCTGATCTTTTTTTTTTTTTTTTGGCAGCATTACCAATTACTAACATCACAATTGAACAAGAACCGCAGAGACGATTGGAAATTGATATGGGGAATCATGTTGATGATGCGATTGTAGATGCTGCTTTATCAAGTTGCTTGTTGTTCATGTTTATGGAATTGGGTGACAGTTCATCTCTATTATTTGTGCCTCTCAAGTGTGGCTTTTTGTGCTTTTTAGGAGGATCTACTGTGAAACCCAGTTGTGAGACTGGCTGACGTAGAGACAGCTGCACTTGGAGCAACCCATGTTGCTGGATTAGCTGTCAGTATATGGACAAAGGATGCTATTTTTTATTGTGGCGCAAGGAGCAGTAATACTACTACTTTTCATCCTAAATTAGATGAGGAACTGAGGAAGAAGAAGGTGGATTCTTGGTGCAAAGCTGTCTCGAGGACATTCGATCTGGTGGATTCTTAGTAGGGTCGGTGTGGGAAACCAAAACGCAACAAAAAGATGGTTGATTGGCATTTTCAGGGCGCAATTTGTAGTAGAATACACTTCATGGGATCAACAATCAGAAAAAGAGAAATCTCGTTTTGCTTGACAGCAAAACGAAGGAAGTGGGGGAGCATGGCTCATTCTTGGCCAAGGACTACCACAACCTGCTGCCAGCACCATTATAGACCTGATGGCCAATGGAGCAGGGCAAGTGCTCATCACTGAATTCATTGCCACCCTCCTCTTCCTTTACATCATGCTGCTGATTGTGATCGGGTACAATAGCCAAACCGACCCCAAAAAAGCTGGCGACTTCGGAATCCTCGGGATCACCTAGGCCTTTGGCAGCATGACAGAGTATCCAATCCCATCATTATTTCCAGTTGTCTATTTGTTAATCGACCGTCCAATCTTAGATCTTTGTTAAACTCTGGATCCGGGTCGCTTCATGCTTGAACACAGGATTCACATTCGAAGTATCTGTGTTATAAGGTAAATTTATCTGTTGGGTTTGCTCTTATTCAGTTGGAAAAGTAATTCTTTAATTCTTTTTGCGTAACTTTAGCCAGAATATGTTGGTAATTGAACTGGGTTCTTCCGCTATAGCTTATTGAAGGCTTTGGGGGGGTTGGATCAGTAATTGTGATCAGTCATGTAGGAGTTGCTCAATGCTTTAGAGGTTTTTCAGTTATGTGTCAGCAAAAATTCCTGGCCTTTTCACATTGATGCTTCCCATTACAATTGTGTAGACGTTTCCAGTCTTTTTTCTTGGTTCTAGCGATATCAATGAGCAATTCCCGGTCTTTACCAAAAAAAAAAAAAAATGAGCAATTCCCGGTATATGGCGGCTTGAGGACATTTAAAGGAATTAAATGATGATTTCACACTAGAAATTAGCCAACCGATTACATTTTCTTTGTTTCCATTACTGGTCAATGGTTCCAATCCCCCGGTCACTCCTTGGCTTCAAAGAAGCCTCGGTTTGTCTATAACGTAGGTTGGGCAATGCCATGGCGTAAGATAATCCTGAGTCTACTCCCACTATCACCATGCTAGGGTGATGGTGACAAGCTTGCTCAAAATGAGGAGTAGCCTCATTTTGTAATGGCTGTGGATCTCCTATAATCTAGCCCAGGAGTTGCCAGTTTTGGTCGCCCCTTTCCACTCTTTTTAATGATAAAAAAGATTTGGGTTTTGAGCGAGACAATATCAAAGAGATTCATGAATGGAGGGACAATTTGTCAAATCATTGTGTTGATCTTCACGTGTCTTCGATTGTTCTCAACCCTTTTATTATGTTTCTTCGCCTCTCTTGTAATTATTTCGTACTAGTGTCTTAAATTAAAATATTGCTATTTGTATTTGCTTCTTCAGTCATAGTGACTTGTAGTTTTTTCTCAACAGTTTCCAAGTTTTCGTTTCTGAGGTGGCAATTTTCAATTCATTGTTTGCTGCCACTTGTATGGTGCAGAGTACTCTCAACTGGTTCTTTACAGCGAAAACGGCTCGCTAAGGCAACCCAAAGAAGAGGCAGAGAAGGAGATTGTTGCGTTTCGTGCTCTAATGGAGGTTGAGTTTTGAAGAAAGGTTGCAGAGGTAAGAATAGGGGAAAATAGTTGTTCTAACTCCATCTAGTATCCTAATTTGGTATTTCCGTTTGTGAAGGAGAAATGCATGTAATTGAAAGTTTAAAATGACAAAGGTTTGCAGCTCTGTATACTTAAAAGTGAAGCTCAATTGGTATTGGTTGCTCTCTTTAAATTCAGCAAGCCTTTGTACTAGATAAGTTTATGATGGTAGTCACGTGGTTCTAACTGATGACTGCTCTGTGGCCACAAGCACTCTGAATTTACAATACTTAATAATTATTCATCAATAGAAAATGGGATTGCAAGAATATTTACTGATGAGAGCAATATCACTAGAACTTGTTAAGCACTTGGTGTTTTTTTTGTCTTGTAGGGAACTTCAAGTTGCTTTCTTGGGTCATGAAGCTTTAGGATAAAGAAATGTCAGTTGGAACCAAACAATAGCAGTGAACTGCTGCTTGTGTACTCATGCTTGTGGAGTCTTAATGTCCTGCACTTGTTCAAATTAGCATATATTCATCATAAACTCTTATTTTGACTAGCTCTGCACATGACAACCATATTAATGCAGCATGAATTAAATTTCAGAATTCTATCATCTTTAAATATAGGAGCTCGTATTGTCTCCTCTTTATAATTGCTTGGAGTAGGCTGGTCTGTACTGATTAATAAGTCTCTCCATTTCCAGGTGTACCAATCACGCAGAGTAGTGGAGATTCTGGCAATAATGTCAAGCAGCTCGAGCAAGAAATGGAAGCAAAAGTTGCACACCTGAAGACGGAGGCCACAAGAGTATCTCAGGACATCGTGCAGATTCTGTTGAAGCATGTGACCACTGTAAAGAACTAGGGGCATCTTGTAAGTGATCGGTACTTCTTTGCTGGGTATCACGATTTTTTTTTTCTTATCCTGATGGGTGTAACTAGTCTTATGTGCTGCTGTGAATCTATATATTTATGAATGAGATTGGTGAAATCATGTCCTATCTAAAAGTTTCATACGCTTATGAGGAGATGTCAGTTTTGAAGCTTCGGTTGCATGTTTTTTCTCTGATCTACATGAGCTCAGTCCAATTTGGTACAACTTCACTAAAAGCATACAAAAGATTTCTTTAGGGGCCAATCTCCATCGCAAAGTACACATGATCACTGCTTATACTTGCATATGAACAAAATCAGAGCATTATGAATCAATTATCAAGGTCTTAACTAGAGCCACTTTTTTTCTGCATAGACTATACTAGACCAAATCAATGAACAGGCCAAGCACGGGTTAGAGTTATTAGGCTCGACGGTGAGGCAGGGCAAGACCCAACATGAGGCCAGTAAACCTTGCCCAAGCCGTCATCTCACGAGGGACTTGGTACATCTTTTCCTAAGCAAGTTCAAGTTTGGATGAGTTTGGACGAGTGGAGTTGAAATCCAAACTTGCTTAAAAAGTGGCTCTTTTTCCTATAAATAATATATTTTTGATATGAGCGATTATTGCATATATTTTTTTTAAATGGGGTCAGAAAATTTTCCATTCGGTTGAAACGAGCAGTTTTTAGGGCATTTTAGGGCTGTCTTATCAGTGCGTTCCCTCAGCCAGCGCACGAGGGAGAGGGAGTACCAAAAAAAATTGTACCTTCCCGTTCTTCTTCTCCCCGAGCTTTTTGACGCCTGCTTTTTCTCTTTCTTCGCGTTGATCGGATGGGATAGGAGAGCGGGGCCACGTGGCGGCGGCCCCCAACCCGCCGGTTCACTTTCGACGGTCATGATGGAGGTCCTCCCCGCAACCTCGAAAATCACAGCCCCTGTTTGTTTGTCTTTCTCCGATGCTGATTGGATGTGGATCGAAGGGGTGGGTCCCATGGATATAATAAATAAGAAGATACGATGGACAGAGAGAGGATGGAAAGTTTTGCGGTCTTAAGTGACGGGGGCAAGAATCAGATCTCGAGCGAAGAGAAGAAACGCATTTGCACTTTCCAATGCGTGCTTTCATTATTGTTTACGAGGAGAGAGAGAACAGAACCGCGTGCGAAATTTAATGGAAAACGAGACGGAGGAGTTACCATTTCTCGGGGCGCGAGAACAGCTGTTGGATCCGTTTACCTTTGAGCATTTCGTTAACGGTGTCTGCAGGGGCCGTTTGTTGCCGTCTTCACAGTGCACGTGAAGATAAAGTTTGACGTGAATTTTATTTCACTATCAATGTAATCTTTTTGTAAGTTATCATGATAAGTTTAATGAAGATAAAGTTTGACGTGATCTGAGTTAGCTTGCATATCGATTTGGTTAACAAAATTCTGTGATTTTATATTAAAAAAATTTCATAATTCCTAAATTTGAAAGAATGCCGTTAAAGAATAAGAACACGAAAACCTTCAAATTCGAAGTTTTTGTTTATCCATTACAATTTTGTTTTGTTAGAGGATAGTCATAACCTTTATAAATAGCCATTAACATTTATATAGATTAAGGGGTAATTAGACATTCTTATCTTTATAGTTATGCAAAAATAATGAACAATTTCAAAATTTCCTTACAAATGGAGTTATTTTTGTTTTGTTTACGGTATGATACAAGGGGTTTTCTTTATTTTTTTTTTTTTTTTAAAAAGCAATGAAAATAAGAGAGATAATACATTCAATGTCTTGGCTTATTTTCAATTAATGATCAACATTAATAGCTATATGGGTCTAAGTAAGCCGAAGTCTGATATTTCGATAGTTAGAACATTATAAAAAATTATTCTCACACACATACGGCCACTTTACATTTTATTGAGTGTTCTCTTTATTTTTAATTTGGAATTTTATGGTATTATGAAATATAAAGTCAATAAAGATAAACGTTTCCAATTGATTATGACATTAGAAGAAGAATTTTAAAATTCTCCACGTGATAAAAGTTTCCAACCGATTCTGGATTAGGCTCTCCAGAATTTTCAAACTGATCCTGGATTCGGGTAAATCCAGAATGGTTTTCTAATCACTTTTTCGCAACTTTAATATTCACTCGTCTTGGAGACTTCCTCTTCCAAAGGTGTTCTCCGCCGTATTCCAAACCGAAGAATCCCTAGAAACTAAAACCTCTTTCCATGGCAGGTCCTTCGCGTCCTATGGCACGTCCTTCGCCTTCGGCGGCAGGTCTTATGGCACGTCCTTGGCGTCCGGCGGCGGCAGGTCTTTCGCGTCCTATGGCACGTCCTTCGCGTCCGGCGGCGTTGGCCGTCGGTAGCCCCCGTCGTCAAGCTGGGGCGGTCGGACGCTCCCACCCGCCTCAGTGTGATGCCGGCCTTTCCAAAGGGGAGGTGTTCTGCTTCATAATGGCTGCCGTGGCGGCCATTGGGGTAATGCTAGTAGTCGCTGGTTTCCTGATTGGGCCTTCGTACCCCACCCTGAAGGTTACGGGGTTGAGGGTGTCCAACGCCACCTGGGAAGCCACACTGCTGGCGGAGAGAACGGGCATCCCCCGCGGGACCTACCTGTTTTACGAAGTACAGTGCTTCTTATATCACGGTTGGGACGCGGCGCGTCCCTTTGCAGTGGCGTCGGTGGAGCCACTCGTATTGCCAACACCTGGTAGCATTGTGATAGAGACGACCATGAAGACAGAGAGATCCGAGCAGGAGGCGGAGGGATCAGTGATCCGGAAGATGGATCTAGACCGGAGGTCTCGAGGGATGGTGGTGGTCGGGTTGGGCCTGCGGATGCTGGGGACGACTGAGTTTGGCCCGTGGTTTAAGGGGGACAGGATGCTGGGGACGGCTGGGTTTGGCCCGTGGTTTAAGGCGGATGGTGTGCTTATTGAAGCACGCTGTCACCACCTGAGTATTGCATTTGTGAACTCATCGTCCACGGAGGGTAGCTTAGTAACCGGCATTAATGTCGGTGGTAATCCACTTGATAATTTCCCATCGTGCACATATCACTGAATCCATCCAGGTATTTGGCTATAATGGTTTTTTTCTTTATTAATGATCCATGATTTAGTGATGATTTAAATGGCCTGAAGTTGAGGTTTCGTGTCCCTTTTAAATTTCTTTTTATATGTTAGTTCTTTTTCTTGCCTAAATTCTTCTCCAATTTGCTTTTCTTCTAGGAGTACAGTGATATGTTGCTGATTACTTACCTGGCCATGCTCACCAATTGCTCAAGGTATGAACAAACATTTTAAATATTTACTATTGCGTCATGATTTATAATTAAAATATTGCTCTAGACCTGGTAAGGCTTGAGGATTGTGTACATAAATCAAACCACACTTGTCATGTGCCTGAAAGCTTATCCAATGAGGCAGTTATTAGCGGATCTGGATAAATATATACTATAAGTTGTAATTTCATTAGGAACAATTTGACTCAGATGACATCTCCCGAATATTCGACTATTCGTGCAATCTACTTGTTAGGAATTGCTCCTAGCAAATATGGTGTTGGAAAACCTTCTTCAATATTTGGCCTTGAGCAACACAATCCATATGTTCTTTCACAAGGTTTCAAAGTTATTCTGTCCATAGGAAGCCTTGGAACATGATAATCCATTGGTACAGGTCAGCTAAGCTTTGGGGAAAGTCAGAAGCCAAGAGCTTTCTTTTGTGAAATATGCTTAATTTTGGTTTGTTCACTTTATAACTTAGAAGTTTCTATGGTGCACAGACAAACTGATATTGACTTGTCAATGCGTGGGTTTGCTCTCAACGATGCAAGGCTTCATTTCAGATACTCAGATAATTCTTCTCCTTTTTGCAGCACAATGAACGAGCTAATTGACAAATTCAACACCACTTATGACAGACACAGTAGCAGGGGAGGAGGGGAGGAAGGACCCCATTTGTTTGAAAGATTTTTTGTTTCTATTGGACCACCTTCAATTGATTATGGTTCTACATCTCTCCCGGCATTGCGCTTGATTTGTGGCTTACTGTCACAGTCTAGTCATGGCCGACACATATTACCACATGGAAGGTGGGATCAGGGAGATGAAATTCAAAATCTAATAGAAACCTATATACATTCGCATTTTACTGAGGTTCCACTCACTATTTGCTTGGGATGTTCTACCCTTCTGGGCATTTCGTATTTTCTGGGGCTCACGATAGTGAACTAGGGAACCTTGCTACAAGACTTTCATATTTTATTGGCATGTTTTGACCTTTCGGTGTTGCCTTGAGATGATGGTCTTGGTATAGCTTTTAGCATCTTGTAGTGATTCTATATATTAACTTTATGCATTTTGAGCATTGTTGCCGAACTTGTATAACTGGATTCTGTGAAAGGCTCCTGCGTTCTCTTCTATTTTCCATCTCTTTTATCCAATAACTTTGGCAACATGCTGGGATAGGTGGTCATTATTTTAAGCCTTCAAGGATGCCAAGTGGCTGGTGTTTGTATATAAAACATAAACGGTGTGAGTCGTACCAATGAACAACTGTGGACAAACTTCATTTTCGTTTTATTCCAGCTCTCATTGGGAGTATTTTACGACCTTCAGCATATAACGACAAACTTGGAATTTCTTGCCCACTGGCTTTGACCACTACCAAATGGGAAATCAATGATGGAAGGAAACAAATTTGGCGAAGTATAATTTCTTGTTGAGTCGCTCCAGAAAAAGCTCTCTTAAAGCCTCATACGGATGGTTCAGTTTTGGAGACAATAATCCCATCGCTATCTGCATACGACCATTCGTCGTCATGGATTGGTGCGTCGGCAATGTAGATAAGAGCGTGCTTTTCCCCGATCCCTTTCTTGCTCAATTTCAGGGGATGCGAAGTCGAAGCCCTAATGTCAATCGCACACTCATTGATCTCGTTCACGTCTCTAATGCGGCCATTCACAACGATCCCAATCCATCTCATGTTCTGAGCTAACTCTCCCTTCATCTCTAGTTTCGAGCAGGATAAATCAAATGCTAGGTGAAGAAAGGGGAAAATTGGTGATGGTCGAGTACGGGAATAAAGAATAAATAAAAAATCAATGAATTTGCACGAAACTACAATATGAAGCAAAATAAATGTCTGGATCAAATACTAGGTGAAAACAATAACTCTTATATCTGTATGATTTAGGCATCTCATTTTCCTTCCCAAGTGATGCCCCAGGAATCACTTTGCATTAGAAAAAGTGGAACACGATAGAGTAAGTCTGCAAGGAGAGTTCCATAAGGAAATCCACTTTACAAAAGCTCTTTTGATCTAAGAAAAAAATGATATGTTCAAAAGGTAGATTGAAAATTCTCAAGCTGGAGACTGAGAAGTAGACAATAGCGCCTCTGTCGAGCTTGACTCTGCTACTGCAAGGTTCATAGGTCGTAAAATTGATGGGCGATATGCATCTTTCGCAATCTCAAAACTCAGCTCCAACTAGTTGCTTTTCTCATTAAATTCATCATTTTTAGTAGCATCCTATCCATGCAAGGGCAAAATAATCATTATAAGGTGTGGGGAATCATTCTTGTAAATAACTCAAAGGACGACCGTAATGTGCATAAATTAGATAAGAGCCCCGTATCACTACAATTACATGTAAATAAGGTGTACGGATAACAGCATGTAAAGTTGAAAGTAGGCATGAGATTTCTTTCTGCCACTTAGTTCAAGCATTTATGAACCAGCTTCTTCGCAGGCAAATTGAGAGACTTTTAATTAAGGGGTGAAGCGACCAACACGAGGAAAGTCGTCAAGAATAACCCAATCAAGAGGATCTATGAATAGTCACTAAGTTGGCTGTAGAAGGGTGTCACCAGAAGCACTCATTTAACCCATTACCAAATGACATTCACCAATTCCTTGAACTTAGAACCATATGATATACTATTATGAGGAGTGCGGGACACCTGAAAGTGGTGCCATATAGCTCAAGACGCCAGGGACACTTAAGTGCCATAACTTTAAAATGGTACACTTAAGTGCCATCATCGGAGTAAAATGGGACACTTAAGTGCCACTGGCGAAAATCCGGCCAAATGGCTGACGTGGCGATTTTTCGGCGAGCTCGGTCCAAAACGGCGTCGTTTTGCACGGCGACGTGGCGGAGAAAATGCAAAAACGACGTCGTTTCGCGTGTACGTGTAAATAATAAAATATAAATTAATTAAATTAGATTTAAAATATTCAAAAAATTTTTAAAAAAATAAGAAAAATTTAAAAATTTAAAAAAAAATAAAGAAAAATTTTAAAAATTAAGAAAAATTATAAAAATTAAGAAAATTTAAAAAAATTTAAAAATTAAGAAAAATTTAAAATTTTAAAAATTTTAAAAAATAAGAAAATTTAAAATTTTTTAAGAATTAAGAAAATTTTAAAAATTTTAAAAATAAGAAAATTTAAAATTTTTTTTAAAAATTAAGAAAATTTTAAAAAATTTTAAAAATTTTAAAATTAAGAAAATTTTAAAATTTTTTAAAAAATTAAGAAAATTTTAAATTTTTTTTTTAAATTAAGAAAATTTTAAATTTTTTTTTTTTTAAAATTAAGAAAAATTAAAAAAATTATAAAAGGGGGGGGTGGGAGGCCGAACGGGGCGGCTCCCTTGCCCGCCGCCGCCGGCTCCCTCACCGCCGCCACCTCCGCCGCCGCCGCCTCCCCCCCCCCTTTTTTTTTTAATTTTTAAAATTTTTAAAAATTTATTATTTTTTAAAAAATTTTTAAATTTTCTTATTTTTTTAAATTTTTAAATTTTTTAAAATTAAAAATTTTAAAATTTTCTTATTTTTTAATTTTTTTTTAATTTTTTAAAATTAAAAATTTTAAAATTTTCTTATTTTTTAATTTTTTTTTTTTTTAATTTTTTAAAATTAAAATTTTAAAATTTTCTAATTTTTTTAAATTTTTTAAAATTTTTTAAAATTAAAAATTTTAAAATTTTCTTATTTTTTTAATTTTTTTAAAATTTTTAAAATTAAAATTTTTAAAATTAAAATTTTTAGAATTTTTTTAATTTTAAAATTTTCTTATTTTTTAAAATTTATTAAAATTTATTAAAATTTTTAAAATTTTTTAAAATTTTTAAATTTTTTTGATTTTTTAAAATTTTTAAAATTTTCTTTTTTAAAAGAATTTTAAAATTTTTTAAAATTAAAAAATTTTTTAATTTTTTTTTTTAATTTTTATGCGATTTGGAGCTCCGGCGAGCCACGAAAAAAGCAAAAAAATAATAATAAAAATGCCACGTAGGATTTCCGGCCAAGGTCGCCGGAGGTGGCAAGACTTAAGTGTCCCACTTGAAAAAAAAAAAGTGGCATTTAAGTGTACAGTTTTGAAGTTATGGCACCTAAGTGTGGCGTGCCAAGTTATGGCAGACTGACTTGTGGTGTTCTTCTACCCTATTATGAGAATCATTCTGTGATGATTTAAGTATTTGCAAAGGCAAAAGAGAGGGCTCAAAGTGAGGTAGTTACCTTTCAGTTTCTGATGGAACAATCAGAATAAGGAGCTTTGGTTTGAATTCAAGAGCTTTATCAATAAACTTGTTCGCCAAAGCTGCTTTAGCTCCGAAAGGAGGATTTAGCCCCATGATCTACTCAGGAAGAAACATAATAGAATAATAAAGCATTCGACAATGTATGGATATGTTCAGAGAGAGAGAGGGAGGGACAGAGAAGAGCTAAAGGGTCAATACCCCAACAAAAATGCAGAGAGGTAAAGCAAAACTCCGCCTCTTACCAATTTAGACCGAGAAGGTAGCTCTTTTGGTTGGACACTCATCCAGTCCCTTTGTTCGAAGTTGAAGTTATTCTGCAATTAAAAGGAGGAGCAACTATATAAAACCAGCCTTACACGAAGGCAAGTCCAGGTTCAATTAGCAAGTACATTTCACAGAGATCATAGCAACACCAATATTACCAACAAATGCCAGGTGGACCAATTATTCTTCTGCATGGCATTCACTGAAAACTCAATTGCTCAAAGCAAATGCCTATAAATGGGTTACCACTGGCCATAGCCTGGAAAGACCCTAACAGAGACTCCCTATTTCAACCTATAGGCATCAAGAAGAATCCCTAACAAATTGCAAGTGCGAAAAGAAAAAAAAAAAGACGAACGTGAAAAAATAAACCTATTTTCTAAACCACAGGCAAATTGCATTTAACAGACACAAACTATAGTTCCTTCCTTATCATCCAACTTTTTGATAGTTTTGTGTGCCTCCATATAAGTGAGGCTTCATCCTCTAGAAAGTGCATGGGTCACTAGTAAATGTGCTCAAATTATGTTGGCATGCTCAAGTTTCTCATCAATATCCTGCAAAATTGTAAATTACTTCAGATTTCAAGGCTCCGGCATAACCAAAATGGTGAGAGACCAAATGGGAGCAATGAGGATAAGGCTGAGAAAGCAGGTAACTGTGACCAACTCACAACTTGCTCATGTCCTCCTTCATGGCTATAGACAGCCTATTCTTCCTCCATATTTCATAGTTAACAGGTTGAGCCAACCGCATTCCAAACCACAATCCAGCAATTTCTTACCAAATTTGGTACAAATTTCCAAGAACAAAAAATTGACAGCATGTCTTCTCCACACTTAAAATTATTACTTCAAAAGAATGATATAGCAATGCATGTAGGTAGGTTACATAAGTCCTCCTGAATCTACATGCCCTGCTAAGCAGGTCATGGAGATATTTTCCACTATCTGGAAGACTCATTGCTCCTTGCACTCTAAAGCTTGAGTGCTTCAACACTTATCCTCCCCTGCGATGGTGTATAGGTCATATGAATGCAGCATTGCAGATATCGACTCTGAATACAGAGTAGTTCAGAGGAAATTATGCAAAAGGAACCATACTGTTCCTAAAGAAATCTGGCCTAATGCAATCCCAAACAAAATACCATGGGATTATTATAGGCAGGCATATGAACCAACTCGAGATGCAACAAGCCTTATCAGAGTTCTATGCAAATAACCCTCCTCAGCCAGTACAGCCAATTGTTCCTAAAGAAACCTGGCATAATGCATTCCCAAACAAAGTACCATGGGATTATTATAGTCGAGCATATGAACCAACTATAGATGCAACAAACCTCATCAGAGTTCTATGCAAGTAAACCCTCCTCAGCCTGTACGGCCGCCTCAACCTCTGCAGCCTCCTCAATAATAGCCGTCTTCCCAGGACCCTTGGGGTGGACCACTTTTTCAGGACCCATGGAATTACGGCTCCCCCTTGATCTCCAGAATGGCAGAATATAGCCAGTTGGCTGCATCTCCAGATTCTCTGAACATAGAAAGGCTACAGCTTTGCTTAAGACCCGAACCGATGGAAATGCCGGAGTTATGTTGATGAGAAGAATCCTGCAAAATGAACAAATGCAACCTTTTGGGAACGGGTGCAAACCAAACATCTATAGATTCAAAGGTTATCTTGATAGGGCATATAATATTCAGAATAATAAAAAATAAAAAAATTAATTTTTAATTAAATAAAATTCTGAATTTCATAATTTCCTAAAATATTTAATTAACAAAAACAGCCTTTTAACTAATAAATATTAGTAAGATAACTATAGGAAATAAAATACAAAATAAAACGGTTGGTGCTAATTACACAGCATGTGTGTAAGCGTGTAAAGTACTAAATGCGTTTAATAATCGTGTCAAAATCATGCAATTATTTAGGAAACATTGCAAAATGAACAAACGCAATCCTTCAAGAAATTTTGCAAAGTGAACAAGTATAATTTCAAAATTTATTATGTAAAGGCATATAAAATTCGAAATAATAAAAATAAATAAATATTTTTTTTTTTAAAAATAAAATTCTGAATTTCATAATTTCCAAAAATAATTAATGAGCAAAAACAAAATTTCATCTAATTAAGGTTAATAAGATAACCATATGAAATAAAATAAAAAAATAAAGGGGTAAGGGCTAATTAAAGTGCAGGTGCGCAAATGTGTAAAGTGCTAAGTGCATTTAATAATCGCGCCATTGTTTGGCAAATACAAAATGAACAAATATAACCCTCTGAAAAAGATTGCAAACTGAATATGTATAATTTCAAATGTTATCTTGAAAATGCATATAAAATTCGGATTAATAAAAGATATGAAATAATTAACTAATTTATTTTATAAAATTAAATTTCGAATATCATAATCTCCAAAAATACTTAATGAACAAAAACAACCTCTCAACTAATAAAAGTTAATAAATTAACTGTACGAAATAAAATTAAAAAAAAAAAAATAAAGGAGTTGGGGCTAATTAAACTGTGGGTGCGCAAGTACAGAAAGTGCTAAGATTACGAAGTGAACAACTGTAACCTTTTGAGAAGGGTAGCAAACTGAACGTGCATATCTTGAAAAGGCTTACAAAATTCAAAATAATAAAAAAATTATTTTTTTAAATAAAATTCCATATTTCATAATTTCCAAAAGTACTCAATGAACAAAAACAACCTTTCAACTAATAGAGATTAACAATCCGTGAGAAATTAAAAAAAAGGGGTTAGTGCCAATTAAACTGTGTTCATGCAAGTGTGTGAAGTGCTAAGTGTCCCTAATAATCTAGCCAAAATCGTGCAATTATTCGGGAGTGATTGCAAAATGAACAAATGCAACCCTTTAATAAATGTTGCAAATTGAATAAGTATAATTTCAAAAATTATCTTGAAAATGCATATAAAATTTGGAATAATAAAAATAATAATAAAATGAAAAATTATTTTTTTATAGAATAAAATTTCGAATTTGATAATTTCCCAAAATACTTAATGAACAGAAACAACCTTTTCAGCTAATCAATATTAATAAGATAACCATACGAAATAAAATTATAAAAAATAAAGGGGTTAGCGCTAATTAAACCCCAAGCACATAAGTTAACATAGTGTTGTGTGCTTGCACACGGGATTTGTAAGATCTAGCTCACTCCCCAACCTTTTCTTTAAACACACTATAAAAACTTTATTTGTAAATATTTACCTTTCATAAAAAAAAAAAAAAAAAAAAAAAAAAGTATTTGTAAAGTGGCCCATCTCCTTTCCACTTTCCTATGTAGGATAGAGAAAAACGTCTTTTGCTTGTTTTACAAACAAACAGCTAACATTAGTACCTTTCTATATGCACCTGCAAGGGAGCTAGCGTCAAATTCACCTTCCATTCCCAAACTTGCCGCAAAAGCATGGTGTGAATCGAGTGAATTTCAATTGGAGGATTGTGTCGTGGGCAACAAAAGTGATTCGCGTTGGACACCTGAGAGTTTGATGTTCATGGAATACTTGATAATTTTTTAGTCTAAATTTAGAACAATAAACAATCAAAGATTACTTGTCGATTATCTTGAACATTGTAAATTACAATTGCTATCTAGAGTTGAGTGTAATTGTGGGCACCGTAGATATGTACAAAGGTTTATCATGAACTTTCTTCTTCTTCTTCCAACATCCAAATTGTTACATGGATATTTCAAAGGCATTTTATTTAAAGGTTGCAAAAAAAAAAAAAAACACTTACCTTCACCTATTCGAAATCGCACTTTGCACAGTATTATATCTTAAAATCCTATACTTTCGCATCTCAATACATAAAATTGAAAAAGAGAACTTACAATTTTGTAAACAGCATTTTTTAAAAAATAATTTTTCCCAATGTCTTTCCTATGGCGTCTAAGCCGATTAGAAATGGTAAACAAATTTGAAATTCAAATTAGGTAAAAAGGGAAGTAATATTTGACGATTTTATCTATCTAGAAAAACTTTACCCAACTTGTAAGATAAGAAGTTTTCATTTTACATATAAACTAGTAACATATAACTCGTTCCGTTTGTGTGTGAAGATAAAATTAGTGAAGTGAAATTAATAGAGAGTACAATAATATGTAAAGATTCCAATCCGTTTTTTAAGCATACTTTCCATTGTCATATAAGTGAAATTAATAGAGAGTTTGATGTTCATGGAATACTCGATAATTTTTTGAGTCAAAATTAACAAGTAATTTTATTTTTCCTTTTTCTATCTCTCTCTCTCTCCAAATAAAATAAAGTAAATAGCGTTTCAGCCATTTAATAGTCAACGTGGAAAAGTGTCACTCGTACAAATGGATAAATTTAATATGTGAGTTTACCCTAATTAAAGGATCTCTAACCTTTGATATCATTTTAGATATCGATATTATTTATTTCTTTTTTTCTATTTCGTATTTTAGAGTTATTTTTCTAGAATGATTCTTGCTTTCCTTGAACTGAAAGATAGGCCGATTTAGTGATTTTCTGTTATGTTCTCCACTGTATTGAGATTGCCATGCCCATTATGCCACCTACTCTTCTGTTGTCATGTTGAACTCTCTTTCTCTGGCGGTCGCAGATTACTAGTTAGCGGGCCCACAATTAATTTTTCTTGATAAATCTGACATTTTGTTTAATCAATTTCCTTCTATTTAAATCCAGTTATGCGCATGGACCTCCAATTAGGGACGAGTCGTAAGAACAAACACATATTTGTCGCGATCTTTTTTTTCTGTCTAGAGAGAGAAAATACATAGAGTTTAGGACCTAAAGCACTTGATTGAAAAATATGACCAAACTCCAGTACTAATATATACTCCAGTACTAATATATTCAGAAGACAATATAATAATAATATCAAATCCAAAACATACCTAAACAAACCACTAGTTCAAGCATAAATATAAATACCTAACATAAAGTTGAACATTCAAGTTTAGGAGGCGGCCTAGTGATAAAAGTTGATGATGATTCCTTTGCTCAAAGAGGCGGAATCGCAGCAAGAAAACTTTCCTCATTTTGGAACCCGTTATCCTTATAGAATGTTTGCATGATATTGTCAGATGCTTCCATACTCTTAAAGAATTCATAGCGTTCCCGCAACTTCCTTCTATTTGCTATCTTGAGACTTGGATTCATGTTGGGAACTGATCGAGCCCTAGATGAAGTGGGAGAAAAGATTTGAGAATAAGTGAGATTATAAAGTGGGAGGAAAAAAAAAATTGATAAGAAGTGAGATTGTGAGAGTAAGAGAAAAAGATTTATACTTGCCTTGATAATTCCTCTCCGGGAAGGGGATTCTTTGCAAAGTCAGCCAGAAAACTTTCCTCGTTTCGGAATCCATTGTCCTTAAAGAATGCTCGCATGATATTGTCAGTTGCATGCTCGTGAAGGATTTTATAGTGTCTCCACAAGGACCTTCTATTTCTTACCTTGAAACTTGGTTCATGTTCATTCCTCGGACGATCCATGTTAGGAAATAATTAAGTCCTGGATGAATTGGAAAGAAAGGATGGGAGAGGAAGTGCGATTGTGAGAGCGAGAGGAAGAAGATGAAAAGTCTTTGTAAAATAAAATATGACAATTAACAAGCGATCCATATCCGACTACATAGGACGAGCTATGCAAATAAAACTGGCAATTTGACATGCAATCAACGAGATGTGTTTAGTTGACAAACACCATATAAGCTCCTCCTCAATCGATTAATGGAAAAGAGAAAACAATCGGAAGGAACGACTCAAACTACTCAACATTCTCAACCACCTGCGCACGCATGGAGGGCGGAAGCATCCACAATGTGGTGATCCAAAGCCACAAATCACGATAAATTAAATCAAAAGGACATGAGTTAATGGCTAATTAGCTTTCTTCTAATATGGAAAGAGCGAGAGGGGTCGAGATACTTCTGAGCAGAGGAAATACTTCTGAGTATTGCTAGGACGACACTTGTTCCTTTTGTGGAGAAGGCTGCCCTCTGAGCGTTGCTGGCTGGGGAGGTTGACGTTCCAAGTAGAGAGAAGTGGTGATGGAGAGGCAAAACTAGTAATGTCCTAGTAATGTCGTATGTTTATAGGAGTCCGGGAGTCCAGGGATAAGGAACAATAACAGATCAAATAACTCTAAAATCCAGTAAACAAAGTCAAATCTAGATCAAGGCAAATTTAAAGCTTGACATTTCTGGAGATAAGGCAGAATTCGATGACAAAATCTGTTGGAAGATATGATTTTGTGATTTGTAATTATAGGAATATAAATGTATTTTAGGATAGAAAAAGATAGGCAATTCTTCTCTTTTCTTTATTATTTTCTTCCTTGTAATTAAATATACGAAAGATGTACAGAATTACAATCAATGAAGAAGAAAACGATCTGCTTCTTCGTTCTTCCTTAGCCTTCGTCATCTTCATCCTCCTTTTCTGACATGGTATCAGAGCCAATCCGGTTCTGATTTTTTGCTTCCGCTTCGATTGCCTCATAAACCTACTTTGAAAATTCCAGAAGAGCGTTGCCAAAGGAATCAAAATCCTTGATTGCCTGAAGGAACTTTACCTGCAAAAGAGGTTAACAGAGGAATCAACTTCTTATTTACAATGTCAACACCACAAGATCTTACCTCTCCTCCTGTTGACCAATCCGTGATGAAGCTTCGATACAAGCCTTGGGAGATCAAGATTCGTCCGTCGTAGTCCCTGCACCAGAACAGCACAGACAAATCCAGGGCCAACATCCGCACGTGCAGTGGCAACATCAGGCTCAGGGAATTGCGGGGCAACCATTCACAGGTCACCCCTACCAGTGGATGCCATATCCATGGTATCCTGGACCTATTCCCAACTCATCATCGCCTGGCTACCACAGCAGCGCGCGGGTCGAAGAGGGTCCGCCAACCAGTGATGGGGCAAACCCTAGCATCGACCCGGAGCAGACGGGCGGAGCAAATACATCGGGTCAGAGAACCAATTCCCATTCAGGGTTTCAGAATGCGGAGTACGGATTTGGCTTTGGCAGTTCGGGTCAGGGAACGAATCCTTACCCGACCCCTGCACCAGGTTTCTTCCCATATCAGATTCTCGCTAACAGTGGGCGGCCGGAACCCGGGGAACCGTTGTATACAACAAACAGCGACGGACCAGAATTAAAAATCATAAGTCAGCAATTGACAGGTGCAGACAATTATTCAAGCTGGTCACGAGAATTCCGGCGAGCCCTCATAACGAAAGATAAAGAAGTTTTCATTGACGGATCTTTCCGGTTCCATCCGACGAGAGAAGGGCACGGCTGGAGGAGATGCAGCCAACCGGTGAGAACGTGGATTGGAAACGCATCGCGCCCGAGGTCGCGGCCGGACTTCCCGACGGAGGATCCGAAGAAGATGTGGGAAAACATAAGAGAGATGTACGGAAAACTCGATCAAGTTAGAATTTTTCATCTCACACAACAAATTTCCGATCTAAAACAGGGAAACATGAGCATCGCGACAATATACAACAAGCTTTCCGGTCTATGGAACGAGTTGGAGGCAGCCGAAGAAAAATTCGACTGGCCTGAAATCATTCAACAGCAATACAGGCGGATGCGAGAGAGGGAAAAGGCGATACGATTCCTCCTCATTCTCAACGAAGCATACCTGTCGTTCCGATCTCACATACTCACCATGGAGCCCCTGCCGAGTCTCGGCCGTATCTATCAACTCGCCGTCCAGGAGGAGAGCCAACAAGGATCGGCGGACCACGGCAGAGGAGGAGACGGCATCGCTCTCGCAGCCAAGACCCATTTTCGCTCATCACAGAGAAGCTCGGGGAGGAGAGAGGCGGATCTAGGGTTGTTCTTTGACAACGAAAACCCTAAATCCCTTTTAAGGAGGAGCATGGACGGTGAAGATTACTCCCACTCTCAATCGGACGGTTCGCGGCCACCTGTGGGGCGATGGGATCCGACGGCTCGCGCGGTGTCCTCTCCAAAGCATCCGACGGCTCCCGTGCTATTTTCTTCAATCCATCCGACGGCTCACGAGGAAGCTACTTGATCGGATCGGACGGCCCGCGATCAATCAACGCAAGTGGGCTGGAAGGCTCGCGCGGCCCATTTCCAGGAGGGTTCGACGGCTCATATGGGCCGATTTCAGCACAAGCTTTTAGGTCCAATTCAAATACAAAAATTAATGGGCCACGGGGAAAAGGTAAATTATACCGTGATTACGTAAACGCCCACACCATACTATTGAGAATTGCTGGAAATTGCATGGAAAGCCGGGAGAAAAGGAAAAGGGGAAATTTTCTTCGCTTTTTCAGGTCTCGGGACAACAAATGGGAAAATCAATTACTCCTGAACAATATCACGAGTTGATGGACACTTTGAAGAAATTGGATCCTTCGATAAAGGAGGCAGCTTCACGGTACATCATATTGTTTGATGAACTCAATTTCTAAGGATGCATGGATTATTGATTCGGTGCAAGTGATCACATAGTTTGTGATAGGAATTTACTTTCAGACATTAAAAAATTATCTTTTCCTATATCAGTACAACTTCCAAATGGAAATGACACCAAAGTTATAATGACCGGACTGTAAAGCTTAGTTCTTTTATTACTCTTAAAGACGTGCTCTACGTACCCAACTTCCATTTCAACTTAATCTCGTTGCTCGAGTCCGTGAAGAAAACTCATGTCACATCCTTTTCCATTCGATAGATGTTTCTTTCGGGCCCTTTCGATTGGGAGGCGATGGGCTTGGGTAGAGTCAACCAGGGTCTATATTTTTGGTTGGATTCTCCGCATTTATCTAAATTATCTCCTGTTGCATTCAATAAGTCTCTTTGTAATGCTACTATCAATGACATCAATTTTCTTAATCATAAACGATTGGGCCACAGTGCATCTTTTCCTTGCCCTAAATGTCCTATTTGTCCTATGGCTAAACAAACTCGTGCTACTTTCCAAAATAGCACTTCTCGAGCAGATGATATCTTTTCTCTTATTCATGCTGATGTTTGGGGGCCCTATCATACTTTAAATCACGATGGGTCTAGGTTCTTTCTTACAATTGTGGATGACTACTCTCGTGCCACATGGATTTTTCTGCTGCAGTCCAAAAGTCAAGTCTTTTCTCATTTAAAGACATTCATTTCCTTGTCTAAGACTCAATTTCAGAAATCTATTCGCAGGATATGTACTGATAATGGAAAAGAATTTTTTAATACTGAATGTGCTTCCTTGTTCACTGTAAATGGGATATTGCATGAGAGTTCTTGTACCTATACACCTCAGCAAAATGGCATCGTTGAACGAAAACATCGCCATCTTTTAGAAGTAGCTCGTGCGCTTAAATTTCAAGCTTCGTCCCTGAAAATTTTGGGGAGATTGTGTGATCACTGCAGCATATTTGATCAACCGTATGCCATCACGCATTTTAAAGGGAAAGACCCCTTTTGAGTTATTGTATGGAAAAAAACCGAATATGAGCAATCTCAGAGTCTTTGGATGTCTGTGCTATGTCACTACAGTGGGCCATAGAGATAAGATGGCGCCACGAGCTTCTCAATGCATTTTTATGGGGTATCCAACTTTGCAAAAAGGATATCGAGTTTATGCACCTTCTACAGGGAATTTCTTTATTAGTAGGGATGTTATGTTTCATGAAGATGTTTTTCCTTTTTCCTTAACAACTTTATCTGAAGAAGGAAAGACAAATCAGCAATTCTTGTTGGAAGAAGATTCATCATGTGAAGAAGCACTTATTATCCCTACTCTTCCACCAACAATTGATATCTTATCTCCAACACCTCTCATGAATATGGCTGAAGACTCTATTACACATCCTCCTGAAGATCAATCATTGCATGATGAACCAGCACAATTGGTGGATACTTCAGAAACCACTATTGCGAAGAATTATCCACCACACCACAAGTGCCCACGGCTAAGCGTTCTCATCGAATCTCTCGACCACCAACTTGGACGAAAGATTATATATGTGGCTCTTCAAGATCATCAGTACTCGTTACCCTATCTCCTCTTATGTGTCCTTTGATAGATTGACACAGAACATCTATGTTGCATAAGTCGTATTTCGAAGATCAAGAACCCGCTAGTTATAATGAAGCCAAAGATGATCCTCGTTGGCGAAAGGCCATGGAATCGAATTACATGCATTGATAGACAATCATACACGGGATGTTGTTTCAATGCACGATCATCGCAAACCCATTGGTTGTAAGTGGGTATATAAGATAAAATATAAGGCAGATGGTTCGTGGAAAGATACAAAGCTCGGTTGGTGGCAAAAGGCTTCACCCGGCGAGAAGGTTTCGACTATCATGAAACCTTTTCTCCCGTAGCAAAAGATGTCACGGTTCGTACTTTTCGTCTATTGCTGCTTTTCGTGATCGGCCATTGCATCGATGGATGTCCATAATGCCTTCTTACATGGCGATCTGGATGAAGAAATATATATGGAGCTTCCACCGGATTACGAGAGACGAGGGGAGTCGAAGGTATGTCGTCTCCGCAAATCTCTTTATGGATTGAAACAAGCTTCCGGACAATGGTATGCTAAGTTCACCGGCGCACTCTTGGCTCTTTGGATTCAATCAATCCAAGTATGATTATGCCTTATTCACTTGGACAAAAGGTATGTCATTTATTTGCTTGATGATCTATGTTGATGACATTCTCATCATGGGAAATGATGATTCTGCTGTGAAGAAACTTAAAGAGCATCCGCATTTGACTTTTCATATCAAAGACTTAGGATCACCTAAGTATTTTCTTGGAATTGAAATAGCTCGCTCGATCGGGGCATATCATTGAGTCAACGGAAATTTGTGATGGAAATAATATCGAAGCGGGATTATCGTGTCAGACCGTCAATCATCCCTATTGAGCAAAATGCTAAACCGACTTCGTTGACTATGACACGGTATATCCTTCTCTTCGGATGATCCGTTATTACAAGATCCCTCGGGATATCGAGACTCGTGGGTAAACTGATATACCTCACTATGACTAGGCCAGATATTTGCTATGCTGTTCAGACTCTTAGTCAGTTTATGCACAGTCCAAAGCAGTCTCACATGAACGCGGCCTTGAAGATTGTGAGATACTTAAAGACTTGTCCAGGTTTGGGAATACTTCTTTCTCGAAAGTGTAACATGGAGATGACGGCCTATTGCGATGCAGATTATGCCACATGCCCTATGAGTAGAAGGCCCATTACTGGGTTTCTGCATCAAATTTGGGGAATCACTTCTTTCATGGAAGACAAAGAAACAGTCTACCGTATCTTTATCATCGGCTGAAGCTGAATATCGATCTATGGCTAAGACTGTTTGTGAAATAGTCTGGTTAAGGGGACTACTTATGGATCTCGGAGCTCCGGTTAAAGGACCAACTTTACTCTTCTGTGACAATGATTCAGCACTCAAGCTTGCAGCAAATCCAGTGCTACATGAAAGGACAAAGCATATAGAAGTTGATTGTCACTTTACTCGAGAAAAGATTCAAGAAGGAATTGTTGAGACAAGAGGAATCAGGACTTCGGAACAGCCTGCTGACATATTCACTAAACCTCTTTGTCAAAGACAACATACATATCTTCTAAACAAGCTAGGCGTCTTGGACATATACAGACCACCAGCTTGAGGGGGAGTGTTGGAAGATATGATTTTGTGATTTGTAATTATAGGAATATAAATGTATTTTAGGATAGAAAAAGATAGGCAATTCTTCTCTTTCCTTTATTATTTTCTTCCTTGTAATTAAATATACGAAAGATGTACAGAATTACAATCAATGAAGAAGAAAACGATCTGCTTCTTCGTTCTTCCTTAGCCTTCGTCATCTTCATCCTCCTTTTCTGACAAAATCAAATCTCTTTTTGTGTTGGTGTTGATTGTTACTCGTAACACCTTGAAGGAAACTTCCCACGAGAAGGAGTTGCCGAAGCTGCACGTATTCTCAATTAGCTCCTCCTCATCCCACTGAAAGGTTGCCTACGACGCGTTGCTATTTGCGGGAACTGGACGAGCCCTTGCTTGGGTCCTTGCCACTTGACCTGGAGGAGGATCACCGGAGGATGGAAGCGGAAACACAAAGTGGGGGTTGACCTAATTTGTAGTTGGTTTTGAGTGTGCATAATAAAAATTGGAGATTTGAGAATGAACGTTTGAGGAATTCATAGATGAAAAGACACAAATATAGCTGATGACAAGGTACAATGTGATCTCTAAAGGTAACATCCATATAAGTACTTGGTATTTTCAAAAATAAAAACATCATAATAGGCACCAAACCTAATCAGAGTCCTATTATTTTCGACACGCACGTGATGTTTTTATATTCTTTGAACTTGAATTGCCGTGGAAATAGCAGCCAATTGATGCCCTTTTGACTGCTAATTGATGGAAAAAAGCAGCATTTTTGTTTACTATGTACAAGATTAGATCGTTCTTTAGGCCCTTTGGCTATCATCAAGCACATAACAAAATAAGGCTATTAATTAAAAAAACAGATTTATATTTTAGGATTCACATCAGAAAAAGAAATTACATAAAAAAAAAAAAACTCTTTAGGAGCAAAGATTGGGTGCCTCTGTCTTCTATCCTTATCAAGATTATAGATAGATTTGTCCCCATCTTCGCCATAGTTATCAAGAAAACAGAAAAAGATATCTATAAAGAAAACTAAAATAAAGGAGCAATTTCCACAAGACATCCTAAATTTTTCCCGTGATACACCAATTCTTCAAGCTCTTTTTTTTTTTTTTTCCCGATGCCCATTTTGCTTAAAGCAATTAAATATAGGGAGCTTGGAAAAATGATATACGTAACTATTAGACTAAAAACCATGGGTTGAATCAATTTGCATTCATCAATACGTCCATTTTCCGATATTTTCGAAATACCACCGTATGAATATCAGTTGTCTAATTTAGGAAGCACTTTTAAATAGTTATGAATTCAAACTAACAGACAAATGTTAAATAAAAAAAAAAAATGTGAATTTCATCTTCAACTTATTGTAAACCCAAAGAGGAAAAACGGAGATTATTAGGTAAGAATGTGGAAAACTTGCTCTGCATTTTCTTTGGCTTCGAAATATATTTCATCAAAGTGAACGTAAATTTGGAGTAAGAAAAGTCAAGTAAAAAAAAGGGATAATTGCCCAAATTTACTGATGTTTACCGGTCGTCAATTATAATATGTAGTTATTTTACCCAAATTATCAAGAAAACAAAAAAAAAACAGAGAGAGAGAGAGTGGAATGTGAAATATATATTTAAAAGATAGAATACATTTGATTCATTTAAAAGCCAAATGAAAATGCACAAAGGACCGTTAAATTTCTTCTTACAAAATAAAGTACTTTAATCTTCAAACCATTTATAAACTCTAATAGAAAATTAAAATGAGACGGGTGCAAAATAAAAGTGCAAAATAGGAGCATATGGTTCATCTAAAAGTCATAAGAATTGCCAAAGAATAAAATTTGTCTGAATATCACTTAAATTGTATGAATGTTGCTTTTACCTCAAATTATCCAAATGCCACTTAAAATTTGCTACTACGCTACATCCTTAAAATGTACTTTTTCAATGTAAAGTTCAAGATATAATTGAACCGACTAAAATCTTTAAAACTCGATTGCAATTTTTTATCATAAAAGCACAAAATCCTATCCAATTAGAAAGAGCAGGCTTGAAGAGAGACTACTGAGCCTTGAGAGAGAGAAGAGAGAGAGAGAGAGAGAGAGAGAGAGAAGCAATCAAGGAATGAGGAATAGAATAGTATTATTGCCGGCTGCATGCCGATGGCATGATTGTCTAAAATGTAGCATAGACCTACCTTAGCCTAGAGGCTTTTAGAGAGTTTTTGAGATGCAATTGCATCTCCCTAAAGCATTCCAAAAAAATTTCTCAAGAATTTTGCAATTTTTGTTTTCCTTCACAAAATAAAAATCACGTGAAGAAACTTTGTCAAGACATCTTCACAATTTGGCCATGCATGTCCTTCGTGAATTTACCAAAAGAAAATAGCATAATAGAGTTTTATTCCTCACTTCGCATGTATTTGTTTTGTCACATGATTTGACCCCATGGCAACCTATTATAGAAACTAAACTGCTTTATCAAGAGAGAATAACAGGGAAGTCAACGTCATTGATTTATTCCTAATAAAAAGACTAAAAAGGAAAGTGCTAGCACGCAAGCTCCACTGCCGGCATCTTGGTAATGGATTGGCAAGTCGTCGACCCAAAGGTATTGTCGTAAACATCAATGGAACAACTCTACTTGCCAAAACAAGCCTACAAGATTCCCAAAATATACAAGTTTACATTAGAAAAGAAATATAATTATAATAAGCCATCATTGCAGAGTATAACGAGCCTAGATTGAGACTTGAAGAACAAGTCAATAAGTGGACCAATCACAAGTGAATACCAAGTGACATAGGCGCCAACTTCAAAGGATAGATAGGTCAACTCGCCTATTAGATGTAATCATGATCTAGAAGGAGCCATCCTCCCATTTTGAGGTTTGGCCATTCTCTCCTTTCCTCTCCCTTTCTCCATTCTCTTTCGCGCCCTCCTTACCAAGCCACCCTAGGAACCATGCGGTTACCAAATGAGCGTTTTGAAGTTAGGTCCAAAAAGTTGTAATTAGACTTTCCTAACTCTTTGATATGACAATATACTACATGTATCAATCTTAGCATCTTGTCAGCGTTGACTTGTATTGGCTCATATTTTTATTCTTGTTATGTTTGTTATTTGCTTGTTCTTGCATCAAGTAAGTTTATGGTCTCATATAAGTGTCGAGCACATCTGGATGTCGAGGAAGGGTCTTAGCAATTTGGACATGTGCTGAGGTGGGTGCACGACCCATACTTGATCTAGGGACAACATTAAGGTGTGTTGTTATTTGGGATAAGCATTAGGTCGATATTGAAGTTGGTGCGAACAATTCCAAGTAAAAGTTCATATTTGATTAAGGAATATGTGCCTTAGAAATCCTAAAATTTGTCATAAAAGTGTAATTGAGTCTTAAAATTTGCAAAATGTGCAATTAAGTCCTAAAACTTATCAAATTGATGTAATTGAATTATTATGTTAATATTGTTCAACTTGGCCAATAGAAAAGGCTAATATTGCTTTTTTCAATATATATATATATATACTTTCTCTCTCTTAAGTGGCAATGGCATGGCTAAAACATGAAACATTAAACTAAAACCATATCTATTTAGCCCAAATATGATTTTTAATACAAATTTATTTAAATTAAAATTAAAAATAAGCTAATAATAAAAAGAAAAAGAAGTTGAGGAAAAGGAACCAGGTGACATGGGCTTTGCAACCCTTGTCACTACTACCCCACCATTGTTGGGAAGGCTAAGATGGTGGGGGAATGGTTGGTGGGGGTTGCTAGGCCTCAGCTCTTGACCTGGACGAGAGTTGCAAACTTCCCTAGATTGGATGAGGTTAGTCTTCCCTTGCCCAATTCTAGCCAAGGACAACTAGTGGTAGCTGACCCCCCACCAACCATTCCCCGCCATTGCCAGGGCTTGTAATGGTGGGGTGGTGGTGACAAAGACTAACTTGATTTTGCATGGCTTACCAATAAAATTATTTGCTTTGAATTGAGGCCACCTATATAGGTCAAAGCTATGAATTTTACTAGTTCATGGAGCTTACAAAGTATTTCATGACCTTTCATATAGGGGTAAACACAACTTGTAATCAAGTTATAGCAAAGCAACTTTTCACTTAAATCTGATCTATGTGAATTTCCTACATTTCTTTGAGGAGTTGGATTTAGTTAACAATCCATTTTTTGCCCACGAACTTTTAGTTTGTTATTAAATCAGAATTTAATCTAAGAACAAGGAAAGAGAGCTGCAATAATTTATTTAGGGATAATACCATAAAAAATACTAGGCTAATACATCTATGACAAATTTATCACAAACTAATTTTTTTACCACAAAAATCCCCAAATTGGTGCATCCGTGATAAATTTACTCCATATGATCACAAAAAACTTAAACTGGTTCACTTGTGATAAATTTACTCCAAATTAATTTTTTGATCGCTAGAAGCCGCAAAATTGTACATTTGAGACAAATTGGATTAATACTTTAAAAATCACAAAATTGGTACAATTGTGACAAACAAAGAGTAAAATTCTAAACTAGTATATTAGTCAATTGTTACCTATAATTCAACTCAGTAATTTGATAGTAAAATTTAACAAAATTAATAGAGGGTAAAATTGTCACCAAATTTATCAAAGGTATACTAATTTGGGATTTTTATAGTTAAAAGATTAGTTTGTAGTAAATTTATCACATATGTATCAGTTTAAGATTTTATGTGATAATAACTCCATTTACTTATAATTGTAAAGATTATTGTCACCTATTGATCCCTAAAATAATTCAATTGAAATAACAACCTAAAAAGCAAATCGAGAAGTAAAATTGCGTTGACTTTTGGGTTGACTCTTATGGGTGGTTGGTCCAATATGTTGGTATTATTTTCTCAATAATGCGTTTACACAAGAAACTTATCAAATCAAGTTTTTTGATTGACTAGGTTTCAAGATTGAAGTTATCAATCAAGATTTGATTGCAAGTGATGCTAGGTTTGACTAACAAGCACATTAAGGATTAAGATCATACCTTCCACCATGATATGCACGACAATGAGAACTGCATCTTTTAGAAGGGTTTTGCTAGTATAACAGTTTTTGGGCTACTATGAGAATAAAGCTTACTGTGAGTTACAAATTCTTGAAGGAGTGGACTTTATAATGATTTATAATTATTTGTTATTTAATTTTATTATGATTTATAATAAACCATTATTATCATAGTAAATTAAAAACAGTCATCCAATTATTTCTTCCTTTAGAATGAGATGCACACCTTGACTTTAAGGAGCAAGCATCAAACCCTCAAAGGCATATTCCTCACCATCAATGATAGGCTCGTTGCCAGCTTCTATGCACAATCACAAACGAGAAATCTCAAGGATATTATCCAAAAAAAAAAAAAGTCCTAAAACCATTTCATTTATGCTAATTCTGTCCTTAACTTTTCAATTTGATCAATTTTTTTTTAATGATTTACTAATGTAGTCATTTTAGTCAATTTTATTATGAAATCGTTAAAATGACGTTGGCCATCTTACATGGCACAACTATTGTTGAGTTGAATAATTTTGAAATATTTTCAAAAATTTCTAAATTATTCAGTTATTCTTTTTCCTTTTCTTTTCCCACTATGACTAGTGAGGGTCCCTAAGGCTCGCTAGCTCTTGCCAAGGGTCGCGGTCCTTGCCCAAATCTAGGCAAGGCAACCTCATCCACCGTTGCTATAGCATTGCTCTTTTAGGTGAGAAAAGTATGACTGCCTAACTAGATTTTGGTTATATGAAGGACATGGCATGGATCTCATCTTATAAACACATTAATTGACTAGCCTTTAAAAGAGAATTTTCTAGGTGTTTCCTCTAGTCCCCCAAAACAATTAAGAAATCTCTTAAGATTACATTGAGCGAGATCCTATGGTTGTGTTGATGAATCATTAAAGAAAAGTTGTTGAACCCATTTGTAAGTGGTCTCTTGTCATCTTGATTGTTGGTTTTTTTTTTTTTTTTCATTCTATGTCTCTTGATTTTTTAAATGTCCAAATATAATTGTATTATGATTATCAAAAAGTTTCTTTCGAACTGACAACACACTCTCTCTTTTGTATATGAATAAAAGAGGACATTTAATGTATGTGAATGATAAACAATAAATATGTATGAAGAGAGATAAATGTTTAAAAATACAAAGTTGTTTAGGAAAGAAGTACAAATGATTATAAGTTAACTAAGATTTACGTTTAACTTTGAAAAATAAGAGTTATGGAATCACTTGACTATTTTCTTGATTATTTAAAGTAAGTTTTTGTCTATTTTATTAGACCTCATGATGGTTTATATGCCAAATCTTAAGAAAAAAGAGGCATTGCATGTAACATAAAATTTCTTTTAATTTTTTAATAATTTTCTGAGATTGTTCTTTTTTTCTTTTTTTTCTTCCTCTTTTCTTCTTCCTCCTCTAGCCAATGACCTTGCTAGCCTTGAGTACCCCTTGCTAGCCCTTGGCGAGGTCAAGCCTCACAATGGCCATCACCCTATTAGAGGAGGAAGAATAGTAAAAAGAAAAAAGAAAATGACGTAGTTGAGAAATTGTTTTTAGGAACATGAAATAACTATTTTTTACATCTTATTTCTGTTCCAAATTTATTCCTTGATCACTTTTCTATTTCTGAGAATAGAAAAATTTGTTGACATTACTAAACGAATTTATGTTCTTTTTCTATTCTAAAAACAAAATAAAGGAATTTTTGAGAAATAGAAATGTTACCAAATTGACCCTAACATAAATTTTAGAAACATTATTATCATCCTATTAATCATTCTCTCATGAAATCTTTTCTCTTATTGATTTTCGATTCAAGTCAGTAGATAATGTTGTTTTGATTATCTAGGAAGTCGTCTATCTTAATTGATACTCGCATTGTCTATTATAAAGCAACAATTGGACAAATAACGATGTGAAAGTAATTTGCATTTGAATAAATTAAGATCCATTACCCATAATAGATACAGTTTTCACATTCTTAAAACAATTTCTGAGCAAAAGAATATGTTTAATTATTGCACAAAATTTATATTTCTAGAATAGAAAAAGAATAGGAATGTATATTGTATGACCCTCAAATTATTTTATGACATAGAATTTCTTTTAATCTTTTAATAATTTTCTGAGGTAGTTCTTTTTTCTTTTCTTTTCTTCCTCTTTTCTTATTTCTCCTCTAGCCGATGACCTTGCAAGCCTTGGAGGCACCTTGCCAACCCTTGGCAAGGTCAAGCCTTGCCATGGCCATTGCACCATAAGAGGAGGAAGAAGAAAAAATAATAAGAAAATGACTTAGTTGAGAAATTGTTTCGGGAACAAGAAATAACTATTTTTTATATCTTAATTATGTTCCAAATCTTATTTTCGAGAATAGAAAAATTAACTAACATTACTAAAATAATTTCTATTCTTTTTCTGTTTTGGGAAACAAAAGAAAAGAAATTTTGAGAAATGGAAATGTTAATAAATGAATCTTTATTTTACCTAGCATAAACTTAAGAAACATTACTTTCATCCTAATCATTCTCTCATGAAACCTTTTCTCTTTTTGATTTTCAATTCCAGTCAATATATAATGCAGTTTCAATTATCTAGGAAGTTGTCTATCTTAATTGATACTCGCAATGTCTATTTAAAACAACAATTGGACAAATAATGACATGAAAGGAATTTGCATCTGAATAAATTAAGATCCAATACCCATAATAGATAAAGGTACAGTTTTCACATTGGAAGAGCTGAATTTTGTGCAACTTGATGTTGTAAAAATTGATATTACACGTTGGTTGAGAAATAGGTTAATTGGTAAGGAGAGCGTGGCGTTCAAAGAATTGAGCATGTTGAAAGAGAGATCTCAAGTTTTATAAATTATTCGAACATTCAAATATGATTTTTATGTCTTGTATCTACATTGTCAATAGTATCGAACGTTTGGTAAAGAATAAAAGTTAAATACTAAATGTTAGTTAAAATATCTTAAGGAATAGAAAATAAATTAATATCATTTTTCCTTTTCTTTTTAATAAGAAACAACTTCACCATATAAGTTAATTCCAAACTAATGCAATGCCCCATTAATTTATTAAAGTATTTAGTTAAACTGTTTATCTACAAGTCTATGATAATCACACATATTATCCACATTACTGTTCTTTTTTGTCTTGTCCGACTAATTTGTCAAAATATTTCAATATTATACGGTTGAAAGTAATTTGTAAAATTCAATTGAAATGAAATTTAATATTCTCATAAAATTTCATGAATTAGCATATTATATTGTAGTTTTAAATTTTAAAAAAAAAAAAAAAAGAAAAGAAAAAGAAAAAAAAAAAACTAGACCTAAGTTCCGAAGGACTTGACGAGTCCTACTTCGAGTCAAGTTCCAACATAGTCAAGCGGTGGTTATTATTTGAATATAATCTCATAGATTAAAGAAACGTATCTCCTTTTCCTTATTCAAAAAAACCCTCCATCTCTCTCTCTCTCTCTCTCTCTCTCTCTCTCTCTATGTGCAATCTCCTGCTCTCAGCAAGAACTAAGTTTCTGAGGGTCCTGTGCTTTCTCAAAAGGAGGATCAGGTTTCTTTTAGTTTTCCCACGTAATGCTTCCTAAATTCTGAAACTGGGTTCCGCATTTTCAGTACACGAGCTCTTGTTGGTCGTCGACGTTTTAAGCAACTTCTCTGGCATTGTGTTGTGGTCAAGCTTCCGGGACATTGAACAAACAGATCACATATTTTTCCTTTTGGGCTAGTTTCACTTGGGCGCTACATGTCCTTTTGCATGTTGGCAATTGATTTGATATTCGTTGTTATGAACATAATATCGGATGGATTGCAAAGTGCCGCAATTTCGATAAATTTACGAACTTTCCTGTTTTTGGGGTCTTGACTGATCTTTGCTGGTCTTCAACAGGTGAATTGATGATAATGTGTTGATAGACTGATATTCTTTTCTTGGCCTGTACCGTGACTAATCACTTGTGGTGTTTAGGGGGATTTCATTCATTGGCACAAAACTGTTTTAGTTTATATATGCTCGACAAGGAGGGAAGTCGGGGGTAAATAATTAGGAAGGAAGAACTTAAAAAGTAGTTCATTAGTTTTAAGGAAACAAGAACTTAAAAAGTAGTTCATTAGTTTTAAGGAAATCCCTGGGTAAAAAGAATATACAAGTTGTTGAACCATTTAGCAAATCCATGCATTTGTAGTTGATGGAATAGGCTCGTAGATGATAGTATGAGAAGCCTTTCCGTGTGAGACATATGGATTTTGCGCTTTGATTTCTTTTTTTTCTTTTTTTTGGTTCAACGCTTCGATTTCTTGAATACTAAGATTTTGGGCCCAAATGCACAGCTCAAGTTACCAAATTATAATGTGTAAGAGCCTCTTATCTTTGAAATTTCGGGCCTATTGGTTTCAGAGCAGGGCCTTGAATAGATCTGGGACATATTTATACATTTGCAGTTTCCTAATTTAGGTTGGTATCCCAAGATTGTACCCATTCCTCTTTTTTTTTTTGTGACCAAGGATCCGCCGGATATATATAGGTAGAAACACCACAAGAAGCCATGCTTGGAAGACGCCAGGACACTTAGGTGCCATAACTTCAAAAGCAGTGCACACACTTGCCGTGCTTTTTTTTTCAAGTGGGACACTTAAGTGCCACCTCCGGCGACCTCTGGCGGAAATCCACGTGCGATTTTTATTATTATTTTTTGCCTACGTGGCTCGCCATGGGAGCTCCAAATCAGCATAAAAATTAAAAAAAAATTAAAAAAATTAAAAATTTTAATTTTAAAAAAATATAAAAATTTTAATTTTAAAAATTTTAAATTTTAATTTTAAAAAATTTTAAAATTCTTTTTAAAAAGAAAATTTTAAAAATTTTAAAAAAAAAAAAAAATTTAAAAATTTTAAAAAATTTTAAAAATTTTAATAAATTTTAATAAATTTTAAAAAATAAGAAAATTTTAAAATTAAAAAAAAATTCTAAAAATTTTAATTTTAAAAATTTTAATTTTAAAAATTTTAAAAAAATTAAAAAATAAGAAAATTTTAAAATTTTTAATTTTAAAAAATTTAAAAAAAATTTAAAAAAATAAGAAAATTTTAAAATTTTAATTTTAAAAAATTAAAAAAAAAAAAAATTAAAAAATAAGAAAATTTTAAAATTTTTAATTTTAAAAAATTAAAAAAAATTAAAAAATAAGAAAATTTTAAAATTTTTAATTTTAAAAATTAAAAAATTTAAAAAAATAAGAAAATTTAAAAATTTTTAAAAAAATAATAAATTTTTAAAAATTTTAAAAATTAAAAAAAAAAAAGGGGGGAGGCGGCGGCGGCGGAGGTGGCGGCGGTGAGGGAGCCGGCGGCGGCGGCAAGGGAGCCGCCCCGTTCGGCCTCCCACCCCCCTTTTTATAAATTTTTTAATTTTTCTTAATTTTAAAAAAAATTTAAAATTTTCTTAATTTAAAAAAAAAAAAAATTTAAAATTTTCTTAATTTTTTAAAAAAATTTTAAAATTTTCTTAATTTTAAAATTTTTAAAATTTTTTAAAATTTTCTTAATTTTTAAAAAATTTTAAATTTTCTTATTTTTAAAATTTTCTTAATTCTTAAAAAATTTTAAATTTTCTTATTTTTTAAAATTTTTAAAATTTTAAATTTTTCTTAATTTTTAAATTTTTTAAATTTTCTTAATTTTTAAATTTTTTTAAATTTTCTTAATTTTTATAATTTTTCTTAATTTTTAAAATTTTTCTTTATTTTTTTAAAATTTTAAAATTTTTCTTATTTTTTTTTAAATTTTTTGAATATTTTAAATCTAATTTAATTAATTTATATTTTATTATTTACACGTACACGCGAAACGACGTCGTTTTTGCATTTTCTCCGCCACGTCGGCGTGCAAAACGACGCCGTTTTGGACCGAGCTCGCCGGAAAATCGCCACGTCAGCCATTTGGCCGGATTTTTTGGGAGTGGCACTTAAGTGTCCCATTTTACTCCGATGATGGCACTTAAGTGTGTACCATTTTAAAGTTATGGCGGCTTAAGTGTCGGCGTCTTGAGTTATGGCAAGACCATTTCAGGTGTCCCGCACTCGATATATATAGTACCCATTTTTGCGATTGAGTAATGCTAGATTTACGAAAATTGGTCTTCTAGATAAAAAAAAATTCATTAGAGAATGTTGTACTAACGTGATAAATTGTAAATAGACAATGAAATAAGTCGGACCTACTCGACATTCAATAATAGCCTGTCACATCAATGAATATATAAAATTTTGTTGACCCCTCTTTTTGGTGTCGTGGTTTTTCTACTTCCTTTTTGGTTGAAGCACTCCTCAACACAATACCCTGGCTGTATTGCCCTTCATGAATCCCACTTTTCAGCATCCATCTTCCACCATCGTTCTAAGAAAGTGTCGTTTCATTTTTTTATTTGGCCGTGTCCCTTTTTAATTAGATTTTTATTTTTATTTTTTTATGGGTCCTATCTTCTAGGATCCTCTCAATAAATAACTTTTCACCTCTTAAGATAAGTTTTTCAAATTATGAAGTCTCTAGTGTCATTATTGCAAAGTTTTGAATTCCTTTAACTTCCTTTCTTTGGTGGCATTTTTTGCTCTAGATAGAGTTGAATATGTGCACTAGATAGAAGGTTTGTCACAATAATTTTATTCACTTGAGCCACAATTCTTATACGATGATCTACTTGCTATTGTTTCTCTTCGCTTTCAAACAATCCACACATTGCATTTCGAGACTATAAAAACCTAGTTGATCTATGAGTTATTGAAACATTCTGTCAAGAAAATGATGGACTTTTCCTCAATTCCCATGCACAAGCAAGTGGACTATTAGAATGCACGTGTAAATGAGTTATATTAGAGAAATTGCACATTGGAGAACTCATATGGTGTTGAGCAGTTAATATCTCCTAGTTGACCTATAATACACTAACTTAAGCTTTTGAGTGAAGATGAGTCTAACTAGATATATTAACGGGCTCGAATTTAGATTATCTTTTGACAATTTTGCTAGGTGAAGGTATCAAACTTTTGTTGCGCGCTCCCAGCAAATGTTATCAAAGCCAATGGTTGCGGTGTCCGAGCAGGTAGGACATTGTGGTCTAGCAACACAAGCTCGTGAGTATGAAGTTGGGCCAGAAAGATACCTAAATTAAGGGGGAGCATACCTAATACTAAACTCACACATAAGCGGAAGATTGTTAGGATGCACGTGTGAGTGAGTTATGTTAGAGAAATCCCACTTGGCCCATAACTCAAAGCTTTTGAGTGAAGATGGGTCCAACTGAATATTGACAAGACAGGCTCGGATTTAGACTCTCTATTGACAATCTCCTTAGGTGAAGGTATTGAACTTCTACTGTGCGCTCCTAACATGGACTTCTTGGTTTTGGACATAAGGTTGTTGAGGCACAACCAACAATTTTGGTTTATGAGTTGGTGTTTGTTCTCAAAGTAAAAAGTCCAACATGGACTCGTTCAACATCCTCAAAGAAAGGAAAATAGATTATAAAAAAAAAAAGGAAAGTTGACCACATGCTTTTCAAACTTTCATTTATGTGTTGAAGTTTGCTTCAGAAACGGTTATCTTCATCTTGTTTGAGATAGAAATATATAGGGGCGCAAGAAAGAAAACAGTTGTTGATATGAGCATTAAAGTGTGGTTGTTCTAGCGAGTGCTTGGTGGATTTTTGTTCCCACAATTACACCAAGAAGATTTAGTGTTGAAGCCAAATTAAATCTTGCGAGTTCAAGATTTGTTAATTCTTTCATGAGATTGAGAGATTATTTCATGAGAAATTATAAGGCTAAACGCTACATGCGTTATTGGATTTAATTACACTTTGGGAAATACTAAGAATGTTTGAATGACTCAAGTGTGTAATCTCCGTTGTATGATTGGTCTATAATAAAATTCGTTGCTATTCTGTTCGTGGACATAAGTCATTATGACTGAATCGCGTAAATCTGATATCCAATTTATTTTTTGATCTATCTATTTGATTGTTTGATCGCTCACTTTCCACAACAGTCTACATGGGCTACATCTCTTTATTTTATTAACTTGAAGCCCGTCTGCTTCAAGGAGAGAAAACAAATTGCAGCATCCTCCCTTTATAGCTTGTAAATTCAATACTTGACATCAAACATGATAAGATTGCATGAGCAATAGATGGTTACCAATGCAGTATAACATTTACCTCTTGCCATGAGAGATTTGACTCTTGCTCAGAAGCTTGGACCTCAACACACTCACCAGGACATATGACATCTTAAAACTATATTCATTTGGTAGCAAAAATCCTTGGTCAAATTATTGTTAGCATCACTTTACAAAATCGAGTTTGTGTGAGATTACCAATGTGGTTATGCTCTTGTCTAATAGTGATCCTTTAACTAAACTAGTTTGACCTACAAGATTTTCTAATGTTCTATATTATTCTAAAGGATGTGATATGACATTGTCAATTATGCCAAGCCAATGTGGCAAGGAATTGGGGAAATCTGCGGAGTGGGCAATACATTTTAATTTTACTAGCAATACTACTCTTTCATGCTCTTTTTGATAGATAAAACTTTAATGAATGAACTCAAAGGTATTGATAGTAAATTGTACAAAATTGTCCTACATTTCTAATGAAGTTTTGTGTTTTGACAGTACGGGTCATATTGTCCCAAAAAGATATCTAAATGGATCACTAATCCAAGACCAAAATAGTGTTGGGAGGACTCTACTGACCAAACAAAACTATGAAATTGTCAACCAAGTCATTTCTTTTTTTCTTTTATAAAAATCTAAAGAATTCTACTTACTTTATACATTGTACAATACTTAAGTCATTGACTCAAATATTGGCTAAGATTAAGAAAAAAAAAAGTTTGACCTTTTCTTCTAATAAAAGTTTTGAATGATTTCATCAACATTAGTGCTCTCTATCGTAGAAAACATTTTAATTATCCATTTTGAAACTCTTTTGTAATAAATTAATGTAGTAGTAAAAAGAATACCATGCTACATTTAAAATTCAGATAATTTAGCTTTAACCATATGAATGGTCCCACATTATTGGTTAATAGAGAATCAAGTGGATTTACCAATAAATCACGAAATTTATGGCTCTTAAATGTTATTTCTTAATTAATTAACTTATTTTATTCAAAAGTAGTTCACGGGGTCACGTATTTGTTACTTTTTTTTTTGGGTAAAGGTAAGAATATATTAAGCTAAAAACCAAACTATACAAGAGGGTTCGGCACCAAAAACTTACACTCATAAAGATAATAAGTCAGAATGAGTGGAAGGGAGCCAAAGAAAACAACGAAGACTGCAAAACAAGCGGACCTAACCAACAAAAGCAAAACAACCAAAACAAAAGCCCAAAACACCTAGCAAGAATGGTAGATGGCAGCAAGAGGGTCGGGGCAACACGGGGAGCAAGCAATCGCCGATTGCACCCTCCAAAGACAAAAACAAACCAACCCACCGCCAAAAGGGGAAGCCTCGAAGGAGTCACAATGGCTAGAACCCACCTACGTAGGCTCAAAAGTAGAAGTATCAAATCCCCAACATCTTTGAAGTCTTATGTTCCTGTACGAGTTGGGCACATGCTTGTAAGTCAGAGCTTTGTCCTTGACGACCTTAATAAGATGGTTCTTTAACGCCGAAATAACCACAGCTTCACCATGGAAGATGACATCATTTCTTTTCTTCCAAATAATATGGCATAAAGCCCCAAAAGAAAACCAAGCCAAGGAATGGAAGAACTCCTTTCCCGAGAGGTCTTCATAAGCCAAAGAAGGTTGTCCATCCATGACCTATTTTGCCACGGAATGTTACATCTTGTAGCCCAAAAAAGTGCAAGTGCCGCTGAAGTATGACATTCAAAGAACAGATGATCTATAGAATAAGGCTTATCATTACAAAAAGCACAACAAGTGTAGTAGATTCTACCATGAGACAAGAGGCAAGCTTGGGTAGGTAAACGATTTTTAGTAATAAGCTAATGATGGAATTGATACCTAGGAGCAATAGCGCTGTTCCAAACAAAGGAGGCCCAAGGAATTCGGCTCCCCTTTCTCCTCAAAATTTGCCAAGCCGATGCAATCAAAAAAACACCGGAGAAATCACCTTTCCAAGAAAACCGATCCCGACTCGAGAAGAGAGCTGGATAGGCTATACCCCAGCAATCCAAAAGGGATCTGATACTACGACCCAACGAATGGAAGAGGTCAGTGACAATCGAATATTTGAGGAGACCAGAGGCATCAATAAGAGATTGTGGGAATAAATCAGCCAGAGGACTGATTGGAAGCCAGTGATCGAACCATAAGGACACCGACAATTCATTACCAATTTTCCAAACAAAGGACAATCGAAATTCCTTCCTTAATTGCATGATCTTTTTCCACGCCCAAGAGCAGACAAAAGGGGTAGATGAAACCCAAAAATTCTCCTTCTTTAAGAAATTTGAATGGATCCACCTGCACCAAAGAGATTCCTCATCCATGAAAATGATCCAAATATATTTAAGCATCGCAGCCTTATTGCATTCTTTAAGTCTCCAAATACCAAGACCACCCTCATCATTGGGGAGACAGACATCCTCCCACGCTACTTTAGCCCCTCCAGAGCCAAGGGAAGAACCCTTCCACAAAAACTATCTCAATATCCTCTCAATACCATCCAAAACCGAGGCTGGTAAAAAAAAACACTGGCCCAAAATGCTGAATAGCATGGAGGACTGATCTGATCAACTGAAGTCTGCTTGTAAAGGAGAGAAACCGCTGGGTCCAAGATTAGACCCTGATAGTAATACAGTCAATTTTACTATTCTTTTTATTTATCACTATTTTGCATATATATGATCTACATGGACGAATTTGTTAGGTCGATAATTGAATAGCATAGATAGAAATATTAGTAATTCATTTATGTAAAAGTAAAAGTTCATACCATTTTTAATTCCTATATATATATTTATAATTATTTTATTTTTTCCATATATAATCTATATATACTTCTTCTTATTACTATTATTTTCCTTATTAAATAAAATAGTAATAGAAAATATTTATTAGGGGTAAGCATTATATAAATTAAATGGGCCAAGCAAGAGTTTTAGAAAAATAATCTTGTCATGACCTAACCCTTTCTGAGTAGTGAATAAGAATTAGGTTTAAGGGGCATCAGTCAACTTCAGGCCAACGGTCTTCCATTAACTCAGGCTCTCCCGGGCTCGTATATTGCATGACATCAAGCGTTTAAAATTTTAAATCATTTAAGCCTATGCAAATTTTGACTAAGGGGTTGCCACTAACCTTGTCAATCTAGCATTTCTGGGATCAACTAAAATCCTAGTAAAATAGAGGAGGTTATTTTACTATATATGCAATTGAAGATTTTAGATTCAGGAACATGATTACGTTTTCCCTAAGGCTAATGTCATTTCGGTACCTGACTTGCTCATGTGCTAATTAACGCCTAGCCAATCTAAAAGAAATTCAAGGTTCATCATAACCATTCTAGAGCAAGAAAGTAACACCTTAAATATTGAAACGTGCAATCAATTATAATTGTAAAGAAAAAGCACACAAGCATCCTAATATCGTCCTTAAAAATAATAAAGAAAATTTAAAACAAAGAACCCTATTGTAAAGCCCTAAAAGGCTTATCTAATTTTTGGGATTCAATTTTTAAGGGTTTCTAATCTTTTTGAATGTTTATGATTTTTTAGAATTTTCTTTTATTTTCCAGATTTTTGGATTATTTAATAATTTTTGAAATTCTATTTTTTATTGATTTCCGAATTTTATAAATTTTTATTATTTCCTAAAATTTTCAAAAAATTTATCATTTTTAAAATTTTTATTTTTAAAATATTTTTGAATTTTTGAATTATTATTATTGTTATTATAATATTGGGCAACGGGTTTGGACAAGATATACCCGATCCAACCTGTTGACCCGACTTGTCGACCCATATTCAACGGAACAAAAAGTCGAATTTTTTATTTGTATTTTTTATATATTTTAATGAATTTTCAGTGGTCACCCTCTTCGAAAACTAACGAGCGTCTCTCCTCCTTATGTTATGCAAACAGGATCCTCTTCAGGCGAGCATCCTTCCCGCGAAGCTGTTCTTTGGTGACCAGCTCCTATCTCCGACTCTCTCTCTCTCTCTCTCTCTCTCTCTCTCTCTCTATCTCTGCGATCTCTCTCTTTCTCTTTTTTTTTTTTTTTTTGGTGTAAAAACGAACAACTATATCTCTATTTTTTTTTTTCTCCTTTTTCTCCTTTTTGCCAAAACCATCGAGCCTTCTTTCTGTTATTTTTCTCGCACACCAGCTTGCACGGTTCGGTTCTAAAAGGCACTGACTCAGCTCTCGTCACAGCTTTGTCGCGCCCTCTTCGCTCACCGAGGCACGCTTGGCCTTTCTTCCTTCCCTGCGTGACCCACGCCGTGTGAGGGAAGAGAGAGACGCTGGGGCTGGCCTTTCTTTTGTTTGGTTCTATCATGGACCAAGGAAATACAAAAGGAGATGGGCTAAAGAAGAAATAAAGAAAGCCATCTTAAAAAATGAGTTAATCGTGACCCTCCATGGACTTGCCTATATAAGCTGCAGCTAAAGTTGTAAAAATAAGAGCTCCAATACCTCTTGTAAATACTCCAAGGAACATGACAGGTATAGGAGCCACTAAATGTACTAAAGAAATAATAAAAAACAACTACCAATTCATTGGCTAATATATTTTCAATAAGTCTAAAAGTAAATGATAAAGGTTTTGTGAAAAAGATTGGAGTTTGTTGAATGTATTTATTGAAATAACTTCATTGTTTTTTTTTTTTTTGGCAAGATTTGCATAAAAATACACCACTAACATGAGTAAAGTTAAAGCAATGGTAGTATCTATATCATTCGTTGGTGCAGCCCCATGAGGTAACACTAAGATTTTTTTACAGTAGAAGAGCACTTGATCAATTCAAAACAAAAATAAATAGAAACATGGTTCTAATAAAAGTTAACCATGGACCGTATTCGTCTCTAATTTGAGTCTTGTTAATGTCTCAAATGAATTCAATGACATATTCAAAAAAATTCTAACTATCTTTCTGAATGGTTTGTGGATTCCAAACATCCATACTAGCTGAACCTAATAACATAGCAATTATAACCCAAGATGTAATAAGGACTTGGCCATGAACTTGAAATCCTCCTATTTGCCAACAGAAATGTTGGCCTAATTTTACACCTGATATATCGTAGTATCATTTCAGGGCGTTGCTAGAACATGATAAAACATTCATATTGCCCTATGATAGAAATACAACTTTCAAGGGAATTATTTTGATTCAACCATCTCTTTTTCGACTTGCTTAGTTGAATTCTACTTTGGATGCGACTAATCACATGATATCTAGAGTCATTTGGATCTCTTTTATACCATTCAAGAGTAGCAATCGATTCAAAAAATTTATGAAGTTCAAAAAATAATTTATTGATCTTATTATTACTCAAGAAGCGAATCATTTGCTGTAATCAAATTGCAAGATCTAGGTTGCAACTTAAATTGATTAAACAAATTGTTGGAATTCCCAAAGTGATATAGTTTCGAAGAGCCATATATTCTTCTTGTTGATCAACAATAATTACAATATGTTCGAAAGCCTATTTGGAATATTCCGAAGATTGCTCATCAAGATTACATAATAGGAAGCGAGTCTTATTATGGTAGGACATTGAAAAGGAAGAAATATAAATAATAATTAGTCCTATTTCTGAAGAATACTAGGATATAATTCTAGTGACTACCTAAATTAGAGGAATTCAATAAATCAGGAAAGCTTCTAATTTGGAGGTGATTACCAATTGGGCAAGATTCCTAATTTGGGTAGAGGTCTACCACTATTAATAGAAGGATTGGATGGAGATTTAAAGAGCACTAGAAAACATTCCAAAAAGATCACAAGAGCCTTTAGTAATGTGAGTAAACATGAGAATTCTTGAGAATTTTTAAGAGATGTGTTTTGTGGCATTTGTGAGGATTTATTATAAGAGAAACACCATTTGAGTGTTAATTGTAATCCTTCAATTACAATGGAGAGTTCCTGATTAGCGTCCCGTGGTTTTTCCCATCGTGAGTTTTCCATGTAAAATTTTTTCTAATGTATTGTTCTTATTTTCTCTCATCTACTGTATTATTTACATTTCACATATTGCGCAATTTTGATAATTAGAATTCCCCTACGATTGATTGTAATTTGACTTAATTTACAACAAGTAGAGCTATAACAAAAATGAAAAACAACCATGACCTTATTGTTGCGATGTAGCTTCAAGGGGCCGCCTTTAGGGAAATGGGTTTAGAGGTACTTGCTAGTGTAGACTATCCTTAAGTTCATACTCCGAGCGACATTAGTTTTTCTAATGTATGTGTTTAAAAAGAGTCACATAATAGCCATTGTTTAAGGTCAGCTAGGAACCCTAATCAAGACACAAGACTATTGTCATGATACATGCACAACAAGGTATTTCAGAATCGGGGATTTGATTACCTTAGTTATTTAACTAGAGCCCTATTGGTACCTAAACTTGATTATTTGTTAACTGAAGTGTCATAGCCGACAATTAAAGATTTCAAGGTCCATACTAATCTATCTAAGAAAACAACAATCGTTATATTGAAATTGGGCAATCAAGTATTATCTAATTGAAAAGTGCAAGTATCAACCTAATAGTGCCTCTAAAAAGAAAAGGCATCCAAAAATCCTATGATAAAGCCCTTAAAGACTTATCCAATTGGATTTCAATTTTTTAAGGATTTTCCACATTTAAAGAAAAATTACTCCTAAAGTTGATTTGTAAACTTTCTCTAAATTTTTTAATTTTGGGAAATTTTTAATTTTTTAATTTTTAATTTTTTTTAAAATATCTCTAATTCTGGAAAATGGACTCTGGACCGAGTGGATGTGTCTGACCGGATTTCTAATTTTTTAATATTTTCTAAGTTTGGTCGTCCGAATTTTTAATCGGGATAGGACTGGATAGGATATGATATGAAATCCTATGATTTTTTTATATCCCGTCCATTTGTTTGGTGAATTATAATATTAAAGTCGGATGTGTTCACATCATATCATGTACATTTTTTTTTTTTAATATAAACAGCATATCATTATAAATGAACTAAATGTTCATAAACAGATATAGTGAAAATCTCTCGTAACATTATTACTTAATTTATTTTTATTTTATTTTTCCTCTTTTTATATTATTTTCATTATTATTTCTTTTTTCCCCTTTCATCATTCTTTAATAAAATTTTATCAAATAGTAAATTGTACTAACATACCAAAAATACAAAAATACCTAAAATAAATAATATATAAATATTTAATTTATAGATTGAATATTTAATATAAGATAGAATTAAAGTTGAATATATAAATTAAAATAATATTAATTAAAAATAAATTTTTATTTCTTATTTCTTATTTCTTAAACTAGAATTCAAATATTATTTATATTAAAATATAATTTCAATTTTGTTAATTTAATAAGTTTGTTATTTAAGAAAAATAACTTTCATATTATGAATATTACAAATCCTATCCACATTTATCCCACCTCCCACATGGGATAATTTTATCCTGTCTATATTTCCCTTATATCCGACTTTATCCCGTCTTGGCGAGCACCAAACATAGGATAGGATAAATCATATCATATCCCGAATTTTATCACGATTGCCAAACGCATTAAAGGTCCTAGTTGGGTCTAGAATTCGGATGGCCCCTGGGCCTAATCTAAGTATAACCAACTTATATTTCATCTGCTAAGCCCACAATTCCATAACTTTAAGCCCATGACACCTAACCCATATCTAATCCTGAATCAGCCCATGGATTTTTCGTTTCCTCTCTGTTTAATTACTCTTTTTCTGTTTCTTTTGTTTCCCTTTTTATTGTCTATTTTCTATTTTTTTTTTTCTTTTTTTCTATTTTTTTTGCTCTATATTTTCTATATTTTCTTTATTTCTTTTTCTCTTCCCTACACGTGGTCTTCTTCCGTGTGAAGCCGTCTCTTCTTCAGGACATCGTCCCCTTGCCGACATCCTCGCCCAAAGCACCAATAATCCGAGGAATCCTCATCGACGCTCAAGCCATTGCCGGGCTGCAATCCAGCGCCACGGGCCAGCTGCTGGCCGGTGGTTTCTAGTATTGTAGGATCAACTACAATTCATCCCTAAGTTTGTTTTTAACTTTTCTCTTTCAACACAATCTAACACACGACTTTATAATTTGGATTGCTTTTTTTCTTCGAGTTTTATGCATTATTGAAATGAAATGAATTTATCAAATTAAACAATGATTGATACTAACAAATGGTGGATTAATATTTTTAGTGTAAATTCATTCTAGAATCTTTAACTATTATTTATTTATTTGTGAATTTGAATCAACTTAAATTGATTAAAATAATCATAAAAATAGTAATTTATATAAAAACATACATTTAATATGCAACGTATTAGAATTCTTATTTTTTTAGAACAATGTATCGACATATTGTGTCGTGTCGTATCCTGTGTTGCGTATCGCGTGTCGGTATTAATGTTGTTGCTACTTTGTTTGTATTATGAAATTGGATGGCTAGCATTATTCATGCCAATTTCTCAATTATTGGTAAACAAAAAGAAATTATCATTCCCACAATTGGCATCGTCTAGGCTCGTGCCTATAGACTCTTGTTACTTTGTTTTCGGAGAATACCATGGTACGTTTTTTAGGAAAAGTGTCCAAAAAGTCTTGAACCATTTACATTTGTATCAATTTAGTCATAAACATTTTATTGATGTTAATTTAGTCATAAATATTTTCACTTTATACCAATTCAATTCTCTCTGACTAACTTTAGCTAGATTTTGTTGACTGGGTGCTAATTGGCTAACATGGCACGATCAATGTTAACGTGGATAATTTTCAATAATATTTTAATAGTTTTTCTCTTTTTTGATTTTTATTTTATTTTTTCCTTTTCCTTTTCTTTTTCTTTTTTTTTTTCCTTCTCCTCCTCCTTCCTTCAATTGGTCACCAGACCTCGACCTTAACCGCCTCTAGTGAGTCTCATGGCTAGAGGTGTCAAGAACCGAATCAAAAACTGAACCGAATTGAATCGAAAAATTCGGTTTTTTCAGTTCGGTTCATATTCAGTTCAGTTCTCATTAAAAACCAAAAAAAAAATTATTAGTTTGATTTTTATTGGTTAATCGAACTAAACCGAACTGAAAAACTGATAAAATAAAACCATTAACCAAACACATTCGGCAGCTGCAAAAGACTTCTCCAGTTTACTCTCTACCAAACATGGAGCTCAAAGCAAAGTCCCCGATGAAAACTCAGGTAAAAGAAAATTCGCAAATCCTCTTCTAATTCCAATAATATACCTTAAGTCTTTATTTTCTTCTAAACTCGAGTCTCTTGAAGTTTCATCACGTTCCAAAAAATGTTTATTAATAATAATAATAATAATCAAAAAAATGAGAAAAGAGGTTTCATTTTCTTGGTTTTCTTCAGTCGCAGGGGATGAACAGGGTAACAGTTTGGGTAGTCATAGTGGCCTTCGTGGTGATTGCGGGCGGAGCCGAAGGCAGGATCGTGAAGACTTTCAACACCTTCGAGTACAGCGCCATGTGCTGCAGGGCTCACAGCGCCTCGGTGAGCCCTGCAGCTCATAGTGGCCTTCGTGGTGATTGTAGGGGGAGCCGAAGGAGATGGGTTTCTTTGTTGGACAGACTGTCTTTTTTTTTTTTTGATTGGTATCTATTACATGCTGTTTGGTGTCATTGAGAGGAACAAGACACTCATATAAAAGAACGGCATCCGAAGAAAATGGCTTCTTTTCTTTCATTTTTTGGCTGGACGGAGAAAACAAAAAAAGTGATCTATTTGGGGTTGGTGCAATGCTTTTGGACAGCATGCGCAAGGCAGTAAGAATTAGCTATGATACATGTAATTGTGTTTCTCGAAAGCAAAAAGAGGACTGTGTCCGTAGGTTTTCTTTGATAAGCTTTCATCAAATGCTTGAAGGACATAAATGATTGGCCGTTGTTCGATCCTTTGCCGTCATACGGCCATGGGAGGGAAGCACCGGGAGGGAGGTATATGAGCTTCATCTAGCCAAAAAATGAAAGAAAAGAACCGAAAAGAAAAACAGAAGAAACCAAAAGCCGAAAACCAAAAACCGAACCGAACTGAACTGAACAAAAATTTCGGTTCGGTTCAGGTCTCATTTGGTTTGGTTCATAAGATTTTTCTAACGGTTCAATTCGGTTTGATTTTTCAAAAAAACTAAACCGAACCGTTAACACCCCTACCCACAGCCACTAGCGAGACTCAAGCCCTCGCTAGAGGCCACAAGGGCTGCCCACCCATGGTTGGAAAGGGCTAGCCTCGCTAGAGGTTGGGCGAGGCTTGAGCCTCACTAGATCCAGTGAGGGCAAGCCTCTCATGAGGCCGCGATGGCCTCAAGCCAACCTCATCAGATTTGGTGAGTTTGAGCCTCGCCGCCCAGCACAAGCAGCCCTTGGGGCCTCTAGCGACAGCTCAAGCCTCGCTAGTGGCTGTGAGGATAGCTAGAGGCTAGGGAGGTCAAGAAGGTCTAATTAGAGAAAGGAAGAGGAGAAGGAAAAGAGAAAAATAAAAAGAATAAAATATTAAAAAATATTAAAATATCATTACAAGTTATCTACGTCAGCACCGATTGTGTCATACTAATTGATCGGCAACTAGTTAGCAAAATCTAGCCATAATTAGTCGGAATAACTGAATTGGTACCAAATCAAAATGTTTATGACTAAATAAACTAAATTGACACCAAATAACAGATTTAGGATTAAGTTGGCATAACTATCAAAGGTTTAAGACTTGTTTTGATATTTTTCCCTACATTTTTGTTCCTACATGACAACCTTTATGGGATAATTTGTTGCTTTAGAATTTTTTGGACAAAATTCTTTACTACATTCATATGTGAATTCTCTCTTTTGTTTTGTTGTTATCTCCTGTTGGTGCTCTCTCCCTTATTCTTCACCCTCTCCTTAAATCTCCTTAAATCTCCTTAACGGGTGAAATATTATTTGTTCTGTTCAAATGTTAAAGAGGGCAAAACCTTTACCAATGCCGACTCAATGAATAGGGTCACGTTTCGCATGATCACAAAGAATCGCTATACATTTGAGAATCTCAAGTATCAATTTGACTCTCTTTTTTCAATATTCGAGAGTCTTTAGTTTTCACTGCATATGAATTTGGATTGTCGAAGCCAACTTGCCCTGTTCCTTGTTGATGAGTAATCTTGAGTTCATTTGCTGATGATTCTGGTTGACAGAAACTTACTAGGTGTAATAATTGAACTTTCTGTGTGTGTGTGTGAAGCGGCAGCATTATTGAGTCAATTAATGGAGCTTTATATCTAAACATATCATTGTGATATTGGATATTGAATATTTTAACATTAGTTGCATATTGCATTCTAGGGAAGTACCCTGAGGGTGCTTAAAGTTTTTCTACAAAAGGGTGGGAATATGTTGTGGCATAGAGAACGGCAAATCTACTTGATGCTTCTCTGAATGAATCTTTGCATTTCAAGCAATAAGAATTTGAGAAGTCCGCTGCAGGAAAAATTTCAGGTTAACAGGAGCAAAATTTCTTGTCCATATGCTAGCATTACGCTAGTAATGCAGCTCATTACAGAGTGCGATAGATGATCTTTCTGGGATTGTATGTCACCTTGATGATGCAACTGAATTAAGCACCTTTCTATGCGTTGAGATGAGACAATAATGTCGTGTCATCCCTTTTCATTTTCTTTTCTCCATTTTAAGTCGGACGATATCAGTGTTCGGAAGATGAGTCGAGTTCTTTGTTGCTAAATTTTTTGGAGTCTCCTGAAGCATTTACTTTTGTTGCTCAAAGGAACATCCAATTCTAGATTTAATGAAGCTCATGTAAATCAAACTTACGAAAGACCATTTTCATTCTAGCCTTCGCAACAAAACTAAAGAGAAGAGAGAATTCATATGTGAATTCTAAAGAGAGAATTCACATATGAATGTAGTAGAGAAATTTGTCTGAAAAGTTCTAAAGCAACAAATTATTACATGAAAATTGTCTTGTAGGAAAAAAATGTACCATAGTATTCTCTAAAAACAAAGTAACAAGAGTCTGTAGGCCAATCTAGATGCAACCAGGAGCCTAGACGATGCCATTGGTGGGAATGAGAAATTCTTTTTGACCAATAATTGAGAAATTGGCATGAATAATGCTAGCCATCCAGTTTGATGATAGAGAAGCACCTGAATCAAATAGATAGAATATCTTCCACTCATAGGCGACATGCTCAGTATCTTGGAAGGTTCCAATTCTCCATTTGACAAAGGGTGGGCTAGAAGCGCATTATTCTGCAAGAAAAATTAGAAAAAGAGTATAGAAACCACATTTATACCTTTCTCTGGAAAATTTATACAGCAAAATGCACTGACAAACCACCGAGCTTTTCCTGCATGGATGTGTGCTTAGATTTGGGCTGGAGTGCTGGTGATTTTCCCATAACAGGCCAAACAATTTCTTACCTTCAGATTGAAAAATAACTGCCTCAACTTCTTATTATATTTCTGAAAATTTGACGAAAGGGTTTGATGTGAAGCCTTCTCAAGGGCAGTTACTGCTGGCACCTTGACCAAATTAAAGGATGCTCACCCACTTCCCAAGTGAAAATAAATGTATTTAAAAATAAAATAAAATTGTCATCCATGCCTTCACTTTCTGTTCTCAACAATTAGTTCCATTTTCATCATTAGTTCCTTCAGAAGTGCACACATACTGTACAACCTGAAGAAGCCTCTCTAACCATTTATCAAAACCGCTTTCTCCAGTTAGTTCGTTAAACCTGACTAAAATGGCATAGTATTTAGAGGCATTACCTGTAGAACTTCCTGGTGTTTCAGCTTTAAAGCGTTGATCTGATTTGGCTGTTGAATCTTCCCCTCTAGAGACATCCAAATGTGACACATTCCTTCCTTGTAAGCTCCTTTTTCTCTTCAACTGATCTTCTTGGTTAGCATGAGCATTCTTTGTATCGATATCTGGGATATCTCCCAAGCATTTTGAGGTTTTCTGAAGGAAAAGATCTATCTCACGTTGTTTGTTGACTTCATAATCATCATCGGTCAACTTGAATAACTTCTTTTCATAAGTGTCATAAACCTTCTGCACTATGAAACCAGGATTTTGTTTTCGATTAGGGAGTTGCTTGTGAATTGAAACGTAGTGTACCACACACTTGTGCATCACAGATTCCGCAGAAATCTCGTCTCGATGGAAACTATAAAAGAGCTCTCTATTGTCATGGGATTGCCAACTCCCACTTTCCTTTTTCTTTGTTTCTTCAGGTCTGTAGAACCATTGTCCTATAACCATCATCCTTCCATTATTGGTTTGTGCAATATCCTATATAACCATATGATGAGTGTTTAATTAAATACTGCTCGACAAAACATAATAGCAACAAAGGGTACAAACTCTTCTACAACGGTTAAAAAAAAAACAAAGTTTTTATAAATAATAAAGAGAGAAGACAAAATTCAAGTAACCAAAAAAAAAAAGAAAAAAAACCATAAAGCAGAAACATTCGCCCAATAAGAAGACCAATGCTCATGTAACAAAAGTCTGTTTAGATGGAGTTGACTAATAAAAAAAGCATATATATACACACACATCATCACCATCTAATTTGATTCGTTATGATTGAACAAAAATGGAGTTACCTTGATAATAGCCACATATGGTTTTTGGGTTATGTCATCGGGAACCACAAGCACGGTATCCTCCTGAATGATAGCCATAATATGGAAAGATCAACAACTAAAGCAAAAGTTTGAAGGAGGAGGAAAGTAAAGACTTCCAAATTTGCTTAAAGGGGAGAGATGAATATTTTTCTAAAGAGGATCATAACATGAAGTTGTCTATGCATTTATCTTGGATTAGTCCTATGGAAAAGGAGATGGAGTCAATTGTCAATTCGGTGAGAAAATTTTATTAGGGGAAGCCATGCATACATTTTTCCACATTACAACGTCAAACAAGATTGAACAAACAGGCAAATGAATGCCAACAAGTGTTCTAGAGTGAAAAAGAAAAAAAAAGCATGAGAATAATATTTTACTAAATTAACGTAAGCAAGACATATATAGCCTAAATTAACATATAGACCAAAGGAACACAATATGTTGATAAGGGGGAATTAATTGCCCATTCAATGGGAGAATTTTCTTGGGTGAGGCCATCCATACGTTTGTCCACATTATACCATCAAACAAGATAGAACAAACGCCAACAAGGGTTCTAAAGAGAAAAAAAAAAACACGACAATAATATTTTACTAAAGCATAATGATTAAACTAATGGTGCTCGCATTTTACAGAGAATGACGGTTAAGTCTTGGCCACAAAAGCATTTCGTGGGAAACCGGATGACTTGTTCATCCGGTTTCCATTGAAGTTACGTTATTCAAAATAACATAAGAAAGATTATTTACTCAAGATTACGCATAATTAAACAAAAAATTACTAAATTATGGCCAATCCTCCCGCAAGTTAAAGAAACATTATCCTAATTAATAATTATCATATTAGAATTCCCAAGGTTAATCTCATCTATATAGTATTAACCTCCTGCAAGTTAAAGAAATATTTTCCTACTTAATAATTAGTATTAGAATTCCCAAGGTTTATCTCATCTGTATAGTTTTAAAACATGTTACTATTTTCAGGCTTTGGTGAGACTAGCTAGTCTACAAAAACAACAACTCAAATGTGAGAAATATGAAATCAGAAACAGCACATGGAATCAAAGACAAATCTGATTGAAAATATTATTAAATTTTACTTTTTTAGTAAGTTTCTATGAATTTTTCCATATTGCACCTTAGAATTAAAGTTTACAATATATTTTGCCTCGTTCTTTGTTCTATGATTTTTCATTTGCCATTGTGAAGTGCTCCATCACTATATATTTTGTCTTGCTCTGGTCAGTCACATAGTTAGCAATATAATCATATAAGTTTTAATTATTTTTTTATTAAAATTTCAATTTCTCTTTTAGAAATTACACGTGACATTTACTAATAAATATTGGTACAAAGCATGAAACTTAAAATAAATATGAAAGGCATACTTTTACGTTAACTTTTGTTCCCTATAGGTATTTAATATTTTGCTAAATGATAAGGTTCTGATTTTTGTAATTCTTTTAGAGGGAGCTTTTGTGATTTTGCAGCATAAGGGCCATTTTTAATAATTAATTTTGGAAATTTGTACTCCGGTTGCCCAAATAAGTCCCACTGGTATAATGAATGATTCGTGGCTATAAGAGCACGGTTACAATGTCAATATAACATTACGGTTAGCCTAGATGGATCCTTTACTAAATTAATAAAGGCAAGATGTTTATCTTTCAGTAAATTACGGAACCTAAATGATCATATAGAATAAATAATCGCAATCTGTCGAAGGAGACATCAAGAAACCCGTAGTGAAGCTGTCTTTTCCACTAAAACAAAGACAAAAAAGAAGTAAAATTTGATATCTTGAAAAGCCAATTCTCACTGCACCAGTGCAAAAAACGTGAACAATTTGAATGAAAAATAAAAAGAACGAATGAATGACCCCATCCAATGTAGAATCACCAAGGAAAAACTAATAAAAAGCAAAATACTCACGAGATCATATTGCTTCCATCGTATTCGAATGCCTTGTAATGTTTCCTCCGCTCACTCCTCTTGAAGGAAATCCTAATGGGCTTGCCGATTGGCTTCGCCTCGTCAACGGACTCCTCCTCCAAGTCCTCTTCCTCCTCCTTCCTCTTCGCATTCTTCGCACTCTTCTCCTCTCGCCGCCCCTCCAAATTAGCCTCAAGCTCACCTCCATCTTCATCCTCATCTCTTCCATCATGCGACGTGAGAGGATCATCGTGCCTTGGGCGCCGACTCTGAGTTTTCATGGTCGAGAACAGACGCCCCGCCATGCGTTCCCTTTGTAGCCACAAATATGTCGGGCGATCCAGGGTGGCTATCGTGATCATGGTGTCAATGAATTAGTGCTTGATGCGCAAGAAACTATCAAGAAACTTCAACGATCTTTCTGGTTTTCGGAACGGATTGTATCATGCGACAAGACCTAACCGCCTAGAAACTCAATCGTGAATACTGTTGGAACGTCAGCGAGAAATAGAAGAAGACTAACCTGAGAGAAATCCTCACTTCAGCGATGGTGGAACAGAGTCGTCTTGGTGTCACTGATGTGGTCCCTCTCTATCTGAGGTTTGTATGCGATACAAACGTGTTTGAGTGAAAAACCAGGTTTGTTTTGGTTTTACGTGTAGATATTTCCTTTTTTCTTCTCGCTCCAAATTTAAAAGGATACCCATATCTCTCTAAGTATCAAACAATTCTTTGCCCATCTATTGTCAATATTTATATCTTGTAAAAGCTTTAGATGGTTCAAATTATTAAAAAAGTCAAAAGATGCCTAAGCTGCAAAATTTTGAAAACGTAAAAAGTATAAGGCATTGGCAGCAAATTGAAAGCGATTTATACAAAGAAATAACTTTTATTGATTACAAACATGTTTTTGTTTTGACCTATCTAATAATTTCTACCAAAGTATAAAGAAGTAGGCATTGGCAGCAAATAGCTGTTCTCATAGAGATCACTATCTCTAGATTGGACTAAACCAAGATAGTTCTAGGAAAATAAAAACTTTATGTGTGTCACAGTGTAGTGGTAAAACATTTAAGCATGCACAACAATTTATAATCACAAAACATTTTATTTTAACGAAATTAAAGTGATCCTTAAACTACTAGCCTGCACAAAAAATACTCAAGTTAGGAAAACATTTAAAAAAGACAAAAATGCCTAAGTTCACAAAAAATTTCCTTAACGGGGCGCTAAGTTGTTGTGACCACCCTTTTGGGCGCCCTTTTGTGCACGGGCACATGCGAAGGCTAATGGCTCGCTAAATGTCAGTAAGCTTAGCTTGAGCTCTCCCAAGCCCACCAATTCATGATTTTTTATTTAAGTTTTTAACCTACAAATCAATTTTAAATAGGAGTCGCCACTAATCGATTTAAGATAGGTCAATTAAAAACCTATGTAAAATATTGTGATAAATATTTTATTCATACGCAACCAAAGAAATTAGGATCGGGAACTTGATTACATTAGTTAATCACTAATGCCTTTCCGATACCTAATCTTATTTAAATATCAAGTAAAGCATTTATGCAGCATTTTATACAAATTATTAGTTCTATGATTCAATTCCTGACCAGATTGAGGAAATAAAAATCCATGCATCATAAGAGTGTAATTGGAATAAGCCAATATTTGCTTCCAATAATTTAAGCACATTTTCTTTTCAAGGATTTTCCTGTATTTGTGAAGAAAAAAATTATTTTTTTGGTTTTTTCTTATTTTTGCAAAAATGTAAAATATTTTTAGGTTTTACTTTTTTTATTAAAATATTTTTTTAATTTTAGAATAATATTAAATTATTATTAAAAAAATCCGAGTCAGATTATCGGGTCAGGGCCCACCCGGCTCATTGGCCCCCAGCCCGGCTGGGCCTGTAGCATGGGCCTAGCTCAGAATTCTTTCAAAAAAATAAAAAACAAAGCTAGGCCCATTTTCAATTAAAATAAATGTCCAGCCCATGAACTAAACCAAACAGGCCCACTAAAGGAAATCCTAGCCAGAACCAAGGAAAATCGAGTTTGACAAACCCGCGAGTTGGCTTGGTTCACGACCGCCACCGGTCTCCCTTCTCACAAGACCAATGGAGACGGCCGATCGCTTGCTCTGGCGATGCCTTGGCCAACCCAGACCAACAGTCTGGCCTCTGTCCAGCCAACCACCACCACTGACCACCACCTTTCGTCAGCACAACCTAAGCTACAAGCACCAAACCGATGGGTCCGAGCATGGACTCTTCTCTCGAGCATTTCACCGAACCCCTGGAGTACACCGGCAAGCAGGAGAGAAGAACGCACTCTAATAGACACTCGAGATCGCAACGAGACTCATGACATAGAGCAAGAAACGACCAAAGCAACCTAACGACAGACGATCGGGGCTAGATTGTTGGATGTATGCGCTAAAGCTATTATGTAATAGTTAAATTCGATTGGGCCAAATTGATAACTTGACATCAACGAAACGAAAACCACTGGATTCATTTGTAAGTTTAGTAATACCATCACAAAACTCTCTGCTTTAACATCAATTTGTGTACTGGCCAAAAAAATATTAATTTATGTTTTATATGAAATTGGATATCTTGGATTTGGAAATAAATTAAACTAAATAATTGAAAAAAAAGTCAAAGAAACCAAAGAATAGGATTATTCGCACACATTGGAGGGAGGAGAGAGAGATAAACAAAGAGATGATATCATCAGAGATAACAACAGTTTTAATATCCTAATGCAATGTAGTTTTAATAGTTATCATACTCTATTCATTATATTGCAATGTGTGATGGATACATGACAAATCAAATTTAAAGATTCTATTAATTTTGCAATTCAAATTAAAAATGTCAATATTGCTAATTTTGAGTTATCAATAACTTATCGCTATCTCTCAAAGAGAGTAAGTATAACCAATTTATATTGAAATTTGATCTTATCAATAGAGCTTTGTAACTTAATTTGCCAGAAAAAAAAAAACAAAAACAAAAACAAAAACAAAAAGGCATTTTATGGTATACTTTGTTTGGTCCTAAATATTTCGTCGTGATTCATTTTAATCTAAATGACCTAAAGAAACTCCCTTCACATGACTTTTCCTCAATGCCTTTTTGCCCCCCAATATGTTTATCTATTCCTGCCAACAAGCCCCTCCTGAACCACTAAGTCGAATCTGATGGCCCTATTTCATTGGTATTTATAGTATAATCATCACATACTTCAATTTAACTCACATTTTACGTGGATTATTTGATAAATCTATAATTAAATAGGAAGTACAAATACATTTAAGTACAAATGTCGATAACAATATAGAACATGACAAACACATGCGTGGTTATCGTTTGGCTTTGTGTAGCTACAAAGAAAATATCCAGCTCAAGGGAAGGCCCATAAAAATAAACTCTATCATTTCTCAAATTCACAATTGTCAAAATAGATAAATAATATCGTTTCTTAAATTTATAGTAGTTTCAATATTTGAACTCGAGCTTCAATTAGGTTTACTTTATAATCAAGTTCAGTCAACGTTCCTCTTAGACAATCGAATATGATTGAATTGAATAACTAAAGTACGACCATCGTGAACCCGATGGGAATAAGCCATTGTGCTATAATGTCCTCAATCATTTTAAGTCAAGAACTGACTTACTCCTTTTGGTCTTGAGGGGCCTAATGCTTCATGAATCATGACTAAGAATGGACAATTCTGGTTAATAAATACACCTTAATAGTCTAACAAGTAAAGTGTGGAGTGATCGAATCTACTCTAAATTTGATTTTAGTAACAATTTCAGTTTTTTTGTACATAGCAATAGTGATAATATTAAATGATTTTATACAAATTAACCCTGTAATATATAAGACTAGTAATCAATTTTTGTTATGTTACATTTATAATATTGAGACGTTTTCTTTCTTCATTTAACTTGTTTATTCTTTTTACTTGAATACCTCATTGAATTTATTTAAGTGGCTATATTTATCAAACTTTAGCCAATTACAGTTTAAAATTATTAGCACTGTATATTTTTTATTATCAATAATTTAGTTAATTTAGTTTCACGTAATTTTCTATTACTTTTCATGTTCCACAGTAAGTAGGGGAAAAAGAGAGATTTCCTTTAAAAACACAATATTATATTGTCGACACATGAATTTATGTCGACTTTTTATGTATCCATTTTATGTTACAAAAATACAAAAGAAAATACAGAAAAAAAAGGATGGATAAGATAAAAACAAAAAAAGAGAGAGATAGAAAAAAAATTTAAAAAAATTAATGAATTGATTTTTTTAAAGAAAAAGAAAAAGGAGAATGTAGAAATAAAATCGAGTGGGATGGTTTTGTACAGCCCACCTTGGCATTTTCCGCTTTCTAAGCCCCATCCGCCCCCACCTAGTATTGTTCTTTCTTTTTGGGGGCCATCTTTTGTTTTTCTTTTTAGCCCATATTTGTCTTTCTCTTTAGCCCACCTCTTCCACATTTGTCCACATTTGTTCATTTGTACGACTCGCACCCTTTATGTTTTATATACAAACACCAGCCACTTGACATCCTTGAAGGCTTAAAATAATGACCACCAATCCCAGCAAGTTGCCAAAGTTATTGGATAAAAGAGAAGGAAAATAGAAGTGAACGCAGGGGCCTTTCACAGGATCCAGTCATACAAGTTCGGCAACCATGCTCAAAATCCATAAAGTTAATATATAGAATCACTACAAGATGCTAAAAACTATACCAAGACCATCATCTCAAGGCAACACCGAAAGGTCAAAACATGCGAAAATCTTGTAGCAAGGTTCCCTAGTTCACTAGGGTTAGCCCCAGGATATACGAAATGCCCAGAAGGGTAGAACATCCAAGCAAATAGTGAGAGGAACCTCAGTAAAATGCGAATGTACAAAGGTTTCTATTAGATTTTGAATTTCATCTGCCTGATCCCATCTTCCATGTGGTATAGGCCTCATTAAAGAAACTTGCTTGATATGTGTCGATCATGACCTAGACTATGACAGTAAGCCACAAATCAAGCGCAATGCTGGGAGAGATGTAGAACCATAATCAATTGAAGGTGGTCCAATAGAAACAAAAAATCTTTCAAACAAATGGGGTCCTTCCTCCCCTCCTCCCCTGCTACTGTGTCTGTCATAAGTGGTGTTGAATTTGTCAATTAGCTCGTTCATTGTGCTGCAAAAAGGAGAAGAATTATCTGAGTATCTGAAATGAAGCCTTGCATCGTTGAGAGCAAACCCACGCATTGACAAGTCAATATCAGTTTGTCTGTGCACCATAGAAACTTCTAAGTTATAAAGTGAACAAACCAAAATTAAGCATATTTCACAAAAGAAAGCTCTTGGCTTCTGACTTTCCCCAAAGCTTAGCTGACCTGTACCAATGGATTATCATGTTCCAAGGCTTCCTATGGACAGAATAACTTTGAAACCTTGTGAAAGAACATATGGATTGTGTTGCTCAAGGCCAAATATTGGAGAAGGTTTTCCAACACCATATTTGCTAGGAGCAATTCCTAACAAGTAGATTGCACGAATAGTCGAATATTCGGGAGATGTCATCTGAGTCAAATTGTTCCTAATGAAATTACAACTTATAGTATATATTTATCCAGATCCGCTAATAACTGCCTCATTGGATAAGCTTTCAGGCACATGACAAGTGTGGTTTGATTTATGTACACAATCCTCAAGCCTTACCAGGTCTAGAGCAATATTTTAATTATAAATCATGACGCAATAGTAAATATTTAAAATGTTTGTTCATACCTTGAGCAATTGGTGAGCATGGCCAGGTAAGTAATCAGCAACATATCACTGTACTCCTAGAAGAAAAGCAAATTGGAGAAGAATTTAGGCAAGAAAAAGAACTAACATATAAAAAGAAATTTAAAAGGGACACGAAACCTCAACTTCAGGCCATTTAAATCATCACTAAATCATGGATCATTAATAAAGAAAAAAACCATTATAGCCAAATACCTGGATGGATTCAGTGATATGTGCACGATGGGAAATTATCAAGTGGATTACCACCGACATTAATGCCGGTTACTAAGCTACCCTCCGTGGACGATGAGTTCACAAATGCAATACTCAGGTGGTGACAGCGTGCTTCAATAAGCACACCATCCGCCTTAAACCACGGGCCAAACCCAGCCGTCCCCAGCATCCTGTCCCCCTTAAACCACGGGCCAAACTCAGTCGTCCCCAGCATCCGCAGGCCCAACCCGACCACCACCATCCCTCGAGACCTCCGGTCTAGATCCATCTTCCGGATCACTGATCCCTCCGCCTCCTGCTCGGATCTCTCTGTCTTCATGGTCGTCTCTATCACAATGCTACCAGGTGTTGGCAATACGAGTGGCTCCACCGACGCCACTGCAAAGGGACGCGCCGCGTCCCAACCGTGATATAAGAAGCACTGTACTTCGTAAAACAGGTAGGTCCCGCGGGGGATGCCCGTTCTCTCCGCCAGCAGTGTGGCTTCCCAGGTGGCGTTGGACACCCTCAACCCCGTAACCTTCAGGGTGGGGTACGAAGGCCCAATCAGGAAACCAGCGACTACTAGCATTACCCCAATGGCCGCCACGGCAGCCATTATGAAGCAGAACACCTCCCCTTTGGAAAGGCCGGCATCACACTGAGGCGGGTGGGAGCGTCCGACCGCCCCAGCTTGACGACGGGGGCTACCGACGGCCAACGCCGCCGGACGCGAAGGACGTGCCATAGGACGCGAAAGACCTGCCGCCGCCGGACGCCAAGGACGTGCCATAAGACCTGCCGCCGAAGGCGAAGGACGTGCCATAGGACGCGAAGGACCTGCCATGGAAAGAGGTTTTAGTTTCTAGGGATTCTTCGGTTTGGAATACGGCGGAGAACACCTTTGGAAGAGGAAGTCTCCAAGACGAGTGAATATTAAAGTTGCGAAAAAGTGATTAGAAAACCATTCTGGATTTACCCGAATCCAGGATCAGTTTGAAAATTCTGGAGAGCCTAATCCAGAATCGGTTGGAAACTTTTATCACGTGGAGAATTTTAAAATTCTTCTTCTAATGTCATAATCAATTGGAAACGTTTATCTTTATTGACTTTATATTTCATAATACCATAAAATTCCAAATTAAAAATAAAGAGAACACTCAATAAAATGTAAAGTGGCCGTATGTGTGTGAGAATAATTTTTTATAATGTTCTAACTATCGAAATATCAGACTTCGGCTTACTTAGACCCATATAGCTATTAATGTTGATCATTAATTGAAAATAAGCCAAGACATTGAATGTATTATCTCTCTTATTTTCATTGCTTTTTAAAAAAAAATAAAAAATAAAGAAAACCCCTTGTATCATACCGTAAACAAAACAAAAATAACTCCATTTGTAAGGAAATTTTGAAATTGTTCATTATTTTTGCATAACTATAAAGATAAGAATGTCTAATTACTCCTTAATCTATATAAATGTTAATGGCTATTTATAAAGGTTATGACTATCCTCTAACAAAACAAAATTGTAATGGATAAACAAAAACTTCGAATTTGAAGGTTTTCGTGTTCTTATTCTTTAACGGCATTCTTTCAAATTTAGGAATTATGAAATTTTTTAATATAAAATCACAGAATTTTGTTAACCAAATCGATATGCAAGCTAACTCAGATCACGTCAAACTTTATCTTCATTAAACTTATCATGATAACTTACAAAAAGATTACATTGATAGTGAAATAAAATTCACGTCAAACTTTATCTTCACGTGCACTGTGAAGACGGCAACAAACGGCCCCTGCAGACACCGTTAACGAAATGCTCAAAGGTAAACGGATCCAACAGCTGTTCTCGCGCCCCGAGAAATGGTAACTCCTCCGTCTCGTTTTCCATTAAATTTCGCACGCGGTTCTGTTTCTCTCTCCTCGTAAACAATAATGAAAGCACGCATTGGAAAGTGCAAATGCGTTTCTTCTCTTCGCTCGAGATCTGATTCTTGCCCCCGTCACTTAAGACCGCAAAACTTTCCATCCTCTCTCTGTCCATCGTATCTTCTTATTTATTATATCCATGGGACCCACCCCTTCGATCCACATCCAATCAGCATCGGAGAAAGACAAACAAACAGGGGCTGTGATTTTCGAGGTTGCGGGGAGGACCTCCATCATGACCGTCGAAAGTGAACCGGCGGGTTGGGGGCCGCCGCCACGTGGCCCCGCTCTCCTATCCCATCCGATCAACGCGAAGAAAGAGAAAAAGCAGGCGTCAAAAAGCTCGGGGAGAAGAAGAACGGGAAGGTACAATTTTTTTTGGTACTCCCTCTCCCTCGTGCGCTGAGGGAACGCACCGACAAAACAGCCCTAAAACACCCTAAAAACTGCTCGTTTCAACCGAATGGAAAATTTTCTGACCTCATTTAAAAAAATATATATGCAATAATCGCTCATATCAAAAATATATTATTTATAGGAAAAAGAGCCGGAGTAATGGGAATATATATATATTTAAAAGTCAGCTGCGATTAACCTTGATGTAAATTATCATTAAGTGAATTTGGAATGAATCTAACGATTGCGCTTAATTCTTCGGTTTAACTTATCCGTCATAATGCGCACAAATTTTGTGTGGAATGATATTTGAAAGACAAGGCAGAGGTGCCTATGAGGCGGACTTCACGGATCAAATTAGTAATTAAAAAAATGCCCCGATGATGTCTAAATCTTATTAAAGCAATTAGACAAATCTACCCATAAATAGCCATCAAATATTGTGAAGTCTAGCCGGATGGAATGGAGAGAGCGTCCAACGAACAATCGATCTGGGGTTGCGGGTACTTGTGGTGACCCGGTTTGTCTCGTGCACTTTACAAATTTGAACGAGACCGAATTAAATCTCATTTCTTATTTATTTTATTATTATTATTTAGTTTTTATACTCGTTGATTTGCTCTTTTATTTATTTATCTATCTAATTTTTTTCCATTCCTTTTGTAATGTTTATTTTAGTTAAATTGTCTGCCCAATTTGTCAACTAGACTTTAGTTGTCAAAAAGTATAAACGAATTGAAAATTATATCTAGCATGAACTTTTTCCATTAAATTCATGCTCTAAAAATTTCCACAAGCAATAAAGTTCAAAACTTCTGCAGAGGTTTGCATTGGATGCCATTCAACTCAAGAACCGGACCGAATTAGTTTGCACCAGCCACTTAAAGGCCTCTTCTAGAAAGAGTGGTTCGATTCTAGGTTTTGTGAACCTAGAATGGTTTCCAGGCCTTTCCCAATAGTACCTTTGCATCAATGGAGAATTTAAATTTTCCACACGGAAAAATGCCATCATAACCACTTAATTAGCAAAGTTTTTGCAGTGATACGCCAATTTATGCGCTTGAATTTTGAAATACTTCAAGTGACATCATCATGTGATGCAACACGTCCACAAGTACCCGCTTCCTCCAACGCTTACTTTTTAGGCACATGGAGAACAATGATATTGTCGTATTGCATAGATAGGTGGAGGCTTTGCCGTGTGTCAAATTTAAAACCGTGCATTTTTTTTCTTGTCCAAATAATATTAACAAATGCTTGCTCTGAAAATTTCAAGGAGAATTAACTAGACCTCATCTCTTTACTTATATAACTTCTATGCATTTACAATACGTTGAGCTTGTTATTGATGGCGGTATACTTATAATTTTTTGGTAATGTCGACAAAGAGGTGTAATCAGATAATTTAAATTTTCATTAATTTAAGGAGGCAGGTTCTAGGGGACTCTTGCAATACAAGTAAAATCGAAAAAATTCGCATTCAAATGATAAATTGTTGTGGGGCAATTTACTAGACAAACACTTTTCGTATCCTTCATTTTTATGGGGAAAAAGCTAGGCACGCGGTGAATTTTATTGGGGAGAATTCAAGATCACAATCCCAAAATTGCCCCTCCGATGCTTTGCGGAGCGAGGACCGGGGGAACATTCCAGAACCCCGGGGGGTAGGGGCAATTTCTGCGCGAGATAAGGGTGCGCATGATAAAATTTCTGAAACAAAAATTGATTTCTAGCCGTAAACCGATTTCTCAATTTCTACTTAAACCGAGAAGCTAAAAATTTTAGCTTCGATTTCTTCTTCAAATCTATTTCGGAATAGAAATCTGTTTCAGAAATAGAAAAATCAAATTGCGTTACCAAACGGATTTCTATTCCAAACCTGTTCGGGGAACAGAGAAGAAAGAAAGAAATCAAGAAACAGAAATTTTATCATGCGCAGCCTAAGAGGCCCATGCTCCCATGCGTCTTCTTGACGCGGGATGAGGAAGAAATAATCACATTTTATGAATAAGGATTATAATTATACTACGGGATTGATAGAATTTAAGAAATATTATTAGTTTTCGCTAGCTTAGCCAATATGATTTTGAGAAAGTAATTTTAAAGTTATTAATATACTTAATTATGAGAAGATACTGTTTTTAATTATAAAAAAAAAAAAAAAAGTAGTAAACAGTGTTTATACAACGCCAAGCGAAAAGGATCAGGTTGCCACGTTCACTTGCAATTTTCCAGACCCACTTTTGCTAACAAATTTGAAATAACCGATTTGTAAATATTGTTTACTATATTTAAATTTGACTATATAACGGGTTAAGGGCTACATAAAATATTTACCTTACGGTTATATAATAATAGGAATTATGTTAACTCCTCTTATTGTATTTTGTGAAGATACAATAATCTAAATTAATTGAAAATATTAGAAACTATAATGCAGTATTATCAGCCATGACAAATATTTTATCGAGTAAATTCAAAAATCGATAGAATATTTGGTTGTACTCTAGATCATCAACTAATACTTGATTGAATGTTTTCGGATAAGTCACCCTTATGTTATGAATTTACTATGATAAGTGGCATAGCCCAATTCACGCAAAATATGATATCGCACCTGTTATGGTTTGTCGCCCATAGAAGGTAGTTCAATTTTGATAAAGAAAAAAAGTGGAAGAAGAGACCAATTCACACAATTTTTAGTTTACATAGGAAACTAGTCTTCTATTTGTTAGATCACCTTAGATTTCTACACTTGAAATCTCTACATGATCGACGTTTGGAATGTCTAGACTCTTTACATATTTATATTTGAAACGGTCCCTTTTGTTTGAGTCCAACCTGATTTATTATTTTTCTTCTCTTTCTTCTTTTTCTCTTTCCTTATTTGCCTCCATTGGTCAGCAATCGGCGCGAGGGCAACCCATGCTTGTGGCCAATGACCTCCGTCAACCATAGCCAAGGCACTAAGTATTAAAGTTGGAAATAGGTTCTAAGTCCAAGCTATTTAAGACCCATTTATCTTAAACTTGCAATTTTTAAACCTATTTAACAAGTCTCTTCAAAATATAAGTGACCTATATATAATCTGTTTGTGATTTAAATGGGTCATATATGGGTTTAAAACCCATTTTAACTTCTCTATGTATATTTTGTGGAGTCAAAGGGTCTAGAATGAGAAGAAAAGCATGTATTTATACCGGAGGTATAGGCTCTAGAATAAAAATGTTTGATCTCTTCTACGTTGTGCGGATTATATGTAGACGTAGCATTTTACTTCTCATGTTTAGGTAGTTTCGATAGTAACAAGTGCTACAATTTTAATGTTATTGCAATTGATGCACTTCATCATCTTTCTTTTTTCCGTTAACTTCTATTCAGAAAGTTGACGACCCTACTTAATTGTTGTCGAGACAGCTTTTGTCCCTCAGTACAGAGGGCCATCACGCTGATGTTGTGCCTCGGCTGTTGTTGATTTCATAAACATGTTGAATGAGAACGGACCCAAGCATGTCTTTAAACTACTTCATTTATCGGAGTCAACCCCAAACGTAAAATGAGATAATGATAAACCTCAGGGGAAAATTAATCAAAATTGGGAAAATTCCCAGGCTTGATTCCCGTTTGTTGATTTCGTAAACATGTTGAATGAGAAGAACTCGAAAAGGATCAAGATGGGTCCACCATAAAGCAAATCTAAAATCCATCATAAAGGAGTCTGGACTTGCGAGGCAATTATCCTCTTTTGGCGATTTGGAGTTTAGTTTTGATGTACAACAATATAAAACATATAACAATCAAGATAACAGTCATACATTGGAAATAAAACTCTCTCATCTAACTTTTTCTACTATCTCTGGTGTTCACTCGCTTTCTTTTTCTCAATCTCTTATCTATTATATAATTTCAAAACAATATTTTACAACACAAATTAATTTTTTAAAAATATTTAAACTCAGAAAGTTCTCCACGATACCCTTGGAACCGTACATCTTTTTAAATAATAGTGCCGAGCCTAATAAATTATTAGCGAGGCTCTTCCTCAATGAATTTAAAAGAAAAAAAAAACACAACAATGAATCCGTCTCATGGTATGGGATCCGCATTTAGCATGTAAGACTACTATGATAATCCACGATTCCACATGCACGGTTTCCTAATTTAAAGGCAATTAAGATATCAATTACCAACCGAAAAATACCAAAACGATGAGGACCGGAAATTGCCCATGATTCTAAGTTCTATCTCTCTAATTATACTTTGTTCCACGCGGTTTCCAATTTGAAACTTCAGCTTCTTAGCCAATATCCGTATTTACCCCTTAGCTTCATATTTATTTACATGCCTACCTTGGGAAGTCATATGAAAGGAGAATGGTGGAACCTTTTGTCTCCCTTTCAATTCTGTTTGTTTCACAAAAGATGAATAATTTGGAAAATATTTCCTTAAAAATAATTGTCTCTATTTTTTTTAATAATTAGCTGACAAAAAATGTTTTTGTTACCGGTAATAATTTACATCTAAATATCATTGTAGATGATGAAAATATTTTTTATTTATTTATTTTTGTAAGCGATAAAAGTAGTTATTTTTAGGAAAATGTTCTCAAATTCGTTCATTTTCCAAGAACAAACATGCCCTTAATTACTAGTTAGATTAAATTCGACCCATATGTTCATACCAATTCCTAAGTACTTTTTGATTTGTATTTTAACTGTCCGTTGGTAAAGGTGTGTGATTAAGAAAGCGATAGGAACACGTATTGAAGTTTTTTCTTTCTCCGAGGAGGGTTTCACATATTTGAGAGTTACCCAGGTGAAGCTAAGTACAGTTGCACTCACTTTCGCTTCAAAATCATGTACAAATCGAATTTGGATCAAATCAATCCGTTTGGATAAAGTCAATCCGATTAGCAATTGAGTTAGAGATTCGATTAGCATCTAGAACAAACAAACTGCATAGTTCTGTTATGTATTTATCTTCCTAAATTAAATTTTCATGCCTTCAGGAAGCCTGATAACCCCATTCGATCCATAAGATAGGAATCCATTTGATTGGACGACGACACCATGTTGACACCGTGCCCAAGGCACTTATCGAATACTCGTGCACATCCATGATTTCAGCAATCCACCTCTGGATTGTGTTGGTGCAAGCATAAAACTTTACTACTGAAACTACAGCCTTTAAAAGTCTGGCAAAGTTTGAAAACCCAAGAATTCCTCTGCAAGGTTTGTCCACGTAAAAATTCTTGTAGAATTGAGAATGATTTTATTATCACGTATAATGTATTTTGGAACATGGAAAGATACAACGCTTTATCACCAAAATTATATTTCTCACATAATGTATTGTTATCTCATATATATATATATAGTCAAGTGAGCAATTCAATTCTTTTATGAGCTTCTCCCCTCTTTGGTCCAAAATACAAATTAAACTCAAAGCTGGAATTTAATGTAATTCATCAACTGAGATTCCTACACCAACCTTTTTGACCACCGGAAATCAGAATGATTACGAAGTCTTAGTTTTGACTAGTCTCGTTTTCTCCCATCAGCCCGTCTTTTTCATGCATGCCTAAAAAATTTCATTCTAGCTGGGTGTAAGGGTCCTCATCGGACCCCACACACCCGTATGGATGAGTTCCAATGGCTTCTTAGCTCTCCATGTACCTCTTAGATAGGAAGGATTTCGTTTGTTGTTTTTTAAGAAGAGAGCCTTCACAAACAATCTAAAATTTATGTGATTACTAGAAAATCTCTAATATTTTTCTGATGGGGAATTTTTAGCCCATAAAAATTGAGGTGGCAAAATCTCTTATGCCATAGCCATGAATCATCAAGTTGAGCTTTCATAGCTATATCTTTAACATATTTCAATCTAATAGGAAAATTCATATTCTCCTTTTTCACTGAAGCAATAACATGATTCGTATATTTATCATAGATAGTGTAAGTTTCTCCTTTAAAATGTAAAGAATACCCAATTTGAATCATTTGGCCCACATTGAGTAGATTTTGTGCAAGATTGGGAATCGAATATATTTCATGAATATATTTTGGGCCTTTCTTAGTTTTAATAGCTATAGTCCCTTTTCCTTTCACATCAACCAATGCACCATTGTCCAATTTCACTTGAGTTTTCACTGATGTATCAATATTGGTGAATATAGATTCATCTCCTATCCTGTGATTGCTATACCCACTATCAATATACCATGGATCATTCTTTTCATCTTTTTCCACTTAGCCTGTGTAGAATAAATATATGTATTTTTTTTCTTCCTTTTTTTCTCCTTGTTCACTCAATAATTAAGATCAGGACCCTTAGGGTGCCAAAACTAGATATGATGGGACACTTGAGTGCCAAAAGTTAGGAAATATACACTTAAATGCTAAAATCGGAGTAAAATGGATATTAAGTATCAATGGCGTGAAAATGCTACCAAAATACTAACGTGACATTTTTCCAATGAGACAAGTGCAAAATATTGTCTTTTTGCACACTAACATAACTAGACAAGTGCAGAAACGACGTCATTTTGCATGTTGACGTGGCTAAATAAACTAAAACAATATCGTTTTACTAATGTGATTAGATAATTAATATAAATATTAATTAAATTAAATTTAAAAATAAATTAAAAAAAGAAGAATATGAAGATTCCAGAAGGCAAGAGCTTAGCCCTTACCGTTGCCTCCCCATTGTTGCCAGCAATGAGGACCTCACCTTCTATAATCTTCATCTCCTCCCTATTCTAAATAATAATAATATTTATATTAAAATTAAAAAAAGACAAAACGGCATTGTTTTGGTTCTTCATTGCACTTAACTCTCTAGCATGCCATGTAGATGAATTATATTATTAAAAACGTGTCACATAGGATTTCCATCCACCTTTGTTAGACTTGGCACTCAAGTATCCCATTTTTTTTTTTTAAATGGCACTTAATCTTACCTTTCGGAATTTTGGCATTTAAGTTTTCTTTATGCCAAGTTTTGACAATTGCATTGCTCTTTTACTGTCGGTAATCGATTTAACAAGTAAGGTGTGGAGTGATCGAATCTACTCTAAATTTGATATTTAAGAACAATTTCAGTTTTGCAGACAACAATAGTGATAATACTAAATTTTTACCAAAAAAAAAAGAATAGTGATAATACTAAATGACTTCATATAAATTAACCCTATAATATATAAGACTAGTAATCAATTTTCGTCATGTTACGTTTTTATTATTGAGACGTTTTCCTTCTTCATTTAACTTGTCTATTTTTTTATTTTTTTACTAAAATACCTCATTGAATTTATTAAAGTGGCCATATTTATCAAATTTTAGCAAATTATAGTTTAAAATTATTAGCACTGTATATTTTTTTATCATCAATAATTTAGTTAATTTATTTTAATGTCATTTCCTTTAAAAACACGATATTATATTGTTAACACATGAATTTATGTCGACTTTTTAGGTATCCATTTTATTTTACAAAAATACAAAAGAAAATACAGAAAGAAAAAGGATGGATAAGATAAAAAAAAAAAGAAAAGAGAGAGATAGAAAAAAACTTTAAAAAATTAATGAATTAATTTTTTTAAAGAAAGAAAAAGGGGAATGTAGAAATAAAATCGAGTGGGATGGTTTTGTACAGCCCACTTTGGCATTTTCCGCTTTCTAAGCCCCATCCGCCCCCACCTAGTATTGTTCTTTCTTTTTGGGGGCCATCTTTTGTTTTTCTTTTTAGCCAATATTTGTCTTTAGTCCACCTCTTCCATTGTTTTCGAAGCCCACATCAAAATTAAAAAGGAAAAAGAGCCCAGTCCAGCCTCCTTCTAACCTTGCTTCAAAGTTAAAAAAACGGGGCGTCACGTAAGCAAAACCCTAGGTGTTGTAGAAGGTGAGCTGGCGCATGAGAGAGAAAGAATAACAGACAAGATTCGCGCGAGCGACGTTGGCTCGCCCGAGAAGGAGGAGAGGATGGCGTCGGCCATGGAAGACAGAAAAGGAGCTTGGATTGAAGAAAAAGCCAGCAAGATTCTCAGGGCCGGAGGAGGGGCCGAAGAAAACCGGGAAATTTTCCATCGATAGTCGCGGTCGTTGGAGTAAGCGGCCGGATTTGGTGCCCGTCGGTCGGAGTAGGTGACCGTCGGTTGGTGATGTGTATTGCCGGCGACGACGCGTGCAGAGGTTGATTCGTCGTCGATAATTCAGGTTTGGTTGAGTTGCATAAGGTGAAAAGATTCGGGACAGAAGAAGGTGCGAGGTTGAAGAAGAAGATGCGGGGCTAAAGGACAAAATAGACAAAAAGACAAAAAGAAAGAGAATATAAGAAATTAAGAAAATCGTTAAAAATAAAATAAAAAATCAAAATTTTTTGTTTTTTAATTTGATCAGACCGAATCTGGGTATACAGGTTGGGCCAACAGGTCGGACCGGTAAACCAGTCCAAACGCCTTCCCGAATAATAATAATAATAATAATAATAATAATAATAATTAAAATTTTCAAAAAAAAATAAAAAGCAATGTGCGTTAATTGGGCTAATTTTATGAGGAGGACATGTAAACTATCATTCATCAATTATTTGCTAGTGAAATGATGTTTATCAAAAACTATTTATTATCCTTATGTCAACAAAAGCAATGTATTCGGCAAAAAAAGAAGAAGACAGAAGCAATGTATAACAAATTTCCTTATTTGACAATTAAGCCCCTGCTATAATCTCAATTTCATTCAACTCAATTTTCCTCAATAATGTTCTAAATCACCTTCTTATCTTTTATGTGATCATCATCATTTCCTGTACATGCACTTCACGGATACCAAGCAAATAAAACTACATGGCATAGGATTATAGAGTTATGAAGAAGAGTTATGATTCTCCATTTCTTATCTGTCCTCATTTTCTCTAGACGCCTTACACCACAGATATAATCTTTAGTTATGTCATTGATGGTCCTCTTTCCATTTGCCTTATAGGGGAAAGCAACAAAATCAGCTCAATTCTTGTATTCCGGTCTCCTTCAACTTCTATTTGATAGCGAACTCCTGAATTTTGAGAACTTGACTATTATTCTATCTTGTGTTCGATCTTATACCCTGCAATGATGGCTCATTATTAATGTGGACACACTGATTTTTGAGAGTTTGTTACAAAATCACTTGGGTTTAAATATAATTATATTTTTTTCTAGCGTAAACTTGTATATGTCGGGAATCTTGTAGGCTTGCGTTAGCAAGCAGAATTGTTCCATCGATGTCTTAGAAAATACCTTTGGGTCGACGTCTTGCGGATCCATTACCAAGATGCTGGCCGTAGAGCTTGCTTGCTAGCACTTTCACTTTTAGTCTTTTTATTAGGAATAAATGCTATCATTAGTTCAGTCAATGACGTCGACTTCCCTGTTTTCTTCCTTCTTGATAAAAGCAGTTTAGTTTCTATATTAGGTTGCCATAGGGTAGATCATGCAACAGAGCAAATACATGCGAAGGGAGGAATAAAACTCTATTATGTTATTTTCTTTTGGTACATTTGCAAAGATGGCCAAATTGTGAAGATGTCCTGACAAAACTTCCTCACATGATTTTTCTTTTGTGGAGGAAAAAAAGTTGCAAAATTGTCAAGAAAATCTTTTGGAATGCTTTAGGGAGATGCAATTGCATGTCAAAAACTCTCTAAAGGCCTCTAGGCTAAAATAGGTCTAAAGGTAATTTGAAATGCTACATTTAGACTTGCGGGCCATCGACGTGTAGCCGATGGTGATACTATTATGTTCCTTCTTTCTTGTTTGCCTCTCTCTCTCTCTCTCTCTCTCTCTCAAGGTTCAATAGTCTCTCTTTAAGCCTACTCTTTCTAATTTGACAGGATTTTGTGCTTTTATGATAAAAACAAAAATTGCAATTGAGCTTTAAAAATTTTAATTGGTTCGATTATATCCTAAATTTTTTGTTGAAAATTACATTTTAAGGATATAGCATAGCAACAAATTTTAAGTGGCATTCGAACAATTTGAAGTAAATATTTTAATTGACACTTAGACAATTTAAGTGACACTCAGACAATTTTTATTCTTTGGCAGTTCTTATATGGCTTTTAGATGAACCATATGCTCCTATTCTGCATTTTTACTCCTTTTAATTTTCTACTGGAGTTTATCAATGGTTGGAAGATTAGAGTATTTTAATTTTTTAAGAAGAAATTCAAAATGGACGCTGTGGTGCTTCGTGCATTTTCATTTGGCTTTAAAATGAACCAAATGTATTCTATCTTTTAAATATATATTTCACATCCTTCTCTCTCTCTGTTTTTTTTTTTTTTTTTGGATAATTTGGGTAATATAGCTACATGATCTAATAGACGACTTACAGCCACCAGTAAATTTGGGCAATTATCCCCTTTTTTACTTGACTTTTTACTCCAAATTTACGTCCACTTTGCCAAAATATATTTGAAGCCAAAGAAAATGCAGAGAAAATTTTCCACATTCCTACCTAGTAATCTCTGTTTTTTTTTTCCTCATTTTTATTAGTTATTGAAATTTTAGGATAGAATTTTTATGAGTTTACAATAAGTTGAAAATAAAATTCACGTGTTATTTTTATAATTAAAAATTTATTTGTTAATTTGAATTCATAACTATTTAAAAGTGCTTCCTGAATTAATTAGTCGATACCGTATCCATACGGTAGTATTTAGAAAATATTGGAAAAAGGGACATATTGATGAATGCAAATTGATTCAACCAATGGTTTTTAGTCTAATGATTACATATATCATTCTTCCAATTTCCAATATTTTGATTGATTTTAGCAAAATTGGCGTCGGAAAAACAAAAATAAAAAAGAGCTTCAAGAATTGGTGTATTAGGGAAAAAGTTTAGGATGTCTTGTGGAAATTACTCTTTTATTTTAGTTTTCTTGATAAGTGTGGTGACAATGGGAGCAAATCTATCTATGATCTTGATAAGGATAGATGACAAAGGTGTGGCAGCTCAAGCGACGGTGCGGGGGAGGAGGGATGGCGGTGTGTTTGCACCTCGGTCCCCAGACGTGCGCAGGGAAGGGGAAGGGGTCTCTCTCTAGTCCCACATTGTTTAGAGGAGGAGTCTTTGGCTAATTTATAACGCTTGGGTCTCTCTAATCTGCATAATGCACTTCACACATGTTTCCGCTGTGCTGAGAACAAAAGCCTTGAGGGTCGTCGACTAGGATGGCGATGTGTCAGGACGTTACAAAAGGCAACCCAATCTTTGCTCCTGAAGAGTTTTTTTTTATATAATTTTTCAATCAATTAACGTTCAAAATCAATTGGCTGCTAATTTCACGACAGTTCAAGTTCAAAGAACATATGTACATCACATGCATGTCAACACTAATAGGGCTTTGGTTAGGTTAGGCGCCTATTATGATGTTTTTATGTTTGAAAAAATCAAATACTTATTTGGATCTTACATGTAGAAATCACATTATACCTTGCTATCAACTATATTTATCTTTTTATTTATGAATTTCTCTAACGTTTATTCTCAAATCTCTAACCGTTCTTTTTCTTTTTTTGTTTGCCCATTTTCCTTAAAAGAAGAACCCATCCTAATTGAGAATTTCAAAATTAAACCACCCCAAAACGGTCGTGTAAAATACTGCCATAAAGTAGTACTCACAGAGTACACTAGACCATAGTTTATAATAATTGCGTTCCACGAGTGCAAAGTACTATAGTCATGATAATTGAAATTTTATCTGAGATCACGAAAAGCACCTGCAAATATCGGGCATCCTCATTGGCATTGATTTTGAAACTTACGATTAAGGGGGATAGATAGATGAAGCGATGCCTCTTGACTAATGATTCCGGAACACCAATCCGGCATAGAGGACAAAAATGTTCAACTTACGGTAACAGTTTCAATTCCAAAAAATTGGTAGCTGCAAAAAACACACTCAGTGATTCTCTCATTCTCTTTCATTTACTCGCCATAGACAATTATCCCATGTTTCCAAGGCCGGAAATATAAAACTTGAAATAATTCACGAGGAAATGGTGGGGTAGACATAATTATCTGGGCAGAATTCCACCTTCGGACAGTGATTTTTCATGAAAGCCTCCGCTGCGTGTCCATTACTGATAAAGTCCTTAGTCTTCCCAAAAATTGCCGCTTATCTTCCTCGCAAGCTCTTGTAATCTTACGTATCTTGCATAGGGTCACTCTCAACTCCGACATAGCCTCTGCAATCTGCATCCCCACTTGTGTACTCTCCGGCAAAGTATTTATATGAATTTCAGATGTGACAACGGGAAAGATTATGTCTGGCTTCCTGAAGAGGCAAAACGGTAAACCAGGTCACTCATAGCAGTTAATGGAGATATCCTTCCTTAAACATGAACTAGCAATCGGGTCAACCAATAACTCAGCAGCCGTAATAATCAACAGAGCATATAGTAATAGTATGGTGTTGTGAAACTTGCTTAAGATTATGAAACAAATAGAAAAAACAACCCATAGGATATTCTTGCTCCTGCAACAGCTTTTACGGTAAAGAAACAACTTCCTTGATCAATTTGAAGAATGATTGACTACGCATCTAAAATGTCTCTTTACCTTTTCTTGATCTCGAAGAAAATGCAAAGAAGAATATTTAGCTTGATCACTGACTATCAGGAATAGCAACCAACTTCCTTTCCTTTTTTAATTTCAGTCAGGTCAGACCCTAGTCACAGAAATTTTATAGTAACTAACGACATCTGGAAAATTGGAGGGAGAAACGGAGATACCAGAAGCCTAGAGAAATCAAGCCGTCCTCTCGTATTATTCCACCATCCAGTGATACAGCACCGTGTTCTATGCAGACAGAGGCCTGCTTCATGTGTTCTCTGGTGTCATAAACCTGTAACTTGCCAAAAAGCCGATAATATAGTGTTTCTCGTAGACCAAGGCCTTCAGTTGTTCTTGTTGCCAAATGATCAAAGTCTATGTTGACCATGTTCACTGCATATCCTACGAAGCCTGGAGGGATTTCTCCTCAAGGTAAGGTAGGATAAGGCAAAGCCAGTTTCCTTTGAGGATCACAGCCTTCAATCTCTCCTCTGTATGGGCTGCCAAAGGTTTATTGCAAATGAATGAAAAAATGCTTTCGAGAACTCAATTAAGTTGGTAAGGAATATGATCTTCCATAACAGTAAATGTTATAAAATAGTAAAAATACCACTTATGTACCTTATTTCCTCAAGACATATGACACGAAATTCACCACTAATAGACTTGCCAAGTTCAGCTGCTTTTGCATAAACATCATTTTGGAGATCAACTTCTCCATTTTTGTCATATGTCTCTAGACTAAATGCCGTCTCAGAGTTTGTGCACACAATCCCGAGCATTTGATCTTCACCCAGATACTTGGCTAAGATCCTCCAAAATGGAAAATGCAGCTCTAAGTATCGATTTGTCTAAAAGGTGAAAAAGGGATACGCAACATTGAACAAGTGGGTCAGATAGAAGGTCAGAGATAGTTTACCTGCTAAGCTCAATATTGCAAATCGTTCCAAGAAGTGCAACCACACCAGTGATGCCATCTCTAGATCTTCCATGTGGTCCTTCCGAAGCAAAATTTCTGATCAGTTCACAGAGAACGGAAGCCGCCGAGCCATCTCTGTTTTCTATCATGTCTATCATTTCCTCTTTGGCGAAAAAGCAGTCCACAATGTTCAAAGGGGAAGGCCCTGCATAAACTGAAAAGGTTGGTCATCCCCATAGACCTAACTTAGTGATGTAGATCCTACTTGTCACAACTGGATTTGCTAGGTTAAATTAATAATCACGCCCCAGGTAATTTTGGTGAAAAGCAACCATTAACTGAGCAATCATTTTCTTCCTAACTTGATTCAGATCTATATATATTGTACGTTGGAGTAAATGGCAAATCATTCTATAAAAAGCATCACATTTCTCTCATCTAGAGACAAACATGATAATATGATGAGAGAGTCATAATATGACAATCAAAACATGGATTTATATTCTTTAAACTTTCCAAACTAAGTAGCCATAGGTCACTGATATTGACAAGACCACAAGGACAAAGAAATGCGCGTCATTGCAAAACAGTGTTGCACGCATTTATCAAAACCAATTAATATTCAGTAATAGCATTAACCAAGACAAATCACCTCCTAACTCCAACAAAGATTGCTCTATTTCAACCTTCCGGTCATGCAGTAACTTCAGTACCCTTTCCCGATGTTCAATGCGCAAACGAGTTTCCTCAAGAACCTGTGAAAGGCAGTAAGTGTAAGTCACAAGGCACAACTGACCACATAAGTATGTGAGAATGATGGGCATTAGCTGCAACTAACTGACCTCATTAGAACATGAGAGAAGCTTAAATTTAGAATCTTAAAGCCAGGTACTTAAAGAATAATTACGACTTCAAGATTACAATAGGAATTTACCCTTTCCGGATGTTCAATGCACAAAGCAGTTTCCTCAAGAACCTGTGAGGAGCATTAATTGTAAGTCACAAGGCACAACTGACCACATAAGTTTGTGAGGATGATGGGCATTAGCTGCAACTGACCTCATTAGAACATGAGAAGCTTAAATTTAGAATCTTAAAGCCAGGTACTTAAAGAATAGTTACAACTTCAAGATTACAATAGGAATTTACAAACCACAAATAACCAGATTTATGAGAGGGATGTAATTGTGAATGAAGATCTAACACAATACCTCATTCTTGATGATGGAAAGTACATTCCCTATATCATTAGGGGTTGATGTGTTCTGTAGCATCATTATACTCATATTTGGACATAAGGTTTGAATCTCACGCTGCAAATCTGAAGAAGGCTGAATGCCAATCTGCGTATACAAATAAAGTTCAATAAACGTACCACTGCAAATTACCAACACATTACCAGAAATAAAACGTTGCGACCTTGATGCTCAAAGATAACTCTCGGTGACGAGAATGAACAGCAGAAAAGCTAAAGCAACCAGCATCTCGAGGGACAGTAAGAGAAGGAATAGTGCATCGCCCCTTTCGGAAAGCATATAAAGTGGTTGTATTTGTAACAGATGAGTCCAGTTTTATGGGAAGTGTATGAAAATGGCCATTTTCCTCATCATTGTGGATATTCTCATCGAGATTACCCTCTGTGTCCACAATTTCAAAGACAAAATTCTCTAGTTGGGAACCAGCTGCATAAAGATGAGGCACCTGCAAATCATGCCAACATTAAAACAAGTTTTTGAAATTGAAATCATTGTGCAACTAGAAGCAGATTCTCCAACTCTGAGCTCCCTTTTTTTCTGGGGATAAGTACACTAATGATGCCATAAGTTGTGTACGGCACTCACTTTGGTGTCAAAAGTTTCCGCCGGATCACTTAAGTGCCAAATCGGAGGAAAAACGATTACTTTGGTGCCACCGACAACATATTCCGGCCAAAATGATTATGTGGCTTTTATATTAAAAAAAAAAAAATCGAGAAGCCTTTTAAATGACGTCGTTTTCCGTATTCCTTAAGAAAACGACGTCGTTTTGCCGTCCTATGTGGATACCCTCACAAAAACGACGCCGTTTTGTTAATTTTATTTGGAGATTAAAATTAGGGTTTTTTTGTCCGCCATTGCTCGTCCACCGTCACTCAGCCGCCGTCCCTCAACCACTGTCACTTGGCCGCCGTCCCTTGGCCACCGTCGCTTAGCCGCCATCCCTCAACTTCCATTGTAGTTGCTTGCCACAGCAAGAAAAAAAAAAAGAAAGAAAAAAAAATGAACAGAAAATCCTAAGAAAAAGGGAGGTGTCGATGATCAGGGCGGAGGAAGGGATGGCGGGGCCACGGCTGCCGCCTTCGTAGCAGCTGGCTTTGCCGACAACCTCCGTGGTGTTCCAAATCTTCGTGACTACCATTGGTTGGATCGCTCGTGCTTCTGGGGATTCTTCGAGCCCGCGTTTCCTCTGCACCCGACGATATTTCTTGGGAAAAGGCGGTGGTGAGGCTGAGATTCGGGGATTTGAAAGGTTGATAAGGTGATTAAAAATGGGGGAAAACTACTGGGGCAGAGCGGAGGTGAATGCGTGGTTTCTTTTCTGGAAAATTACTGATGTTGTTGGTTCTCCACTGCTGGTGTTGTTGGTTTGGTGTTGTTGGTGTTGCTGGATCTATTCGGGGAAGAAGACGAATTTGCTCGGGGAAGAAGACGACACAAAACAGCATCATTTGGGGATTTAGGGTTTTGAATTTGGGGGAAAGACACAAAACGGCGTCGTTTTGGTGTTAGGATGCTAAAACGACGTCGTTTGAAGGCCTAAGTGATCTAATGGAAACTCCGGCAAGCCACGTCATCATAAGAAATTAATAAAAAAAGGCCACGTCAGATTTCCGGTGTTGGCACCAAAGGGAGCGTTTTTCAAATTTTTTGGCACTTAAATGATCCGACAGAAACTTTTGGTACCAAAATAAGCGTCGTACACAACTTATGGCACCATTAGTGTACTTATCCCCCTTTTTTTTTTTTTTTTTTTTTTTTTTTTTTTTTTTTTTTTCTGTTTGGAGCTCTTCCTTGAATATTTCTTCACCACCGACTATAACAGACAGCGATACTGTATGCAGGTAATGAATGTAGATATCCCCAGACAATCAGTAGTTGCTATAAGTTTGAAACTTAAAACACTTGATGGTTCAATTATTGAAGCTTCACTTTCAGCACAGCTGCTAAGTGATGACCATATGGAATCTATTGGAGTTTCCTTCAATGTAGTGAAATGTGAATTCATACCCTCCAATGAACTTAACAAAATAGATAGTTGTTGGTAAAGAAATTGCACCTTTTCCAGGCATAGATGACTGTACTATTCGAGCGAGCCACATCAGCTTAAAAAATTAATAAAAATGTGCCACGTTGGATTTCCGATCAATTATATCAGTGTTGGCATTAAAATGATCGTTTTTCAAAATTTTTAACACTTAAATGATCAAAAATAAACTTTTGGCACCAAAATAAGTACCGTACACAACTTTTAACACTAATAGTGTACTTACCCCCCAATTCAACGGAAGAAGAGGATTCATTCTCCGTGCTTCTTGGCTTGTTGAAACTGAACATCCTATTAATGCAACTGCAATTTCTAGTCTCTCAGGATATGTTGTGCAAAGTAAACACTGCTCAAACTTAAGGCAAAGTCGTGCAAGTGTGAGGTGGAGCGTACAGAGCTCCAGGGACTGCTCGTAAAATGGGGAAGGCCAAGAGCAGCATGGAGGAGGATTCCCAAGTTAACATATCCTAAGCTACCATGATATGCATGCTTCGAGTTCAACCGTGTGCCATTGCATATTATGTCCTATCTTTTTTTTTTTTTTTTTTTTTTGGTATTAGAGGAACCGGCTTGCAGCCGACAGCCGGGCCGTAAACCCCCAAGTGACACTTAAGTAGGAGGACCCACCACCCCTGAGTCATACTTAATACACCTAGCGCCTCCCTTGAGTTTTGAACCCTTCATCTCTTCGTTGAGGATCAGCAAAGTCTTATCCAGTGGAGCCACTGCAGCCGGTGGTATTATGTCCTATCTTTCATCCCTTGTAAGTGGAAAAGAGAGAGAGAGTCATTCTTAAAATTATGATAAGGGAACGAGACATATCTTTTGTTTTTTTTTTCCTTAATGGGGCAATTTTTCTGTTTGTCCTTGCTTTCTTGAAAGAGTGCTCTTGAATCGACGAGTTCACGTAATATGTAAGTTTCAAATATCCCCAATCACACTAAATCAAGGGAATGATATTCTAAGACACGAAGTAAGTAAATCAAAAAAAAAAAAAAAAAAAAAAAAAAAACATGCTTAAATCTAACATCTACTTTGAAAAAGTTTTTGGTAATGAAATGTTTTTATATTTTATATTTTTATTTTTGTGGAACATAAGGAAGTCCAGCCCTCAGAATTCTCATTTGATGATATTTTCTTATTATGGATGGATAGCATCATCGGCCAATTTGAAATACCACCTCATGCTCTCGAAACGAAATATTGGAATTGTATATGCACCGAGTCAAAACAAATTACATTACTGGAATGGAAAGTGCAACCAGAACATACTAGATAAGATAAAAAAACAAGAGGTTATAAAAACAACCAAAACCCATGAAAACTCTTATGAAATGGAGCATTTTGATAGTTGACAGTGTTGACCTCGAAATAAAACACCTTTGAGTTCTTCGCCCCTAGTAGAGTTGAAGTATTCGCATGAGATGATCATTTCATTGAAATTACGGAAGTGCAATCCATGCAACCAAGAGTGATGCTTGTGGGGTACGGCTTTTATGAATAGCTTCATTATTTGTTCCTTGCCTAGTTGAGGGTTAGCTTACATCATGAAAGCCTCCCACCTTTCTACATATGCTCAGAAATCCTCCATGACTCTTCTTCTAATGCGAAACGAATCCTCGTCAAACAACACAATTCCTATCTTGGTTTGGTATTGATGCAGTGAAAGATCGCCCATTCTAATCTCTCATGAGATAGATTCTTGCCATGAAGAACCATTGTAATGCGGGCCTCGTAAGACTTTGTTGGAAGGTTTGAGTTATGAATAGCACTTAGTTGTGGTATTGAATCATTTCGGCCTAGAAACATTACAAGTGGATCATGGGGCAAGTCGTGCTGTTATATTTACGGAGATTAGGTACTCTCATTTCTCCAGAAATTGTAATCCTATAGAGACAAGATGGGGGCCCATTATGTCTTGGTTAGGCAATTGGTCCCCCATTGCATTGACATTTCATTAATTGCAATGATGAATTCTGTTACTTCAAGGAAGCCGAATTCTTCCGAGATCATTTCATTATTTTCTTCTCAATCAAAATTTCTAATCGAGGATGAGACGTTTATGTCATCCTCACGGTCATATGACAAATTTAGCAGCCTGGGAGATGAGCCTTGAGAGCAAATGTTCCCCCTTTTAACAAGCTTTGGACCCTATATAGGAGGCAGTTGTTCGATGAATGGCTGACCTCATTTGTATAACACTGGTAACTCTCAAGACTATATCAAGGGTGATTTTCGAAACCTTGGCGTGGTAGTTCATTGGCTCACACTTTGACTACATTCAGTGGCAAGCGTCGGCTTGGATTGCTTAGGCTTGCTTTTCTTAACACATGGTACTAACCTTTTGATTAAAACCCTTCATTTTGCTAACTTGAGCTTGTCAAGGGGATCAAGAGATTGTGGAGTTTCGCTCTTGGTCAACGCTCTTTGGACCCTACCTTTTACAATAATTCTAGGAAGTTGTGCTATTGTGCTTCGGTTTTGAATATGCTTTATAGCGTTGATCTCGTCCGTGGGCTCCTTACTAAGCTTCTTAGAAATGGGATACCGCTTGGTGGTCCCTTCATCATGCAAGGCTACATCGATATTTTCTCTTATCGATTTTTCTTTTGTTGGCTGCAGGTCAAACTTGATGGTCGAGCTCCTCCTTGATATGGCTTGTGTCCTTAAGAACTCATTATCTTTCGTCTCCACGCCAATCGGCTCTTCGTAAGGGAGGTTGATGCCGATGTCAATATCAACATTATACTCTTGATGAAAAGCATCCATCAGTTTCTCCCAAGTCTTAAGAAAACTAATCTTCCTTACAATGTATCACCGCAAGGCGGAGCCAGTCAGATTTGACTAGTATGATTGAATCATCCTTTGAACCATGTAGGTCTATAAATAGACCTATGGGTGAGAGGCATCAACGTACGTCTTGCATTCAAGCACTTTGAGCTCTTCTGAAATTTTAACAGCGGCATAACTAGACGAATCAATGGGATCTTGAACTTGCAGCTAGCTCAACTTCTTCACGATCCCCACAAAGTGTTCATCTTGTTAGTCATCCTTTGGCAAGTTTGCAGGTGTCACGAGTGTGTTTTCTCATGATAGAGTGACCACAGGGTTGGATTTGGTCTGAGTAGACTCTATTTGCCTCAAGAGTTGTCAAAGGACAATGAACATTTGTCCCACGACATCTTTAATATTAGCGAGACAATTATGTACATCATTCTGATTGGCCACTATTACTTGAGGCCATGCACAAGCGATTGGTGATGGGCGATTCATAATCACCTAGTACCGCAAAAAGATAAATGAGCACAAGAGTAAATGAAGATTGACCCATGGTAATAGTCCAGCTGATTTTATTATCAAAAGAGGATTTTGTAGACAGGGCATTTCTAACATCTAAACTTGGAATTGAAATAACATAATGAAATACTAGACATCAAACGAAAGTCCCTAAAGAATGAGACTAAAAACAAGATGAAACTTTTTAAACATTGACATTGAGGGCAAGTGACCGCTATTTTATATGCGACGAGGGGCCTTGGTTTTGTAAAGCTGTTTGCTTTCTTGGACTGGTTCCGAGACATATATACAACTTATCCCCAAGTCCCTTTACATATGTGCAATTTGCTCTTGTTGACTAATTTTGCTAGCTAGGTTAGAGGCCAATGATTACAGTCTTGTCGGGATGCAGTGATTGTGGATGTAGGATTTAGATGTGTGATGGGCATTTTCCTATCCCTCGAGCCCTTTAGGCATCATGATCTTTTGTGATGGCATTTGCCCCATGTATCCTCGATAATATGAATCTCGATTGCATAATCACGGCTTTTTATAGGTGAAAAGGATTGGACGGATCTTTATCTTAAGAGGCGGTAGGATTTCTTGAAGGACTCCATACTGACTTGCCACCCTATTTAGGTAATAAGGAGTAGCACTGGTGAGGCCAAGCAACGGGATCATATTGCAATGTTTGTAGGCAAAGTGGGCTCTCTTTTCATGGAACCAACTAGCACACCACAAGAATGTCCTAAGAGCAGGGTCCCTTAAAGAATTTATCCAATTAAAAGAACTTTAGTTGGGATGTGTGGTCTTAGAACCACAAATCTCTATAATGGGTTTTTTAAATTATCTATTTCAAACAATTGCATGTGGCATGCAAATTCACTTAAGTGAAAAAAAGAACCAGACTTGTAAAATTTCTGAGTAAACCTGCATGACTTTTTTCATGTTTTCTTTAAAATGATTAAGGGACGAAAATGTTTCGACTAAAATTGACATAATTTTGTCCCCTCAAGACTTGATCAACCATTCATTCCATCAAGAGACTTATGGCATTTTTTTTATGGGAAAAATAATGAACCCAAAAAAAGTTAAGAGGAAAATGTCACTTTTTTGGATCATTGGTTAATTTTCAAAACAATCAATCATAAATGGTAGTGGGAAGGTATTATAGTTGGCTTCAAGAACTTTCCTTACAACATAAATTTCAGTTTTTAAAAGTCGTGCTAACCCACGTAGTAGGTTAATGCATGTTAGTGGCATGCCAAGCTTACTCTCAAGGGGGATTCCAATAGTGGTGTTGTATTCTTCCAGAATTAGGGTTAGCTCGAACATAGTAAACATAAAAGTAAATATCTTAGGGCACCAAAAACGTTCTATTGACTATAGGACTTCATGACAAACAAAGATTTGGAATAACTACAGGTGATGGCCGATTTTGGCCTTCATACGCTTTTGGGCAAATTGGTCCAACTAATCCCACCATCTGAAGAGCACTGCTTTGGGAGTGGGAATGAACTAGATATCGCCTTTTTCCCATCACATATAAACTGAGATCCGAAAGATTGACCTAAATTGCCATAGGCCAATTAAGTAAATAGACTAAGCAAAAGAAAGATAAAGAAATCACTTCACTTTTAAAGAAAATGGTAAGCACATAGATATACGCATGATACTTGTGGCTCGATGTCTAACTAAGAAGGCTCGGTAAAGTTAAGAGGTGATATGACCATTGCAGTCTCACGTTGGTGTTAGATCCTCATAACTTCGGCTTTATCTAAAGAATTTTGGGGAAAACAAAGGCGACCTTTACATCGCAGTCTTGCGTTCATAGTGGTATCTTTCTTAACACTATCCTAAAATATCTTATGGAGGCTTAGGTCCAACGGCCGAGTTATGTGTGTCACAGTGTAGTGGTAAAACATTTAAGCATGCACAACAATTTATAATCACAAAACATTTTATTTTAACGAAATTAAAAGTGATCCTTAAACTACTAGCCTGCACAAAAAATACTCAAGTTAGGGAAACATTTAAACAAGACAAAAATGCCTAAGTTCACAAAATTTTTCCCTAATGGGGCGCTAAGTTGTTGCAACCATCCTTTTGGGCGCCCTTTTGTGCATGGGCACATGCGAAGGCTAGTGGCTCACTAAATGTTAGCAAGCTTAGCTCGAGCTCTCCCAAGCCCACCAATTCATGATTTTTTATTCAAGTTTTTAACCTACAAGTCAATTTTAAATAGGAGTCGCCACTAATCGATTTATGATAGATCGATTAAAAACCCATGTAAAATATTGTGATAAATATTTTATTTATACGCAACCAAAGAAATTAGGATCGGAGACTTGATTACATTAGTTAATCACTAATGCCTTTACGATACCTAATCTTATTTAAATATCAAGTAAAGCATTTATGCAGCATTTTATACCAATTATTAGTTCTATGATTCAATTCCGACTGGATCGAGGAAATAAAAATCCATGCATCATTAGAGTGTAATTGGAATAAGCCAATATTTGCTTCCAATAATTTAAGCACATTTTCTTTTCAAGGATTTTCTTGTATTTGTGAAGAATTTTTTTTGTTTTTTTCTTATTTTTTGCAAAAATGTAAAATATTTTTAGGTTTTACTTTTTTTATTAAAATATTTTTTAATTTTAGAATAATATTAATTATTATAAAAACAATCCGAGTCAGATTATCGGGTCAGGGCCCACCCAGCTCATTGGCCCCCAGCCCGGCTTGGCCTGCAGCATGGGCCTAGCTTAGAATTCTTTCAAAAAAAGAAAAAAACAAAGCTAGGCCAATTTTCAATTAAAAGAAATGCCCAGCCCATGAACTAAACCAAACAGGCCCACTAAAGGAAATCCTACCCGGAACTAAGGAAAACCGGGTCAGACAAACTCGCGAGTTGGCTTGGTTCACGGCCGCCACCACTCTCCCTTCTCACAAGACCAATGGATACGGCCGATTGCTTGCTCCAGCGATGCCTTGGCCAACCTGACCAACGGTCTAGCCTTTGTCCAGCTAGCCACCATTGCTGACCACCACCTTCGTCAGCACAACCTAAGCTGCAAGCACCAAACTTATGGGTTCGAGCATGGAGTCTTCTCTCGAGCATTTCGCCGAACACCTGGAGTACACCAGCAAGCAGGAGAGAAGAACGCACTCTAATAGACACTCAAGATCGCAACAAGACTCATGACGTAGAGCAAGAAACGACCAAAGCAACCTAACGACAGACGATCGGGGCTAGATTGTTGGATATATGCCCTAAAGCTATTATGTAATAGTTACATATTAGGGATTTCAGTTGTACTTTCATTATTATTATTATTATTATTATTATTATTATTATTATTATTATTATTATTATTATTTAATTAATGGCAATGACGTATTCATTTATTTGTCCAATTATTTTATATTTACAAATGATTCCATAAGATCAGTTACAACTAGACTCATTCTTGAGACGTCAAGAATATATGTGACGGGTTCATAATTAGGCTGAATCTTTAAACCGTTCTCGGTCGATGGATTATTAAATGGATATTAATAATCTTGTTGAGACCGGTATGTTCTTAACTTTTTCATTAAGTATTAGATACTTAAGGGAATGATGAGTCACATGTCATTAGGTATTATGATACTTGAGTTAGAACACAAGTTTTTGTATTAGACAAGTTCACTGAACGCGACGCATATGGAACGATTAGCGACATGGAAGCTTTTAGCGTGGTCAATGTCTAATTGTTCATGCTTTGGTCTTGTGTAAATAATCCTTAGACCTGAGGCACAATGTTAACTTGTGTATTGAACAACTATGGTTCACGGGTGCATATAATGCCGGGTCGTTGATCCGTCTTTATACCTAATGGTCATAGTTCGTTCATATACGAAATTGCACGTGTGCGCAATATGGAATCTTTCTCTTTGTTACATGCAAGGTATAATAATGATGTCATATTCGATTTAATTATGACACTGCATTGAAATCCTCAACCGGGGTTGTAACTGAGAATAAATTGTTTATGTTTCAAATAAAATGCATGTCAATTAGATTTATGCATATGATCAAATTAGTGACTTGACAAATATTCCATGGTCTTTGTTTGATCAGGAAATAGTAAGACAGAGGGATTGAATTACACTGTAGCCAAAGCTAACAGGTTCATTATGTTCTTAAAGTATTGACACTACCTGTGTAGCCATGACATATTGCTAAATGTCAATCATGGCTTGTAGGACCTAAAAGATTAATCGGGATGATTAATTCTTTTTGAAGTACTAATGTGTTAGTACAAGTCTTACTACTAGCTTAGTGATGAACCTAGGGATGTTACACACCATAAATAATTAGGATAACGTGGAACAAGAGAGAAATATTGTTGCAAATGTGTTTGCAATTACTGCAATCGAATTGAGTCGATTTGAAATTAAATTAAATGAGATTTAATTTAATTTGTATTAAAGTCACGAGCCTCCTTGCATAAGATGCACACGCATGTCCAAAGTGAATATATATGTTAATGTATTCCATTTGTACGTATAAAGATTATGTTCTTTTTAATTAAGGAGATTGATTAATTATTTATTCATTCCTTTAATTAATTAATTAATTATTCATTCATTTAATTAATTAATTAAAGTTGAAATGGTCAGCAATTCTTGCTGACTATTTGGCACGAATAATCGTGCGCATGCACGAAGCAACCGTGCATGATGGTCAGCAAACCATCATGCACGTTTGCACGTTTGCTTCATGCATGAATTCATGCACGATCGTGCATGATTGTGCAGAATCAGCAACGGATTCGAAAGAAGAAAAGCCCCATCCTGCTCAAGCGGCAAAAAGTGTGTTGGTTTTCTTCTTGTTCTGTATCGGTTCTTTCACCATCAAAAACATGAAGTTCTGCTAGTTGCTGAAAAGAGAGCAAAGTGTGTGTTCTTGTGTTTTTGAGAGACGCGAGAAAGAAGAGTGTTCTTTCGTTTGGGCCGTGACTATAATACATCAAGGATACAGCAGATCATCTCCACGAGATTGCTAACACAATCAAAGTAGTGATTATCCGAAAGTTCTCTCTTCCATTCGACGTCCGTTGTTGGTGTGTCTGAACTAAAGGTCCGGCTCTTGTGGGACTCGAGCTGTAGATCATCTGAACCGACTCGTATAAAGTGCGCTTCGAAAGGTAATTCATTTAATCCCTTTTATATTCAGATTTTTTATTAAAACGCATGGATAACGCCTTAGGAGAATCATGTATAAAATATATCTTTGTTTCCGCTACATTCTTTTTGTTAATTTTACCTATACATGATTCATGAAACCCTAACAGAACTCACATGAGGTGGACGGCCACGAGTTTCAACCCAATGCACCCAAAAAAAAAAAAACCAGGGCCCTAGCTCACCCAAGCTTTGGGCATGGGAAAGGAGGCGCGACGGTGGATCGTTGACTGTGATACAAGCACAGTGACCGACGGTCTCTCCCTCCTTAGATCTCCCTCACAGATCCCTCTCACTCATAGATCTCTCTCACTCTCTCTCTCTTTGTATTCCTATGTAGATCCACCTCTCTCTCTCTAGCTTGCTCGCTCTCGGGATGCCCCGGATGTCTCTCTAGGGAGGTCTTTTGAGCTCGCTGCCCTCTAAGTGTCTTCGTGTGTTTGTCTCCTCCGCTCGACACCCTATTTATAGGTTGAGGAGGCCAACCAATGGAGGCTTTGGCCATCGGTCCTTGGCGTGCCGACTGGCCTTGGTGCAGCCAGACTGGCGTCCCCTCAGCCGCCCACGTGCCTACTCTGCTTTGCATTGAAGGCTCATCCCATCCATTTCCGGCCCACTCCCCTCCTACGTGCGTTGTCGGCCTCTGCGGGTGAAGCACAATGCAAGGGAAGAAGGAAGGAGAAAAGAGGAAGAAGGAGAGAGATGGGCCGGGCCAAAAGGGCTGGGCCTTGGGCCCGTGCGGAAAAGAAAAAGGGGCTGGGGTCAAGCCCAGCCCCAAGAAATTTATCTTTTTTTTAAAGTTTTATTTATCTGAAAATAGGGTAAAAAAGGAAAATAAAATAGAAAATAAAACTTGATAAATGCAAATAAAAATTAAGACTTAGGTGATGTGAAAATCATTTTCCCTAATTTCCATATAATTTTTATCATAAATGTTTAATCAAAATTTATGTGTTAGCATTCAATTTGCAAGTTCAATTCCGTTTGCTTCCTGGTACACTTATATGGGGTGATATGTCTAACGAGGTTGCTCATAATGCTGAAGAAGATTTAACTACGGTAAAGAATGAAATTCAAGGTAGTCAAACCAGAAGGTGGCAAGCAATTGGCATGCTAAGGCATGTCTCTTGTTCATCTACTCTAGCTTGGAGATTAAAGAAACATGCTATTAACTTCTTGCTTTGTATCTCAGAAGGAGATATCTCACAAGAGAGTGAGAGTGAAACTCTAGATTTCTCATCATTTGTTCCTAGCCATTTTGCTGCCTTGCAAGTATTATAGTGAAAGATCTTGATTGTATGCCATTTCTTTTTGTATATTCTTCTTATTATTAATGTGCAAAATCTAGGGGATTGAGAACGTCATCATGTACACATCCGATGTTGTGCTAAGGAAGAAAGCTTTTGATGTTTTGAAAAGGGTTAGTGTTTTTAACTTAAGATCCTCTACTCTTGCATCGCTAACCAGCTTGTCGCTCTTGTAGTCCATTTCTCTCTCGTTGAAGTTGTGCATTTATTTCCCAATCACTAGGTGCTTGCTAATGTTGCAATTTCTCAAAGGTTTGACGTCTTAAAAGGCTCGACTACAAATTTCAACTCTTCCTCTATGGTAATGCATTAGAGGCTGCTTAAATGACATTAGTGTATTTTTTTTCTTTACATGGAAGGACACATAATGTGATCTAATGGCCTACAACTTGTGTGGGTTGCCATCTTTCTAGATATTGTTAGATAAGTGAGGCATGCCAAAACTACAAGCGAATTGTCGCAAGGAAATGTTGATAAAGTTTTCCATGAGACACCACTTTAGTTTGCTGATGTGCTTGAACTAGTGGAATTGGTTTTGAGGCCTCCTAAGGGAGGCCCTCCAAGTCTTCATGAACAAAGTGATGCGGTATATATGGCTGCTTATTATTGATTTTTTTCATATTGTCTCATTGCTCGGATGATGGTCACTCCTTATTCTTTTTTAGGTTGTGACATTTTCCATGTTGTAAAACTCATTTGAATGGGTTTAAAGCTCATTGGTTTCATAAGACAATTGAATGCTCAAAATGAATAGGAATGGCAAGCTGAAAAGGCCAATTGAAAAGTATCCATCTTTCAATGTCAACTTTCAAGATGCAAAGTTGAAGGAAGTCTATATTTACATGTGACCTGCAATAACACATTCCAATTTCATTTCTAGATAAAGCTTATGTTCACAATCTCTTACGTCCTTGTACTATAAAAGCCAACTTGATCTTATTGTTGTTCATTTTTTTGTAATCAATCTATCTACTAGTCATTTGAGCCTCTTCAACTATGAGCGCACAACCTCTGTGATATGTGGTAGAAGTGTGCTAATAAAAATGTGTAGGCAAACGCATTAGAAACGAGTTCGTGATTGTGAATGGTATTTTTTTGTGGGAATACTTTAGTTAGGCAAAAGAAGTCCTAATCTCTAGCTTGCTGCTATATTAGCTTTCTAAGAATCCAACCGGCTTGATGATTCCACTGTGGCAGTCTTTCTGGTATGCATCTTCAGTCGGTGATTAATCCATATGACTAGAATATCACATACTCATGGATCGTATATAAGAGCTACTTCCTGAAATGTGTATTTCACTTCCTTTCTACTTTTCCTGAATGTCATCATCACAGAATGATTCTCATAATAGTATATCATATGGTTCTAAGTTCAAGGAATTGCTGAATGTCATTTGGTAATGGGTTAAATGAGTGCTTCTGGTGACACCCTTCTACAGCAAACTTAGTGACTATTCATAGATCCTCTTGATTGGGTTATTTCTTGACAACTTTCCTCGTGTTGGTCGCTTCACCCCTTAATTAAACCTCTCTCAATTTGCCTGCGAAGAAGCTGGTTCATCAATGCTTGAACTAAGTGACAGAAAGAAATCTCATGCCTACTTTCAACTTTACGTGCATCCGTACACCTTATTTACATGTAATTGTAGTGATACTATCTGATTTATGCACATTACGGTCGTCCTTTGAGTTATTTACAAGAATGATTCCCCACACCTTATAATGATTATTTTGCCCTTGCATGGATAGGATGCTACTAAAAATGATGAATTTAATGAGAAAAGCAACTAGTTGGAGCTGAGTTTTGAGATTGCGAAAGATGCATATCGCCCATCAATTTTACGACCTATGAACCTTGCAGTAGCAGAGTCAAGCTCGACAGAGGCGCTATTGTCTACTTCTCAGTCTCCAGCTTGAGAATTTTCAATCTACCTTTTGAACATATCATTTTTTTCTTAGATCAAAAGAGCTTTTGTAAAGTGGATTTCCTTATGGAACTCTCCTTGCAGACTTACTCTATCGTGTTCCACTTTTTCCAATGCAAAGTGATTCCTGGGGCATCACTTGGGAAGGAAAATGAGATGCCTAAATCATACAGATATAAGAGTATTTGTTTTCACCTAGTATTTGATCCAGACATTTATTTTGCTTCATATTGTAGTTTCGTGCAAATTCATTGATTTTTTATTTATTCTTTATTCCCGTACTCGACCATCACCAATTTTCCCCTTTCTTCACCTAGCATTTGATTTATCCTGCTCGAAACTAGAGATGAAGGGAGAGTTAGCTCAGAACATGAGATGGATTGGGATCGTTGTGAATGGCCGCATTAGAGAGGTGAACGAGATCAATGAGTGTGCGATTGACATTAGGGCTTCGACTTCGCATCCCCTGAAATTGAGCAAGAAAGGGATCGGGGAAAAGCACGTTCTTATCTACATTGCCGACGCACCAATCCATGACGACGAATGGTCGTATGCAGATAGTGATGGGATTATTGTCTCCAAAACTGAACCATCCGTATGAGGCTTTAAGAGAGCTTTTTCTGGAGCGACTCCACAAGAAATTATACTTCGCCAAATTTGTTTCCTTCCATCATTGATTTCCCATTTGGTAGTGGTCAAAGCCAGTGGGCAAGAAATTCCAAGTTAGGCGAGGAAGTGAACGACAAAATTATTCGACAACTAACATATAAAAAGAAATTTAAAAGGGACACGAAACCTCCCATTCAGGGCATTTAAATCATCACTAAATCATGGATCACTAATAAAGAAAAAAACCAATATGGCCAAATACTTAGATTCAGTGATATGTGCACGATGGAAGATTATCAGCCGGATTACCGCCAACATTAATGCCGGTTATTAAGCTTCCCTCCATCGACGATGAGTTTGCAAACGCAATACTCAGGTGGTGACAGCGTGCTTCAATAAGCACACTCTTCCCCTTAAACCATGGGCCAATCTCAGTCGTCCCCAGCATCCGCAGGCCCAACCCAACCACCACCATCCCTCGAGACCTCCGCTCTAGATCCATTTTCCTGATCATGGAGACCTCCACCTTCTCCTCGGACATCTCTGTCCTCATGGTCACCTCTATCACAATGCTGCCGGGTGTCGGCAATACGAGTGGCTCCACTGACGCCACTGCAAAGGGCCGCACCGCGTCCCAACCGTAATACATGAAGCACTCTACTTGATAAAAGTAGTAGGTCCCGCGGGGGATGCCCGGTCTCTCCGCCAGCAGTGTGGCTTCCCAGGTGGCGTTGGACACCCTCAACCCAGTAACCTTCAGGGTGGGGTATGAAGGCCCAATCAGGAAACCAGCGACTACTAGCATTACCCCAATGGCCGCCACGGCAGCCATTATGAAGCAGAACACCTCCCCTTTGGAAAGGCCGGCATCACACTGAGGCGGGTGGGAGCGTCCGATCGCCCCAGCTTGACGACGGGGGCTACCGACGGCCAACGCCGCCAGACGCGAAGTACGTGCCATAGGACGCGAAAGACCTGCCGCCGGACGCGAAGGACCTGCCATGGAAAGAGGTTTTAGTTTCTAGGGATTCTTCAGTTTGGAATACGGCGGAGAAGACCTTTGGAAGAGGAATTCACCAAGACGAGTGAATATTAAAGTTGCGAAAAAGTGATTAGAAAATCATTATGGATTTACCCCAATCCAGAATCAGTTAGAAAATTCTGGAGAGCCTAATCCAGAATCGGTTGGAAACTTTTATCACGTGGAGAATTTTAAAATTCTTCTTCTAATGTCATAATCAATTGGAAACGTTTATCTTTATTGACTTTATATTTCATAATATCATAAAATTCCAAATTAAAAATAAAGAGAACACTCAATAAAATGTAAAGTGGCCGTATGTGTGTGAGAATAATTTTTTTATAATGTTCTAACTATCGAAATATCAGACTTCGGCTTACTTAGACCCATATAGCTATTAATGTTGATCATTAATTGAAAATAAGCCAAGACATTTAATGTATTATCTCTCTTATTTTCATTGCTTTTTTTTTTTTTTTTTAAATAAAGAAAACCCTCGTATCATACCGTAAACAAAACAAAAATAACTCCATTTGTAAGGAAATTTTGAAATTGTTCATTATTTTTGCATAACTATAAAGATAAGAATGTCTAATTACTCCTTAATCTATATAAATGTTAATGGCTATTTATAAAGGTTATGACTATCCTCTAACAAAACAAAATTGTAATGGATAAACAAAAACTTCGAATTTGAAGGTTTTAGTGTTCTTATTCTTTAACGGCATTCTTTCAAATTTAGGAATTATGAAATTTTTTTAATATAAAATCACAGAATTTTGTTAACCAAATCGATATGCAAGCTAACTCAGATCACGTCAAACTTTATCTTCATTAAACTTATCATGATAACTTACAAAAAGATTACATTGTTAGTGAAATAAAATTCACGTCAAACTTTATCTTCACGTGCACTGTGAAGACGGCAACAAACGGCCCCTGCGGACACCGTTAACGAAATGCTCAAAGGTAAACGGATCCAACAGCTGTTCTCGCGCCCCGAGAAATGGTAACTCCTCCGTCTCGTTTTCCATTAAATTTCGCACGTGGTTCTGTTCTCTCTCTCCTCGTAAACAATAATAAAAGGACGCATTGGAAAGTGCAAATGCGTTTCTTCTCTTCGCTCGAGATCTGATTCGTTGCCCCCATCACTTAACACCGCAAAACTTTCCATCCTCTCTCTGTCCATCGTATCTTCTTATTATATCCATGGGACCCACCCCTACGGTCCACTTCCAATCAGCATCGGAGAAAGACAAACAAACAGGGGCTGTGATTTTCGAGGTTCCGGGGAGGGCCTCCATCGCGACCGTCGAAAGTGAACCGGCGGGTTGGGGGGCCGCCGCCACGTGGCCCCGCTCTCCTATCCCATCAACGCGAAGAAAGAGAAAAAGCAGGCGTCAAAAGCTCGGGGAGAAGAAGAACGGGAAGGTACAATTTTTTTTGGTACTCCCTCGTGCGCTGGCTGAGGGAACGCACCGATAAGACAGCCCTAAAACGCCTTAAAAACTGCTCGTTTCAACAAGATGGAAAATTTTCTGACTCCATTTAAAAAAATATACGCAAGAATCGCTCATATAAAAAATATATTATTTATAGGAAAAGAGCCGGAGTAATGGGAATATATATATATTTAAAAGTCAGCTGCGATTAACCTTGATATAAATTATCATTAAGCGAATTTGAAATGAATTTTACGATTGCACTTAATTCTTCGGTCTAACTTATCCATCATAACGCACACAAATTTTGTGTAGAATGATATTTGAAAGACAAGGCAGAGGTGCCTATGAGGCAGACTTCACGGATCAAATTAGTAATTAAAAAAATGCCTTGGTGATGTCTAAATCTCATTAAAGCAATTAGACAACAAATCTACCCGTAAATAGCCATCAAATATTGTGAAGTCTAGTCGGATGGAATGGAGAGGGCAACTGGCGAACGATCGATCTGGGGTTGCGGTGTTCACCTACTTGTGGTGACCTGGCTTGTCTCGTGCACTTTACAAATTTGAGCGAAACCGAATTAAATCTCCTTATTTATTTTATTATTATTTAGTTTTTATACTTGTTGATTTCCTCTTTTATTTATTTATTTATCTATCTATTTTTTTTTCCATTCCTTTTGGAATGTTTATTTTAGTTAAATTGTCTGCCCAATTTGTCAACTAGACTTTAGTTGTCAAAAAGTATAAACGAATTGAAAATTATATCTAGCAGGAACTTTTTCCATTAAATTCATGCTCTAAAAATTTCCACAAGCAATAAAGTTCAAAAACTTCTGCAGAGGTGTGCATTGGATGCAATTCAACTCAAGAACCGGACCGAATGAGTTTGCACCAGCCACTTCAAGGCCTCTTCTAGAGAGAAGTGGTTCGATTCTAGGTTTTGTGAACCTAGAATGGTTTCCAGGCCTTTCCCAATAGTACCTTTGCATCAATGGAGAATTTAAATTTCGACATGGAAAAATGCCATCATAACCACTTAATTAACAAGTTTTTGCAGTGATACGCCAATTTATGCACTTGAATATTGAAATACTTCAAGTGACATCATCATGTGATGCAACACGTCCACAAGTACCCTCTTCCTCCAACGCTTACTTTTTAGGCACATGGAGAAAAATGATATTGTCGTATTGCATAGATAGGCGGAGGCTTTGCCGTGTGTCAAATTTAAAACCCTGCATTTTTTTTCTTGTCCAAGTAATATTAACAAATGCTTGCTCTGAAAAATTCAAGGGGAATTAACTAGATATCATCTCTTTACTTATATAACTTCTATGCATTTACAATACGTCGAGCTTGTTATTGATGGCGGTATATTTATAATTTTTTGGTAATGTTGACAAAGAGGTGTAATCAGATAATTTAAATTTTCATTAATTTAAGGAGGCAGGTTCTAGGGGACTCTCACAATACAAGTAGAATCGAAAAAATTTGCATTCAAATGATAAATTGTTGTGGGGCAATTTACTAGACAAACACTTTTTGTATCCTTCATTTTAATGGGGAAAAAGCTAGGCACGTGGTGAATTTTTATTGGGCAGAATTCAAGATCACAATCCCAAAATTGCCCCTCCGATGCTGCAGAGCGAGGACCAGGGGGAACATTTCAGAACCCCCAGGGGGTAGGGGCAATTTCTGCAGTAGATAAGAGGCCCACGCTCCCATGCACTGTCTTGACGCTGGATGAGGAAGAAATAATCACATTTTATGATTAAGGATTATAATTATACTACGGGATTGATAGAATTTAAGAAATATTATTAGTTTTCGCTAGCTTAGCCAATATGATTTTGAGAAAGTAATTTTAAAGTTATTAATATGCTTAATTATGAGAAGATACTGTTTTTAATTTTTTTTAAAAAAGGTAGTAAACAGTGTTTATACAACGCCGAGCGAAAAGGATCAGGTTGCCACGTTCACTTGCCATTTTCCATACCCACTTTTGCTTACAAATTTGAAATAACCGATTTGTAAATATTGTTTGCTATATTTAAATTTGACTATATAACGGGTTAAGGGCTACATATAATATTTACCTTACGGTTATATAATAACAGGAATTATGTTAACTCCTCTTATTATATTTTGTGAAGATACAATAATCTAAATTAATTGAAAATATTAGAAATTATAATGTGGTATTATCAGCCATGACAAATATTTTATCAGAGTAAATTCAAAAATCAATAGAATATTTGGTGGTACTCTAGATCATCAACTAATACTTGATTGAATGTTTTCAAATAAGTCACCCTTATGTTATGAATTTACTATGATAAGTGGCATAGCCCAATTCACGCAAAATATGATATCGCACCTGTTATGGTTTGTCGCCCATAGAAGGTAGTTCAATTTTGATAAAGAAAAAACAAGTGGAAGAAGAGACCAATTCACACGATTTTTAGTTTACATAGGAAACTAGTCTTTTGTTTGTTAGATCGCCTTAGATTTCTACACTTGAAATCTCTACATGATCAACATTTGGAATGTCTAGACTCTTTATATATTTATATTTGAAACAGTCCCTTTTGTTTGAGTCCAACCTGATTTATTTTTGTCGAGACAGCTTTTGTCCCTCAGTGCAGAGGGCCATCACGCTGATGTTGTGCCTCGGTTGTTGTTGATTTCGTAAACATGTTGAATGAGAAGAACTGGAAAAGGGTCAAGATGGGTCCACCATATAGCAAATCTAAAATCCATCATTAACGAGTCTGGACTTGCGAGGCAATTATCCTCCCTTTGGCGATTTTGCTCACTAGTAGAAAAGGATTACTTTAGAGATTAATAAAAGGATTGCCATCTATATTACATTAATCTCGTTGGGCATGTCACACTTTCCTCAAATTAAATTTTTTAAAAATATTTAAACTCGAAAAGTTCTCCGCGATATCCTTAGAACCGTACATCTTTTTAAATAATGGTGCCGAGCCTAATAAATTATTAACGAGGCTCTTCCTCAATAAATTAAAAAAAAAAAACAATGAATCCGTTTCATGGTATGGGATCCGCATTTAGCATGTAAGACTACTATGATAATCCACGATTCCACATGCATGGTTTCCTAATTTAAAGGCAATTAAGATATCAATTACCATCCGAAAAATACCAAAACGATGAGGACCAGAAATTGCCCATGATTCTAAGTTCTATCTCTCTAATTATACTTTGTTCCACGCGGTTTCCAATTTGAAACTTCAGCTTCGTAGCCAATATCCGTATTTACCCCCTTAGCTTCATATTTATTTACATGCCTACCTTTGGAAGTCATATCAAAGGAGAATGGTCGAACCATTTGTCTCCCTTTCAGTTCGGTTTGTTTTACAAAAGATGAATAATTTGGAAAATATTTCCTTAAAAATAATCATATCTATTTCTAAGAATAATTAGCTGAGAAAAAAAAAAAAATTTGTTACCGGTAATAATTTACATCTAAATATTATTGTAGATGATGAAAATTTTATTTATTTATTTTCGTAAACGATAAAAGTAGTTATTTTTAGGAAAATGTTCTCAAAATCGTTCATTTTCCAAGAACAAACATGCCCTTAATTACTAGTTAGATTAAATTTGACCCATATGTTCATACCAAGTCCTAAGTACTTTTTGATTTATATTTTAACTGTCCGTTGGTAAAGTGTGTGATTAAGAAAGCAATGGGAACACGTATTGAAGTTTTTTCTTTCTCCGAGGAGGGTTTCACATATTTGAGAGTTACCCAGGTGAAGCTAAGTATAGTTGCACTCAATTTCGCTTCAAAATCATGTACAAATCGAATTTGGATCAAATCAATCCGTTTGGATAAAGTCAATCCGATTAGCAATTGAGTCAGAGATTCGATTAGCATCTAGAACAAACAAACTGCATGGTTCTGTTATGTATTTATCTTCCTAAATTAATTTTCCATGCCTTCAGGAAGCCTGATAACCCCAATCGATCCATAAGATAGGAGTCCATTTGATTGGACGACGACACCATGTTGACACCGTGCCCACTGCCCAAGGCACTTATCTAATACTTTATTACTGAAACTATAGCCTTTAAAAGTCTAGCAAAGTTTGAAAACCCAAGGGTTCCTTGCAAGGTTTGTCCACATAAAAATTCTTGTAGAATTGAGAATGATTTTATTATCATGTTTAATGTATTTTGGAACATGGAAAGATACAAGACTTTATCTCCAAAATTATATTTCTCACATAATGTATCGTTATCTCATATATATATATATATAGTCTCAATTCTTTTATGAGCTTCTCCCCTCTTTGGTCCAAAATAAAAATCAAACTCAAAGCTGGAATTTAATGTAATTCATCAACCTAGAATTGAATTTCCCACACCAACCTTTTTTACCACTAGAAATCAGATCGATTACAAAGTCTTAGTTTTGACTAGTCTCGTTTTCTCCCATCAGCCCGTCTTTTTCATGCATGCCTAAAAAATTTCATTCTAGCTGGGTGTAAGGGTCCTCATTGGACCCCACACATCCATATGGATGAGTTCTAATGGCTTCTTAGCTCTCCATGTATCTCTTAATTAGGAAGGACTTCGTTTGTTGTTTTCTAAGAAGAGAGCCTTCACAAACAATCTAAAATTTATGTGATTACTAGAAAATCTCTAATATTTTTCTGATGGAGAATTTTTAGCCCATAAAAATTGAGGTGGCAAAATCTCTTATGCCATAGCCATGAATCATCAAGTTGAGCGTTCATAACTATATCTTTAACATATTTCAATCAAATAGGAAAATTCATATTCTCCTTTTTCACTGAAGCAATAACATTATTCGTATATTTATCATAGATAGTGCAGGTTTCTCCTTTAAAGTATAAATAATACCCAATTTGAATCATTTGGCCCACATTAAGTAGATTTTGTGCAAGACTGGGAATCGGATATATTTCATGAATATATTTTGGGCCTTTCTTAGTTTTAATAGCTACAGTCCCTTTTTCTTTCACATCAACCAATGCACCATCGTCCAATTTCACTTGAGTTTTCACTAATGTATCAATATTGGTGAATATAGATTCATCTCCTATCCTGTGATTGCTATACCCACTATCAATATACCATGGATTATTCTTCTCATCTTTTTCCACTTAGCCTATGTAGAATAAACATATGTATTTTTTTCTTCCTTTTTTTCTCCTTGTTCGCTCAATAATTAAAATTAGGGCCCTTAGGGTGCCAAAACTAGATATGATGGGACACTTGAATGCCAAAAGTTAGGAAATATACACTTAAATACTAAAATCGGAGTAAAATGGATATTAAGTGTCAATGGCGTGAAAATGCTACCAAAAATACTAACGTGACATTTTCCAATGAGACAACTACAAAATAATGTCTTTTTGCACGCTAACATAACTAGACATGTGCAAAAATGACGTCATTTTACACGTTGACGTGGCTGAATAAACCAAAACAATATTATTTTACTAACGTGGTTAGATAATGAATATAAATTAAATTAAATTAAATTCAAAACTAAATTAGAAAAAAAAAAGAAAAAAAGATGAATATTGCAGAAGGTGAGAGCTTAGCCCTTAGCACTGCCTCCCTACTGTTGCCAAGAAGGGCCAAAAATGGTGGGGAGGTAGTGACGAGGACCTCACCTTCTATAATCTTCATCTCCTCCCTATTCTAAATAATAATATAATATAATTAATATTTATTTTAATTAAAAAAAAAAAAAAAGACAAAACGGCATTGTTTTGGTTCTTCATTGCACTTAACTCTCTAGTATGCCATGTAGATGAATTATATTATTAAAAAATTGTCACATAAGATTTCCGTCCGCCTTCATCGGACTTGGCACTCAAGTGTCCCATTTTTTTTTTTTAAATGGCACTTAAATTGTACCTTTCGAGATTTTGGCATTTAAGTTTTCTTTATGCCAAGTTTTGGCACTTGCACTACTCTTTTACCCTTGGTAATCTATGCGGAGTGATCGAATCTACTCTAAATTTGATATTTAGGAACAATTTCAGTTTTTGTACAAAACAATAGTGATACTGATAATACTAAATGACTTCATATAAATTAACCCTTTAATATATAAGACTAGTAATCAATTTTTGTCATGTTACGTTTTTATTATTGAGACATTTTCCTTCTTCATTTAACTTGTCTATTCTTTTTGACTCAAATACCTCATTGAATTTATTAAAGTGGCTATATTTATCAAATTTTAGCAAATTATAGTTTAAAATTATTAGCATTGTATATTTTTATCATCAATAATTTAGTTAATTTAGTTTAATGTCATTTTCTATAATTTTTCATGTTCCACAGTAAGTAGGAGAAAAGAGAGATTTCCTTTAAAAACACGATATTATATTGTTGACATATGAATTTATGTTGACTTTTTAGGTATCCATTTTATTTTACAAAAATACAAAAGAAAATACAGAAAAAGGGATAAATAAGATTATAAAAAAAAAAAAAAAAAAAAAGAGAGAGATAGGAAAAAAAATTTTAAAAAATTAATGAATTAATTTTTTTAAAGAAAAAGAAAAAGGGGAATGTAGAAATAAAATCGAGTGGGATGGTTTCGGCCAGCCCACTTTGGCATTTTCCGCTTTCTAAGCCCCATCCGCCCCCACCTAGTATTGTTCTTTCTTTTTGGGCCCATCTTTTGTTTTTCTTTTTAGCCCATATTTGTCTTTCTATTTAGCCCACCTCTTCCATTGTTTTTGAAGCCCACATCAACATTAAAAAGGAAAAAGAGCCCAGCCCAACCTCCTTCTAACCTTGCTTCAAAGTTAAAAAAACGGGGCGTCACGTAAGCAAAACCCTAGGTGTTGTAGAAGGTGAGCTGGCGCATGAGAGAGAAAGAATAACAGACAAGATTCGCGCGAGCGACGTTGGCTCGCCCGAGAAGGAGGAGAGGATGGCGTCGGCCATGGAAGACAGAAAAGGAGCTTGGACTGAAGAAAAAGCCAGCAAGATTCTCAGGGCCGGAAGAGGGGCCGAAGAAAACCGGGAAATTTTCCATCGATAGTCGCGGTCGTTGGATTAAGCAGCTGGACTTGGTGCCCGTCGGTCGGAGTAGGTGACCGTCGGTTGGTGATGTGTATTGCCGGCGACGACGCGTACAGAGGTTGATTCGTCGTCGATAATTCAGGTTTGGTTGAGTTGCATAAGGTGAAAAGATTCGGGACAGAAGAAGGTGCAAGGTTGAAGAAGAAGGTGAGGCCTGCAGGGGAAAAGGACCAAATAGATAAAAAGGGAGAGAATATAAGAAATTAAGAAAATCATTAAAAAAATAAATCAAAAACTTTCGTTTTTTAATCCTACCAAATCAGATCCGGATATACAGGTTAGGCCAACAAGTCGAACAGGTAAACTAGTCCTAACCCGTTCCCAAATATGATGATGATGATGATGATGGTGATAAAATGAATAAATTAAAAAATTCGAAAAATTCAGTTTTTTTTTTTTTAAAGCAATGTACGTTAATTGGGCTAATTTTATGAGGAGGACACATAAACTATCATTGACCACCATCGATTATGTGCTGATGAAATGATGTTTATCAAAGCTATTTATTATCCTTATGTCAACAAGAGCAATATTTCTTGACAAAAAAAAAAAAAAAAAAACAAGAGCAATATTTAACAAAGTTCCTTATTCGACAGCTAAGTTCCTGCTATAATCTCATTTTCATTCAACTCAATTTTTCTCAATCTAATCACCTTCTTATCTTCTATGTGACTATCTCCATTTCTTGTGTGTGCACTTCCCAAATTTCAAGCAAATAAAATTACATTGCATAGGATTATAGAATTACGGAGGAGGGTTATGATTCTCCATTTATTGTATGTACACGTTTTTTGCAGAAGCCTTACACAACAAATACAGCCTTTAGTCATGTGATTGATGGTCCTCTTTCTATTTGCCTTATAAGGCAGTAACTTTCTGGTGAAATTTTTTCCATGTCTGGCAAAGCAACAAAACCGGCTTCATTATTTTATTCTGGTCTCCTCCAGCTTCTGTTTGATGGCGTACTTCTGAATTTTGAGAATCTGACTATTATACTGTCTTGCCACCCTGCAATGATGGCTTCTTATTTATGTGGACATGCCGATTATTGAGTATTTGTTGCAAAATCGCTCGGGAATCTTGTAGGCTTGTGTTGGCAAGCAGAGTTGTTCCATCGATGTCTTCAAAAATTCCTTTGGGTCGAGGACTTGCGGTTCCATTACCAAGATACTGGACGTAGAGCTTGCTTGCTAGCACTTTCGTTCTTAGTCTTTTTATTATGAATAAATGCTATCATTAGTTTAATCAATGATGTTAACTTCTCTGTTTTCTGCCTTCTTGATAAAGCAGTTTAGTTTCTACATTAGGTTGTCATAGGGTCAAATCATGCGACAGAGTAAATACATGCGACGGGAGGAATAAGACTCTATTATGTTATTTTCTTTTGGTACTTTTGCAAAGGACATTGATGGCCAAATTGTGAAGATGTCTTGACAAAATTTCCTCACATGATTTTTCTTTTGTGGAGGAAATAATTTGCAAAAAATTATCAAGAAAATGTTTTTGAATGCTTTAGGGAGATGTAATTGCATGTCAAAAACTTTCTAAAGGCCTCTAGGCTAAGGTAGGTCCAAAGGTAATTTGAAATGCTACATTTTAGACTTGCATACCATCAACACGCAGTTGGCGATAATACCATTATGTTCCTTCTTTCTGATTGCCTCTCTCTCTCTCTCTCTCTCGCCCCGATCCTCGACCACGCACACATCCTTCTTACTTGGTCGATTTTATAATGCGATATCTCAGGACAATGTATCGCCGACCCTTTCATTTATTAAGCACACGCGAAAGTAGTTAAAATCCCCATACAATAAAACGATGGGATAAAAAAGCAGTGCCATATTTTTCATATTGAAATTTATAACCAAAGTTTTATACAAAACACAAACCAATTCATAACTATTCACTTCAAAAGAAATTCTCAAAAGAAGATAGACTCTTAGTCCATCCAGGCCATACTTAAGGCCTCTCTCGGGATTATCTTCTTCTTCCAAAAATCATTATCTTTAAGTTTCACCTCCGAGTTCTCTTTCTTAGACTCCTCCTCAGCTCCTCATCGGGGTCCTGAAATGTTTTTCCCCAAACTGGGATGAGACTACGTCTCAGCGAGTTCTACCCTACTAAGTTCAATTAGTAAACCATTATACTATAGGCTGCCTATACACGCACAGGGCAGAAGACATACCTTGGCCTCATATCCTACCTGCAAGTCAGTATAATTCATAATAGGCACCCAAGCAATCATATCACTAATCAAAGCATCGTCAAATCGACCTAGTCGATTAAATGCCAAAGAGATCACTCACGATCATTTCTAATCAGTCAATCAATCCATGACATCAAATCAAATCAATGATCAATCGACCTAGTCGATTACATGACATCACGACCCATGCTTGGTCTGCATAATCAATACTATCTATAAAGTTCTATCAAATTAGGACTGCTCACCCAAAGTTGGCATATCGCCCGAAGGCCGATATAGTATACCGGTATACTACTCACTCAAAACTGACATATCACCCGAAGGCTGATATAGTATACCATATGCTCACCCAAAGCTGATAATATATTGCTCGCCCAAAGCTGATAATAAAGTATACTGCTCACCCAAAGCTGGCATATCGCCCGAAGGCCGATATAGTATACTGGTATACTACTCACCCAAAGCTGACATATCGCCCGAAGGCTGATATAGTATACCATCTCCACCGTCCAATGTTCCCATTATTTTTATCATACTCGATAAAATAGTCGTGTGGATAAACGATCGGCCTTAGCCAAAATATTATAATTTCCTTTTTCATAATTCCCACCATTCTCTATAGCCCACCAAAACACTTTTGGTGCCTTTCAACCGACAACCGGTTATTTTTCAATTAATAATCAAAGATTATTCCATTAAAGGACAATTCTCAATTTCACAAATAATTCAATTCAGCACAAAATAAAGCTCAATTAAATAAACGAACTGCGCCATGACAATCAGCACGGAATTTCGGTCGCTGGCTATCTTAGCCTTAATTTCCGAAAATAAATAAATAAATAATTAATTTCGAAAATTAATTATTAAATATTAAAAATTCCGTTTGGCTCAAAATATGGTCCAATTAAATAAACGGACTTCACCACGGTCATCAACATAATTTTCCGGTCACGGGCCATCCCAGTTGAATTTTCAGGAAATAAATAAATAATTAATTAATTTCGAAAATTAATAATTAATTTTAAAAATTCAATTTAGCTCAAAATAAAGTTCCGATTAAATAAATGACTTCACCACAGTCATCCGCATAATATTCCGGTTCCGGACCATCTCCTTGAATTTTCGGAAAATAAATAATTATTTAATTTAATTCCGAAAATTAATATTTAAATGCCCAAAAATCTCACTTAGGCCCGAATCGCCAAATTGAAGGCCGATTAGGGGTCGGAAAATTCTCGAGATGCTTCCAATAAATAGTAGACCACGTCTACTTGTTAATTGCACAATCAATTTATCTAAATCGCATCACAATTGACTAATAATTGCTAATTTATTCTAATCTAACAACCTAAACATAATTAATTAAAACTAAACCAACCTTAATCATAATTAGCCAACTAATCATGGATTAGTGAGATTACTCACCAAATCGCGCGCAAATCGGATCAATCCGACGGCGGCGACGCGAGGAACGATTCTTCCCAAAGCACGGCTCGAGTTCGGGACTCGGAAACGGCCCAAAACGGCCCATGAGTGAGTCGGAAACCCACTCGTTGGGTTGCTGGAATGGCTGGAAAAACACACAAAACAGCAACCTACAACCACGGCAAGGGCGGCAAGGCGCGGGGGAAGGCCGGTGGAGGTCCAACGAGCTCAAACGGCGGCCGGAGGTGGTCGGATGGGGCTCGAACGAGGCGAACAGCGGCTGGTTCGCACGTGGGAGCACACCTGGGCGCAAGGGACGGCCAGCGGAACGCGAGGCGTGCGCGGGCGGTGCGGACGGCGGCCCGGCGGTGAGCGGTGGACGCGCGGGCGCGGGCGCGGGACGAGCGGCGGTGGCTTCGCCGAGCCGCCGCCGTCTTCTCGTTCTTCCTCTTTGGTCTTGCTCGCTTGAAAGCGTGAAGGGGAGAAGGAGAGAGAGAGTCTAGAGAGAGAGAGATGAGAAAGATCAGGTTTGACTGGTCAAAAAGTAAAATAAAAGAGAAGTAGAGTGGAAGATAGCAGGGGTAATTGGTGGGGAGTGGATTCGCACGAGGGGGAGGGGAGAGAAGAGAGAGAGAAGAGAGAAAAGAAGAGAGAGAGAGAGAGAGAGAGAGGGAAAAGAAAATAATATTTTAAATAAGAAAACACCATTTTCTCATTGCCTCTATTATTTTCCTTTTCTCATTCCCTTTTTAATTTCTTTTGGTCTTCAATTTTTCTTCAATAATTTCTTTATTGAAATTTCGGACTCGTCAACAAATTGACGAACGATGAGACAATGTCCTAAAAAAAAAGATTATGACGCGCATAAAATTTGATTCCCAAAATCGAGTTCAATTTCGTGGTTAAAAATCGATTAGACGTGATTTTAGTCCAATCCAACAAATTGAGTAGCTTTTAGGGATTTTACTGCAGATACATCCCTAACGGCTTCACTCAATGGGTTAGTTAACTCGTGAGTGATCAGCTTAGAGAAAAAGGACCGTAAACACGTCGACGAAATGCTCATTTCACTTTATCGAAACGGGGTCGAATTTCAGGATGTCACAATTCTTCTCCTCTTATAAAAATTTCGTCATCGAAATTTAAACCATTACACTTTGTTCAAAAGGTGGGGGTACAATTGTCTCATCGATTCTTCGTCTCCCAAGTCGCTCCTTCAAGACCGTGGTGTTGCTGCACCACTTTGACCAACGGAATGGTCTTGGTACGCAAAACTTGCTTTTTACGATCGATAATTTGGACCAGGCTTTCAACGTATGACATACGGTCATCCACGTCCAATTCTTCGAAATTGAGCACATGGGTCGAGTCAGGCTCGTACTTCCTTAACATCGACACGTGAAAGACATCATGCACTTGTGCCAATCTTGGCGGCAACGCAAGACGATACGCTAGGTTTCCGATTCTTTCAAGAATCTCAAATGAACCTGCATACCTCGAACTCAACTTGCCTTTCTTACCAAAGCGCGAAGTTCCCCTCATTGGTGACACTTTCAGAAAAACGTGACCACCAACTTGAAATTCCAAAGACATTCGACACTTATCTCGCATAACTTTTCTGCCTTTCCGCGCTGTCTTTAATCTGTCTCGACACGCCACGGCATCTACCGATTGCCGAACTAACTCTAGGCCCGTTATCTTCCTTTCTCCAACTTCATCCCAACACACTGGAATTCTACATGCTCTGCCATACAACGCTTCAAATGGAGCCATCTTGATGCTCTGTTGATAACTGTTATTTTAGGCGAATTTCACTAGATGAAGCTGATCCTCCCAACTTCCTTTCAAGTCTATTACACATGCTCTCAGCATGTCTTCAAGAGTCTAAATTGTCCTTTCTAACTGGCCATCCGTCTGAGGATGATATGCCGTACTGTACTGAAGCTTTGTACCTAAAGCACTCTACAAGCTCTTCCAAAAGAACAACAGTAAATCTTGAGTCTCTATCGGATGTTATCGTAACCGGCACTCCATGCATTCGAACCACTTGACGCACATACAGGTCTGTGTGCCTATCAAGACTAAGGTCTTTTCGATCTGCAATGAAGTGAGTCGACTTTGTCAGCCTGTCGACTACTACCCAAATCGAATCATTTCCCCTTTGACTCCTTGGTAGTCCAGTCACGAAGTCCATCGTGATATGCTCCCATTTCAACTCTGGGATCGCGAGAGGTTGCAGAAATCCTCCCAGCTTGCAATGCTGGGATTTTACTTGCTGACAAGTCAAACACTTGGCCACATGCTTGGCGATGTCCGCCTTCATGCCTGACCACCAATAGTGTTAACGCAAATTCTGATACATCTTAGTGCTTCCAGGATAAACGCTGTAATTGCTACGATGTGCTTCAGATAAAATTTCTTCTCTAAGCTCTACATCGTCAGGTACAACCAAACGTCCACGAAGCCTCAGTACCCCATCATCAAAAACTTGAAAATCAGCTTTTCTTTTATCAGTATCCTCTTGAAGAATTTTCTGTACGTCCGGATCTGTCGGTTGAAGTTGCTTGATTCTAACCTAGACATCCGGCTCACCCGAGGGTGGCCATAAAACTTGAGAGGTGGCCTACCTCAAATTTGAATTTCGAATCTCGAACTCTCTCAATTAAGTTCCACTCCTTAACCAAGATTTGTGCTATTGAAGATTTCCGACTTAATGCATCAGCGACCTTGTTCGCCTTTCCTGGGTGATATAGAATGTCACAGTCGTAGTCTTTCAGTAATTCCATCCAGCGGCGCTGTCTCATGTTTAACTCTTTCTGAGAGAACAAATACTTGAGACTCTGATGGTCCGTGAAGATCTGAAACTTTTCCCCACACAAGTAGTGCCTCCAAATCTTCAACGCAAATATGATGGCTGCGAGTTCTAAGTCATGCGTCGGATAATTCAATTCATGAGGTCTCAACTGCCGGGAAGTGTATGCAACAACTCGCCATGTTGCATCAGTGCGCAACCCAATCCCCTAAATGACGCATCACTATAGATCTCGAATCCTCCAGGACCAGATGGAATCGTTAGTACATGTGCAGTAGTCAGCTTTTCTTTCAGCTCTTGGAGACTACGCTTGCATTTGTTTGACCATACAAATTTCTCTTCTTTCTTCAGGAGCTTTGTCAGAGGCGACGCTATCGATGAGAACCCTTCCACAAACCGTCTGTAATAACCTGCTAACCCTAGAAAACTTCTGATCTCTGTCACTGTTGTCGGTCTCAGCCACTTGATCACGGCTTCTATCTTGCTCGGGTCGACAGAGATTCCTTCTTTGGAAATCACATGACCTAAGAACGCAACACGAGTTAACAAAAACTCGCATTTGCTAAACTTAGCATACAACTGATGAGTTCTTAAGGTCTGAAGTACTACTCTCAGATGATTCTCATGTTCTTTATCACTTCTCAAATAGACCAAGATATCATCAATGAACACGATCACAAACTGATCCAGATATTCCTTTAACATTCTGTTTGTTAAATCCATCACAGCAACTAGAGTGTTCACCAGGCTAAACGATCTTGCAATACTCTCGTAAAAACCAAATCAAGTATGAACAGCTGTCTTTCATACAACCTCCTTCCTGGTTCGTAACTGATGACTTCATAATCTAAAGTCGACCTTTAAAATATCGATACTCTTTATAACTAGTCACACCATTCATCGATCTTTGGCAAAGAACACTTGTCCTTGATCTTCACCTAATTGAGTTGATGATGGTCGATGCACACTCGCAACAAACTATCTTTCTTCTTCTCACAAACACAACTGATGTTTCCCCAAAGTGATGCACTGATATGCACGAATTCCTCATTCATCAATCTTCACATCTGCATCTTCAATTCTACCAATTCAGACAACAACAACTGGTAAGAAGCCTTCGAGAGTAGCTCTATCCTAGTGCTAGCTCGATTGCACTTTCTATTTCTTTTTTTGACGACGGTTTGACAGTTCTTGTGACAACACATCTAGAAATTCTTAGACCACTGAGATGTCCTCCATCTCTAGTTCTTCAATTTGTCTTACCCAAGACAATCGCCAAGCAACCTTGGCAACCTCCGTCTAACAAACAAGTTGCCTCAAGTCAATGAGATTAATGAAATCGAAGATTCTTTTCGACTCCCAATAACCTCGACACTTTCACATGTTAATAGACTAAACCGGATTACTCAATGACCATGATTCATTATCACAGGATGCTCCATAAGCCCACACTGTTCATGTGGCATCAAATTCACACCTCAGCAACTAGTCAAGCACAACTATTGCTAGTGACTTCCCTCTTTTTCACTTTTACTTCAACAATTTAAGTTCTACCAACTCAGCACAAAGCTCTACTGCGCTGCTCTGATAAAATCACTTCAAACACATTCTTTCTCTAATCGATGCAAGGTCCATTCTACTCCCATTCTTTCCTGGCCGCAGTAGCAATGTTTATGCCACCTTAGACTTCTACTGACAGTCCTTTACCTGATGGCCACGCTGGTCATCATCACAACAGGTTCTAGTCATATTCGGACACTGGATTCATCCCTGCTTCCTTCTACAATTCTGACACTTATCAGGTGAGTCTTCTATCTCCTGCCAAGTGACAGCACACACTCTTTCCGGTTGTCCCATCGGTCTACTAGAACCGCTCTCGACCTTGATCTTTTCCCTGACCGATTTCCATTTATGCCTGAACTGGATCTATACCTCGGCTCGAATGCAATGACTCGCTCCCGGATCACATCTCCACTCTGGACCTTAGTAGGTGCGGCAACAACGGCGGTAATGATAGCGACAACAACAACGGCTTGATCCTGAGCTTATTGGCTCATCCAGTTCCCAAGGAACACTAGCATCAAAACAATCCTATCAAACTTAGGATCATTCGACGCCGCTACACTAGTACCAACCTGCGGTGGTACTCTTACACTTGAGCTGGCCAGAGCCGACACTTTGCCACAACCACCTCGGGTACCGACCTTTGTTAGCGCATTATCCCGAGTCACAGAGGACATTGTCCTCTTACTAGGAGTTCTCAACTCCCGCTCGCTCATGGTTCGTCTTTACCGAAACCTCGTCTTCCACATCCACACTGGATTAGAAGATGAGCGATCCTCACACAACAAATAATTTTAGCACTCAGCTAACATAGACATGCAATAGCATAAATTTAAAGGCATTTCCTACTAACTATCCCATGGTCAACGCTCTTTATCACTCCAATCTTCAATCTCGCTCTGATACCACTTAAACTGGATGTCACGCCCCGATCCTCGGGCACGCACACATCCTTCTTACTTGGTCGATTTTATAATGCGATATCCCAGGACAATGTATCGCCGACCCTTTCATTTATTAAGCACATGCGGAAGCAATTAAAATCCCCATACAATAAAACGATGGGATAGAAAAGCAGTGCAATATTTTTCATATTGAAATTTATAACCAAAGTTTTATACAAAACACAAACCAATTCATAACTATTCACTTCAAAAGAAATTCTCAAAAGAAGATAGACTCTCAGTCCATCCAGGCCATACTTAAGGCCCCTCTCGGGATTATCTTCTTCTTCCAAAAATCATTCTCTTTGAATTTCACCTCCGAGTTCTCTTTCTTAGACTCCTCCTCAGCTCCTCATCGGGGTCCTGAAATATTTTTCCCCAAACTGGGATGAGACTACGTCTCAGCGAGTTCTACCCCACTAAGCACAATTAGTAAACCATTATATTATAGGCTGCCTATACACGCACAGGGCAGAAGACGTACCTTGGCCTCATATCCTACCTGCAAGTCAGTATAATTCATAATAGGCACCCAAGCAATCATATCATTGATCGAAGCATCGATCAAATCGACCTAGTCGATTAAATGCCAACGAGATCACTCACGGTCATTTCTAATCAGTTAATCAATCCACGACATCAAATCAAATCAATAATCAATCGACCTAGTCGATTACATGACATCACGACCTATGCTTGGTCTGCATAATCAATACTATCTATAAAGTCCTATCAAATCAGGACTGCTCACCCAAAGCTGATAAATAGATAGCATAGCTCACCCAAAGCTGATAATAAGGTATACTGCTCACCCAAAGTTAGCATATTGCCCGAAGGCCGATATAGTATACCGGTATATTGCTCACCCAAAGCTGACATATCGCCCGAAGGCTGATATAGTATACCATATGCTCACCCAAAGCTGATAATATATTGCTCGCCCAAAGCTGATAATAAGGTATACTGCTCACCCAAAGCTGGCATATCGTCTGAATGCCGATATAGTATACCGGTATACTGCTCACCCAAAGCTGACATATCGCCCGAAGGCCGATATAGTATACCATCTCCACCGTCCAATATTCCCATTATTTTTATCATACCCGATAAAATAGTCGTGTGGATACACGACCGGCCTTAGCCAAAATATTATAATTTCATTTTTCATAATTCCCACCATTCTCTATAGCCCACCAAAACACTTTTGGTGCCTTTCAACCGACAACCGGTTATTTTCCAATTAATAATCAAAGATTATTCCATTAAAGGACAATTCTCAATTTCACAAATAATTCAATTTAGCACAAAATAAAGCTCCATTAAATAAACGAACTGCACCATGACAATCAGCACGAAATTTCGGTTGCTGGCTATCTCAACCTTAATTTCTGAAAATAAATAATTAATTAATTAATTTCGGAAATTAATTATTAAATATTAAAAATTCCGTTTAGCTCAAAATAAGGTCCAATTAAATAAACGGACTTCACCACGGTCATCAGCATAATTTTCCGGTCACGGGCCATCCCAGTTGAATTTTCAGGAAATGAATAATTAATTAATTAATTTCCAAAATTAAATAATTAATTTTAAAAATTCAATTTAGCTCAAAATAAAGCCCGATTAAATAAACGGACTTCACCACAGTCATCCGCATAATATTCCGGTTCCGGACCATCTCCCTTGAATTTTCGGAAAATAAATAATTATTTAATTTAATTCCGAAAATTAATATTTAAATGCCTAAAAATCTCACTTAGGCCCGAATCGCCAAATTGAAGGCTGATTAGGGGTCGGAAAATTCACGAGATGCTTCCAATAAATAGTAGACCATCTACTTGTTAATTGCACAATCAATTTATCTAAATCGCATCACAATTGACTAATAATTGCTAATTTATTCTTATCTAACAACCCAAACATAATTAATTAAAATTAAACCAACCTTAAGCATAATTAGCCAACTAATCATGGATTAGTGAGATTACTCACCAAATCGCGCGCAAATCAGATCAATCCAACGGCGGCGACGCGAGGAACGATTCTTCCCAAAGCACGGCTCAGGTTCGGGACTCAGAAACGGCCCAAAACGGCCCATGAGTGAGTCGGAAACCCACTCGTTGGGTTGCTGGAATGGCTGGAAAAACACACAAAACAGCAACCTACAACCATGGCAAGGGCGGCAAGGCGCAGGGGAAGGCCGGTGGAGGTCCGGCGAGCTCAAACGGCGGCCGGAGGTGGCCGGATGGGGGCTGAACAGAGGCGAACAGCGGCTGGTTTGCACGGGGGAGCACACCTGGGCACGAGGGACGGCCGGCGGAACGCGCGGCGTGTGCGGGCAGTGCGGACGGCGGCCCGGCGGTGAGCGGTGGACGCGCGGGCGCGGGCGCGGGACGAGCGGCGGTAGCTTCGTCGAGCTGCTGCCGTCTTCTCTTCTTCCTCTTCAGGTCTTGCTCGCTCGAAAGCGTGAAGGGGAGAAGGAGAGAGAGAGTCTAGAGAGAGAGAGATGAGAAAGATCAGGTTTGACTGGTCAAAAAGTAAAATAAAAGAGAAGTAGAGTGGAAGACAGCAGGGGGTAATCGGTGGGGAGTGGATTCGCACGAGGGGGAGGGGAGAGAAGAGAGAGAAAAGAGAGAAAAGAAGAGAGAGAGAGAAAAAGAAAAAGGGAAAAGAAAATAATATTTTAAATAAGAAAACACTATTTTTTCATTACTTCTATTATCTTCCTTTTCTCATTCCCTTTTTAATTTCTTTTGGTCTTCAATTTTTCTTCAATAATTTCTTTATTGAAATTTCGAACTCGTCAACAAATTGACGAACGATGAGACAATGTCCAACAAAAAAAAAAGATTATGACGTGCATAAAATTCGATTCCCGAAATCGAGTTCAATTTCGTGGTTAAAAATCGATCAGACGTGATTTTAGTCCAATCCAACAAATTGAATAGCTTTTAGGGATTTTACTGCAGATACATCCCTTAACGGTTTCACTCAATAGGTTAGTTAACTCGTGAGTGATCAGCTCGAGAAAAAAAGACCATAAACACGTTGACGAAATGCCCATTTCACTTTATCGAAACGGAGTCGAATTTCAGGATTTCAGGATCTCTCTCTCTCTCTCTCTCTTTGGATTTTGTGCTTTTTTGATTAAAAAAATTGCAATTGAGCTTTAAAGATTTTAATCAATTCGATTATATCCTAAATTTTATGTTGAAAAGGTACATTTTAAGGACATAGTGTAGCAGCAAATTTTAATTGACATTTGGACAATTTGAGGTAAATATTTTAAGCAACATTCTAACAATTTAAGTGACACTTAGAATAATTTTATTTTTGGGCAGTTCTAGATTAACTATATGCTCCTATTTTGCACTTTTATTTCGCACCATCTCCTTTTTATTTTCTACTGGAGTTAAATAGTTTGAAGATTAGAGAGCACTAATATTGATGATATCATTTGAGACTTTTATTGGAAGAAAAGGTCAAACTCCTTTTCTTTTAATCTTAGCCGATGCTAATTCGATACTCATGCATTGTAAAATATATGAAGTATAATTCTTTTGATTTTTATAAAAGAAAAAAAGAAACGACTTTGCTAACAATTCCATAGTTTTATTTGGTCGGAAAAGGTCAAATTCTTTAGATATGCTTCGAAGGGAAGATGACCCATACCACCAAAACACAAAACTCCATTGGAAACGTAGGACAATTTTGTACAATTTACTAGCAGTTCTCTCTTAACTTTGAGTCCATTTATTAAAGTTCTATCTATCAGAAAGAGCATTAAAGAGTAGTATTGCTAGTAAAATTAAAATGTATTGCCTACTTTGCAGATTTCTCCAATTCCTTGCCACCATGGCTCGACACAATCGACAATGTCATATCACATCCTTTAGAATAACATAGAACATTAGAAAAGTCTTGTAGGTCTACAAAAGCAAGCGAACTAGTTTAGTTAAAGGATCACTATTAGACAAGAGCATAACCACATTGGTAATCTCACAGATTTTGTAATGCGATGCTCACAATATTCCAACAAAGGATGTTTGCTACCAAATGAATATAGTTTTAAGATGTAATTTGCCCTAGTGAGCATATTGAGGTCCAAGCTTGTGAACGACAATCAAATCTCTCATGACAAGAAGTAAATACTCTACTGCATTGGTAACCATCTATTACTTGGGCAATCTTATCATGTGTGATGTCAAGTAGTGAATTTACAAGCTATAAATGGAGGATGGTGCCATTCGTACTCTCCCCTTGAAGCATATAGACTTAAGGTTAATAAAATAAAGAGATGTAGCCCATGTAGACTATTGTGAAAAGCAAGCAATCGAAAGATAAAATAAATAGAACAAGAAACCATATTTACGTGATTCAGTTATAATGACCTACGTCCACATGGAGAGTAGCAATACTCAAACATTTTAAGTATTTTCCAAAGCCCAATTATCTCTAATAACGCATGTAGCGTTTAGCCTCACAATTTATCAAAAATAATATCTTAATTTCACGAAGGAATTAACAAATTTTGAACTTGCAAGATTTAATCGGTTTGAACACGAAATCATCTTGGTGTAATTGCATGAACAAAAACCCACCAAGCATTCGCTAGAAAAACCATGCTTCAATGCTCATATCAACAACTGTGTTCTTTCTTGCCACTAAAAACAATCCATATATATATGTTGTAGTTCAAACAAGATGAAGATAACCCTTTATGAAGCAAACTTCAACACGGAAAGGAAAGTTGGAAGAATGTGCGGTCAACTTTCCATTTTTATCTATTTTCCTTTCTCTGACGATGTTGACCGAGTCCACGCTAGACTTTCTACTTTGAGAACAAACACCAATGCGTAAAAGGAAATTGTTGGTTGTGCCTCAACAACCTTGTATCCAAAACCAAGAAGTCCACTTGCCTGTGCATTGGAATTGAGGAAAAGTCCATCATCTTCTTCACGACAAAACCAAGAAGTCCACTAGCCTATGCATTGGAATAGAGGAAAAGTTCATTATCTTTTGGATAGAATGTTCCAATAGCTCGGAGATCAACTAGATTTTCAAAGTCTCAACTTGCAAAGAGAAACAATAGCAAGTAGACCATCGTACAAGAATTGTGGCTCAAATTAATCAAATCAATGTGACAAACCTTCTATTCAATACACATCTTCAAGTCTATCCCGACCAAAAAAAGCCACTGAAGAAAGGAAATTAAAAGACTTACAAAGCTCTGTAAGGTTTGACACCAGAGACTTCATATTTTGAAAAGCCCTTAAGAGGTGAAAAGTTATTTATTGAGGGGATTCCAAGTATAGCTTTCCCAAATGAAGGTGCATTATGAAGCGGAGCAGTAGAAGTAACGAAGATCCTGAACTGATTGCTCTCCAAGTAAAAAAAGAGGTCTTTGCATATGAGCTTGTTGTTAGAAACAAGTGTGTTGACACCTAATTTTAGCAAATTTAGGAAAATAAAGAAAATAAAAATTGCATTGGAACAAATAAAAGGAAAAAAATGAAAAAATAAATGGGGAAATTGATTTGATTGATTATATATAGAAATTTGAAATTCTGACGAATATTCAAATTTTGTTAAATGCAGAAGCAATTTAAAATCAAGTGAATAAAAGACAAGAATTTTACAAAATGGAATAAATCTGAGTAAAATCGAGCTGATTGCAAAATCATGCTCTCATTTACAGCTTTGATTTAATGTGACAGTAGATGGAAGTTCGGAAAATGCCATACAAAGTGACCGTTTAGAATCATTATAAAAGAGAGCTTCATTTTTTGTAACTGGAGGGATTTTTTTGGAGAAAAAAACAGAGCAAAATTCAAAGAGAATTTTCGTGACAAAATTCGAGCCAAAAAAAAAAAAAGAAGAAGAAGAAATGTCAAAAAAGGTTGGAGTGACTAGTCGTAAAAGACGTGCGTGGGGGCATGAAAAAGAAAAAGGGACGCACATCCGTCCGTCTTCCCGGCGTCCCTCGCCCGTCGGCGTCGGCCACCGCGCGCTGGCTGTCGCGCCATCACCACCTCTCGCCGGTCGCCGCATCTCTACCGCCGCCGACCTCTCCGCTTCGTCCACTCCTCTCAGCCTCCGTCGTTGCTGTTGAGCCACGACCCGACGCTAGCAGAAGCCCGCGCTCAGCCCATCGCCGATTTGCAGCGCACCAGCTCCCTGATCTGCTGCTCTGCCGACGGTCTCACCTCGATCCTCCCGCAACTCGTGACCCCAGATCACGAGCCGACTCGCCGCCCCTACCTCCTCGTTCGCTGCTCGCAGCCCCCAACAAGAGCCGATCAGATCCAAACGCCGACCCTCGAGTTTTGCCCGTGACGCCTCGCCTCTTGCAGTCCTTGCTGCCCAGCACCCCCTGCCACTCTCCGCCTCGCCTCCGGCCGTGCCTCGGCCCTCGCCGATTGAGCTCCCCCATGACCTAGTGCTTGAAGTTCCCCCCCTTCCATCCCGTGCCGACCAACGACACCATCGTTGTCCCGATCTCGCCATTCGGGTATCCGACGCCCGCAGATCTGAGATCCCCCGCAGTAGCCGCGACCCGAACGCCCTTGCTCCACCTCTGCCGTTGTCAATCTGCAGCACCGGGAGTCCTGGCACCCCTTCTCGCCTTTGGCCGACGCTTAGCCGTTGCCGTGCCGCTGTCCCTACCGCAACCCGACGCTGTCGGAGCTCACACCGTCGTTGCTCGCCTCTCTCCGGCCCGACGGTAAGCCTCGCGCCCCACGACATCCCTCGCGATGCCCTGCTTCGCCGGAGTCCCCCGCCGGCGTCAACCCTCGGTGCCCCGCGCCGGACGTGCTTCTTAGTACCCTCGCCGAGCTCCGAACCGGCCAAGATTTTTTTTTTTTTTTTTCTTTCTAGGTATGTTTATTTTATTTTATTAGGCAATTTTATCTTTTTTTTGTTTTATTTATTTTTTTATTTGAGATATTTCCCTATGTGTAATTGGAAATTCCGGCATTCCACCCGATTCGCAACCGCACTGGGTTTTTTTATTTCATCTATAAGGTTTTAGATAAAATAATTAATCAAGCGGGAATAAAATTGATATTTTGATCTTTAAAATTTAAGATCAATTTATCGATTTTATCACTGAAATATTATCCCTTGATTTGAATGATGTGTGATATTTTTAATGATTTTGGATGGTCTATTTTGTCATGATTGCTTTATTTATCTTGAAATGTGTTTGAGTTAGATTATCTCATGTTTTAGGGTAATTTACATATTTAGACTAAGCATTTTATTTATTCTGAATTTTTGAAATAAAAAATACCAAAAACATGAATTTATGATGTTAGATTTTCATTTCATTAATTTGAATTGCATGTTTAATTATTTGACATTTTTTAATTCTAAAATTTAAAAAAAAAAACAAAACAAAAATCATCATGCATATGCATGTAAGATTAGGGCATCATTTGTACATCATCGCACAGTTCATTTTAAGTTTAGATTGATTTAGATAGATTGTATCTTAAGTTAAAGATTGGTAAGTATCTTTGTTTTAATTAGGGTTTAGCCTGATCTAATCCTTAATATAAATGGATAGAATCTTAATTTAGCTAGATAGTTTTTCACATTTTTCTAATTTCGAAATTTCATAAAAAAAAAAAATAAAAAAAAATGTCTTTGAATGAATTAGTTTCAATCTCTAGGATAGATTGCATTTTTAAAAATAAAATAAAATAAAATAAAATAAAATAAAAATGTCATTGCATATCATTTAAAATTAGATTCATAAAATGCATGTCATTTAGTGATTGTTGTTAGGTCCATTCAATTAGAAATCGCGTGTCATTAGAATTATGTCATTTAGTTAATATTGCATTGCATATTGCATGATTTTCATTAATCGAGTGAAAACAAAAAAGAAATTGCGCATTAATTAGAAATCATATCTAGGGTCGTTGATGTGGATTCTAATTTAACATTGCAGATGCTTTGATTGCTTTGAGATAAGTTTTTGCAATTTATTCATTGTTTATTTATGTGTTAAATTGGTGGTTTGCGCACCCATATGATTACTTCACATGTTAGAGAAATATATTTAAAATCAATCCAAATTGCCTGCAAAAAATATTTTTAAAAATAAAAAGAAATGGTACCGAAGGGCCATTAGAGAAGTCTAGTGTAACCAAGTTCCCGTACCCAAAGTCTTTGGTTCGTAGGAGTAAAATAATTCTCCCGTTATTTTACTTGGGTTTCTAATCAACTCACAAAAAATAGATTAGTGGCGACTCCTAGATAAAATCCATTTGTATGTTAAGAAATTTGAACTTAAGTCGCGAATTGATATGGGCTTGTGAGAGCCTGAGTTAAGTTTAGGTTTAACAATCCATTAGCCAAACCTTAGATGATGTACCCAAAAATTTGGTCGCGACAAAGTGAGACAATGAATAGTTTAGTGAAAAAACTGTCAAATTTGTTCACTTTCTAGGGGAGATCATGAATGCAGTTCTCTCCTTTGCAACATAATGATGGCCATCTTGGTCTATATACTATCGAATCTTGATTATTCTGCTCGAAAACATGTCCCTCAGTATATATTACCCGAATATGTGAAAAATCTCAGCGGAATATGTGAAAAATCTCGCACTTGTCATCGGTCCAATAAAACAAAACAAAACAAAACAAAATAACATAAATGTTTCTAAACTATATGCTATGCAATTTTTATTTTTTGGGGTAAAATTTAACCCATTTTTTATGTAAAAATTTAGGTGTCAACAACGTACAACCAAAAAGACCATGCATGCTTCAAGCACCCAATTGATCATAAATTATAAAACTATTATGCAGTGGAAGGAGGGCTTCTTGTTAGAGGAATTTCAGACACTGATGTAAATTTTTATTATCTCACTTTCTTTCTCCCCATTGTCCCATTATCATGTAGAATCGCTCACATCCACTACACAAAAGTCATTTGATTTCTTATTTTCTTCCGCTCACAATGCATGTACATGAACTTCCATTACCACAACTCCAACTACGACAAGTTTGTTGATTGACTAACTGAAGCATTACTAGCAAAAGTTGAGAAAGAATCAAGATATAATGTTGGATAAAGTGCACAAGAAGGCATTTTATGCTAAATGAGTATCAATCGTGCCAACTGACTACAAGGTAAACGAGCTAGAAGTCATACAATTTTGATTATTCAAAAGTCTATGCAAAAGACCGTCACGATATAGTCTGATATGATAGTTCCGAATGTATCCATCTCACTTCCATTAAACTGACCATGCTAAAATGTTTCCAAATTTCAAAGTTGTAAATGAAGCAATTCCTCCATCATTTCTTCCTTTAATAAGATAAAACTATTAGACGCAAATTGCGCAACCCCAAGATCTCCATGACCAGAACAAGAACATGCATAATTGAGTAGAAAGATTAATGCATCAGTTTTGGGATCCATCGAACATAAAGCGGAAGCAGAAAAAGTATTACCCACATATATCAAGGGGATCCACGCATCAAGTCATTCTCCTCTATTGCCCTCCGTATCACTAGCTCAATGAGGCGGCCCCCCTCACGTTTAGCGTTAGGTAAACGCCCCTTAGGTGAGGATACATGTGAGAATTAGGGTTAGATGAGAGACTTGAGCACTATTTATAGAGTTTCCAACCAGTCCCCCTCATTACGGGCCAGGCTCAACTCGACCAACACTAGCCAGCCCATATTAGACTAATTAAGAAACCTTATATCTCTCTTTAGACCAACCATGTTTTACGATAATCGTAAAAACAGTAAATTACAATATCAATTAATTTAGTCCACATTAGAAAAACTCGAACATTCTCCCACTTAGACTATATTAATTGAAATCGTACTGTATATGCACACATTTGGTCCAGAGATAATTATTAATAGTCAATCATGTCCCATAAAGTCTTAAACACCGAATCATGGCGGTAACTGCATGTATACACACAGAGCCTTCCATGATCACGAATGTTCTCAACTTTATTGATATGGATTCAATATGGTAGTGTGTCAAATGGATAACATCTCTCATAGAGAGATCTCATTTGTCAATCACCATTCTCTTACCTTAGATGTCACAAAAAAACTTGTGCCACTAGAGAATGCTTTATGGTTCCAATGAACCCACATATGTCTTGTCCTTATGGTTAACCTTTCTTTATGTATCACAAGACATATGCACAAGGCTAATAACCGGATGCCCCTATCAAACCGTTATTAAGTGTAACGAACCACAGATGTGAACTTTATCAGAGTAAAGCCAAAATAGCTTCCACTAAACAACAGTATCCGAATATACTCCTAGGCCCATGTTAACGATATGTTACTAAAATATACATGGGCGTAGGCCTTTAGTTTGTGGATCTGCAACCACATCATCTGTGAAAATATATTATATCATAAGTCACCTTTCTGTACCATTTCTTTATGGTCAAAAATATCTGACCACCATATATTTAGACCCATTGAGACCTTTGTAGTAAATAAATAATACTACAAATTTGTTATCTCAATACAACCATATGGGTCTATCCATTAAGTTAAAACGATCAATTCTGTTATGAGGTTTTGGAGCCCAATAGCCCAAGTAACAACCTAAAAGAATGTTACTAACACTGCATACATAGTAGAAGATAACAAAGAACTTTATTTATTGCACTTCCTACTAACATAAATCTATATTTCGCTATTGATTGTATGTCATCAGAACAGCCAGCAAAGTTTACATCTAAATACTCTACTAACTGCAAGAATTGAACATGTCTATAAATTAGCATATAATCTCTTGTCTTCTTTAAGTACCTTAAAACCTTCTTGACAGCAACCTAGTGATCATGTCCTGGATTTGACCGATATCTGCCTAGAAGTCCCGTCACAAAGACAACATTTAGTTTAGTGCAAATTCGAGCATACATTATACTTTTAAGTGCACTGACACAATGTACACCATTTAATTAGATTTTCTCAATATCTAAATAAAGACAATGTAATAGATTTAGTCCATCACCCTTAACAACATGAGCAATTCCTGGCTTGCAATGATGTCTATTGAATATTTCCAATATATAATCAGCAAATGTCCTCCAAGAAAATCTAATATAATATGGCAAAAACAATCCTTACAGACCTCAGTATTGTCTCAAGTTCACAACTTGTAAGCAAAATATCATGTACATAAAGTATGAGAAAAAATAAATTTCCTCCCACTGACCTTGCAGTATATTTAATTACTTTGTTTCCAATTGAACAAAATAACAACACTATGAAACTTTAATAATATTGTTTGGAAACTTGCTTAAGACCATGAATTAGAACTTTTCAGTCTACACACAAGTTTACTTGAATCTGCTGCAAAATCATCCAGTTGCACAATATATATTTTGTATCTATTTGGCGTAACTTTATATCAAAATAAATTATTAATACCACGTTCACTCTGAAAGAATATTTAAAGAAATAATTATTTCTTCACTATAAACAATCCACCCCTCTTTCAGAGTTAAAACTTTAAATTACCAATTTGGCTTTAAATTCCACAATCTTTTTTTGAAATTCTTTTAATCTTGTACGCCAATTTGCAACTAATGAACTTGTAATCTTTAGGCAAGTAAGTTAGTTTCCAAACACTATGATGTTTCATAGATTGTATATCGCCTATTATGGCATTTAATCACACACTTAATTGAGAATAAGAAACGACATTTATAAATATGTCATTACATCAACCATATAGTGGATATTGTAATCATGCTCTCACAAATAGACTATATAGTCTGATGGTATAACTAATCGTCTTTCCTTAACAAATCTCCTTAATAAAGCTGCAACCACTTCATTCTGCACTTGAGAGGTTTAAGAAATTTCATTATAAACTATATCAAGAATAGTACCTTGAACCTCAACAAGTTTAGTCTATGGTACAAGAGATTCCATAAGTATTTGTATAGGTAAAGACAAAAACATAGTAACCTCAAGCATACTATTGTCTTTAATAATCTGAGAGCAGCTATCTTCTACAATTACGTCAATATTTAGAAACTTTAGAATATGTGATTTCATAATTCTTGTACCTTCTTTAGGGTCATAAAATCAATACCCCATTTGTATATGAAAAAATTGTTTTTATAATATCAGCCCACAAAAGACCAGATAAATTAGTCTTACTAATCATACTCATCATCATGTTTAATATGGTGCATTTATGCCTTTCGCCCAAATCTTTTTGTTAGAATTTTCAGGTATAGTAATTAAACTACCACCCTAGAATCTACTAAGTATTTGACAAATGACCCTTTAAGCTATTTCGCATTGTCATACTTACCAAATTACTCATTGCCACAGTTAAACTTGACAACATTTTAATCATATACGAGATGTATATGTCATTAGGACTTAAACACAATTTTTGCAGATGTGTCCTAATTTCAATATCAGATAAGACATAATTTCAAGCAATTAAGGCTTCCATCATCTTATAGCAGTGCATTCCGTAGGCAAACCTCTTTTCAAGTGTTCCAGAATGGAACGCTTCATGGACAATAAGCAAATTCAATTGCTCTTTTCTCAAGCAACAAATCATATGTCCACAACTTAAAATTTGAAGCAGTAAAAAAACCTCAATGATGACGGAATTACCATTTACAGAAAAGGTGATTGAAAAACAAGCAGTATATAATTAGCATCATATGAGCATTGTGTAACTTGACGTACAAGTACACATTCAGAGAGTTACATGCAAAGTCACATAATCACCTTTGGGCAGAATACATGATATGCAATTGTACACTCCCCACATGATAAGGGTTATAAGAATATGTTCCAATTCTTCGTGAATTCATTACTTTTGGGCATATGAATCACTAGAATCAGTCACTCCTCCACTACACTATCATGTATCCCTCCATGAACTAATACACAATCACCTCCTTTGAGAGTATGATTACGCATTAAACCAGGAGACATCCTAATCATCATACGAGACCGAAATTTCTCAAACCCAATCAAGCGTGCCACTTTGGCGATCACTATTCAATTGAATCATTGAAATTCTCTTATACCAAGGATATAAGCTTTACTCCTCACATACACCATATATATGTGATTTTAACTTTAGTGATAGGGGCATCATATCACCAAAGTCACGTATCATGCTAATTACATTGATTTATTCATTAATAAAAATTAATCATATATATTGATCACAATAACAAAAGAAACTTCTCATAACAGAGAATAAAACATCTCTTATGCACCCCAATTACATATTACCATAACAACATAAAAAGAATGTTGATCTATAATATCTCTCACAAATTAACATCAATAGTAATACGAGGTGCACTAAATTGACAAGTTTGACAGTTGATCCATTATCACTCATGAATTCATAAGGAAAAAATGACTCCAAGGCCAACAACTGATTTATTAATCAATTTTAGGTAACAAATATCATTACTTCAACTAGTGGCCTATTAATTGAGTCAAACCAGATAACCAAATATCTAAAATTTAACAGTAGATACTATTGCTCTACATAAATGTTGTCATACTCCTTAACCATAAAAAATATTCAACTTGATAGATATTAATAAGTGACCAGATGAGTTCATGTACAATATGCAGTAACTTAATTGACATGCATTACCCACATTCAGCAGATGTGTTAATCAGTACATCAGTTTGGTCATGAGTTCTTAAGTTGTCTATCATTCAAAGATTACCAGTGTGTAAAGGAGTATACTTGAGTAACAAAAGTTTCATAATCTTTATTATTTCTCATCAGCTCAATACATAGCTCAAATACAATCTCATATGAATTGTATCGCATTAAGCCGCTTCGAGTTCACAATAAAGTTTGATTTTTGTTGATGAATCACACATTTTTATTATGTGATAATATACTAGTAACTCATCACCTGTATTTCCAAAATCACAGAAAATACAAGAAAAATACGCAAAAATACACTAAAAATACACGTATTTAGGATTCCATATGCAATTTCACATCAATAAAACCATCAAACATATAAAATAAATATACAACAAGATAAGAAATCACCATACGAGTCCAACACCGCCAACCATGAGCCAAAATAAGGCCCCACGCGCCCGCACACGCCGCCTGAGTGCGTGGCGCGCGTTCGACGCCCAGGTGGCGCGTGATCGTGCGTGAAGGCGGGTGCGGCATCCCCCGGCGACGCGCCGATGACCCTCTTGCTCGTCCCGTCTCCCCCAATCCAAATTTGTGATTTAATTTAATTTTTATTGAACAAAAAGTCTTGAAAATCACAAATTAGGGTAAGATCAGTATCAATTAGGGCTAATCCATACAAATTAGGATAGATCCGTACAAATTATGGTAAATCCATACAAATTAGGGAAAAATCAATTGCGTTCGAGTTTTAGGGTTATGGTTGCTCTGATACCACATGTTAGATACAAATTGCGCAACCCCAAGATCTCCATAACCAGAACAAGAACATGCATAATTGAGTAGAAAGATTAACGCACCTGTTTTGGGATCCATCGAATATAAAGCGGAAGCAGAAAAAGGATTACCCACATATATCAAAGGGATCCACGCATCAAGTCATTCTCCTCTATTGCCCTCCGTATCACTAGCTCAATGAGGCGGCCCCTCTCACGTTTAGCGTTAGGTAAACGCCCCTTAGGTGAGGATACATGTGAGAATTAGGGTTAGAGGAGAGACTTGAGCACTATTTATAGAGTTTCCAGCCAATCCCCCTCATTACGGGCCAAGCTCAACTCGGCCCACACTAGCCAGCCCATATTAGACTAATTAAGAAACCTTCTATCTCTCTTTAGACCAACCCTGTTTTACGATAACCGTAAAAACAGTAAATTACAATATCAATTAATTTAGTCCACATTAGAAAAACTCTAACAAAAAATTTGCATACATTCCTGATGGCACATTAAATGAAGAAGCAGCTGCTGAAGTCAATTTAGCAAGAGCTTGGTAGTTTCGCATAAGACTAAGTAAATAGAATTTGAAATTCAAAAATCACTTCAAAGCACAAAAAGAAATGCCAAAACCGGAAAGTCCCCAACAAAGATGAACAACTATAAGCAAAACGAAGATCAAGTTGCTATACAAAGCACCGAGGAAACACGTTAATGAATGAATTCAAAGGTAAGAGAGAACTGCTAGTAAATTGTACAAAATTGTCCGATGTTTCAAATGAAGTTCTCTGTTTTGTCTCCTTCCTCATCCTTTTTTAGCGCATTTTTTTCTTTCTTCTATTCTTCGCCCTCATCCACTTCCAATTCTTCTTCCTCCTCTCCTTCTTCCCCAATCTTTCTATAGGAGTATTTTTTAAATCTTCTCTAATCTCTAAGTCATCCTCAAATGTGCAACTTTCCTCAAAGGTATTGAGCTTTCCAAGCATAGGTTGACAGTCATCACATAGCCAACTAACATCTTTGTTGAGAGCTTTAGGCATGGTTCTAAGGCAATACCTAAAAAGCAAGGGAAAAAGACAATCATATTTCAAATAGTGAGTATCTTTTACATGAATTGAACTTGTATACGGGTGTGTACATGTATCGCATAGTTCTATGTGAGCATGGTTGCCTAAGACTACGTGACGTAATTATAAAGGATGTGAGGGCAAATTTACAGGTGAATAGCATATATTTGATGAAAGTGACAATAGCTCAAAGTCTCATAGAGGCCGCGGTCCCCACACATTGTGGTCAAATAGTGGCTTGCAAAAAATCCAGAAAATATTTCTTGAAAGTTATTTTTCATTAAACGAACAGGGCTAATGTGAGAGGAAGTTCCGTTTAATATGGGTTTAGTATTAATGGGGTTTTAGTAAATATAGGTTTTGGTTACTTTCTAAGGGGAAAATTAAATTCAATTCTATGATTTGAGCCTAGTTTGAATTTTGATTGAAACATCCCATTTCAAACGGCCCATATTCGGAGCGGGCCCAAGGGCCCAGCTCAAGTCCTCATTTTCACAATAAAAACGTAGAAGATAGCTTTGAAACAGGTTTTGATTATGTGGTTAAATTATTAGCATTATTTTTAGTTTAATTTAATTTAGTTAGTATATATTATTTAGACATTTTAGCATGTGCCCTTGACATAGCTTAGTTTTTGGTGCGTTGATCTTCTAGCCAAGAAATTGTATTCAATTTGAATATAGCCTTAAGGACTTAATAACATGTCCATATATATTTTTGTTCGGTACTTTATTTAATTTACTTTTGTATGCTTTATTTTTTATCATACTTGTTGTAGTTACTTACTTTTTCTTGATTGTGCATTTATGCATGGACATGGTTTAGTGGTATGGGTTCATAAGTTTACTTCATATGCATCTGATCTACCTTAGATTTTGGTACGTTGATTTTTTAGGCAAGAAATTGGACTCAATTCATCATATGCTACGATGATGAAGACATCAGTTCCACTTGTATTTATTTTTTCTTTGTTGGTAAGTAGCTGTGTGGGAAGTGTTTGGAAAAGACACATGCCAAGGTCAACAACAATTTGCTGAATGGAACTACTTTAAGGGTTCATTGCATATCCAAGAATGACGATCTTGGAATTAATGATATAATACACAAGTGGGGATTCTCATTTGTACCCGATTTGAGTGAAGGTATGTTGTTATTTTGTAGCTTTTCATGACCTAATTGATTTGAGTAGTTGGATATATATGTGCAAGGCAGGGACCAGAGTGTATGCAAGAGTGTATTTGGAAGATCTCGCCCAAAGGTCCTTGTAGGCTCAACGAAGTGACGGGGCAGTAAAATGTTTGTTTTTTTGTTTTTTTTTTTTTGGAATCCATTAAAGCTAGTTAAAAAGAAATTGTAAATGTTGGACAATTTATCAAAACATAGACCCTATTAAGAACTAGACAATTATGAAGTAAATATAATCGCATTAAGAGAACAAAGGAAATAAAAGTGAGAAACTCCAATCACATGCACGCATGTGGAAAGGAAAGTTAAAAAAATAAAGAAAAAAAACATGATGATAAAAAAAAATCAAGAGTTTTGTTTTTTGTTTGTCCTATTTTAATTCTCAATTCACTCCTAATGTCCCCACATCAACCCCCTTGATAAGATGGAGTTTCAAACCCTCCACTTTCCTTTTCCCATGTGGAAAGGTTGGCCACGAGTAAGCCTGAGTAGTTAAAGAAAAAAATCATATGGGTTAGACACATTTTATATTATCCTTCTTTCTTTTTCTGTATTAAAGTTGATAGGCGATCGTTAAGATTAATTTTATTCTCAAATATCCATTATTAAATTGGAAATGAAATTTTGGTGTTTTTCTTTTTCAGTTTCAAAACTAAAATAGAAATTTTGATTTCAATTTTAACCATTCAATAAAAAATTCCATATATATTGTCGGAGCCAAATTACCAGGAGTTGGGATGTAGGATCTGCTTTCTCAAATAAACTTGAAATGATTATCATCATTTGGCACTCTTAACGCTAGAGCCTTTTGTAATAAGAATGCCTAAATGTTACGATTCATCATTTACTTTAACTAAATACGAAAAATATGTGCAAGTAACATCTGAGTGTAAATCAAAACATACATATTTCGTCTTAAAAATTGAGCTTTCCGCTGGCGAGTTTGAATTTAAAAATAAAGTGTTTGATCAGTCACTTGCTAGCTGAATAAAAAATAAACTCTTTTCGCCATAAGATTGTGGTCAATATAATAATAGATCAATGTGCTCTATTTTCATCATTTAAAAAACATAATTCCTTTAATTACCCTGATAATCAATGAAAAGAACATTAGAGAATTAGGGCAAGGCAATTCCCACAGCCTGCGAGATGAGGCACATATTTTATTATTAACTTGACTAAATTGCCCTCAAACAGTGGTCCTACCTTCTTTTGTTTAAATTCGTAATTCTTTTTCATTTTATATTTCCATGAACATTCAACCTTTTTACCAAGGTCGCATTTCTTCCGCATTTCTCTCTTTTCTCTTGCAATTGAATCTAAAAAAGAAATATATCTTTTTCGCCGATTGATTAAACAGAGGCGAGAGAGACAATTATTTTGAAATTATTGTCGTCACATTCCTCTATCTAAATTACTAATCTAGAATCACTTTGTCAAACTCCTAACCCTCCTTCTAAGTCTGTCCGATACCCATTATGTAGGTGAAGGTTAAAATAATCATGAACAAGTGGACAGTTTGATATCCCTCATTTTCTTCACTTCCTCTTTCTATTTTATTTTATTTTTGTTAGTCGGACACTCTTTCTATCTGTGAAGTGAATTCCCATAAATAAACTTTATATAGACCTATATAATGCAAATATATTGAATTCTATGATGATATTTTTTGTCCAGGAAACTCTATTGTTGGATAATTGATAATATAAAATTATGATTACGATAATAATCCAATAATATGTGTGTGTGGATACTTGGCACCATCTAAATGCAGTTGTAGGAAGAGAGATTTAAGGATTCGGAGACAATTGTCTTATGCAATAAACCACTGAATCGTAGGATGTCTAATTATACAATGAAGTTTCTAGTTGCAAATTTAATTTCAGAATCAATAGTCGATTCAATTTGTTGCATGAAAAATTGTCTCACAGTCGAGAGAGTTGCCAATTTCTTGCACATTTCTCAGCAATAAAATGGATACCAGATGATTGTGCACACAAAAATTGCAAGAACAAGACCAAAAAACCAAAAAGGTTGCTGTTGCAGAAGATGCTACTCTTGGCGTCAGTATCCTCTTCCCTGCCTTGAATTGGATCCGATGTGAACTAAGCTATCATACTACTGTGGGTCTAGTTCTCATCTCTGTAACAAGTCCTCTAAATCTTTAGTTGCTTGATCGATTGCATAAATTATCATCTTTTTAATCTGTTTCACAAAGAGATCAGATAAGGGTGAGGACAGCTGAATCACCAAAAAGCAAAAGATGCCACGGCCAACCATATGAGGTAATAATATGTTTTACCTCAAGTTTATCCTCTCTGGCGTTATGATTCTCTGGAAGTTGTCTGAACTCGTTAGTCAAACGGAGGCACTGCCAGATATTCTCAGGAGAGACGAAGTCGGTGGCAACTTTTGTGCATGACTACATAAAGAATGATGATAGTGCCGACAATTTAGAGGACTTACAATTCAAGGTGATGGTAAGTAAAAGATGTAAAGAAACAGTTTGTATACCTTCAAATTTCTAACTTGGTGGGGACACCCAGCAGGAATAAAAACTGCTTCGCCTAGGTGTTGTTCGAATGTCCACGGTTCAATTCCTACATAGTTTCAAAAGTTATGTTGGACCATTGCATTAGAGGAAAAATTCGTCGGTTTTAGCATATACTAACCAAATTCCTCCTTCAACTTCCTCTTGTGCTCCAAAGTAAGATAAAATGATTGGTCATGGATTGGATGAATGACCTGAGCATCGAGGGAGTGAGTATCATACCCAGGTACGTGGCTTACATAAATAAACCAACAACAAGAGCAGCATAATTGTGCTGGGAAATTCACCTCTTTAACTGGAGCGCAGTATGTATGCCTGAATTCGTTATGGTGCTTGCGAAGATATGCCTCCAACAGGGGGATATCCTCTCTCCGGAAAATGTCCCACAACGCACCGCCTCTTTGCTTGATTTCTTGGTCCGAACAGAGATCATTTCTGCATTGGTCTTCTTCTTTTCCCTGGCATCCCTCACGGCCATTGAGACCTTCAAGACCCCGATTTTGGCATCCTGATGCATCTACATTAAGCTCTTCATGTGCTCGACATTGAAGCTCCTTCATATCCTGTGCTTTGTGCTTCTCTTTCAATGTTTTCACTGCAGATTGCTGCTCTTCACTTAAGGACACCTCTGCGGTATGCATAAGGATATTCACCTGCCAGGCGGGTAAAAAGGGAAGGAAGTCAACACAACGCATGCAAGTGGTGTGTCTGAACATGACAAATATCTATTTGCATGCCATCGCCTCATTCCTAATAAATGCAATGCATCTTCACAACTAAGCTGTGCCATCTACTGCCTAACCAATGTAGTACGTTCTAATTTTGGTGGACGGTGCTTGGAATTTTCCTTCATATCTGGAAAGAAGGGATTACTGTACTGGACAATATCAACACCTTTTTATGGCAACACAATTTCTCTGCTGTTTTGTTGAACACTTTCATTCATGCTTTTCTTATAAATGTTCCATGCTTGGTAATAAAGTCATGCTGATAATGAAACATCCAGTGATTCATGCAACACTTTTTGAAGAAGGCGCACCGCATCTGAGATATCGCAGTGAAGCTTGGTCACGGAGTCACCTCTTCCTAGCTCTTCTGCAAAACCATAGGCAATATAGGTCTTTGGTCCCATGTCTGGCTTCAAAACACTTGGTGGTAACTTTGTAGCCAGGTTGAGGAAGCCAGATCGAGGGTTGGTATAGGCATGAAATGGCAGTGCAGCTATGAACTCCTCGCAATGGCGTGGCAAAAGATCCTCAAACTTGTCTGAAGGAGGCCAGTCCTTTAGCTTTAGCACCAGAGGCCAAAGGTTAGGATACATTTCCCCCTTTGAGTAGCCTTTGAAGAATTTGTGGGTGCTAATGTCCACCTGAAAGTTCAATCAACTGCCATAAACAAAATGTTCTAGGTATGATCAAAGATGATCTTAAATGCATGGAAAAGAAAACAACAAATTTCCAGATAGATTGTAGAAAAAGATGATATGATATGATTGTCAATATTTTCAGTTGACACATTTATGGTGAGTACTTACTAAATTTTCCTAAAACATTGTCTCCCAATATCTCTTGCACTTATAAGAATCCTGAGTACATGGACAAGTAATTTTGTGTGTTTAAATGTTATTTGAAAAACTAAAGGTGGGATAATGATATTTACTTGGCAAGCAGCTAGGCAGGCAATGGCATTGACTTTGGAATTTGAACCAGATGCTGAATCCTTATTTTCACATAATGCACGCTGCATTACCATGGGTTCCCAGCTCAAACCAGAGGTCCGCTCTAAAACATTTTGAACCATGACAGGTTCACCTTTAATCCAGTGACTTCGGAAGCATAGAAGCTTCTCTTCATCCAATATTGCACTTGATGCTGGACAATATAAGTAATCGTCAGTGGAGTTTCTGCATGCGGCTTTTCGTAGCATCTTATCCCCAGTTTCAGAGCAATTGTGCTTCTGAGTGGTATGTTCGAATTTGCCAGATTTCAGCAAGTTTCTTGCTCGCAACTCAAGCCTGCTTATCCAATCTTTATAATGCATGCACTTAAGCTCTAATTTATGATTACCACATCCACCCATCTCACTTGGAGCACAATTGATGCTCCCGTCCGTGTTAGCTTTCCATTCAATGGATTGAGCAACATGACTTTGAGAAGTTTCCATCTGTGGCACCGGATCCATGTCATGAATTGCCCCAGGCTCTCCACCGTGAACATAGTCGTTGCCTCTGTTCTTGTACTGAAACTTCACCTCAGCACGAGAAGGAACTTTCCCCTGACGAATTTCTTGGCAGCAATCGAGACAAAGTTCAAAATGGCACTTTGGACAGCTTCTATGGAAGTCTACAATTGAAGTAGCACAAATGTCGCTGCTCCACACCAAAAAAAAAAGGGGGACAAATATCTATATTGTTAGTCACATAAGAATGAAAACGCATGGAAGTATTGTGTTTTGTACTCTCCACATGTATGCTGAACCTCTTACCAGTAGACACGCTCCCGGTTTGGACAGAGAGACATCGGCACTTCAACCTCATCACCTGATGTTCCTGAATATATCTAATCATATAAATCACGTACTAACATGAGATAAAAGGGTAAGCAATTTTTACAATGTATACCTTGTATGTTGGCTTCAAGTTTTGTCTCCTGAATTTGTTCTTTGCAAATTTTCCCTAACAAGGGAAGCAGTGCTTCAATTAAGTACTTCAGGTGCTTAACCTTTTCATCATCAGACATGCTCACTTTTGATTCCTGAAATTGTATAACACCGTGCATTAGTCAGAAAAGAAATTGGACAAATCCTGACGAGGCATTTCCATGAGTAATGGTATGAAGCATCCTAAAGTTTCAATAGTTTGTTACAACCCATTAAGCACCTCAACGAATAGAATGCTGGTGGTTCAACTTCAGTTGTCAGCATCACAACAGGAAGCTACAGAACCTAACAGGTAACTAGACCATGAGGGAAGACCATGGGAACTCCCCCATAAGTTGGGGGCTCGTTAGTCTTACTGATTGTCAATTGTCTTTGCTTTCGTTCTTTGGTAGTTACCAAGGGGAAAGGATGATGAGACATCTAGCCCATGACCTCTGGGATCTAATTACAGGTGGACCATCAGTTGACCAAGGCCTTATTCCTAGTTGATGAGAGATGATGAAGTGGAAGATTAGTGACCGAGAAGAAATATACCGTCATCACAAGCAATTCTAATGAATATTGAAAATTCCACTGTTGGGTCACCGGTTTGGTTTCCCTCTTAAATAACATACACTGCCCATTTCATTAAATTTGTCCTCACTACATATGTAATAAGATAACACACCTTTATGATGCCTCTACTGTGCAAGCAACGGCTGCAATTGCAATTTCTTCGGCACAATGGGCAAAGTTTTGCTATGTCTTGTTCTGCCATCTGAGGGTACCTTTAAAGCAAAATCAGACTAGCCTCAGTAAAATATGTAGTGTTCAATTATTAGCAAGGTAATATTATCGAATTTAGCAGTAAAAAGTTTTACCATTGCTTGATGCATTGGATACAATACATAGTCTGCTCACACTTGGTACATGGGACAACGACCCTTCGTTCTTTGTTCTCGCATTGGTGACACACCGCACGCTCTTTTCCTTTATTCTGCTCAAAGCAAGTCACGGTTATAAATGAAAAGGAAGCCCAAAAACCTTTGTCCTGAAATAGAAAGCAACTTGGTGACACCTACTGCTAGATGAATGGACAACAAAGAGTTTACCTCGTACTTCCCCATCATCGAATCTCTTCTTCTGGTGGTTCTCATCTTGACTGGACGTGCTTCTTCCACATCTTCGCTGGATCTATCGTCGATGTACTCATCATTGGAAAGTCCCATGCTACAGTTTCTTCGTGGCTCGTCAGTTCGGAATTTTCTGGTTCTGCTGCCTGTTTGGGGATTTTTTGAGTTGCTGAATGTTGTTGATATCTCTATCTAGAACAATAAATTTATTCTGTCAATGCTTCCCCTTTAGTCCAGGACGACGCATTCACTGAACTTCTCTCTGGTCGCACTCGTGCGCTTCCGTACAATATTTTAAAAATCCGAACACTCAACAATTTCAGTTAACTTTCCCTTGTTCACACTTTTATTCTCTGACACAACTTCAGTTTTCTTTGCATGTGTCACCATATCTCGGCTTGCAATGCCCTACTATAATCCAAAACGAAAGACCACACGTGCGAGTGGCTTTTTTTTTCGCAGCCGAGCATTAGTCGGTGTCACCTTACGATTCCGGCCAACAGATCATTAAGAGAACGTGTTTTTAAAATAAAACAAGCGATCAACATCTGACTTCACAGGACGAGCTGTGCAAGGGAAACTAGCAATTTGACATGCACCGAGCAAGAAAGTCTTAGCTCCAGATTGATTATTCCCAAGATAGACAATCAGACGAGACATGATCAGTTTGCAAATACTAGATAAGCTCCTTCTCAATCGATTAACAAAAAGAGGAAACAATCGGAAGGAACGACTCAGCCACCTGCATGCGCATGGAGAGTGGAAGCATCCACAAGGTGGCAATCCAAAGCCACGAGCTTGTGCTCCAGAGGCGCAATCGCTAATCACAATTAATTTAATCAAAAGGACATGAGTTTATGGTTAATTTAGCTTTCTTCTAACTTGGTAAGAGCGAGAGGGGAGTCGAGATGCTTCTGAGCGGAGGAATACTTACTGAGCGTTGTTATGACGATGCATGCTTCTGAGCGGAGGAAATATTTACTGCTGTTACGACGCTTGTTCCGTTTGTGGAGGAGGCTGGCGGAGGAAATACTTCTAAGTGTTGCGGGCTGGGGAGGTTGATGGACAGGCAAAACTTCTAAAGTCCTATAATTATAGGATTCTGAGGATAACGAACAATAACAGATCAAATAATTCTGAAAATCAGTAAACAAAAATTTAAATCTTGACATGAGATAAAGGCAAATTTAAAGTTTTAAGTTTCGGGAGATAAGGCAGAATTCGATGACAAAACCCAGTAGTAGTAGTAAAATCGCTCTTTTGGTCAGAAGGCAGGAATCTCTCTGTGTTGGTGTTGATTGTTTCATATAAAACTTTGAAGGAAACTTCCCACGAGGCAGAGGAGCTGCCGAAACTGCACGTGCTCTCAATAAGCTCCCCCTCGTCGCACTCGAATGCCTCCAATGCGTCGCCGTCCCCGGGAACTGGACGAGCCCTTGCTTGGGTCCTTGCCACTTGACCTCGAGGAGGATCACCCGAGGATGGAAGCAGGCTAGTTTCTAGTTGGTTTTGAGTGTGCATGACAAATTGGAGATTTGAGGATAAACGTTAGAGATTTGAGAATAGACCTTAGAGAAATTCATAAATAAAAAGACATAAATATAGTTGATGTCAAGGTACAATATGATTTCTAAAGGTAAGATCCAAATAAGTATTTGGTTCTTTCAAACAGAAAAACATCATAATAGGCGCCTAACCTAATCACAGCCCTATAATTGTCAACAATCATGGGATGTATTTATATTCTTTGAATTTGAACTGCCGTGAAATTAGCAGCCGATTGATGCCCTTTCGAACGTTAATTGATTGAAAAAGAAAAAGAATAAAGAAAGACGAACGAAAGCAGTTTTGGTTGAGCATGTACAAGGTGAGATCATTCTTTAGGCCCTCTGGCTATGATCGAGCACATACAAAAATAAGGCTGCTAATTAAAAAAAATGGTTTATTTTTCAGGGATTCACGTCAGAAAAAAGAAATTATATAAAAAAAACTCTTCAGGAGCAAAGATTGGGTGCCTTTGTCATCTATCCCTATCAAGATCATACATAGATTTGCCCCCATTGTCGCCACACTTATCAAGAAAACATAAAAAGATATCTACAAAGAAAACTAAAATAAAGGAGTAATTTCCACAAGACATCCTAAACTTTTTCCCTGATTCACCAATTCTTGAAGCTCTTTTTTTATTTTGTTTTTCCTGATGCCAATTTTGTTAAAATCAATTAAAATATTGGAGCTTGGAAGAATGATATATGTAATTATTAGACTAAAAACCATTGGTTGAATCAATTTGCATTCATCAATATGTCCCTTTTCCAATATTTTCGAAATACTACCGTATGAATACAGTATCAACTGTTTAATTTGGAAAGCACTTTTAAATAGTTATGAATTCAAATGAACAAATAAATTTTAAATAATAAAAAATAACATGTGAATTTCATTTTCAACTTATTAAACCCATAAAAATTTTATCCTAAAATTTCAATAACTAATAAAAAAAGAGGAAAAACAGAGATTATTAGGTAAGAATGTGGAAAACTTTCTCTGCCTTTCCTTTGGCTTCGAAATATATTTTGGCAAAGTCGACGTAAATTTGGAGTAAAAAAGTCAAGTGAGAGAGAGAGAGAGAGAGAGAGAGAGAGAGAGAGAGAGAAGAAGGATGTGAAATATATATTTAAAAGATAGAATACATTTGATTCATTTTAAAGCCAAATGAAAATGCACAAAGCACCACAACGTCCATTTTGAATTTCTTCTTAAAAACATTAAATACTCTAATCTTCCAACCATTGATAAACTCCGGTAGAGAGAGAGAGAGAGAGAGAGAGAGAGAGAGAGAGAGAGAGAGAGAGAGAGAGAGAGAGAGAGAGAAGAAGAAGAAGAAGAAGAAGAAGAAGAAGAAGAAGAAGAAGAAGGATGTGAAATATATATTTAAAAGATAGAATACATTTGATTCATTTTAAAGCCAAATGAAAATGCACAAAGCACCACAACGTCCATTTTGAATTTCTTCTTAAAAACATTAAATACTCTAATCTTCCAACCATTGATAAACTCCGGTAGAAAATTAAAAGGAATAAAAGTGCAGAATAGGAGCATATAGTTCATCTAAAAGCCATATAAGAACTGCCAAAGAATACAAATTGTCTGAATGTCACTTAAATTTGTCTAAATGTCACTTAAAATATTTCTTCGAAGTGTTCAAATGCCACTTAAAATTTGCTGCTATGCTATATCCTTAAAATGTACTTTTTCAACATAAAATTTAGGATATAATCAAACCAATTAAAATCTTTAAAGCTCAATTGCAATTTTTCTTTATCAAAAAAGCACAAAATCCTGCGTGTTGATGGCATGCAAGTCTAAAATGTAGCATTTCAAATTACCTCTGGACCTACCTTAGCCTAGAGGCCTTTAAAGAGTTTTTAACTTGCAATTGCATCTCCCTAAAGCATTCCAAAACATTTTCTTGATAATTTTGCAATTTTTTCCTCCACAAAAGAAAAATCATGTGAGGAAATTTTGTCAGGACATCTTCACAATTTGGCCATCCATGTCCTTTGCGAATGTACCAAAAGAAAATAACATAATAGAGTTTTATTCCTCCTGTCACATGTATTTGCTCTGTCGCATGATTTGACCCTATGAAAACCTGATGTAGAAACTAAATTGCTTTATCAAGAAGGCAGAAAATAGAGAAGTTAATATCATTGACTGAACTAATGATAGCATTTTTTTTTTTTTTATGATCCAGGGAACCCACCGCACGGCTGGCAGCCAGGGAGTAAACCCTAGGAAGGCATGCAAGAAACCACCACCCACGCACCCCGGGCAACTAATGATAGCATTTATTCCTAATAAAAAGACTAAAAACGAAAGTGCTAGCAAGCAAGCACTACGCCCAGCATCTTGGTAATGGAACCGCAAGTCCTCGACCCAAAGGTATTTTTGAAGACATCGATGGAACAACTCTGCTTGCCAACACAAGCCTACAAGATTCCCGAAATATGCAAATTTACATAAAAATAATAATTATATTTAAAGCCAAGTGATTTTGCAACAAACGCTTAATAATCGGTATGTCCACATAAATAAAAAGCCATCATTGCAGGGTGGTAAGATAGTATAATAGTCAGATTCTCAAAATTCAGAAGTTCGCCATCAAATAGAAGCATAGAAGCTGGAGGAGACCAGAATAAAAGAATGAAGCCGGTTTTGTTGCTTTGCCAGACATGGAAAAAATGTCACCCACAAGTTAGTACCTTATAAGGCACATAGAAAGAGGACCATCAATCACATGACTAAAGACTGTATTTGTTGTGTAAGGCTTCTGCATAAAACGTGTACATACAAGAAATGGAGAATCATAACTCTCCTCCGTAATTTTATAATCCTATGCAATATAATTTTATTTGCTTGGAATCTAGGAAGTGCACGCACAAGAAATGGAGATGGTCGCATAGAAGATAAGAAGGTGATTAGAACATTATTGAGGAAAATTGAGTTGAATGAAATTGAGATTATAGCAAGGGCTTAGTTGTCGAATAAGGAAATTTGCTATATATCACTCTTGTTGACATAAAGATAATAAATAGCTTTGATAAACATCATTTCATTAACACATAACCGATGGTGGTCAATGATAGTTTGTGTGTCCTCCTCATAAAATTAGCCCAATTAGCATACGTTGCTTTTTAATTTTTTTTTAAATTTTTAAATTTTTAAATTTTATTATTATTATTATTATTATTATTATTATTATTCGGGAACGGGTTGGACTGGTTTACCTATCTAACCTGTTGGCCCAACTCAATTACCTAGATTCGATCTAGTAGGATTAAAAAACGAAAATTTTCCTTTGATTTTTTTAATGATTTTCTTAATTTCTTATATCCTCTCCCTTTTGTGTTTTTTTTCTATTTTGTCCTTTTCCCCTTCACCTTCTTTTTCAACCTTACACCTTCTTCTATTCCCGATTCTATTAACCTTTTGCAACTTAACCAAGCCTGAATTATCGGCGACGAATCAACCTCTGTACGTGTCGTCACTGGCAATACACAACACCACCATTACCTACTCTGATCAACGGGCACCAAGTCTGGCCACTTAGGCAGCGCATGGTAACATTTCTATTCCTCTTGAATTTCTGTTCTTTTGTTCCTCGGAACAAAAAAAGAACATAAATCCGTTTGGTAACGCCAAGTTGTTTTTCTATTTCCCGGAATATAAAGTTAGCCCAAGAATAAATTTGGAGCAGAAACGAGAAACAAAAAAAAAAAAGTTATTTTTTGTTCCCGAGAACAATTTCTAGAAATAAGTCAATTTTATTTTTTATTTTTCTTTTATTCCTCTCTCTTGCTAGGGCCACCTCTAACCACTCGAACCACTACTGACTGCCACCCACCGCCACCGTTGCCAGTCATTGCCGGTTATCACCGGTCGCCGCCGCCAGCAGTCACCGCCGATTGCCGCTTGCTGCCATCACCCGCCGCCCCGCACGACCATCGGCCGTCGATCGTCACCACCAACCACTGTTGCACAGCCCATCAGCCGCCACCTCCCACGACCGATGGGCTGTGCAACGGTGATCAACGATGACGATCGGCGGCCAGCAATCGTGTAATGGTGGCGACGGCAATGTCGCGATCGGCGATCTATGAGCAAGAATAAAAAATAAAGAAATACAAAAAAGAAACTATTGCATTACCAAACGCGTTTCTATTCTTTTTCTATTCCAATAATAGAAATTTTGTGTAGTTACTAAACGAATTCTTTTACTTAAAAATTGTTCTCTGGAATTGAAATAGAAAAGAAATATTTCTAAAAAAAAAAACTTCCCTAGCCAAGAAGCGTTGTCATGCGCAACTTTACTCCATCGACTGCAACTATTGATGGAAAATTTCTCGGTTTTCTTCAGCCCCTCCTCTAGCCCTGAGAATCATTCTGGTTTTTTCTTCAATCCAAGCTCCTTTTCTATCTTCCATGGCTGACGCCATCCTCTCCTCCTTCTTGGGCGAGCCAACGTCGCTCGCGCAAATCTTGTCAGTTATTCTTTTTCTCTCATGCGCCAGCTCACCTTCTAGAACACCTATGCTATGTTTGGTCGTCCGGATTTCTAATTGAGATAGGATTATATAAGATATGATATGAAATCCTGGGATTTTTTTATATCATGTCCATTGTTTGGTGAATCGCAGTATTAAAGTCGAATATATTCACATCATATCATATATATATTTTTTGATATAAATTTTATGTCATTATAAATGAACCTAAATATTCATAAACGAAGATGGTGAAAATCTCTCGTAACACTATTCATTAATTTATATTTATTTTATTTTTCCTCTTATTTATATTATTTTTCTTATTATTTCTTTTTTCCCCTTTCATCATTCTTTAATAAAATTTTATCAAATAGTAAACTGTACTAACATACCTAAAATACCAAAATGCCTAAAATATATAATAAACATAAATATTTAATTTATAGATTGAATGTTTATTATAAGATAGAATTAAATTTGAATATATTAATTAAAATAAGATTAATTAACAATAAATTTCTATTTTCTATTTTTAATTTCTTAAATTAAAATTCAAATATTATTTATATTGAAATATAGTTTCAATTTTGTTAATTTAATAAGTTTGTTATCCTAGAAAAATAAATTTCCTATTATTATGGACATTAAATCCTATCCACCTTTATCCCACCTCCCCCACATGAGATAATTTTATTTCGCCTATATTGCCCTTATATTCAACTTTATCCTATCCTGGCGAAGACTAAACGTAGGATAGGATAAATCATATCATATTCTAAATTTTATCCCGACCGCTAAACATAGCCCTAGGGTTTTGCTTACCTCACGCCCTGTTATTTTTCCTTCGAAGCAAGGTTAGAAGGAGGCTGGGCTGGGCTCTTTTTCCTTTTTAATTTTGATGTGGGCTTCGAAAACAATGGAAGAGGTGGGTTAAAGAGAAAGACAAATATGGGCTAAAAAGAAAAACAAAAGATGGCCCCAAAAAGAAAGAACAATACTAGGTGGGGGCGGATGGGGCTTAGAAAGCGGAAAATGCCAAAGTGGGCTGGACAAAACCATCCCACTCAATTTTATTTCTACATTCCCCTTTTTCTTTTTCTTAAAAAAAAATTAATTCATTAATTTTTCTTTTAAATTGCTATCTCTCTTCTTCTTCTTCTTTATCTTATCCATCCTTTTTTTTCTGTATTTTTTTTTCTGTATTTTTGTATAATAAAATGGATACCTAAAAAGTCGACATAAATTCATGTGTCAACAATATAATATCGTGTTTTTAAAGGAAAATTTTCTTTTTCCCCTAATTACTGTGGAACATGAAAAGTTATAGAAAATGACATCAAACTAAATTAACTAAATTGTTGATTGTAAAAAATATACAATGCTAATAATTTTAAACTATAATTTGCTAAAATTTGATAAATATAGCCACTTTAATAAAGTCAATGAGGTATTTGAGTAAAAAAGAATAGACAAGTTAAATGAAGAAGGAAAACGTCTCAATAATAAAAACGTAACGTGACAAAAATTGATTACTAGTCTTATATATTAAAGGGTTAATTTATATGAAGTCATTTAGTATTATCACTATTGTTTTGTACAAAAACTGAAATTGTTCCTAAATATCAAATTTAGAGTAGATTCGATCACTCCGCACAGATTACCAAGGGTAAAAGAGTAGTGCAAGTGCCAAAACTTGGCATAAAGAAAACTTAAATGCCAAAATCTCGAAAGGTACAATTTAAGTGCCATTTAAAAAAAAAAATGGGACACTTGAGTGCCAAGTCCGATGAAGGTGGACGGAAATCCTATGTGACAAGTTTTTAATAATATAATTCATCTACATGGCATGCTAGAGAGTTAAGTGCAACGAAGAACCAAAACAATGCTGTTTTGTCTTTTAAAAAAAAATTAAAATAAATATTAATTATATTATATTATTATTTAGAATAGGGAGGAGATGAAGATTATAGAAGGTGAGGTCCTCGTCACTGCCTCCCCACCATTGCTGGCCCTTCTTGGCAACAGTAGGGAGGCAGCGGTAAGGAAGCTCTCGCCTTCTGCAATCTTCATCTTTTTTTTTCTCTAATTTAGTTTTGAATTTAATTTAATTAATATTTATATTAATTATCTAATCACGTTAGTAAAACGATATTGTTTTGGTTTATTTAGCCACGTCAACATGCAAAATGACGTCGTTTTTGCACGTGTCTAGTTATGTTAGTGTGCAAAAAGACATTATTCTGCACTTGTCTCATTGGAAAAATGTCACATTAGTATTTTGGTAGCATTTTCACGCCATTGATACTTAATATCCATTTTACTCCAATTTTAGCATTTAAGTGTATATTTCCTAACTTTTGGCACTCAAGTGTCCCATCATATCTAGTTTTGGCACCCTAAGGGTCCTGATCTTAATTATTGAGTGAACAAGGAGAAAAAAAGGAAGAAAAAAAATACATATATTTATTCTACACAAGCTAAGTGGAAAAAGATGAAAAGAATGATCCATGGTATATTGATAGTGGGTATAGCAATCACAGGATAGGAGATGAATCTATATTCACCAATATTGATACATTAGTGAAAACTCAAGTGAAATTGGGCAATGGTGCATAGGTTGATGTGAAAGGAAGAGGGACTATAGCTATTAAAACTAAGAAAGACCCAAAATATATTCATGAAATATATTCGATTCCTAGTCTTGCACAAAATCTACTCAATTTGGGTCAAATGATTCAAATTGGGTATTCTTTATACTTTAAAGGAGAAACCTGCACTATCTATGATAAATATACGAATCATGTTATTGCCTCAATGAAAAAGGAGAATATGAATTTCCTATTTGATTGAAATATGTTAAAGATATAGCAATGAAAGCTCAACTTGATGATTCATGGCTATGGCATAAGAGATTTGGCCACCTCAATTTTTATGGGCTAAAAATTCTCCATCAAAAAAATATTAGAGATTTTCTAGTAATCACAGAAATTTCAGATTGTTTGTGAAGGCTCTCTTCTTAGAAAACAACAAACGAAATCCTTCTTTTATAGAGGTACATGGAGAGCTAAGAAGCTATTGGAACTCATCCATATGGATGTGTGGGGTCCAATGAGGACCCGTACACCCAGCTAGAATGAAATTTTTTAGGCATGCATGAAAAAGACGGGCTGACGAGAGAAAATGAGAATAGTCAAAACTGAGACTTCGTAATCGATCTGATTTTTGGTGGTCAAAAAGGTTGGTGTAGGAATCTAGGTTGATGAATTACATTAATTTCCAGCTTTGACTTTGATTTGTATTTTGGACCAAAGAGGGGAGAAGCTCATAAAAGAATCGAATTGTTCACTTGACTATATATATGAGATAACGATACATTATGTGAGAAATATAATTTTGGTGATAAAGCCTTGTATCTTTCCATGTTCCAAAATACATTAAACATGATAATAAAATCATTCTCAATTCTACAAGAATTTTTATGTGGACAAACCTTGCAGAGGAACCCTTGGGTTTTCAAACTTTGCTAGACTTTTAAAGGCTATAGTTTCAGTAATAAAGTTTTATGCTTGCACCAACACAATCCAGAGGTGGATTGCTGAAATCATGGATGTGCACGAGTATTAGATAAGTGCCTTGGGCACGGTGTCAACATGGTGTCGTCGTCCAATCAAATGGACTCCTATCTTATGGATCGAATGGGGTTATCAGGCTTCCTGAAGGCATGAAAATTTAATTTAGGAAGATAAATACATAACAGAACTATGCAGTTTGTTTGTTCTAGATGCTAATCGAATCTCTAACTCAATTGCTAATCGGATTGACTTTATCCAAACGGATTGATTTGATCCAAATTCGATTTGTACATGATTTTGAAAAGAAATTGAGTGCAACTGTACTTAGCTTCACCTGGGTAACTCTCAAATATGTGAAACCCTTCTCGGAGAAAGAAAAAACTTCAATAAGTGTTCCTATCGCTTTCTTAATCACACACTTTACCAACGGACAGTTAAAATATAAATCAAAAAGTACTTAGGAAATGTATGAACATATGGGTCGAATTTAATCTAACTAGCAATTAAGGGCATGTTTGTTCTTGGAAAATGAACGGATTTGAGAACATTTTCCTAAAAATAACTACTTTTATTGCTTACAAAAATAAATAAATAAATAATATTTTCATCATCTACAATAATATTTAGATGTAAATTATTACCGGTAACAAAAACATTTTTTGTCAGCTAATTATTAAAAGAAATAGAGACGATTATTTTTAAGGAAATATTTTCCAAATTATTCATCTTTTGTGAAACAAACGGAACTAAAAGGGAGACAGAGGGTTCGACCATTCTCCTTATATATGACTTCCCAAGGTAGGCATGCAAATAAATATGAAGCTAAGGGGGTAAATACGGATATTGGATATTGACTAAGAAGCTGAAGTTTCAAATTGGAAACCGCGTGGAACAAAGTATAATTAGAGAGATAGACCTTAGAATCATGGGCAATTCCTGGTCCTCATCGTTTTGGTATTTTTCGGATGGTAATTGATATCTTAATTGCCTTTAAATTAGGAAACCATGCATGTGGAATCGTGGATTATCATAGTAGTCTTACATGCTAAATGCGGATCCCATACCATGAAACGGATTCATTGTTTTTTTTTTTTTTTAAATTTATTGAGGAAGAGCCTCGCTAATAATTTATTAGGCTCGGCACCATTATTTAAAAAGATGTACGGTTCCAAGGATATCGCGGAGAACTTTTCGAGTTTAAATATTTTTAAAAAATTTAATTTGAGGAAAGTGTGACATGCCCAACGAGATTAATGTAATATAGATGGCAATCCTTTTATTAATCTCTAAAGTAATCCTTTTCTACTAGTGAGCAAAATCGCCAAAGGGAGGATAATTGCCTCGCAAGTCCAGACTCGTTAATGATGGATTTTAGATTTGCTATATGGTGGACCCATCTTGACCCTTTTCCAGTTCTTCTCATTCAACATGTTTACGAAATCAACAACAACCGAGGCACAACATCAGCGTGATGGCCCTCTGCACTGAGGGACAAAAGCTGTCTCGACAAAAATAAATCAGGTTGGACTCAAACAAAAGGGACTGTTTCAAATATAAATATATAAAGAGTCTAGACATTCCAAATGTTGATCATGTAGAGATTTCAAGTGTAGAAATCTAAGGCGATCTAACAAACAAAAGACTAGTTTCCTATGTAAACTAAAAATCGTGTGAATTGGTCTCTTCTTCCACTTGTTTTTTCTTTATCAAAATTGAACTACCTTCTATGGGCGACAAACCATAACAGGTGCGATATCATATTTTGCGTGAATTGGGCTATGCCACTTATCATAGTAAATTCATAACATAAGGGTGACTTATTTGAAAACATTCAATCAAGTATTAGTTGATGATCTAGAGTACCACCAAATATTCTATTGATTTTTGAATTTACTCGATAAAATATTTGTCATGGCTGATAATACCACATTATAATTTCTAATATTTTCAATTAATTTAGATTATTGTATCTTCACAAAATATAATAAGAGGAGTTAACATAATTCCTGTTATTATATAACCGTAAGGTAAATATTATATGTAGCCCTTAACCCGTTATATAGTCAAATTTAAATATAGCAAACAATATTTACAAATCGGTTATTTCAAATTTGTAAGCAAAAGTGGGTCTGGAAAATGGCAAGTGAACGTGGCAACCTGATCCTTTTCGCTTGGCGTTGTATAAACACTGTTTACTACCTTTTAAAAAAAAAATTTAAAAACAGTATCTTCTCATAATTAAGTATATTAATAACTTTAAAATTACTTTCTAAAAATCATATTGGCTAAGCTAGCGAAAACTAATAATATTTCTTAAATTCTATCAATCCCGTAGTATAATTATAATCCTTATTCATAAAATGTGATTATTTCTTCCTCATCCAGCGTCAAGACAGTGCATGGGAGCGTGGGCCTCTTATCTACTGCAGAAATTGCCCCTACCCCCTGGGGGTTCTGAAATGTTCCCCCTGGTCCTCGCTCTGCAGCATCGGAGGGGCAATTTTGGGATTGTGATCTTGAATTCTGCCCAATAAAAATTCACCACGTGCCTAGCTTTTTCCCCATTAAAATGAAGGATACAAAAAGTGTTTGTCTAGTAAATTGCCCCACAACAATTTATCATTTGAATGCAAATTTTTTCGATTCTACTTGTATTGTGAGAGTCCCCTAGAACCTGCCTCCTTAAATTAATGAAAATTTAAATTATCTGATTACACCTCTTTGTCGACATTACCAAAAAATTATAAATATACCGCCATCAATAACAAGCTCGACGCATTGTAAATGCATAGAAGTTATATAAGTAAAGAGATGATATCTAGTTAATTCCCCTTGAATTTTTCAGAGCAAGCATTTGTTAATATTACTTGGACAAGAAAAAAAATGCAGGGTTTTAAATTTGACACACGGCAAAGCCTCCGCCTATCTATGCAATACGACAATATCATTTTTCTCCATGTGCCTAAAAGTAAGCGTTGGAGGAAGAGGGTACTTGTGGACGTGTTGCATCACATGATGATGTCACTTGAAGTATTTCAATATTCAAGCGCATAAATTGGCGTATCACTGCAAAAACTTGTTAATTAAGTGGTTATGATGGCATTTTTCCATGTCGAAATTTAAATTCTCCATTGATGCAAAGGTACTATTGGGAAAGGCCTGGAAACCATTCTAGGTTCACAAAACCTAGAATCGAACCACTTCTCTCTAGAAGAGGCCTTGAAGTGGCTGGTGCAAACTCATTCGGTCCGGTTCTTGAGTTGAATTGCATCCAATGCACACCTCTGCAGAAGTTTTTGAACTTTATTGCTTGTGGAAATTTTTAGAGCATGAATTTAATGGAAAAAGTTCCTGCTAGATATAATTTTCAATTCGTTTATACTTTTTGACAACTAAAGTCTAGTTGACAAATTGGGCAGACAATTTAACTAAAATAAACATTCCAAAAGGAATGGAAAAAAAAAATAGATAGATAAATAAATAAATAAAAGAGGAAATCAACAAGTATAAAAACTAAATAATAATAAAATAAATAAGGAGATTTAATTCGGTTTCGCTCAAATTTGTAAAGTGCACGAGACAAGCCAGGTCACCACAAGTAGGTGAACACCGCAACCCCAGATCGATCGTTCGCGTTGCCCTCTCCATTCCATCCGACTAGACTTCACAATATTTGATGGCTATTTACGGGTAGATTTGTTGTCTAATTGCTTTAATGAGATTTAGACATCACTGAGGCATTTTTTTAATTACTAATTTGATCCGTGAAGTCTGCCTCATAGGCACCTCTGCCTTGTCTTTCAAATATCATTCTACACAAAATTTGTGTGCGTTATGATGGATAAGTTAGACCGAAGAATTAAGTGCAATCGTAAAATTCATTTCAAATTCGCTTAATGATAATTTATATCAAGGTTAATCGCAGCTGACTTTTAAATATATATATTCCCATTACTCCGGCTCTTTTCCTATAAATAATATATTTTTTATATGAGCGATTCTTGCGTATATTTTTTTAAATGGAGTCAGAAAATTTTCCATCTTGTTGAAACGAGCAGTTTTTAAGGCGTTTTAGGGCTGTCTTATCGGTGCGTTCCCTCAGCCAGCGCACGAGGGAGTACCAAAAAAAATTGTACCTTCCCGTTCTTCTTCTCCCCGAGCTTTTTGACGCCTGCTTTTTCTCTTTCTTCGCGTTGATCGGATGGGATAGGAGAGCGGGGCCACGTGGCGGCGGCCCCCAACCCGCCGGTTCACTTTCGACGGTCATGATGGAGGTCCTCCCCGCAACCTCGAAAATCACAGCCCCTGTTTGTTTGTCTTTCTCCGATGCTGATTGGATGTGGATCGAAGGGGTGGGTCCCATGGATATAATAAATAAGAAGATACGATGGACAGAGAGAGGATGGAAAGTTTTGCGGTCTTAAGTGACGGGGGCAAGAATCAGATCTCGAGCGAAGAGAAGAAACGCATTTGCACTTTCCAATGCGTGCTTTCATTATTGTTTACGAGGAGAGAGAGAACAGAACCGCGTGCGAAATTTAATGGAAAACGAGACGGAGGAGTTACCATTTCTCGGGGCGCGAGAACAGCTGTTGGATCCGTTTACCTTTGAGCATTTCGTTAACGGTGTCTGCAGGGGCCGTTTGTTGCCGTCTTCACAGTGCACGTGAAGATAAAGTTTGACGTGAATTTTATTTCACTATCAATGTAATCTTTTTGTAAGTTATCATGATAAGTTTAATGAAGATAAAGTTTGACGTGATCTGAGTTAGCTTGCATATCGATTTGGTTAACAAAATTCTGTGATTTTATATTAAAAAAATTTCATAATTCCTAAATTTGAAAGAATGCCGTTAAAGAATAAGAACACTAAAACCTTCAAATTCGAAGTTTTTGTTTATCCATTACAATTTTGTTTTGTTAGAGGATAGTCATAACCTTTATAAATAGCCATTAACATTTATATAGATTAAGGAGTAATTAGACATTCTTATCTTTATAGTTATGCAAAAATAATGAACAATTTCAAAATTTCCTTACAAATGGAGTTATTTTTGTTTTGTTTACGGTATGATACGAGGGGTTTTCTTTATTTAAAAAAAAAAAAGCAATGAAAATAAGAGAGATAATACATTAAATGTCTTGGCTTATTTTCAATTAATGATCAACATTAATAGCTATATGGGTCTAAGTAAGCCGAAGTCTGATATTTCGATAGTTAGAACATTATAAAAAAATTATTCTCACACACATACGGCCACTTTACATTTTATTGAGTGTTCTCTTTATTTTTAATTTGGAATTTTATGATATTATGAAATATAAAGTCAATAAAGATAAACGTTTCCAATTGATTATGACATTAGAAGAAGAATTTTAAAATTCTCCACGTGATAAAAGTTTCCAACCGATTCTGGATTAGGCTCTCCAGAATTTTCTAACTGATTCTGGATTGGGGTAAATCCATAATGATTTTCTAATCAATTTTTCACAACTTTAATATTCACTCGTCTTGGTGACTTCCTCTTCCAAAGGTGTTCTCCGCCGTATTCCAAACTGAAGAATCCCTATAAACTAAAACCTCTTTCCATGGCAAGTCCTTCGCGTCCTATGGCACGTCCTTCGCGTTCGGCGGCAGGTCTTATGGCACGTCCTTCGCGTTCGGCGGCGGCAGATCTTTCGCGTCCTATGGCACGTCCTTCGCGTCCGGCGGCAGCAGGTCTTTCGCGTCCTATGGCACGTCCTTTGCGTCCGGCGGCAGGTCCTTCGGGCTCGGTGGCGTCGTCCGTCGGTAGCTCCCGTCGTCAAGCTGGGCCGGTCAGACGCGCCCACCCGCCTCAGCGTGATGCCGGCCTTTCCGAAGGGGAGGTGTTCTGCTTCATAATGGCTGCCGTGGCGGCCAGTGGGGTAGTGCTAGTGGTCCTCCCATTAGTCGCTGCCTTCCTGATTGGACCTTCATACCCCGCCCTGAAGGTTACTGGGCTGAGGGTGTCCAACGCCACCTGGGAAGCCACACTGCTGGCGGAGAGACCGGGCATCCCCCGCGGGACCTACTACTTTTACCAGGTAGAGTGCTTCCTGTATTATGGTTGGGACGCGGCGCAGCCCTTTGCAGTGGCGTCGGTGGAGCCACTCGTACTGCCGACACCCGGCAGCATTGTGATAGAGGCGACCATGAAGACAGAGAGATCCGAGGAGGAGGCGGAGGGATCAGTGATCGGGAAGATGGATCTAGACCGGAGGTCTCGAGGGATGGTGGTGGTCGGGTTGGGCCTGCGGATGCTGGGGACGACTGAGATTGGCCCGTGGTTTAAGGGGGACAGTGTGCTTATTGAAGCACGTTGTCACCACCTGAGTATTGCGTTTGCAAACTCATCGACGATGGAGGGAAGCTTAGTAACTGGCATTAATGTCGGCGGTAATCCGGCTGATAATCTTCCATTGTGCACATATTACTGAATCCAGGTATTTGGCCATAATGGTTTTTCTTTATTAGTGATTCATGATTGATCGTGTCCCTTTTAAATTTCTTTTAATATGTTAGTCGCCGAATGATTTTGTTGTTCACTTCCTTGCCTAAATTCTTCTCCAATTTGCTTTTCTTTGAGGAGTACAGTGATATGTTGCTGATTACTTATCGGGCTATGCTCACCAAGTACAGTGATATGTTGCTGATTACTTATGGGGCTATGCTCACCAATTGCTCAAGATATGAACAAACTTTTGAATTATTTACTTTTGACATATTTTGAATATGACCCGGGTCATGATTTAGGATTAAAATATTGGTCTAGACTGTCTTATATAAATCAAACCACACTTGTCATGTGCCTGAAAGCTTATCCAATGATGTAGTTATTAGCGAATATGGAAGAAGATATACTTTAAGTTGTAATTTTCTTTGGGAACAATTTGACTCAGATGACATCTCCCGAATATTCGACTATTCGTGCAATCTACTTGTTAGGAATTGCTCCTAGCAAATATGGTGTTGGAAAACCTTCTCCAATATTTGGCCTTGAGCAACACAACGCAGGTTTCAAAGTTATTCTGTCCATAGGAAGCCGTGGAACATGATAAACCATTGGTACAGGTCAGCTAAGCTTTGGGGAAAGTAGTGAAGCCGAGAGCTTTCTTTTGTGAAATATGCTTAATTTTGGTTTGTTCGCTTTATAATTTAGAAGTTTCTATGGTGCGCAGACAAATTGATAATGACTGGATTGATATTGACTTGTCAATGCGTGGGTTTGCTCTGGACGTTGCAAGGCTTCATTTCAAAACTCAGATAATTCTTCTCCTTTTTGCAGCACAATGAACAAGCTAATTGACAAATTCAACACCGCATATGACAGACACAGTAGGAGGGGAGGAAGGACCCCCTTTGTTTCTATCAGACCCTTTGTTTCTATCAGACCACCTTCAATTGAGTATGGTTATGCATCTCTCCCGGCATTGCGCTTGATTTGTGGCCTACTGTCATAGTCTAGGTCATGGCCGACACATATCAAGCAAGTTTCTTTAATGAGGCCTATACCACATGGAAGATGAGATCAGGGAGATGAAATCAAAATCTAATAGAAACCTTTATACATTCGCATTTTACTGAGGTTCCTCTCACCATTTACTTGGGATGTTCTACCCTTCTGGGCATTTCGTATTTCCTGGGGCTAACGATAGTGAGCTAGGGAACCTTGCTACAAGATTTTCATATTTTATTGGCATGTTTTGACCTTTCGGTGTTGCCTTGAGATGATGGTCCTGGTATTAGCTTTTAGCATCTTGTAATGATTCTATATATTAACTTTATGGATTTTGAGCATTGTTGCCGAACTTGTGTAACTGGATCCTGTGAAAGGCCCCTGCGTTCACTTCTATTTTCCATCTCTTTTATCCAATAACTTTGGCAACTTGCTGGGATTGGTGGTCATTATTTTAAGCCTCCAAGGATGTCAAGTGGCTGGTGTTTGTATATAAAACATAAAGGGTGTGAGTCGTACAGATGAACAAATGTGGACAAACTTCATTTTCGTTTTATTCCAGCTCTCATTGGGAGTATTTTACGACCTTCAGCATATAACAACAAACTTGGAATTTCTTGCCCACTGGCTTTGACCACTAGCAAATGGAAAATCAATGATGGAAGGAAACAAATTAGCGAAGTACAATTTCTTGTTGAGTCGCTCCAGAAAAGCTCTCTTGAAGCCTCATACAGATGGTTCAGTTTTGGAGACAATAATCCCATCGCTATCTGCATACAACCATTCGTCGTCATGGATTAGTGGTCGTCATGGATTAGTGCGTCGGCAATGTAGATAAGAACGTGCTTTTCCCCGATCCCTTTCTTGCTCAATTTCAGGGGATGCGAAGCCGAAGCCCTAATGTCAATTGCACACTCATTGATCTCGTTCACCGTTCACCTCTCTAATGCGGCCATTCACAACAATCCCAATCCATCTCATGTTCTGAGCTAACTCTCCCGTCATCTCTAGTTTCGAGCAGGATAAATCAAATGCTAGGTGAAGAAAGGGGAAAATTGGTGATGGTCGAGTACGGGAATAAAGAATAAATCAAAAATCAATGAATTTGCACGAAACTACAATATGAAGCAAAATAAATGTCTGGATCAAATACTAGGTGAAAACAAATACTCTTATATCTGTATGATTTAGGCATCTCATTTTCCTTCCCAAGTGATGCCCCAGGAATCACTTTGCATTAGAAAAAGTGGAACACGATAGAGTAAGTCTGCAAGGAGAGTTCCATAAGGAAATCCACTTTACAAAAGCTCTTTTGATCTAAGAAAAAAATGATATGTTCAAAAGGTAGATTGAAAATTCTCAAGCTGGAGACTGAGAAGTAGACTGTCGAGCTTGACTCTGCTACTGCAAGGTTCATAGGTCGTAAAATTGATGGGCGATATGCATCTTTCGCAATCTCAAAACTCAGCTCCAACTAGTTGCTTTTCTCATTAAATTCATCATTTTTAGTAGCATCCTATCCATGCAAGGGCAAAATAATCATTATAAGGTGTGGGGAATCATTCTTGTAAATAACTCAAAGGACGACCGTAATGTGCATAAATCAGATAAGAGCTCCGTATCACTACAGTTACATGTAAATAAGGTGTACGGATAACAGCATGTAAAGTTAAAAGTAGGCATGAGATTTCTTTCTGCCACTTAGTTCAAGCATTTATGAACCAGCTTCTTCGCAGGCAAATTGAGAAAGTTGTCAAGAAATAACCTAATCAAGAGGATCTATGAATAGTCAATAAGTTTGCTGTAGAAGGGTGTCACTAGAAGCACTCATTTAACCCATTACCAAATGACATTCAGCAATTCCTTGAACTTAGAACCGTATGATATACTATTATGAGAATCCTTCTGTGATGATGACATTCAGGAAAAGTAGAAAGGAAGTGAAATACACATTTCAGGAAGTAGCTCTTATATACGATCCATGAGTATGCAATATTCTAGTCGTATGGATTAATCACCGACTGAAGATGCATACCAGAAAGACTGCCATACTGGAATCATCAAGCCGGGTTGGATTCTTAGAAAGCTAATATAGCAGCAAGCTAGAGATTAGGACTTCTTTTGCCTAACTAAGGTATTCCCACGAAAAAATACCATTCACAATCGTGAACTCGTTTCTAATGTCTTTGCCTACACATTTTTATTAGCACACTTCTACCACAAATCACAGAGGTTGTGCCCTCAGAGTGGAAGAGGCTCAAATGACCAGTAGATAGATTGATTACAAAAAAGTGAACAACAATAAGATCGAGTTGGCTTTTATAGTACAAGGACGTAAGAGATTGTGGACATAAGCTTTATCTAAAAATGAAATTGGAATGTGTTATTGCGCGTCACATGTAAATATAGACTTCCTTCAACTTCGCATCTCGAAAGTTAACATTGAAAGATGGATACTTTTCAATTGGCCTTTTCAGCTTGCTATTCCTATCCATTTTGAGTGTTCAATGGTCTTATGAAAACCAATAAGTTTTAAACCCATTCAAATGAGTTTACAACATAGAAAACGTCACAACCTAAAAAAGAATAAGGAGTGACCATCATCCGAGCAAAAGGAGACAATATGGAAAAAATCAATAATAAGGAGTCATATATACCGCATCATTTTGTTCAGGAAGACTTGGAGGGCCTCCCTTAGAAGGCCTCAAAACAAATTCCACTAGTTCAAGCACATCGGCAAACCAAAGTGGTTTCTCATGGAAAACTTTATCAACATTTCCTTGCAACAATTCGCTTGTATTTTTGGCATGCCTCACTTATCTAACAATATCTAGGAAGATGGAACCTACACAAGTTGTAGGCCATCAGATCACCTTATGCGTTCTTCCATGTAGAGAAAAAATACACTGATGTCATTTAAGCAGCCTCTAATGTAGTTACCGTAGAGGAAGAGTTGCAATTTGCAGTCGGGCCTTTTAAGACGTCAAACCTTTGAGAAACTGCAATATCAGCAAGCACCTAGAGATTGGGAAACAAATGCACAACTTCAACAAGAGAGAAATGGACTAAAGAGCAACAAGCTGGTTAGCGATGCAAGAGCATAGGATCTTAAGTTAAAAACATTAAACCTTTTCAGAACATCAAAAGCTTTCTTCCTTAGCACAACATCGGATGTGTACATGATGATGTTCTCAATCCCCTAGATTTTGCACTTTAATGATATGAAGAATATACGAAAAGATATTGCATACAATCAAGATCTTTCACTATAATACTTGCAAGTCAGCAAAATGGCTAAGAACAAATGATGAGAAATCTAGAGTTTGATTCTCACTCTCCTGTGAGATATCTCCTTCTGAGATGCGAAGCAAGAAGTCAATGGCATGTTTCTTTAATCTCCAAGCTAGAGTAGCTGAGCAGGAGACATGCCTTAGCATGCCAATTGCTTGCCACCTTATGGTTTGACTACCCCGAATTTCATTCTTTACTGCGGTTAAATCTTCCGAAGCATTATGAGCAACCTTGTTAGACATATCACCCCATATAAGTGTACTAGGAAGCAAATGAAATTGAACTTGCAAATTGAATGCTAACACATAAATTTTGATTACATATTTATGATAAAAATTGTATGGAAAATTAGGGAAAATGATTTTCACATCACCTGAGTCTTAATTTTTAATTGCACTTATCAAGTTATATTTTCTATTTTATTTTCCTTTTTTACCCTATTTTCGGATAAATAAAAATTTTAAAAAAGATAATTTTCTTTTCCGCATGGGCTCAGGGCCCAGCCCTTTCCAGCTCGGCCCATCTCTCTCCTTCTTCCTCCTTTCTCCTTCCTTCTTCCCCTGCATTGTGTTTCACCCGCAGAGGCCGATGACGCGCGTTGGAGGGGAGTAGGCCGGCGATGGATGGGATGGGCCTTCAGTGCAAAGCAGAGTAGGCACGTGGGCGGCTGAGGAGACGCCAGTTTGGCCGCACCAAGGTTGGTTGGCACGCCAAGGACCGACGGCCAAAGCCTCCATCGACCGGCCTCCTCGGCCTATAGATAGGGCGTCGGGCGGAGGAGACGAACACACGAAGATACGCAGAGGGCAGCGAGCTCAAACGACCTCCCCGGAGAGACATCCGGGGCATCCCGAGAGCGAGCAAGCTGGAGAGAGAGAGGTAGATCTGCAGAGGAATACACGAAGAGAGAGAGAGAGAGAGAGAGAGATTTGCGAGCGAGAGGGATCTGTGAGGGAGATCTAAGGATGGAGAGACCGTCGCTCACCGTGCCTGTGTCCCGTTCAACGATCCACCGCCGCGCCTCCTTTCCCGTACCCAAAGCTTGGGTGAGCTAGGGCCTTGTTTCTTTTTTTTTTTTTTTTTGGGTGCGTAGGGTCGAAGCTCGTGGCCGTCCACCTCATGCGAGTTCTGGCCCCAATCGTCTATCATTAGGTTGCTCTGGTCATTTCTTGCTCTACGTCGTGAGTCTCGTCGCGATCTCGAGTGTCTATTAGAGTGCGTTCTTCTCTCTTGCCTGCCGGTGTGCTCCAGGTGTTCGGTGAAATGTCTGAGAGAAGAGTCCATGCTCGGACCCATCAATTCGGTGCTTGTAGCTTGGGTTGCGCCGACGAAGGGTGGTGGTCAGCAGTGGTGGCTGGCTGGACGGAGGCCAGACAGTCGGTCTGGGTTGGCCAAGGCATGGCCGGAGCAAGCAATCGGCCGTCTCCGTTGGTCTTGTGAGAAGGGAGAGCGGTGGCGGCCGTGAACCAAGCCAACTCGCGGGTCTGTCCGACCTGGTTTTCCTTGGTTCTGGGTAGGCTTTCCTTTAGTGGGCCTATTTGGTTTAGTTCATGGGCTGGGCATTTCTTTTAATTGAAAATGGGCCTAGCTTTGTTTTTTTTCTTTTTTGAAAGAATTCTGAGCTAGGCCGTGCTGCAAGCCCAGCTGGGCCGGGAGCCAACAAGCCGGGTGGGTCCTGACCTGAGAATCTGACTTGGGTCGTTTTTATAATATTCTAATAATAAAAAAATCAAAAAAGAAAAACCTAAAAAAATTTATATTTTGCAAAAAATGAGAAAAAAAGCCAAAAAATAGTTTTTTTTCTTCACAAATACAGGAAAATCCTTGAAAAAAAAAATGTGCTTAAATTCTTGGAAGCAAATATTGGCTTATTCCAATTATGCTCTTATGATGCAAGGATTTTTATTATCTCAATCTAGTCGGGTATCATAGAACTAATAATTGGTATAAAATGTTGCATAAATGCTTTACTTGATGTTTAAACAAGATTAAGTATCGAAAGAGTATTAGTGATTAATTAACGTAATCAAGTCCTCGATTCTAATTTTTTTAACTATGTAGGAGTAAAATATTTCTCTCAATATTTTATTTGGGTTTCTAATCGACCTATCTCAAATCAATTAGTGGTGACTTCTATTTAAAATTGACTTGTAGGTTAAAAACTCAAATTGTAAGTCGTGAATTTGTGGGCTTAGATAATCTAGAGCTAAGCCTTCGCACGTGTCTGTGCACAAAAGGGTGCCCAAAAGGGTGGTTGCGACAACTTGGCGACCTGTTAGGGAAAATTTTTGTGAACTTAGGCTTTTTTTGTCTTATTTAAATATTTCCCTAACTTGAGTATTTTTTGTGCAGGCTAGTAGTTTAAGGATCACTTTTTATTTTGTTAAAATAAAATGTTTTATGATTATAAATTGTTGTGCATGCTTAAATGTTTTACCAATATATCGTGACACATACAACTTGGCCGTCAAACTTGGACCGCCATAGAATATTTTAGGATGGTGTTAAGAAAGATACCACAATGAACGCAAAATAGCGATGTAGAGGTCGCCTTTGTTTTCCCCGAAATTCTTTAGATAGAGCCAAAGTTATGAGGATCTGACACTGACGTGAGGTTGCGATGGTCAGATCACCTCTTAACTTCACCGAGCCTTCTTAGTTAGACATTGAGCCGCAAGTATTATATGCATGTCTATGTGCTTGCATTTTCTTTAAAAGTGAAGTGATTTCTTTATCCTTCTTTTGCTCAGTCTCTTTACTTTATTGGCCTATGGCAATTTAGGTCAGTCTTTTGGATTCCAGTTTATGTGCGATGGGAATAGACGAAATCTAGTTCATTCCCACTCCCAAAGCAAAGCTCTTCAGATGGTGGAATTAGTTGGACCAACTTGCCCAAAAGCGTATGAAGGCCAAAATCAGTCATCTCTTGTTGTTATTCCAAATCTTTGTTCATCATGAAGTCCTATAGTCAATAGCACATTTTTGGTGCCCTAGGGTATCCACTTTTATGTTTAGTAGGTTCGAGATAATCCTAACTTTGGAAGAATATGGCACCGCAGTTGGAATGCCCCTCAAGAGTAAATTTGTCAGGCTACCAACAGGCATTAACCTATTACATGGATTAGCACGACTTTTAAGAACTAAAATTCATGTTGTAAGAGAAGTTCTTGAAACCAACTATAATACCTGCCCATTACCCTTTTTGATTGATTGTTTTGAAAATTAACCAATGATCCAAAAAAGTTAAATTTTCCTCCTAGATTTTTTTTTGAATTAATTATTTTCCCCATAAAAAAGATGCCATAAGTCCCTTGGTGGCATATGTGGTTGATAAGGTCTTGAGGGGACACAATTATGTCGATTTTAGCCGAAACATTTCCATCCCTTGATTGTTTTAAAGAAAACATGAAAAAAGTCATAGGTCTTTTTGGAAATTTTACAAGTCTGGTTCTTTTTTCACTTAAGTGAATTTGCATGCCACATGCAATTGTTTGAAATAAATGATTTCAAAAATCCATTATAGAGATCTGTAGTTCTAAGACCACACATCCCAAACTAAAGTTGCTTTAACTGGATAAATTCCTTAAATGACCCTGCTCTTGAGACATTCTTGTGGTGTGCTAGTTGATTCCATGAAAAGAGAGCCCGCTTTGCCTACAAATGTTGCAATCCGATCCTGTTGCTTGGCCTTATTGGTGCTACTCCTTATTACCCAAATATGGTGGCACGTCAGTATGAAGCCCTTCAAGAAATCCTACCGCCTCTCAAGACAAAGATCCGTCCAATCCTTTTCACCTATAAAAGCCGTAATTATGCAATCGAGATTCATATTATCGAGGATACATGGGACAAATGCCATCGCAAAAATCATGATGCCTGAAGGGCTCGAGGGACAAGAAAATGCCCATCACACATCTAAATCCTACATCCACAATCACTGCATCCTGGCAAGACTGTAACTGTTGGTCCCTGACCTAGCTAGCAAAATCAATCAACAAGAGCAAATTGAGCATATGCAAAAGGACTTGGGGATAAACTGGGTATATGTCTCAAAACTAGTCCAAGAAAGTAAACGGCTTTACGAGACCAAGGCCCCTCGTCGCATATAAAATAGCAGTCACTTGCCCTCAGTGTCAATGTTTAGAAAGTTTCATCTTGTTCCTAGTTTTATTGTTTAAGGGACTTTTGTTTGATATCTAGTATTTCATTTTATCATTTCAATTCCAAGTTTAGATGCTAGAAATGCCCTGTCTATGAAATCCTCTTTTGATAATAAAATTAGCTAAACCATTACCATGGGTCAATCTTCATTTACTCTTGTGCTCATTTATCCTTTTGCGGTACTAGGTGATTATGAATCGCCTATCACCAATTGCTTGCGCATGGCCTCAAGCAATAGTGGCCAATTAGAATGATGTACAAAATCGTCTTGCTAATATTAAAGATGGCGTGGGACAAATGTCCATTGTCCATCGACAACTCTTGAGGAAAATATAGTCTACTTAGACTAAGCCCAACCCTGTGGCCGCTCTATCACAAGAAAACACACTTGTGACACTAGCAAACTTGCCAAAGGATGACCAACAAGACGGACACTTTGTGGGCATCATGAAGAAGCTTAGATAACTGCAGGATCAAGATCCCATTGATCCGTTTAGTTATGCCGTTGTTAAAATTCCAGAAGAGCTTAAAGTGCCTAAATGCAAGATAAACGCTGATGCCTCTCACCCGTAGGTCTATTTATAGGCTGGACATCGAGCCATATCGAGGAGGAGGTGCTAAGGACTCATTGTCTATTCCTACTGGTGTCGCGACCAATTTTTCGTCGGGTGTGAACCACATAGGGTTTGGCTAATGAATTGTTAAGCCTAGACTTAACTCGGGCTCTCCCAAGCCCATACCAATTCGCGACTTTCGGTTCAAGTTCTTAACATGCAATTTTTTTAATTAGGAGTCGCCACTAATCTATTTTTGGTGGGTCGATTAGAAACCCAAGTAAAGTAATGGGAGATTTACTTTACTCCTACGAACCAGAGATTATGGGTACGGGGACTTGGTTACACTAGATTTCTCTAATACCCTTTCGGTACCTTTCTTTTTATTTTGAAAAACGTTTGGCAAGCAGTTTGGATTGATTTTAAATTTATTTCCCTAACATGTGAGGTGTTCATGCAGGTGCGCAAACCACCAATTTAACACTCAAGTAAAGCAGAAAATAAATTGCAGGACTTACCTCAAAGCAACGAAAGCATCTGCAATGTTAAATTAAAATCCACATTAATAACCCTAGATATGATTTCTAATTAACACGCAATTTTTGTTTCGTTTTCACTTAATTAATAAAAATCATGCAATATGCAATACAATATTAACTAAATGACCTAATTCCAATGACATGTAATTTTTAATTAAATGGGCCTAGCAAAAATACTAAATGACATGCATCTCAATGAATCTAACCCTAATGACATGCATATGAAATTTCTTTCTTTTTCCTAAAAATTGCATTTCATCATAAATAATAAAACTAATTTAACCTATGACATTTTTTTGTTTTTTTTTCATGAAATTCGAAATTAAATCAAATGTGAAATTACCTAATTATATTAAGATCCTATTTAATTCATATTAGGAATTAGGTTGAGCTAAATCCTAATTTAAACTAAAATATTATCCTAACCCAAATAATCCTAAAATGCAATCTATTTAAGAAAATGCCTAAAATTATAATAAATTAAAAAAATATTATCTAAAATTAAACTAAGTGCAATTTTAACCCTAATATGCAATGACGTGCAAAAGATACCCTAATTCTACATGACATATGCATAATGACTTTTTTTTTTTTTTTTTTTGTGTTTTCCTTTTTCCCCTTTTTTTTAATTTCGAAATTAATAATTGCCAAATAATTAAACATGCAATCCAAGTTTAAAAAAAAAAAAAAAACTAAACCTAAATTAATCGATTTGATTTTTTTATTTTTTTAAAATTCGAAATAAAATTCCTATTATGAATGCAAACCCTAAAACTACATTTTTTTTTTTTTTTTTTAAAGAAAACGAACCTAAGTAATACAACAAATCAAGCAATATTGATACCCAAAATTGACGAACCGTATCTCGCGCATGAGATCGGGTTGGCCAATTTCACATAAATCACGAATCGGATCTCGGGCGGGAGATCGGATTGGCAATTTTTAAGTAATTGCGAGTCGATTTCGAGCGCGAAAATCGGACCGACAATCACTAATTTCAAGGCAATTTTGTATCATGGAATTATCAATTTCACATAAGAGGATAATTACACTAAAAAAATAATAAAACAAAAATAAGATAGAGAAAATACCTAAATTTCTTTTGCTTTTCTTTTTTTTTTTTTTTTTTTTTTTTTTTTTTCTGAAAAAAAGAAAAAGGAAAATAAAGCTGGTGGCCGGTCCGGCGAGGGGAGATCGCCGGCTAGGGTTCCGGCGAGGCTCCGAGGATGGCGCGACGGCGCAGCACTGGGGGACTTCGGGATCGCACGGGCGACGGCGGCACGGCGAAACCGGTGGGCGGCGCGCGGGCGGAGCAGAGCTTTGGGTCTCCGGCGTCGGTCACGCGGGAAGGTTGGCTTGGTGGCGGCGCGATTCTGGATCCGGAGGAGGAAGGGCGTCGGATCTGGATCGGCTGTTGTGGGGATCTCGGATCTGCAGCGGCGAGCGAGGCGGTGTCGGGGCGGCGAGAGCTTCGGGTTGCGGCTCCGGCGATAGATTGACAGGCGGCGGCGTTGCTCGCGGGGCTGGCGTCGCGTCGCTCGGCGTCGACGGGGCAGCAACGGCGTCAGGTGGTAGAAGCGGCTATGGCAAGGCGGAGCGAAGCGGGTCGCGGGCCGGGCGTCGATCGCAACAACGGTGGCGGTGAGCTGCCGCAAGAGCCGCTCGCAGGTGCCGCAGCGGCGGATTGCGGATGCGATTGACAGGCGGGTCGTGGCGGCGTGGGGTTCGGCGAGACGAAGCAGCGAGGGCGGTGGCGGCGTGGTGACGGGCTGCAGGTGGCGCGGCGGTGGCCCGCAAGGGGTGCGGCAGCGCTGTGCAAGGGGGTCGGCGAAGGCGGCAGGGATCAACGGTAGAAACCCTGTGAAGAAGAAGAACAGTAATTGTTCTTTTTTCTTTTTTTCTCTTGCTTTTTCCTTTTCTCTCACTCTCTGTCTCCCTCACGTCTCTTCTTTCACTCTTTCTTCTTGACTTTCTTTTTATCTCGAGAAGAACCCCAAAAAGAAAACTTTTCTTTTCTCTTTGTATCGTATTTTTTAACCTAGAACGAAAAGAAGCTCCTCCTCACATTTTCCTCTCCATTCTCTTGTGGCCGTGTATCAATATGTGTGGCCTCTTCCAACCCTAGGTATTTTTACATATTTATAGGGCACGGATTAGGGTTTTAAAATTTTCCAAATTCATCTCCACGTAGATTTCTTTTCGAAACGTAATATTTTTTTTTTCCAAACGGAATATTTGCTTTTTCAATTGAAATCTTACAAAGATAAATCCATAAAATTTCTCCGAGGATATGGGCTTGGGCCGATTTGCTTTCTTCGTGGGCTTAGCCCGACTCATCAATTTAAAGTTCTTAACCATTAATTTGAACCCATTTGTCACCGGCCCAATGTAAATGCAAATTAAAACATAAATGCACCTAAAACTATATGTTATACAATTGACTATTTTTTCAAGGATAAAATTAACCCTTAATTTTTATGCAATAAATGACTAAACGGGTCGCCAAAATTTAGGTGTCAACAACTGGTTCGATCACTCGAGTGCGGGCCAAGCAATTTAGGCAAGCTATTGGTGTCATGATTTGTGATCTTTGGCGTGGAGATAACCTTGGATTAGATCTTGAAGAATCTTGGAAATTTTGGTGCAATTTGATTATCTGGTCACCAAATATTTGATCAAGTCAAATAGGAAATTCTTATTGTTTAGGAATATTCTAGAATATGACGCATTAGTTTTTTTAGGGTTGGTTTTAGGGTTTGTGTGGCGGCTAGAAGGCCTATATATAAGACTGATTGAATTTCTTTGGGGGATGGATAGATATTTTATTTTTGAGGAAAAAAGTTGAGAGATTCTCTTCTATTGTTCTTTTGAGGACTTGACCTAATCAAGATTCTCTTGTGGCGGTCGATTCGACTTATTGAGCGAGATAGCGAATTCTTTCGCTCATGGTGTCTATAATGTTGGTTGGTTGACACGCGTTCGTCAACAGGTCACATTCATACCAAGATTGCCAGTCACAGGTTTGATTGGAGGTTGAGGTTTGCAATTTGCACCATCTAGGCTTTCATAGAACGATCATTCCACAACGATTCACATCAGTTTGGTATCAGAGCTTACTTCTACAAGGTCTATTTATCTTTAATTTTTTGTTGATATTCAGCAATTTGATATTTATTGAGCTAGGGTTTCGGTTCTAGCTAATTTAGGGATCCGATTGCTTTTATGCTTCCATACGTAGTTGTTTGCTGTTAGTTTTAAATTTTCTTTTCTAGCATCTTAAATTGTATCTGAGTTCGTCAAAAAAAAAAAAAAAATAAAAGAAGAGAAAGAAAACGCACACAAAAAAAGTGCGTAAGAGAAAAAAAAAAAATAGATTCAGCAAAAAAAAAAAAAAATTAGCCGAACAAAAAAAAAAAAATCAAGAAGGAGACTCGTTTGTTAGTAGACCGAATTGAAACAAAATTAGTAGTGATTTGCGTTTTAATTGGAATTTCGAAAATTGTACTTGTTGGTTTGAAATTGTTACTTGCTGAAACAAAATCAATAGTGATCTAATCTTGTTTGATTAGTTTGATTGATTGTCGTGATGTGGTTGAGAGATAGGTTTTGAGTCCAATAAAGAGCTTGTGAAAAGAGAATATGAGAGGAAAAAGGCAAGAGTGTGTAAGCTTAATTGAGGGTGGAAAAAGCCTGGACTTGAGTTAAACACGAGGGGAGTGACAAATACCTTGAGAGAAACACGTGAGGGAGCGATTGGTGAGGATTTTTGTGACTAACGTTTACTTGCAAGGCTAAAATATGTCGCATGAAAAAAGTGTGAATCAAAAGGAAGTTGACTCCATACGAAGGGATGAAGCGCTTGTGGAAAGAATCCAGCAATTGAAGGCCGTAGTGGAGGAGCTTAGTGGTCAAACAATGGGGAATGACATGAGAGTTGATGGTGACCGAGAGCTACCCCGGGGAAAGCCGCAACATCAACGAGACATCTCTAGAACACGACATAGAAGGCAGCGGCATTATGATGATGATGAGGCTGACATGGAGGATGATCGAGATGCTCGATTTGGAAGGTGGAATGGAGCCCGAGGGTTTAGACACCAAGAAGATAATGAATTTGGCAATATTAAGATGAAGATTCCTTCTTTCCAAGGGAAGAATGATCCTGATGCATATCTAGAATGGGAGAAACGCATGGAGATGGTATTTGATTGCTAACGATACTCTGAGCTCAAAAAGGTAAAAATTGCAGCTGTTGAATTTACTGATTATGCTATAATTTGGTGGGATCAACTTATGACTAGTAGGAGGCGCAATGGTGAAAGACCGATAGAGACGTGGGATGAGATGAAAGCGGTGATGAGGAGGCGTTTTGTACCTAGTCATTACCACCAAGATTTGTTTCAAAAGTTACAAATGTGGCACCCCTCGATGGCCCCCGATTCGTTAGGGTCGCCACAGTTCGCTTACCTTTCACTTGCCCTATTAACATGTCACTCTGATACCATTTCAATTGCAGCGGGTTCATACAACCATGGGGGTTTACATTTTTTTTTTATAGGTCCCTTCCGCAATTCATATATAAAAGCACATCCAATAAACTCCATTCCCTATATTTTGAAAACGATGCACACCTACTAAATATTTATAGATAAAAGCCAAACACTTTTATTTACTTAGACTAGATGGACATCATTCATTGGTACATCAAAATGCCATAGTCTTCTATACTCGGCTACACTTCAAAAGATGACCAACATCTCCTTAAACAATCATATACTTAAAGTCCATCGATCAGTGTCAGCATCCAAAAGTTCATTCCTTTGCTATCCTCCTCCTCGTGGTCATATCCAACCACCTGATCCATCTACCGGTGGCAGTGGTAGCAGATGTATCTTATCTAGTTTGAAATGTTGGTTCCCAAGGGGGTGAGTACAACCACTCAACAGGTAAAGGACCCAATAAACCACTCAATGCATCACACAATACAATCATAACAATCATAACATAAGACATATCATTCAAGCATCCTTGCATAATAGCCATGCATATGTCATCATACCACATGTACACACATCCTCATGTAATCATCACCATCATATCATACATTTACCATCATGCCATAGGTGCACATACATCCATGCACTCACCATCATCATGTCACACATGTACCATCATGCCATAGGTGTACATACATCCATGCACTCACCATCATCATGTCATACATTTACCATCATGCCATAAGTGGACATACATCCATGCATTCACCATCATCATGTCACACTTGTACCATCATGCCATAGGTGCACATACATCCATGCACTCACCATCATCATGTCATACATTTACCATCACACCATAGGTGCACATACATCCATGCACTCACCATCATCATGTCATACATTTACCATCATGCCATAGGTGCACATACATCCATGCACTCACCACTATCATGTCACATATGCATACATGTTGCCATACCATGCATAATTCAATTTCAATTTCCCAATTTTATTATTTCATTTTGGGCCACCACATTTCTCTTTCTCGGGACCAATATTTGCATCCCACATTTATTGCTCGCGCCTAAACTGGCATCGCGAGGAACCTCCGGGCATGTATCCAAAATACAACTGAGCATCCGACACTCCCACATTCCGGGCATCTCGTATCCCAATTGGCATCACGAGGAACCTCCGAGCATGTATCCAAGATATATCAGGACATCTGGCATTTACACTCCCTAGCCGGGCATCTCGCATCCCAACTAGCATCACGAGGCATCCCCCCCAGGCACAAACCTTTAGGGCTTTCGGAATTACGTACCGACATACCACCAAGATCCTCCCCTTCTTTGGAATTACGTATCGTATACCACCGGGTATCTCGAAACTCTCGAGGACCCTCCGGAATTACGCCACTAGGCCACTGGGCATCCCGACACTCCCGAGGCATTGTCGGCTCACACCACCGACGGTCTTCTCATCACCACAATGCATATTCCCATACATCTCATTTCAATTATAGATCAATTTCAACATGGCATATGATGTGATGGCAAACAAGATCATTTTCCTCATTTGATTCTTATATGCATGTCCAATCATCATCATACATGCAGCAAGATACAATCACTTATGATAATAAAATTCATGGGGTCTATATAACTTAGAATAATCCATATATCATGTCTTTTTGAAATTTACCAAATTCCAGCTTACACAATTTCGGAAAACATGTAACTTAAATATCCATATGATCTTCAAAAATCATGAAATCAGAACATGTTATAGACAAGACAAATAGGTAGCAACTCCATGCATAACACATGTTGGAGAAATCTTTCCAGAATATTTTGAAGCCGACAAAACGTTTCTTTCGGTCTAAGTTGGATGTTCGGAGACCATCGTTTAAAGTCCGAAGACTTTGTTCTCTCGAGACTCAAGACCCAAGACTCAAGACTCAAGACTCAAGACTTAAGACTCAAGACTCAAGACTTAAGTCTATTCTCACCGACAGTCTTTCTAATCCAAAGTGACGAAGGAAATCCAAAGCCGAGGTATATGGTTGAGGATTCGATCCTATCCTCCGGAATAGATTCTTTGGTTGGATAATCATTTCGGATTCTTTAATTCTTATCTAAGATCGATTGAAGATCCGATGGTCAACGAAATAATCTTGGTATGTTCTATTCTTGGAAACCAAGATCCTGATTGTATGGGCGAACAGGATTGATGGGCTATCATCGATTCCTTAAATAGCTCGGATGATCTTCTTGATTGATTCCGTCCAACGGGTAGATTGGAGGAATTCCTTTGGTAAGTGCCAACGGCTATGATGGCATAAAGGAGTATAAAAAGAAGACGTTCTAGTTGTTTTGAGTGTGTGATCGATAGAGAAATTCCAGTCTGAAGAACCTTGATTATTAGTCGAGACTGTTCGAGCGAAATTGTATACACAGAGAGTGTTTGTACTTGGTGATACCTTGAGTGAGTGTGGTAGATCATCTACGCCGAGAAATCAAGGAAGATCAACACTGTAACATCTCTTTGTTCATAGTGGAATCCAGCCAATTGGCTATCGGTGCGAAGAGTGGACGTAGGCTTGAATCAAGCCGAACCACTATAAACCGAGTGTTCAATTCTCTCTTTCCCTTACTCAGTCTCACGATTGGTTTTTAATTATTGCAAATTCTTCAACTGTCTAAAGTATTGTGCGATTTTCAAGAAAAATCTTTGTATACCTATTCACCCCCCCTCTAGGTACTCATACTAGCAATATCAATTGGTATCAGAGCCCGTGTTCTTACTTTGTTTGAAGTGTTTTACTTTGAGTAAAAGATCCATGGCTAGTATGCTAGCACCGGGGGCTGATGGAAGGGCAAAGCAATACCAGACCACCCTACTTTGACGGAAAGGATTACAACATCCGGAAGAACAAGATGAAAGCTTTCCTACGATCCAAGGATCCTCTCGGAATGGGATGTTGTGGAAAGAGGAATCACTCCTGCTGTTGCATCAGTCTCTGAAAGAGGAAAAGAAACTGTTGAAGCCAGCGGAATGCCTCAGGAAGAAATAAACAAGAGACAAGCACTCAATGCAAAAGCAATTTACTCTTTATATTGTGCCTTGTCTCCAACTCGAATATAACAGAATATCTTCTTGTGTTACAGCAAAAGAAGTATGGGATAGATTACATATCACCTATGAAGGAACAGATCGAGTGAAGGAGACTAGAATCAATATTCTCCTCGGTCAATATGAAGCCTTCAAAATGAAATCAGGAGAATCTGTAACTGACATGTTTAGTCGTTTTACAGATATTGTCAATGGTCTTGAGAACCAAGGACAAAAAATTTCTGATCCCATGAAGGTGAACAAGCTTCTGCGTGGACTCTCCAAGGATTGGAATCATATAAAGACTTCAATAAGAGAGACGCAAAGAATCATGCCATTATCTGTAGACGAGCTAATTGGAACTCTTCAGTCTTACGAAGTGGAACGAATTAATGAAGATGAAGATCCAAGAGGTAAGAAATCTATTGCACTAAAATCAAATGATGATTCGATGATGCAGATTCGAAGATGATATGGATGATGAGGAGCTCGCCCTTATGATAAGAAGATTCAAGAAACTGAATAGAAAAGGCAGAAGGTTCAACCCAAAGAAACAAAGTTTTCGAGAGACAGCAGACCAAGTCTCGGTTGATGATGAGAACCAAACAAAGATGTAGTTTGCTTCGAATGTAAGAAGAAGGGACACATCAGACCCAACTGTCCTCTTCGAAAAAGAAAAGAGGAAAAGCCGAGAAGTTTCGAAAGGCTCTCAAAGCCGAAACCACGGAGTGATACGAGAATGTGAAGAAAGTGATAATGAATATGCCAACATATGTTTGATGGCACATTCAGAGTCGACTTAGATTATGGATCGGACTCGACAGTGAATTTGAGGTAAGTGATTTTAAAATTCCTGTCAAAGTCTCTAAATATATTGATGAACGTGTTTCAGTCTTAAGACTTCTCTCAAAAGAATTTCCGAACTTAAAAGGAAAACTCAATTCTGAAACAAAAGGAAGTTATTTTAGAAGAAAGAGTTAAAAGTCTAGACCTAAATGTTTCTGCTCTTAAAGAAAAAGAAGATGATCTTTTGAAAGAAAATGTTTTCTTAAAAACAGATTTATCAAATATTTCAAAGAAGTTTTCGATAGGATCCGAAAAGCTTGAAAAAGTGCTTTCAGTTCAAAGACCCTATTTCAATAAGTCGGATTAGGCATGACAGCGGAAACAATTCCCTTGATTGATTTTCCTAAAGTTAAAGAAAGAATTAAGAAAAGACCGTCAAGAGAAGCTTACAAAAATCATTTCAAGAAAGTTTTTGTAAAGTCCCGTTGGTCGAAATGCTCTAAGGTGTTCAACGTGTAACAGTCTAGATCATTTTGAAAAAGACTGTCCTATGGTTTGGAAACCTGTTAAGAAAGTATGGCCTAATAATGCTTATCCTACTAACATCAAAGGACCCAAGAAAATTTGGGTACCAAAGAAAGCTTGAGAATCTCTTTTGAATGCAGGTCTCCGTCAAGAAAAAGATAAAATGGTATCTTGACAGCGGATGCTCAAGACACATGACAAGAGACTCAAAATGCTTCGTAAAGCTTGTTCAAGTAAACGGCGGAAATGTTTCATTTGGAGGAAACGGCAAAGGAAGCATCGTGGGATTTGGAACTGTGAGAATTGGAAATCTCACAATAAGCAATGTTTCTCTAGTAGAAGGACTCAACTATAACCTTCTCAAAGCATTAGCCAACTGTGTGATACTTGGTTTCAAGATCTCCTTTCAAGAAGGAATTTGCTATGGAATTAGTAAAGACTCTACCGAGTCTTTCATGGGTCGAAGACATGGAAACATCTACCTCTTAGACATGAAGATAAATGAATCTCAATGTCTAATTTCAATCCAAGATGAAGCAAGCTTATGGCACGAAAGCTTGGCCATGTCAATATGAAGCAATTAGCCAAAATCTCATCAAAGCAGCTTGTTCGAGGTCTACCCAAATTACCATATCAAAAGTCCGATTCATGCACACCCATGCGTGTTCTGGGAAAACAGGTAAGAAATTCATTTAAACCAATAAATCATGTCTCTACTAATCATGTACTACAGTTGCTGCATATGGATCTCTTCGGACCAACAAGAACTCAGAGTATTGGAGGTAAGAAATATTGTCTAGTAATTGTGGATGATTTCTCTCGCTTTACTTGGGTATATTTTCTTGCAAATAAGTCAGAAACCTTTTCATACTTTGAGAAGTTTGCTAAAAAGGTTCAAAATGAAAAAGGATGTGCTATTTCAAGTATAAGAACAGATCATGGAGGAGAATTTGAAAATCAAGATTTCACAAAATTGTGTGATGAATCTGGTTTTAAACATGTATTCTCTTCTCCATACACTCCTCAGCAAAATGGAGTTGTGGAAAGAAAGAATAGATCTCTTCAAGAAATGGCTAGAACTCTTTTAATTGAAAGCAAAATTTCTTCACGGTTTTGGGCTGAAGTTGTTTCAACAGCATGCTATATTATAAATAGAGTCTTTCTAAGACCTATTCTTGAGAAAACCCCGTATGAATTATTCAAAGGTAAGAAGCCTATTGTTTCATACTTTCATGTATTTGGTTGCAAATGCTTTATTTTGAAAAATGCAAGTGATCGAGTTGGTAAGTTTGAAGAAAGATCAGATGAAGGCATCTTCCTTGGATATTCTACATCAAGCAAAGCCTACAGAGTCTATAACAAGAAAAGCCAGTCTGTGGAGGAATCAATGAATGTCAAATTCCAAGACTCAGTGCAAGATGAATCCAGCCAAACTCAATATGAAGAGTCTGAACCCGCTCTAGACCTTCCAAAGTCTTCAACTCAAGAAGCATCTCGGACTCGGGAAGTCCATCATCAAGATGCTCATGAAGATTCAAATAAAGAAAGAGATCATCAACCAAGCAAATCAACCAAGAATCGGAAACACAAATCCAGTCATCCTAAAGATCTCATTATTGGCGAAATCAATGAAGGAATCCGCACAGATCAAAAAGACGTGAAGAATCTAGTGCTGTTGCTCTCATCTCGAAATTGAACCAAAAAGCATAGAAGAAGCTTTATCGATGAAAGTTGGATCGAAGCTATGCAAGAAGAGCTCGAGACAGTTCAACATTAACGATGTCTGGGAATTGACATCTAAACCAAAAGGTAAAACTATTATTGGAGCTAAATGGGTATTCAGGAACAAGATGAACGAAGAAGGAAAAGTCGTACGAAATAAAGCAAGACTCGTGGCCAAAGGATATACGCAAGAAGAAGGAATAGACTATGACGAGACTTACGCACCGTAGCAAGGTTAGAAGCTATTCGTCTATTACTTGCGTTTGCTTGTTACAAAAATTTCAGGTTATTCCAAATGGACGTCAAAAGTGCTTTCCTAAATGGATTTATCCAAGAGGAAGTTTATGTGGAACAACCGCCTGGATTTGAAGACCCAAAGAAGCCGAGACTCGGTCTTCGGGACTGAAAAGGCTCTGTATGGTCTAAAGCAAGCTCCTCGAGCTTGGTACGACAGACTAAGTAAGTTCTTATTACAAAACGGATTTGTCAAAGGTAAAGTAGACACTACTCTATTCATCAAAAAGGAAAACAAAAGCTTTTTACTCGTTCAAATATATGTTGATGACATTATTTTTGGATCCTCTAATGAAAGTCTTTGCAAGAAATTTTCTAAGTCTATGCGGGATGAGTTTGAAATGAGTATGATGGGAGAATTAACATTCTTTCTTGGCCTTCAAATAAAGCAATTGAAGGAAGGAACTTTTATCTTCCAAGAAAAATATGCTAATGATCTTGTCAAAAGATTTGGATTGGAAAATTGCAAGAAGACTGACATACCAATGTCAAGTTCCTTGAAGATAGACAAAGATGAAGAAGGGAAGAAAGTTGATCAAAAGCTGTATAGAAGCATGATCGGTTCACTTCTTTATCTTACTGCTTCTAGACCTGATATTTTGTTGAGTGTTTGCATCTGTGCTAGGTTTTAATCAGATCCTAGAGAATCACATCTCATTGCCGTGAAACGTATTATCAAATACGTTGCTTCATCTTCAAGCATCGGTCTTTGGTATCCAAAGAGGGGAGACTTTAATCTTCTAGGATACTCAGATGCAGATCTGGCCGGTTGCGAGTCGATAGAAAGAGCACTTACGGAACTTGTCAACTGCTTGGAAACGGGGACGGTGTCTTGGTTCTCAAGGAAGCAAAGCACCGTAGCTCTCTCAACGACGAAGCGAGTATGTAGCTCTTGGAAGTTGCTGTTCGCAAATTCTATGGATAAAACAACAGCTACAAGACTTTGGCATTGAAGATTCATGCACAGAAATCAAATGTGACAACACCAGCGCAATCAATCTCACCAAAAATCCAATCCTTCATTCAAGAGCAAAGCATATTGAGATTCGTCATCACTTTATTAGAGATCATATTCAAAATGGAGAAATCTCGATTCAATTTGTTGATTCAAAGAGTCAACTAGCGGATATTTTCACAAAGCCTTTGGAGAAAAATCAATTCGACTTCATCCGCTCAAGACTCAACATTTTGAAGCTTGAAGAAGTTAAAGTCTAGAGACTCACCAACTCTAAGACTCTAATCTCTTAGACTTTAAATCCTGAGACTCAATCATTCATGGCTAAAGACTGTAAGTTGCTATTTTATCTCGAAAAGGTACGTTCTTTCATTCAGATATAATTCGTGTGAAATTTGAAATCTTGTCTTTTTTAAGGAATTAATTTTGGCAGTTATTGATTTTGAAAAGAAGTGTTCGTACACTTTCCTTGTACCGATTAAACTTCTCTTTTCAAATCCGAGGTATATATATATATATATAGTTATTCTACGCCCAATTTTCAAAACCCTAAAATGCACTCTTCTCCCGATACTGTTTCTTCTTCTTGTTCATCGTCGAGAAAGTGGTCATTCTTCTTGGGAAAAGCAAGTGAAGGAATCTTCCAATAGACAAAGAAAAGATGTCGTCTTCGAGGAAATCATCAAGAATCGCAAACAGGGGACCACAAAGAATGGAGAAGGGACCGACTCACTTCGATCTTTGCGAGGAAGAAGACTTATCAAGTCAGCGACAAAGTCCGATTCGCTCTCCTCCACGTCATTCATCGTCTCCTGCCCCACAAGGTGCAAGTCAACATCTGGAAGAAGAGATAATCGAGGAAGCCGACCCAGTAAGAGTCCAAAGACCCTCCTTTATCTATAAGCTTTATCGTGCGTTGAAAAGCTCCGGTTCTTCGTTAAAATATATAGATGACTTCCTTAAGGACAAAAATTATGGGAATGAGTATCTTTTTCTGCGGAGAATGGAGGAATTGGAAATTGCTCCGAAAGGAAGGGCAGAGGAGGCTCTTGCGAACATTCCCAGAGACCCTCGTTTGCTAGGTCAAAATCTGATTGACGGGAATGATGATGACAAAATGTTCCTTGAATTTAAACCTAGAATGGGTGTGGCAGCAAAGGTGAAAGGAAATCGGATGGATTTGTTTAAATCCAAGGATCAGGAAAAAGTGTATTTCAGGCTGTTGAAAAGAGGGGTGATAAACCCTAGAAGTGTCGATTTTGACTTCGGACACCATCAACGTGAACTTAAGAGAAAAGTTGAATTTGCTTCAACTTGAGACTTTTGCTCGACTCTACGGATGGGTATGCTCAACTGACCGCTTATTTCTATTCAAATCTTAGCTTTTTGGATGCGAATAGAATTTCATTCAGTGTTCGAGACCAAGTCTACGTGGTAGATGTGAATATGTTGGCGGACATAGTTGGAGTTGAACGGGGACGCTATCTCCCAATCAAAGTCTCACCTGCTCGTACTACTGGATCTTGTCAAAGATAGGGACGTAGAGAAGAAAATTACCTATTCCAGGATGAATGCCATCAACATTGTGCTTCATAAGATTGTGATCAACTGTCTCGGACCGAAGTCTACGTCAAAGACTTCGTGTCTCTTTTTCAAGCAAAGTTGATGTACGCGATCAACTCGGGACGGAAGTTTTCTCTCCCGCACACTATTCTCTTCCATATGTACAGAGCAATGTCAAAAGACAAAGGACAATTGCCTTATCCCGGTCCGGTGACCAAGATCTTCGAACATCCGAACATTGAACCGCCACATACATTTTGTGTTCGACCGTGTGATAAGATGGTGGTAGGGTTGAAAATGTTAATGAAGATGCGTCTGCAAGAACTCTCCAAGGCAATGGAGAAATTCAAAGTGAAATCTCCAGTCCAGTCTGCTTCAAAAAGGAAAGGAAAAGAGGCCATTGGTGCCCCATCGAAAAAGAAGAAAAGAACTCTTATCCTGGAGGACGAAGATGAAGATGAAGATGAAGATCCCACTATCCAAGCTCTGACAAGAACCAGACGTTCTGTGTCTCATCCGACAGAACTTCAGCAGAGCAGAGAAGAAGAAAAGCAGAACAGAGAAGAGGAAGAACAGAGAGAGAAGGAGAAAGAAGTTGAAGAAGAAGGAGAAGGAGAAAAAGAAAAGTCTGCTGATAAATCTGGAGAGAAGAGAAATCAAGAGCATGATCATCACTCGTCTCCTTTCGATGTCCTAGAGACAGGGGGAGTTAGCGAGCAAGAGAGGTCTACACCTTATGCTGCTGTCAGTGAAGATCTAAGACAATCTCCGAAGACCCGAAGAAGTTCGGGTCTCTCAAATGCCCGAAGAAGGTGATACGTCGATTCCAAATCTGCTGACCATACGTAAGCGCCATCGTCTCGCATACACACCATCCGAGAAAATCAATGCCGGTACACAGACGGATGATTCTGCAGATTTTCGTAGCATCATGAATATTCTTCTGGAAATGCGTAGCCAGATATATGTTCTGGACTGTGAAATCCAAGCTTTGAAGAATGTTGGACAAGCATCTTCAGTCTCTCTGGAGGATAAATTCAAAGACCTCGCTCTGCAACTTCAAGCCAATGCTAAGGGAGAAGAGGTAGCTCATCTGAGAGAAGATCTGAAGAAGCTCGAAGGAGTAGTCCAGTCCATTGGGGATTTCCGGATCGTGCGTATTCCCAAGCAGACATGACTCCTTTCTCACCCTTTTCAATGCTGACAAAAAGGGGGAGAACCAATTTGAACAAACATCTTTTAAAAACTTTGACTTTTGTGGTTATGTTTATTTTTGAGTATGACTTGAGAACTTGAACTTGGATGTGAACTTGACTGAATTGACTGTGGATTATGATGCTTGACTGGTTACATTTATTCAAGTGTTGTTATATGGTGTTTCTCATGAAAGACTAACCAATTTTCTGTGGATGCGAGTCCGGTTGTTTTATTAATCTTTATGAGTTAGCCATATTGCTTGAGAAATGTTTTGCAGGTCAAAGTTGTTCAAATCTTCAAGAAAGTTTTGTCACCATCAAAAATGGGGAGATTGTTGGAGAAATCTTTCCAGAATATTTTGAAGCTGACAAAACGTTTCTTTCAGTCTAAGTTCTGGATGTTCGGAGACCCGTCGGTTTAAAGTTTGAAGACTTTGTTTTCTCGAGACTCAAGACCCAAGACTCAAGACTCAAGACTCAAGACTTAATACTCAAGACTCAAGACTTAAGTCTATTCTCACTGACAGTCTTTCTAATCCGGTGACGAAGGAAATCCAAAGCCGAGGTATATGGTTGAGGATTCGATCCTATCCTCTCGGAATAGATTCTTTGGTTGGATAATCATTTCGGATTCTTTAATTCTTATCTAAGATCGATTGAAGATCCGATGGTCAACGAAATAATCTTGGTATGTTCTATTCTTGGAAACCAAGATCCCGATTGTATGGGCGAACAGATTGATGGGCTATCATCGATTCCTTAAATAGCTCGGATGATCTTCTTGATTGATTCCATCCAACGGGTAGATTGGAGGAATTCCTTTGGTAAGTGCCAACGGCTATGATGGCATAAATGAGTATAAAAAGAAGACGTTCTAGTTGTTTTGAGTGTGTGATCGATAGAGAAATTCCAGAGTCTGAAGAACCTTGATTATTAGTCGAGACTGTTCGAGCGAAATTGTATACACAGAGAGTGTTTGTACTTGGTGATACCTTGAGTGAGTGTGGTAGATCATCTACGCCGAGAAATCAAGGAAGATCAACACTGTAACATCTCTTTGTTCATAGTGGAATCCAGCCAATTGGCTATCGGTGCGAAGAGTGGACGTAGGCTTGAATCAAGCCGAACCACTATAAACCGAGTGTTCAATTCTCTCTTTCCCTTACTCAGTCTCACGATTGGTTTTTAATTATTGCAAATTCTTCAACTGTCTAAAGTATTGTGCGATTTTCAAGAAAAATCTTTGTATACCTATTCACCCCACCTCTAGGTACTCATACTAGCAATATCAACACATGCCCAAAATAGTTTCACACAAGAAAATATGATTCACACAAATACAACATGTAATTTCGGATAAAATCAGATTGCTTCTTGCAATATTTCAATTAAAATACCCGAATGACCTCCGAAAATTTTACCAGGTTATATTTAAGACCCTAAAGTAGATTTTTCATGCATACATCTAGGCCAGATTCGCTCTATATAATTCTCTACAGTCATCCGAAGCCTCTGATTCTAGCACCGAAACGTCCAGTGTGGGTATCTCCAAAATATCGAGTTTTCACCCCCTTATTCTTCTTCATTTCCTCTGAAATTTGGATATGTTTTACTTCAAGATGTCCCCTACAACTTTCATTAACGAATCTAAGTCAAATTTCCAAAGAATAGTCACCATATGGGTCCAAGAAGTCTCGGGTTTCCAGTACCGTGTTTCCAGATTTACCATCTTCAAAAGAAAATCGTTTCACTAGGCTACACTTTCTTATTTTACCTCAAATTTGAGTATGTTAGTATTTAGGACGTTCTCTACAACATTCACGAAGAAGTAGAAGTAAGATTCTCAGTGAAAAGCAACATGCAACACGCAAAACCACCAAGAGGTCGACAAAGCAGTTCCAGATCTAGTGTCCTCGTAGGAGAAGGGTTTCACCCCTTAAAACTTAGCCATTTTGTCTCAAATTTTAGTATATTATACTTTGAGATGTCGTCTACAACTTTCATGAAGGAGTCAAAGTCAAAATCCAACTCGAAACATGCATGCAAGCCTCTACAAGTTTCTGGGTCAGGCGGTATACACGCAAACAGCAAGCCATTTAAAAACAAAGCACTCTAGGTTCGGTTTCTCACTCCTAATCACCCAAAATTCAACATCATTCCAAACACACATACAAGACACACATGCAAGAGTAGAAAATGGATCATAACTTGCCTTAGATTAAGCACAAAACAACAACAAGAACGGCGGCAAAGCGGTGAACGAATGGCGGACGATCCTCTTCCTTCCTTCCTCTCTTCCTCTCTTCCTCTCTTTCTCTCTTTTGGACGGTACTCTCTCCCTCTTCTCTCTCTTCTGGTCGAATTCCCCTCCCCCTTTCCTTTTATTCTCTTATTTGCTTGTAATTATTAGGTTTTGCATGCAAGTGACAAGTGGCCCCAAGGATGAAGACACTTTGCACGTCCATGCAATGGGCGTGCCTCCACTTGTCCGATTACATGCAAGGCTGATGGGCCTTCTTCTTGGGCCGATCTTGGGCTTTCATTCGGCTGGGCTTGGGCCAGCCTTGGTCGCCGAATGGGGGGCTGCGTGGGCTGGTTTTGGAGATATTTCGAATAAAAAAAAAGGCTTTGGGCCTTAGGAAATCAGCCCACCCTCTCCTATTCTTATTCCATTTAATCCCATTTAAATAAATACACCTAATTAAAATTTATAAGGCCACAAAAATTTGTAATTTAAATCAATAAGAATTAAATCTTATAAGATGCATAGTCAAGAACAAAATCTTCCTTATCAAATTGTCTTATAGCACCAACCTTGATCATTCATTAACATAAGATGTATTTCTACCCAATTAATTCTCCATTGAAATACTCGGCATTAATCTATTAAAATTCTTTGGTCTAAAGGCCATAACATAAATCAATAACACTCCCATCACCTATTCATAGACCTTAACGTATTTGGAGGTTGCCATGAATTTTGGGATGCCACAACAAAATCTCACGCAAGGCAATAAGAGCGTAGAAGAGTATCATAAGGAGATGGAGATTGCCATGATCCGTGCTAATGTGGTGGAGGATCGTGAGGCCACAATGTCAAGATTTTTGAGTGGTTTGAGCCGAGACATAGCAAGGGTGGTTGAGCTGCAACACTATGTTGAATTAGAGGAATTGGTGGACAAAGCTATCAAAGTTGAGCGGCAATTGAAGTTGGATCGAAATCACAAGAGTGGAGGAAATTCAAATAAGAATTGGAGATCCAATTGGAAAATAGATGAGAAGCCACATTGGAGAGGAAATAACACCAAAATCGAAACCTCAAAGGAGAAGGAGAGGGATGATAAAGTTGGAACGAATCCGGCTTTAGGTAAAACTGAAAACCCTAACGCTAGACTCGCGGGATTAAATGTTTTAAGTGTTTGGGTAGGGGTCATATGGTGAATCAATGCCTTAATAGGAGGGTGATAATCATGACTGGACATGGTGTTATTGAGTCTGAAAGTGAAAGGGAAGAAGAGGATGATGAGATGCCACCATTTGAGGATTGTAGTGATGGAGAAGTGGCTATAAAAGGAGACTTATTGGTGGTTAGGCGTTCTCTAAGTGTGAAAGTAAAGGAGGAGGAGCATCACCAACAAAGAGTTAACTTGTTTCATACAAGATGCGTGGTGAATGGTAAGATCTGTAGTATGATAATTGATGGAGGTAGTGTGCAAATGTGGCAAGTTGTACTATGGTGGATAAGTTGGGTTTGAAAATGACAAAGCACCCTAGGCCTTATAGACTTCAATGATTAAATGATAGTGATGAGGTTAAAGTATCGAAGTAAGTTCGAATTCCATTTGAGATAGGGAGATACAAGGATGAGGTAGAGTGTAATGTTATACCTATGCAAGTGGGTCATATCTTGCTTGGAAGACAATGGCAATATGATCGAAAGGTATATCATGATGGATATACTAATCGTTATTCATTGGTGATGAATCAAAAGACTTATACCTTGGTACCAATGACACCTAGTGAGGTGTATCGAGATCAGTTAAAATTACAACGAGAAGCCAAGAGAGAGAGGAAATGTGAGAAATCCGAGGGCTTGCGTGGCGTGTCTGAGACATAAGGAAAATGAGAGGCCAAGAGAAGAATTGTGGTAAAAACCGAGGGAAAAGAAGAGAGGAAAGAAAAGAGGCAAAATAATTTTTATGCAAAATCAAGTGAAGTGAGGAGAGCTTTAGTTCTAGATGGACCAATGCTTGTACTTGTGTACAAGGAGGTTTTATTTTCTACTAACAATCTTGACCCAAATTTGCCTAGTCCTATTGTGTCTTTATTGCAAGAATTTGAAGATGTTTTTCCTGATGAACTTCTGGGAGGGATACCACCAATTCAAGGCATAGAACATCAAATTGACTTGATTCCTGGTGCGCCATTACCTAATCAACCCGCATATCGAAGTAATCCTGAGGAGACAAAGGAACTTCAGCGGAAAATTAGCGAACTATTGGAACGGGGGTATGTGAGAGAGTCTTAGCCTGTGCACCGTCCTTGTTTTGTTGGTGCCAAAGAAGGATGGAACTTGGCGAATGTGTGTCGATTGCCGATCAATCAATAACATTACGGTAAAGTATCGACATCCTATTCCTAGGTTAGATGACATGTTGGATTAGTTGCATGGTTCTTGCATTTTCACTAAGATCGATTTGAAAAGTGGCTATCATCAAATTAGGATGAAAGAATGCGATGAATGGAAAACTGCATTTAAGACCAAGTATGAATTAAATGAGTGGTTAGTTATGCCATTTGGATTAACTAATGCACCGAGCACGTTTATGCGACTTATGAATCATGTTTTGCATGCTTTTATTGGTCGATTTGTGGTTGTTTATTTCGATGACATCTTGATTTATAGCCGAGTCCTGATGACCATATTGAGCATGTGCGAGCTGTTTTGCAGGTTTTAAGGGCCGAGCAATTATACGCTAATCTAAAGAAGTGCTCTTTTGTTACCAAAAAATTAGTATTTCTAGGATTTGTTGTTAGTGCTAATGGTATATAGGTTTATGAAGAAAAAGGTCAAAGCAATCCGTGAATGGCCAACACCTAAGACCATGGGAGAGGTGTGTAGCTTTCATGGATTGGCGAGTTTTTATCGACGATTTGTGAGAAATTTCAGCAACATTGCTGCACCTTTAACTGAGGTTATCAAGAAGCACGTGGGTTTCATGTGGGGAGAAGAGCAAGAGAAAGCATTTAATTTGCTAAAAGATAAGTTAACTAATGCTCATTTGTTATCTTTACCGAATTTCAGTGCTACTTTTGAGATAGAGTGCGATGCTTCTGGTAGAGGAATTGGAGTTGTGTTGATGTAAGGAGGGCGTCCCATAGCTTATTTCAGCGAGAAATTGAGTGGAACAACATTGAATTATCCTACCGGCAATAAGGAGATGTATGCTTTAATGCGAGCTTTGGAGACTTGGTAACATTATCTATGGCCGGAGGAGATTGTGATCCACACCGATCATGAGACCTTAAAGTACTTGAAAGGGCAGCAAAAGTTGAATAAAAGACATGCCAAATGGATGGAGTTCATTGAGACTTTTCCATATGTGATCAAGTACAAGAAAGGTTAGGAGAATGTGGTAGCTGATGCACTTTCTCAAAGGTATGTGATTCTAACTATTTTAGAAGCAAAGTGTTTAGGTTTTGAGCATATCAAGGGCTTATATACTGATGATGATGACTTTGGGAGAGTGTATGAAGCCTGTGAACACGCTGCATTTGATAAATTCTATAGGCATGAAGGTTATCTTTTTCGTGAAAACAAACTATGTTTGCCTAAGTGTTCTTTGCGTGAATTGTTAGTGCGAGAAGCGCATAGTGGTGGTTTAATGGGGGTATTTTGGCATTAATAAGACTTATGAAGTACTATATGAACATTTTTATTGGCCACATATGAAGAGAGATGTCTTATGTGTCTGTGAGAGATGCATTGCTTGTAAGCAATCTAAGTCTACAACTAAACCGCATGGCTTGTATACACCATTACCTATTCCTACGCATCCTTGGAATGATATTTCTATGAATTTTGTGTTAGGATTGCCTAGGTCTAAGAATGGTAGAGATTCTATTTATGTGGTTGTTGATTGGTTTTCAAAGATGGCTCATTTTATACCTTGTCATAAAACTGATGATGCATCTCATGTTGCTGATTTGTTCTTTAGGGAAGTTGTACGTTTGCATGGCATGCCTAGATCGATTGTTTAAGATCGAGATTCTTAATTTCTTAGCTACTTTTGGAAAACATTGTAGAAAAAATTAGGAACACGGTTGTTATTTTCTACTACTTATCATCCATAGACCGATGGTTAAACCGAGGTAGTTAATAGAACTTTAGGGGTATTGTTGCATGCTATTATTAAAAAGAACATAAAATCTTGGGAAGATTGTCTGCCACATGTTGAATTTGCATATAATAGGAGCATGCATTCTGCTACTAAATTTACATCATTTGAGGTTGTCTATGGTTTTAATCCATTAACTCAGTTAGATTTAACCCCTTTACCTGTTAATGAGCGTGTGGATTTAGATGGAGCAAAGAAAGCTGAGTTTGTCAAGTCGTTGCATGAGAAGACGCGCGCAAATATTGAGCGCAAGACTGAGCAATATGCAAGGCAAGCCAACAAATGGCGCAAGGAAGTGGTGTTTGAACCTGGTGATTGGGTTTGGGTTCATATGCGCAAAGAAAGATTTCCTGAGTAGCGACATTCTAAGTTATTACCACGAGGGGATGGACCATTCATGGTTTTGGAAATAGTTAACAATAATGCCTACAAGCTTGATCTTCCAGGTAAGTATGATGTTAGTGCCACATTTAATGTTTTTGACTTGACTCTTTTTGATGCCAGTGATGATTTGAGGGCAAATCCTTTGCATGGGGGAGGGAATGATGTGGACATTGAGCCATATCAAGGAGGAGGTGCTAAGGACCCATTGTCTATTTCTATTGGTTCGATCACTCGAGTGCGGGCCAAGCAATTTAGGCAAGCTATTGGTGTCATGGTTCGTGATCTTTGGCGTGGAGATGACCTTGGATTAGATCTTGAAGAATCTTGGAAATCTTGGCGCAATTTGATTATCTGGTTACCAAATATTTGACCAAGTCAAATAGGAATATTCTTCTTGTTTATGAATATTCTAGAATAGGAATATTCTAGAATATGACGCATTAGTTTTTTTTAGGGTTGGTTTTAGGGTTTGTGTGGTGGCTAGAAGGCCTATATATAAGACTGACTGAATTTCTTTGGGGGATGGATATATATTTTATTTTTGAGGAAAAAGCTGAGAGATTCTCTTTTATTGTTCTTTTGAGGACTTGACCTAATTAAGATTCTCTTGTGGTGGTCGATTCGACTTATCGAGCGAGATAGCGAATTCTTTCGCTCGTGGTGTCTATAACGTTGGTTGATTGACACGCGTTCGTCAACAGGTCACATTCATATCGAGGTTGCCAATCACAGGTTTGATTGGAGGTCGAGGTTTGCAATTCACACCATATGGGCCTTCATAGAACGATTCTTCCGCAACGATTCACATCATAGGCCTACCTAGTTTAAAGGATGATTCAATCATACCAATCAAATTTGACTGGCCTCACCTTGCGGTGGTACATTGTAAGGAAGATTGGTTTTCCTAAGACTTAGGAGAAATTGACGGATGCTTTTCACCATGAATATAATGTTGACATTGACATCAACATCGACCCCCCTTACGAAAAGTTGATAGGTGCGAAGACGATAGATAATGAGTTCTTAAGGGCACATGCCACGTCAGGGAGGAGCTTGACTATCCAATTTGACTCGCAACCAATAAAAGAAAAATCAATAAGAGAAAATATTGATGTAGCCTTGCATGATGAAGGGACCACCAAGCGGTATCCTATTATTAAGACACTTAATAAGGAATCCATGGACAAGATCAACACTATAAAGTATATTCAGAATCGGAGCACAATAGCACAGTTTCCTAGACTTATTGTAAGAGGTAGGGTCCAAAAAGCATTGATCGGGAGTGAAACTACACAATCTCCTAATCCCCTTGACAAGCTCAAGCTGGCAAAACAAAAGGCTTTATTCAAAAGGTCAGGACCATGTGTCAAGAAAAGAAAGCCTAAGCAATCCACACCAACGCTTGCCACTAAACGTAGGCAAAGTCTAATAGCCAATGAGATGCCATGCCAAGGTTTTGAAAATTTCCCTTGATATAGTCCCAAGAGCTACCAGTGTTATACATATGAGGTTAGCCATTCATCAAACAATTGCCTCCCATCCATGCATAAGGTCTAAAGCTTGTTAGAAGGGGGAATGTTTGCTCTTTAGGGCTTATCTCCCAATGGGTTGCTAAATTTGTCATCTGACCATGAGGATGACATAAACGTCTCATCCTTGATTGGATATTTTGATCAAGAAGAAAATAATGAAATGATCTCGGAAGAATTTGGCTTCCTTGAAGTAGCAGAATTCATCACCAGAATTAATGAAATGTTGATGCAATGGGAGGATTAATTGCTTAACCAAGACACAATGGACCCATCTTGCCTCCACAGGATTACATTTTCCGGAGAAATGAGAGTTCCTAATCTCCATAAATATAACGGCACGATTTTCCCCACGATCCATTTATAATGTTTCCAGGCCGAAATGATTCAATATTGCAATTAAGCGCCATTCACAACTCAAACCTTCCAATAGAGTCTTATGAGGCCTGCATTACAATGGTTCTTCATGGCAAGGATTTACCTCATAAGAGATTGGAATGAGTGATCTTCTACTGCATCAATACCAAACCAAGATAGGAATTGTATTGTTTGACGAGGATTTGGTTCACATCGAAAGAAGAGCAATGGAGGATTTCCGAGCATATGTAGAAAGGTAGGAGGCTTTCGTGTGCAAGCTAACCCTCAACTAGCCGATGAACAAATCATGAAGCTATTCATAAAAGCCTTACCCCACAAGCATCACTCTTGGTTGCATGGATTGCGCTTCTGTAACTTCAATGAAATGATCTTCTCATGCGAATACTTTGACTCTACTAGAGGCGAAGAATTCAAAGGTACTTGATTATGAGGCTAACACTGTCAACTATCAAAATGCTCAATTTCATAGGAATTTTCATGGGTTTTGGTTGTTTTTATAACCTCCTATTTTTTCCTATCTAGTATGTTTCGGTTGCACTTTCCATTCTAGTAATGTAATTTGTTTGGACTCAATGTATGTACAATTCCAATATTCCGTTTTAAGAGCATGAGGTGGTATTTCAAATTGGCCGGTGATGCTATACAACCATAATAAGAAAATATCATCCAAGGATAAGTCCAAGGACTAGGCTTCCTCATGTTCCACAAAAAAAAGAAAAAATCTTTTGAAAAACAAAAAACATTTCATTACCAAAAACTTTTTTCAAAGTAGATGTTAGATTCAAGCCTGTTTGTTTTTTGATTTAGTTACTTCATGTCTCAGAATATCATCCCCTTGACTTACTGTGATAGGGGACATTTGAAACTTACACATTATGTGAACTCATTGGATTCAAGAGCACTTTTTCAAGAAAGCAAGGGAAAACAAAAAAGTCACCCCATTAAGGAAAAAAAAGAAACAAAAAATACATCTCGTTCCCTGACCATAATTTTAAGAATGATGCTCTATCTCTTTCCACTTACAAGGGATGAAAGATAGGGCATAATAAGCACTGGCACACAGTTGAACTCGAAGCATGCATATTGTGGTAGCTTATAATAGGTTAACTTGGGAATCCTCCTCCATGCTGCTCTCGGCCTCCCCCATTTTGCGAGCCGTCCCTGGAGCTTTGTACGCTCCACCTCGCACTTGCACAACTCTGTCTCAAGTATGAGCGGTGTTTACTTTGCACAACATATCCTGAGAGACTAGACATTGCAATTTCATTGATAGGATGTTCAGCTTCAGCAAGCCAACAAGCATAGAGAAGGAATCCTCTTCTTCCTTTAAATTGGCTACAGTCAATAGGGAGAAAATCCAGACAATCAAGGCGATCTCTAGCCCCCTGTTCCAAATTATGACTTTAGAATTTGGAAGCCACACTTCTTGTTCTAGACGGATACTCTATTGAGAAGTCATTGCCGTTAGAAACCTAAGGTTTTGACTGTCTATGTTAGATTCCATGGAAACTTGAGGTACATGATTTTTCCCAATGTTGCTTATGTTCATATGAACAAAGGTAGGAAAAAAAATTCCACAGAAAGAAGGCCTTGAAGATGGATCAACGGCCATCGGTTGCCCATACAAGGCCACAAATGGGAAGGGCCAATCAAAATGGATGTTGAACCGTGACAAGACAAAATAGCTGTCACCAACATTCGAGATATTCTGAAAAGTCATTGAATACAAACTCTAAAAAAAAGGATAATTTGGTATCGTCCCCTCTAAATTTGCTTTTGACATAGTTTTCCTATTAATAGGAAGTATCGGGATTCAAGGAACAAATTCAATGTGTTAATTTGAACAAATCAATATTGGCCAAACAAGTGTATGGGAGTAACTCATATCAAATTCACCTAACTCGATTGAAAAGACATTGTCCTAGAGCCTGTTGGATAAATGAAAAGCAAAGTGCTCTATGGACACTACTAGCACCTCGGCCTAGTGGTATGGAGGATGAAGTGGTTCAAGAATGACCAGGGTTCGATCCTCGGAAGTGGCAACTAGGTTGCCATATGTAAAAAGCCTACTAATTTTTTTTTTATATGTCTCTGGCTTTTGCAAAAATGGGAAAATGCTTGACCTAATGAGATCAAAAGTGCATAACTTGATACCCTTTTCAAGGCTTAGAATTATGGCCTTATTCTATTGACTAACGATGGGTAATGTTGTATCGCTCCCAGTTATTCAACTCTTGAAAATTCATATAGTAATGTATTCCCTCCTATCCATTGTAAGATCACCTCACTACCAAAGGTATGAATGACAAATCAAGGAGAGGCTTGTCAAACTCTGATCAACTCTCCCAAGCGAAATGGCATCTCAAATATCCCAAAGCATATCCCAAGAAGCTTTCGACCCTCAACTTGCATTTGCTTTTGGCTCTACTTAGTAATTTATTTTCTCTTGTGCAGAGGTAAGAGCAGATGCGCCTATCAAATCAATGGTTAGATTTCGAACCCTGACTGATGTCATTTCCTCTTTAGATAGGGGCAATCCTTGGACATATATTTGTAAATAATTCCTAATGTATCTGTAGATACAAGTTTGTTAAATAAATACCTCTAATATTGTTTATAAAGTTTCTTAAATAGGATAAAGTGTTTGTGTTAGGATTACAAACTCCCTTATACTAAAAGTGTTTCATGCATCTCAAAATAAATTATGCATGATGATTTTGTATGGCTAAGTCACTGATTTCACCAAGATTATCAAAATAGATAGTTGAATGAATATTGTGGGATCGATCGAGCATGCTAAATGAGGTGCATCGGGATAATGAAAGGCAAGTCATATCCCACACATAGTCCCCTATTTACACACTTATGAGAGAAGCGTAGAAAGTCCAATGTTTGTAAGGTAAATGGTTCTTTTGTGAATGGTACGATAACTAAAGTAATGGTGGACATTTCATTTCTCTGCCGTAAATATTATAGGTTATCCATTGCTTACTCCCTTTAAGCCTCATACACTTGTAAAGTTTCTTTCATATTACCCCTTTTAAAGACCACCCCACATTGGGGCAGATCGGAGACGACGCGGCATTATAAGGTAAGAAAGGGGATAAAATTTTTCTTGCTCGCATTTGCATCAATCTTTGGGTGTCTTTATTCCATATGAATGTCCACAATAATTTAAGTGCCATAGAATAATTAAAAGTGATTCTTTCTCTACCTTCCGCACTTATATCTGTTGTACAGCCCAATTGAATTTGTACTTTCACTCTCACATTGAGGTAAAACAGGAGTCAATACCGTTTAAGTAGCATGATCCGGAGTGTTGACTGAAGATGAAGACCCCAAGAGTCTAATAGTAGTTTTTTTTATTTGAACTTGCCTAGGCCAATCCTTAAATAATAAAAATGAAAAACTAGGGGCATGAAAAAGTAACGTCTGGTAAAAGTAAGGCCAATGTCCATAAATGTAATAATTAGGGCATGAAAAAGCAGTGTGCCTGATAAAAGTAAGGCTAACGCCCTCAAGCAAAAAATGATGCTCAAGCAAAGTTATTAGCCAATGAAGCCTCCATGAAGATAATCCCTGATGATGAGAAGAAAGACCGGTGACAATGCAAAGATAATCATTAACTCTTACCCTTTTACACATTTTGAATCATTTTGTTTCTCAACCCATGAGCTGAGCATACATTACGTCCCTTTGTAAAAGTCTTTTCAGATTAGGGCACTTCAATTAACATACAACTTCATATGTTTATAAGCATCACTCGAAGAAGTACGAGTAAGATTATTTCTATCTCTTCTCGTAGGGTTCTCGACTTGTAAACCCGAAAATGATCATGCTGCAAGCCTTGACCTTGATGGTCCCTTTTGATAAGTCGTTGACTAAACCTATATCACGATTCCGACAAAGACCTCTCAGATTAGTAAAGTTGTACAGCTTACGAGAATACTCAAGCCCTTCCCGACATGATGATAGTGAAAATGTGTGCTTCTTGTAAACTTTGCATTAATGGTTAGGACGAAATAGCATTTTCAATGAGAGTGAGTGGAAAGCCCTTTAGACTAAAAGCCCCTCATTTGGCATGTTCAAGATGTCCACATTTTGAATGAAGATTGTCTGTTTAAATTTTCCTTAATGGAACTTTGGTGATACAAAACTGATAAGATTGTCATGCAAGAACCCTATTTAAACTCATGAATTTATAGCATATACAATCATGTGTGCGTATTACATATTGTCTAACAGGAGACACACTTTTAGAAATCAGAGATATCATCAGGTACTCTCTCTTATCTACATTCGACTTGTTTGAGTTGTCATCAGGCTATGGATAATAGTAATTGCCTAAGTATTCCATTGTCTTCGAGTATTTGCCACTATCCAAATGTCAAGGTATTCCACTACTTTGTGTGCCTGCAACTACCTAGAAATGCTCTCTTATCACCATGATACTTGACTTGCCGAGTTATCCCCAAATTGCATTTTTGAATACTTGTAGCTTTCCAAGTATTCGATAACTTTGTATCCCTACGATTACCCAGATATGCTCTCTTATCACCATGACATCCTGCTTCCCGAGTTGTCCCCATATTGTATGATTAAATACTTGTGACTGTCCAAGTATTACACTGCTTTGTGTACCTGTGACTACCCAGATATTCCGGCCCTTTTGAGTGCTTATGGTCATCTAGGTATTTCTTAAGTTTTATTTGCCTTATGGGACACTCAAGAAAAGTTGCTTGTTGAACAAATGACTAGTCTTCTTTCATCAGCTCGGCTTGCTTCCATAACCTAGTGTCCCCCTACATTAACCCGGCGTGCTTTCGTAGCCTAGAAGAGTCCTCCTTCATTGACCCAGTGTGCTTATGTAGTCCAGAGTCCCCCCTACATTGACCTAGCATGCTTCCTAACCCAAAGTTCCTCTTATTGATCTAGTGTGCTTTCGCAATTCAGTGTCTCCTTACATTGATTGGCATGCCTTTGTAGCGCGGAGTTTCTTTTCATTGACTTAGCGTGCTTCCTTAGCCTAGTGTCCCCCTTATCGACACAACATGTCCCCCATATAGGCCGGTGTCCACTGTGACACCCCAAACCACCTAGGGTCGCCACAGGCACCTTATGTTACACCTAATGGAACACTAGCTACATCTCTCAGAAGAAGTGTTGTAAATCATAGACACACATTTTTTTTTGAAGAAACAGTCCCAGCGCGACTCATTAGCGAAGCAAAATATAACATCACCATCTCCCCCTCCACCAATCATGATACAATTGCACACCACTAATCATCATGAGAAAAGACAAAGCCACGACACTTTATTTACAAATTTTCAAGATCGGTTTCCTTGGGTCGGTACATCAAAAGAAAGGCCAGGACATGAAGCCACACTCGGCCATAACCCAAAAAGAAACACTCGACCCATTACGACTAACGTGCAAGATCCCCCATCACTAGTGTTGGCTAACCATCCCACAAAGTTTCAACTCCTACTTGACACACACGGGCCCTCACATCCATCCTGGTGCATTAGGTGGTGGCGGCGGCAACATCCCACGCATCGCTCTGTCTCGATGAACGTGGACGGATATAAACTCCTGAATGATAGGGCCCCTAGCCAGGCCCATGTCGTACATCACTAAGGCGCGCACTCGAATAAAAGTCAGTCCAGGAATGGTGGGACAGTCGATCTCCACACACTTGGCCTCTACATTTGAAGGAAGGCCGTAAAATACGCCTTGCGTGATAGTAGGGAGCGGCATCCTGCTAATTTGAAATGTTGGTCCCCGAAGGGGTGAGTACAACCACTCAGCAAGTAAATGAATCCAATAACCACTCAATGCATCATACAATACAATCATAACATCATACATGTCACTCATGCATCCAAGCATACTTACCTTGAAGCCATACATATACCATTATACATCTTAATCACAATCATATCAAATGTGCATATCATCATGCCATAGGTGATCATCATCATATCATGTCATATATGCATGATTCAATTTCCACTTTTAATTTTCAATTCGATCACCACATCACTCTTTCTCGGGATCATCAATTTCATCCCATACTTTACACTCGTACCCTATCCTGGTATCGCGAGAAAAACCTCCGGCATTCAGCCATTTAAGGCCACTGGGCGTCTGGCACCCCCACATTCTGAGCATCTCACATCCCAACTGGTATCACGAGGCATCCCCTCGGGCAAAGACCTCCGAGGCTTCTGGCACCCAACCATTCCGGGCATCTCGAAACTCTCGAGGCCATCCGGCCATGTATCTCTATACATTCCGGGCATCCGGCACCCCTCATCCCGGGCATCCTGATACTCCCAGGGCATTATCATCCGCCACAAACAGTTTCCTCATTTATCATTGATCATGTTTACCAATTTAGGTCTCAACTCAGCATGGCACATGATGTAATGGCAAACAAAATCACTTTCATTCTTTGATTTATACATGCATCATCAGTCATCATCGTACATGCAGCAAGATGCAAAATAAAATTTATGGAATTCATACAATTTAGAATAGTTCATTTATCATGCCTTTTTGAAATTTATTTAAATTCCAGCTTGTACCATTTTTGAAAATATTTAAATTAAATGTCTATATGATTCCCAAAAATCATGAAATTAAAGCATGTGATAACCAAGATAATAAGATAATGATTTCATGAAAAACACATGGCCAATAAAGTTCCACACAAAAGATATCATTCACACAATCACAGCATGCAATTTCGGATAAAAACAAAATGTGCATTTTTTGAAATAATTCGATTAAAATACCCGAAAAACCTCCGAAAATTATGAAATTTTACCAAGTTATAGTTAATACACTAAAGTAGATTTTTCAAGAAGACTTCTAGGCCAGATTCGTTTTATATAATTTCCTATAGTCGTCCGAAGCTTCTGGTTCTCACACCGAAACATCCAGTGTAGTCATCTCCGAAATACCGAGTTTTTACCGACTCATTCTTCTTATTTTCCTCTGAAATTTGGATATATTTTACTTCAAGAGGTCCCCTACAACTTTCATGAAGGGATCTAAGTCAAATTTCCAAAGAAAAGTCACCATATGGGTCCATGAAGTCTCGGGTGTCCAGTGCCGCGTCTCCAGATTTACCGTCTTCAAGAGTAAGTCGATTCACTAGGCTATACTTGTTCATTTTACTTCAAATTTGAGTATGTTAATATTTAATATGTTCTCTACAAGTTTCATGAAGAAGTTGAAGAGATATTCGTGATAAAAATCAACATGCAACCACAAATATACCACAAGGTCAGCAAAACAGTTCCAGATCTAGTGTCTCCGTAGGATGAGCGTTTGACCCCTTAAATCTCCACCATTTTGTACCAAATTTTAGTATGTTGTATTTTAAGATGTCGGCTACAACTTTCATGAAGGAATAAAAGTCAAAATAGAACTAAAAACATGCATTCAAGCTCTCACAAGATTCTAGCTCAGGCGGTTCATGCGAAAACAGCAACATCACTCAAGAACAAGTCATTCTAGCTTCGGTTTCTCCCTCCTAATCACCAAAAATTCGACACTACTCCAAACATACATGCAACACACACATGCAAGAGTAGTAAGAGGATCCTGACTTGCCTCTAAACCGAGCTAGCGACGAGCACACGGTGACGAACGGGCGGCAAACGGGCGGCGACGGCTCCTCCTCCTCTCAGTTCCTCTCCTCTCGACGCCCTTCTCTCTCTCGCAACCCTCTCTCTCTCTCTTTCTCACTTGGCCGAATACCACCAACCGGCCACTCTCTCTCCTCTTCTTCCTTTTATTCCCCCAAACCTCCATCATTGGCAATGATTACTTGCCACTCCAATGGCCAATGCATGCAAGTGCTCCTTGCCACTTGGCAGGGCCCATGCAATGGGCCGGCCACTCCTCTTCTTGGGCCTCACTTGGGCTGGCGACAGCCCCTCCGTGGGCTTCTATTGTGCCGGCCATTCAGCCCACCAAAAATCCCCCCTTTGGGCCTAAGGCCCAAACCTAAATAAAATTAAAATTTTCCCTTTTTATTCTTTCTTCTATAAATTTTAAATTTTAAATTCCACATGACCAAAGTCTTGTAACATTTTATTTATAGGAATATAATTTATCCAAGCATAGATTATTCTCATTAATTTATCCTATAGTCCAAATTTCAAAAATTCATGAACACAAGCATATCACTTAGCCTTAAGAGAAAACTAATGGCTAAAGCATAAACCATAGGTAATTTCATTACCTAATTATGAGCTTTAATACACCTTAGAGTTTGACTTGAATTTTTGGGATACCACAATTCTCCCATCCTTAGAGAATTTCGTCCTCGAAATTAGACACCACTCGTGCCTTCTTGAAACAAATAGGGGTACTTTTCTTTCATCTAATCTTCACTTTCCCATGTGGCTTCCTCCATATCATGATGTCACCATAATACCTTAATCAGAGGGATCTTCTTAGTCCTAAGAATTTGTTCCTTTCGATCCAATATCTGTACAGGCCCTCAATGTACCTCACTTTCTCATCCACTTTGATGGCTTCATGATTGAGTATGTGACTAGGATCCGGCTGGTACTTCCTCAACATCGATACATGAAACACATCATGCAAATTTCCCAACTTAGGGGGTAGCGCTAAGCGATAAGCTACATCTCCTATCCTTTCGAGTATTTCAAAAGGTCTAACAAATCTAGGGCTTAACTTACCCTTCATCCCAAATCGAGATATCCCTTTCATTGGAGATACCTTAAGGAATACATGGTCTCCCATGCTAAATTCCAAAGGCCTTCTACGCCTATCTACGTAGTCTTTCTGCCTACTCTGAGTTGTTTTAAGTTTTTTTTTTTCTGATGATTTCAACAGCTTTAGTGGTAACTTGTACCAATTCAGGTCCTGTCAATTTCCTTTCACCTACTTCATGCCAATAGACAGGAGTCCTACATCTCCTTCCATATAATGCTTCATAGGGAGCCATGCCTATACTTTTCTAGAAACTATTATTATAGGCAAATTCCACCAAATGCAATCTTTCATCCCAATTTCCTTTGAAATCAATTACACAAGCCCTCAACATATCCTCTAATGTCTGGATTACTCTTTCTGATTGTCCTTCTGTCTGGGGATGAAAAGCAGTACTAAATTGAAGCTTAGTTCCTAATGCAATTTGAAGACTTTGCCAAAAGTTTGAAGTAAATCTTCAATCCTGATCCAAGGTAATAGTCACTGGAACACCATGTAGGCGTACTACTTGACCTACATATATATCCACATATTTATCCATTGGGTAGTCCATGCGAACCGTTGGGAAATGAGTCGATTTAGTCAAACGGTCCACTATTACCCATATAGAATCATGACCACTTGACGTCCTTGGCAATCCTTGCACAAAGTCCATTGTTATATGCTCCCACTTCCATTCTGGTATGTCTAATGGTCTCAAGAGCCCTGTGGGTTTGCGATGCTCCGCTTTTACTTGCTGGCACGTCAAACATTGAGAAACACGCTTAGCCGTATCTGCCTTCATACCATTCCACCAAAACTGTTGACGCAAATTCCTGTACATCTTTGTACTACCCGGATGAATACTATAATTACTCTTATGTGTTTCCGACAGAATTTCCTTCTTTAATTCTTCGTTAACGGGGACATAGAGCCGTTCTTGGCATCTTACCACTCCATCTTCAGAGACATGAAATTCTGGTCTTTTTCCTAAAGACACAGCATCTTTCACTTTCAAAATCTCTAGGTCAGATTCTTGCAAGATTTTAACTTTCTGAATAATCTCGGGTTCTATTCTTAATGCACTAAGCATACCAGTAAGACAATCCATTTCCAATTTAAATTCTGAGTCCGCTACAGACTTTAACAACCCCCATTCTGCCATTCTTAAACTAGCCATTTCCACAGCTGACTTATGACTAAGAGCATCCGCTACCCTATTCGCTTTCCCTAGATGATATCTTATCTCACAATCATAATCCTTTAATAGCTCCATCCACCTCCTTTGTCTCATGTTCAATTCCTTTTGTGAGAACAGATATTTCAAGCTCTTATGATCCGTATAAATCTCAAACTTCTCCCCATACAAATAGTGTCTCCATATCTTCAAGGCAAACACTATAGCTGCTAGTTCTAAATCATGCGTTGGGTAATTCAGTTCATGGGGTTTCAATTGTCTAGATGCATACGCTATAACCTTGCCATGCTGCATCAAAACACATCCTAGTCTTTTGTGAGATACATCACTATATACTGTAAAACCATCAGGTTCAGTTGGTATAGTCAGGATTGGAGCTGAGGTCAATTTCCTTTTAAGCTCCTAGAAACTCCTTTCACATTCCCCATTCCATTCAAATTTCACATTCTTTCGAGTCAACTTAGTTAAAGGACCTGCCAATCGTGAAAATGCTTTGATAAACCTTCTATAATAACCAGCCAGTCCTAAGAAACTTCGTATTTCAGTAGGTGTCATTGGTCTCGGCCAATTTACTACCATCTCAACTTTTGCCGGGTCTATTGCAATTCCCTTTCCTGACACTACATGCCCTAAAAATATTATTTGGTCCAACCAAAACTCACACTTACTAAACTTAGTATACAACTTATGCTCTCTCAGGGTTTGCAAAACTATCCTTAAATGCTGCTCATGCTCTTTAGGCCCTCTTGAATATACCAGAATATCATCAATAAATACAATCACAAACTGGTCTAAATAAGGCTTAAATATCATATTCATTAAATCCATAAATGTAGCCGGCACGTTAGTCAATTCAAATGGCATAACAAGGAACTCGTAGTGTCCATAACGAGTCCTAAATGCAGTCTTATGAATGTCGTCTTTCTTAATTCTTAACTGATGGTATCCCGACCTCAAGTCAATCTTAGAGAAGACCGAACTTCCCTGGAGTTGGTCAAATAGGTCATCAATTCTAGGCAAAGGGTATTTATTTTTAAAAGTTAGCTGGTTCAGCTGCCTATAGTCAATGCACAAGCGCATCGATCCATCTTTCTTTTTCACAAACAAGACCGGTGCACCCCAAGGTGAAGCACTTGGTCTAATGAATCCTTTGTCAAGAAACTCCTGTAGTTGCACTTTCAACTCCTTCAATTCGACTAAGGCCATCCTATATGGGGCTTTTGATATTGGTCGCGTTCCAGGCATTAACTCACTTTCAAATTCAACTTCTCGCTGTGGTGGTAATCCAGGCAATTCCTCAGGAAATACATCTTGAAATTCATTAACTACTCGAACTTTCTCAAGTTTAGGCTCATTCCTTGCATAATCTTTAACTATGGCCAGGTATCCTTGACATCCTTTGTCAAGTAACGCACAGGCTTCTACTGCCGAAATAAGTGCTACAGGTAGATGGGTCTGACCTCCTAAAAATTCACAACTAGATTGATCAGGTAAAACGAATTGGATCACTCTTCTATAACAATCCATTCTAGCCCGATACTTATGAAGCCAGTTCATTCCTATAATAACATCAAAATCATATATGGCCATTACAACTAAGTCTATTTCCATATCCTTTCCTTCTATTGATATCTTACAATTCCCACACACCAACGTAGACAATACCATATCCTTTAAAGGTGTGGAAACACAAAGAGGCGTCTCAAGAGGCATAACTTATATTTTATTCAAATGTCTATATCTTTCAGACACAAATGAATGCGTTGCACTTGTATCAAACAATGCATATGCCTTTTCACCATTGATAAGGATCGTACCTGAGATAACATTTTTGGAAGCTTCCGCTTCCTCTTGGGTGACCGCATACACCATTCCTTGTGCTGGTGGCCTATGAGGATTTCCTTGTAAATTCAATCTAACAGCACTCTGATATCCCTGTCGCACCGAGCCAACACTCACTTGCGACCTTTCTTGTGGGCAACTTCTCCTAAGATGGCCCACTTGTCCACAACCAAAACACTTTAGTCGTCCATTACAAGGTTCTGGGCCATGTCGCCCATTATACTTTTGACAAATACCAGGCTGATAGGGTGCTTTCCCTATATTTAAACCACTTCTTGCTCCCCCAAAATTTCCAAAATTACCCTTCTTCTTCACATTCCAAGTCTAACCTCGACCAGAATAGGGTCATCAATCGACGCATAGATGTCTTCTGGATCTGAAGGTGAACGACTAACACCTTCACTAGTAACAACAATTGAAGATGTACCTTTTTTCTCAGCAACTCCCCATGTGTCAATGCCTTTAGGAGGTGAGAAGTACACTTCATGCTCTACTTCCTCCTGCTCACCTCTGCCTTCTTCTTCTTCTGCAATCCTTTCTTCCTTTGCTTCTTTTCGCATTGTTTCTCTCTCTCCACTCCTTTCTTCTTCTTCTTCTTATTCTTCTTCTCTGTCTTGATCCTCTCTCTCCTCTGTCTCTGGAACAACACTTTGTAGATTTCTCAGTGCAAGAGGAAATGGTAATATCGTCCTCATCCTCTTCATCCTCCAGAACAAGTGCTCTTCTTTTCTTGGATGGAGCTGTCATGGGCTCCTTCCCTTTCCGTTTTGCAACTGAAGAACCTTGGTGAGACTTGACAGGGGTTTTCTCTTGCAATTGCTCCAAAGCCTTGTCCAGCTCCTTCAAACGTATTTTGGAAACCATTTGCGGTCCCACTACTATTTGATCACATGATTGAACACATATAATCCTAGGGGGCTGAATATCAAACGTCTAAAAAGCTTTGTAACAAGCGTTGAGTATGGAAGTTGCCCTCTGTCTTTCGCCATCGCTCTGTACATGTGAAACATGATTGTGTGAGGTAGAGAGAATTTCTTGCCAGCGTTGATGGCATACATCAATTTTGCTTCGAGTTGGAGACGTCGGTCTTCGAAGTTGACTTGGGTTTGAGGCAATTGATCACGATCTTGTGAAGCAAAATGTTAAAGGCATTCATCCTCAAGTACGAAATTCTTCCTTCAGCCATTCCATCTTGAGCAAGCTTTACCGTCGCATGACCAATAGACACATTAATCGATTTGAATGCCCCTCGCTCTACTCCAATCACATCCACCAATGTGTCCATGGTAACAATATAGTCTTGGTCTTGAAAACTAAACGAAAATCTATTCGCATACAAGAAACTTAGATTAGAATAGAAGTAAGCAGTAAGTTCTGGATATGCCTCTGTCGTCTCAGAACAAAATCGCTCAAGCTGAAGTTGAGTGAATTTCTCTCGCAGTTTCACATTCAAGGAATCAAGAAAATCAAAGTCTACACTTCTCGGATTGATCACCCCTCTTTTTATCAACTTGGAGTAAATTTGCTTGTGTTCCTCCGAGTGAAACAAATTTGTCCTTTTGTTTTGAATATTAGCCTCGACACCCATTCTAGGCTTGAAATGAGTGTGCATTTTGTCATCATCATTCCTATCAGGTTGACTAAGTCCTCCAACACATGGATCACTAGGAATATTCGCAAATGCTCGATTTGCCGATCCTGCAGAAGCAATCTCCAATTGTTCCATTGTTTGCAAAAAGTGGGTTTCATTTCGATACCCTTTCTCTTTCAAAAATTCATCAATATATTTCAAGGGAGTGCCTCCCCTCTTTAGGGTAGAGTAAAGCTTAAGATAAAAGCGGGTTTTTGAGATCTTATGAGTTTTGCGCCTTCAATGATTTCTTGATCCACTTTACGATCACTACCTTGAGGTCTAGCTTAAGGAGATTGACGCGGTTGAGAATGTTGTGGGCTCTCTTGCTGTCTTGGGAATTCTTCTTCCTCGGTGATGTCAAAATTTGTAGAACCCTCACGCATGTGTTGTGGTCCCCTGTTCACGATCCTTGGAGATTTTCTTTGGGATGCCATTCTCACAGTCTTTGAGAGATTCCAAACTCGATTCACGAAAAATGTGAGAACTTTAAAGATTAAACTAGAGAGTAAAAGTAAGAAATCGAAGGTCTGTGATTTTTAGGGTTTGTGAGAAAGACGGTCAGTATATAAAGCAGTCGAAAAGAGGCATATGGAACGACGTAAAAGGAAAAAAAAATAGAAAATGCCTTTTAAAAAATAATTGCCTTTTTGAAAGAATATATAATCGTCTTTTAAAAAATAACTCATTTTTTCGAAAACTGGGGAAGATAATCGTACTTTTTCGAGATTAATAACATCAATCAATTATAGATTAATAGATAATCATACCTTCTCGAATTTTATCTGTGAGATAAATTTCTAAAAACGAAAATAACTTACAGTCGTAAATCTTGAACTTATGAGTTTGAGTATCATTAGACTTTTATCCCTGAGTTTGAACTTCTTCGAGACTTTAAGATATTAAGTCTGGAACGAATACGCTCGAATTGATTTTTCTCCAAAGACTTTGTGAAGATGTCCGCTAGTTGATTCTTTGAGTCAATGAATTGGATCGAAACTTTTCCATTTTGAAGATGATCTTTAATGAAATGATGTCGAATCTCTATATGCTTTGCTCTTGAATGAAGAATTGGATTCTTGGTGAAATTGATTGCTTATTTGGTGTTGTCACATTTGATCTCGGTGCACGAATTTTCAATTCCAAAGTCTTTTAGCTGTTATTTTATCCACAAAATTTGTGAACAACAACTTCCAAGAGCAACATATTCTGCTTGTGCTGTAGAAAGAGCTACGTTACTTTGCTTCCTCGAAAACCAAGATAGTGTCCTGTTACCAAGTAATTGACAAGTGCCAAAGGTGTTCTTCCTATCAACTCTGCATCCTGCTAGGTCTGCATCTGAATATCCAAAAAGAGTAAAGTCTTATTCTTTAGGATACTAGTGACCGAGATTAGAAGTAGATGCAACGTATTTGATGATGCGTTTTGCAGCACTTAAATGAGATTCTTTGGGATCTGATTGAAATTTGGCACAAATACAAACACTAAACAGAATGTCAGGTCTAGAAGCAGTAAGATAAAGAAGTGAACCAATGATACTCCTATATAGCTTCTAGTCAACTTTCTTTCCTCCTTCATCTTTGTCTAGCTTCAAGGAACTTGACATTAGTATATCTATCTTTTTGCAATTCTCCAAGCCAAAATTTTTAACAAGTTCTTTAGTATATTTTTCTTGGTGAATGAAAATTCCTTCCTTCAATTGTTTTACTTGAAGTCCGAGAAAGAAGGATAGTTCACCCATCATGCTCATTTCAAACTCATCCTGCATAGTCTTAGAAAATTTCTTGCACATATTTTCATTAGATGATCCAAAAATAATATCATCAACATAAATTTGAACAAGCAAGAAGTTTTTGCTTTCTTTTTTGATAAATAGTGTAATATTTACTTTACATTTAACAAAGCCATTTTGGATTAAAAACTTACTTAGTTTGTCGTACCAAGCTCAAGGTGCTTGCTTTAAACCATAAAGTGCCTTTTTTAGACTGAATGCAGAGTCTGGTTTCCTCGGGTCTTTAAAACCGGGAGATTGTTCCACATAGACTTCCTCTTGGATAAATCCATTTAGGAAAGCGCTTTTGACGTCCATTTGGAATAACTTGAAATTCTTATAACAAGCAAAAATAAGTAATAATCTAATTGCTTCTAACCTTGCTACTGGTGCGTAAGTCTCATCATAGTCTATCCATTCTTCCTGCGTATATTTTTTGGCCATGAGTCTTGCTTTGTTTCTTACGACTTTTCCTTTCTTGTTCATCTTGTTCCTAAAAACCTATTTAGCTCCAATGATAGATTTACCTTTCGGTTTAGGAGTCAATTCCCATATATCATTGATACTAAATTGCTTGAGTTCTTCTTACATAGCTTCAATCTAGCTTTCATCAGTTAAAGCTTCTTCTATGCTCTTGGGTTCTATTTCAGAAATAAGAGCCACAACACTAGACTCTTCATGTCTTTTGGATCTTGTACGAATTCCCTCATTAATGTCACCAATAATGAGTTCTTTAGGATGACTAGACTTGTACTTCTAGTTGCTGGTTGATTTGTCAGAATGTTGGTCTTTTTCTTCATTTGATTCTTCAACGATCATTCGTTGCTAGTTTTCTGAAGTTTTAGCTGCTTCTAGAGATTTAGACTTTGTAGAGTCTGGAGTAGGTTCTGATCAGGTTGAGTCTGAATCGATTGATTTTGCATAAAATCTTGGAATTTAACATTCATCGATTCTTCCATAGATTAAGTCTTTTTGTTGTATACTCTGTAAGCTTTGCTTGTGGTTGAATTTCCAAGGAAGATACATTCATATGATTTTTCTTCAAACTTACCAATTCAATCATTTGCATTTTTCAATATAAAACATTTGCAACCAAACACATGAAAATATGAAACAATTGGCTTCTTTCCTTTGAACAACTCATAGGGAGTTTTCTCCAGAATAGGCTTTAAGAAGACTCTATTAATAATATAACACGCTGTAAAAACTGCTTCAGCCCAAAAACTAGAAGAAATGTTACTTTTAATTAAAAGAGTTCTAGCCATTTCTTGCAATGATCTATTCTTCCTTTCCACGACTCCATTCTGTTATGCAGTATAAGGGGAGGAGAATACATGCTGAAAACCAGATTTATCATAGAATTTAGCAAAGTCTTGATTTTCAAATTCATCTCTATGGTCTGTCCGTACACTTGAAATAACATACACTTTCTCATTTTGAACTTTCTTAACAAATTTTATAAAATAAAAAAATGTTTTAGACTTACTTGCTAGGAAATATACCCAAGTGAATCGTGAATAATTATCCATAATTACTTGGCAATATTTCTTACCTCCAATGCTCTGAGTTTTGGTTGGTCCAAAGAGATCCATATGCAAGAGCTGCAGTACACGATTAGAAGACACTTGATTTATTGGTTTGAATGAATTTCTTACCTGTTTTCCTAATACGCATGGTGTGCATAGATCAGACTTTTGGTATGTTAAATTGAGTAGTCCATGAACAAGCTTCTTTGTAGAGATCTTGGCTATTTGCTTTATATTGATGTGCCCAAGTTTTCTGTGCCATAGATTCGCTTCCTCTTGAATTGAGATTAGATATTGAGATTTTTCTAATTTGATATCCAAGAGATACATATTCCCATGTCTTCGCCCTGTGAAAGTCTAAGAGGAGTCTTTACTGGTTCCATAACATATTCTTTCTTGAAAGTTGATTTTGAAACTGGTGTCGCACAACTGGCTGATACTCAGCAAGTTGTAATTGAGTCATTCTACTAAGGAAACGTTGCTAATCGTGAGACTTCTAATTTTTACAGTTTCGTATCCCATAATTCTGCCTTTACTATTTCCTCCAAAAGAAACTTTTCCACCATTGACTTGCACAAGCTTTTTGAAGCAATTTGAGTCTCCTGTCATATGTCTTGAGCATCCACTATCCAAATACTATTTAACCTTTTTCTTGATATTGATATGCATTTAAAAAAGAAATTCAAGCTTTCTTTGGTACCCATATTTTCTTGGGTCCAGTGGAGTTAGTGTGATATATAGTTTTTGCCCAAACCTTCCTCATAAGTTTCCAAACCATAGGACATTCTTTCTCAAAATGTTTTGAGCTATTACACTTAGAACATTTAAGAGCACTGCGGCCTATAGGTTTTAAAAAAACTTTTTGGAAATGATTTTTTTAAGAATCTTTTGTAGATCTTTGTTTAATTTTTTCCTTTACCTTAAGAAAATCAATTAGAGGAATGATTTCAACAGTCATTCCCAAACCTGATTTGTTGAAGTAAGGTCTTTGCGCTGAAAGAACCTTTTAGAAATACTTGAGATATCATTTTTCAAGAATGCATTTTCTTTTGAAAGATTGTCTACATTTTCTTTCAAAGTAATAACACTTTTATCTAAACTTTCGACATTTTCTTTGCAAACAATCTCCTGTTGCTTCAGTGCAGAATTTTCCCTTTTAAGTTTGGAAATCCTATTGAGAGAGGTTTTGAGACTAAGACACAATTCATCTATATATTTAGAGACTTTAGTAGGAATTTTTAAATTAATTACCTCGATTTCACTGTCTGAGTCTGAGTAAATCTCAGAGTCTGAATCTGATTCTGAGTGTGCCATGAGACAAATATTGGCATAATCATCATCACTTTCTTTACACTCGGTATCACTCCAAGTTTCTACTTTAAGTGCTTTTCGATATTTCTCAGCTTTTCCTTTCTTTCTCTTCAGCAGGGGACAGTTGGGTCTGATGTGTCCTTTTTTATTGCATTCAAAGCAGATTACATCCTTGTTGGATTCATCATCCTCTGTTGATTTATTTTGTAGCTTTTGAGAACTTTGTTTCTTCGGATTGAATCTTCTTCCCTTTCTATTCAGTTTTCTGAACCTTCTTATCATGAGAGCAAGCTCTTCATCGTCCATATCGTCTTCATAATCTATGACATTGGAATTATCATTATATTTTAATGCAATGGATTTATTACATTTGGGATCTTCATCTTCATTGATTTGCTTCACTTCATAAGATTGAAGAGTGCCAACTAATTTGTCAACAGAGAGTGGCATGATTCTTCGTGTCTCCTTATTGAGGTCTTTATGTGATTCCAATCTTTGAAAAGTCCACGTAGTAATTTGTTAACATTCATGGGTCTAGAGATTGGTTGACCTTGATACTCAAGACCATTCACAATTTATGTAAAACGAGTAAACATGTCAATGATAGATTCTCCTGGTTTCATCTTGAATGCTTCATATTGATCGAGCATAATATTGATTTTGGTTTTTTTTTTCACTCGATCGGTTCCTTTATAGGTGATGTGTAATCTATCCCAGACTTCTTTAGCCGTTTCACAAGAAGACATTCTGTTATATTCAGTAGGAGATAATGCACAATATAAGGAATAAATTGCTTTTGCATTAGGAGCTTATCTCTTGGTTATCTCTTCTTGAGTCATTTCACTGGACTCAACGGCTTCTTTTTTTCTTTCTGAGACTGTTGTAGCTTTAGGAATGATTCTTTTGTCTACCACGTCCCATTCTAGAGGATCATTTGATCTTAGGAATGCTTTCATCTTATTTTTTCATATACTGTATTTCTTTCCATCATAAATTACTAGCCATGGATCGTTAACTCTGAAGTAAAAAAACACTTCAACTTAAATGAGTACACAAGCTCTGATACAAATTGTGAAAGCTAGTATGAGCACCTAGAGGGGTGAATAGGCGCGAATTTTTTTTTTTTTTTGCAGAGTAAAATATATAATTTTGTTTTTAAACCAACTCTGTTTAGTAATAGATTATGAAAAATAAATTAGATTCTAATAATCAAATGGAATTACGATCAAAGTAAAGGAGCTTAGGAAAGAGAATAAGAACACAAGGTTTATAGTGGTTTGGGTTCATCCAAGCCTACGTCCACTCTTCCACACTAACAACCCACTGGCTGGATTTCACTAAGAATCAAAAGAGTTGTTACAGTATAGCTCTTCCTTGATTCCACAATGTAGAGACTTTGTTACATTTCCTCAAGGTCTCATAGAAGTATAAACTCTCTTTTGAGTACAACTTTTTGCTCAACAATTGAATTGACAAAGAATAAGGAGTTTCAGACTTGGAATTCTTCTATCGTGTACACTCTCGAATAACTTGGAACATCTTCCTTATATACTCCTCCATGCCTTCATACCCGTTGGCACTTACCAAATGAGCTCTTCCAATCTACCCGTTGAACAGAATCAATTAGGGAGATTTCGAGTTATTTAAAAAATATGACGATAGCCCACTAATCCTACTCGCCCATACATTCAAAATCTAGGTTTCCATAAATAGAACCTTTCAAGTATACTTCGTCAATCAACGGATCTAAATTACCCGAATTGAAATCAAAACGAATAACATATTCCAAGATGCTATATCCAACCAAGAGAGATATTCTTCAATCGATAGAGTCAAATTCTTAACAAAATACTTCGTTCTGGATAAGTCTTCTTCGACTGTCTAGAAATTGTCAATGAGAATGGACTTTGAGTGTTGAGTCTGGCGGTCCGGCAGTCTTCAGATTTTGACTAAAGAGTCTGCAAGTCTTCAGACTAGACTGATGGAAACATTTTGTTAGTTTTAAAACACACAAGGAAGTTTTCTCCAACAATCTTGAATTCATCCTATATAGACTCAGAGAATTTCTTGTACAAACTTTCATTTGGTGATTCAAAAATAATATCATCAACATAGATTTAAACAAGTAAAAAGTTTTTATTTTCTCTTTTGATAAACAAAGTAGTGTTTACTTTACCTTTAATAAAGCCATTTTGGATTAAAATCTTACTTAACCTGTCGTACCAAGCTTGAGGTGCTTGCTTTAAACCATATAGCACCTTTTTTAGTCTAAATACAAAGTCTGGTTTCTTTGGGTGTTTAAAACCGGGAGGTTGTTCCACATAGACTTCCTCTTGAATAAATCCATTTAGGAATGCACTTTTGACATCTATTTGGGATAACCTAAAATTCTTATAATAAGCAAAAGCAAGTAACAATCTAATTGTTTCTAACCTTGCTACTGGTGCGTAAGTCTCATCATAATCTATCAATTCTTCTTGCGTATATCCTTTGGCCACGAGTCTTGCTTTGTTCCTTATAACCTTTTCTTTTTTGTCCATCTTGTTCTTGAAAATCCATTTATCTCCAATAATAAATTTACCTTTTGGTTAGAAGTCAATTTCCAAACATCATTAATACCGAATTGCCTGAGTTCTTCTTGCATAACTTCAATCCAACTTTCATCAGTTAAAGCTTCTTCTATGCTCTTGGGTTCTATTTTAGAAATAAGAGCCACAGTACTAGACTCTTCATGCCTTTTGGAATTTGTACGAATCTCTTCATCAATATCGCCAATAATGAGTTCTTTAGGATGACTAGACTTGTGCTTCTAGTTGCTAGTTGGTCGACAGACTGCTGTTCTTTTTCTTCATTTGATTCTTCAATGATCGTTCATTATTGACCTTTTGAAGTCTGAGCTGCTTCTGAGGATTTAGATTTTGTAGAGTTTGGAGCAGGTTCAGATTCTTCAGGTTGAGTCTAGATCGATTGATTTTGTATAAGGTCTTGAAATTTGACATTCATCGATTCCTCCACAGATTGAGTTTTTTTTTTTTTTTGGTGGTATACTCTGTAGGCTTTGTTGGTGGTTGAATATCCAAGGAAGATTCATTTGTCTGATTTTTCTTCAAATTTACTAGTTCAATCATTTGCATTTTTCAATATAAAACATTTGCAACCAAATACATGAAAATAGGAAACAATTGACTTCTTTTCTTTGAACAACTCATAGGGAGTTTTCTCCAAAATAGGCCTTAAGAAGACTCTATTAATAATATAACATGTTGTAGAAACTACTTCAACCCAAAAATGAGAAGAAATGTTGCTTTCAATTAAAAATGTTCTACCCATCTCTTACAATGATCTATTCTTCCTTTTCATAACTCCATTCTATTTTGGAGTATATGGAGCGGAGAACACATGCTGAAACCAGATTCATCACAGAATTAAGCAAAATCTTGATTTTCAAATTCACCTTCATGATTTGTTTGTATACTCGAAATAACATACCCTTTCTCATTCTATACTTTCTTAGCAAACTTTATAAAATAAGAAAAATTTTCAGACTTACTTGCCAATAAATATATCCATGTAAATCGTGAATAATCATCCACTAATACTAGGCAATATTTCTTTCCACCAATGCTTTGAGTCCTAGTTGGTCCAAAGAGATCCATATGTAGGAGCTGCAGCACACGATTAATGGAAACTTGATTTATTGGGTTGAAAGAACTTCTAACCTGTTTTCCCAATACGCATGGATTTTGGCTATTTGCTTCATGTTGATATGGCCAAATTTTCTATGCCAGAGATTAGCTTCCTCTTGAATTGAAATAAGGCATTGAGATTTTTCTAGTCTGATGTCCAAAATATAGATGTTCTCATGTCTTCGTCTCGTGAAGGTCTGAGAGAAGTCTTTACTGGTTCCAGAACATATTCCTTTTTGAAAGTTGATCTTGAAACCTGTATCGCATAGTTGGTTGATACTCAGCAAGTTGTAGTTGAGTCATTCCACTAAGGAAATGTTGTTGATTGTGAGACTTCCAATTTTATTGTTTCGTATCCAATAATTCTTCCTTTGCTATTTCCTCCAAAAGAAACTTTTCCACCATTAACTTACATAAGCTTTATGAAACAACTCGAGTCTCCTGTCATATGTCTTGAGCATCCACAATCCAAGTACCATTTGACATTTCTCTTGATAGTGACCGGCATTCAAAAAAGAAACTCAAGCTTTCTTTGGTACCCACACTTTCTTGGGTCCAATGGAGTTAGTGCAATATACAGTCTTTGCCCAAACATTCTTAACATGTTTCCAAACCATGGGACATTCTTTCTCAAAATGTTTTGAGCTATTGCACTTAGAACATTTAAGAGCACTATGGCCAATAGGTTTTACAAAAACTTTTTGAAAATGATTTCTATAAAAGTCTTTTGTAGGTCTTTGTCTAATTCTTTCCTTTACTTTTGGAAAATCAATTAGAGGAATGGTTTCAGAAGTCATTCCCAATCCTGATTTATTAAAGTAAGGTCTTTGTGCTGAAAGAATTTTTTCTAATTTCTCAGATCCTATAGAGAACCTTTTTGAAATGCTTGAAATATCATTTTTCAAAAGTGTGTTTTCTTTTGAAAGAGAGTCTGCATTTTCTTTCAAAGTAATAAGACTTTTATCTAAATTTTTGACATTTTCTTTCCAAACAATCTCCTGTTGCTTCAGTGTAGAATTTTCCCTTTTTAGCTTGGAAATCCTCTTGAGAGAGGTTTTGAGACTAAGACACATTTCATCAATATATTTAGAGACTTTAGTAGGAATTTTTAAACTACTTATCTCGATTTCATTGTTTGAGTCTGAATCTATATCTGTCTCAGAGTCTAAATCAGATTCTGATTGTGCCATTATATAAATCTTAGCATAATCATCATCACTCTCTTTACATTCGGTATCACTCCAAGTCTCTGCTTTGAGTGCCATTTTGTATTTCTCAGCTTTTCTTTTCTTTTTCTTTAGCAAGGGACAGTTGGGTATGATATGTCCATTTTTCTTACATTCAAAACAAATCACATCTTTATTGGATTCATCATCCTCTACTGATTTATTTTGAAACTTTTGAGAACTTTGTTTCTTGCAATTGAATCTTCTTCCATTTTTGTTCAGTTTTCTGAACCTTCTTATCATGAGAGCAAGCTCTTCATCATTCCTATCGTCTTCAGAATCTATTACTTTAAATCATCTTAGATTTTAAAGCAATGGATTTTTTTACCTTTGGGATCTTCATATTCATTGATTTGCTCCACTTCATAAGACTGAAAAGTGCCAACCAATTCGTCTGTGGCATCCTAGAATTTCATGAAAATCCCTAAATATGCCATGAGCCATGGATATGCGATGGAAATACCGTTATTGTATTTTTGTAGCCTTCTAATCCATGATTTGCGATGAGATGTATGGTCAAGTTTTAATGGATGAATTTTGGGAAAGAAAGTTCTATCTTTGGCCATATGTATAATAAATTGGAACTTATGAATTTATAATTGCAAGCGTATAGTTATCTTAATTTGCAATTTAGTATTTTGATTTGATGGGGATTTAATTAGTTTTAAAAGGGTTAATCTTAGGTTAATTAAGCTTGGGTCTTAGGCCCAAGAGGGTTGGGCCTAAGATGGGCCAAGATGGCCGGCCCAAAAGCCCATGAAAGGGTTGTCGACCGTGCAAAGGGGAGGGGAAGAGACCACTTTTGCATGTCCTCCCCCATTTGTCCCAAAGAAATTGCCAAATGTCACCCATGCATACCTAATGATGACTAATGATTGAGGGGAAGAAATTAGGGGAAGATGGTGCCGGTTTAAGCGAGAAAGAGAGGGGAGAGAGAGAGGTTCGTCCGAGAGAGAAAGAGAGGAGAGAAAGAGAAGAAAGAAAGGAAGAAAGGAAGAAGAGAAGGGGAAAGGAGGAGAGGCCGTGCGTCCATCGTCTGTTGCCGCCATGTCCAGTCGCCATGTACTCGCTGTTTGCTCGGTTTAGAGGCAAGTTGGGATACTTAATCTACTCTTTCATGTTGTGCCTAGAGTGTATGAGTGAGTGATGATAAATTTCGGATTGTTTAGGGTGTGAAAAACGGACGTTTTAGAGTGGTATTCAAAAACTAGTAAACTGTTCTTGAGAAAACAGCTCGACCTTGAATGTTCTAGTGGCTTGCATGTGATGTTCGAGTTGGATTTTGTCTTTTACTTCTAAATGAAAGTTGTTATAAATTTCTTGAAATATAACATAATAAAATTTGGTACAAAACGAACAAGTATAAGTGGGTGAAATCGTTATTTTTCAGAGAGACTGGATCTGGAAATTTCGGTAGCTACCCTTGATGAATGCATGGACTGTAAGGCTATCTTTTTGTTGAAATCTCCGATTTATTAACAAAAGATGTAAAGGAAATCCTGAGTTTTAAAATATCAAAAATTAGAGAAAACCAACAAGGATAGGTAGGTGAAATCGTGGTTTTCGGAGGATGTTGAATCCGGAGATTTCGGTACTAGGAACAGAATTTTTAACCGCCTATATTTAATTATCTAGGACGAATCTGACTTTGATTCCTTCATAAAAAATCTATCTTAGGGTCTTGAATACCACATAGTCAGATTTCATAATTTTTGAAGGTCATTAGGGTATTTAATTGGAAATATTTCTAAAATCATGTAATCTGATGCGTTTGGACTTAGTCAGTTTCAATGTGTGGGCCATATCATTTTGTATGAAGTTTTTTCGGCAAAGTGTTCTAGATGAAGTATCTCTTTTTATGTCTTCCCTGCAACATATTTAAATTTCATAATTTTTTGAAGTTCATTTGCCTATGTAACTGAAAATGTTTCGAAAACTGTGCAAGTTAAGTGGTTATGATAATGGTGCTGTGATGCTCGGTGCATGCCGCATGATATGAGGGTCTTTTGGTGCAGTGTTCTTCACAAAATGTCTGCCTTTATGTCTTGACTAACACATGTTCGAATTTCATAATTTTTAAAGGTCATTTGTGTATTTAATGGAAATATTTCTAAAACTGTGCAAGCTGGATTGTGCGGATTTCAAAGGCTGTAATGCATTGACTATTCTGTTTTACATGAGCCCCATAAATTGTATTGTTGTAAGTAATTAAATCTTGCTGCACATGTGATGATATTCGGCATTGCATATAGCATCAAAAACTGAATTTGACTTTGTTGCCATTACATCATGTGCCACATTGATTGTGAGACATAAATTGGTGAATATGAATTATGATGAATGAGGAGACTATTGGAAGTGAGCCGACAATGCCCTAGGAGTGTCAGGATGCCCGGAATGGGGGGTGTCGGATGCCCGGAATGGGGGGTGTCGGATGCCCGGTTGTATTACGATACATTCCTGAATGTCCTCGAGAGTTTTGAGATGCCCGGACTGGTTGGGTGCTGAAAGCCTCGGAGGTTTGTGCTCGGGAAATGCCTTGTGATGCCAGTTAGGATATGAGATGCCCAGAATATGGGGGTGCCGGATGCTCGGTGGTGTGTGTCGGAGGTTTCTCACGATGCCAGGTTGGGGTGTGAGTGGTAAAGTGCAGGATGCAATCACTGATCCCAGGAAAGAAAAATGTGGTGACCCAATTGAAAGATAAAAGTGTGAATTGAATCATGCATGGTATGGTGACATGTATGTATGGCTGTATGATATGGTGTGTATGAGTCCATTGTGGTATCTACACATGAGGTATGAATATGCATGAATGCTTGATGATGAGTGCATGGTTGTATATGCACCTATGGCATGATGGTATATGTATGAATACTTGATAATGAGTGCATGATGGTGTAAGCATATATGGTATGATGACATATGCATGGCTGCAAGGTAAGTTATGCTTGAATGCATGAATTGATATGTACTATGCTATGGTGTTATGATTGTATTGTGTGATGCATTGAGTAGTTTAATGGATCTTTTACCTGTTCAGTGGCTGTACTCACACCTTTGGGGACCAACATTTCAGTATAGGAAGATGCCTCTCTCTCCGGTCACGCGGGATACCTTTTATGGCCTTCCATTTGACGTGGAGGTCAAGTGTTCGAAGATTGATTGCGTGACCATCCCTGGTCTAATGTTTATATGGGTTCACGTGTTGGTCATGTATGATGTGGGCCTAGCTGGGGGCCCAGTCATCCAAGAGTTCTTGTCGGTCCACGTTCGCCGTGACGGAATGATTCGGGGGATGTTGCCGCTACCACCGCCTGACGCACTGGGGTGGGTGTGATGGCCTGCGTGAGGAGTGGAGAGCTGACACTTTTTTAGGATAGCTGACACTTATAGATGGAGGATGACATGTGATCAATATAGGGGTCGAAATCTCTTTTTGAGCTATGGCCAAGTTTAGTTTAAAAATCTTGGCTTTTCTTTTTGGTTTTACTGACCCGAGAAATCCATCATGAAAATATATAAATAAAAGTGTCTCGGCTTCATCTTTTCATATGGTGCGTAGTTTGTGTGCATTGCATTATGGTTATTAGAGAGAGGAATGGTGAGACTTGTTTATGCTTCCATTAATAAGTTGCGCCGGGACTGTTTTTGAAAAAAAAAAATGCCTATGAACTACGGTGCTTCTGCTAAGAAATGTAACTAGTATTCATTAGGTGAAACAATAGGTACCTGTGGTGACCTTAGGTGTTTTGGGGTGCCACATCGTCAACGGAAAGTGGCATGATCCTTTGTGTCTCCCTTATTGAGGTTTTTACATGATTCCAATCTTTGGAAAGTCCATGCAGCAGTTTGTTAATTTTCATGGGTCTAGAGATTGGTTGACCTTGATACTCAAGACCATTCATGATTTTTGTAAAACGACTAAACATGTCAGTGATAGATTCTCCTGGTTTCATCTTGAAGGTTTTGTATTGACCGAGCAGAATATTGATTATGTTTTCTTTCACTCAATCGGTTCCTTCATAGGTGATGTGCAACCTATCCTAGACTTCTTTAGCCGTTTCACAATAAAACATTCTGTTATATTCAGTAGGAAATAATACACAATATAATGAATAAATTGCTTTTGCATCGAGAGCTTATCTCTTGGTTATCTCTTCTTGAGTAATTTCGCTAGTCTCAACAACTTATTTTCCTCTTTCTCAGACTATTGTAACTTTAGGAATGATTACTTTGTCTACCACATCCCATTCCAAATGATCTTTTGATCTTAGGAATGCCTTTATCTTGTTTTTCCATATACTATATTCATTTCCATCAAAATAAGGCAGTCTAGTGTTGCTTTGCCCTTCAACCAAACCTAGAGCCAACATACTAGCCATGGATCGTTAACTCTGAAGTAAAGACACTTCAATTTAAATGAGTACATAGGCTCTGATACCAATTGAAAGTGTTAGTATGTGCACATAGAGGAGGGTGAATAGATGCGAAAACAAATTTTGCAAAATATAATGTAGAACTTTTATTTTTAACCTTGGTCTGGTTAACAGTAGACTTTGAAGAGGAAATTGGACTCTAACAATTAAATAGAGTTATGAACAAAGTTAAAAAAGTTCAGGGAAGAGAATAAGAACACAAGGTTGATAGTGGTTCGGCTTAATCTAAGCTTACGTCTACTTTCCCGCACTGACAGCCCATTGGCTGGATTCCACTATGAATCAAAAGAGTCGTTACAGTATCACTTCCTTGATTCCACCGTGTAGAGACTCTACTACACTTCCTCAATGCCTCACAAATGTATAAACTCTCTTTTGAGTACAAATTTACGCTCAACAATTGAATTAGCAAAGAATAATGAGCTTCAGACTTTGGAATTTTTTTATCGCACACATACTCGAATAACTAGAGCGTTTTCCTTATATAATCCTCCATGTCATCATAACCATTGACACCTTTCAAAGGAGTTCTTCCAATCTACCCGTTGGACAGAATTAATTAGGGAGATCTCGAGTTATATAAGGAATATGACGATAGTCCATCAATCCTGCTCACCCATATAATCAGCATCTAGGTTTTCATAAGTAGAACCTCCCAAGTATACTTCGCAAATCAACGGATCTAAATTATTCGAATTAATTTCAAAACGAATAAAAGATTCTAAGATGCTATCTCTGGCCGTGAGATCTTCTTTAGCCGCTCGAATCAAATCCTTAAAGAAATACTCAATTATGGATAAGTCTTCTTTGACGGTCTAGAAACTGTCAATAAGGGTGGACTTTAAATCTTGAGTCTGGTAGTCTGGCGGTCTTCAGACTTTGATGAAAGAGTATGCAAGTCTTCAGACTAGACTGATGGAAACGTTTTGTCAGCTCCAAAACAAATAAGGAAGTTTTCTTCAACAGTAGCAACTTCTATTTAAAATTGACTTGCAGATTAAAAATTCGAATCATAAGTCATGAATTGGTGGGTTTGAGAGAGCTTGGGCTAAGCCTACTAACACTTAGTGAGCCATTAGCCTCTGCACGCGCCCGTGTGCAAAGGGTGCCCAAAAGGGGGATCACGACATGGAATAAAGGAAAACTGCATGAATCCGAAAGATTTTATAGGAAACTGCAACAGACTACGTTGTTAATGCACTGCCAAATAATATCTAAAAGAGCTGCTCCAAGCTTGATACTGGGTGAAGGAACCCAGAAACTATTTTCTTCTACACATATGAAAAAAAAAATTATCACTTTAAATACCTAAAGTGAAGAAATTCTTTCCAGCTGGTGGATTGGGAAAACAATAAAATCTATGAACGGAGCAACATATTACCAACGATTATGGTGCTAGTCATCATGTCAATAGCAGACCCTATTATCAAGCCAATGTAAGATAAACGGCAACATCTCAAGAAGTGTGAAAGTTCAGTCACATGGCGGGAGAGAGCTGGACACATTCTCATCCACAAAAATGAATACATGATTCTGCACATACAAAAGTTATATTAAGATGTGATTGTGTCAAAATGCCTTAACGCTGACAATCATCTAATGCATGCGCGCTGGTGTGTGTGTGTTGGGGGAGGGGAGGGGAGGGCAAAAACCACTAGGAGAATCATCTATAAGTTATTTTGGAAAAGGAAGTTAAATATTTTAAGTACAGGCAGATAATATACACTTTTACGTGACCTCAAAAATAAATATACCAACCATCATTTGCAAGCAAAGCGAGGAGCTTCTGAGCTAATCTGCTGTCCTGTTAAACTTACGCTGTTAATCTAGAATCTGACAAGATATTGCATTAAATAATTTTATGATTATGGATCACATACCAACTTTTGATGAACAGTTTAAGTTTCATGCTGCAACTAAAAAAGCAAAAAATAAATAATGTAATGCTTTTACGAGCAAGATATCATCCGATGCATTACTCAAGAAAGCAAAATATGTTTTACATAGTATGAATAAAGAATTATCTCTGATTTAGCCATTTGAATGTTCCTTCTCAAATAGACACCAAGCTTTCAGCCTCCTCAAAGAACCCCAATCTTCTAATTGTAATTCTAAGGCTACGTTTGGTCGTCCAGATTTCTAATCAGAATAGGACTGGATAGGATAGGATATGAAATCCTATGATTTTTCTATATCATATTTACTGTTTGGTAAATCGCAGTATTAAAGTAGGATATATTCACATCATATATATATAAACAGCATATCATTGTAAATGAACCTAAAAGTTCATTAATGGAGATTGTGAAAATATTTCATGATACTATTTCTTAATTTATTTTTATTTTTATTTTTATTTATTTTTCCTCTTTTTTAAAATTATTTTCTTTATCATTTCTTTTTTTCCCTTTCATCATTCTTTAATAAAATTTATCAAATAGTAAACTGTACTAACATACCTAAATTACAAAAATACCTAAAAATATATAATAACTATAAATTTATAAATGTTTATTATAAGATAGAATTAAAGTTGAATATATAAATTAAAATAATATTAAATTTAAAAAGTTGTTTGTAATTTGTAATTTCTTAATTTATAATTCAAATATTGTTTATATTGAAATATAATTTAATTTTGGTAATTTAATAAGTTTGTTATTCAATAAAAATAACTTTTATAATATGGACATTAGAAATCCTATTCACTTTTATCCCATATTTCTCATGGGATAATTTTATCCAGCTTATATCCCCCTTATATCCGACTTTATCCTATCCTAAGCAAGTACCAAACATAGGATAAGTCATATCCTATTCTGAATTTTATCCTGATTGCCAAACGTTGCCTAATAGTTCAATAGGTTCAAGAAAAAGATGATTCTTATATTCCCAATCCTTCTTCGCTTTGAATTTGAGCTGCAATCAATGTATATGACTAGAGAATAAGACTATCACCAAATTAACTTCGGACAAAAACAAAAGAGAATTGAAACCTCAAGTTTTGAAGAATTAGGGACTAAATTCACTAAACTAAAAACTCAACCTCTAGAGAATGGAATTGCAAATGTCACGTGACTGAATCATTTAAGTTCCAACACCTATTGAAGATGATGCAGTTATTGATGCGCCATGTGAGCCTTTTCATAATAACACAAGAAGAGCCCCTAAAATGAACCTCCTTACAATTATTATATAAAAAGTAACGGACCACCCTCACCATCAAACCAACCCGGCTATGAAAAACTCTCAAGTGTTCAGACCGTGGCCTCTTCATGCACTCATGCAACTCTATAGACTAAAAAGGCCATGTTAGCAGAGGGACTTTGCTAGTTCTTCATCCAACCGACCTAACTCTAGGCAACATCATTAAATTTTGGGACTTGTATCGTTGAAAACTTGTTCCCTCCTGTGTCTTTTTGGGTACTGTTTCATTATTGTAATGATAATCTACAAGACATTCTCTCAAACTGAAGGCAATTGCAGGTAATTCTCGGCAGCAACAAAATTGCTGCAATTGTAGTATCCAATAGATACTATGTGATGGTAAAAAATTCATTCAAACTTAGCTCCATTGTTCATAATACATGTTGAAGCTAATATGATGTCTTCAATTGGAAGGACTTGCAAGAAGTCAACTATACGAAACAGAATGAATCAAAACAGGATTGTGAATAACCTTATCAAAAAGCATTTTATGCAAGAACTACCCCTACTCACATTGTTATAGAACAAGAAAATGACACCGTCCTTGCCATATGTTGACACCTAAATTTCGCTATTTCACTTAAGACTTAATAGCATTAAAAGTTAGGAATTAGTCCCTAAAAAAGTTAATTAATTAAATAAAAATTATTATTATTATTTTAAAAAACCGAGAGAGACCGGGTCGAGCTGGATCCAACCTTAGCCCGGCCCGCCTCTTTTTTTTTTTTTTTTTTCTCTATCCCGCGTGCGGCCCACCCTTCCTTTTTCTTCCCCCACGCTCAGCTTGGCCTTTTTGTTTCTCCCCTCCCTCGCTCTGGGCCCGGCCTAACCTTCTCCCTTCAGCCCAGCCCACGCCCAACTGTCTTCCGCATCCTCGTGCGACCTGCAAAACGGAACAGAAAAGAGGAGCCGCGATAGGAGGAGCAGGGGGATCGGGGTGGCAGGCAAGTGGCGTGACTCGCAAGTCGGGGCAGTCCGGCCGGCAAGTTGGCAGCTGTAGAGGCCATGCGTGCCGGCCGGTTGCTCTAAAATAGGGGACGAACAGAAACAAAAGAAAGGGGGGACAACAACACAAGGGAGGAGAGGCAGGGAGGATTGAACAAAAGCACTGTGAGAGCTGGAGCAAGAGAAGTATTCGAGAGAGAGAGCTTGAGTGACAGAGGTTCTTGAGAGAGGGAAGAGAGCCAAGGAGTGGCTCAATCGTGCACGGGATCCCACTCTGCGACGCCCTTCTTCTGGAACAGTGAGAACCGAGAAGGGGGGAGCTCTTCGGTGAGAATCCAAGACAGAGAACAAACTGAGAGAGCTGGAGCTTGAGGGAGTGATCCACCATCGTCAGTGGCCTATCCATTAGCCACCATCCGTCGCAGCATCCCACCGAACCAAACATGGTAGGTTGTCTTTGCTCATGTATGCTCCATTTTTGTAGGGTGTCGGACCGGAACTTGCGGTTGACCAGTTCACGCGAGCTTCGGTCCCGTGGAGCCTCCATTGATGTTTCTGTGCATGCTACTATGCTCATGTAGAAGCCTAAGCTCGAGTGGAGTTTTGATTGAGGCAAAACCTTCTCGTTTCATTAGTGCATACCATCTGTTCGACAAAATGCCTTAAAAAAACTGAAGAATAGCCTGTGTTTTAACGCAAGACCGACTTATTTTTGCCCCCGTGATTGTTGAATCCTTGTTGCTTTACCTGTATTTATTGTATTTTCGAGTGGTTTATGCAAAATATTTGCATGTATTCGAATCGACGAAGTCACACCGGAGAATGAGTTAGTGGTAATCGGAATATGTGGCCAGTGGTAACCAACGTCGGTCGAGGGGGATGACCAGTGGACAGTGTTGGTTTGGCAGTCAAAGCTGGTTAATCCGGCCGGCGTTGTGCATGGTGCAAGATGAGGAAGCTTCGGGCAGAGAAAGGACATCGTGAAGAAGACCAGGGAAGAAGATGACCTAAGAAAAGAAAGTTTAAAAGAAAAACAAGAAATAAAGAAATAAAAATGGGTTAGTGAAAAGAAATGAAAAAAAAAAAGAAGGTAGAAAAGACGTGGGAGGGAGACGTTCGGTGAAGGAGGCGTGGATGAGAAGATAGTGCAGGGGAAAAGACAAAAATAATTAAAAATTTTAATTAAAAAATTATTAATATTATTAAAAAGGAAGAAAAGATTTTTTAAAAATTTAATACCCTAAAAATCCCAAACTAGTATATTTGTGACAAATTTACCCCAAACTATTTTTTTGATCATGAAAAATCCAAAACTGGTACAACTGTGACAAATTTACCTTGATTGACCATAAAAAACCATAAATTGATACGTTTATGACAAATTTATCCAAAAATAATTTATTTAATTGCAAAAAATCTCAAACTGGTAAATTTGTGACAAATACACTCTCCCTAAATTTGATTAATACAAAAAAATCAAAAAAATTGTAAATTGTAACAAACGGAGTGTAAAATCCCAAATTGATATATTAGTCAATTGTGTTTTTTTTTTTTTTTTTTGGTAAGAAGTAAGAATAATATAACTTTTGAATCAAAGAGCTACACAAAAGCACAGCAAACACCCGACTCCAAACAAGCACTCAATTAGACACAGGCGTCAGACTAAGTGAACGTGAGGCGGAGGGGCTGCACAGCAAAAAAAAGACAAATGTAGCAAACGGCCAAACACGACAGCCAAAAGAAAAGAATGGGCAAAAGCCAAGAGCTAGGGAACCACAGCCTGCGAAGACGAGGAGCAGGGGGGAGGGGAATAACCCGGCAACAACCGAAAAAATAGAACAGCCTTGCGAAGGGAGAGCATGACGCATCTTCAACAACAACAGCATCTCGCAGCATAAGGGAGATAGGCCATGATGGAGACCCTCTCTAGAGACATCAGGAAAAGGGGTGTACCCAAAAGCATTCGAGGCAGCAAAGGCAACCGAACGAGGGGCATAGCGTTAGCGTATAGGGCCGAAACCAACAACATAATTATTCAAAGATTGCAGGATGGATTCCCCACCACATTTGGAGCCTTCGGTTACACAGAATATCCGGAATTCTTGAGAATGTGGAGGCTCTATCTTTGACAGCTTTTCGAAGATGTTCTTTGAGAGCGGGCAGGAATAGGCTCTGATTCCGAAATATTATATTATTTCGCTCCTTCCATATGAGGTAGCACAGGGCAGCAAATGCAAAGTGAGCAAAGGATTGGTGGAAGCTTGAGTCCGAGAAATGGCTGACCACCCACTGAAGATTGTCCTTCCAATGACCATTTCTCTAACTCAAATTACATTTAGAAGCCCAGAACGAAGCCAACCTACCTGTAATTGAGCAACTAAAGTATAAATGATCGATTGAGTTTGTCCTACTTAAGCAGAAGGCACAAGAAACATCTGGGATCCTCTCATACGACAGAAGAAAAACCTTGGTTGGCAATCTATTCCAGGTGATCAGCCATAGATGGGTCTGATAACGTGGGGGAAGAGAGGGGCTCCAAATAAATCGAGACCAGTTAACCAAGGAGCCCCTATGTCGAAGCACACTCCATGCAGAAGTAGTAGAGAATTGACCTGAAGAGTGGCCAAGCCACACCAGACGATCATCATGGCTATTTAGGCTGGGGAGTGGATCATCCCAAGCACGGATAACAGCAGCAACAATAGACGGGATAGACAGGGCATCAATACCTATAGCAACAAAAGCATTCCATGGGATACGAGAGCAATATATGTCATGATCCAAGAATAACTTGTTGAATGGACCACGGGGGTGCTAGGCATCGAACTAGAATGAAGCCAATAGCCCATTACCAATGTTCCAGGCAAAATAAATCTGAACAATTCACGCAGGCCAAAGAGTTTCTTCCAAGACCAAGAATAAAAGGTCGGCCTAGGCATGATCCATAAATTCTTGTGTTTTAAGAAGACTGAATGGATCCATTTGGTCCAGAGAGATTCCTTATCAGAAAAAAGCACCCATATATGTTTAATCATGGCAGCAATATTACTTACTCAAAGTGAACGAATACCTAATCCTCCTTCCGCTTTAGGAAGACAGACTTCTTCCCAAGAAACTCTAGCACCACCAGATCCAAGGTTTGGGCCACGCCAGAGAAATTGGCGAAAAATCTGCTCAATTCGATTAATAACTGAGGAGGGGAGGATAAAAACTGAAGACTAGTAAGCTTGAATGGAATGGAGAATAGATCTAATAAGTTGGAGTCTACCAGCAGTTGAAAGGAAGCGGTTGGTCCATGACTGGACTCTCTTCATTATAGCATCGACCAGAGATACACAATCTTCCTTGCCTAATCTTGAGGAAATTATAGGGACGCCAATGTACCAAAAAGGCAAGGATCCAAGGTTGAAACCCGATGCATTAACCATGGCACTCTTCAAAGATTCAGGCCCCCCAGAGATAAAAATTTCACTCTTGTTAGATTGACGATGAGACTAGACTAGGCAGCAAAAGTGTTAACTCCATCCATTAAAAGACTTAGAGACGACATATTTGCTTCCGAGAAGAGTAGCACATCGTCAGCGAAGAATAAGTGGAACATCTTGGTGGGTTTACAACGCCATAAGAACTGAAATCCAGGCTTGCAGGTGCGGGCATTAATAATGCCAATGAAGACTTCCATTACAAGAGTAAAAATATATGGGGAGACAGGGTCCCCCTGGCAGATACCTCTCCCATTAGGGAAGAAACCATGCAAATCGCCGTTTAAAGCTATAGAGAACTTGGGGGTTCTGATGCACGTCATAATTCGATCAATAAATGTAGGAGGGAAGCCAAACGCTTGGAGAGACAACTCAATAAAGTTCCAATCAACTGAGTCATAAGCTTTGGAGAAATCAACCTTAATAATGTTTTTTGGAAGGTACGGCTCATGGTGGAAATTAGCAAATAACTCTTGAGTAAGCATGATATTATCACTTATCCTCCTCCCTTTAACAAATGCGTTCTGGGGGAGGCTAATGATAGATGGGAGGACAAAAGCTAACTTGTTGGCCAATAGCTTTGTGATGCACTTGTATATGGTGTTACAACAAGAAAGAGGACGAAAATCATTTACCGTGGAGGCATTGGGGGTCTTTGGGACTAAGGTCAGAATAGTTGAATTGATCTCACAAAGCAATTGACCCATAGAGAAGAACTCCCAAATTGCCAACAGAACGAAAGGGCCTACAATATCCCACGACCGCTTGAAGAAATCAACATTAAAGCCATCCAGGCCAGGGGCTTTTCCGCTGGCCAAAGAAAACAAAGTAGATCAGATTTCTTCATCAGCGAATGGCTGAGAGATGGCTTGGATTTGATTATCATCGAGAGTAGAAGCCAGGTTCGCACGGATCTCATGAACAGACGGAACGGTGGAGGGGCCAGAGGCTGATAGCAGATTTTGAAAGTGATCAACAAAGAGTTGCTACACTTCAGATGCATCAGTAATTACATTACTACCATCAGAAATCGTAAGAATTCTATTCCAGAGATGGCCATGCTTAACCAAATAGTGGAAGAACCTGGTGTTTAAATCACCTTCTTTAAGCTATCTTACCCTAGACTTTTGTCTGTAGAAGGATTCTTTATTGAGGCGAAGGTCAGAGAAGACACGGAGGTGGTCCTTTTTAGCATCAGCTAGAGCTTGATTATGAGGGTCAAGCTGGATAGCGTTCTGAGCTTCCAACAAAAGGCGTCTAGCTTTAGAAGTTCTAGCCGAAATATCAGAGTAAGCCTCCCTGTTTAATAATTTGAGTTTGCGTTTGAGGGATCGAAGCTTACTACAAAGAACAAACATAGGCGTACCAAAGACACATAGCTCCCAGACTTGCCGAACCAACTCAAAAAAGTTGGGGTGGGACATCTAGAAATTGAAAAACTTGAAGGGTTTACGCGAGCTAGGAACAGGGAGAATCCTGACCACCATGGGGAGTGATCGGACACCTGTGGGCGAGGAAGTTGGCTTCCGAATAGGAGAAGGCCAAGTTCCAAGCTGCATTAGTAAGAACTCTATCTATCTTCCTTTGCCTTCGATTAGGGCCAGAAGAAGTAGACCAAGTAAACCTATTACCCACAAAACGGAGATCATCCAGACCAGCTTGGATGAGACAATCTTCGAAATCCTCAAAGGCTGGAATCCAGTAATTGGATCTATCCGCTCTGTCAGAAGCATAACGAATGGCATTGAAGTCACTAGCAACAATCCAAGGGATATCCAGACAAATGGAACTAGTCGAGATCAGATCATTCCAGAGCGGTCTTCTTAGAACAAAAGAATGCTTCGTATAGACCACCGAAAGATTAAAGGCAACACCAGAAATAAAAAAACTCCAAACGGTCATGAATGGCTTAATCAGTACAAGCTGAGGTGCAAAAAGAAGTGGCTAGGGGATTCCAACCCACCCAAATACGACCCCTGATGGAATGCGAATAATTCGTAGACCAAGACCACCCAGGAAGAAGGGAGGCCGAAACAGGGGAATGGACAGTAGGGGAGATTTTAGTCTCCAGAATACCAATACAGCAGAGGCGGTTGGTCCTCACAAAATTCCTAATCTCAACTTGTTTGAGGGCATGTCCAAGACCCTTAATATTCCAAACACCAAAAAACATAGGAGGGAGATACTAGAATTACCTTCTCCTGCCATCTCGTTTCCTCGCCAAGGGTGGCACAGGCTTCGGGCTAGCAGGAATACTCGCCTCAGCAGATTCAGAGCAGAGAATTCCTTTTTGATGAACAGGGGCCTCCTGAATGATCTTTGGAGGGGGAGTTTTATCCCGTTCCTCCAATATGGACGAGGGGACCTTACACGGGGAAACAGATTCACTGTCATCAGAGCTGATATCTTCAAATTCTTCATCTGAAGGTTCAGACTTATTCGAAACAAGGGAAACCTGCCTTTGCAGCATAGCAGCAGGTCCTAGTTCAATAGAGGTGCCAGGGAGCAGATCAAAGGAAGGATGATGATCCTCATGCCTGGTTAACTCTGGTTGTATATCAGAGGCCACTGGAGTCTGTGGCAACGGATCTCCAATCTGATTTCCACCAGAACGGGGGGACTTGGGGGTGATTCGGAATTGGATCATTCATCAGGCCATCATTTGCAGGCATAGGGGTGTGCTTATTGCGTTTACCACGCACTTCACGCCATTCATTTGGACGAGGGGCAGGGGCCTTCGGGACTGAGGGACCAGCTTTAGAAGGACCTGAAGAATTGGGAGTAGGACATCTATGGCCAAACGAAAAGCAGGTAGGACAAAGTGTCGGGATCCACTCATATTGGACCGTCACTGATCTAAGCTCACCCTTCATCATAAACTCTATAACTTCAGGGAAGGAGTTAGATATATCGATCTCTATACAGACTCGAGCAAAAGCCACCATTGCCATCTGTTCTGTTCGGTTATCAACGAATAGGGGCTTACCAATACCAGTTGCCGGAAAACTGATCCCAGTAGTAGACCATAGTGCCACAGGGACGTTCCTTAGTCGAATCCAGATGGGGACAATATTATGAGTTGATTTCTTGAGCGCCAACATAGGGTGCCATTGTTGCAGGATCAAGGGGATTTTAGCTACTGTGATGGGGCCTCCATCCAAGACTTTCCTCCTGAATTCACTATCCGAAATGTGGAAGAAGTAAAAACCAAGGTTAGCAGCAATGACTTCAACTAAGTGATGGCCCCAAGTGTTCTTGAGGGCGTCCTTTGTGAGCTGGAAGGGCAAGCGCTTGCCAATGTAATATCCAACCAGACATTCCTCCCATTTCGGGTGAGTAGATTCCAGGATCTCCTCTGGCATTTGCATAATTTTAGAGTTTTCAATCGTGGCCAGAGGAACAAAGGATAATCCATACCCTTTGGTTGCCGAACGAGTTACAGCAACCCAGGAGCGAGCAGGGGCGTGAGTTTCCTTCGCAGGGGGTACCTACATATTCCCAGAGGACTTCTCCAACGCCTTAATCGGGCCATTCAGACGCCCTTTAGCCTCTCGATCGTGCAGAGCAGGGATCGAATGAGATGTAGTGTCTCGGCTGAAAGAGATTCTTTTATCCTTACGATTTATAAGACCAGAAGAGACATTATCATGCCCAACAGCATTAAACCGAGCAGGTATACCCAGCAGAGGTCGAGCCCTTCTAGCCCTACTTCGTCCCTTGCTTCGCGATCGCCCATAATGGGCTCGAGATCCTCTCACAGCCGAGGAATACCGCATGATAGGGTTACGAGCAGGTGTGGGGGAGTGAGGGTGCTCTAGCGGAGTAACAATATGGGCTTTACCCCGGTTATCATTAGCTAAACCAGAGAACGACGCCATTCGGGACAGGCAAACCTAGAACTTCGAACCCTAAGAACTCATATTCGAAATCCCAGATGAGGAAGACATACTAGAAAAAATCGTTCAGTAGAAAGATAGATCGGTTGTAGAGGAAGGTTGTCTCCGAAAATGGGCGCAATTGGCCGGCCAGAACGGCCGGAAATGGAAGTCGCGTAGGCGAGTGAACAGTAATCGCGCGAACTAGTCGAGAGCTTCATCATGAACAATAGAGCGGCCTTTCAAGCAATTGATTCCTCAATGTTTAATTGGATCATTATACTAGTTAATTGTTACGTGTCATTTAACTTAATAATTTGACAATAAAATTTAACGAAAACTAACAGAGGGTAAATTTGTCACAAGTGTACCAATTTGGGGTAAATTTGTCAAAGGTATATCAGTTTAGGATTTTTGGTGGTAAAAAAAAAGTTTGGGGTAAATTTGTCACAAGTGTACCACTTTGGGGGTTTTTCAGGGTATTAACCCTTTTTTAAAATAGGTTTTGCCTTTTATAGGATAAGTTCGAGTCATTGGATCGGTCTAGTAGGTCGGATCGGGTTTATCCACTTCGAACCCGTTTTCCAAAGTATAATAATATTAAATATTAAAAGTTAAAAATTTTCGAAAAATTCAAAAAATTTCAAAAAATAAAAAATTTGGAAAAATATTAAAAACTCAAAAAATTCCGAAAATTCAAAAACTTAGAAAACATTAAAAAATTCGACCTCTTTTAAAAAAACACTAAAAATTAAAAAATTGCAAAAATCTAGTTTTTTTTGGAAAATTCTAAAATTCCTTTTTTGAAGAAAAATAGAAAAATAAAAATTCTAAAAATAAATTAAATTTCCTCGAAAATGTTGAAATTAATCTTTGGAGTAATTTTCTCCTAAAAATAGGAAACCTTTCAATTTGGAATTATGTTTAAGTTTGATTAAAGCCTTTAAGGTTTTATTTGGGTTTCAATTGTCCTTAGGGACAATTGAACGACTTTGAGTCGAGCGAAGCATGGAGGGCAAAGCGGTCGCTTCTCGGTTATGCAAGAACCAATGAGCTTCCAAGTACTTTCTCCCCCAAAACAAAGATGTGAACATAAAAACCTGATAAAAAAAATCGAGCCTGAAAAGAGGGACTTGCGATCGTAGATTTAGAGCTTCTCGAGGGATAGTTTTGAGCAGAGCAAAAAGCAAGTTGTGATGAAAGATGAGATGAGAAGGCTGAGCGATTGCTTCTTGATCGTGAGTAGAGAGTTGAGCGAAATTGGTCACCAGCAAAGAGCGCGATTTGGGAAGAGAGGTGTTGCGGGAGTGCACCTAGTCCAGAGGATGAGGCTGTCGAGTGGAGAGATAGAGGCTGTCGAGTGGAGAGATAGAGGCCGTCATTGAGAGGGAGTGACGGTCGTTGGAGGAAGCGCTAATTGGGAAATTTTAATTTGTCGGGAAAGAGTGCAAAGAGAGAGGAGAGCATTGGAGGAAGAGAAAGATAGAAGAGATAAAGAGGGGAGAAAAGATAAAGAGAAGAGAGACTGCTCCTCCGCCCACACGTTGGGTTTGAATTGAGATGACTTGGGTCCCGTGTGGACAGCTGTCAACTGCTAAATGGTTTAAAACATGGATGGCGTAATCCTTTTAAGGTACCTAATATTTTGATTTTCTCTCATGTGGGTTTTCACTACTCACTAGTTGAGAAGTTTGGATATGATGTGGCCAAAAAGTCTAATCCAATGTAATGGACAAGGCCTCCCGTATACTTGCATGTATTCCTTTGCTATCTTAGCTATTAAATTAAATAATATTTATGCATTTTAAAAACACTAATTTTATAATAGCTATTACGCCGGCTTATACTATACTAGACACAAATCATAATATTCATGTATACATACAATTAACAGCACGAATAAATTTAATTGTTGAAATTCAACCATGAAATATGTGTTCACTTAACATAAATTTGGATATACTACACTTGCAAATCTAAATAATTGATTCATTGATGCAGATGCACTAAACCACCTAACTTCGTTTGGGCACACTCAATTGCGAGGTAAGGAAGGCAATGGGACCAACTTGCTAGCACATTTTAGGATTTCAAAATATAACAGTATGGACTAATCGCGCAGTGATGTGAAAATAGATAACTGAAATATGAGGAATAGAAAAAGTAAGGTAATGATTAATAGTAAGCAATGGCGAAAAAAGAAAGTTCCGGTCACGAATCAACTTAGGTTAGGTCGCAAGCAAGGTCACATCCACGCTAGCAACTAAAAAGGCACATCCCGATCACCTATTAAGCCCTGTCTCGGTCATGATTCAAGCTTTGTCTAGTTGTGGCCGAATTCATTCTTTCCCTTTCTCAATTTGCATTAGTGGTGCGTTTATTTCGTGAAAAACTTAATGATAAAAGAAAATGTTTTTCTTGAAAAGCATTTTCCATGAATACGGTTTATTTTCCTTTGTTTGGTGATATATTAGATTCCATTAGAAAATGATTTCAAACTTGATCTCTTCCAAAAAAATTTGAATTTTATTTATTATTTATTTACTTTTATTTTCCATTTCTTTTATTTCTCTTTTTGTCTTTTTCACTTTTCCTTCTTCTCGTCCTTCGATCCTCTTTCCTTGTGCCATCCCTTCTACTTCCTTTGGCAGTTCGTCCTCGGTTAGCTTATGTGGGGCAAACTTGAGCCTTCATCGGAGGCTGTGAGCTCGACGATCTAGTAAGGCTTGAAGCTCGTTGCCAAAGGCCACAAGCTCATTTGATTTAGTGAGGTTCGCGGCTCGTCGTCGACCTTGGGCAAGGTCGAGCATCGTCACCCAAGGCCGTGTCACCCGAGGCTGCAAGCTTGCCCAATTTGGCAAGGCTCTAGGCTTGTCGACCTTTAGCAGCAAGATTCAAGCCTCACCAGCTCATCGCCAGAGGCTGCAAGCTCGCCCAATCTAGTGAGGCTTGAGGCTCTCTATTGAAGGCCACGGTGTTGCTCGATTTGGTGAGGCTTGAGGCTAATCGGCCTTGGGCGAGCTCAAGCCTCGTAGTTAGAGGCCATGAGCTCACTCAATTTGCTAGAGCTCGCGCGGCCAGCCCCATGGCTGGCGACGGGTGGAGAAGAAGAAAAAGGAAGAAAAGAAAAAGAAAAAGAAAAAAAGAAAAAGAAAAACGTTTTCTATTGACTCATTTTCCTGAGAAAACCAAATGCCCAAAATTTAGAGAAATATTTTCCCTGAAGATGTATTTCGTAAAATAAACACACCCTAAACTTATCCCCATCTTCCTCAAATGCCGTGATTTGAACTTTGGCTTAAGGTGATCCAAAGGTGGCAAGCAATCATGCCAGAGAATGGTATGATTCCCATACCATTACTGTGAGATCCCAAATTTCACCGACCTTCATTAGTGTAATTAGATCATTAGGAACTTAGATTAATTAGATTGGGCCAGAAATTGAACCCGATGGATCACGAGAAATGTGTGGGCTTGAGAAATAAGTGGGCCACACAAATTGGACTTAAGAAATCTAATGAGAGATTATGGGCTTGGACTTGGCTTGAAGCGGGCCAAGGTTCGGAATTATTAGATTTGTAGATTTAGTTTAGTGGGCCAGGATTGTTATGGATTAAGCCTATTGGGCCAGAAATGAATATTTAGGCCCGAATGATTTTATTTTATAGATTATAGTTATGATAATTTGATTAATGTTTAGAATGCTAATATAAATTTCTAACTTTAGCATTTTTGTGATGAATTCTTTATAGATTGACATTGACTAGTCAATATGTTATATGTTATGACTTTGTATAATTGGGATTAAGTAGAAACAAAAGGCAATTAGATGAAAATATTAGAAACTAACGAACAAACTAATGATATCGATTAACTGTTAATTAGTGACGATTGATATATGGCGAAAATCTTCATGCATGAAAGCCACGACATCTTTCTCTCTCTCGTTTTTCTCATCAACACCCACGGTTTCTTTTCAAATCCATAGAACCGAAGATGGCAACTCCAAGGAAGCATAATCATTAGCCAAATCTAATCATTACACTAACCTAGGACTAGCTCATAGCTTATTTCCCCACATAAAAACCGAAAATCCTCTCTCTCTCTCTCTCTCTCTCTCCATATAAAACCGAGAAACCCTCATCTTCATCTTCTTCTTTCTTTTATCTTGGCTAAGCGGTAGAACCAGAAGCAAACCAAAAGCAAACCTGTGATTTCTTCTTCTTGCATGCGAGATTTTGGTGCTGATCTTGAAGCATCCTTGTGTTGTCTAACTGCTGAACAAGGTAAGGAAAGATCTAACTCTAAATTGAAATTTATCCATAGTTTCATCAAGGGAGCTTGAGGATCTAACCAAACAGTGATGGATATAGTTTGTAGTTGCTGTTTTGTGATTGATCTAAGCTTAGTGAGTGTTAGATTGAAGGTAGGAGCTATTGCATGTCACTCTTGAGTCTTGCATGTTTTGAAATCCTTGTGTGAGTATGCTGTTTTGTTGAGCGAAGTGATGAAATGGATGCCGAGTGTGTTGTTTTGGTAGAAATCGTGATAAGTGGCTTATGGATGCAACGACACTTTGAGCCGAGCTGTGGAATTGATCATTTGTTAGAGAAAGATATGCTGAAGTTGCTTTGAGTTGCTGTAAGCATTGGAGTATTTTAGAAGAGATTTTTGGATAGATAAGTTGTTTCGTTGAGTTAGAAGTGAGAAAATTTGTGTATCTATTCTGTTCTAAGTGAAAACAGTTACGGAGTCTTCTGTTTGTGTTTAATTTTCTTTATGTATGTTAATAGAAATAAGAAAAAAACCATTCTACATGATAGAAAATCTATAAGATCAAGTTATACACGTAGCTATAACCATATGACTATAAAAACATAGAGACAAAAGTGTACTTAGTAAAACCAGTAAACTGTTCTTGTGAGAAACGGTTTGACCTTTATTGATTATACGAATTTTATGTATTTACCTAGTTAGATTTGGACTTCGAATCCTTAATGAAAATTGTAGAAAACATCTTGAGGAATGACGTGTCAAAATTTTAGATTAAATAAATAATATTTGGCTAGTGAAACAATTTTCTTTGTAGATACAAAATCTGGACGTCGGTACAGGGTACTAGTAAAGATTATGGCAATTTTTACTCTTAGTACAGTGAGAATAAGAATTAAGTTTCTTCACGGGAATTGTTAGTATATGTATTAAATATAACATACTAAAATTTGGTAATATTTCGACAAGAATTAATATATCTTTTGTGTCCGAAACCGAAACTGTACATTTAGTTAGTAAACTGTCTGGACCCGAGAACATATATTAGAGGTTGTGTATTTTATATTAGGCTTTTGTGATGCACGTAGAGTCTAATAAACCTCATAATGGATGTTAGTCATATAAGAGTAATTCTCATATATCATTTGAGATATAAGTGCATATAGAATCATGTGTGTGCAATGAGTGCGGTGCATAGTGCTTGAATATGGGATAAATATCTATTTGCCATGGAATGGGACATGACGTAATGGGTTTTATCTTATAATTTGGACATGCACGTGTGCTAGGTTCATGATATATTCTCTTAGTATCCTAAATTGTTTGACGATTCACTTGTAACTTGGATGACTATGGATTGTTTAAGTTAGAGTTTTATCATTCTTTACTGGGCAATGTTGTTTGCTCATACCTTACATTTTCAGATTGATAGCATGGATGTACCGCTAGCAGCTCGATACGGGGTGGTAGTGCGTCTTGATGTTTCTCTTCATGACGTGTATGATCCCGACATTGACATGATTTTCTCCAAGTATGAGGCGACTTTATGGCTGGATGACGGTAGAGTTGAGTTATTACCGATGACGTTCGTTGCATGGTTTATCAACCATGAAGGGGAGATGTTCGGACCTTTACCCTTCGGAGCAAGAGGACCTGGAGTGGGGATGGACAACGCCTAGATGCCTTGGATCGTGTAGAGGCTGACTAACTTTTATTTTTTTGTTAGATGCGGGCTAGTGTGGGAACTCGTGGAGTAGATACCCTCACCCCTTTATTCCTGGCTTGTGTTACGCCTTACTTTTGTTATGTACATGTTGTATATATATAGGCGATGAACATGGAAAGAGTCCAGGTTGATAAATTTTGTAAGCCCTCATGATGATAAGAAGAAATGAAGTTTCTTGTAATCTTGTTTATGTGCATGAATGATTTGGCCAATATTTTGAATTTGAAGGTATAGTGATTTCAGGATAACCTCATAATATAAACTTGAGATTTTAAATAATCCATGTTATACATGCTAACCTTCAATGGTAAACGCTATGGGTTATCAAAAGGAGATTACAAGTTAGGTAAGCTGTTAATAATAATTATAATTCCGCTTGTGCTTAGTACGTGACACTCTGGGACGTCACAATTACGGTTGGAAGGAGGGATGGGCTGGCTATCAAAAGGGCTTTCAGACCTGACCTTCAAAAATTATAATGGGCTGAGCCTTGGCATGCATACTAGGAGGATCTTATTGAAAAACCACATTCATTCGTACCACAAGGTCTAGAATTACCAATTTTGAGTTAGACTGCATATTGATCTAGTTAACAAAATGCCCTTTTTTTTTTTATCTAAAAAAATTTCATAATTCCTAAATCTAGAAGAATCCTAAAAAATTGAAATAGAAAAAAGAATGAGAACGTGAGAACCTTCATATTCAATATTTTTGTTTATTAGTTAGAGTAGTAGTCATAACCTTTATAAATAGCCATAACATTTATACAGATTAATGAGTAATTTGACATTCTAATCTTACAATTATGAAAAATAATGAACAACTTCAAAATTTCCTTATAAACTGAGTTCTTTTTGTTTTGTTTATGGTATGATATGAGGGGTTTTCTATAAAAAAAGAATTCTGTGAAAATCAGAGGGATAATACATTAAATGTCAAGACTTATTTTCAGTCAGTGATCAACATTAACTAGATATAAGAGTCTAAGTTAGCCTAAGTCTAATATGTCAATAGGGAGAACATTATTAAAAATAATTCTCACATACACATACACGTGTGTGTACGGCTATTTTAAATTTTATTGAGTGTTTTTTTTTTTGTTTAATTTAGAATTTTATGGTATTATGAAATTTAAAGTCAATAAAGATAAAAGTTTCCAACTGATTCTGGATTGGGGTCTTCGAAATGATTTTCTAATCAGATTTTTGCAACTTTAATCTGCACTCGGCTTGGATACTTCATGTTCCAATGGTGGTTTCCACCCTCTCTTTGATTCTAGTCTTCAAATACCGTTGGACCCTTCTGTTTAAGCCAAGCGTTCAAGCTGAAAATTTGGTGATTTGGGGCCTGAGCCGCTCGACCAAGCAAAGACTCAATTTAAATCAACGAAACAGCATTGGACTACCATGTAAGAAAAACCAAGCGAAACTTGGCATGCAATTTTATCTCCTTTTGCACAATCTAGACGTCACCAAATATACACTTCCTATTGAGAAAAATTGACTAACTGGCATTTCAAGGTCACGTGTCATAATTGGGTTTTGCTATTGTGTCATTAGAAAACACCATACTTTGTTAATTATGATATAAAATTTAGGGAAAATACCACCAAAAGTCTCAAATTTTGCCCAAAGTGAGATTTACCCTATTTTTTTTTTTTTTTTTATGACATGAAAAATCCCAAACTTTACCAACTGTGACATATTTACCCAATAAAAATTTCCATGACACAAAAAACTCTGAACTTGTATTCATGTGACACATTTACCCTAAATCATAGGGCATTTTCGTATTTTACTTTTTATATTTTTATATTTTTCTTCTTATTCTCTCTTCCCTTTGCTGGCCATGGTGGAGGGAAGCCGGACTTAGGCGAGGGTCACCCTTGCTTGGGCTAGCTAGGGCGGCCCTTGGCTGGGTCAGGCAAGGGCCTCTCTTTTTAGATTTGATGAGGGCAACCCTTGCTCGACTAAAATGAGGGCTGCCCTCGCCTGATGCTGGCGAGGGTCGCCCTTGCCTGAGTCCGGCTTCCCTTTGCCATGGCCGGCAGAGGGAAGAGAGATGAAGAAAAAGGAAAATGAAGAAGAAGAAGGAAAAACAGAAAAAAAAAAAAAAAAAAAAAAGAGAGAGAGAGAGAGAGAAGAAGATGAAAATGCCTATGGTGAGGTAAATGTGTTACGCTTAGTAAAGTTTGGAATTTTTTATGTTACAAAAAAAAAGTTTGGGGTAAATTTGTTATTTTGGGCAAAGTTTGAGGTTTTTGGTGGTTTTTATTTTATAACTAAAACTAATGTATATTAAGTTTGTGGCAATTCGTGTCACTTTCAGTTTTACCATGTAATGATTTGTAAATGTATTAAATTGTGTAAAAAATTACCAAATTTTTCACACGTCATTATTTCTATGTAATTCTACTAGTTCTCACAGGTGTGCAAGGTTGTTTTTGGGTACTTTGAAACTGAGTGGATTGATGAATTTCGTGGTAAACGCAAAAAGCGATACTCGAGTAATGAAAATGAGAAATGCTAACCTCTTATTCATACGATAGACATGTTTGTTGCGTCATAGGATAGATTATACACATCTTAGCATACACTTTTAGAGTCATTTAAAAATAATAATATAACTAAAGCGAGCTAAAAAAATTGTAAATATTGGACAGTTTAATCATAACCTAGCCCCTATTACGAGGTAAACAATCAGAAAGTGAAAATTGTCGAATCAAGAGAACCAAGGGAAAAAAAAGAAAGAAAGAGAAATTCCAATCATAAATGCAATCATGAGGAAGGGAAAGTAAAGATAATAAAGAAAGAACAGTAATACACGGACAAAAAAATCACATAAGTTTTATGGTCATCAACCTCTATATGCGAGTCCAAGAATGAGCTTTTATATTGCAATTCCATAAATCAAAACGATTTTTGACTAAATATATAATATGGTATATAAAATTTTAATTTGTTCAATATAATCTTTGAACTTTGATATAATGTGTAATGTCATCCTTGAATTTTTAATTTTTTAATGTGATCTTTAGTTTGTTGGTTCATATTCAATTTAGTCCCTAAATTATATAAAACTATTCAATGTTGTATAGAGATTAAATTGAACATGTGCAAAAAAATTAGGGTTCACATATAATAAATAAAAGTTCAGAAATGACATTGCATATTGGATTAAATTTCGGGAATTAAATAGAAAAAATTAAATGTTCAGAAATCACAGTACATATTAAGTCAAAGTTCAGAGATCATTTGCATAATTTTCCCAAATTTTTATATTAAAGTCAATCAAGGGCATTAGCAAAAGGGTGGAAATATAGTCCACAAACGTTTATTTCCTGTTTTCATTGAGGAGGAGATTTCGTACGTATGTTCTTCTTTATATTTATACCTTTTCTTTTTTATTTTAGATTTTAGTATTAGAGTTGATAAGCTATCTTTAAGACTATTTTTTTAAAAATATCTTTATCAAATTGGAAAATAAAATCTTGCCGTCGTTCTTTTTGTCAATTTTGAATCTAAAATTAAAAGTTTGATTTCACATTTGGCCAGGCAACAAGAATTCTTCAACGATAATTTATCCATGTAAACAAATTACCTTTTCAAATAAACTTGAAAATGATGATTTTTATTGGGCAATCTCAATGCTCGATTCTTAAATAATGAATATGTGCAACATGTTATATTCATCATTTATTTTAACTAAATACGAAAAATATACGTACTATCTAATTATAAATCAATTTACATATTTCATATGAAAAAATTAAGTTGTCTCCTTACGAGTTTGAATTTCAATGTATAATGCTTGATAACTCACTTATTGGCTAGATAAAAAAAGATATTTAATTAATTATTTTGTCAATCTGACTTACAAACTAATGTATTTTAGTTTCAATTTTTTTTTTTAAAATGCGATATTACCTTTAATGACCCTCGTTATCGATGAACATCTCATTTGATATACCCTTAATACAAGTGCCAAACAAGATCACTAAAAACTTTCTGATTTCCATGAAGAATGTAAATGTCTCAGCAATTTTGCATGTATGGCTTGGACATTGCAAGCATGTATAGGTAGGTCCACTTGTCTTAAGTTCCTGCGATATTGTCCTTTAATTTTAGACGCAATTTTAAAAACCATGTCAAGAAAATGTGAAATACTACTATTGCTAGTACTGCTACAACTGCTAATAACAAACAACAACAACAACAATAATAAACTCGTTTGGGATAAAAATTTTCTATTTATAATAAAGACTTAATTTCTCTAAGTTCTGAAAATGAATTAATTGTACAATTCAGTTTTTGATATTCACTATTTTTGAAGAGTTCCAAATATTTCGTGATAAATAAAAGTCAAAGAGATAATCTTGTAAAATTTAAAGAAAGTAAAAAATGAATGAATTGTATCCTTCAAGATTACATAAATGGGCCAATTGTAAACAATTGTATTTGATATTTCAATCTTTTCAAAAATTTCAAGTAATTTGTGATGACATTTGACAAAGTTTTATCGTAACCAAGTGCATCAATGAATTTTTTTAATATTATGGTTATGATAGTGCACGGAGAATTTCCTATTTATGGTATAAGTAAAAAACAAATTATAAAATGAGAAATTTTTTATTTACAATATGTAAATTTCCAACATTTGATTACATGATATCAATATTTTAATTTTGGACCAATTTTCATGTCTAGAATTGTTAGTCAATTCCTCATGAACTTCTCTTTCTCGGATATCAATATATTTGTTTTTTCAACTACTACAAACATGCAAACTAGATCGTTTTCCACAACAAATTTATGCCATGTCGCTTGTTAACACCCAAATTTTTGTCAACGTATTAAGTATCTATTTATTATATAAAAATATTAAAAATTTATAAAAAGGATGAAAGATAAAAAGACAAAAAAACTTAAAAAATGAATAAAATGGACCAAATGAAAGGGAAATGAAAATGAAGGAAAGTGATATATAAAAAAATGTTGAAAAAAAAAAAATTGAGATTCTTGGCCCATCTTTTATTTTTCCTTTACCCTATCTCTATATTTCCTTTTTCAGCCCGTCTCTTTTGTAGATTCTTGGCCCATCCTAGAACTAAGGAAGAATAGAGTCCCAAGCCCCATTCCCCCTTCTCCCACGGATGCTCACGCCTGTGAGCATGTGGGCGACGACGAGTTTGAAGGGCGGTCGGTAAGCTGGAATGGTGGCGGCGACAAGTGTTCTTTGTTCGGTTTGCAGAACGCATGCTTCGGTGAAGGAGGGAGGCGTAAGGTTGAAGATGACCTGGGCAGAAAAAGACAAAACAAGGAAAAAGCAAAAAGAGAGAGAGAGAGAGAGAGAGAGAGAGAGAGAGAGGAGAAAAATCGAAATTTTTTAAAAAATAGAAAAAAGGGAAAATGGGCTTCGGGCTGGCTTACATGGTGGGCTGGGAAGAGTCGGCAAGAATCTAAGTGGGCTAGGAACTGATAGTAATGTCAGTTATATACATACATACACAAAACAATGCGGGTCGGATCCGGGTAGTTGGGTCGGCTCAATGGATTGGATCGGGTAAAATCGGTCCGAAACCGTTTTCCACGAATATAATAATAAAAAAATATTTTTAAAAAAGTCACAGAAATTATTTAGAAAATTCAGCAAATTACAAAAATTAAAAATCCAGAAAATCCATAGAAAATTAATAAAATATTCTTAATTCGTAAAAAAATATAAAAATAATAAAACCATTAAAAAGTCCAGAAAATTCAGAAATATAAAAATATTCCGAAAATTTATAAAATAAAAATTAAAAAATGGAAAATAATAAAATATTCTAAAAACTTAGAAACTCATTAAAATTTATAAAATTCAGAGAAAAATCATAAAAATTTGGAAATTCAGAAAATCATTAAAAATATTAGATATTAAAAAATTATAAAAATATTCAGAAAATTATAGAAAATATTTTTTTTTTTTAATTGGAAAAAAAAAAAAACAAAACCCAAAATCTGACAAGCCTTTAGGGCTTTAAAATAGGTTTCATTAATTTGGATTGTTTTCTTTTTTTCTTTTTAGAGACCATTTTAGAATGCTTGTGTTTTTTTCTTTGTGAATATACTTGGTTGCGCTTTTTAATATCTTGGATGCTATTTCATTTGTTTTAGAATGGTTAGGATGAAAACTAGATTTATTTGATAGGTTGCTATGGCTTGACTTAGCACGTGGTCAAGTTTGTACCGAAAGGGCATCAGTTTTAAAATTAATATAATCAAGTCCCATAGACCAAAATCTCTAGTTGTGTAAATAATAAGATATTTTTTGTATCTTACTTGGTTTTTAACCGACCAAAAAGGCTAGTGACGGCTCCGTAATTAAAATTCATGTAGGATTAATTAATTAAATTTGAAAGCCCGACGTTGCATGAGGTATGGACTTGGAAGAGCCCAAATCAATGTAAGACAGCTAGGCCGAAGTTGACAACATCCCTAAACCTAATTTCTTCCTCCCTAGTTCGAAGGGATTAGGTCGCGACACTACTCAAGATGAATTGGATGCTAGTATTGTCCAAAAAGAAAGAAAGAAAAAAAAAGAACAAAGAAAAACATCCACGCATCAGTCGCAATGCCTAGAGAATTAATAAAAACCAAATCCATGATCACCGCATGGACGTAGGACTTTTTACTAATGAGGCTATAGAAAAATATGTGTTATTTCAAAATTTCAATATGGAGGAAATTGCATCCACAGGTACGCCATAACTAGTATTTGCAAAGATCATATTGATATTATTGTCACGGGCTTTGCCATCCTTGAAGCGTTCCAGCTTGTAGTTTTGAGCGAAAACAGAGATCTGTGTAGTTTTTGTCGTCTGAGTCCGACAGTGCTGATCTTGTGGAAGCTCTGATAAGTGGGGTTGCCATCACTTCAATTAGGACTAGGAGGAGCGCCTTCTTAGCATGGACTGCTTAAGCTTCTCTAAAACCACTTTGCCAATATACACCAATATAATGTTATATCAATTATAAAACTGCAGACACTATATGTGCACTACGATGAGACCTTTGGCATGATTATGCAACACTTGGATCTATATTAGAAATGTAAACTCCTTAGGTTGAAATCTTCCCGTATAGCCCCCAAACTTTTGGTTTTGTGTTAATCAACCCCTCATACTCTTGATTTTTCGGGTAAGTGTCACATGCTTTGGGAATTCATTTTTAATTGAGCCTTTCTACGTAGATTTTTCTCTATAACCATCAGACACTCTTGGAACCTGCCTCAATTGAGCCCAAATGATTTATCTAGATAGGATGGAGGTTATGTTAGATGGCAAGGATAAAATCATCATCTTAAATTGCGAAATCAATATAGAAACAGTCGACCAAATCAACGCCTTTGCAATCCATTAGCGTACTCTAATCTAATAATTATAGAAGTGATAATAATCGCAATAGATATTTCTAACTAGCGAGAAAGCTAGCTACACACATTTGACAACCCATTCAAGAAATAACTATCATAAATATAGTCGTCCAAGCTTGTCCACTAATATGACCAAAAAAAATAAAAAAATAAAATAAGAAGCCTATCCACCATGACAATCACACAAACTCTATTACTAATCGGGAAAATAGTGCCAAAAAAAAAATTCTAAGTTTATTGCACTCTTATCGATTCAGTCTTAAAATTTTTAATTTTGTTGATTAATTTTTAAACCTTTTTACGTTTTGTCAATTGAGTTCACCTGGTTAATTTTGACCGAAAATTGCGGACGTGGACATTACCATCTCACGTGGCACCGTGGAAGCCAATGTTGATTGCCGCCACCACTCCCAACGACGAGTTGCTTGCTGCATCGTCACGACAGTGACCAGAACAAAGTTAACCCACCACGCTCGAGTTCTTTCCTTGCTGTAGGTTGTCTGTCTGTCAAGTTGCAGTCCAACCCAGCGAATTCTTGGCTCCTCAGTGAACTTCTGGTGTGCCCCGTTACCCCGGTTACTAAGTCCAGCGAGTGTCACCATCTCCACAACATCGGCACTAGCGCAATCAGCATTCAAGATCTTTGACAATAGCAACGGTTCCATCGTTACTATTGTTTTGCTCCCGCACCGTGTGAAGTTACCCGTGGATTTTTCGCTGTTCCTTGAGACGACCAGCCGCTAAAATCCTCATCGTCGCGTTCCATTGACACGCTTCCATCCTCTGCCGCAAGCACGTCGGTCGCCATCGAGCATCCCCATGAACCGCTGGCGGTAATCAGATCGTGATTCCCGTGATTATGCTGTTTGTCTGGTTTCGGAAACGCTATCCAAGCAATATCCGAAATTAGTTAGATTTTCACATATTTTTGTTGCCTAATCTGTGATATCGCAACTTGTTTGAACGTTTGAGTGATATTATCATACTTATGAAATTCTTGGGGATAAGTACACTAATGGTGCCATAAGTTGTGTACGACGCTCACTCTGGTGCCAAAAGTTTCCGCCGGATCACTTAAGTGCCAAATCGGAGGAAAAACGATCATTTTGGTGCCACCGACCATAGATTCCGGCCAAAATGATTACGTGGCTTTTATATTTAAAAAAAAAAAATCGACAAGCCTTTAAAACGACGTCGTTTTCCATCTTCATTAAGAAAACGACGTCGTTTTGCTGTCCTACGTGGATAACCTCACAAAAACGACGCCTTTTTTTTAATTTTATTTGGAGAATGAAATTAGGGTTTTTTTGTCCACCATTGCTCATCCACCATCGCTTGGCCGCCGTCCCTCAGCCACCGTCACTTGGCCGCCATCCCTCGGCCACCGTCACTCAGCCACCATCCCTCGACCTCCATTGTAGTTGCTTGCCACAGCAAGACAAAAGAACAAAAAAAAAAACGAACAGAAAATCCCGAGAGAGAGGGAGGTGTCGACGATGAGGGCGGAGGAGAGGATGGCAGGGCCATGGCCACCGCCTTCATAGCAGCTGGCTTCGCTGACAACCTCCATGGCGTTCCAGATCTTCGCGGCTACCATTGGGCGAATCGCTCATGCTTTTGGAGATTCTTCAAGGTCGCGTTTCCTCTGCATATTTCTTGGGAAAAGGCTCTGCATATTTCTTGGGAAAAGGCGGTGGTGAGGCTAAGATTCAAGGATTTGAAAGGTTGATAAGGTGATTGAAAATGGGGGAAAACTCGCGAAGCCGAATACGTGGTTTCTTTTCTGGAAAATTACTGATTTTGATGGTTTTGTGCTGCTGGTGTTGTTGATTCGGTTCTGTTGGTGTTGCTGGATCTGTTTGGGGAAGAAGACGAATCCGCTCGGGGAAGAAGACGACACAAAACGGCGTCGTTTGGGGATTTAGGGTTTTGAATTTGGGGGAAAAGACACAAAACGGCGTCGTTTTGGTGTTAGGATACTAAAACGACGTCGTTTGAAGGCCTAAGTGGTCCAATGGAAGTACCGGCAAGCCACATCAGCATAAGAAATTAAATAAAAAAATACCACATCAGATTTCCGGCGGATCGAATCGGCGTTGGCACCAAAGTGAGCGTTTTTCAAATTTTTTGGCACTTAAATGATCCGACGGAAACTTTTGGCACCAAAGTGAGCGCCGTACACAACTTATGGCACCATTAGTGTACTTATCCCAAATTCTTGAGTAGGTTTTAAATTAGAATTTATTTCCTACTTTTGTGATGTGTTATAATCATCAATCATATTTGATGCTCGAGATACGATTTACAATTGTATGAGAAATCGGCCAATTCGATCTTATGCCTAAAATACGATTCGTCAATTTATATAAAAAATTAGATGGATATCCATGATATCTCACGTGACTTGATGTCATGTTTGATGTGGACTTTATTTTCTTCCTATCTTTGTTTGAATTGATTTTGTTTCAAAGAAATCCAAAAAAATTAGGTAAAATTAAAGTAGATTATTTTTTAGGCTAAATTGCAAGTTTATTTTGGTTATTTTATTTCAAAATTCATTAAAAAAAGAGAATAAACAGGTGCATGTCATATAGATTAACCGCAAGCAATGCTTGCATTACCACTATTATGTCACTACTATGTTTCACGTCGTGTGCCATCTTGTCACGTTATTCACCATAATGCCATGTCATTGTGCCACGTCATCTTGTTGCCATGTTATCATTTTTGACATGTCGTGTGTACTAGGAATTGCATATCATTTTAGAATTTTTGTCTAGGTTCATCTAACTAAATTGCATATCAATTTTGCCCATCATTTAAAGTTGCATGTTTAGGTCATTTAATTAGATTCCATGATATATTAGAAATTTTATGTTTAGGTTCATATACTTAGGAAATTGCGTGTCATGCTAGAATAATATATTTAATCTCTGTTAGAATTAGGTCATTGCATAAAGCATGATTTTTATTAAACAAAAGAAAATCTAAAAAAGATTTGAGTGAAGTTGCGTGTTAATTAGAAATCATATTTATGATAATTATGTGATATTCTAGCTAATACTATAGATGTTCTTGTTGCTTTGAGGTAAGCAAATATTCCCTTTCCTTGCAATTTATTTAACACTTTGATTATTGAGTATTAAATAATGATTGCGCATCCACTTACATTTTAGGGAGGAAATTAAAATCACTGCAAATCGCTTACAAACATTTTATCAAAAGAAAAGAAAAAAAGGTACCAAAAGGACTTTAGATGTATCTAGCGTAATCGAATCCTTATGCTCACACTCTCTTCTTTGGTTCATAGGAATAATTAATTCTCTCATTACTTGGATTTCCAATCGATCTAGGAAAAATAGATTACTGGCAACTTCTAATTGAAAATCATTTACATGCTAATGACTCATACTTTAAGTCGCAAATTGGTATGGGCTTGAGAGAGTCTAATTTAAGTTTAGGCTAAATAATCTATTAACCGAACCCCTATAAGGTTCCACTTGCTTCGGAGAGGTCATGACACTCTTGTTGTGACATCTTGAATTTCCAATATTGCTTTCAATTGAATAAATCGGACATTTCATCGACGCGTCTATAGTGTTATTTTTAGAACCAATCACTCGTGAGATAACTAGACTATATGGGAAATTTATTAAGAGATTTTAATGCAAATGACTTGAGAATTTGACCAGAATTTGACTGCTCGACCGTGCTAGTCTGCAAAGGTCATTACAACATTGTCAAAATCAATCAGAGATTAGAGATAAGTTGATTTGATTGAGATGTGTAATCAAAGTGTGGGTGATTTCACCTGATTGCAAAATTCTCGTCGATCGGCACTAGATCAATTTTCTGTCATTTTGGGTACTCTGTGCCTGTAATTAAAATCTTGAGATTTTCATGATTATCGAGAGTCGCTAATGTGTCAAGTGGGTTTATTGTGGCTCGAAGAAAATGAACCACGGGTCACTTGCATTAAAAATTTATGAAATCTACCTAGTAGCCTAGGTCTTGCTAAAAACGCGTCAAATTAAAATTAACCGCGGATTTGAATTAAATTTCAGAAATTGAAGATTATGTCATGTCACAATAAATTATAGGAGCATTGACTCGTCTTAGAAGATTTTTCCACAATCCGAGACTTTTTGGGAAAAAGTCGGCATAAGACCGTTTTTGTTCGAAAAGACGGGGATTGTTTTTTATCGCCAATTTGGGAAGCAAGTGGATTGTATGGGTGGGGGAAAATGCCAAATGGATCAGTGAGGTACTAATTGGATTTGTTGAGGCCAAATCGGATTGAATTAAGCACGAACGGGTGTCCAATTGAGAGAGATTATGTCAAATTCGTATGCCCCCCATTCCCTATGGTATTTGGACCATTTCAAGGTTGCAAGGGGGTGCATTGGTGGCTCATTGAGGGTCAAGGAAGAAAGCTTGGTGGACAAGTTCAAGGAGACAAGATTGTGGAAGATCAAGGCTTGTGGCCCCCTCTCTCTCTCTCTTCCTCTCTAAGCCAACCGACTAGCCTTACTTCCAATCCATCCATCCTTGTTGTTCGAACCCCTAGGAGCCAGAGGAAGTCGTTGGAAGTAGCTAGCAACTTCTCCTCCATCGTCGCACACTCGCCGGATCATTTCCCCCCCTTGTTTTCTCTTATGCCAGTTTCTACTTCAACTAACCTTTCACCAAAGATGTGAGTTGAAAATGGTCTTCCCGGATGAATTAGTCAACGATTTATCCATCATCGTGACCAGCACATCCAAACTGTTCCAAAGAGCCTGACCTCGCCCTGAACGGAGCTATCGGCCATCCTGTACGGCCGCAGCAAGCCACTAGTCATAGATCCATCGGTCCGCTTGTCGGTCCACCCGTTTCGCGTTTTTCTTCATTTTTCTCTCATTCCAACCCTTCCTTTGCCAATTCCAACCTCCAACAATACCCCTAGACCCTCGGGAGCCATCAGTTGCTAACCACCTACTTGCTAGAGCTTCGATCGGCCTGTTTCCTCACCGTTCAACCGTTGGTTCTCCTCTATCCAGCAAGTAGAAGCATAAGCATAAGCCGTACCAGCTTTGTTTCTCTCTTTTGCAACTCAAAATAGAGGCAAAGTACAATGGGTTTTCAGTAGCTTCAAGACCCATTTTGAGGTGGTTTCGGGCCTCGAAAGCTAGGCCCGCCTTGAGGAAAGTTGAGCTTCACGACGTTCCCATCATTTTGCACCGAAGCGCTTGTTAAATAAGTGAGTTTTGTTCACTAATCTCTACTTAGTAGACTAATGATGCTTAGGGGTTGTTTAGATTTAATTAAGTGTGATTAGGTGGATAGATTAGAGTATAATAATTAAATTAATGCCTTATTGATGCATGTTAGACAAATAGTTAGTGATATTAGCAAGTAGATTTGTGTTATTATTTATTGAACGAGTCTCGAAAATTTTTTGGGTCCGTTTCGGCTTCCAATTAGGCATTACGGGCCCAAATTGGATTTATTGTATTTATTTAATAATTTTAGTAATTATTTAATTAATTAATTATTTTTCAAAAATTAGGCTGGGATCGTTGACGATCGAAATTTTATGCCGATTATTGTGGTGTATTCCATTTATTTATTTCAGCATTGATTTGTGCTGAATTGGATTAATTATGATTTTAGGATTTTATTCCTAAATTAATTAATTTTGGTAATTAATGGGAAAATTACCAGGCGTCGGTTTATACCGCCAAAAATATGTTATGGGCTGTTGAAACTGGTGGGAAGTTCAAAGAGTGAAATTGTTATATTTTGGCTAAGGCCAACTATGTACCCACACATTATCATTTTTAACGGGTACTCTTAACTTGAGGAAAATAGGCCAAGATACTGTGTTAATTTATAAATGTATTTAAGGAGTGTAATGTTGTTGGCCGTGGGTGAATAATCATATGACATTGTGGGTTAGATCAAGAAAACTGCCGAAGTACAGTTATGTCCATTGGACCTTAGGTTACCACATAATCTAGGTTGTGCTCGTTGAACCGTAATTCAACACCACCATTGAACTTGGAATCAGTTGTGCACGCTGAGCCGTAATTTAGCATTATCACCGAATTTGGAATCGGTTGTGCCTGCTGAGCCGTAACTCAGCATTAACTGCCGAAGAATTAGTAAGCCATGCCTGTTGAGCTGTAATTCAGCATTATCGCCAAAGTTTTAGTAGGCCGTGCTCACTAAGCTGTAATTCAGCATTGAATTTGAGTATTTGAGATGACCGTGTAGACCGTGCTTGCTAAGCCATAATTCAGCATTACATTTGAGTATTTGAGATGACCGTGTAGGTGGTGCTCGCTGAGCCATAATTCAGCATTGAATTTGAGTAATTGAGATGAGCCGATCAAGAAAATGGTTGAGATGACACATAATTGACTAGCTCAATTGATTAATGATTTGATTTGATGTTATGAATTGATTGATTGTCGTGATATAAGACATTTGTAAATAATGTTGATTTGTAGGATGGAACTGAGGCCAAGGTAAGTCCTCTGACTCGTGTTGTGTTTAGGTAGCCTTTAGGGCATATTGATTTCCTAATCGAGTCTTAAGGGATAGAATTTGCTGAGACGTTGTTTCATTGGTTATTGTATAACCATTTTCAAGCCCCTAGTTGAAAGCAGTGGGGAACCCAAGGCTCGAAGTTCAGAAGGTGAAGCCTAGAGAATTGGCAAGCATGTTTGACTAGCCGGTCCTAGGAAATTCCCCTTTTGTTGAAAGCCAATTTCTTTTTGTAGACTTCTGTGTATAAACCTGTGTGTTTATAAAAAGGTATTTTGTGAAAAATTGGCCCTACTTTCCTATCCCATTGTTTTACTGTCTGGGGATCATTTATACGCTTCCACATGCGTATATTAAATGAATGGGTTAGCAATGCATCGTGGGACATCGCTATTAATCGACCAAGAAGGGATGAGCACGTGCTCGGAGGATCGAGGTGTGACATCCCCATTTAAGTGGTATCAGAGCAATGGTTAGGGATTGGAGTGATAAGGTGCGATGGACCATGGGATAGTAGTAGGAATGCCATTTAAATTCATGCTGGTGCATGTTTGTGATAGATGATTGGTAAAATTGTTTGCCATGTGTGGATCGCTCATCTTCTAATCCAGTGTGGATTTGGAAGACATGTTTCGATGTAAAGTCTGAACCATGAGCGAGCGAGAGCAGAGAACTCTGAGTAAGAGAACTATTAAGCCTACAGCTTGGGTTAGATCACCAACCAGGGTCGGTACTCGAGGAGGCAAAGCTAGGGCACCGGCACATGCCAGTGCTAATGGTGTAGCACCATTACCAGTTGATGCTGGGGTGGCAACCCTAGATGATTAGGGAACCATCAAGATTGACCAGGCCTTGGATGCCATGCGAGAGTTGATAGGGCAATAGGCCTGGGATCAAGCTACCGCATTTACTGCCGCTGTTGCAGATGCCACTCAAGCCGCCGCTAAAGCTATTGTTGTCGCTGTTGCTGAGGCTGCAACTATTGCCACACTTGCTGCAGCGCCTGCCGATGTTCGAGCTGAGAACATAGAGGTGCAAAGAGAAAGACCGATCTATAAGCTGGTGGAGTAGTTTTCAAAGCTAAGCCTGCCAAGATTTTCAGGTATCGGAGATCCTGAGGCCATTTGACTATGGATCTAGGATTTGAAAAAAGCCTTTGCACTTCTGATGTGCACTGAGGCAGAAAAAGGTAACCTTGGCAGTATATCAGTTGCAGGGCAATGCCAACACCTGGTGGAGAGTCGCTAGAGAGACAGTGTTTCCTGAAGGAGTGGTCCCACTGTGGGATGCATTCCTCAGAGCATTCAATGAGCAATACTTTTCAAGGAACGCAAGATAGCAGAAAATAGAAGAATTTCTACGACTCCGTCAAGGGTCGATGACTGTTGATCAATATGGAGTTAAGTTTGCGGAGCTATCTCAGTATGCTCCGAGACTGATTGAAGACCTTGAGGAGAAGGCTCGAAGGTTCAAGAATGGCCTTTGACAAGAGTTAAAGCAGCCACTGGTGCCATTCGACTTGATGTCGAGCACAGCTGCTGAAGAGAAACTTGAACGAGCAAGCCACCTCGTATGGATCGAGGTTTACTGCACATCGAGAAGGGATCCGCTATGAGAAGAGGCCCATGATTGGAGGAAGATTCCAAGTTCTGCCTAATAGGGAAGATGAAATTGGAAAGGTAGGGTCTAGCTAGAATGGTGTGTGTTGCCTGTGTGGAAGGCGACATGGATCCGCCCCATGCCATTCTAGACTAGGTACTTGTTTTGGGTGTGGCCAGCCGGGTCACATAGCCAGGAATTGTCTCAGAAGATATGGGAGATCGTATCAGTTATTGCCACCGCCACAGATGGGTCAGAACCGGGGAATTGCACCGTAGAATGCACAATATGGTAGATTGAATGGGCTACTAGCTCAGAGATGAATTGAGTTATGCACTGAGTAGGAAGGGCACTGTCCTCAGAATAATTTTATCAGAGTGGCATAGCAGAATTTTGGTTAAGTTTATAGAACCTCAGTTGTTGTAATGAAGTCATAGAAAGGAGAATCATTGGTTATAGTTGTACTTAAATATTCTGCCTATGTATAACTTTGATACCATATATAAAAAGGTTTGGCTCAATGAGCTTTTGTTGTAATGAATTGTGGTTGCAATGCAATATAGTTTAATCCGTCGACGGAGGAAAATTTCGAATTTATTAGAAGTCGAGGAGGAACCTTGATTTCCCTAATCTCGTTGCAAAAGGCAACTCATTTGTTAGACAAGGGGTTGTGAAGGTTACCTAGCAATTGTCGTGGATACGACAGTTGAAGAACTAAAGATTAAGGACATCAGTAGTCCAACAATTTCTAGATGTGTTTCCACAGGAATTGGCAGGCCTATCATAAGAGAAAGAGATAGAATTTGTGATCAAGTTAGCACCTAGGACAGAGCCACTCTTGAAGGCCTCTTACTAGATGTTGTTGTTTTTTTTAAAAGAACTAAATGTGCAAATGTAGGAATTGTTGAATAAGGGATTTATATGTCCTATGTCCTAGTGTGTCACTTTGGGGAGCACCAATTTTGTTCGTAAAGAAGAAAGATGGTTCGTTGCACTTGTGTATCAATTATCGCCAACTAAATCAAGTGATGATTAAGAACAACTATCCACTCCTGAGGATCAATGACTTGTTTAATTAGTTATAAGGAGCGTTGATATTTTCAAAGCTCGACTTGAGGACAGGATATCATTAGCTGAGGATTAGGGAGGACGATGTTCCTAAGTTAGCATTCATACTCGGTATGGTCACTATGAGTTCACAATGATGCCATTCGGGTTAACGAATGCTTCAACTGCTTTCATGGATTTGATGAACCGAATATTCAAGGAATATCTATATCAGTTTGTGATCGTGTTCATTGATGATATTCTAGTGTATCCGAGAAGTAATGAAGAGCATGAGAGTTCATTGGCTGTATGCTAAGTTTAGCAAATGTGAGTTTTGGTTGATTCGTGTTGCGTTTTTAGGTCACGTGATTTCAGGCGAAGAAATCTCCTTGGACCCGACCAAGATTGAAGCAGTTATCAGTTGGCCGAGATCGACGTCAGTGATAGAAATCAGATTTTTCTGGGTTTGGCAAGTTATTACAGACGGTTTGTGGAAGGGTTCTCATCTTTGGCATCGCCGTTGACAAAACTCTTGAAGAAAGAAGAGAAATTTGTGGGATAGACAAGTGCGAGAGTAGTTTCCAAGAGTCGAAGGAAAATCTGACTACCACGCTTGTGCTGACAATTTTATCTGGTCTTGGAGAATATGAGATCTATAGTGATGTGTCGTTTAGAGAACTGGGTTGTGTGTTGATGCAAAATGGTAAGGTTGTTGTATACACCTCCTGCCAATTGAGACCTCATGAACTGAACTACCCGATGCATGACTTGGAACTTGCTACAATCATTTTCATGTTGAAGATTTGGAGACATTACTTGTGTGGAGAAATATTCAAGATCTTCACAGACCATCAAAGTCTCAAGTATCTATTCTCTCAAAAGGAGTTGAATATGAGACAACGTTGTGAATTAGAAATTCTGAAGGACTAGGGTGTGATATTTTGTATCATCCTAGGAAGGCGAATTAAGTCACATATGTGCTAAGTTAGGAGTCTTCTGTTGCACATATGCTAGTTAAAGAATGGACCTTACTTGAGAAAATTCGAGATTTGGCTTTCAAATTTGAGATGTGCTACCTTCTAAATCTTATAGCCGTTCTCAGAATTGAGCCGGAAACTCATATTAGAATCAAGACATAGCTTTATAAGCCGAGAGGACTCTCGTAACCTCTTGAGACCCCAGAGTGGAAATGAGTGCATATCTTGATGGACTTTGTGATGAACTTACTAAAAAGTCAGATGGGTAATGATTCCATTTGGGTAGTGGTAGACAGATTGATGAAGTCGGCTCACTTTATCGCCGTATGGAAGGATCTTGAATTGAATAGGCATACGGAAGTGTATGTGTGTCAGATAGTTTGTCTACATGGAGTGTCAGTGATTGAGTTATATCAGATCCAGACCCGAGGTTATCAGTTTCAGCAGAATAGTCAGATGTGCCTTTTGACGTATTGCATAGTAGAGTGTGCAAGGTGCCAGGATGTTAAGATGAAGTTAAGAAAATAAATATCACAGGCCCTAAGTCAGTTCAGCAATTAGTGATTGCAGTTGCCGTGATTAGGAATAGATTAAAGACTGCTTAGAGTTGCCAAAATTTTTGTATCGTTGAGCATCAAAGAACCTTAAAGTTCCAAATTGGTGATTACTTCTTTCTGAAGGTGTCACCAATGAGGGATACCTTGCGCCTTGGCAAGGAGGGAAAAATTGAAACCGAGGTATGTAGGTCCATTTAAGATTCTAGAGAAAGAATCAGGATTCTAACGTATCGTCTTGCATTGTCATCGAGGTAGGCACAAGTGCATGATGTCTTTCACGTGTCAAGGTTGAGGACGTACGAACCCGACTCGATCCACGTGCTAAATCTTGAAGAATTGACATGGACAACAGAGTGTCGTATGTGGAAAGCCCGGTTTAGATTGTGGTTCAGAACATATTTTGTGTACCAAGATGGTCCCCTTGGTCAAAGTGGTATGACAACACCATAGGACTGAAGGAGCAACCGAGGAAAGTGAGGGACTAGATGAGATGACGATACCCCCACCTTTTTGTTTAAGGATTGGTAAATGTTTAAATTTTGAGGACGAAATTTTTATAAGAGGGGAAGAGGTGTGACATCCTGAATTTCTAGTACTATGCTTTCAATTGAATAAATCGAGCCTTTCATCAACGCGTCTATAGTGCTATTTTCAACACCGATCACTCGTGAGATAACTAGACTATTTGGGGGAAGTCATTAAGAGATTTTAATGAAAAGGACTTGAGAATTCGACTAGAAGTCGACCGTTCGACCGTGCTAGTCTGCAAAAGGGTCATTACAGCATCATCAAAATTGATCAAAGATCGGGATAGGTCGATTCGGCGAGATGTGTTATCAAAGTGTGGGTAATTCCACCTGATTGCAAAATTTTCGTCAATCGACACTAGACCGATTTTCTATCATTTTAAGTACCATATGTTCGTAATTGAAACCTTGAGATTTTCACGATCACCGAGAGTCGCCAATGTGTTGAATGGGTTCATTGTGGCTCGAAGAAAATCGACCACGGATCATTTGCAATAAATCTTTTTGAAACTTACCAAGTAGCCTAGGTCACGCTAAAAACGTATCGGATTGAAATTAACCAAAAATTTGAATTCGATTTTAAAAATTGAAGATTCTATCATGCCATAATAAATTCTAGGAGTATTGACTCAATTTCAGAAGATTTTTCTGCAACTCGAGACTTTTTGGGAAAAAGTTGGCATAAGACCGTTTTTGTTTAGAAAAAGATAGGGATTATTTTTTATCGCAAATTTGGGAAGCAAGTGGATTGTATGGGTGGGGAAAAATGCCAAATGGATCGGTGAGGTACTAATTGGATTTGTTGAGGTTTAACCGAATTGAATTAATCACGAATGGGTGTCCAATTGAGAGAGATTATGTCAAATTTGTATGCCCCCCATTACCTATGGTCTTTGGACCATTTCAAAGGAGACAAGCTTGTGGAAGATCAAAGCTTGTGGCCCCCTCCATCTCTCTCTCTTCCTCTCCAAGCCAATCGACCAACCTTCCTTTCCCTCCATCCTTGTTGTTCGAACCCCTAGGAGCCAAAAGAAGTCGTCGGAAGCAGCAAGCGACTTCCCCTCCATCGTCGCACACTCATCGGACCATTTTCCCCCTATGTTTTCTCTTCTATTGGTTTTTGCTTCAGCTGACCTTTTGCTAAAGATTTGAGTTAAAAGTGGTTTTCTCGGATGAATTAGCCAACGATCTACCCATCACCGTGACCAGCACATCAAGCCCATTCCAAAGAGCTCGACCTTGCCCCGAACGGAGCTACTAGTCATCCTGCACGGCCGCCCCAAGCCGCCGGTCGCTGATCCATCAGTCCACTCGCTGGTTCGCCTATTTCGTGTTTTTCTTCATTTTTCTCTCATTCCAACCATTCCTTTGCCCATTCCAACCTCCAATAATACCCCCTAGACCATTGTGAGTCATTAGTTGCCGACCACCTACTTGTCGGAGCTCTGATCAGCCTGTTTTCTTGCCGTTCCGTCGTTGGTTCTGCTTTGTCCAGCAAGCAGAAGTAGAAGTCGAACCAGCTTTGTTTTTCTCTTTTGCAGCTCAAAATAGAGGCAAAGTGCAGTGGGTTTCCAATAGCTTCAAGCTATGCCCGCCATGAGGAAAGTCGACTCTCGCAATGTTCTCGTCATTTTGCACCGAACCGCTCGTTAAACAAGTGAGTTTTGTTCACTAATCCCTACTTAGTAGGCTAATGATGCTTAGGGATTGTTTATATTTAATTAAGTGTGATTAGGTGGATTGATTAGAGTAGAGTAATTAAATTAGTGCTTTATTGAGCATGTTAGACAAATGTTTAGTGATATTAGCAAGTAGACTTGTGTTATTATTTATTGAATGAGTCACAGAAATTTTCCAGGTTCATTTCAGCTTCCAATTAGGCATTACGAGCCTAAATTTGATTTATTGTATTTATTTAATAATTTTCGTAATTTTTAATTATTTATTTATTTATTTATTTTCCGAAAATTAGGCTTGGATAGTCGACAACCGAAATTGTGTGCTGATTATTGAGGTGTAGTCCATTTATTTATTTGAGTGTTGATTTGTGTTGAATTGAATTAATTATGATTTTAGGATTTTATTCTTAAATTAATTAATTTTGGTAATTAATGGAAAAATTATCGAGCGTTGATTTACAGCGCCAAAAATATGTTATGGCTGTTGAAACGGTGGGATGTTCAAAAAGTGAAGTTATATTTTGGCGAAGGTCGACCATGTACCCACACACGATTATTTTTAATGGGTACTCTTAACTCGAGGAAAATAGGCCAAGATATTGTGTTAATCGATAAATTTATTGGAGTGTAATGTTGTTGGTCGTGGGTGAATAATTGTATGGCATTATGGGTTAAATCAAGAAAACTACCCAAGTACGGTTATGTCCATTGGACCGTAGGTTACCACATAATTTAAGTTGTGCTCGCAAAGTTGTAATTCAGCACCACCACCGAACTTGGAATTGGTTGTGCACGCTGAGCTATAATTCAGCATTACCACAGAATTTGGAATCTCTTGTGTTTGCTGAGCCGTAATTTAGCATTAACTTTTGAAGAATTAGTAAGCCGTGCCTGCTGAGCTGTAATTCAGCATTACCGCCAAAGTTTTAGTAGGCCGTGCTCGCTGAGCAATAATTCAGCATTGAATTTGAGTATTTGAGATGACCATGTAGGCCGTACTCATTGAGCCATAATTCAGTATTATATTTGAGTATTTGAGATGACCGTGTAGGCTGTGCTCGCTGAGCTATAATTTAGCATTGAATTTGAGTAATTGAGATTAGCCGATCAAGAAAAGGGTTGAGATCACACGTAATCGACTAGGTCGATTGATCAATGATGTGATTTGATGTTATGAATTGAGTGATTGTTGTGATGAAGACATCTATAAATAATGTTGATTTACAGGATGGAACTGAGGCCAAGGAAAGTCCTCTGACTCGTGTTGTGCTTAGGCAGTCTTTAGAGCACATGGGTTTCCTAAATGGGTCTTAAGGGGTAGAACTTGCTGAGACGTTGTGTGACATCCCAGATTTTCAACCCTGTTTTATACTGAATTAATCGGGCATTTCATTAATGCGTCTATAGGGTTATTCTCAGAGCTGATCACTCTCGAGATAACTAGGTTGTTCAGGGAAGCAATTAAGGAATATTAAGGCAATAGACTTGAGAATTCGACTAGGAATCGGCTTCTCAACCGTGCTCATCTGTAGAAGCCATTACGACACAATATAAAAGCGATATGAGATCAAAGATAGGTCGGTTCGACTGAGATGTGTGGCTTATCGTGGGTGACTCCATTAAATTGGGAAATTCTTATCAAACGACACTAATTTGATTTTATTGTCATTTTGGTACCCTGTGTCCGTATTTGAATTCTCGAGATTTCCACAATAATCGAGAGTTGCCAATGTGTCGAGTGGGTTCATATCGACTCGAAAAAAATCGACCACAGGTCATTTGCCCTAAAATGTTTTGAAAACCACTCGGTAGCCTAGGTTATGCTAAAAATACGCCGAATGGAAATTAACCGTCAATTTGAGTCCAATTTCAGAAATTGAAGATTCTATCATGTCATAATAAATTCTAGGACCCACGACTCAGTCTCAAAAGATTTTTTTGGAACCTGAGACATTTTGGGAAAAATTTGTCGCAGGACCGTTTTGTACAGAAAAAGCCGTGGATCGCTTTTGATTGCAAATTTGGGATGCAAGATGGATCCTTAGGCAAGGAAAAATGCCGAGATGATCAATGGTGGATGGATGGAATTTATAAGGGCCAAATGAGATGGGATCAAGTGAGATTATGTGTCTAATTTGAGGAGAACCCATGCAAATTCGTGTGCCCCCTTTCCCCTAGCCATTTTAGACCATTTCACATGTCCATGGGTGAGCTTTAGTGGCTCAATGACAGCCAAGGAAGTATGCTTGGCCAAAGATGATTCTTGGGAAGCAAGTTGTGGAAAAACTTCGCCAAAAGACCCCACCAAGGCAAAACTTGCCCCACACTCTCCTCTCTCTCTCCCTCTTACTTAGCCACCGTCCATCTCACTCTCTTCTCTCCATTCTCGATGCCAACAACCAACAAGGGAAGCCGGAGCTGCCGTCGTACGCCATCGCTAGCCGCACCATCGCCGGTTGCCACTTCGCCTCCACTCGCGCCTGGCTGCGTGCGTCACTTGTCCCTCTCCGCCTAGCTATGCCATCAAGCAGCTCCTCCCACCGTTTCAGCCTTCAGCTGTTGCAAGGAGTTGAGGAAGCCTTGGAGCCGCCGGTTTGGATCGAAACCATCCCATTGTCCATCCCCGAGCATTGTCACCACTTCAACCTTGTTTTCCTTTTGTTTTGTAGCCATTTCCAGCAAGTATTTTAGTGGGTATCACACCGACTTCAAGGCTCGTTTTGAAGTGGTTCCAAGCCTCGAACCTTAGGCCCGCTTTTGAGAAAAAATCCCTCGTGGCGTTCCCAACGTTTCAATCCAAGCTGATTGTTAAATGGGTGAGTTTACTCACTGAACCCCGCTTAGTAGACTAATGATGCTTAGGGGTAGATTAGATTTAATTAAGAGCAATTAGGTGCATAGATTATATTAGAATAATTAAATTAGGGATTTACCTATGCATGTTAGGCAAATTGTTAGTGTAATTAGCGAGTAGATAGGCTCGAGTATTTATTGAATGAGTCTCGGTAATTTTCCAGGTTTGTCTCGGCTTCCAATTAGGCATTATAGACCTAAATTGGATTTATTGCATTTATTTAATAATTTCCATAATTATTTAATTAGTTAATTATTTTTCAAAAATTAGGCTGAGTTAATCAATGATCGAAATTTTATGTTGATTATTGTGGTGTAGTATATTTATTTATTTGAGTGCTAAATCGTGCTGAATTGATTTAATTCTGATTTTAGGATTTTATTTCTAAATTAATTAATTTTGGTAATTAATGGGAAAATCACCGGGCGTCGATTTACAACGTCAAAAATATGTAATGCGCTATTGAAACTAGTGGGATGTTTAAAAAAAGTGAAATTATTATATTTTGGCTAACGTCGACCGTGTACTCACACATAGCTATTTTATTGAGAATGATAAAAAGATGGAATTGGTTGTATGATTGGGATGGTATACCATATCAACCTATGGACGATATGTCAGCTTGATAGATAGCAGTTTACCTTGTTAGTTTTGATGGAATGTGTCGGTATACTAAATCAGCCTAAGGGCGATATGGTAGATTAGCAGAGAGTAGTATACCCAATCATCTCAAAAGTGAGCTATACTATCTATTTATCAGCTTAGCAATGAGCAGTCCTGATATGATTGGACTTATAAATAGTATGAGATGAGCTGACCAAGAAAGGGATTAAGATGACATGTAATCGACTAGGTCAATTGATATGATGTTATGAATTGATTGAGTGATGTGATATAAGGCATCTGTAAATAATGTTAATTTACAGGATAGAACTGAGGCCAAGGTAAGTCCTTTGACTCGTGTTGTGCTTAGGCAGCCTCTAGAGTGTATTGGCTTCTTATTCAGGTTTTAGGGGATAAAACTTGCTGAGACGTAGTCTCATCCCGGTTATGGGACATCATTTCGGGTCCCTAGATGACTACTCCTGAGTTTTTGGGATGGCCTAAGAAGATTACAGAGCAAACATCTTACTTTCTGTTTTATGGGTGCCTTAGGGGCTGGACCTATGAGCTGGTGAGGTATATAGTTAGGGTCAATGCGGGTCTCACCCACAAGGTGCCCCATCGATATAGATCATGGTATCGCTAGGCTCAAGATGGCTAGAGAGAGGGTCCCTTACCGAAGTCTAAGATACCTCTGTGTGTTTTAGAGGTCGCCTTTGGAAAAGGCAATGCATATTCCCCTTCGAGCCCGGTCATAGATGTAGTAGACCTGAATTTTGAAGATCTCAGAAGTCTAGTGCAGTCTACTGAAGGCTCCGGTTGGAGTGTGGAGACTGATGACGAGGAGGATGAGGACCCGTAGTTGGTGGAACCCCCATCCTTGCATGTAGACCTTATTTCTAAACTTGTCTAAGTTGAATTTTTCTTAATAGTCCGCCTTATATGTATGTGCACTGGTTGCAATGTATATAAGCGTGGTTGTTTATGAAAGTTTGGAATTTAGTCATACTTTCCTATCCTATTGTTTTATTGTCTGGGGATTGTTTATATACTTATGCATGTGTATTACAAAGAAAGGGTCGGTGATGCGTCCTAGGATGTCGTTATTAATCGACCAAGGTGAGGGATGGGTGCGTGCCCAATGATCGGGGTGTGACAATTCCCGTTAAGTGGTATCGGAGCAATGGTTAGGGATTGGAGTGATAAGGTGCGATGGACCATGGGATGGTGGTAGGAAAGACATTTAAATTCATGTCTAGTGCATGTCAATGCTAGCTGATTGGTAGTTTGTTTGTGTGGGTCACTCAAATTCTAATATGGTATTAGAATTAGAAAACATAATTCTATAAATATCCTGTAGCATGAGTGATTAGGAGCTGATGACTCCTAGTAAGAGGGTTGTAACCTTTGTTACTCAGGGTGGAACATCGACAAGGATCGGTGCTTGAGGCAGTTGTGGCAGAGCATTGGCTCAGACCGGCTCTAGTGTAAGAGTACTACTATAGGCCGGTATTAATGTAGCAACATCGAGCGATCCTAGGTTCAACGGGATCGGTCAGGCGCTAATGTTCTTGGGAACTCCTTGGGTTAGCAAGCTCAAGACTGAGCCACCGTTGTTGCCACTGTCACTACTGCTGTCAGTACCACAACCGCTGTTGTTGTCGCACCTGCTAAGGTCCAGCATAGAGATATGATTTGGAAGCGAGCCGTTGCGTCCAAGTCGAGGTTCAAATCCAGTAGAGATGGAAACCATTTTGGGAAGGAGCCTATGACCGGAAAAAGGTATTCTGTTCCACCCAACTGGAACGGTGGGATAGAGAAGTTAGCACAGACTGAGAATCTCATGTGTTGCAATTGCGATATGGATTGGACCCGTGCTGCTTTAAGACGGGTGCTTGTTCTGAGTGTAACCAACAGGGTCACCTGGTCAGAAATTGTCCCAAAAAGGTCGATGGAACAATCGGCGAGGATGCACCGCAGAATGCATAGTAGGATATTTGGATTAGACCTCAGTGCAAGTAAGAGTGCATGTTGTTACCCGACGGGAGATAGATGACTTACCAGTTGTGTGTTGAGTTCGTAGAATTTCAGTTTGTGGTGTTAAGGTTGTAGGAGAATCGCTAACTGGAGTTCTACTTGACTAGTGTGCGGATGTATAACTTTGATGTCAAATGTGGAAAGAATTGACTCCTGGAGCATCTTGTGGCAATGGATTATTGTTGTGACATGACCCAACTGTGAAAGTTAGTATGAGCACTTAGAGGGGGTGAATAGGTGCGAAAACAAATTTTCCAAAGTGAAGTGAATGATTTTATTTTTAAAACAACTCTGTTCAGCAATAGATTATGAAAAAGAAATTAGACTCTAATAATCAAATACAATTACGATCAAAGTAAAAGAGCTTAGCGAAGAGAATAAGAATACAATGTTTATAGTGGTTCGGTTTAATCAAAGCCTACGTCCACTCTTTCGCACTGACAACCCATCGGTTGGATTTCACTATGAATCAAAAGAGTTGTTACAATTTAGCTATTCCTTGATTCCACAGTGTAGAGACTCTGCTACACTTCATCAAGGTCTCACAAAGGTATAAACTCTCTTTTGAGTACAATAGTTCGCTCAACAATTGAATTGACTAAGAACAAGAAGCTTCAGACTTTGGAATTCTTCTATCGCGTTTACACTCGAATAACTGGAACGTCTTCCTTATATACTCATTCATGCCATCACACCCGTTGGCACTTACCAAAGGAGTTCTTCCAATCTACCTGTTTGACAGAATCAATTAGGGAGATTTCGAGCTATTTAAGGAATATGACGATAGCCCACCAATCCTGCTTGCCCATACAATCAGGATCTAGGTTTCCATAAGTAGAACCTTCCAAATATACTTTGCTAATCAATGGATCCAAAATCCTTGAATCAATCTCAATTTGAATAATGGATTCTGACATGCTATATCCAGCCAAGAGATCTTCTTCAGTCGATAGAATCAAATCCTTAACGAAATACTCAGTTCTGGATAAGCTTTCTTCGACAATCTAGAAATTGTCAATGAGGATAAACTTTGAGTCTTGAGTCTGGCAGTCCGGTGGTCTTCAGACTTTGATGAAAGAGTCTGCAAGTCTTCGATTAGACTCGATGGAAAAGTTTTGTCAACTTCAAAATACTGAAGGAAGTTTTCTTCAACAATCTCCCTCTTTTTGATGGTGACAAAACTTTCCTGCAGATTTGGATAACTTTGACCTGGAAAACAATACTCAAGCAAATATGGATATCTCACAAAAGATAATTGGCTTAATAAAGATAACATTAAAATCTGTATCACATGAAATAAGTTAGTTCTGTAAATGAGCAACTATCTTTGCCATGAAATACCAATAGTGCTTAAAATAAACAAATGATCAAACAATCCAAATCGAAATCCAGTCACAACCAAACAACCAAACATAAAAGTAAAGTAAAAAAAAAAAGTCAATAGTTTAAATCTCAAATCTCAAATTTGCACCACATCTCCCCCCCTTTTTGTCAACATTAAAAATGTAGAGACGAAAAGATAATGGAATTAGGATTGCTTTGGAACACGAACAAGCTGGAAATCTCCCATTGACTGGACAATCCCTTCCAGCTTTTTCAAATCCTCCTTTAGTTGGGCCACATCTTCTCCCTTGGCATTTGCTTGAACTTGAAGAGTAAGGGCATGAATTTGATCATGCAAAGAAATTGAAGAGGCTTGACCTACATTCTGCAAGTTCTGAACTTCGCATCTTAGAGCATAAATTTGGCATCGCATCTCCATAAGAATATTAAGCACTCTACGAAAGTTTGTTGAATTATCAGTCTGAGTACTGGCTTCTGCACGATCAGTAGGTGTATTGGCAGATGATGGCAAGTCAACACGATCACTTAGATTTGGAGATGAAACCTCATGGCCTTGCTCAGGGAATTGAGAGGCATAGATGGCTTCTGGATCTGCAGGTGAACGACTTACTCCTTCACTAGTAGCAGCAATTGAATTTGTACCTCTTTTCCCAAAGATCTCCCCATGTTTCATTGCCTTCAGGTGGTGAGAAGTACTCTTCATGCTCTGTTTCCTCTTGTTCACCTCTGTCCTCTTCTTCTTCTTTTGCAATTCTTTCTTCCTCTGTTTCTTTCTCCATTGATTCTCTCTCTCCAATCCTCTGTTCGATCTCCTCCTTGTCTTGTTCCTGTCTCACCTCTATCTCTAGAGCCAAACGACTTAAGTTTTTCAAAGCAAGAGCAGAAATTGTGATATCATCCTCATCCTCTTCATCCCGTGCTCTTCTTTTTTTGGATGGAACAACTATGGGCTCATTCCTTTTCCATTTTGTAGCCGAAGAGACTAGGTGAGTCTTGACAGGGGTTTTGTCCTTGAATCGCTCCAGAGCTTTGTTAAGTTCCTTCAAACGCATTTTAAAGACCATTTTCAGTCCCACCACCATTTAATCGCATGTTCGAACACAAAGAATCCTACGAGGCTGAATGTTCAAATGTCTGAATAACTTAGTGACAAGTATGAGTAAGGAAGTTGGTCCTTGTCTTTCACCATCGTTCTGTACATGTGGAACATAATAGTGTGTGGAAGAGAGAACTTTTTGCCAGCGTTAATGGCATATATCAGCTTTGCCTCCGAGTTTGAAACATCGGTCTTAGAAGTCGATTTAGGTCTGAAGTAGTTGATCACTATCTTGTGAAGCAAAATATTTGAGGCATTCATCCTTAAATATGAAATCTTTCCTTCCGCTGTTCTATCTCGAACAAGCTCTATCGTTGCATGTCCAATAGACACACTAATTGGTTGGAATTTCCCTCTTTCAACCCCAATCACATCAGCCAATGTATCCATGTCAACTACATAGTCCTGATCTCAAACATTGAAAGAGAATCTATTTGCATTTAAGAAACTTAGATTATAATAGAAGTAAGCAGTGAGTTTAGCATGAGCCTCTGTCGTTTTAGAACAAAACCATTCTAGTTGAAGAATATTGAATTTCTCTCGCAGCTTGACATTTAGAGAATCAAGAAAATCAAAGTCCACACTTTTAGGGTACAGTCGCTTGTGCAACTTAAAGTACAGTCGCTTGTGCAACTTAGAGTACAGTCGCTTGTGTTCCTCCAAACGAAACAAATCTGTCCTTTTGCTTCAGATTTTCGCCGCAACACCCATTCTAGGTTTAAAATGAGTGTACATCCTATCATCATCATTCCCATCAAGTTGACTTAGCCCTCCAACACGTGGATCGCTTGGGATATTTGTAAATGTTTCTTTTGCTGACCCCGCAGGAGCAATTCCCAATCGTTTCATTGTGCATAAAAAGTAGGTTTCATTTCGATACCATTTTCTTTCAAAAATTCATCAATATAGTTCAAGAGAGTACCACCATTCTTCAAAGCACTGTAAAGCTAAAAAATAAAAGCGGGCTTTTGAGTTCTTATGGGTTATGTATCTTCGATGATTTCTTTCTCTTCTCGATGTTCAATATTTTGAGGTCTAGATGGAGGAGATGGACGCTGCTGAGAATGTTGTGGGCTCTGCTGCTGTCTAGGAGATTCTTCTTCCTTGGTGAGGTCAAAATGCGTAGGACCTCACGCATTTGCTGTGGTCTCTTGTTTGCGATCCTCGAAGACTTTCTTTGAGAAGACATTCTTCATAGTTTTTGAGAAATTCCAAGCTTGTTTCGTAAGAAAGGTGAAAAACTTTTCGAGGATTAAACAAGAGAAGAAAAGAGAAGTTGAAGATCTGTGCTCTCTTAGGGTTTTTGTGAGTAAAACGAAGAAGAACCAAAAGTATATAAGGCAGTTGAAGTGAGGCATACGGAATGTCGTAAAAGGAAAGATGAAAATGCCTTTTAAAAAATAACCACCTTTTTGAAAAATTAGATAACCGTCATTTCAAAAATAACTTCTTTTTCGAAAAGGAAAGATTGCAATAATCACGTAAACCGGGGAAGATAACATCAATCAATTATAGATAGATGATCATACCTTTTCGAGATTTTATCTGAGAGATACATTTCTAAAATAGAAATAACTTACAATCATGAATATTGATCGTCTGAGTTTGAGTGTCTTTAGACTTTCAGCCATGAGTTTGAACTTCCTTAGACTTTAAGATATTGAGTCTGGAACGAATAATTTAAAATTGATTTTTCTCCAAAGGCTTTGTAAATATGTCCACCAGTTGATTTTTTGAATCAATAAACTGAATCGAAACTTCTCCATTTTGAACATGATCTCTAATGTTGAATCTCTATATGTTTTGCTCTTGAGTGAAAAATTGGATTATTGGTGAGATTGATTGCGCTGGTATTGTCACATTTGATCTCAGTGCATGAATCTTCAATTCCAAAGTCTCTTAGCTGTTGTTTTATCCACAGAATTTGTGAACAACAACTTCCAAAAGCTACATACTCTGCTTGTGCTATAGAAAGAGCTATGGTACTTTGCTTTCTTGAAAACCAATACACTGTCCTGTTACCAAGTAGTTGACAGGTGCTCGAAGTGCTCTTTCTATCAACTCTGCATCTGGCTAGGTCTACGTCTGAGTATGCAAGAAGAGTGAAGTCTCATTCTTTAGGATACTAGAGGCCTAAATTTGAAGTTGAGGTAATGTATTTGATAATACGTTTTGCAGCACTTAAATGAGATTCTTTGGGGTTTGATTAAAATCTGGCACAAATATAAACATTAAACAGAATGTCAGGTCTAGAAGTAGTAAGATAAAGAAGTGAACCAATGATACTCATGTATAGCTTCTGGTCAACTTTTTTTCTTCCTTCATCTTTGTCCAGCTTCAAGGAACTTGACATTGGTATATAAGCTTTTTTGCAATTCTCCAGTCAAAACTTTTTGACAAGTTCTTTAGCATATTTTTCTTGGTGAATAAAGGTTTCCTCCTTCAATTGTTTCACTTGAAGCCCGAGAAAGAAGGTTAGTTCACCCATCATGCTCATTTCAAATTTATCCTGCATAGATTTTGATAATTTCTTGCATAGATTTTCATTAGAAGATCCAAAAATAATATTATCAACATAAATTTGAACAAGTAAAAAACTTTTGCTTTCTCTTTTGATAATTAGTGTAGTATCTACTTTACCTTTGACAAAGCCATTTTGAATTAAAAACTTACTTAGTCTATCGTACCAAACTCGAGGTGCTTGCTTTAAACCATATAGAGCATTTTTTAGTCTGAATATAGAGTCTAGTTTCCTTGGGTCTTCAAAATCGAGTGGTTGTTCCACATAGACTTTCTCTTGGATAAATCCATTTAGGAAAGTACTTTTGTCGTCCATTTGGAATAACTTGAAATTCTTATAACAAGCAAAAGCAAGTAATAATCTAATTGATTCTAACCTTGCTACTGGTGCGTAAGTTTCATTATAGTCTATCCCTTTTTCTTGCGTATATCCTTTGGCCAAGAGTTGCTTTGTTTCTTACGACTTTTCCTTTCTCATTCATCTTATTCTTGAAAACCCATTTAGCTCCAATGATGGATTTACCTTTCAATTTAGGAGTCAATTCCCAGACATCATTGATATTGAATTGCTTGAGTTCTTTTTGCATAGCTTCAATCCAGCTTCATCAGTTAAAGCTTATTCTATGCTTTTGGGTTCTATTTCAGAAATAAGAGCCACAGCACTAGATTCTTCACGCCTTTTGGATCTTGTGCGAATTCTTTCATTAATATCACTAATAATAAGATTTTTGGGATGACTGGACTTACTTGCCAGGAAATATACCCAAGTGAATCGTGAATAATCATCTACAATTATTAGGTAGTATTTCTTACCTCTAATGCTCTAAGCTCTGATTAATCCAAAGAGATCCATATGCAAGAGTTGCAATACACGATTAGTGGATACTTGATTTATTGGTTTGAGTGAATTTCTTACCTATTTTCCCAACACGCATGATGTGCATATCAAACTTTTGGTATGTCAGTTTAGGTAGTCCACGAACAAGCTTCTTTGCTGAGACTTTGGCTATTTGCTTCATGTTGATGTGCCCAAGTTTTTTGTGCCATAATTTTGCTTCCTCTTGAATTGAGATTAGACATTGGGTTTTATCTGGTTTGATATCCAAGAGGTAGATAATCCTATGTCTTCGCCCCGTGAAAGACTGAGAGAAGTCTTTACTGGTTCCTGAACATATTCCTTTTTAAAAGTTGATTTTGAAACCTGTGTTGCACAGTTGACTAATACTTAGCAAGTTGTAGTTGAGTCCTTCCACTAAGGAAACATTACTGATCGTGAGGCTTCCAATCTTTATAGTTTCGTATCCCACAATTCTTCCTTTGCTATTTCCTCCAAAAGAAACTTTTCCACCATTAGCTTGCACAAGTTTTATGAAACAATTTGAGTCTCCTATCATATGTCTTGAGCATCCACTATCCAAGTACCATTTAACCTTTTTTCTTGATAGTGACCTGCATTTAGAAAAGAAACTCAAGCTTTCTTTGGTACCCATATTTTCTTGGGTCCATTAGTAATATACGGTCTTTACTCATACCTTCTTAACAGGTTTCCAAACCATAGGACATTCTTTCTCAAAATGATTTGAGCGATTGCACTTAGAACATTTAAAAGCACTATGGCCTATAGGTTTTACAAAAACTTTTTGAAAATGATTTTTGTAAGAATCTTTTGTAGGTCTTTGCTTAATTCTTTCATTTACTTTAGGAAAATCAATTAGAGGAATGGTTTCAGAGTCATTCCCAAACCTAATTTGTTGAAGTAAGGTTTTTGTGCTGAAAGAATTTTTTCAAGTTTCTCAAATCCTATATAAAACATTTTAAAAATACTTGAGATATCATTTTTTAAGAATGCATTTTCTTTTGAAAAATTGTTTGCATTTTCTTTCAAAGTAATAACACTTTTGTCTAAACTTTCGACCTTCTCTTTCCAAACAATTTCTTGTTATTTTAATGCAGAACTTTCCGTTTTAAGTTCAGAAATCCTTTTGAGAGAGGTTTTAAGACTAAGACACAATTCATCAATGTATCTAGAGACTTTAGTGGGAATTTTTAAATTACTTACCTCGATTTCACTATTTGAGTCTGAGTCTGTTTCAGAGTCTAAATCTGAGTCTAATTGTGCCATGAGACAAATATTGGCATAATCATCATCACTTTCCTCACATTCGGTATCACTCCAAGTTTCTGCTTTAAGTGACTTTCGATATTTCTAAGCTTTTCCTTTCTTTCTCTACAGTAAGGGACAGTTGGGTCTGATGTGTCCCTTTTTCTTACATTCAAAGTAGACTACATCTTTATTGGATTCATCATCCTCAATTGATTTATTTTGTAGCTTTTGAGAATTTTGTTTCTTTGGATTGAATCTTCCATTTCTGTTCAGTTTTCTGAACCTTCTTATCATGAGAGCAAGCTCTTCATCATCCATATCATATTCAGAATCTATGACATCAAAATCATCATTAGATTTTAATGCAATGGATTTCTTACCTTTAGGATTTTCATCTTCGTTGATTTGCTCCACTTCATAAGACTGAAGAGTGCTAACCAATTCGTCAACAAAGAGTGGCATGATTCTTTGTGTCTCCCTTATTGAGATCTTTATGTGATTCCAATCTTTGGATAGTCCACGCAGTAACCTGTTAACTTTCATGGGTCCATAAATTAGTTGACCTTGATATTCAAGACCATTCACAATTTCTGTAAAATGACTAAACATGTCAATGATAGATTCTCGTGGTTTCATCTTGAATGCTTCATATTGACCGAGTAGCATGTTGATTCTAGTTTCTTTTACTTGATCGGTTCCTTCATAGGTGATGTATAATCTATCCCAGACTTCTTTAGATATTTCACAAGAAGATATGCTGTTATATTCAGGAGGAGATAATGCACAATATAAAAAATAAATTGCTTTTGCATCAAGAGCTTGTCTCTTGGTTATCTCTTCTTGAGTCATTTCACTGGACTCAATAGCTCCTTTTCCTTTTTCTGAGACTGTTGTAGCTTTAAGAATGATTCATTTATCTACAACGTCCCATTCCAAAGGATCCTTTGATCTTAGGAATGCCTTCATCTTGTTTTTCCATATGTTGTATTCCTTTCCATCAAAATAAGGTGGTCTGGTATTGCTTTGCCCTTCAACCAAACTTGGAGCCAACATACTAGCCATGGATCTTTAACTCTGAAGTAAAACACTTCAATTTAAGTAAGTACACAAGCTCTGATACCAATTGTAAAAGCTAGTACGAACACTTAGAGGGGGTGAATAGGTGCGAAAACAAATTTTCCAGAATGAAGTGAATGATTTTATTTTTAAAACAACTATGTTTAGCAATAGATATGAAAAGGAAATTAGACTCTAATAATCAAATAGAATTACGATCAAAGTAAAAGAGCTTATGGAAGAGAATAAGAAACAATGTTTATAGTGGTTCAGCTTAATCCAAGCCTACGTCTACTTTTTCGCACTCACAGCCCATTGACTGGATTTCACTATGAATCAAAAGAGTTGTTAGAGTATAGTTCTTCCTTGATTCCATAGTGTAGAGACTCTGCTACACTTCCTCAAGGTTTCACAAAGGTATAAACTCTCTTTTGAGTACAAGATTTCGCTCAACAATTGAATTGACTAAGAACAATGAGCTTCAGACTTTTGAATTCTTCTATCGCGCACACACTCGAATAACTAGAACGTCTTCCTTACATACTCCTTCATGCCATCACACCCGTTGGCACTTACCAAAGAAGTTCTTCCAATCTACCCGTTGGACAGAATCAATTAGGGAGATTTCGACTTATTTAAGAAATATGACAATAGCCCACCAATCCTGCTCGCCCATACAATTAGGATCTAGGTTTCCATAAGTAGAACCTTCCAAGTATACTTTGCCAATCAACGGATCCAAAATCCCTGAATCAATTTCAATTTGAATAATGGATTTCGACATGCTATATCCAGCCAAGAGATCTTCTTCAGTCGATAGAATCAAATCCTTAATGAAATACTTAGTTCTAGATAAGCCTTCTTCAATGGTCTAGAAACTGTCAATGAGGATAGACTTTGAGTCTTGAGTCTGGTAGTCCGGTGGTCTTCAAACTTTGATGAAAGAGTCTGCAAGTCTTCAGACTAGACTGATGGAAACGTTTTGTCAACTTCAAAACACTCAAGAAAGTTTTCTCCAACACCAACTTAATTCATTAGCACGTGGAAGTGTCAAGTTTATTGGGAGTCGAGAAAGATCCTCGACTTCCTTAATCTCGTCACTTGAGGCAACCCGTTTATTAGACGAGGATTGCCAATGTTATTTGGCTATTGTCATATATGAGTAAGGTGTGGAGCTAAAAATGGAAAGCATTGCTGTGGTGTAAGAATTTCCAGATGTCTTTCCAAAGGAATTGCCAAGTTTACCGCTAGAAAGAGAGATAGAATTTGTGATAGAGCTAGCACCCGGGACAAAGCCAATCTCTAAAGCTCCTTAACGGATGGCGTTATCTGAGTTGAAAGAATTGAAGGTGCAGATACAAGAGCTTTTGGATAAGGGATTTATTCGTCTTAGTGCATCACCTTGGGGAGCACCGATTCGTTTGTAAAAAGGAAAGATGGTTCATTGCGGCTATGCATTGACTATTGGCAACTCAATCAGATAATGATCAAGAACAAGTATCCACTGCCGATGATAGATGACTTGTTGGTCAATTACGAGGGGCGTCGATATTTTCAAAAATCGACTTAAGGACATGATATCATCAGTTGAGAATTAGGAAGGAGGACGTTCCTAAATTAGCATTTCGTACTTGGTATGGTCACTATGAGTTCATAGTAATGCCATTCAAGTTAACGCATTCTCTTGCTGCCTTCATGGATTTGATGAACCAAATATTCAAAGAATACCTAGATTAGCTTATGATCGTGTCTATCAATGATACTCTGATGTATTCGAGAAGTGCTAGTGAGCATGAGAGTTGTCTGAGGATGGTACTTCAGATCCTAAGGACTCATGGATGGGATGCTAAGATTAGCAAGTACGAGTTTTGGATGACTCGTGTTGCGTTCCTAGGTCACATGATTTCAGGCAAAGAAATCTTCGTGGACTTGACCAAGATCAAAGTAATTATCAGTGGACTAAGATCGACAACAGTGATAAAGATCAAAAGCCGTTTGGGTTGGATAGATTACTACAAAAGGTTCGTAGAAGGATTTTTAGAATCTATGTCACTATTGACTAGATTTCTAAAGGAAGAAGAAAAATTCGTATGGGCAAGTAAGTGCGATTGTAGATTCCAAGAGTTTAAGTAGAAGTTGACTACTGCACCTGTGTTGACCATTTCATCTAGTCCTGAAGGATACGAGATCTAAAGTGGTGTATCATTCAGAGGACTGGGTGGCGTGCTAATACAACATGGTAGGAGTGTTGCATACGTGTCCTGCTAATTGAAACCTCATGAGTTGAACTACCTGACGCGTGACTTGGAACTCGCAACATAATTTTTTCGTACTGAAGACTTGGAAGCATTAGTCATGTGGAGAAAGATTCTGGACCTTCACTGACCAACAAAGTCTCAAGTGTTTATTCTCTCAGAAGAAGTCAGATATGAGACGGTGTTGTGAATCAGAACCTTGGAAGGATTAGGATAGTGATATTTGGTATCACCCTAAAAGAACGAAAGAAGTCATCGAGGCGTTGAATTGAAAGTTTTCAATTGTGCATAGGCTGGTTAAAGTATAGACTTTACTTGAAAATAGTTCAAAATTTAGTTTTCAAATTTGAGGTAGGTCACCTTTTGAATTTATAGCCGCCCTCAAAATGGAACCAAATATTTAGGTTAAAAGTAGACACTTCAGTTGACAGATTAGAATGTTCAGAAGATCCTATAAGAGGATATTGATAAGAAAGATATTGGCTTTCAGATTTCTAAGGATAGAACACTCAAGTTCCGGGAGTGATGGGGTGTACTTGATGAGGTAGCACACAAGTAAGAGACCTTGTCAGGAATTTACTGTAACCGTTATAGAAATCGACCAGACAGTACTAGTGGGTTAGAATCGACATTAGCTCAGTTGGTAGATCGATATGAAAGGTATATATCGCCAAACAAGTTGTAAGTATCAGATGTGTCGGTAAATGAAAATTTAGTAATACAAGCTGGGAAGACTTTTACAATCACTTGAGAGTCCTGAGTGGGAATGGAAATATGGTATGATGAAATGTTATGACAAGCTTACTAAGGAGTCGGGGAAGTGCTGATTCTATTTGGAGTTGTGGTCGACAGATGGATGGAGCTGACTCACTTCAGTATAATATGAAAGGATCTCGTTTAAATGGGTATACAAAAGTGTGTGTGTATCAGATAATTCATCTGCATGGAATGCTAGGGATGAATTATATGTCAGATCTAGATCAGAGGTTCCCAGTTTTGGTAGAAATTTCAGAGGGTTCCTATTGAAGCTTGCATAGCAGAGGGTGCAGAGTTTTAGCGAGAAGAAGAAAGCGAAGTGAAGAAAGATTATAGGCCGAGTCAGCTTAGTAATTAGTGATTGCAATTGCCATGATCAATGTCAGAGTAAAGATCACATGGAACCGCCAGAAAAGTTGAATCGTTGAGTAATGAAGGCCCTTAGAGTTCCAAATCAGTAATTTCATCTTTTTAAAGGTATCACTAATGAGGAATACCTTGCACTTCAGTAAGGAGGGAAAGCTAAGATCGAGGTACATAGGTTCCTTAGGGATTCTAGAGAAAGAATTAGGATCCTAACGTATCGTCTTGCATTTTTGCCAAAGTAGGCGTAAGTGCAAAACGTCTTTCACGTGTCGATGTCAAGGACATATGAGCATGGCTTGACCCATGTGCTAAATCTTAAAAAATTGGATGTGGATGACTGTGTGTTGTACGTTGAAAGCCCCGTTCAGATCGTAGATCATAAAAAGCAAGTTCTGCATACAAAGACCATTCCGTTGGTCAAAGTGGTCTGGCAACACCACGGTACTAAGAAGCAACATGGGAGATTGAGGAGTTAATGAGATAGTTGTACTCCCACCTTTTTTATCAAAGTATATAAGGTTTAAATTTCGAGGACAAAATTTTTATAAGAAGGGAAGAGTTGTGACATTCCAGATTTTCAACCTTGTTTTCTACTAAATTAATTGGGCATTTCATTGACGGGTCTATAGGGCTATTATCAGAGCTGATCACTCTTGAGATAACTAGGCTATTCAGGAAAGCCATTAAGGAATTTTAAGGCAATAGACTTGAGAATTCGACTAGGAATCGGCTTCTTGACTGTGTTAATCTATAGAAGCCATTATAGCATAGTATAAAACGATTTGAGATTAGAGATAGGTCAATTCGACTAAGATGTGTGGCTGATTGTGGGTGACTCCACTAAATTAGGAAATTCTCATCGACCGACACTAATTTGATTCTATTGTTATTTTGGTACCCTGTGTCGTATTCGAATCATCGAGATTTTCATGATAATCGATAGTTGCCAATGTGTCGAGTGGGTTCATAGTGGCTCGAAGAAAATCGATCACGAGTCATTTGCCTTAAAAAGTTCTGAAAATTACCTGGTAGCCTAAGTCACGCTAAAAATGTGCCGAATGAAAATCAATCGCCAATTTGAGTCCAATTTCAGAAATTGAAGATTCAATCATGTCACAATAAATTCTAGGACCCACGACTCAGTCTCATAAGATTTTTCTAGAACTTGAGACTTTTTGGGAAAAAAGTTATCGTAGGATCGTTTTGTACAAAAAAAGCCGTGGATCACTTTTGATCGCAAATTTGGGAGGCAAGATGGATCCTTAGGCAAGGAAAAATGTCGAGATGATCAATGGTGGATCGATGGAATTTATGAGGGCCAAATGAGATGGGATCAAGTGAGATTATGTGTCTAATTTGAGGAGAACCCATGCAAATTTGTGTGCAATCTTTCCCCTAGTCATTTTGGACCATTTCACATGTCCATGGGTGAGCTTTGGTGGCTCAATGACAGCCAAGGGAGGATGCTTGGCCAATGATAATTCTTGCAGAGCAAGTTGTGGAAAAACTTGGCCAAAGGACCCCACCAAGGCAAAACTTGCCCCACACTCTCCTCTCTCTCTCCCTCTTACTCAGCCATTGTCCATCTCACTCTTTCCTCTCCATTCTCGATGCCAGCAACCAACAAGAGAAGCCGGAGCTGCTATCGCACGCCATTACTAGCTGCACCATCGCAGGTTGTCGCTCTGCCTTGACCTGCGCCTGGCCGCATGCGCCGCTTGTCCCTCTCTGCCTAGCCATGTTGTCTAGTAGCTCCTCCCACTTTTTTAGCCCTTGTTCAGTCACTGCAAGTAGCTAAGGAAGCCCTGGAGCCATCGATTTGGACCCGAAACCACCTCGTTGTCCATCCCCGAGCATTGCCGCCACTTCAACCTTGTTTTCCTTATGTTTTGCAGCCATTTCCAGCAAGTATTTTAGTGGGTATCACAGCGACTTCAAGGCCCATTTTGAGGTGGTTCCAAGCCCTGAATCATAGGCTCGCTTTGGAGAAAAATGTCCCCCATGGCATTCCCAACGTTTCAATCCAAGCGGATTGTTAAATGGGTGAGTTTTACTCACTAAACCCCGCTTAGTAGACTAATGATGCTTAGGGGTTGATTAGATTTAATTAAGTACAATTAGGTGGATAGATTAGATTAGAATAATTAAATTAGGGATTTACCTATGCATGTTAGGCAAATGGTTAGTGTAATTAGCGAGTAGATAGGCTCGAGTATTTATCTAATGAGTCTCGGTAATTAACGTTAATTTGCAGGATGGAACTGAGGCCAAGGTAAGTCTTCTGACTTGTGTTGTGTTTAGGCAGCCTTTAGAGTGTATTGACTTCCTAATCGAGTCTTAGGGGGTAGAACTTGCTGAGACATAATTTCATCCTGGTTGTGGGACATCATTTTGGGTCCCTAGATGGTTGCTCCTGAGTTTTTGGGATGGCCTAAGAAGATCATAGAGCAAACCTCTTACTTTCCGTTTTATGGGTGCCTTAGGGGCCGAACCTATAAGCTAGTGAGGTCGATAGTTTGGGTTGATGTGAGTCTCACCCACAAGGTGCCCCATCGATATAGATCGTGGTACCGCTAGGCTCAAGATGGCCAAAGAGAGGGTCCCCTACCAGAGTTTGAGATACCTCTGTGTGTTTTAGAGGCCACCTTTGGAAAAGGCAATACAGATCCCCCTCCGGGACCTGTCATAGATGCAGCAGACCTGAATTTTGAAGATCTCAGAAGTCCAGTGCAGTCTACTGAAGGCTCCAGTTGGAGTATGGAGACTAATGACGAGGAGGATGAGGACCTGTAGTTGGTGGAACCCCCACCTTTGCTTGTAGACCTTATTTCTGAACTTGTCTAAGTTGAATCTGTCTTAATAGCCTGCCTTATATGTATGTGCACTAGTTGCAATGTATATAAGTGTGGTTGTTTATGAAAGTTGAAAATTTAGTCCTACTTTCCTATCCCATTGTTTCATTGTCTAGGGATTGTTTATATGCTTCCGCATGCGTATTGAAAAGAAAGGGTCGGCGATGCGTCCTGTGATATCGCTATTCATCGACCAAGGTGAGGGATGGGTGTGTGCCCGTAGATTGGGGCGTGACACGTTGTCTCACTGGTTATTGTATAACCATTTTCAAGCCCTTAGTTAAAAGCGGTGGGGAACCCGAGGCCCGAAGTTCATAAGGTGAAGCCAAAGAATTGACGAGCATGTCTGACTAGCTAGTCCTAGGGCATTCCCCTTTTATGGAAAGCCAATTCCTTTTTGTAGGCTTCTGTGTATAAACCTATGTGTTTATAAAAATGTATTTTGTGAAAAATTAGCCCTACTTTCCTATCCCATTGTTCTATTGTTTGTGGATTATTTATATGTTTCCGCATGCGTATATTAAATGAATGGGTCGGCGATGCGTTTTGGGGCGTCGCTATTAATCGACCAAGAAGGGATGTGCATGTGCTCGGAGGATTGGGGTGTGACACTTGTGGCATTCCATTATTCTTTGCTTGACTTGTATCAGGATTTTCATTTCCATACTCATCTTTTGAAGCACTTTCAATTTCTTGAGTGTTTAATTTTTACACTGCATTTCAATACAGTGATTGTTAATTTCCTTTTCTAGATTAGGAATAGGATTATATTAGAATTTCAATGAACCCCACACAAACATTTGTATGCTCACTTGATACTTTTGGATAATCAAATGGTAATCAAAAGTGGATGACCACTTACATAATACACCTTCAAGTTAAGTTTTGAAAAGGTACTATTAGAAATGTTAACGTAAACAAGTCCTTGTTCTTAACCTCTAGGAATTGAGACAATTCTCCGCATCTCAATTGCGTTTTGACTTACCCTCAACAATGGATAGTGGCAACTTTAGAAGATATTTAAGTTAAATTTAAAAGAAATCTTGTGTTAGGCGAGGTGCGGTCTTGGGAGAGACTACGCCTGTAATTGATGGGATACCAATTTGGGCCATCCTATGAGCAAATACGTCAAAATTTATCCCTGAGGTTCCAAAGCTCCCGAGGGTAGGTCTCCAAAATAATGCAATGACAAATGAAATTACTCAAATTACTCACCATTATTTGTGATTTATATTTGAATATACTTTTCATTTGAAAGTTATAACTTCTTATGCATATGGATCATCACTCTCACTCAAAATTAAGATTTTTATTTCCAAGATCATAATTCTTACTAATCTGCTTATCGGATTTATAAATGTCCATGACAGAAATATATAGTTATATTACCGAATCATATGATACAAATCAATCATCACTAGTGATTAATAAATTTAACATATCGATTACTGATACATATCTCGATTTAAAAACTATGACTACTTTGCTTAGACTAGCTTATTACCAAAAAAGGATAGAAGAAGAACCCATGTATTCTATCACTAATAATTTATCTGCCCTTTTTGCGAGAGATTCTAATTTATCTGCCCCTTTTGTGAAATAACTTCGATGAAAAGAAAAAAAGAAGGCGGACTTCCCTATCCTTATGGCGAATTGCATTCCCACTGTATCACTAGACCATGGACTTGAGAGCCGGATCTCCTGAATTTTCTCAATCTCATGATTATAGTTCTCAATTTTCTGACTAGGAAAACTATCCCTTTCGGCCTGATTTTAGGCCTGACTCACCCTCACCTCGTTCTAGAGCTAAAGAAAGAAAGGTGTTCTAATAAGTCATTGAAGCCGAGAAAATGAAAGTTTTGCTTTCACATTACACTTCCTTCTGATGGAGGGCAGAGGCCTTAATTCACTATAAATTTCCTGCTTTCATTCCGTTTGATTGAAGATTGGAATCTTAAGCAAACTGGATATGCAAATTACCTTAAAAGAAAGGTTACCTAAATCCAAATCGACACTAAATGCGTAGCATTTAGGTAGCAAATGCTGACGGGCGCAAGACGACTTCGTTATGCTAGTTCTCTTTCCCTCTCCGTGGGATGTAGTGGAATGACAGCTGGATACTCTAATCGCAAAAAATTTGCCATAAAACTTATAAAAAATTTGAGAGTTATTCATAGCTACCATAAAAGTTATTTAATAATTATTTGATCAATTTTTTTTCACAAAAATCAAAATGATATCTGTGTAATGGTTTCCTTTGGGCATTTTGAATAAGCCAGTCACTATTTATCAATCTCAACTTCTTTTCTCAAAAAATGAGTTCCTAAAGTGTTGATACATCATACTAGTATAAGATCTCAATAAGTATTGCATTTCCTTATGTTATCATTACACAAAAAACAAAGATCAGTGGATGCATGGCATCTGCAAAGATATTTTACTTGATTTGTGAATGAACTTATGAGGCAATTCTTATCTCAAAGTAAATAAGACGAAAAATAAATGCTAAATTGCCGCTTTCATCCCAAAGTGACGGTGACTATTATGCCCTCTTCTCTTTATTACAGCTTATGGCCCACATGCCACCGCTAATTCCAATAGTAACTGTTGACTGTTAAAGTACCAATGTCCATCATCAAATAGCTTAATGATGTTGATATAAGGGCGATGAATGTTGCGATGATGAAGACATCAACTACGCTCATATTTATCTGTTGTTTATTCGTAACTCGCCCTGTGGAAAGTTTTTGGACCAAAGCACATGTTAAGATCAATAACAATTTACCGGTTGGAAATACTCTAACAGTTCATTGCAAATCTGAGGAAGATGATCTCGGAATCCATCATATTACGGGGAGCTGGGGATTCTCTTTTGCACCCCATATTTTCTATAACACGTTGTTCTTTTGCGGCTTTACATGGTCTGGCCAATTACGCTGGTTCAATATATATGTGCGAAGGAGGGACCAGGATGAATGCATCCAATGTATTTGGAAGATCTTGCCTGAAGGTCCCTGTAGATTCAATCAAATGACCGGAAATTTTGATGCTTGTCATCCTTGGAATCCTTCTTCATAGTTAGGGGGAAAACCTCTCATGTGAGTGCATGATGGAGAAAGATAATGTGGTGTATTCATACATCGCGACTCAAATGGGATTCTGGAATAATAATCATCTTTGCTATTTTTTTTTTTATATTTTTGTAGTTATAGTTCGTATCTCTTTCTTTATAGTGTTGTCTGTTCATTTTCATTCTATTTGACTTATTACTTGCATCGCTTGGTATTGCTATCAAAATGTTTGAATGTAAATCATTTTTCAATTGAAAAATATTAATAAGTGTGAAGTCATATTGGTTTTGAATTTGTTATGCTGGTGTCGTATCAAAAATCAACATCCTTGAGTTCATAAGCATGGAAAGCCAAATCAACACTGAATCAATTGGAGATATTTTTTCCATTGATGGTTTTTCGAGTGTAGATCTAGGTGTAATCCTAAACGCAATCTAGCAACAAGAGTTTTGCAATGGTCATTTCGGGTTTAGGTCATGTGAGAGGAACAATCACATTCTGAACTTAACTTCTAATGATGTTCCCGCTCAACCCGAAGAAGTTGAAGTTCATTGACTATATTTGTTGGAATTGGAAATTATGTGTTGTGAATAATGCGGATACTATTTGGATCCCACACTTAAATCAACGCAATATGACCATAGATATAATGAGGAAAAATAAAGATTACTAGAGATTTACCTAATTTGGTTCGAGTATCAAAACCTCAACGAGAAAGCCAATAGCAAATAATCCACTAATATTTAAAAAATCAGAGTTACAAAAGCTCACAACCTCAAGTATTTCCTGTAGCTCGATTATATCCAAATCCAGAGTGTTTACCAATAAATTACTCAGTTGGATGTATAACTCATAACACAAATCTCAGTGTTCAAACACGTCACTTCTTTGTGAGTCTCTTCTACACTTCAAGTAACGGCCTGGAAATCTTAAAAAAACCCACTAAATCCATGTCCTTTAGTGTGCGACTCGAAGGGAAAGATATATGCGGCCAACATGTATTTGTTTTGGTTGGTCGAACCCTTGGAAAAGATCAAAACAAATTCTCAACGGCACAAGTGAATGTTCTGATCCGTTCTTGAGAATACGAATCCCCACAGATGCTATATTTGTGTGCCCCTTGGGCTTCCTTTACGCAAATAAGGAAACTTCTTCAAAGAGATTCTAATCCGTTGTGGGATTTCTTTCTCAACAGATTTGGATGAATAAACCGATATCCTTCAATCGGGTTGAGTTATGTACACATGCTTAAGTCCAAGACATAATTTAATACGATGCAATGCTCCTAAAGGAGAAGGGTATGCAACGGGACGTAACTCTTGGCTCAAAAAGTGCAATTGTCGCCTGTTAGAGATTTCTTTCTTTTCTTGTTTCTTGACTAACTAATTTGATTCTTGATCACGACATCACGTTGACTATAAAGAAACTCAGAATACAAGCAAAGGTTAACATAAAGTCTTTCTGATGTCGTGTCGATCTTACACTTACCAAGAGGAAAGCCAACTGCACCTCCAAGAGCTGCACCAAGGGCGACATTAGTTGCAAGGCACATTAGTGATCCTGATACTAACGCAAACTAAAGAAAAGAAAAAGAGAAACTCATTCTTCGTTTAGCATCAGTTATTTAACAGTATCAAGAATTGTGATTAATTGATTTTGTAGGATACAGCATAACAATTTATGGACAATATCTCAAGCGTGGAAGAAATTCCTTACAGATCAAACCAAATGTTAAAGCAGTCGTCGAACCGGCTCCAGCTAAGTTAAAAACATCATGAACTCCTCATTTCTCAGCTAACAAACTTTGTAGACCATAAGATGCAGCAGTAAACATCCCATCAATGATGGAACCACGCGTCACTGGAATCAACCTTTTCTCCATTACATCTTTTTTGGTCGGTATCGACACATAAATCTTTTGCCCAAAGACCTCTCATGCATTTCATAAGAAAACTATGGATTGAATTCGTCCATAACAATGAAACCTGACCTCTTAAGAAAAATACTGATTTTGCATAATCTTGCGTTCGCACTCTTAGGGTAGATTTGCAAACACTTTGAGGGAAAGTCAATGGGGAAATGCAAAGGACTTTCAGTGAAAGGGTTTTGCCAAAATACAAATAGTGTATGGTAAAATATAATTTAAAACACATCGTAAAGAAATTCAACTTAAATGATGTTTGCAAAAAAAAAAAAAAAACTATAATTTGTAAAGGATTTTTGCTAGCTTTTTTTTTTTCCCTTAAATGGTCAAACATTTGCCAGTGAAGCTAAGGCCTTGGATGAGTCACTAACAAGCCAGATCTGGCACAGGTCAACTCCCAACAGGACAAATTTAGCTGCTAGCAACCTCACCTAAGGTCACAAGACCCCAAGCAACATAGCTTGAGGTCCTACAGTAGCTTGGACTCATGTGTGCTCCGGTGACAATCACCTAGGTTGTGTGACCTCAAGCGACTATGACCTTGGCTCGCACAATTGCTTAGGTTACACAACCCAAGGTAGCAGTCATTGGCCTTTGTCCAACTCCTCTATGTAAACTACAAGGAAGATGAACAAAGCAAAAGTGAATTAAAAAAATTGTTAAATCCATGACATGCATTTCAAGAATGCCAGTACTCCAAACCACCTTTGAACCTATTTTGAGCTAAAGACTTTTAAAGACCTTTAGAAATGTAATTCTATTTTCCTAAAAGTCTCCAAAAAATTTGTCAAACAATATTTGCATTTGCACAAAGGGCTTTGGGAAAGTGTTCCCAAATGCACCTTACTGTGTTTCTCTACATTTAGTTGTAAAAGAAATTTTATTTAGGAATATCATATTTGCATTGAATAAAAGATAGGTCATGTTATGAATTGCATTTGAATTAACCTAATAGACAACCAAGCTTTTGTTAGAGTGTGGTTCATAGTCCTTAGGGGGCAATGCTTCCATGACGCTAGAGGGCTTTTATAGTTTGAGCTCATATTTGATTGGTAGTTTGGGTTTGGGCTCATGAATAGTTAATATATATATATATATATATATATGTATGTATGTATGTATGTATGTATGTATATATCTAGTCTCTTTCTCTTGTCATTTGAGTCATGCAACAGAGGTGTGAGGTGTTAATTATGGTGGAATCCCCAGCTGGACATAGCCCTAGTTTAAGGGTGAACCAAGACTAAACATTACATCTCAAATCCTCTTTCTCATTTTTTACTCTTTATTATTATTATTATTATTATTATTATTATTATTATTATTATTATTATTATTATTATTATTATTATTATTATTATTATTATTATTATTATCATCATTATTATTATCATCATTATTATTATCATTATTATTATTATTATTATTATTATTATTATTATTATTATTATTATTATTATCATCATTATTATTATTATCATTATTATTATTATCATTATTATTATTATCATCGTTATTATTATCATCGTTATTATTATCATTATTATTATTATTATTATTATTATTATTAACTTGGTTTGAGGTTTGGGTTTCTTGGTGAGGAGATCCAAAAATTGAATCTTGAAAAGAAGTTGTTGGTTGGTCATCACGAGTTGAAGTAGAGAGACTAGGAGGAAAGGGTTTTGAGTTATGGAAATTGAAGATGGAAGCTTTGCTTGTGGATAGAGATTTGTGGCACATGCTTGAAGAAGATAAATTTGAGGACAAATCCAAGGAGAATTTGAAGGAGTCCGAGTTTGCATTTGATGAATTGAAGGCATGGAACGACAGTGATCGAAGGGCACAAAGCCTAAACTAGCTATGCCTTGTTGATAATGTCTTGGTGAACATGATCTTTGAGAGGATGGCGAAGGATCTCTAGATGAAACTAGAAAATATTTATCAGAGCAAGTCACTCATAAAGAAGCCGTTTCTATGGAAGCGATTATAAAACCTCAAGATAAGTGAATGTGATTCCTTTTTTGCACACTCAAACAAGTTTAATAGCATTTGTGGGCAACCTAAATCAATCGATGTCAATTTGGATGAGGAAGATAAACCATATACTTTCCTATGTTCACTTTCATGCCCCAAATCTTGAGCGCGCGCACATCTCTCGGTGGTTGATAGAATTTTGCAACATTCCTAGGTCAAGTCGCAGACCCTTCATTTTTATTACACATGCGGAAGCGAATTACTAATCCCCTGACCTCAACAAACATGGGATAGAAAAGCAGGAAAACAATTTTCAAATCAAAATATACATTCATAAACATCTCAAGCTTATACAAAAGGTTTGTCTCATGAAGAACTATTGAGCCACCTATGCTCCTGACCCTTTTGCTTCAAGCTCCGGGTTCTTCACACTAAGAACCTGAAAATGGTTATTGAATAACCAGTGAGATATAAATCTCAGCGAGTTCTTACCCTAAGCCCCCAATTAGAACACCAACTCAACTCGGGGTATCTATCAAGAACTACCCCACCACAAGCAAGAACCAACAATCGATTCGCATACAACCTTACCTGGTATACCATACCTTGCACGTTATAATTCAACACAATACACGCAATGCACATGGCCATTAGATGATACATTTCATCAATCACATACGAGTTGTTTCACAAGTGATCTCACCTGGCCATTTTTACACCTTGCATGTTATCGATTCATACGTGCATGTCATAAACAATGTGCTTAACTGATGTATGACCGAAATCACAGATGCAATGATTCTCATGCATTCTTGCACATTGGCACCGTTCGAAAACACAATGCATATACTCAATGCATACAACAATTGAAACGCCTCTTTCACCTCAGTTAATCACGGGGGTCCTGATTATGAGACCAAATCATTATGACACGTCTTATTTCGTGCCACACAATTTCGTCCCATAATCCGACGCATCAACAATACTCAACAAGTATTCTAATTGTTATCTACTGCCACACAAGCACATAGTCTACTCGTAGTTTGGCTATCTACTAGCATTTAGCTAGGCATCATCTCCCCACCTTGGAGCACGGCTTTGTCACTACGTCAACGACGTTCCTGAAGGAGTATAGGTCTAGAATCAACTGCGACCATAGCCTACTCGCAGTTCGGCTATCTACTGGTGTTTAGCCAAGCATCGTCTCCCCACCTTGGAGCACAGCTTCGTCACTACGTTGATGGCATTCCCGAAAGAGTATAGGTCCAGAATCAACTGTGACCTGCGATCCAAAGATTAGATATCCCACAAAGGGTAATGTCTGGCTTAAAAGTTCAAGACGGTTTCATATTAACCAACACATGAAAAATCAATATCGCCTAGGACACTTTGCATTTCACTCAAATGCCTTGTTTAAAATAGCAATCCTAGCCTCTTTTATTTGTGCGTGGGTACATGTCAATTCGAACCAGAAAACCGATGCCTTTCATTTTTCAAACCCCACTAATTGATATAATACTTAAAATCCATTTTCGGTATCAAAACTCGACACCCAGGGCTTTTTGAATAAATACCAAATTTCCAATTACCACACAATTGCACAGTCATCACTCAATTCATGTGGCACCCCGAACCACCTTAGGTCACCACAAGCACCTAATGCTACACCTAATGGAACACCAGTTACATCCCCTAGAAGAAGCGTCGTAAATCATAGACATTTTTTTTTTTTGAAAACGGTCCCAGCGCGACTCATTAGCGGAAGCAAAATATAATATCGCCATCTCTCCCTCCAACAACCATGATACAATTGCACACCACTAAACACCATAGAAAAGATAAAGCCACGACACTTTTATTTACATATTTTCCATGATAGGTTTCCTTGGGTCGGTACATCAAAAGAAAGGCCAAGACATGTAGCCACACTGGGCCATAAACCCAAAAAGAAACACACGACCCACTACGTCTATTGTGCAAGATCCCCCATCAACTAGTCTCGGCTAATCATCCCAAAAAGTTACAGCTCCTACTTCTCACGGACGGGCCCTCACACCCATCCCGGTGCATCAGGCGGTGGCAGCGGCAACATCCCACGCATCACTCCGTCTCGACGAACATGAACGGATATGAACTCCTGAATGACAGGGCCCTTAGCCAAGCCCACGTCATACATCACTAAGGTGCGAACTCGAATAAATGTCAGACTAGGAATGGTGGGACCGTCGATCTCCACACACTCGACCTCTGCATCTGAAGGAAGGCTGTAAAATACGTCCCGCGTGACAGCAAGGAGCGGCATCCTATTAATATGAAATGTTGGTCCCCGAAGGGGTGAGTACAACCATTCAGCAAGTAAAGGACCAATAAACCACTCAATGCATCATGCCACACAATCATCACAATCATAGCATCACATGTCATTAAAGCATCCATGCACAACTTACCTTGGTATCATGCACATGTCATCGTACCTCATGTACATACATCATCCTATAGTCATCACCATCATATCATACACTTACCATCATCATGTCACATGTATCATCATCATTACCATGCATCCATGCACTCATCATTATCATATCACATGTACCATCATCATTACCATGCATCCATGCATGTAACATCATCATCATGTCATGCATATATCATCATGCATAATTCAATTTCAATTTCATTTTGGACCGCCACATTTCTCTTTCCCGGGACCAATGTTTGCATCCCACATGTATCCAAGATACAATCAGACATCCGGCTCCCCCACTCTCCGGGCATCTCGTACCCCAACTGGCATCATGAGGACCCTCCGGCATTCAACCATTTAAGGCCACCGGGCAACCGGCCGTACCCTTTTAGCCAGGCATCTCGTACCCCAACTGGCATCGCGAGGCATCCCTCAGCACAATACCTGCCGAGCTTCCGGCTCCCCCACTCTCCGGGCATCTTGATACCTCTCGGTACTCTCGAGGACCCTTCGGTATCCGGCCATTCAAGGCCATTGGGCAACCGGCCGTACCCTTCTAGCTAGGCATCCCGACACTCCTGGGGCATCGTCGGCTCACACCTCCGACGGCCTTCTCATTTATCCCAATTCTCATCTTTAATTACAGTTCAATTTTAACATGGCATGTGATGTGATGGCAATCAAGATCATATTCATCCTTGAATTCATACATGCATCTTAAATCATCATCATACATGCAGCAAGACATAGTCACTCATAGCAATACAATTCATGGAGTCCATGCAATTTAAAATAGTCTTTATTTCATGCATTTTCAAAGTTGACAAAATTCCAGCTTGTACTATTTTAGAAAACATTTAAATTAAGTATCCATATACCTCTCAAAAATCATGAAATCAAGACATGTGATAGACAAGACAATAAGATAACAATTTCATGCAGAACACATGCCCAAAAGGGTTTCACACAAGAAGATATAACTCACCCAAGTACAGTATGCAATTTCGGTTAGAAATAGATTGCGTAGTCTTTGAAATAATTCGACTAAAATACCGAACCACCTCCAAAAATTATGAAATTTTACTAGATTATAGTTAAGACACTTTCATGAAGACATCTAGGCCATATTCATTCGAGATAATTTTCTATAGTCATCCGAAGCTTCTGATTCTAGCACCGAAACGTCCAGTGTAGTTATCTCCGAAATATCGAGTTTTCACCCACTTATTCTTCTTCGTTTCCTCTGAAATTTGGATATGTTTTACTTCAGAGGTCCCCTACAACTTTCATTAAGGAATATAAGCTAAATTTCCAAATAATAGTCACCATATGGATCCATGAAGTCTCGGATATCCAGTACCGTGTTTCCAGATTTACCGTCTTTAAGAGTAAGTCGATTCACTAGGCTGCATTTGCTCATTTTACTTCAAATTTGAGTATGTTAGTATTTAGGATGTTCTCTACAGGTTTCATGAAGAATTCGAAGAGAGATTCTTCGTAAAAATTGACATGCAACCCACAAAACTACCAAAAGGTCAGCAAAACAGTTCCAGATCTAGTGTCTTAGTAGAAAGAAGATTTGACCCCCTTAAATCTCCACCATTTTGTCCCAAATTTTAGTATGTTGTATTTTAAGATTTTGGCTACAACTTTTATGAACGAATCAAAGTCAAAATCCAACTTGAAACATGCATGCAAGCCTCCACAAGATTTTGGGTCGAGCAGTTCACACGAAATCAGCAAGCATTTCAAGAACAAGTCACATTCTAGCTTCGGTTTTGCCTACCCTAACATCCGAGATCTACCAAAAACAAATCACACATGCAAGACACACATGCAAGAGTGGAAATCGATCCCAACTTGCCTCTAAGACCAAGCGGATGACAGCAAACGGACGGCACACCGGCGACGGACGGATGGCGTGCGGGTGGTGACGGGCAGACTCCTCCTCCTCAGTTCCTCTCTCTCGCACTCCCCTCTCTCTCTCTCTTTGGCTTGGCCGAATTGAACCGGCCACTCTCTCTCTCTCCCCCTTTTATTTCCCCAAAACTCCATCATTGGCAATGATTATTTGCCTCCCTCAATGGCCAATGCATGTAATCCTCTTTTTGCCACTTGGCCAAGCTCATGCAAGATGGGCTTGGGCTTGGATTGGGCTTGGAAGAAGTGGGCCGGCCACTCCTCCCCCCCCCCCTTGGTCGACGGTCACACTCCCTTGGGATTCAATTGGGCTGGCCATTGTGCCCACAAAGAGCTCAAGCCATTGGGCCTAAGGCCCAACCTAATTAAACCCACAATTTCACTTTCAATTATTCATCTTTAATTATTTCTTTTATAGATTTCAAATTTTAAATTTCACATAGCCAAGAATAAATCATTCTCATTAATTTATACTATAATACTAATCTAAAAACTCATAAACACAAGCCTATATCACTTAGTCTTAAGAGGAGACTAAACCATAGGGAATTTTATTACCTAATTATGGGCTTTAATACACCTTAGAGCTTGTCTTGAATTTTTGGGATGCCACAATTCATACGAATGCTCATGTATTTTCACATCCATTTACTTCATAAAATCAACACACATGAATTTTAGACATTTTTCGCATTCTGGATGAATAGTGCACGTGAACAGTACTCGGTGAACAGTACTCGTAAACAGTAAGTTGTGAATAGTGTCGTGTGAACAGTAAATTCCCATAATTCAATAAATAATAAATTCTATTTAGAAATCATTAAAATGATGATTAAATTAGGGAAACCAATCAATTAAGATAAACATGCTTAATTACCACATAAGCATCATTAAGCTAATAAAGTAAAATCAAGCTAAACTAATCTTAGCCATTAATCTAACCACCTATCTTAGGACTAATATAATTTAACTAAATCACTTAAACTAGAATTAACAATAATTAAACTAACCCTAAGCAAGTTTAGGCTCTAATCAAAGGATTAGAATTAAACTCACCTGTTAAGAGGGCCCAAGACATCGACGTGGTGGCAACAACGGAGGCGATGCTCTGGGACCTCTACACTGACGATCCAAGGTGGCCCCAAGCTCAACACAGCAACCACAGCTCAGACTCCCACTGAAAACACTGAAAAACAGCTTTGCCGGAGGAGAAAACAAGTTGAAGGACTTGGCCGGAGCTCCGACGAAGGGGGTGGCCAGCCACTGGCGGCACCTGGGGGTCTTAGGAGTCTTGTTGAAGGTTGCGATGGGCAGAGGAATGGCTAGAATGGAAGAAAACGAGCGGAAAAACCGAAACAGTCTTCTGGGGTAGGGCTTCAGGTTATTCGGCGGCTATTTCCTTCACGGTGGCATTTCGGCCAGCCAACGGCTCTGTTCGGTGTGAAACCAAGCTAGTCCATACGGTTTGGATGTGCTTAAGAGAATGGTGGGTGTTTCGTGAGGTGATTCGACTAGGAAGACCACTTTTGACTCGATTCTTCACCAAAGGGTCAGCTAGAGCAGAAATTTGAAGAGAGGGAAAACGAGGGAGAGAGAGCTCTGTCGACTTGGAGGCTAAAGGAGGGAGAGAGAGAGTGAAGTGAGGGCTGAATGCACTCCTATTCAGGCCATTAACTCTTGCTTCAAGTCCCCATGCACGGTGACATCATCTTCTCTCTCTTCTCTAGCCTTTTTCTCCTTACAACTAGGGGTATTTTGGTCATTTCACTTTGCACAATTACCATTCTGACCTCGGGCTGAAAATGAAGGCTGGGCCTAAGAAATGGGCTTAGAAATGAATAGGAATGGGCTTAGGAATTAGTTGGGCTTGATTGGGCTTAATTGGGCTTAAGGTTTATTAATGGGCTTAGAAGAAGGAATAGTTGGTTTAGCCTAATGGGCTCATTTGCTTGACTTAGCCCCAATATGGTGGTTGTCCCACCTAGGGCCTAAGGCCCACACTAGCTAGGCCCAACTCACTTCCTCATGGGCTCGTTTCCTCGGTCCGAAAATCCCTTTTCCAATTGTTCGGCTTAACTGGGGCTGTCAACTATTGTTGTAGCTTCATCCAAAGTTTGTCCCAGACGTTCCCGATAATTCGAAGCCCATTCTTTAGTTCTCATGCCATGTCAATTTCACCCAATGCCATTTTGGGTATAACTCATACTGATGGGTGGCTTTGAGGATTCATACATAACCGACTCATGCCGAACCACGTTCAAGGCATGTCGATGCATAGACGTCCTTGACTACATGAAATTACGAAGGATGGATTCTTATTTCAAAATACACAATCATTGAGGATCGACCTAGGGTCGTTCACGGGTTCGATAATAGTAAACGGAAATACTCATCATTTTATTATGTTCCGTTTGTGAATTGACTTTTAGTCGTCCTTAGAATTGGCTTGCCTATCTACTAGATCATCCTCATGTAAGTCTCACGGTCAAGTCATTTTTCCAGGTCCAGTCCTTTAGTTGTACGAGTTCTAACCTCATTAGCCTTTCCCCTCAAGGTCAGTATCTTAGGAGTGATCAATTTCGAGTGAGATCAACCAACAATGCATTGATGAAATTCACATTCATTCATTCCTCAGAGGGCTTGAATTTCAAAATGTCACAACTCTTCCCCTCTTATAAAAATTTCGTCCTCAAAATTTAAACCTTCTCAAATCCTTAATAAAAAAGGTGGGGGTACTTTCATTTCAACGATTCTTCACTTTCCCAAGTCCTTCATTCTGCCTCATACTGCTATCGAACACTTTTAGTACTACCAAATCACTTCCATTCTGGTTCAAATCAATTTTGGCTTCAAAAGGCTAAGCACTTGCCCACTTTTGCAAACGTAAAAGTTGAAAAAATTTGGTTCTTTTTATTTTTATTTTTATTTTTCTACTAAGCGGCTAACTGCCACGTCGGGGATCTGAACCTCCAACTTCGAAGCACTGCTTCACTTACAGTACCACTCATTTGAACCCAAATTTCGAAAGATTCCGAAGTAAGTACCATTTCAACTTCTCTTTTATTAACAAAACATGATGTCTCTATCATAGGCGACATCTAAGGAAAATATATTTCCTTACTTAAAATTCCAAAGATCTTCGACACAAGTCTGCAACTTTTCTGTCTATACCTGATGTCTGCAACCGAATCCACTGATTGCTGAACTAACTCTGTGTCTATACCCTTCTGTACTCTAACTTCATTCCAACAAACTGGAGTTCTGCGCTCTTTGTCACACCACACTTAAAACGGTATCATTTGAACGGTCTACTGATAACTACTACAATAAGCTTTTGACAAGATCTTTTCCTTAAGATCCACATCATTGGTTATAATAGTCGTACAAGTTCTATCCTCATTAGCCTTTCCCCTTAAGGTCAGTATCTCAGGAGTGATCAATTCCGAGTGAGATCAACTAACAATGCATTGACGAAATTCACATTCATTCATTCCTTAGAGGGTTTGAATTTTAGGATGTCACATTCACTGCCGAATTCAAGAGAATAAATAATTGTTTCAATTGGTGTCGGTGTTAGTGCATTATCCCTTGAGGGCATTGTAGCTAGTATATTGTCTGAGGAGATGAGGAGAATAGGATTTGATAGTGTAATGCAATAGGCTCTTTTCATAAGAGGAAGGAACAATGAGCGATCTAAACCTAGATTTGGAGGTAAGAATAAGCGTAAAGGAAGATCTAAAACTTGAAGAAGGATTACATAAACAAAAGTGTGGTTGTAGAAAAGTGAGATGAGACATCATCCTCTAGTACAAAGAAGGATGATGGCAATAGCATAGGAGACATGTATCTCATCTGTGATTCATCGTGGGGTGACCATAGTGTGTAGATAATTGATAGCAAAGCGTCTTTCATCATGATGCCTCATAGATTGGTTTTGCTATTATGAGCCATATTAGGGAGGTATAGTGTGAATCGAAGATGATATGATGCTTGATTTAATTGGTTGCTAAAAAAAGTGAAGCTGAAGATGAAAGATGAGACAATCAAGAAGCTTCTAGATGTGATGCATATTACTGGTCTTTCTAGAAGGACATTGAAGTACCAAAAGTTGTGTATGATGCTCACTTTAGTATCAAAAGTTTTCGCTGGCTCATTTAAGTGCCAAATCAAAGGAAAAAAAAAAGATCACTTAAGTGCCTCTAGCGAGAAATTTCGGCTAGAGAAATTACATGACTTTTATAATTAAAATTTTTATCTAAGGTGGTATTTTTTTGGCACTAAAGTGTTCACTTTTTTTAATTAAGATTGGCACTGTAGTGATCACTTTTTTAACAATGCCAAGCACTGAAATGATTATCTTATCTGTGATTCATCGTGGGGTGACCATAGTGCGTAGATAATTGATAGCAAAGCGTCTTTCATCATGATGCCTCATAGATTGGTTTTGCTATTATGAGCCATATTAGGGAGGTATAGTGTGAATCGGAGATGATATGATGCTTGATTTAATTGGTTGCTAAAAAAGTGAAGCTGAAGATGAAAGATGAGACAATCAAGAAGCTTCTAGATGTGATGCATATTACTGGTCTTTCTAGAAGGACATTGAAGTACCAAAAGTTGTGTATGATGCTCACTTTAGTATCAGAAGTTTTCGCTGGCTCATTTAAGTGCCAAATCAAAGGAAAAAAAAAAGATCACTTAAGTGCCTCTAGTGAGAAATTTCGGCTAGAGAAATTACGTTACTTTTATAATTAAAATTTTTATCTAAGGTGGCATTTTTTTGGCAATAAAGTGTTCACTTTTTTTTATTAAGATTGGCACTGTAGTGATCACTTTTTTAACAATGCCAAGTACTGAAATTATTATTTTTTTAACAATCACTAGCGGTGAAATAATCACTTTTTAACCTGCTACACAACGTCCTTTATGGGTTATGTGTTGACTAGGTATGAAGGCAAGCCATATATGATTGAGAAATTAATAAAATATGGCTATACCAGATTTTCAGAGGTTCACATCGGAGTTGGTATTTAAGTGATCATTTTTTTTATTATAGAAAGTTGCATTTAAATGATCTAAAAATTGCTTTCGGTACTAAAGTGAGCGTTGTACACAAATTTTAGCACTTGTGGCATCCTTCTTCTAGGAATCTTGTCCCTATGGGAACTACGGAAAATGTTGGCATTATTTTCACTAGTAACAAGTACACATGCAAGGTAACTCGTCGATTTATGGTGATTACCAAAGGAAAATAATATGGAAAACTATAGAAGCTATTAGGAAGCATAGTTTTTACTGGTGAAAGTTATATCGCAACGCAAGTGGAAGAAGATCTTTCAATGCAAAGGCATTGGATATTGGGTCATATAGGTGAGAAAGGGCTGATGGCTCTTACCTCAAGGAAGATGGTGAATGAAATCCCAAGGTGTTTTATGGGTTTCGGATTTTGTGAACATTGTCTACATGAAAAATAGAACCGGATATATTTTCAATCCATTAGAGGGAAAGCTAAAGAAATTCTAGATCGAATCCACAGTGATGTCTTCGATCTCACACCTATAGCATCGTTTGGAAAATTAATGTATTAAGTTTCTTTTACTAATGATAATTCCAACTATGTGTGGATATATATCTTGCGGAGGAAAGATGATATGTTTGAAAAATTTCGTGAGTTCAAAACTTTGGTGGAAAATTAGTTTGATAAGAAAATCAAAGTTTTGTGGACTGATAACAGACAAAAATTCTATTTAGCATGAATTGATCAATTCTATGTGACAAGTGGCATTGCAAGACAAAAGACAATGCCCTTTTAACCTTAGTAGAATAGGGTGACTTAGAGGCTTAATCTGTCTCTTATGGAGAAAGTAAGGAGTATGCTAAGTAGTGCAGACTTAGCATCTAAATTTTAGGCAAAAGTAGTGGCTACCTCATGTTATCTGAAGTACAGGTCCCCCACATTGGCTCTGAAAGATCATACACAGTTTGAGGCATTATTTGAGAAGAAGCCAGATATATCCCACATTAAAGTGTTTGGCTATGAAGCGTATGTGCATGTGCCAAAGGAAAATAGGAACAAGCTTGAGAGCAATTAAGATAAGTGCATATTCATTGAATACAAGAAACGTATCAAAGGTTATAGACTGTGAAATCAGATTGTTTCATAAGATTCCGAAAAACCATAAACGGTTGATTTAAATGTCGATTTAAAGGAAGACATATAGTTTACGGAAGTTGGAACATAAGTTTAAAATTTTGAAGCTAATGAGAGTAATGGAATGGATGGTATAGTATTCTAAAACTAAATTTGAGAATGAAGCACCACCTCAACTAGTCTTAAGAAGGTCCACACGGTTGAAAAGACCACATGAGAAATATACCTTGTTTATCGGTAATGAAAATTGTGCTCTAGATGTTATAAGTAATGTTCTAGTATTCTCAAGGAAGCAAGTAGTGTAGAGGATGCCAAACAACAAGAAAAAGCTATGAAAGATGAGATGGACTCATTGGACAAAAACAAATTGGGGAATTTGCTAAAAATATGTATAGATCGAAAGGCAAGCAATTACAAGTGAGTATTCAAAAAAATAGATACATGTGGATGGAAAGATACAAAGATACAAAGCTCGTTCGGTTGCAAAGGGATACTCGCAGATAGAGGAAGTCAATTATGGTGAGATTTTTTCTCCTGTTGCTAAAATTAATTTCCATAAGACTTGTCTTATTTGCAGTGGCTTTATACAATCTGTAGGTAGAGTGGCTTAATGTGAAAACATTATTCCTCCATGATGACTTGGAAGAAAATACATGAAGCAACTAGAAACGTTTGAAGGTCAAAAGAAAAGAAGATTTTGTTTGCCAACTGAATAAGTCTTTATACTTGAAACAATCTCCAAGAATGTGGTACCAGAAAATCAACTCATGTGTCTCGAAGTTGGACCTTGTTCGTTGTGATGCTATCATTGTGTTCATGTGAAAAGATTAGATGATGACTTTGTTTTGTTATCTTAACCTTGTACGTTGATGATATATTGCTAGTTGGGAATGGTTTGAGAATTATTAGCACTGTGAAAGGACAATTAGCAAAATAGTATTATTTTCATTGATACAAAATGTCTCGGGTGTCAAGCTATATGATGCTTTTACCAATTGCTTCTTTTCCACTTGCCATGTGACGTAAGATTTTTGACATGAAATTCCAATGATTAGATCAATTTCCTAATTTAAGCACCTTATAGGATAGGCATATGCATAATCGGCTACTTCTTCGCACCAGTCCATCGCAATTATGTGGGCTTTTAATGCAAAAGCTCTGAATATCTACATGCAATTTAACTAATATTTTTGTTTAGGGGTTAAAGAATAATCCTTAATTTCCTATGCAATTAATTTCTACAAGTTTAGTCAAAATTTAGGTGTCAATAAAGGTTATATTCATATGTTTTGCAATACCATTCTGCTGTGGTGGATTCATTATAATATAATGCCTCACAATGCCTTTACTTTTGTAAAGCTCATTAAATTCATTTCCACAAAGTTCTAATCCATTATCTATTCTTAGTCTCATACTATCATGCATCTTAATGCCAACAATCTTAATCCCAGCTGCTTTGCACTTAGCATTTTTTCCGTATGAATAGCTCCACTATTATATCCCTTATACGTAGAGAGCCATCACAATTAGTACAAATGTGATACAAATAGTCTGAATCAAGAACCCAACTTTCACTTTGTGTCTCTTTATCATTCTAATAGCCAATCTTCATTTTCTTCTTCAACAACACCAAGTTGAGCGGGATTTTCATTTCTTTAGTTCTATATGTTCTAATTGTTCTGATAGTTTTGCCGATTTGTATTCCATTTGTCACATCTTGATCCTCGAGCGTGTGCCCATCTCTCGGTGGTCGACAAATTTGCGACATCCCAAGACACGTCGTCAACCCATTCATTTTAATACACATGCGGAAGTGAAACAAATCCCCTAACAACTCACAACACGGGATAGAAAAGCAGGCAGCAAAGCACAACCAAAACAAGCTTTATAAACACCCCGGTTTATATACGACAGTAGCATAGGCTATACATAGAAGTCTACAAAAATAGGCAAGCCTACAGGTCCTCTAGGCACATGAGTCCCCAACTGAAAACTCAGAACTCTCCTGGGGACTTGGGTCCAGCATTGCACCACTAGGAGGGTTAGCTGTACCCTCGCCAAAAGCAATGTCTACTACTGTAGCAGGGACATTAGACTCCTGTAGGGGACCCTCTTTAGGTCTATTATGCTTGCGATGATACCACGCCCTAAATTGATGGGGTACCCGGTAAGGTAAACTCTCATCCACCCAGACGATGGTCCTCACAAGTTCGTAGACCCATACCATGTGATCCCCTAGAACAGGGAGATCCATCACTTGCTCGGTAATCCTCTTCGACTGACCAAAACGTTCTAGAGGGATCGCCATCTAAGGACCTGAAAATGTTGAGCCCACCACAGGGTGAGACAATGTCTTAGCAAGTTCACCTCCTAAACTCCGATTAGGAAAGAAATACGCCTAGAGGTAGTCTATGCACACAAGTCAGAAGACTTACCTCACCTCAGTTCTTTCTTGCAAGTCAGTACAGTTCATAATCTCAATCAATCATTTCAATCCAATCGATATCATATGATTGATACCATATATTAAACAATACCATCTATCAATCCATCAGTACGACTACTGCTCACACAAATTGAAATGGATGCAATGTTCTCACAAGCTGATATAGATGGTAGGTCACACAAGCTGATAAATAGATTGTTACTCTCACAAGCTAATAAACGATTATTGCTCTCATAAACTGACAAACAAAGCTCACACAAGCTGATAACAATGCCACAAAAGTTGACATAATAAGGCTTGCACAAGCTCATAGTTCAAAGTGAACTAGAAAAACTAATAGTGACGCTTTTAAAATCCCACAAATCGATCTAGTCCTCTAGTTCATTTTCGGCGTCAAAACCCGACACCTAGGATTTTTCCAATTGAATAACAAAATTTTCCAATTTTGGAATTAATACTCAAAATTACAATTTCCACTCAGTTTGCACAATTTAGCAATCAATCACAGAAATTAAGCACACCATTACAATTGGCAAGAAATTCCGGTCACGGGCTATCCTGGTCTAATTTCCGGAAAATAATAAATAATGAAATAAATACAAAAATAATTAAATAAATGCAATTAATTACCAAAATAGAAACTTAGGCCGGAAACACCAATGGATTAACTTTAAGCTAATCACCTATTAAGCTTAATTAACTTCCTAAGCCGAGTTTAGTGAGTAAACTCACCGGTTTTGCGATCTAGTGAGTTCACGACAATGGTAACGTGGAGACGGGCAACAAATGGCCGTGCGGCGACACCAAAAAAGGCTTGGAAGTGGCCCACGAAGCTCACGACTGGGCTGGGCTTTTGGTCTTTGCTTGTTGCTAGATGGGGTTGCTCGGGCGGTTGGTTGAGGCTGAAACAACAAGGGATGAGCGGACAAGGTTGCAGCGGGTGAACAGGGGTGACGGCGGCTGCTAGATGGTGGCGACGGGGCTCCAGCTGAGCCGTATGGAAACCAGGGAGGCTCAGGGACACAAGCTGTGGTCGTGACCGGAGCGGGACGAGCACGTGGGACATGCGGGCTCATGTGGGGGCATGACGGCATGCGAGTCGCTAGCGGTAGCGGTAGGGAGCTCAGCGGCAACTTGCGACGGCAGGGGGAAGTTGGCTAAGTTCTCTGGAATTCAAGCTTCTAAAACACTCCATAATGGAGAAAGGTGGCGTGCTGAAGAAGATGGAGCCAGCTGCAACTTGGAGGGTCCCTCTTGGCCACAAAAGTCTTAATTTCTATCTCTAATTGATCATTGGCAAGGCCCCACCACTTGGGCTGTCATCCAAGCCAAATTGGTGCACATAAATCTCTGTAGAACCATCTCCAAGTGGTCCAAAATGTTGAGTCCCCCATGGCCTACGAATTTTGAACCCTTTTCCCCCAAATTGAACCAAATTCCCTTCAATTGGATCTAATTTGATGTCCATAAATCCCACCAAGGTGTCATTGACCAAATTAACATATTTTCTCACCAATTGAACTCACTGGAATCCAAAAAACGCGATAAAAAACGTTCCTCGGATTTTTCCAGTAAAAAATGACCTTACTTTGAATTTTTGCCGAAAATTTCGGTTTGCAAAACAATCTTTGGAGGATGAGTCAACGGTTCTAAAATGAATCGTGATATAACAGAACTCTCAATTTCTGAAATCAGGTTCAAATTCGCGATTAATTTCAATCCGGCGCGATTTTAGCGTGACCTAATCTACCGGCTAGCTTTTAGGAATTTTTAGTGCAATTGACCAATGATTGATTATTTTTCAAGCCACAACGTACATCTCCGACACATTGGTGACTCTTGGTTGTCGTGAAAATCTTGAGGTTTTGATTATGGACACGTGGTACCAAAATGATAGAAAAATCAGTCTAGTGCTAATCGACAAGAATTTTGCAATTAGGTGGAATCACCCACGCACTAATCACATACGTTTGTCAAATTGACCAATCTCCAATCTCTAATCCGTTTTTAACTATGCCGTAATGACCCTTGTAGATTAGTACGGTTGAGCAGCCAATTCCTAATCGAATTCTCAAGCTATTGCGTTAAAATCTCTTAACAGCTTCACTTGATAGACTAGTTATCTCGTGAGTGATTAGCTCAGAGAATAAAACTATAGGCGCGTCGATGAAAAAGGCCAACATATTCAATTGAAAACCGAATTTGAAATTAAGATGTCACTCCTCTCCCCCTCTTAAAAAAAATTTCGTCCTTGAAATTTAAACAATTACAAATCTTTAAACAAAAAGGTGGGGGTACAATCGTCTCATTGGATATTCACTTTCTCAAGTTTCTCCTTCAGTGCCGTGGTGTTGCTAGACCACTTTAATTAATGGAATCGTCTTGGTACATAGAATTCGATCTTTCCGATCCACAATCTAAATCGGGCTTTCCACGTCAACACTCTATCGTCCACGCCTAATTCCTTAAAATTGAGCACGTGGGTCAAGTCAGGCTCATACTTCCTCAACATCGACATGTGAAAGATGTCATGCACCTACGCCAACCTTAGCAGTAATGCAAGACGATACGCTAGGATCCCGATTATTTCTAGAATCTCAAAGGGACCTACGTATCTCAGATTCAGTTTTCCCTTCTTACCAAAGCGTGAAGTACCTCTCATCGATGACACCTTCAGAAAAATGTGATCACCAACTTGGAATTCCCAAGGTCTCCAACGCTTATCTGCGTAACTTTTCTAGTGGCTTTGACCGGTCTTTAATCTATCTCTGATGACGGTAACTGCATCCACTAAATACTGGACTAACTCTGAGCCTGTGATCTTTCGTTCTCCGACCTCATCCCAACAAATTGGCATTATGTATGCTCTACCATACAACGCTTCGAAAGGAGCCATTTGAATCCTTTACTGGTAGCTGTTGTTGTAGGCAAACTCGACAAGATGAAACTGTTCCTCCCAACTTCCCTTGAAATCCAACACGCAAGCTCGCAACTTGTCTTTGAGAGTTTGAATCGTCCTCTTAGATTGGCCATCCATCTGAGGATGATAAGCTATATACTATACTACAGCTTCGTTCCTAAGTTAGCCTGCAAACTCTTCCAAAAAGTAGATGTGAATCTCAGGTCTCGATCTAATGTAATCATCACCGGCACTCTATGCAAACGAACAATCTGACGTACATACAACTTTGCATGCCTATCCAAATCAAGGTCCTTCCATACTTTGTCAGTTTGTCAACCACTACCTAAATGAAATCATTACCCCTCTAACTCCTTGGTAAGCCTGTCACAAAATCTATTATGATTCATTCCCATTTCCACTCAGGAATCTCAAGAGGTTACAACAATTCTCTCGGTTTACGATGCTATGCATTCACTTGCTGACATACCAAACACTTGGCCACATGCTTAGCGATGTCCGCCTTCATACTAGACCACCAATAGTGTCGACGCAAATTTTGGGTGACATCCTGGATTTTTCAGTTTTGCTTTCAATTAAATTAATCGGGCCTTTCACTGACGTGCCTATAGTGTTATTCTCGAGCTGATCACTCGTAGGATAACTAGACTATTTGGAGAAGTTATTAAGAAATTTTAATGTAATAGACTGGAGGATTCGACCAGGAATCAACTGCTCGACTGTGATCATCTGTAGAGGTCATTTCAGCCTAGAGCACGCTAAAAAGACGTCAGATCGAAATTAACTGCGAATTTGAATGTAATTTCAGAAATTGAAAGTTCTGTTATGTCACAGATCATTTTAGGAGTGTTGACTTAGTCTTCGAAGATTTTTCTGCAAACCGATACTTTTTGGGAAAAATTCGAGATAAGGTCATTTTTGTCCAGAAAAATTCAGAGGATCATTTTTTATCGTGTAATTGGGAAGCAAGTGGGTTCAATTTGTGAGGAAAAATGCTAATTTGATTGTTGTTATGTTGGTTAAAATTTTTAAGAGCCAATTGGTGTTGATTCAAGGAGGAATTAAAGTTCGAATGAAGCAAAATCAAGTGAAATTCGTAGCACCCCATTGGCAACTTATGGACCTCTTCAAGGCTTCTAGAAGTGGTGTTTTGGTCTGGAAATTGCTGAGGGAGACCAACTGGGATGGTGAGGTCAGCTAAAGGGGACAAGAGGATGAAGATGAGGCAAGTGGTGGTCCCTTTCAGCCAAAGGTTCCCTCTCCCTCTCCCTTGCTTTGGTCGACACCCCCTCTCCTCCTATTTCTCTTCACATTTCAGCTCAGCAAGTTGCAAAGAACCGACTGAGCTCACCCCCTCCACCATCGCACATCCGCTAAAGCCTGGAGCTTCATTGCGTCATCGTCGCGCCTCGCTAGCTAGTCGCATGTCCGCGCCTGTTGTTTTGCTGCTTCTCTCAATGTCCCTGTGCCTCCGCCCATCTAGGTTGCTGCTTGAAGCTGTTGGACCACTATATGCTAATGTTCAGTCGCCAATCAACCCCATCTGGCCATGCTGCTCCGTTGCTATCATCCCTGCCCATTTTCGAGCTAACCTTAGCCACCGGCCGGCCTATTTAGCCATCATCCAGAACCAATCCAAGTGGGTATACGCAACACTGTTCAGCTAACTTTGGCTTGTTTCCCGATCTCGGTTGGCGAGCCCGCTTTGGAGTTTGTTGAGCTCCTCCGTGTCCCTGTCGTTTCGATCCGAGCAGATTGCTTAACAAGTGAGTTTAACTCACTAATCATTGCGTAGTAAGTTAATGATGTTTAGGGATTGATTGGTTTAGACTAAGTATGGATTAGGTGGATAGTTAGAATAGATTAGAGTATTAATCGATTGTTATTGCATGTTAGGTGGTTAGAGTAGTGTAGTTAGGGCCTAGACGAGCTCTATTATTTATCTAGAGTGGTTCGAAAATTTTTAGGCCCATCTCGGCTTTTAATTATGTTTTACGGGCTTAAGATGTTATTTTTGGTATTTAATAATTAATTTTCCTAATTATTTAATTGTTTATTTATTTTGCGAAAATTAGACGAGGATAATAGGTGACCGAAATTTTATGCTGATTGCATTGGTGCGATCTATTTATTTAATTGACTATTATTTTATGCAAATTGAGTGTGATTTGTGATTGTGGGGAATTATCCCAAAATTAATTAATTTCAGTAATTAATTTGAAAATCATCGAGTGTCGGTTTACAGTGCCAAAAATGAATTTGTGGACCGTTGAAATTAGTGGGATTTTCAAGTGAGAAAATATTATATTTTGGTTAAGGTTGATCGTGTACTAACACACAAGTATTTTTATGGTTATGATAAAAATGGTGTTTTGTAGTCAGCTTATGGTGAACAATAATTTATCACTTTTGGGCAAGCAATAATTTCTTAGCTTTGGGCGAGCAATATACTTTATTATTAGCTTTGGGTGAGCTATACTATCTATCTATCGATAGTATTGAGTGGATTGATCAAGAAGCGGTCATGATGACATGTAATCGACTGAGTCAATTGATCGATGATTTGATCTATCTTGATGTGTTGAAATGATTGGTTGAAAATGTCAATTGTACTAACTTGTAGGAAGGAACAGAGACAATGGTAAGACCTCCGACTCGTGATTATGCTTAGGCAGCCCTGACGGCGTATTTTCTTCCTAGTCAGGTCTTAGGGGGTAAAACTCGCTGAGACGTCATCTCACCCCGTTGTGGGATAACATTTCAAGTCCATAGATGGCAGCTCATGATTTTTTTGGACGACCTAAGAAGATTACAGAGCAGACATCTTACATTTTGTTGCATGGGAGCCCTAAGGGCTGGACCTATGAGTTGGTGAGGTCCATAGTCTGGGTCAATATGGGTCTCACACACAAGGTGGCCCATCGATATAGATTATGGTACCACCAGCCTCAGGATGGCCACAGAGAGGATCCCATAACAGAGTCTAAGATATCTCTATATGTTATGGAGGTCGCTTTTGGAAAGGGCACTGCAGATCCTCCTCAAGATTAGTTGTAGACGCAGTGGACTCAATTTTTGAAGTACTAGAGTCTACGATACAGTCTACTGAAGGCTCCAATTGGTGTGTGGAGGATGATGGAGAAGAGGATGAGGACCCGTAGTTGTTAAACCCCCCTTGTTTTGTAAACTTGTGAATATAATGGTTTGTATTGTGTGTGTGTGTGTGTGTGTGTGTGTGTGTGTGTGTGTCTATATATATATATAAGTGTGATGTTGGTTTTCAAAATTACGGCCCTATTTTTCTATCTCGTTGAATTGTTGTCTGGGGATTATTTATTTGCTTACGCTTGTGCATTAAAATGAATGGGTCGGCGATGCGTTCTGGGACGTTGCTATTTAATTGACCGCAGAGGGATGGGCACCTACTCAGAGGATCGGGGCGTGACATCCCCGTTTAAGTGGTATCAGAGCATGGTTAGTGATTGGAGTGATAAGGTGCGATGGTTGATGGGATAGTCAGTAGAAATGGCCTTTAATTCATGACTGGTGCATGTCCATGATAGTTGATTGGTAGCATCGTTTGTTGTTATTGCTCAACTTCTAATTTGGAGTGGAATTGGACGGTAGGTTTTTTGTAGAAAGTCTGCAAGATGAGTAGTCAGGAGCAGAGGACTCTTAGGAAGAGTACCGTCAGGCCTACAACTTGGGGTAGGACGCTGATGAGGATCGATACCCGAAGAGGCCGAGGTAGAGCGCTAGCTGAGGCAAGTGCGAGTAGAGTAGCACCACCTCCCATTGGTGTTGGGGTAACAGCCCCTGGTAATCTAGGAATTATTGGATCACGTAGGCTTTGGATGTGATGAGAGAGATGATGGGGCAATAGGCCCAAAACCAAGCTACCACCTTTACCGCCGCCGTTGCAGCTGCCGCTCAAGCCGCTGCCAATGCTATCGTTTCTACCACAGCTGTTGCTGCACCTGTTGCTACACTGCCGCGCCGCTCCTATTGAGGTTCTGCCAGGGAACATGGTTGCTAGAAGACCGACTCATAAACTGGTGGAACATTTTTTGAAGCTAAACCCACTGAAGTTTATTTGGGCAGGAGACCCCGAAGCTGTTGCTCTTTGTATCCAAGGATTAGAAGACTTTCGCACTACTAATGTGCTTAGGTACTGAGAAAGTAGTCCTTACAACCTACCAATTGAAGGGAATTGCATGTTTGTGGTGGAGAACCACCTAAGGAATAGTATTCCCCAAAGGTGTGGTTCCGGAGTGGAACGCTTTTGTTGAGCTTTTTTTATAGTAAGTACTTCTCTGAGACTGCCCGAGAATAGAAGATGATAGAATTCCTGCACCCTCGCCAAGGTACTATGATCGTAGATCAATATGAAGCGAAGTTCGTAGAACTGTCGCAATATGCTCCAGGGCTGGTTGAGAATCCAATGAACCGGGTTAGGAAATTCAGAGACGGACTCAAACTAGAGCTGAGGAGTCCACTGATACTACTCAACTTGAGGAACTACAATGACTTGTATGAGTAGTTCTAGATGATCGAGAGGGATTAGGTTGACCGAGCTGTCGCATCTGGGTCATGGTTTGGATCAAACTGAGATGGAAATCAGTATGGGAAGAGGCCCATGATTGGAGGAAATTCCATTTCCACCCAACAGGAAGGGTGGAATTGGAAAATTTGGGCTAAGTTAGAATGGCATGTGTCGCTTTTGTGGAAGGTGACATGGTATAGCACCGTGCCCTTGAAGGTCGAGCGTTTGTTTTGGGTGTGGCCAGCAGGGTCACATGGTTAGAGATTGTCTTAGGCAACCAAGAGGACAACCACAGTTACCGCCACCGCCACCATTGGGACAGATCAGAGGGTATGTGCCTCAGAACATATCGCAGGGTGGACATATGTGTGGCATCCCAAAATTCAAGGCAACCTCTAGATGTATTAAAGTCTATGATTAGGCAATGAAATTGCCTTTGGTTTATGCTTTAGCTATTGATTTTCTTTTAAGACCGAGTGTTATGTGGATGGAAATGTATCTTGTGTTCATGGGTTATTAAAATTAGTATTATAGGATAATTTGATAAGAAGAATTTGTTCTTGGCTATGCACCTCATAGATTTCATTCTTATAGTTTAATGTTACAAGTTTTATGGCCATATGAAATTGTAAATTTGGAATTTATAAAAGAGGGAATTAAGATTAATTATTAAAAGTGAACATGGGCTATTTAAGTTTGGACTTTAGGCCCAAGAGTGTTGGACCTAAAGTGGGCCAAAAGGCTGGCCCATGAAGCCCATGAAGGGCTGCCGTCGTCCAAAAGGGGGGGGGGAACGGTTGCATGCCGCCCCACATGCCCCTTTGGTGTTTGCCAAGTGGCAAAGGAAGAGGCAACACCCATTGGTCACCTTGAGCGGCAACCTGCAGCTCCTAATCATTTCAAATGATTGAATAAAAGGAAATAAAGAAAGGGGGAGTGACCAGTTTTGAGAGAGGGAGAGAGAGAAAGCTGTCGAGAGAGTGAGGGAAACCGAGAGAGAGGAGGAGGAGCCCACGTGAGGAAGAAGTCCGCCCGTGCGTCCGTCGTTCGCCGCCGTTGTGCTCGCCGTTGCTCAATTTAGAGGCAAGTTAGATCCTTTGATCTGCTCTTGTATGTTGTGTCTAGAATGTGTTATTGAATGGTGATGAATTTCGGATGTCTAGGGTGTGAAAAACCGAAGTTTTAAGAGTGTTGTTTTGAAGTAGTAAACTGTTCTCGAGTAAATAGTGTGACCCAGAATGTTGTGATGGCTAGCATGCGATTTTTGAGTCGAATTTTTGCTTTTACTTCTTCATATAAGTTGTAGATAACATCTTATAGTATAACATACTAAAATTTGGGGCAAAATAGATGAGTTTTGAGGGGTGAAACCCTCCCTCTACGAAAATGTTAGATCTGAAGCTGTTTTGTTGACCTCTTGGTGATTTGGTGTGATGCATGTAACTTTTTACTGAGCATTTCACTTCGACCCCTTCAGGAAAGTTGTAGCGAACATCTTGAGGACTAACATACTCAAATTTTAGGTAAAACGAACAAGTATGGCATAGTGAAACGATTTTTCTTTTGAAGACGTTAGATCTGGAAATGTTGTACTGAACTCCAGTGACTTCGTAGATTATAAAGTGACTTTCCTTTGAAAATATCACCTTGTTCATTAATGAAAGTTGTAGTAGACCTCTTGAGGCAAAACATATCAAAAATTTAGAGGAAAAGATGGAAGATAAGTAGGTGAAATCGTGATTTTTGGGAGACGGCTAAACCTGGAATGTTCGGTACTAGGAACAGGGGCTTCAACCATCCATAATTAATTATATAGGACGAATATGACTTCGATGTCTTCATGAAAAATATACTTTAGGGTCTTGAATACCATATATTCAAATTTCATAATTTTTGAAGTTCATTTGCCTATTTAACTGAAAATGTTTCGAAAACTGTGCAAGTTAAGTGGTTATGAAGATGGTGCTGTGATGTTTGGTCTATACCGCATGATATGAGGGTCCTTTGGTGCAGTGTCCTGCATGAAATATCTGCCATTATGTCTTGACTATCACATGTTCGAATTTCATAATTTTTAAAGGTCATTTGGGTATTTAATGAGAATATTTTCTGAAACTGTGCAAGCTGGATTGTGCGAATTCCAAATGCTGAAATTTATGATTATTCTGTTTTTGATGAGCCCTATTAATTATATTGATTGAGGTGATTGAATCTTGCTGAGCATGTGATTATATTTGGCATTGCATATAGAATCAAATGCTGAATTTGACTTTGTTGCTATCACATCATGTGCCATGTTGATTGTGAGACATAAATTGGTGAATATGAATTATAATGAATGAGGAGACTATTGGAGGTGGGCCGATAATGCCCTGGGAGTTTTAGGATGCCCAAGATGGGGGGTGCCGGATGCCCGGTTGTATTGTGATACATGCCTGGATGTCCTCGGGAGTTTCGAGATGCCCAGAATGGTTGGGTTCCAGAAGCCTTGGAGGTTTGTGCCCGGGGAATGCCTCGTGATGCCAATTGGGATGCGAGATGCTCGAAATGTGGGGGTGCCGGATGCCCGGTGGTGTGTGCCGGAGGTTTCTTGTGATGCCTGGATTAGGGTGCGAGTGATAAAATGTGGGATGCAATTACTGGTCCCGGGAAAGAAAGATGTGATGATCAAATTGAAAGATAAAAGTAGAAATTGAATCATGCACATATGATATGATGACATATGCATGGCTGTATGACATGATGATGATGAGTGCATGGTTGTATGTGCACCTATGGTATGATGGTATATGACATGATGATTATGAGTGCATGGTTCTATGTGCACCTATGGCATGGTATATGTATGACATGATGGTAATGAGTACATGAGGATGTATGTACATATGGTATGATGACATATGCATGGCTGCAAGGTAAGTTATGCTTGGATGCATGAATGACATGTACTATGCTATGATTGTTATGATTGTATTGTGTGATGCATTGAGTGGTTTATTGGATCTTTTAGGACATGCATGGAAACGTTCCAAAAAAATGTTTCTTGAACACTTTTGTACTTTTTTTGTTCCCGGGAACAAAAAAAGTACAAAAGTGTTTCTTTTTTGTATTTTTTGTTCCCGGAACAAAATAGGAACAAAAAAAAGAAGCAACAAATTTTTACTTCTGGACTTTAGAAACACTTCTTCAATGCCTAAAAGAAACGCTTCTCTTTTTCTCTCTCTTCTCTTTTCTTCTTCCTTTCTTCTTCTTTTTTTCTTCTTTTTTCTTTGGCCGGTCGCCGGCCTCGGCCATGGTCGGTGACCAGCCGTCGAGGGCCGGCGACGCCGTCGAGGGTAGGCGACCTCGCCGAAGCATCGCCGGCCCCCGGCGAGGCCGAGCTCGCCCGGCAAAGGTGAGGCTCGACCTCGCTCAAGGGGAGATCTTTGGCTAGGGTTCCGGTGAGGGGCTTCGGAGGACGGTGCGATGGCGGCGCGACACTAGAGGCCGGGATCAACAGGGGGCGACGCGGGCAAAGACGCGGACGGCGTCGCGAATGGCGTGGTGAGATCGGGACGGCGTCGAGCTGCGGGCTTCGGTGGTGGCATGACGGTCGGTGCGACGGTAGCGTGCGAGAGGAGGCCTGTGAGGGGCACAGTCTGCAAGCGGAGTGGCGGTGAGCAATGGCGTCACGACGAGTAACGTAGGTGAGATCTCGGTCGGCGTCACAAGCGCGGGTGCTCGGCCGACGGCGGGCGGTGAGGCTCGGCATCGCCGCGCCGGCGATGCCGAGCCTCACCTTGGCTAGGTGAGCTCGGCCTCGCCGAGGGTCGGCGAGCCTCCCGTGTCTAGGAGAGGCTGCCAAGAACCGGCCGAAAGAAGAAAAAAAAAAAAAAGAAAGGAAAAAAAATGGAAAATAAAATAAAAATTTTAAAAAATTAAAAGAAACAAAAAAAAGAATAAAATTTACCAAACGTGTTTCTATTCATTTTTTATTCCGGAACAAACGTTACCAAACGCGTTCTTTTGTTCAAAACCGTTCCCCGGAACAGAAACACTTTTTTTCATTTTTGTTCCCAGAACAGAAAAGAAACAGAAATAAAAACATGCGCGCCCTTACCTACTAAGTGGCTGTACTCACCCCTTTTGGGGACTAACATTTCATATTAGAAAGATGCTGCTCCTTATTGTCACGCGGGGTACCTTCTATGGCCTCCCATCTGACATGGAGGTAGAGTGTTCGAAGATTGATTGCGTTACCATTCCTGGTTTGACGCTTGTGTGAGTTCACGTGCTAGTCATGTACGATGTGGGCTTGGCTGGGGACTTCGTCATTCGGGAGTTTTTGTCGGTCCACGTCCACTGAGATGGAGTGATTCGGGGGATGTTGTCGCCACCACCGCCCGACATGCCAAGATGGGTGTGATGGCAGCGTGAGGAGTAGAGAGCTGATGTTTGTTTTTTAGGGTAGCCGACACTTATAGATGGAAGATGACATGTGATCGATATAGGGGTCGAGATCTCACCTTTTGAGCTATGGCCAAGTTTAGTTAAAAGTCTTGGCTTTTCCTTTTGGTTGTACCGACCCGAGAAATCCATTATAAAAATATATAAATAAAAGTGTCACAGATTTATCTTTTCTTATGGTGCTTAGTGGTGTGCATTGCATTATGGTTATTGGAGGGAGGAATGGTGAGACTTGTTTATGCTTCTGCTAATAAGTTGCACTAGGACCATTTTCAAAAAAAAAATGTCTATGAACTACGACGCTTCTACTAAGAGATGTAACTAGTGTTCATTAGGTGGAGCGATAGGTACCTGTGGCAACCTAAGGTGTTTCGGGGTGCCACAATATGAGACCCCTAGCTCAGGGAACAATGTATGCCATCACTCGAGGGTTAGGCAAAGGACACGCTTAACGTGATTATAGGTACTGTTTTGCTGAACGATCATGCTGCTTATGCTTTATTTGACCCTGGAGTAACTCATTCTTTTATTGCCGAACATTATGTTAGGCTAATAGGATTAAGTCTTGTATTACTGGAGTTAGTGGTTAGCATATCTACACCATTAAACAATCAAGTGTTGTTTGCTTTAGGTTGTTCTGGTTGCAACTTAATGATTGGTGAGCGAGAGGAGAAAATAGATTTATTAGTCCTAGTCATATATGACTTTGATTTGATAATTGGCATGGACTGGCTCACCAAGCAACGAGCTAAGATGAACTGTTATCGTAAGGCGATTCAGTTTGACTCGTTAGAGGGTAGAAGTTTCGAGTTTGTTAGAAGTCGAGAAAGACCCTTGATTACATTGATCTCATCACTTGAAGCAACCCATTTGTTAGACGACGATTTTCAAAATTAATTAGCAACTGTTGTGGATACGACAATTGATGAGCTGGAGATAGAAGATATTGTAGTAGTGCAAGAGTTCGTAAATGTATTCCCGCAAGAATTGCTAGGATTGCCACCAGAGAGAGAGATCAAGTTTGTGATTGAGTTAGCACCTAGGACCGAGCTAATCTCTAAGGCTCCTTATCAGATGATGTTATCTGAGTTGAAAGAACTGAATGTGCAAATGCAAGAGTTGTTAGATAAGGGATTTATACGTCCCAGCGCATCACCTTAGGGAGCACTAGTTTTGTTCGTAAAGAAGAAGGATGGTTTGTTGCAGTTGTGCATCGACTATCGGCAACTCAATCAGGTGACAATCAAGAACAAATATCCACTGCCGAGGATTGATGACTTGTTTCATCAACTACAAGGAGGGTCGATATTCTCCAAAATCGACTTGAGGACAAAGGATTAGAAAGGAGGACATTCCGGAGTCACCATTTCGTACTCGTTATGGTCATTATGAGTTCAATGTAATGCCGTTCGCATTGACGAATGTTCCAGCTGCTTTCATGGATTTGATGAACTGAGTGTTCAAGGATTATCTGGATCAATTTGTGATTATGTTCATCGATGATATTCTGGTATATTTGAGGAGTGATGAAGAGCATGAAAGTCATATGAAATTGGTACTGCAGACTCCGAGGGTTCATCGGTTGTACGCCAAGTTCAGCAAGTGCGAGTTTTGGTTGACTCGTGTTGCTTTCTTAGGTCATGCGATTTCGAGTGAAGGAATCTCTGTTGACCCGCTCAAGATTGAAGTAGTAATCAACTAGACAAAACCGACCACCGCAACAGAGATCAGAAGTTTTATGGGTTTGGCAGGTTATTACAGATGGTTTATGGAAGGGTTCTCAACATTAGCATTGCTGTTGACTAGACTCTTGAAGAAAGAAGAAAAGTTCGTATGGATAGACAAGTGCGAGCGTAGTTTTCAAGAGTTTAAGTAGAAGCTAATTACTTCACCTGTGCTGACCATCCCATCTAGTCTTGGAGGATACGAGATCTATAGTGATGCGTCGTTTAGAGGACTGGGTTGCGTGTTGATGCAACATAGTAGGGTTGCTGCATACGCCTCCTGTCAATTGAGACCTCATGAGCAGAACTACTCGACGCATGACTTAGAACTCGCGACAATTATTTTCGTTCTAAAGATTTAGAGACATTATTTGCGTGGAGAAAGATTCTAAATCTTCATGGATCATCAAAGTCTCAAGTATTTATTCTCTCAAAAGGAGTTGAATATGAGACAGTGTCGCTGGATGGAACTTTTGAATGACTATGACTGTGATATTCTATATCACCCCGGGAAGGCGAACAAGGTCGCCAATGCTTTGAGTCAGAAGTCGTCAATCGCTCATCTACTAGTTAAAGAGTGGAATTTAATTGAGAGAGCTAGAGATTCGGTTTTCAAGTTTGAGGTAGGCCACCTTTCGAATTTTATGGCCACCCTCAGAATTGAGCCGGATGTCCAAATCAAGATCAAACTACTTCAGCCGACAAACCCAGATATTCAAAAGATTCTTCAGTAGGATATCAAAAAAAGAAAGACTGACTTTCAAATTTCTAAGGATGAAACACTAAGGTTTCGAGGATGATTGGTTGTACTTGACGATGTCGAGCTTAGATAGGATATTTTATCAGAAGCTCACCATAGCAATTACAGCATTCATCTTGGTAGTACCAAGATGTATCAGAATCTAAGTCAACACTATTTGTGGTCTGGTATGAAGGCGGAGATCGCCAAGCATGTCGCCAAGTGTTTGACATGTCAGCAAGTCAAAGCTCAACATTGCAAGCCGGGAGGACTTTTGCAACCTTTCGAGATCCTAGAGTGGAAGTGGGAGCACATTGTCATGCCCCAATCCTCAAGCACGCCCACATCCCTTACCTTTGGTCAATTTTTAAAATGCGATATCCTAGGACTATGTATCACTGACCCTTTCATTTATATATTCACATGCGGAAGCAGTTATAAATCCCTAGACAATAAAACAATGTGATAGAAAAGCAGGCCATATTTTTCATATTGAAATTCACAACCACACATATACAGGGTTCACAAAAGAGGATAGGATCTTAGTCCTCATCCAGATCATACTCAGGATCATCATCCCGATGCTCCTAAGATCTTTCCCACTAGGCTGATTTTCTTCAAACTCTTCATCTTCTTCTTCTTGCTCATCCTTGGCTTCAAATGCCGGCTCGTCTTCGGGAAATCTAGGGGCCTGAAATATTATCCCACAACTAGGATGAGACTACGTCTCAGCAAGTTCTATCCCCTAAGACTTGATTAGTAAACTAATACACCTTAGGGCTGCCTATGCACAACATGAGTCAGAGGATTTACCTTGGCCTCAGATTCCATCTGCATATTAGCACAGTTTAATAGGCACCCTAGCAATCGCATAACAAATCGATATCTCGATCAATCAACCTAGTCGATTACAAGTAAACAAGACCACTCACCGGTCATTCCCATTCAATCAATCAATTCGCAACCTCAAATCAAAGCAATGATCAATTGACCTAGTTGATTACATCTCAATCAAACCATTCACCGATCATTCCATTCAATCAATCTATTCACAACAGCATATCAAAGTAATGATCAATCGACTTAGTCGATTACATATCATCAAAACCATTTCCGGTCATTTCAACTATTTCAACTCAATTCCCAATTATGAATTACGGTCCTTAGGACCCAACTTATCTATAGGTGGTAATCACGGCCCCACCAAGCAACTTTCTTAGATTTAGTGGCTTTACGGTCCCACCTAACCCTTTCAAGATCTGATGGCTTTACGGTCCCACCCGACCCTTTCAAGATCTAATGGATTTACGATCCCACCTAAGCCTTTCAAGATTTGATGGCTTTACGGTCCCACCCGACCCTTTCAAGATCTAATGGTTTTACGGTCCCACTTGACCCTTTCAAGATCTAATGGCTTTACGGTCCCACTCGACCCTTTCAAGAGCTGATGGCTTTACTATCCCACTCGATCCTTTCAAGATCTGATGGATTTACGGTCCCACCCGACCCTTTCAAGATCTTATGGATTTACGGTCCCACTTGCCCTTTTCGAGATCTAATGGATTTACGGTCCCACCTACCCCTTTCGAGATCTAATGGCTTTACGGTCCCATCCGACCCTTTCAAGATCTAACGGATTTATGGTCCCACCCGACCCTTTCAACTACGACCAATGATATTGCACCTCGTAATTAAATTCCTCAATTTCATAATATCTTGGCCTAATTTGTTGCTATCAAAGATACTCGATAAAATATCATGTGTGGGTACACAATCAACCTTAGCCAAAATAGAATAGTTTCCTTTTTATAAATCACACAAATTTCTGTAGTCTACTAAAACATTTTTGGCATTGTCAACCGATGCCCGGTTATTTTTCAATTAATAACCAAATATTATTCAATTTAGGAATAATTCCTAAAATCACTCATAAATCAATTTAGCACAAAATAAAACTCAATTAAATAAACGGATTGCACCATGACAATCAGCACAAAATTTTAGTCATCGGCCATCTCGGTTGAATTTTCGGAAAATAAATAATTAAATAATTAATTTCGAAAAATTAATATTTAATTACTAAAAATTCCATTTAGGTATGAATTTCCTAATTAACACCCGATAAGGATCAGGAAAAATCCCAATAAGCATCCAATAAATATTATAGGCAATTCACTATCTAAGTACACTAACCAAACAACTAATATGCAATGCAATTAACTAATAATCGCTAATCAATTATAATCTAACCACCTAATTACACTTAACTAACACTAATCAACCTTTAAGTATAATTAGCAAACAAAAAAGGCATTAGTGAGCAAAACTCACTTGATTAACGAGCCGATCGAACCAAATTGACGAGCATGCGACGAGGGTTGATCCTCTCCAAAGCGGGTTTGCCAACCGGGGTCAAACTAGGGCCGAAATCAGCCACACATGTCCATGGCGAGGCTGCCCATTTTGGATTTGAACGTGACCGAACAGGCACGGCTGAACTAACTTCACGGGTTGCTTGAAGTGGTGCTGAGCTGGACCAAAAACACAGGCTGAGGACTCGACTTCGTGCAAGGCAGAGGATGGCTGCTGCTTCCATGGAGATGGGGGTGGTCTTGCGGACGAAGGAGGAGACGATCGCTGCTGGCTTCTTCGGCGGAGTCGCTGGAGTTGACGCAACAGTTAACAAACCGACTGAGGGGAGGGGAGATGGCGGTCAAAGACAGGCAGAGAGATGGACAGCACGCGGCAAGGAGCTGGGCTGCTTCGCATTTTTGTTGGCGTGGGGAAAAGAGAACGTGGGGCGGCTATGTCGCGGAGATGCAGACACGGTCAGCAACTTAAGAGATATCCATGGAGTGTTGACTGAGTAGGAGTCCTACACGAACGTGTGGCAGCTTGGAGATGAGGGGAAAAATTGGGTCTTCGGTGGATGCTCCGTTCGGTGGAGTGGGGTGGCTGCAAGGGGGTGTCTACAAAGAGATGAGGGGAGAGAGAAGCGGTGTCCTTGACCGCCTAGTCAAAACCAAAAAGGAAAACAGCAAAAGGGAAAAGATAAGGGGAGACCCGTCAAAGGGAAATTAGAATTCAACTCTGCAGAGGAAACGTGCGTGAAATGGAAGGGACGTCGGCTGAAGGGGGAGGGGTGTATGTGTGATCAACCGAAGAGAGGGTGGAGAGAAAATTAAATAAACATAATTATTTTAGCCCAAAATCTCTCAACAATAACAATTAGTCACCCTATGGCCAATTTCTTCACCATCTTGCACAATTCAAAGTCCAATTAAAGACCAAAATGAGACGGTCCCTCAATCTCACGAATTTCCCTCGATTTCGAATTCTAATTCATATTTCTCAATATTCAATTTTCTGAACAAACAAATCTGGTTGAGATCCAATTCGAATTCAGAAAAAAGCCCAAGCAACTTCCATTCACCAATTCACTCACACTAGATGTCAAAAATTCTTCAAATTGGCCAATCCAAGTTTCAGTTCATTTTCCGAATCATCGGCAACAATTTTTCGTAAAAATCTTGAGCTCGCCGAAATTTCCTCAAAATGTGGGTCGACGTTCTTAGAATGACTCATGACACGACATGACTTCCAATTTCTGAAATTGAATTCAAATTCATTGATATTTTCAATCAAATGCGCTTTTAGTGTGACCTTACCTACTGGGTAGATTTCAAAATTCTTTAGTGCAAATGACTTGTGGTTGATTTTCTTGAGTTACATGAATCCTCTCGACACAATTGGCGACTCTCGATTGTTGTGAAAATCTTGAGGATTCAAATACGGACACATGGCACCAAAACGATAGTAAAATCAAATTAGTATCAGTCGACGAGAATTTTCTAATTTAGTGGAGTCACCCACGATCAGCCGCACATCTCAGTCGAACTGACCTATTTCTAATCTCAAATTGATTTTATACTGTGCCGTAATGGCCTCTAAAGATGAGCACGGTTGAGAAGTCGATTCTTGGTTGAATTCTCAAGTCTATTTGTCTTAAAATCTCTTAATTACTCATTCAGATGAAAAAACACTATAATTGTGTCAATGAAAAGCCCAACTTATCCGGTTGAAATCAGGACCTGAAAATCAGGATGTCACACACATCACGATGGATTTCATGACCGATTTACCGAGGAGTCAGAGTGGAAATAATTGCAAGTCGGCTCACATTATTGCAGTACGAAAATAGCTCAGTTTTGACAGGCATGCAGATCTATACGTGCGTTAGATAGTTTGTCTGCATGGAGTGCCAGTGGCAATGACCTTAGATTGAGACCCGAGATTCATAGCTGTATTTTGGAAGAGCTTGCAGAGTGCTTCAAGTACGAAGCTGTAGTATAGTACGGCTTATCATTATCATACATATGGGCAATCTAAGATGATGATTCAAACCCTCGAGGATATGCTGTGAGCTTGCGTACTAGATTTTAATGGAAGCTGGGAAGAAATGGCTCCATTCGAAGCATTGTATGGCAAAGTGTGTAGAACGCCCGTTTGTTAGGATGAAGTCGGAGAGAGAAAGATTACAGGCCCAGAGTTGGTTCAATAGTCAGTGGATACATTTGCATTTATCGGGGGTAGACTAAAGACCGCTCAAAGCCGACAGAAGAGCTACGTAGATAAGCACCATAGGTAATTGGAATTCCAAGTTGGTGATTACATTTTTTTGAAGGTGTCACTAATGGGGGGAATTTCACACTTTGGCAAGAAAGGAAAACTGAGTTCAAGGTACGTAGGTCCATTTGAAATTCTTGAGAGAATTGGGACTCTAACGTATTGTCTTGTGTTGCTGCCGAGATTGGCGCAAGTGCATAATGTCTTTCACATGTCGATGTTGAGGAAGTATGAGCCTAACCCGACCCACGTGCTATATTTTGAAGAATTGGACATGGACAACTGTGTGTCGTACGTTAAAAGCCTGATTCAGATTGTGGATCGAGAGGAACAAATTCTATGTACCAAGACCATCTTGTTGGTCAAAGTGGTCTGGCAACACCACATCACTGAAGGAGCAACCTAGGAGAGCAAAGATTCGATAAAACAGTTGTACCCCCACCTTTTTGCTTAAGTATTATGATGGTTTAAATTTCGAGGACGAAATTTTTATAAAAGAGGAAGAGTTGTGACATCCTGAATTTTTCAGTTTTGCTTTCAATTAAATTAATCGGGCCTTTCATCAATGTGCCTATAGTGTTATTCTCATAGCCGATCACTTGTGAGATAACTAGATTATTTGGAGAAGTCATTAAGAGATTTTAATACAATAGACTGCCGGATTCGACTAGGAATCGACTACTCGACTGTGCTAATTTGCAAAGATCATTTCGGCATAGTAAGATCGATTAAAAATCAGAGATAGATCGGTCCGACTGAGATGTGTGATTAAACAAGGGTGATTCCACTAAATTGCGAAATTCTCGTCGATCGGCACTAGACTAATTTTTCTATCGTTTTGTTACCCTATGTCCATATTTGAATCATCGAGATTTTCACGACAACTGAGAGTCGTCAATGTGTTGAAGAGGTTCACTGTGACTTGAAGAAAATTGACCATGGGTCATTTACACTAAAATATTCTGAAAACTACCTGGTAGCTTAGGTTACGCTAAAAATGCGCTAGATCAAAATTAATCGCAAATTTGAATCCGATTTTATAAATTGAAAGTTCTGTCATGTCACAGGTCATCATAGGAACATCTACTCAGTCTCCGAAGATTTTTCTGCAAACTGACTTTTTGGGAAAAAGTTAAGGTAGGGTAGTTTTTGTCCAGAAAATTCAAATGATCATTTTTTATCATGCAATTAGGAAACAAGTGGGTTCAATTGGTGAGGAAAAGTGCCATTTAATTGTTGTTATGTTTGTTGGATTTTTGAGAGCCAATTGATGTTGATTCAAGGAGGAATTGAAGTTTAAATGAAGCAAAATCAAGTGAAATTCGTAGCACCCCATTGGACTCAACTTATGGACCTCTTCAAGGCTTCTAGAAGGGGTGTTTTGGTCTAGAAATTGTTGAGGGAGACCAGCTGGGATGGTGAGGTCAACTAAAGGGGACAAGAAGATGAGGATGAGGTAAGTGGTGTGGTCCCTTCTAGCCATCCGGTTCCCTCTCCCTCTCCCTTGCTTCGATCGACACCCCCTCTCCTCCTTCTTCTTCACATTTCAACTCAACAAGTTGCAGAGAACCGACCGAGCTCAACCCCTCCACCATCGCACGTACACTGAAGCCTGGAGCTTTGCTGCATCGCCATCACACCTCGCTAGCTTGTCGCACGTCCGCGCCCGCTGTTTTGCTCCTCTGCTCAATGTCCCTGTGCCTCCGCCCTTCCTGGTCGTTGCTTGAAGCCGTTGGACCACTGTATGCTACCGTTCAACTGTCGATCAGCCCCACCTGGCCTTGTTGCTCCGTCGTTGCCATCCCTGCCCATTTCCAAGCCAACCTTAGCCACTAGCTAGCCTTTGCAGCCACCGTCTAGAAACGGTCCGAGTGGGTATACGCAGCACTATTCAGCTCGCTTTGGCCCATTTATCGACCTTAATTAACGAGCCTGCTTTGGAGTTTGTTGAGCTCCTCCACGTCCCTGTCATTTCAATCTAAGTAGATCGCTTAACAAGTGAGTTTAATTCACAAATCCTTATTAGTAAGTTAATGGCATTTAGGGGTTGATTAGTTTAGATTAAGTATGGATTATGTGGATAGTTAGAATAGATTAGAATATTAATTAATCGTTATTGCATGTTAGGTGGTTAGAGTAGTGTAGTTAGGGCCTAGATGAGCTCTAGTCCTAAGTTGCTATTTTTGGTATTTATTAATTAATTTTCGTAATTATTTAACTAATTATTGTTTTCTGAAAATTAGACTAGAATAGCCGATGACTGGAATTTCATGTTGATTGGATTGGTGTGATATGTTTATTTAATTGACTGTTATTTTATGCAAATTGAGTGTGATTTGTGATTGTGGGGAATTCTCCAAAAATTAATTAATTTCAATAATTAATTGGAAAATCACCGGGCATTGGCTTACAAAACCAAAAATGAATTTGTGGACTGTTGAAATTAGTGGGATTTTCAAGTGAGAAAATATTATATTTTGGCTAAGGCTGACCGTGTACCCACACATGAGTATTTTTATTGGGTATGATAAAAATGGTGTTTTGTGGTTAGCTTCTGGTGAGCTATTTATTAGCTTTGGGCAGGTAATAATTTATCAGCTTTGGGTGAGCAATATACTCTACTATCAGTTTTGGGTGAGCAATATACTCTATTATTAGCTTTGGTGAGCTATACTATCTATCTTCAGCTTAGGGTGAGAAGTCTTGATTTGATAGGAACTTATAGATAGTATTGAGTGGATTGACCGAGAAGCGGTTATGATGATATGTAATCGATTGGTTCGATTGATCAATGATTCGATTGATCGATGATTCGATCTGTCTTGATGTGTTGAAATGATTCGTTCAAAATGTCAATTGTACTAACTTGTAGGAAGAAACAGAGGCAAGGGTAAGACTTTTGACTCGTGATTGTGCTTAGGTAGCTCTCAAGGCATATTTTCTTCTTAGTAAGGTCTTAGGGGATAGAACTCGCCGAGACGTCATCTCACTCTATTGTGGGATAACATTTCAGGTCCATAGATGGCAGCTCATGATTTTTTTTGGACGGCCTAAGAAGATTACAGAGTAGACATCTCATATTCCATTGCATTCGGTGGGAAGGGGGCATTCGCACGAGGGGGGGAAAAGGAGAAAGAAGGAGAGAGAGAGAGAGAGAGAGAGAGAGAGAGAGAAAGAAAGAAGGAAAGAGAAACTTGTGGGAAAGTTGGGTGTTTGGTCAAATGGGGTAAAAAGAAATGGGAATAAATTCAAAAGAAAAGAATTCCCTCAAATAGAAAATTCTTAATTAATTTTCTTTTGAATAAGCTCGTTGATTCCCAAAAGAAATTTCAAATTATAGTACTCGGTTCCCACTTGCATTTCTGCATCCATTCTCCCTCTTTAATTTCTCTGAAATGACTCTCATAAAAATCAATTGATGTCTCACTTATCAAATTGATTATTTTCCTCATCCAAGAATTCCCTCATGCTTCTCAATTTCATAATCCCCGGCTTCAACGAACGAAAACGGCCATAATTATCCAGTCGAAATTAGAACCCGAAAATATGGATGTCACAGTTTATCTATGCGTTAATGGGCCTAAGTAGGCCCATCCACCCATGTTGGGCCTAAAAGCCTGGCCCACAAGATAAGGGCCTATGAATGAAGGGTTGAGATGTGAAGAGGTGTTACATTGAGGGGTTATGTCTTTTAGAGGAATGTTTTACGTTGAAGAGTTACGTCTTTTGGAGAAAACGTTTTTAAGGGGAGAAAAGAAAAGAATAATGTACCTTTTGGAAGTACGTATGTATTTCTCTCCCTCGCCAAAAAGTAACGTAAGAACAATATCCCAAAAAGAACAAAATTTTCTCTCCTAATAGCAACGGTACGCTCCTTGGTGGAATGTGATTAGGATTCTTCCTCGAACTTCAACATTGGTGTTTAATTTGTGACAAATAAGGTACGCTCGATTCCGTAGTGTATCTTTAATTAGTGATACATGTGTTTTATGGGCTTGTCTTTCGCATTCGTTTTTAGGGGTTCGATTGAGTATCGGATTCGTTTTAGGGAATCCTTTATTCCCAACAATGCCAATTGAGAATCATAAGATACTACTAACAAAGTTAGTAGGAGGTAAAAATAAGATCGGAAATAATGACATTCAATTGAGTATGATGTCATTTCTAGGAAAGCGTCTCTTACTGGCAAGTTGATGGATCGATCTACAACCAAAAGTGATTGGAAAACTGTCTTCTATAAACGATTTTGTTTATCTAGTGAAGTGACTAAGACGGGGCATTCGAATACTCTAGAGAGTTGATTACCTTATATAGAAAGTTTACAAAAGAAAAAGAAAAAAGGTAAAGGTGGAAAGAACTTGAGATGACTAGTTGACTGTAAGGCAAATTTGCAATAGATATTTTCTTAAACTTGTTTTTGTTTTGAAAATTCATAGATTATTTATTAGCGTATACTGATCAATTATATTTAAGATTTAAGGATTTTTCTTTTGCGATTTATTAGATAGAATTTCTGTCATCCAACGTTAATAGGTGGAGTAAATTCCATTATGCTGCCACTAAAGGCAAAATGTAGAAATCGTTGAATTAGTAGATTTAAACCTTATGAGAATATTTTAGAACTTAAAGAGAGTGTGGTGATTGGACTTCTATAGGCATCCATCCAAGCCTTCCTTTTCTTCACTCATTTTTTTATAATAGATTACTTTCATGGTTATCAGAATCATATGATTTGATCTGATTTGGAGGCCTAACGATATGTATCTATTAAGTGAATCGTTAATCACGTGAACTACAAGTGAAACCATCGATTCAATACAAATCTACCATTATATATGCATCAATCGATTCAAGTGACTCGGATTTTTATATTTTCTTATCAAAATGATAAATCAAAATGATAAAAATTAGTCGTATGTTACTTTATATAGTGTACTTTGATAGTCACAGATCAATTAAAAGTGGTGTTGGGATTGTCAGATTCCCAAAAACGGATTCAATACTAAATCGAACCCCTAAAAAGAATGCGGAAGACGAGCCTGGGAAGAACATGTATCACCGATCCTAAGGCACATCACAGCATTGAACGTACCTTGTTAGCCACATATTAAACACCAACGCCAATATGAGGAAGAGAAACTGATCCCATTCGATCCGATGACGTCAATTGGTCTTGAAGGGAAGAGAGTGTCACCTTTTGCTTACTATTTTTCTTTTGGAGGTGTTTCAAGGGAGAGAGGGAGGAGGAATCGTACGTTCATATGCCAAAAGGTGCGTTCCTCCCCCTTTATTTCCCTTTTTATACGTCCCCTCCAAAAGAAAACGTGCCTCTTCATCATATCCTTCTATCCATGGGCCCCAATATTGTGGGCCGGGATTTTAAGCCCAACATGGGCGGACGGGCCAACTTAGGCCCATCTTATTAATAATTAAAACCATTATCTCCCACTCGCATGGTGGGCCGAACAGGATTCTCTTTACCTTTCTTCAACATTCATACCAGTGAATAATCCGTGCGACCATCATACATTAAGAGCTCGTTGTTATACATCTGTTAGGAATATATAACAGCTCATAATAGGCATCACACTCTGAGTAGATTTAGTATGCAGTACCCTAGATCGATCGATCACATTTATATCTTTATTGATCTCTTTTAAACAATGATATATATATTGTATTCATACTTATAATTATCCCAAAGACAGTCATAAATGGTCGACCACTGAATACAAAACTACAATGTGATTCTCCAAATTCGATCTTCCTCTTTCCTTCAAACTCTCAATTTCATTTCAGCTTACTTTTCTAGAAATGTCCCATTAGATCGAATCAACTCATAACCATTGGCAACATCCTAAGATAGCAAACACTAAATAGAATTCTTGAGAATAAGTAAAAGTCATGAGAGCACTAAAATTGAGGAACTATTTTCCTCAAGAGTCTCACACGGCATAAAAGTTGATATCAAACTTTTGCCACTCTCATTGATCGTCTCATGCATACATAGTATGAAATACGTATTACGGTACTAACTCCTTTCCCATGGAGCGTATGTCTACACCTTCAATACCGTATAGATGATAGTTCAAACATACCCAATGTCTAACTTGAGTTCACGTATTTACTCATTCACAAAATTCATCAGAATTCACATCTGGCATCATAGACAAATAAAGTAAAATATGTGGGTTATTTTACTTTCGAACATAGTAAGTATCATGTCATCATCTTAACACTTAGTTAAGGCGACATATACATTTTAAGCTTGAGCTCTCATCTCTATTTATCACACAATAAATAGAGGCGATTACCCGTGTGAGTGGGCCAATCTTATATATGTTCGACATACTTTCTCAACTTAAAGTAATGCACTGAGCATTAAGATACATAAAGATCAAACAAAGATTCATAAGTATTAATGATAAAAAAACACAAATTCATCAAATGTGAACACTTAGGGAAATTACAATATTTAGTACATCAGTCTCTGCGTAATCCTAGAGATTTCATATGGCCACAAAACACATCTCTAGGTATTGGTTTTGTTATAAGGTCTACTACCATTCTATGCGTAGACATGTACTATAAGTTCACATCTTTTCGTGCAACCATATCTTTGACAAAGTTATACTTGGTATCTATATGTTTGGTCTTGCCACGATATTTTGGATTTTTGGTGTACGTTATAACTGCTTGGCTATCACAGTTAACCAATAATGGATTTGCAGCATACCCAATAATACCTAAATGATCCAAAAATCTCTTAAGCCGAACACCTTCTTGTACTGCTACTGATAATGCCACGAACTCAACTTCCATTGTGGATGAGGCTATACACGTTTCGAGTGTTCGGAGTACCTTATGAAAATACTCTTCTTTCCTCTGAGACCCAATTTCCCAAACTTGTGAGAGGACTCATGAGTATAGGCAGCACAACCCCATGGCTTAAGGAAACTTAAGTTCGATTTTCTAACTATCCATAACTCATATGGAGTGTAAGTAACTGATTTGAAAGGCACTCGGTTAAGTATATAGACAGCAGTTAACAACACATCACTCTAAAAAGTGATAGGTAAGTTAGCATGTGCCATCATGGACCTAACCATTTACAGTAGGGTTCTGTTTCTTCTCTTCACAACACCATTTTGTTGAGTATATGGAATAGACAACTGTCTTTCTATTCCTTTTTCATCACACAATTTTCTGAACTCATTAGATAAATATTCTCAACCTCGATCAGATCTTAATGCTTTTTTTTTCTTGTCTAATTGATTTTCTACAAAGTTCATAAACCTTTTGAAACAACTTAATACTTCAGATTTATGAGAGATCAAATAGACATATCCGAATCGAGTATAATCATCTATAAAAATGATGAAATAAACAATCCCATGCCTTCCTCTCACATTCATTGGACCACAGACATTAGAATGGATTAAATGCAAAGGAAATTCAGCTCTTTTACCTCTTCCAAATGGTTTCCTTGTCGTTTTCTCTTCTACGCAATGCTTACATATGGACAAATCGACTTTTTCAATATTGCCCAACAAGCCCTCTTTGGCTAGTCTATTCTTACATTGTTAGCCAATACGACCAAGTCTAGCATGCCACACATTCACATCATTATCAATTGAATTAGGAGATGTGAGAAGGAAATAACAAACATTTGCATTAACATAGTCAATATCTAATACAAAGAAAGCATCCAGAAAATGACCACAACCATAGTAGTTTGTATCCAAATACAAATCTACACCATTATTATGGAAGTTCACACTAAAACCAAGCTTAATCAAAACCAAAATAGACACTAAATTTCGATGAATCTCCGGAGCATATAGAACATCATGTAAGAACAAGGTGCGTCCACCACGCATGTTCAATTAGCAGGTGCCAATCCCTTTAGCTGTAGCTCTTGAGTTATTTCCTACATAGATTCACTTAGTTCCAAGTGGAACTCATTGAAATTCTATGAAGGATTCTCTATCCCTCGCTACATGGTCTGTTGCTCTCGAATCTATAGTCCACAAAGGATCATACTCAGTTAAGAATACAAAACTTGACACATTAGCAAAGCTCTTAAGAGTACAAAGGGTGAGTACCTTCTTTGACTCGCGACAGTTGCGAATGTAGTGACCCTTCTAGTCACAGTAGTAACACTTCACTCTTGAAATACTCTTCACTCGAGGACGTTTTCCTCTCTTATGTTGGTTAGCTCTTGGTTTCTTGCAAGGACTTGATCCCTTGCATTTCCACATATTGAACGAATCAATGCGCTTGCGCTTAGAGCTCGAAGCTCCTTGTGAGTTGGAAGCAATATAGCAAATATGTGTTTCCTTCTCAAATGCCTTGAGGCAGTCCTCTACTAGCTCAAGGCGGTGCACAACATCCTCAAGATCTTCCATAACATGGTCAAGAGCTTCTAGTGCTTCTTGCTTTTCTAGCACATATTGAATCTTCATATTCAATATTTCACAATTGCTGCCATTCAAATAAGCAATTATGTTCTTAATTGCTTCAACCATCGATCTGAACACATCAGATATATATGTACGAATAATTAATGCCTATCATTTATGCATCCATTTTGCACAGACCCATCATATTAATGAACAATTTCAAGTAAGGTTTCAGAATCAAAAGGTCACTATGTTTCCAATCATTCTCCAAAAATCCTAACTTAAAACTATCATTAATATAATTGTCTTATGCAAAATAAATTCTATGAAGCTACAAAAACTTCTATGAACTACCCACAGTAGTCAACACTAACAGAAAGCAAATAATGTTTGACATCCAATAAAATAATAATGTTTTCACATAATACAACTATCAGTTGCCACACCAATAATAACTAGGTAGGAAAACATTACATGAGATGTCCACAAAGCACAATAAACAAAGACCAACCAATATATCTAACACCAAGTTAGTATACGAATTGAGAAAGATCCTCTTTTGTTTAATTTCTTGATCTTTTCCCTTGTAACAATCCAGTAATAATCATTTATAAAATCCATCACAATTTTCCAATATGAAGTAGCTTTGTTGACATCCCATATGCGATTCAACACTCCTTACCATTCTGGTGGAATGGTGTTCATGAAAAATCGCACCATCTCAGACTGTGGCAACGGACGACCATTCCATATGACCTCTTGAATTTTCCCGTTGACTTCAAGAACGTGGTCAATTAAGTCACTACTCTCCCATCGATGATCAGTCAGCTCAGCTATCAACTTAGAAAGCCTTTCCTTTTGTTCATCGGTAATTGCGCGAATAGGTGTGCGCAACTTCAGGGGAGGCATTATTCCTGTAACAAATGCAGAACAAATAAGGGATCACATATAATCCACATAGACTTAATTGGAAAAAGAAACACATTCTTTTCCTCTTTTTCCTTTTTTTTTTTTTTGGTCAACGGTCAACAGGCGAAGTCAACGGTCAACGGTCAGTGGTCGTCAACAGTTAGCGGGTCGGGTCGCCGGGTCGGTCGGGTCGGTCGGACCGGACGGACCGGTAGGGCAAATTGACCGGCACGTGCGGCACGCGTGCAGCTGACATCACGATGACGTTAGTTGGCGCGTGCCTTGCACCACCATCAACAGCCCCCCGTGCATGTGTGTCGTATGTGCGCACGCCGGCCATGTGCGTGCGTGCGACGCACGCGCCTGTAGCTTTGTTTCGGCCATGCGTGGGGGTGAAGACGCCGGTTCATTCCGACTACGCGTGGGGGTGCGTCTGGTGGCCGTTGGTGATGTTCTGCCACTCGTCGCGATCGTCTCAACAAGACCTTCCATCCTACGCCATCAGAAATTAATTTCGACTTATAGAAACTCAAAAAAAATAGATGAATAGTACTCGGGTGTCGGGAATTTTCCGCCCTGATCGGTGTCGGCCGATTAATTTCACGAAAATTAACAAGAAATCATCAATAAACATGAAAGGGGTCGTGAAAAACATGGAAAATGATCGAGAAACAAGAACTACAGCTCTGATACCAATGTTGGGATTGTCAGATTCCCAAAAATGGATTCAACACTAAATTGAATCCCTAAAGCGAATGCGGTAGACGAGCCCAAGAAGAACATGTATTACCGATCCTAAGGCACATCACAACATCGAACGTACTTTGTTAGCCACAGATTAAACACCAACGCCGATATAAGGAAGAGAAACTGATCCCGTTCAATCCAATGACGTCAATTGGCCTTGAAGAGAAGAGAGTGTCACCTTTTGCCTACTGTTTTTCTTTTGGAGGTGTTTCAAGGGAGAGAGGGAGGAGGAAACGTACGTTTATATGCCAAAAGGTGCGTTCCTCTCTCTTTATTTCCCTTTTTATACATCCCCTCCAAAAGGAAACGTGCCCCTTCATCATATCCGTCTATACATGGGCCCTAATATTGTGGGCCGGGCTTTTAGACCCAACATGGGCGGACGGGCCAACTTAAGCCCATCTCATTAATAATTAAAACCATCAAGTGGTTTTTGCACTTTATAACGCAAGGGTGAATGAATTGTCAAATAAAAATTTGCGATTTATATTTGGACGTAATATTTATATTAATAGAACAATTGCAAAGCATATCTTCTTATGCGAAGTAATCTCACACGCATTCGAAATCAAGAGTTCTTTTTTCCAAGATTATAATTCTAACCAAAACGATATGTATCTTAAAAAAATTATGATTTCTATGATAAAAAGACAAATTATAGGTATTTTATCAAATTTCGCATTTCGATTCAATTAACATTTTGATTAATATAATTAACATTTTGATTCACCATACGTAGCTCAATTTAAATGCAAAAGATATGGCATATAACTCACAAATGATTCTAGAGCTATTTAGGATTACCATAAAAGTTTATTATTAAAGATCATTTGGTCAATTTTTTTCCTTCACAAAATCAAAATGAGATTATGTAATGGTTCCCTTTTGGATTTTAAACAAACCATGACGAGGTTGTGTTCATTTGCTGTCCTTTTATTAATGTATATATATATATAAGATTATATACTTGTTTTGTAGCTGATCTTATGTGGCAATTCTTAGTCCAAAGTCAAAAAAGAAGAAGAAAAAGGTGAAGTATCATTGTAGCAAGCCGATGAGATTCGATATCCTTCACTCCTTTATTGGACGTGATGGTGGCATGCGGGTTAGAAGTTGTAATTGAGAGAAAAAGGCAACTACTTAGTTACATATTGCAGAATTTAACTAATTTCAATTCTTCGTGTCAATATATTTTATTGTTTGTGGTTTTTATTATACGCAATTTTTGTGTCTAAAGTCTCAGTTTTGTGTTGGACAATATGTAATAATTTCACAAAACACATTTTATGTATCGGAAGCACTCACATGACAATGATATGTATAGAAACAATTCAATAATAAATTGAGAATTTTCAAATTTAAAATGTTAAATTTGTCATAATGCATTTCACATAGTTAATGTGAATGTGCAATAGGTTTGTTATATCGCGACATCAAATGTGTAACAAATGTATGTCATATGTATGTCCATTTTACTGTCTATAATGCTACACAAATGAATTTTAGTCACAATTCTTTTTGCACAACATGTATAAACAATTGCGTAATTCTATTTTATAAATTGGATGAACATCTCCATTTCTCTCTTCTCTCTCCATCGTCTTCAACCTTCATCCATCCGGGAGAGTTTGAGCTAGTCTCACCCTCCTTTCCCTCTCTTGTTGATTTTGTTTGCGTTTTTATTGTTTTTTCTTCTCTGATTTAGATTTGAGAACTCTCTTTTCCCAATCTAGTTCTAGATTTGAAAGTTTGAACTCTCATGACCTAGTTCTATATTTGAGAGTTATCCACTTTCAATCGAGATCTATGAGTTTAATAAATATGCTTTTGGGGATTCGATATCCCTTTGCTTTTTTCAAGTACAATTTCTCTATCTCTAGTTTCAATGATGATCATAGGAGCTTTGGCATTTCGTTGAACCATGAAGATTTGCTATTACAAGTTAGATCTATGTTTGTTTAACTTGTTATGGTTGTCTTTGTATGGCGATGGTGTAGGGGAAGGCAAACCTGGACACACATCGCCAACTAGCAACGCTGTGAGAAAGGAATTTTAGTTTGTGCTCACCACTGACAAAGATACAAGATTTACTAATTAACTGCCGATTTATTTACTTGAGAAATTCGTTTTGTGGACTAAGTGTGCCTTAATCTTGCTAGAGTTCTGTCGATCCTCTTTGTTTTTTAGATTTGTCTTTGTTTTGTAGTAGTTTGGATTTTGCTTTATTTCGAGTCATTTTGTCATGAAACCTACATACTTCTCATGTATTATTTTGAGTAATGAATACAATTTCCTTTCGGAAAAAAAAAAAGTGGTTTCTAAGTACATGTATTAATCCCATTCTTTTGGAGTAGACAGTTTAAATTAAAACTGACAAAAAATATCATGTATATTTATTATACATTTGATGTCAAAGTGAAACAAGCAAATCACATATTTGCATTGTCTACATGAAATGTATTACAATAAACAAAATTTGGAGAATTCTATTTGTGGTTGATTTGCTTCTCTAGAGTGCATTGTCACGTAAATGTTTCCAACGCATAAAATATGTTCGTGAAACTATCATATATTGTCCAACAAAGACTGAGACGCAATCTTTATACTTCAAGAAAGCACCCAAAAAAAATAAAAATAAATACAATTATCAGGTAGAATTGAAAGTTCTTAAAAATCTGCATTCTACAATTGGGTGGTTGCCCTTCTGCATTCTACAATTGGTTGGTTGCCCTTCTGCATTCTACAATTGGGTGGTTGCCCTCTTCTTTTCATTTCAACGCCTAGCCCACATGCCACGGTTACTTCCAATAGTAACAGTAACTGTTGTGCTAGCAATGTCCATCATCCTTAAAAAGCTTAATGGTGTTGATATAGGAGCAACGCATGTTACGATGATGAAAACATCAGCTACGCTCATTTTTATTTGTGTTTTTTTTGTAACTAGTTGTGCAGAAGATCCGGACTATGGCAAGACATATCTTGAGATCAATAACAATTTGCCAGCGGGAACTATTCTAAGAGTTGATTGTAAATCTGGGGACATGAATCTTGGAATCCATCTTATAACAAGCTATTGGGGATTCTCATTCACACCCAATTTTTTTGGGATGATGTTGTTCTTTTGTAGTTTTGCATGGCCAGGCCGATTTGAGTGGTTTGATATATATGTGCAACACAGGGACCTTTATAATTGTAATCAGTGTATTTGGAATATCTCGCAGAATGGTCCTTGTAGGCTCAGTTACTCTGGAGAGTATGATTTTTGTTATCCATGGAACCCTTCAAAGTAGAGAGGAAACATTTTATGTGAATGTCTAACAAAGAAAAATGATGTTGTGAACAAGTATCATATTCGATATCTTTTAATTTAATATTTACACATGTGTATTTCCCTTCTGTTAGCACCATCATTTTATTTTAGATTGACATCTCTTTCTTTAAATTGTTGTCTCCATGATTTTTGTCATTCTATTTGCACTCATTACTTGTACCATTTCTTATCTCTGTCAAAACGTTTCGATGTAAATCTTTCTTAATAAAAAAAAAAGTTATTAAGTGTCGGGCCATGTCGGTTTTGAATTTCTAATGTAATGTCATATCACAAATTAACACCCATGAATATGTAAGTATGTCAAATAAATTAAATTTGAAAAATCCAGCAAAATGTGAGAAAACTGTATAAAGGGGGTGTTGGATGCAAAACATGCAATCCCAAAATCTCCATAACCAGAACAAGAGCACAGATGAGCGAGTAGAAAGATTAACGCACCTGATTTGGAATTCATCGCTCTTGATGCGGAAGCAAAACAAGTTAATCCATGCACAAGTCCTTCTCTTCTATTGCCTTTCGTATCACTAGCTCAATGAGATGGCCCCCTCACCCTTTAGCGCTAGGTTAGCGCTCTTTATGTGAGGATACTTGTGAGAATTAGGGTTAGAGGAGAGACTTAAGCACTATTTATAGAGTTTCCAACAAGGCCTTCTCATTATGGGCCGAGCTCAACTGGGCCCACACTAGCCAGCTCCATATTAGACTAATTATGAAACTTTCTATCTCATCTTAGACCAAACTCCCTAAAAACGGTAGATTAAAATATCAATTAATGTAGTTCACATTAGGAAAACTCTTATATCCTTTCATTTGGACTATATTAATTGAAATTGTACTGTATATGCACACGTTGGTCTAGAGATAATTTTTAATAGACAATCACATCTCATAAAGTCTCAAATATCAAATTATGGCGGTAACTGCATGTATACACACAAAGCATTCCATGGTCATGAGTACTTTCAACTTTATTGATATGGATTCAATATGATAGTGTAGCAAATCGATAACATCTCTCATAGAGAGATTCCATTTGTCAGTCACAATTTTCTTATCTTAAGTGTCATAAAAAATTTGTGTCACTAGAGAATGTCTTTATGGTTCTAATGAACTCACATATGCCTTATCTTTACGATTAACATTTCTTTATGTATAACAAAACATATGCACAAGGCTAATAATCGGATGCCCCTAGCCTTCACTCAAGGTTTATACAATACCTTAAGACTTTTATCAATATATATTCGACATAATAACAACATATTCAAAAATATTTTATTGAATGTAAAAGTTAATACATATCAAACAATTACTAAATGTAATGAGCATAGATGTAAACTTTATTAGAATAAAACCAAAATAACTCACACTAAAGAACAACATCTCAAATGCTCTTAAACTCATATTAATGACATGTCATTCAAGAACAAAAGAGCAAAGTCCTTTAGTTAATGGATTTGCAACTATATCATCTATGAAAATATGTTATATTATAATGTTACATTTCTGTAACATTTCTTTATAGTAAAAAAAATTGACTGCCATATATTTAGACTCCTTAAGATCTATATTGTTAATAAATAATACTACAAATCTATTGTCTTAATACAACAGTATGAATTTATCCATAAAGTCAAAAAACAGTTAAATCCTTAATGAAGTTCTAAAGCCTAATAATCCAAGTAACAGCCTAAAAAAATGTTACTAATGACATAGAATTTTATTTACTACACTTCCCGCTAACATAAATATGTAATTCCGTTAGTGATCTTATATCATCTCAACAGCCAGCAAAGTTTACATCTAAATACTTTATTAACTGCAAGAACTGAACATGTCTGTAAATTAGCATACAATCTTTTGTCCTATTTAAGTACCTTAAAATTTTATTGGCAGTAACCCAGTGATCATGTCCTGAATTTGACTGATGTCTGCCAAGAAGTCTCGTCACAAAGATGATATTTAGTCTAGTGCAAATTTGAGCATACATTATATTTTTAAGTGCATTGACACAAGGTACACCCTTCAACTAGATTTTCTCAATATCTAAATTAGGACAATGTAATGGATTCGGTCCCTCAACCTTAATGACATGAGCAATTCATGGCTTGCAATGATGTATGTTGAATATTTCTAGCAAATGTCTTCTAAAATAATTCCTATATATATGGCGAGAACAATATTTACGAACCTTAGTGCAAAGGACAAAAAATGCCTCAAGGTCATTACTTATAAGCAAAATATCACATAAAGTATGAGAAAAATAAATTTCCTCCCATTGACCTTTTATATATATATATATATATTAAATTACTTTGTTCTCAATTGAATGAAATGACAACACTATGAAACTTTAATAATATTGTTTGAAAACTTGCTTAAAAGTATGAATAAGACTTTTCAGTTTACACACAAGTTTACTTGAATCATTTGCTACAAAATATTCCGGTTGTACTATATAGATTTTGTTATCAACATGTCCATTCAAATAGATAGTATCTATTTTGTTACATCCCGAATCTCGAGCGCACGCACATCCCTCGGTAGTCAATAAAATTGTGACATCTCAGGATGTGTCGCCAACCTATTCATTTTATTGCACATACAGAAGCAAATAAACAAATCCCCAGAAAACATAAATATGGGATAGAAAAGCAAGATCTAAATTTTCACAAAACACTTTTATAAACAAACTGAGTTTATAAACAATACTTGTCTATAACCAAAAGCTTACTCCAAAAAGAAGAGTCATTGAGCCACCTAGAAACACAACTCCTTAACCGAAACCTTTGAGGCCTCCGGGGGTTTTGGGTCTTCTACGACACCATCAGGGATATCGGTGTCTAGAGGACCAACCATCTCCTCACATTTAATGGCGGGTGCATCAAACCCATCCAGGTGACCGTCCCATTCTCTGTCAGGCCCATGACAATACTATGCTCTAAATCAATGAGGTAAAAATTTTGGTAGGCCCTCATCGACCAAGATCGTAGACACCACGAGCTCACGAAGCCAGGGAGTCTCGGGGATAGGGTAAAATGTGCTCTGCTCGCTAAACCCTCGAGTCTGCCCAAAACATATTGGAAGGACCGCCATTTACGGACTTGAAAAGTTAAGCTCATGACAGCATGAGATGACGTCTCAGTAAGTTCACCCCCTAAACCCATATTATGAAGGAAATACGCTTAGGGGTGGCCTAACCACGCAACCACGGAGACTCATCTTGCCTCAGTTCCTCCTTGCATGTCAGCACGGTTCATATACACAATGCACATAATAGATGCACACATCAATTTGATTATAAGACCAAATCGTTATGACATATTACATTCCATGTCACACAATTTTGTCCTATAATCAAGCGTGTTTAACTCAATCAATCATGTGTTCCAATTTTAATCTCAACCCAGCAGCCACGGTCTACTCGACGTTCGGTAGTCTTCTAGCGTAACTAGACATCATCTCACCCCATTGAGCACAAGAATGTCTACCTTGAGATGGCAATCCTAAAGGAGCATTGGTTAAGAGTCTACTGCGACCGACATCCATTGTCCAAGGGCCTCCATACAGGGGCAACATCCACCCGACACACATCGAGGATAGGTTCTCATAACCATCACATGATCATTCAATTATGGCCAAGGACACCGTGCATTGTACTAAAATGTCGCAATTAAGATAAGGCGCTTGGCCCATTTTCTTCGTATAAAAAACACCTAGTAAAAATAATTGTGTGTGGGTACATGGTCAAATCAATCCTTAAAAGGTGATATCATTCATTTTAAAAACCTCACTACTTAATATAGTACCTAAAAACATTTTCGATGTAAAAAACCGACACCCGATAATTTTTGATCTAATACCAAAGTTTCAAAATTTTGAAATAATAACCCAAAATTAACAATCACCACTCAATTGCATAATTTAGCAATCAATTGCATAAACTGAGCACACAATAAATAATTAAATAAATTGTAAAAATTAATTAAATAAATGCGATTCAATTCAATAAATGCATATTTAGGTCGAAAATGCTAATTTAACCACCTAAACGGGCTTGAAAAAATAATGCACCTATTCACATAAATAATACAATCAATTTAGCCCTTAACTAATCTAATCTAACGACCTAACAATCCTAATTAACCAACTAAATTACTAATTACATCTAACTAACCACCTAAGCCATACTTAGCCTAATCTAATCAACGCTTAAGCATAATTAACCTCATAAGCAAGATTCAGTAAGTAAATTCATCGGTTTTGCGGGCTAATGAGTTCACAGTGACAACGACACCAAGGCAAGCGAGACCCAAGCTTGGAGTGATACCAACGGATGTTCAGATGGGCCTATAAAACACCCACGAAGCTCACAGTTGGGCTATGAGGTTCGGTTCTAAGCTGGGCTAAGAGGGAACTTAGGCTGGAACGGCGAGAAGACGGGTGGTGGATGGCAACGGCGGACTAGGTAAAGGGCAACAGTAGGTCCAGGCAGCTTGAAGGTGGCAAATAGTGGCTGGCACGGCTTTGACGGCTAGATGATGGCACACAGATGCGCGGATGAGCGGGACGGGAGCAAGGGTAGGTGAACAATGTTGGCGGGCTCGAGCGGCAGCGACAATGCTCGAACGGCTTCGGGTGACAGTTGACGGTGGCTGCTAGGTCTTGGCTAGCTTCCTCTATTTTTCTTGAGCTCAAATAACATCAACAATGGGGAAACCAAGCCAAGGAAGAAGGAGAAGAGAGCTGCAGCTGGTGGGGGGACCAAAATGGCCTTAAAGTCTCCCTAAAATATCTCAAACCATCATTGGCTTGGCCTTCAAAGTCCATGGCTGATCCTCAACCATTTTCCACCCCAAAGCTTCCTCAAGAAGCCTCCTAAGGTGCTGAAATGTTGCACACCCCCTTGACCTACGAAATTTGCAACATTTCCCTTCAATTCAATTCGAATCCTCTCCAATTGGACTCAAATTGAATGGCCAAATGCCAAGGAGGAACTCCATAATAAATTCTTGCAATTTCCTCACCAATTGATCCCACTTGAACGCCAAAAATCCACACAAAAACAACCCTCTTAATTTTCCCGGTCCAAAAATATCCAATTTTGAATTTTCGCCAAAAACTCGAGTTTGCTGAAAAATCTTCGCAGGATGAGTTGTCATCCCTAAAATAAATCGTGACATGACAGAACTTTCAATTTCTGAAATCGAGTTCAATTTCGAGGTTAATTTCAGCTGGACGCGATTTTAACGTGACTTGACATTCTAGGTAGTTTTTAGGAATTTTTTTAGCGCATTTGAACCGTGGTTGATTAATTTCGAACCACGTTGTTCATCTTCGACACATTGGCAACCCTCGGTTGTCATGAAAATCTTAAGGTTTCAAAGATGAGCATAGGGTACAGAAATGATAGAAAAATCGGTTTAATGTCGTTTGACAAGAATTTTACAATTAGGTGGAATCACTCACTCTTTAATCACATACCTCTGTTGAATCGATCTATTTCTGGTTTCTGATTGATTTTGATTGTGTCGTATTGACCATTGCATATTAGCATGGTTGAGCAATCGATTTCTGGTGGAATTCTCAAATCTATTGCGTTAAAATCCCTTAATGGCTTCACCAGATAGATTAGTTATCTCGTGAGTGATTAGCTTAGAGAAAAAGATTATAGGCACATCGATTGAAAAGCCCAACTCATTCAATCGAAAATAGAATCAGAAAATCAGGGTGTCACATATTTGGCATAACTCCATATGAAAAATGAGTTATCAATGTCATGTTCACTTGAAATGAATTTTTAAAAATATTAGAAAGAAATATTTATTTCTTTACTGTCAACTATCCACCATTCTTTCGAGTTAAAACTTTGACTACTACTTTAGCTTTAAACTCCACATTCTTTCTTTGAAAACATTAAAGTTTTGTACATCTATTTGCAACTAATAAGATTGTGATCTTTAGGCAAATTAGTAAATTTCCAAACTGTCATGCCCCCCGGATCCTCGTGCACATGTATATCCCTTACCTTGGTCAATTTTAAATGCGATATCCCAGGATTTATCGTCAACCCTTTCATTTTAATTTACACAGATGGAAGCAATTATAAATCCCTAGACAATAAAACAATGGGATAGAAAAGCGAGCTATATTTTCATATTGAAATTTACAACCTTACTTTTATATAACCACACCTCATAGTATTGACTAACACTTATCCACAAGAACACAAGGTTCACACAAAACGGGATGGGATTTCAGTCCTCATCCGGGTCATACTCAGGATCATCATCCTGATCCTCCTCTGATTGTTCAGAATCGATTTCATTCTCTTCCAGCTCTTCATCTTCTTCTGGCTCCTCATCAAGGGCATCTAATAGGTAATCCTCCTCCGATTCCTCCACCTTAGGCTCTTCTACCGCTAGCCATTCCCACTCCTGATTCTCCTTTTGTCTCTCCTCTTGCTTGACTATCTCCCCTTCTCCCGGCATACTTTAGTTAGAATTTGCTGTAGATGGCTGGGGGAGTCATGATCAGTCTTGAGCTTAGGGTTTTTTGCATCCACTACCGACCCATACTTATGATCAATTGTACCCTTCCCGAATGCTTCCTCCAGGACGAACATAGGCACTTCTTCTTCAGGCATGGGACCCTCCCATTCATCTGTCATAATACTCACGATACCATGACTAGTACTTGTGGAGCCTTAGGGCATCATTACCAACATCAACTCAAACGGTCGACTGGACCAGTATGTACTCTAGTTCTTCAGGGTGAGGATGAATCAGAAAATGGGTTTCTATCTCTGTGACTTCCACAGGTACACCGAAATACATAGGAGGACAAGGAGGTGGAAATGTTTCCATCTAGGGGCCTGAAATTGTTATTCAATAATCAATGAGACTAGTGCTCAGCGAGTTCTATCCGATAAGACTCGATTAGTAAACTAATACACTATCTAAGCTACCTATGCACACACGGGTCAAATGACTTACCTTAGCCTCAAATTCTACCTATAATTCAAGGTTATACACATATGCCTCATATATCACACCAATTATTCAATCAATTCACGACATCAGATCAAATCATTGATCAATCGACTTAGTCGATTACATAACAATCGGACCATCTCTAGGTCATTTCCACTCATACTATAATTTCCAAATAGTATACTTAGTCACCAAACCACATGTATTCTCTCGGGTGCCGTTTTCGCCAAATAACATATCGATCACCAACCCCGTGGATTCTCTTTCAGGTGCTGTTTTCACCATGACAACGTACCAATCATCAATCCCGTACATTTTCTAAGGCGTCGTTTTTCCCAAGGTGATGTACTAATCCCTGAGCCATGTGTCTTTTCTAGGCTGCCGTTTTCGTCAAGGTGATGTATGTAATAGACAATTACGTGCGTTCTTTAAGGTGCTGTTTTCCCCAGTGATATCCTTAATCACCAAACCACGTAATTGTCTATTACATACATTCTATCTCTTTGGCGTCGACTATCCCAACTTAATCACCAATGTGTACATTCTTTCTCTTTGGCGTCGTTTATGCCAATGTGACATACTTAATCATGTCTAGTAACATCGTACCTGATTGGTCTTAGCCAAAAGTATTTCCAGTTGACTCTCATAATTCTCTCTACTATATAGCTCATTAAGGCATTACTGGCGCTAAACAATCATACTCGGCCATCTACCAATCAATTACTCAATTTCAATCAATTTAGGAATAATTCCTCAAATTGTACAATCAATTCAATTCAACACAATGTAGAGCTCAAATAAATAAACGGACTGCACCATGACAATTAGCATAAAATTTCGGTCGTCGGCTATCCCAACCCAATTTCTAAAAATTAATTAATTAATTAATCAATTTTGAAAATTAATAAATAAATACTAAAAACCCAATTTAGGCTCGTAATGCCTAATTGGAGCTCGAGACGGGTTGAGAAAAATCCTGAGATGCATTCAAAAAATAATAAAGCATTTCTACTCCCTAATGACTAAGTCTAACCACCTAACATACCTTGCAATTAACTAATAATCACAAATATATTCTTATCTAACCACCTAATCCTACTTAATTAACACTAATCAATCCTTAAGCATAATTAACAAACTAAGCAAGGATTAGTGAGCTAAACTCATCGAATAACGCGCAGGTCGGATCAAACTGACAAGAACGGCGTGGGGAACACTTTTCTCCAAATCGGGCTTAGGAACCGAGGCCCACAAGCACCTCAAAAAGGCCAAAGAGGTGGCTGGAAACCCACTTCGAAACTTGCTGCCCTTGGCTGGAAATGGGGGAAAAACCACTTGATTAAGGCGGGGATTGCTCAGAATTGGTGGGGCTTTACCAGTGAAAAAACAGCTGTGGACAGCCTTGGTTGAGCTACCACAAAATTGATCACCAACTGCTGGGCGATTGGGAGGTGGCTAGGGGACAAACAGCGTGTAGGGCTGGCACCATGTGCACAAGTGGCGTGCGGTGGATCAAACGATGGCGACGGTGGCTGCTCCGACTCCAGGCGATACCAGCTGCTCCTAGTCTTTTCCTCAGCTAGTTTTCACACAAATGGAGGGTGAAAGGAGGGTCTTGGACGGTTAATGAGAGAAAGAGGGAGAGAGGATAAGAGATGAGGGGGTATGGGGTTCATATGGCCAACATTTTCCACAAAAATATCTTCTACATTCAACCTAGGCCAAGTATTATTCCTTGGCTCACAACAGGCCACCAATGCCTCCTTCTTGGATGTGTGAAATGGTCCAAAGTGCTAGGGGGAAGGGGGCACATGAATTTGGGAGAGGATGGCTTCAAATAGCGTAACTTCTTGCTTAGTTAAATCTTAATTGGCCTCAATAAAATCAATTGGTCATCCATAAGTCAGCTCGGCATTTTTCCTCACCCCTATGTCCATCATGCTTCCCAATTTTGCCATCAAAATTAATCATCGGCTTGTTCCGCACAAAAATGACCATGCGATGACTTTTTCCCAAAAAGTGTCGAGTGTCAGAAAAATCTTCTTAGACTGAGTCATGGGTCATAGAATTTATTTTGACATGACAGAATCTTCAATTTTCTAAAATCGTACTGAAATTGGTGGTTAATTTTGATTCAGCACGTTTTTAGCGTGACCTAGGCTATCGGGTAGTTTTCAAAACTTTTTAAGGCAAATAACCCATGGTCAATTTTCTTCGAGCAACAATGAACCCACTCGACTCAATGGCGACTCTCAATTGTTGCGAAAATCTTGAAGATTCAATTACGGACACATGGTACCAAAATGACAGTAAAATCAAATTAGCGTCGGTCAATGAGAATTTCCCAATTTAGTGGAGTCACCCACGATCGGCCACACATCTCAGTCAAACTGACCTATCTCTGATCTCAAATTGATTTTTAATTGCACTGTAATGGCCTTTAAAGATGAGCACAGTCGAGAAGCCGATTTCTAGTCGAATTCTCAAGTCTATTGCCTTAAATTTCCTTAATGACCTACCCAGCTAATCTAGTTACTTAGAGAGTGATCAGCTCTAAGAATAGCCCTATAGGCGCATCAATGAAATGCTCGATTAATTCAGTAGAAAACAAGTTGAAAATTCAGGATATTACAACTCTTTCCCTCTTATAAAAATTTCATTCTCGAAATTTAAACCTTACAAAACTTCAGCAAAAAGGTGGGGGCTACAATTCTCTCATCGACTCTTTAATCTCCCTTGTTGCTCCTTTAGTACCGTGGTGTTACCAGACCACTTTGACCAATGGGATGGTCTTTGTATGCAGAACTTGCTCTTTGCGATCCACAATCTGAACAGAGCTTTCAACGTGTGACACATGATCATCCACGTCCAATTCCTCAAAATTGAGCATGTGGGTTGGGTTAGGCTTATACTTACTGAACATCGACACGTGAAAGACGTCATGCACTTGCGCCAATCTCGACGGCAACACAAGACAATATGCTAAGATCCTGATTCTCTTAAGAATCTCAAATAGACCTAGGTACCTCAGACTCAGATTGCCTTTCATACCAAAGCGCAAAGTTCCCCTCATTGGTGACACTTTCAGAAAAATGTGATCACCAACTTGGAATTCTAGAGACCTTCGACATTTATCTGTGTTGCTTTTCTGTCCGCTTTGAGCAGTCTTTAATCTGTTTCTGATCACTGCCACGGCTTCCACTGATTGCTGGACCAACTCTGGGCTGGTAATCCTTTTTTCTCCGACTTCATCCCAATACACTGGTGTTCTGCACACTCTGCCATACAACGCTTTGAAAGGAGCCATCCTGATACTTTGCTGATAATTGTTGTTGTAGGCGAACTCTACCATGTGTAGCTAATCTTCCCAACTTCCTTTGAAGTCTATTATACAAGCTCTCAGCATATCCTCAAGGGTTTGAATCGTCCTCTCAGACTGGCCATCCATCTGAGGATAATATGCCATATTGTACTGAAGCTTTGTACCTAGAGCACTTTGCAAGCTTTTCCAAAAAGCGACAGTAAATCTCAGGTCTCTATCAGAGGTTATCATAACCAACACTCCATGCATTCAAACCACTTGACACACGTATAGATCCGCGTGTCTATCCAGACTGAGGTCCTTTTGAACTACAATGAAGTGAGCCGATTTTTTCGATTTGTCGACTACTACCCAAATTGAATAATTTTCTATCTAACTTCTCGGTAGTCCAGTCATGAAATCCATTGTGATATGTTCCCATTTCCATTATGGAATAACAAGAAGTTGCAGAAGTCCTCTCGACTTGCAATGCTGAGCTTTTATTTGCTAACATGTCAAACACTTGGCGACATGTTTGGTGATCTCCGCCTTCATACCTAACACCAATAGTGTTGATGCAGATTCTGATACATCTTGGTACTTCCAAGATGAATGATGTAACTGCTATAATGGGCTTCAGATAAAATATATTCTCTAAGCTCCACATCGTTAGGTACAACCAAACGTCCTCGGAACCTTAGTATTCCATCATCAGAAATTTGAAAGTTAGCCTTTCTTTTCTTAGTGTCCTCCTGAAAAATTTTATGTACATCCGGATTTGTCGGTTAGAGTAGCTTGATTCTGACCTGGACATCTGGTTCAATTATGAGGGTGGCCATAAGACTTGAAAGGTGGCCTACCTCAAATTTGAATACCGAATCTCGAGCTCTCTCGATTAATTTCCACTCCTTAATCAGCAAGTGAGCTACCGAAGACTTCCAACTCAAAGCATCAGCAACTTTATTTGCCTTTCTAGTGTGATATAAAATATCACAGTCGTAGTCTTTTAGCAATAACATCCATTGGCACTGTCTCATGTTCAACTCTCTCTAAGAGAACATATACTTAAGACTCTAGTGGTTCGTGAAGATCTGGAATCTTTTCTCACACAAGTAATGCCTCCAAATCTTAAAGGCGAATATGATAGCCGTGAGTTCTAAGTCATGCGTCGGGTAACTCAACTCATGAGGTCTCAACTAACGGGAGGCATAAGCAACAACTCTACCATGTTGCATCAATACGCAACCCAACCCTCTGACTAACGCATCACTATAGATCTCGAATCCTCCAGGACCAGATGCAATCGTCAGCATAGGTACGGTAGTCAGCATAGATGTGGTAGTCAGCTTTTCCTTCAGCTCTTGGAAACTACGCTCGCACTTGTCTGTCCACACAAATTTCTCTTCTTTCTTCAAGAGTTTTTTCAGAGGTGATGCTAACAATGAGAAACCTTCCACAAACCGTTTGTGATAATCTGCTAAACCCAGAAAACTTTTGATCTCTACCATTGTAGTCAATCTTAGCCAGTTGATCACGGCTTCTATCTTGCTCGAGTTGATGGAGATTCTTGTTTCGGAAATCACATGACCTAAGAACGCAACACGAGTCAACCAAAACTTGCATTTGCTAAACTTAACATATAATTGATGAGTTCTCAAGGTCTGGAGTACTAATCTCAAATGACTCTCATGCTCTTCATCACTTCTTGAATAGACCAAGATATCATCGATGAACATTATCACAAACTGATTTAGATATTGCTTGAATACTTTGTTCATCAATTCCATGAAGGCAGCTGGAGCATTTGTCAACCGGAATGGCATCACTATGAACTCATGGTGACCATATCGAATACAAAATGCTGACTTAGAAATATCCTCCTTCTTAATCCTCAGCTGATGATATCTTGTCCTTAAATCAATCTTCGAGAATATTGACACTCATTGCTATTGGTCAAACAAGTCATCTATTCTTGGCAATGGATAATTGTTCTTTATTGTTACTTGATTGAGTTGCCGATAGTCGATGCACAGACGTAACAAACCATCTTTCTTCTTAACAAACAAAACTGGTGCTCTCAAAGGTAATGCACTGGGATGGATGAATCCCTTATTCAACAACTCTTGCATCTGCACCTTCAGTTCTTTCAACTCAGATAACGCCATCTGATAAGGTGCCTTAGAGATTTGCTCTGTCCCGGGGGCTAACTCAATTACAAACTCTATCTCCTTTTCTGGTGATAGACCTGGCAATTCCATTGAAAAGACGTCTAGAAATTCTTGTACCATAGCAATGTCTTCCATCTTCCGCTTCATAACTGTCGTATCCACGAAAATTGCCAAGTAACCTTGGCAACCCTCGTCTAACAGACGAATTGCCTCTGGCGACAAAATTAGGACAATCGAGGGTCCTCCTCAATTCCTGACAAACCCAAAGCTTTTACTCTCTAACTGGTCAAACTAAATCGCTTTTCAGTAGCAACCCATCTTAGCTCGTTGCTTGATAAGCCGGTCCATGCCAATTATTAAATCAAAGTCATACATGACTAGGACTAATAAGTCTATTTTCCCCACTCACTTACCAATCACTAACTTGCAACCCGAACATCCTAAAGCAGCAATAACTTTATCCTTCAACGGTGTAGATATTTAAATTGCCAACTCCAATAATATAGGACTCAACCCTAACAACCTAACATATTTCTTGGTAATGAAGGAATGGGTTGCTCTCGAATCAAACAAAGCATAAGTAGGTTGATCGTTGTGGCATCCCAAAAAATCAAGACAAGCTCTAAGGTGTATTAAAGCCCATAATTAGGTAATGAAATTACCTGTGAATTATGCTTTAGCCATTAGTCTCCTCTTGAGACTAAGTGATATATGCTTGTGTTCATGAATTTTGAGATTAGTATTATAGGATAAATTAATGAGACTAATCTATTCTTGGCTACGCACCTCATAGACTAAATTCCTATAGATAAAATGTTATAATATTTTGGCCATGTGAAATTTAAAATTTGGAACCTATAAAAGAAAGAATTAAAAATGAATTATTAAAAGTGAAATTAGGATTTATTAGGGATTAAACTTTAGGCCCAAGAGTATGGACCTAAAATGGGCCAAATTGGCTAGCCCATTGAAGCCCAAGAAGTGGTGACCGTCGACCAAGGAGGGGAGGAGTGGCCGGCCCACTTCTTCCAAGCCCAAGCCCATCTTGCATGAGCCTTGCCAAGTGGCAAAAAGGAAGGCTCCATGCATTGGCTTGTGGAGAGGCAAACCATCATTGCTAATGATGGGAATTAGGGAAAATAAAAGGAGGAGAGAGAGTGGCCGGTTGGGGGGTTTTTCGGCCAAGCCAAAGAGGGAGAGAGAGTTGCAAGAGAGAGAGAGAGAGAGAGAGAGAGAGAGAGAGAGAGAGAGAGAGAGAGAGAGAGAGAGAGAGAGTGGTGAGAGAGAAGGGAAGCTGAGAGAGGAGGAGAAGGAGCCGTCGCCGCCCGTCACTGCCCGTCGCTGCCCGTTCGCCGTTCATGTGTGCCGTCGTCCGCTTGATCTTAGAGTCAAGTTAGGATCAATTTTTACTCTTGCATGTGTGTCTTGCATGTGTGGGTGAAATCTTGGATGTTTAGAGGCAATGAACCAAAGCTAATGTGGTTTGTTCTTGAAGATGCTTGCTGATTTCGTGTATACCGATCAACCTAGAAACTTGTGGAGGCTTGCATGCATGTTTTGAGTTGTATTTTGACTTTGACTCCTTCATAAAAGTTTTAGAAAACATCTCAAAGTATAACACACTAAAATTTAAGGGAAAAAGGCTGATATTTGAGGGGTGAATCCCTTCTCCTACGAAGACACTAGATCTGGAACTGCTTTGCTGACCTTTTGGTAGTTTTGTGGGTTGCATGTTGCTTTTTACCAAGAATCTACCTTTGACTTCTTCATGGAACTTGTAGAGAAAATCCTAAATATTAACATACTAAAATTTTAGGTAAAATGAGCAAGTGTAGCCTAGTGAATCGACTTTCTCTTGAAGACGGTAAATCTGGAAATACGGTATTGGACACCCGAGACTTCTTGGACGCATATGGTGACTATTCTCTGGAAATTTCACTTAGATCCCTTAATGAAAGTTGTAGGGAACCTCTTGAGACACAACATATCAAAATTTCAGAGGAAAAAAATAAGGGTAAGTAGGTGAAAACTCGATATTTCGGAGATAGCTATACTGGACGTTTCGGTGCTAGAATCAGGAGCTTCGGACGTTTATAGAAAATTATCTAGAACGAATCTGGCCTAGATGTCTTCATGAAAAAATATACTTTAGTGTCTTAACTATAACCTAGTAAAATTTCATAATTTTCGTCATTCGGGTATTTTAATCGAATTATTTCAAAAACTACGTAGTCTGTTTCTATCCAAAATTGCATGCTGTAGTTGTGTGGATTATATCTTCTTGTGTGAAACTCTTTAGGGCATGCGTTCTTCATGAAATTGTTATCTTATTGTTTTGTCTATCTCATGTCCTGATTTCATGATTTTTAAGAATCATATGGAATTTTTAATTTAAATGTTTTCTAAAATGGTACAAGCTGGAATTTAGTAAACTTCAAAAGGGCATGATATATGGACTATTCTAAATTGTATGGACTCCATGAATTGTATTGTTATGAATAATTGTGTCTTGCTGCATGTATGATGATGATTGGAGATACATGCGTGAATCAAAGGATGAAACTGGTCTTGATTTGCCATCACATCACATGCCATGTTAAAATTGAACTATAATTGAAGATATGAATTGAGATAAGTGAGAAGGCCGTCGGAGGTGTGAGCTGACTATGCCTCGGGAGAGTCGGGAGGTATTGTGCCGAGGGATGCCTCGCAATGCCAGTTAGGGTGTGAGATGCTTGGCTAGAAGGATACGGCCGGTTGCCTAGCAGGTATTGTGCCGGAGGGTCCTCGTGATGCCAGTTGGGGTACGAGATGCCCGGAGCGTGGGGGTGCCGAATGCCCGGTAGGTATTGTGCTAGAGGGTTCTTGTGATGCTAGGATTGGGCGCAAGTGATGAATGTGGGATGCAAACATTGGTCCCGGGAAAGAGAAATGTGGCGGCCTAAAATGAAAGGATGAAATTGGGGAATTGAAATTGAATTATGGATGATGGTATATGTATGACATAATGATGATGAGTGCATGTGATATGATGATGATAAGTGCATGGATGCATGATGATGATGAGTGCATGGATGTATGTGCACCTATGGCATGATGATACATATGATATGATGATGATGAGTGCATGGATATATATGCACATATGGCATAATTGTACATGTGACATGATGATGGTAAGTGAATGACATGATGATGATGACTATATGATAATGTATGTACATGAGGTGTTATGACATATGCATGATATCAAGGTAAATTGTGCATGGATGCTTTAATGACATGTGATGCTATGATTGTGATGATTGTATTGCATGATGCATTGAGTGGTTTATTGGTCATTTACCTGTTGAGTGGTTGTACTCACCCCTTCGGGGACCAACATTTCATATTAGCAGGATGCCGCTCCCTACTGTCACGCGAGACGTCTTTTACGGCCTTCCTTCGGATGTAGAGGTCGAGTGTGCGGAGATCGACTATCCCACCATTCCTGGTCTGACATTTATTTGAGTTCGCGCCTTAGTGAGGTATGACGTGCGCCTGACTGAGGGCCCTATCATTCAGGAGTTCATATCTGTTCATGTTTTTCGGAATGGAGTGATGCGTGGGATGTTGCCACCGCCACCGCCTGATGCACTGGGATGGGTGTGAGGGCCCGTGCGTGAGAAGTAGGAATTGCAACTTTTTGGGATGATAGCCGACACTAGTTGATGGGGGATCTTGCACGATAGACATAGTGGGTCGAGTGTTTCTTTTTGGGGTTATGGCCAAGTGTAGCTACAAGTCTTGGCATTTCTTTTGATGTACCGACCCAAGGAAACCCATCATGGAAATATGTAAATAAAAGTGTCGTGACTTTATCTTTTCTTATGATATTTAGTGGTGTGCAATTGTATCATGATTGTTGGAGGGAATGATGGCGATATTATATTTTGCTTCCGCTAATGAGTCGCGATGGGACCGTTTTAAAAAAAAAAGAAATGATGTCTATGGACTGTGATGCTTCTTCTAAGAGATGTAATTAGTGTCCATTAGGTGTAGCAATAGGTGTCTGTGGCGACCTAAGGTGTTCCGAGGTGCCACAATCGTTGAGTGAAACCATACCTGTGATCACGTTAGGCGCAGCTTCTGCCTGACCCTATGTAATCGCATACACGATGCCCTGAACTGGAGGTCTCAGCTGTCATCCCTGTGGCACATTCTGAGAGGCATACTCTCTTATTTGTCTCATCAGTGGTGGCGGCAGCAACTGAGGTTGCCCTTTTTGCTTCCTTGGACAATTCCTTGCGATGTGACCTAGTTGACCACATTCGAAACATGCTCCTATCCTAGCTGGGCACGGAGCTGATCCGTGTCACCTTCCACATGAGTGACATATACCAATATTACTAGGTATTGGCCTACTGAATCCACTCCTCTTGAAGGGTGGAGCACGAGATTTACCTCCAAGCATGGGTCTTCTTCCCAAGCGAATACTTTCTCAATGAGAGCTAAACCTCAATCCAGATGAGGTAGCTCTTTCGTTATGATCCTTCTCAATTTTCTAGGCTCTCCTGTATATGTCATTATAAGTCCTCAAATCTAGAGAGACAAATATGCTCCTCAAGTCTTGTCTAAACCCATCCCTAAACCTTCTCACTCGATTTACTGGGTTTTCTATTAGCTCTAAGGCATATCACAAAAGTTGAGCAAACTTCACCTCATACTCATCAACAGTTAGGGAACCTTGGCAAAGACATTGAAATTCAACCATCTTCACCTCCCTGGCAGTCTCTAAGAAATACTTATCATTGAAGGCTTCAAGGAAAATGTTCCACTCCTAAACAATGCCTTTTGGAAAGATCGTTTCTCGAGTTGTCATCCACCAAGTATTTGCAACTCCCTCCAGCTGGTAAGTTGCTAAGACTACTTTCTCAGCCTCGTTGCACATCAACAGTGCAAATGCTTTCTCAAGCTTTTGAACCCATAAAGCAGCAGCTTTAGGATCTCTTGTCACAATGAACAATGGTGGGTTCAATTTCAGGAATTGCTCCACCAGCTTATGGATAGCGACCACAATCCTAGGTGGACCTTCAACATTTGCAGTGGCAGGTGCAACAGTAGGGGCGAGTTTAGCAGCGGAGGCGACTGTGGTAATAACGGTAGCCTGAGCGGTGGCTTCAACAGCAGCAACTTGATTCAGTGCTTGCTGATCTATCCTTGTACCCATAGCTTCCAGTACATGCATGATCCCTTCTATCCTAGGATCATTAGGGGCTGCCACCCCTAAGCATCTACAATAGGTGGAGTCACTCCACTCGCGCTAGCCTGTGTTGGTGCTTGACCACGGCCTCCTCGGGTACCAATTTGAGTCGATGCTCTACCCCGAACTGCGGCCCTGCTAGTCCTCTTTGCAGGAGTTCTCGGCTCCCAATCACTCATGGCTCAACTTTATCTATTTGAGCTTGCTTCCAATTCCACAGTAAATTAGAAATAGAGTGATCCAAACAACAAGCAATTCTAGCATTCAGCTACCACAGACATACACCAGTTGTGAATTTAAAGGTCTTTCCTACTACTATCCCATAGGTCATTGCACCTTATCACTCCAATTTCTAAACTTCACTCTGATACCACAAAAAGGGGATGTCATGCCTCGATCCTCGGGCACAGGCACATTCCTTACCTTGGTCGATTTTAAATGCAAAATCCTAGGACTTATTGCCGACCCTTTCATTTTAATATGCACACGCGGAAGCAATTATAAATCCTCAATTAATAAAGCAATAAGATAGAAAAAGCAAGGACATATTTTTCATATTAAAATTCACAACCTTACTTTTATATAACCACACCTCATAGTATTTTACAATACTATTAACATAGGTCTAACTAACACCTTTCCACAAGAACACAAGGTTCACACAAAATAGGATGGGATCTCAGTCCTCATTTGGGTCGTACTCAGGATCATCATCTTGATCCTCCTCTGATTCTTCATAATCAATTTCATTCTCGTCCAGCTCTTCATCTTCTTTTGGCTTCTCATCAGGGGCATCTAACAGGTAATCCTCCTCCGATTCCTCCTCAAGCTCTTCTGCCACTAGCAATTCCCACTCCTAATTCTCCTCTTATCCCTCTTTTTGCTTGACTATCTCCCCTTCTTTTGGCATACTCTAGTTGGAATCTGCTGTTAATGGTTGGGGGAGTCATGATCAGTCTTGAGCTTAAGGTCTTTTGCATCCACTACTGACCCATCCTTATGATTAGCTGTACCCTTCTCGAATGCTTCCTCCAGGACGAACATAGGCATTTCTTCTTCAGGCATAGGACCCTCCCTTCGTTCGTCATAATACTCATGATACCATGACTGGTACTTATGGGGTCTCAAGGCGTTATTACCAACATCAACCTAGACGATTGACTAGGCCAGTATGAACTCTAGTCCTTTGGGGTGAGCATGAATCGGGAGATAGGTTTCTGTTTTTGTGACTTCCACGAGTGCACCGAAATGCATAGGAGGACGAGGAGGTGGAGGTGCTGCCATCTAGGGGCTTGAAATGGTTATTCAATAACCAATGAGACTATGTCTCAGCGAGTTCTACCCCCTAAGATTCAATTAGTAAACCAATACACTATCCAGGCTGCTTATGCACACACGGGTTAGAGGACTTACCTTGGCCTCAAATTCCACCTGCAATTCGAGGTTATACACAGATGCCTCAATTCACGACATCATATCAAATCATTGATTAATCGACCTAATCGATTACATAACAATCGGACCATCTCTAGGTCATTTCCACTCATACTATAATTTCCAAATAGTATACCTAGTCACCAAACCACATGTAGTCTCTTAGGCATCGTTTTCGCCAAATGACATATCGATCACTAACCCCATGCATTCTTTTTAGGCGCCGTTTTCGCCATGACAACATACCAATCATCAATCCCGTATATTTTCTAAGGCGCCATTTTTGCCAAGGTGATGTACTAATCACCAAGCCATGTGTCTTTTCTAGGCCACTGTTTTCACCAATGTGATGTATGTAATAGATAATTACGTGCGTTCTTTAAGGCGTTGTTTTTGCTAGTGATATCCTTAATTACCAAACCACGTATGTCTATAAGTCACGTACATTCTTTCTCTTTGGCGCTGTTTTTGCCAACGTGACATACTTAATCATGTCCAATAACACCGTACCTGATTGGTCTTAACCAAGAGTATTTCCAGTTCACTCTCATAATTCTCTCTACTATATAGCCCATTAAGGCATTACTGGCATTAAACAATCATACTTGGCCATCTACCAATCAATTACTCAATTTCAATTCATTTATGAATAATTCCTCAAATTGTATAGTGAATTCAATTCGACACAACGTAGAGGTCAAATAAATAAACGGACTACACCATGACAATCAACATAAAATTTCTGTCGTAAGCTATCCCAGCCTAATTTCGAAAAAATAATTTATTTATTTATTTAAAAATTAATAAATAAATACTAAAAATCCAATTTATGCTCGTAATGCCTAATTGGGGCTCAAGACGGGCCAAGAAAAATCACAAGATACATTCAATAAATAATAAAGCATTTCTACTACTAATGACTAAGTTTAACCACTTAACATTCCTTGCAATTAACTAATAATTACAAATCTATTCTAATCTAAGCACCTAATTTTACTTAATTAACACTAATCAATCCTTAAGCATCATTAACAAACTAAGCAAGGATTAGTGAGTAAGACTCACCGGAATAACGCGCGGGTCAGATCAAACCAACAGGAACGGCGCGGGGAACGCTTTTCTCCAAAGCAGGCCTAGGAACAGAGGCCCACAAGCACCTCAAAACGGGCCAAAGAGGTGGCTGGAAACCACTTCGAAACTTGCTGCCCTTGGCTAGAAATGGAGGAAAAACCACTTGGTTAAGGCAGGGATTGCTCGGGAATGCAACAATAGGCCAAACTGGGCCTTGGTGAGGCTTTACTAGTGAAGAAACGGCTATGGATAGCCTTGGTTGAGCTACCATAGAACCGGTCAACAAACGTTGGGTGAGAGGGAGGCGGCCAAGGTGGCGTGTGGTGGAGCAGATGGCGGCGACAATGGTTGCTCTAACTCCAGGTGACGTCAGCTGCTCCTAGTCTATTTCACAGCTAGTTTTTGCACAAATGGAGGGAGAGAGGAGGGTCTTGGGCTGTTAAGGAGAGAGAGGGAGAGAGGATAAGAGATGAGGGGGTATGGGGTCCATATGGCCAACATTTTCCACAAAAATATCTTCTACATTCAACCTAGGCCAAGTATTATTCCTTGGTTCACAATGGGCCACCAATGCCTCCTTCTTGGAAGTCTGAAACGGTCCAAAGTGCTAGGGGAAGGGGGCACACGAATCTAATAGAGGATGGTTTCAAATAGCTTAACCTCCTGCTAAATTAAATCTTAATTGGCCTCAATAAAATTAATTGGTCATCCATCGAATGACTCGGCATTTTTCCTCACCCCTACATCCATTATGCTTCCTAATTTTGCCATCAAAATTAATCATCGGCTTGTTCCGCACAAAAATGACCCTATGATGACTTTTTCCCAAAGAGTGACGAATGTTAGAAAAATCTTCTGAGACAGAGTTGTGGGTCCTAGAATTTATTGTGACATGAGAAAATCTTCAATTTCTGAAATCGGACTTAAATTGGCGGTTAATTTTCATTCGGCACGTTTTTAGCGTCACCTAGGCTACCGAGTATTTTTCATAAGTTTTTTTTAAGGTAAATGACCCGTGATCGATTTTCTTCAAGCCATAATGAACCCACTCAACTTAATGGTGACTCTCGATTGTCGTGAAAATCTCGAGAATTCAATTACGGACACAGGGTACCAAAACAACAATAAAATCAAATTATTGTCAGTCGATGAGAATTTCCCAATTTAGTGGAGTCACCCACAATCAGCCACATATCTCAGTTGAACCAACCTATCTCGATCTTAAATCATTTTTTACTGCGCCATAATGGCCTCTAAAGATGAGCACAGTCGAGAAGCTGATTCCTAGTCAAATTCTCAAGTGTATTGCCTTAAATTTCCTTAATGGCTTACCCAGCTATTCTAGTTATCTCAAGAGTGACCAGCTCTGAGAATAGTCCTATAGGTGCATCAATGAAATGTCCGATTAGTTTTGTAGAAAGCAGGTTGAAAATTCAGGATGTCTCACAAACACTATGATGTTTCATAGATTGCATATTGTCTTTATGACATTTAATCACACACTTGATTGATGATAATAAACATCATTTATATAAGTTGCTAAATCAACCATGCAATAGACATTACAGTCATACTCTCACAGATAAACTATATAGTTTGATGATACAACTGATCGTCTTTCTAGATCTCCTGATACAATCACTTCATTCTGCACTTGAGAGGTTTTAGAAATTTTATCATAAACTATATCAAGAATAGTATCTTGAATCTCAACAAGTTTAGTCTATGGTACATGAGATTCCATAATTGTCTGTATAAGCAAAGACAAAGACACAATAATCTCCATCGTACTATTATCCTTGATAGTATGAGAGCAGCTATTCTCTACAAATATGTCAAACTCTCGAAACTTTACTGTGTGTGATTCCATAATTCTTATACCTTCATTAGGGTCATAATCTTTGAACAATCTACGTAAGATACAAAATAATTCCAAGTGGATCTAAAATCAAACGCGCTTAATATTAAATTGTACAACTTCACTTCTGCATGATACCCCTAAATTTTAATATGAACCAAAAAAATTATGTCTAGTCCATAAGTCAAAAAAAATTTTAAGGAACAACTTTGGTAAGAAACACGTTTTTGTATGACAAAAGAGTTACTTTCAAAATATCAATCTATAGAAGATCAGATAAATTAGTCTTACACATCATACTCATCACCATATTGATTATGGTGCAATTATGCCTTTCGGCTAAATTATTTTGTCAGGATTTTCAGGCATAGTAATTAAGTTACCACCCCAGAATTTACCAAGTATTTGACAAATGACCATTTAAACTATTATGTATTGTCAGACTTGTAAAAATACTCACTACCAATATTAAGCCTATCAACCTTTAAGACTAATTCTATTTTTTTTTTAAATTAAGTACAGAAGAATAGTCATCAATGACTTTCTTGAAATAAAATTTCTGCATACATTACTTCCACAATAATCTATGGAAGTTTTTAGATAACCGTTAAGAGTAGACAAAATATTAACATTGTTAACTTTTCTACTCTTCCTTAGACAAAAAACTTTTGGAAACAACTTTTTCAACCGTATACGAGACATATATATCACTATGTTAAAAATTCCTTGCAGGATGTATCTTAATTTCGGTATTAGAAAAGGCATAAGTTCAAGCTACTACGGCTTCCATCATCTTTTAGCAGTGCGGTTAGTTGGTAAAACACTTTTCAAGTATTCCTGAATGGAACACTTCATGGACAATAAGCAAATTATATTGCTATTTTCCCAAGTGGCAAATCATATATCCACTACTTAAAATTTGAAATAGTAAAAATCTCAATAATAGTTGACTTATTAATTACAGATTAGGTGACTGAAAATAAGTAATGTATACAATTAGCATCATATGAGCACCGTGTAACTTGATGTACAAGTACACATTTAGAGAGTTACACACAAAATCATATAATCACCTTTAGACAGAATATATGATATGTAGTTGTACACTCCCCGCATGATAGCGGTTATGAGAATATATTTCAACCTTCGTGAATTCATCACTTTTGGGCATATGAACTACTAGGATTAATCACTCCTCTACCACACCATCATGTATCCCTCCAAGAACTAATACACAATCACCTCATTTGGAAGTATGACCACACATAAGACCGGAGACATCCTAATCATTGTACGAGGTCGATATTTCTCAAACACAATCAAGTGTGCCACGTTGGCGATCACTATCAGTTGAATCTTTGAAACTCTCTCGTACCAGGGATATAAACTTTATTTTGCACATATACCATATACATGTGATTTTAACTTTAGTGATAGAGGCAGTTAATAACTAAAATCACACATAATACTTATTACACTATTTTATTCATAAATAAAAATAAAAATTTGTATATTATTAATAAATCATATATTTATAATGTTTATGTGATAACATATCAGTAACCCAATACTTGTATTTCCAAAATCATAGAAAAATACAAGAAAATTATGCAAAAATACATTAAAAATACACGTATTTATGGTTTCATATGCATTTTTACATCCATAAAATCATTAAACATGTAAAATAAAACACCATAAGATAGAGAATGGTTATACGAACTTGTCGCCACCAGCCACATGCCAATCAGAGGCTCCATGTGCTCACATGCGCCGCCTGAGTGCGTGGTGCATGGGTTTCATGCACAAGCGTAAAAAGGCCATTCAAAACCGGTCCAACCGGAAGTGGTCTGACCGGTTCTTGGCTCGACCATCTAGTCCAACCTGCTTGGTTTGATTGGTTGATCGAGTCGGGTTAGGTCCTCGGGTCGGCCGCGAATCAGGTCGAGTCAGGCTGGGTTGCTAACATCATTATGATATCAGCACCTATGTGTGTCGCACGTGTGAGCCGCACCTCGTGCGTGGCGGTGTGTTAGGGCGCGTGAGCGCGCATGGGGCGCATCTTCGACACCCTGGCGGTGCGTGTGGGCACATGGGGCACCCCTAGCAATGCACCGCCCACAGATCCAGTCGTCTTGATGAGCCCAATCTGAATTTATAATTTTATTTTATTTTTATCGAAAGAAAAATCTCAAAAATCTCAAAATTATGCAAAAAATTCTATGCGTTTGAGTTTTAGGGTTATGATAGCTTTGATACCACATGTTGGATGCAAAACGTGTAATCCCAAGATCTCCATAACTAGAATAGGAGCACGGATGATTGAGTAAAAATATTAACGCACCTGATTTGGAATCCATTGCTCTTGATGCGGAAGAAGTAAAGCGTTGATCTACGCACAAGTCTTTCTCCTCTATTGCCCTTCGTATCACTGGTTCAATGAGATGGCCCCCTCATCCTTTAGCGCTAGGTTAACACTTCTTATGTGAAGATACTTGTGAGAATTAGGGTTAGAGGAGAGACTTGAGCACAATTTATAGAGTTTCCAACTAAGCCCTCTCATTATAGGTCAGGCTCGACTCGGCCCACACTAACCAGCCCTATAGTAGACTAATTAAGAAACCTTATGTCTCACCTTAGACCAAACCCTGTGAAAACGATAAATTACAATATCAATCAATGTAGTCCACATTACGAAAACTCTTACAGGGGAGACACTTTTAAGTGGACGATGTTTTGGACCATTCATCAACAAGCGATCCTAAAAGCAATTAGGCAATGAGAGATTTGTAATGGCTAGTTCAGGTGTGGGGCACCAAGAGGAATAATCACATTCTTAAACTTGATTCTAATAATGTTCCTATTCAACCTGAAGTAGATGAAGATTGTAACCTTGATTCTAATAATGTTCTTGTTCCACTTGAAGAAGATAAAAATTGTAGAATACATTTAGTGGAATCGAGTGTGCTTGAAAAATGTTATGGGACAATAGTGAATGTTAATTTTGCAAAAAATAAAGAAACTCCTAAAAGTGGTGGTTTCGAGCTATGCTTCTAAATGAGAAGGAAATGGAACCGCCATTTTTACACGCAGAATAGAATGAATGTAGCTCTTGGCTCAAAAGGTGCCATTGTCACCTGTTGGAAATTAGTTTCAAGCCTACAGTCGTGTTCCATGATGCAGCCTTTGAGATTAAAAAAGGAAGAGATGATTTTTGGATATCAGTTGTTCCCTACCAATGATCCAAGGGTGTACAATAGGCAAAGGGGAATAAGAACTCTACAAGTGTCATGAATTTTGTATAGCCCTCACATGAGAGCTATAATTTTTTTTTTTTTTGACTTGAATGGCATGAATTCTAAAAACCGTTCACTTGAGTATTGTGATTTTCAATCAATTACTTGAGTCCCACAATTATTTAAAAATGTAAATCCCAAGTGTCTAGAATCCGACATGACATGACACGCCGATAAACAGTTCTTAAAATGTTATGGTATTAAAATGACCGATAAAAAAAATTATATGATGATACGTGATTGGAAAAAAGGTTATGGTGTGCAATAGTTATGGCATTCAAAACAATTCAAAATAATTTCATGGCTCTCAAATGAATATTGTACGAAAATTATGACACTTATTATTTCTTTTTCCAAGCTAGAGGAGTACGTGAATTGCAAGTTCGTTGAAGAAGTAGACGAGAAGCCTTTGAAGTACGTGTATTGGTTGAACAAGGGCGAGATAGATGATCTGAAAGTGGGGAATAAGCAGTGCCCTGGGAAGAACATGAAAGTGCTAGTATGAAAACCTAGAGGGGGGAAATAGGTGGAAGAAAATTTTCGCGAAACGTAGTAAAATATTTTACTTTCGAAATTGAGTCTACAGAACAATAGACTTTGAGTGAGTTCAGACTTTAACTATAAACAGAACTACGAAGAAAATAAAGAAGTTCAAGGAAGAGAATAAGAACACATAATTTATAGTGATTCGGCTTAGATCAAGCTTACGTCTACTCTCCCACCCTAACAACCTTCTGGCTGGATTCCACTACGCAATCAACAAGAGATTACAATTTTAAGTGCAAACACTTAGTGGTAGATCACTCTTTTGGCATTTCTCTCACGATCAGAAACGTTTAAGCTCACAAGAGACAAGTGTATGATCGAAGGTCACTCGAACTTTGAATTATAAATTCTACGCTCTGTCCCTTACTTGTTCATCGATCCTTGATCTTCTTAAATGCTCCTCCACTTCCAAACTAGCCGTTGGACAGTATCTAGAGGAATGTCTTCCAATCTACCTATTGGACAGATCTGTATTAAGAAGATTTGGTAGCCGTTGAGTAACAAAAGTAGATTCCCAAATTGATTATCATTGCCCATACAAACAGAATCTTGGTTTTCATAAGTAAAGTTTCTTCATATAGAAAGTTCTTGTCTTCAAGATCTAATTATCAATCAATTAGATTGAGTCAATCAAATCTATGTTGATGTAGAATCCAAACTAGATTACTAGCCGTTATATGTTTGGGGCTTGTGTTACGTTCTATCAAGTTGTCTCATTCTTAACATGCTTCATTAAGAATCTATTACGTACTAAACTTGTGTCTTGTTCTGGACTTTGTCACATTCTAAACTTGTGTCTCATTCTGGATGTAAAGTCTGAGAGTGTTCTATCTGAAGTAGAGTTTGAGTGCAATAGACTTTATAATCTCGACGTAAGTCTGAATATATTCTACTTATGAACAGATTTAGCTTTAAGGTCTTGACACAGTCTGAATAAGTTCAATTTTAGCATAAAGTCTGTCTTTTGGTTCTTCCAAGTATAGACTTTGATAGTATCATTTACATATATTCTATCATCTGCATAGTATGTTACTCAACCATTAAACATGTTAGTAGCCTTTCATTTATTTTGTCATCTTCAAAACATCATAAGAAATTTCCCAAACAATCTCCCCATTTTTTTATGATGGAAAAATTGTAAGTGCTAGTGAATAGGTGTGAAGACAATTTTTCACAAAGAATAGTAAAAATATTTTACTTTTAATACTAAGTCTGAAGAAAAACAGACTTTGAGCTAATTCAAATTTTAGCAGTTAAATAAAACTACGAACAAAATAAAGAAGTTTGGGGAAGAGAAAATGAACACATAATTTATATTGATTCGGCTTAAATCGAGCCTACATCCACTCTCCCATGCTAACAGCCTTCTGACTGGATTGTACTATGAATCAAAAGAGAATTTACAATCTTGTGATATCGACTTCACAGTGAAAAGTCTCTATTACTCTCTTATGAAGTCACATTATAAGTCTCTCTCTTTTGAGTACAATTTAGAGCACTGTATATGGAATAACAAGAAACTAGGAAGTTTTAGACTTTGGAATTTCTCTTTCACGCACTCTGTCAAACAATTGGAGAGTCCTCCTTATGTACTCATTCATGCCTTCTCAATCGTTGGCACTTTCCAATGGAATTCTTCCAATTAACCCGTTGGTCAGAATCAATCAAGGAGATCTCGAGCCGTTTGAAGATTGTGATGAAAGCCCGTCAATCATGTTCACCCATACAATCAAGATCTTGGTTTCCATAAGTAGATTCTTTCCAAAATTACTTGCCCTCCAAAAATATTTGATGCATTGAAATTGATTCCAATAAAAATATTTAATCTCGTAGGTGATATTTCCAATCAGAAGACCATATATAATCCATATGAACCAAACCTTTGAAGAAAGAAAGATAATCCCTTATCAGGAAAAGTCTTTATCCTTCACTTGTGTTTAGTCTGGAATTTGTTAGAATGAGAAGACTTTGACACAAAGTCTGGGAGTCTTCAGACTTTGACACAAAAGTCTAGAATTCTTCTAAATAGACTTTGGATAAGTTTTGTCAACTTCAAAACATCAAAGAAGTTTTCTCCAACAATCTCTCCATTTTTTATGGTGACAAAACTTCCTTACAGATTTAAAGATTTATAAGCTGCAAAACAACTCTTAGGAATACATGATATCTTCTAAAAACAGTTAGTTAAAGATTTGGATAGCATCAATTCTACAACCATAGAAAACATGTTAATCTTAAAAAAATTAAACACATATCAAGATTTAAACATCCATGTCCATAAACATCACTACTGCAAAGATTGCTACAGAATAAGTGTTCAAACAAACTTAAATCAAATCTACAAAAAGTTAAAAGTTTAAAAATAAAAGTGAAGTTCAAATCTACATATTCTTCCCCTTTTTGTCAACAGCAAAAAGTGGAGAAAGTCAAAATATATAAGAGATAAAAGGAATCAAGGTTGTCTTGGAATTCGAACTAGTTAGAAATCCTCCATGGACTACACTGCCTCTTCAAGCTTCTAGCACTGGAGATGAACATTCTCGACTTAAGTCTGAATAGCCTTGAGAATTTGAAGAGTTTGATGATTCTTGGCCACATTCTGAGATACTTTCTTATTCAAAGTTTGTACTTGAGTATCTAAGGATTGTACCTTTTTAGTGTGAAAGTCAGAAGAGGATCTCAACGCAGTGTGAAGTTTCCGTATCTTAATTTCCATGGCATATTGATGAGCTTTTACCTCCAAAAGAAGCTCTATCATCCTTGGATAGTTAGCATTGATTTTGTCTAACTCCATGACTCGGAGTAGATTATTCAATGTCAGCTTCAGGAAATTGAGAAGCATAGACATCTTCCGGGTGTGTAGGAGATCGACCAATACCATCACTTGCAAAAAGAGGAGAAGAAGTCCTTTTATTTTCTCAATAGCTCTTTTTGTTTCTATGCCTATAGGAGGAGAAGTGATTCCTTCTTCTTGAGTCTTCTCATTTTCAGGGCAAGAGTGATGTTCTTCTTCTGTATGTACTGTTATTACAACTCCGAGTTGCTTTTGAATCTTTAGATAAAGATATGGCAATTGTCACCTCATAAGAGTCATCCTCATGACCTTTTCCTCCTTCATCTCTTGCTTCTTCTTCTCTTGCTACTTCTTCCTTCTCCAGTTCTTCTTCTTCTTCTAGCTCTATTTCTTCTCTTTCAATTGGTTTCTTAGAACCAACAAAACCTCGAAGATTCTTCAAGGCAATGGTGAAAATTGTAAGATCATCATCATCTTCTTCGTCCTGCAGGATGAGATATCTTCTCTTTTTTACAGGTTCTTTCACAACTTCCTTGCCTTTCCTCTTCCTTCCAATAGAATCTTCCCTGGTTTTGCTTGAGGACACCTTCTTCAAGCGCTCAATAACCTTGTTCAGATCTTGCAACCTCATCTTTGAAATCATTTTCAGTCCTATAACCATAGGAGCAACAGTTCAAGAGCAAAGTGATACGTGAAACTTGATCTAGAAATGTCCAAACAACTTTATAACCAACGCATAATAAGACAAATGTCCTTTATCCTTCATAAATGTCTCGTACATGTGCATCAGGATAGTATGAGGGAGTGAAAATCTCATCCCATTGCAGATAGCAAACATGAGCCTTGCTTCGAACCTGGAAACATTTGTTTTTGATGCAGCCTTCGGTCTGATGCAGTTAATGACAACTTTGCGCAACAAAACATTTGAGGCTGACAATCTTGAATAAGTGATGCCTCCTTCCAATACTTTGTCATTGACAAGAAATCTCATTGCTTGACCAAATGAGACACTTATTACTTGAAAACCACTCCTTTCCACCCCAATAATGTTTGCCGATGTGTCAACATCTACCACATAGTCTTAATCAAACACAGTAAACTGAATTTGATTCTGGTCAAGAAAAGACAATTCGAGTAGAAAAATGCAGTCAACTCTAGATAAGCAATAGTCGTCTCAAAACAAAAATTCTCGAGTTGAAGGAAGGCTAACTTCTCCCTGAAGTTAACCTTGATCGAGTCCATGAAGTCAAAATCAACAATTCGAGGGTTCATCACCCCTCTCTTCAGCATTCGTGAGTAAACAATTTCGTTCTCTCTCCGAGAACATCAGCAGCAATACCCATTTTGGGTTGAAAATTCAAATAAAATCCCTCATCATCATCCTTGTTCTCAGGATGATTAGAACCGAACCTAGGGTCTGTAGGAAAATAAAGAAAGGCATTGTCTACTAATCCTTTCGGCATTATGCCTAACTGTTCCATCCTTCTTAAGAACAAAGTCTCATTCTTATAACCTTTCTCTCTTGGAAAATCATTGATAAAAGTCATTGGAGTACCACCCTGCTTCAAGTAAGTGTAAAGCTTATAGTGAACCTGGGGTCTCGAGGCTTTGAGAGGTTTTGTGTCTTCTACAACTTCCTCTTCCAGAGGTTGGCACGGAACATTCTGTGTAAAGTGTTGCAGAGAATGCTATGGAGATTGTTGTGGAGAGTTGTGCGGAGAGTCTTCCTTAGTGAGATTGAAATGTGTCTACCCTTCTGGCGTGCTTCTCAGACCTTGATTAGCAATTCGAGATGATTTCATTTGGTAAGACATATTTGCAAGCTTGGAGGACTTCACAAATAGGTTCGAGTGAAAAAGATGGAAATTTACAGAACAATCTTCAGAGTAGAAACGAGAGAGTAGAAAGTCTGTATTTTAGGTTTTGAAAAGAAGTGCTCGAAAGAAATACAAGAGGATATATAAAGAAAATGAAAAGTCACAAAGAAAGAGATAATCGAATCGTCACGAGGAAAAAAAACTGCCTTTTTGAAATAAACAGAAAACAAAAATTGCCAAAAATTCTAAAAATAAAATAGGCAAGCAACAATTCGGTTAATCATACATTTTCATTCCAAAAATAAAATACTTGGATTCGAGATATTTTCTTACTGTAGTAGCATTTGGAAATTCTAAGTCTAACCAACTTTAGACTTTACTCCAAAATAGAAATAATATTCAACTTGATGCGAATAGACTCAAATATATTTTTCTCCAGGGGCTTCGTGAAGATGCCTGCTAGCTGATTCTTTGAGTCAATGAACTAAGTTATAATCTCCCCATTCTGCATATGATCTCTATGACATCCTAGAATTTCGGTCTTGTTTTCAATTTATTAAACCAGGCATTTTATCAACGCGCCTATAGTGCTATTCTCAAAGCTAATCACTCGTGAGATAACTAGACTATTTGTGGAAGTTATTAAGGGATAAAGATCAATTAGAAATCAGAGATAGGTCAGTTCGACTGAGATGTGTGATTAAACATGGGTGATTCCACCAAATTGGAAAATTCTTGTTGATCGGTACTAGACTAATTTTTCTGTCGTTTTGGTACTCTATTTTGGTACCCTATGTCCGTATTTGAAACCTCGAGATTATCACGACCATCAAGAGTTACCAATGTGTCGAAGAGGTTTATTGTGGCTTGAAAAAAATCGACCACGGGTTAGTTGTATTAAAAATTTCCGAAAGCTACTCAGTAGACTAGGTCATGCTAAAATCGTGCCAGATTGAAATTAACCCAAAATTTGAATCTGATTTCAGAAATGAAATTTTTTTCATGTCACAAATCATTATAGGAATGTCAACTCATCCAACAAAAAATTTCCCTACAAACCGAGATTTTGGTTGAAAAAGTCGAAATTGTGCCGTTTTCGATCGGAAAATTCAGAAGATCATTTTTTATCATGAAATTGGGATGCAAGTAGGTTCTATTGGCGAGGAAAAATGTCAATTTAAGCAAGGACTCGATGATGGAATTTATAAAGGCCGAATTGCACTGATTCAACAAGGAATTGAATCCAATGAGGGAAAATTGTACAAAATTCGTATGCCCCTTGGTCCATGACTTTTGGACCACTTCCAACGCTTCTAGAGGAAGCTTGGTGCTTGGAAAATTGCTGAGGAAGCCAGCCTTGCATGGTAGGACCAAACCAAGGAGATAAAGAGATAGATAGGAGAACAAGTGGCCCCCTCAAGCCAAAGATGTCCCCTTCCTCTCTCCTCTCACCGTCGACCTTGCCCCCTTCATTTCTAGACCTCTAGAAGTTCCAAAGACCTAGAAGAAATCAAGCCTCAGCCCCCCTTACCATCAAAACCACCCGCTAAGGCCACCGGAGCCGTTCCACTACCGTCGCTCACCCGTCGCATGCCTGCCAGTTCACGTGATCGTCGAGCCCTTCCAGCCATCGTGCCGTCCTATTTGAGCATCCCCCGTGCCCATCAAGCTTAGCCGGAGCCCGTCTTGCTCACCTCCGTTGCCGTAAAGCTCTGCCGTTTGTTGCCCAACCCCGCTATAGCCCATCCACTTGTCCCTACCCATTTCAGCCTCAACCAATTGTTTGATTCAGCTGGCTCGGTGCAAGACCAAAACCAAAACCTAGCAAAGGGTTTTGGGCTTCACGGCCCATTTCCGAGCCTTTCCTGACCTCGCGTGGTGTCCCCATTTTAGAGATTGTCGATCATCTCTACGTCCCCGTCGAAGTAAACCCATTGTATCTCTAATCAAATGAGTTTACTCACTAATCCTCGCTTATGGAGTTAATGAAGCTTAATGGTTGATTAGTTTAAGTTAAGCTTGGATTAGGTGGTTAGTTAGAATAGATTAGTGATTTAGTTTATCGTTAATGCATGTTAGGTGGTTAGATTAGTGTAATTAGCAACTAGATATGCTATAGTATTTATCTAGTGAGGTTCAGAAATTTTCCGAACCTGTCTTGGTATTTAATTAGGCTTTTACGGCCTACGTATGCATTATCGGCAATTAATAATTATTTCTTGTAACTATTTAATTAATTTCTAGAAATTAGACAAGGATAGTCGGTGATAGGAATTTTATGATGATTGCAATTGTGTGATTTGTTTAAATAATTAATTGTTATTTTGTGCAATTTGAGTGTGATTTGCAATTTTGGGTATTTATCCCAAAATTTAATAGTTTCGGTAATTACTTAGAAAATATTGGGTGTCGGTTTATAATGCCAAAAATGTGTTTGTGGATTGTGGAAATTAGTGGGATTTTAAAAAGGAAAAATATTGTATTTGGATTAAGGCCGATCATGTACTCACACACGATTATTTTTATTGGGTATAATAAAAATGGTGAAAATGTTAGAGGGTCAGGATGGCATATTATATCAGCCTGCGGGTTTGATATATTAGCTTAGGGAGAGCAGTATATCGATATACTATATCAGCCTGAGGGTCATGATATATTAGCTTTGGGTAAGCAATATGCTTTAGCAACTTCTGGTGACATTATTAGTTTACTACATCAGCCTATGGGCTTTGATATGTCAGCTTAGGGCGAGTAGTATACTCTATTATTAGCTTCTGGTGAGTTATATAATTTATCGGCTTTGGGTGAGCTATACTATCTATCTTCAGCTTAGGGTGAGCCGTCCTAATTTGATCGGACTTTATAGATAGTATTTAATGGATTGACCGAGAAAAGGTCTTGATGACATGAAATCGACTGGATCGATTGATCGATGACTTGATTAGCTTTGATGATTTGATTGGTTGATGTGATTCGTTAGCATATGAAATGTACTAACTTGTAGGAATGAATTAAGGCAAAGGTAATTCCTTTGACTCTGTTTGTGCTTAGGCAACCCTTGGGGTGTATTTCCTTCCTAGTCGGGTCATAGGAGGTGAGCTTGTTGAGACATCATCTCACCCCATTGTAGGATAATATTTTTAGGTCCCTAGATGGCAGCTCCTCCTGAGCATTTTGGTCAGTCGAAGAAGGTCACATAGCAGGTAGTCTATATTCAGCTTCATGGGAACCCAGGGGGATGGGTCTATGAACTCATGAAGTTCGTGGTCTAGGTTGATGTGGGTTTACCCCCATAAGGTACCACATCGATACAGATCATGATATCGTCGCAAGCGGAATGGCTAGAGAGAGGGCCCCATACTGGAGTCGAAGATACCTGTGTATGTGCCGGAGATTGCTTTTGGGAAAAGCACAACAGATCCTGTCGATGGTTCGGTGGTAGACTCGGATCTTCCAGATCCAGAGACCTCGATGTATTCAGCTAAATGCTCCAATGAGAATAAGGATGAGGATGAGGATCCATAGTTTTATGAATCCCCCTGTTTTGCAAACCTTGTTTTTATAGATTGGTATTGTATATGACATGGCTTGATATATGTATATATAAGCATGTTGTGGTTTAAAAAATTGATGTCCCTACTTTTCTATCCCATCTTGTTGTTGTTTGGGGAAATTATTTATTTGCTTCCGCATGCGCATTTAAAATGATAGGGTCGGCGATACGTCCTAAGATGTCGCTATTTAAACAACCATGGAGGGATGGGCACGTGCTCGGAGAATCAAGGCACGACATCCCTGTTTAGTGGTATTAGAGCATGGTTAGTGGTAGGAGTGATAAGGTGCGATGGTTTATGGGATAGTTAGTAGAAAATGTCTTTATTTCATGCTGGTGCATGTCTGTGATAGCTGATTTGTAGAATTGCTTATTTGTGTGAATCTCTCAACTTCTAATTCGGTGTGGAATTGGAAGGCAGGTTTCAGTAGAAAACTGAGCCATGAGTGATCAGGAGCAAAGGACTCCTAGGAAGCATACTTCTAGTCATGTTACTTGGGATAGGATGCTGATGAGGGTCAGTACCTAAGGAGGCCATGGTCGGGTGCCAGCTTAGGCTAACGCTAGTGGAGTAGTACCATCTCTCGTTGGTGCTGGGGTAGCAGCCCCTGGTGATCCTAGAATCAAAGTAATCATGCAGGCGCTTGAAGTAATGAGAGATTTGAGAGGGCAGTGGGCCAAGAATCAAGCCGCTACTATTGCCATTGCCACTGCTGCTAAGGCCGCACCCGTTGCTGCACTTGCCAAAGTTCAAGTTGGGAACATAGTTGTGGAGAGGGAGAGATTGATTCATAAATTGGTGGAGTAGTTCCTAAAGCTAAACCCGCCGAGGTTCACTACTACAGGAGATCCCGAGACTGCTTCGTTGTGGATTCAAGATTTGGAAAAGGCTTTTGCACTTTTGAGGTGCAATAAGGAGGAAAGAGTTGTCTTGACAATATATCAATTGTAGCATAACACAAATACTTAGTGGAAAGCCGCCAAAGATGCCGTATTCCCGAGAGGAGTGATCCTAATGTGGGACGCTTTCCTTAGAGCCTTCAACAACAAATATTTTGCAGGTAGTGCCCAAGAACAGAAGATGGGGGAATTTCAACGCCTTCGCCAAGAGATGATGACCGTTGACCAATATGAGGTCAAATTCATGGGCCTTTCTCATTATGCTCCGAGGTTAATTGAGGATCCAGAAGATAAGGCTCGAAGATTCAAGAATGGCCTTCGATTAGAGCTGAAACAACTACTGGTGTTGTTTGATGTGAAGGACTATCGGGAAGTGTACAACCGAGCCCAGCTGCTAAAAAAGAGTCTAAATGAACAAGCTCCCTCGTTTGGATCGAGGTTTAATTCAAATTGAGATGGGAATCGACATGGGAAGAGGCCCATGACTGGACGAAGGTTTTGTTACGCCCCGATCCTCGAGCACGTGCCCATCCCTAAGCGGTTGATAAAATTTTGCGACTTCCCAAGACGAGTCACCGACCCTTTCATTTTATTGCACATGTGGGAACGAATAATAAATCCCCTGATAGTAACCATCTCAAGATAGAAAAGCAGGATAACAGATTCACATACAAAACATGCTCTTATATACACACTGACTCATGTACAAAAGTCAACAACCAAAAGAATTCAAAAAACTGACTCTCAGAAAGGAGCTGTCCTATCTGACTCACACTTCACAGATCCCCTCAGCTAGGCTTCGGTTCCTCCACCCTACGGTCCTGAAAAGTTAAAGCCCACGACTGGGTGAGATATAAATATTAGTGAGTTCACGCTCTAAACCTCGATTAAGAGGGCACAATCATACAACCCCAAAGACTTACCTTGTCTCAAATCCTCCCTACACGTCAGAACAATACATATAACCCATATAAGCAGTAATAACACTTGATCAAATGGAGCGTCTCAAATCACATCTCTGTCAATCACCACTTCTCAATCGAACATATATTACAATTGATCATTGTCACATAGGCACGATCTAACCGTCACATAGTGGATCTATCCATCACACAGCGTATCTACCCAGCACACAACAGACCTAACCGTCACACAGCCGTTTTATTCGTCACACAATGGATTTAATTGACACGCAGCGGATCTATCCATCACACAGCGGATTTATCCATCACTCAGCTATGCGTCGTCTTGCCCCATTGAGCACGACAATGTCCACCTCAAGACGGCTTTCCACACAAAAGCATCGTTCACCCAATAAAATAGTCATGTGCAAGTACACGGTCGGTCTAAACCAAAAATATAATATATTTCTTTTGGAAAATCCTACTATTTAATATAATCCATAAAAACATTTTTGGCGTTGTAAACCGACGCCCGATATTTTTTACTTAATTATCGAAATTACTTAATTTTATGATAAATACCCAAAATTATAATTTCCACTAAATTTGCATAAATTAGCATTCAATTAAATAAACTGAACACATCATTGCAATCAGCACGAAATTCTTGTAATCGGCTATCCGAATCTAATTTCCGAAAAAAGAATTAATAATTAAAGAATTAATTAAATTAATTAAATCAATCAATTTAAATACCAAAAATGCTAGCTTAAGCCAGAAATGCCCAATAAATACCAAAATGGGCCTAGAAAATTACCGAATCAATCTAGATAGATAATGCAGTCTATCTAGATGCTAATTTAGCCATTCTAACCACCTAACATGCATAATTAACTAATTAAATCACTAATCTAATCTAACTAACCACCTAATCCCTAATTAACTTAAACTAAATACCCCTTAAATGTCATTAGCCTATTAAGTAGAGTTTAGTGCATAAACTCACCGGTTTAATGCAAAAACCGATTCACTGTGACGGTGGCATGATGGCAGCTGAAACTTAGGCCCATGGCGACATCGAGAGAAGCTTGGGTCGGGCCGAAGAACCTTGCAAGCCCACAACAAAACTACTGGGCTTGGCTGCACTAAGCTGCAGTTGCAGGCGGGCTGAATTGCACCTGAAGATTGGCTTACGGCTGGGCTAGCCGACTGGAATTGTTGGCATAGGTTGAAGCTTGCGTGGCTGTTGACTTCGTGGGCTACTGAGCTCGATTGCAAGTGGGCTGAACGGGCGAGCTAGGTCGAACGTCAAGGGAGCCAGCGAAGGAGCAGCTGGCACATAAAAGGGAAAGCAACTGCTGGCGTCATCGTGAAGAGGGGAAGCTTTGCTAATGTTGAACCATTGGGAGGTGGCTGGCGTCGATTGGAGTTGGCTCAGTGGGGTTACGATGGCATTGAAAGCTTGCAGAGTCAACGAACCATCAGATGGGAATTAACGATTGGCTTCATGAGTGGAGGAGACAGGCAAAAGGGATGAATCGGTGGAGCAAAGCGGGCGTGAGGGAGAGAGCCGGTCGACACCGGGGAATTGCTTCAGACGCCGGAGTTGACCTCGGTAGCTTCATGGCAGCATGAAGGCGAGTCGGTGGAGATGGAGTCAACGTTGGGAAACAAAAGGCTAATTTGGTGGGGTTGGCGCTAGTAGAAGGGAGAAGTAGCTATTGGTAGGGGTGAGCGGTTCCCGGTTCCTAACAGGTTCCGCTTGGAATCTGGAACCTACCCTCAGGTATAGGTTCCTCATTTTTTGGAACCTGGAACCTACCCGTCAAAACCAAAAACCTAGAACCTACCCTATCACGGGTTCCGGATCGATTCCAAGTTCCAACGGGTTCCAATAGTTTTTTTTTTTTTCATTTTTAGTAAAAAAATGCTTCTATTGGAAATCTTCCACATGAGAAAAACATGAAATCAAGGAGAAACATAAACTCAAATGACCAAGACTATAGATTCCAAAAACATGTTATGCGAATTCATAATGTACAAACCCATGCCCCCCAGTAGTAGGTTATATGTTAATGACCAGATCTGAACACAAAGTATAAATCATGGACACCACACCACACCACGAGCTGTATAAGGAAAAGCTACTCCATGGTGTTTACTTTATCAGTACATTTGACGTTGGAAATATTCAAACAAAGTTCATGATTGATTATTTATAAACAGAAGAATCGAGCAAACTAGATAAGCAAGTCTAGTATAAGTTGACAGATGAGGAAAGAGCGCAAGCGATGCCGTCAAGTCACATAAAAGTGTACCGACCCATTTCTCCAATGGTTCTCTCGTATTCTTGATTTTGACACTGTACTTCCACTTTTTGGCTCGCAACCCGTGTGCTGTTCCCATTCACTAGGTGTCCGCATCTTTAAACCACATGAGCCACACTTGCACACAATTCTACGAAGACAAACGAAATCAAGACTGATTATCAACAACCCCTGGGTAAATTAAAAGCTTTCCCAAGTTATGTAGGTTTTCCATAATAGAAGGTCTTCAACACATACCATTCGGATCACTTAAATTCCAAAGTAGACAACAGATTAACTATACCGTAAAAGCCGATAAGATAAGTTAATTAGTTGTAACTAAAAGAAAGAAGCTCAATCTACAAAAGCCGAAAAGAAAAACGTTGATAGGACATAAAAGATGAAGCAGCATTATACGAAATTCAATCTAAAGATCAAGGCTTACAGATGAAGTTTTGGAATATATGACCCTTCCATGCCATTGCACACCACAGAAACCTTGTCAGGCAAAGGAGATTGCTTGTTTTCCACCAACCTGTTGCAAGCAAATTCAAGCAATCTCGTTCAAGTCCTAACCCAACCATAAAGGCATATGTGCACGTACGCACGAGCACACATGCAAGCATACTATATAACTGACCAAAACAGGTAACGTATCTCTGAGCATACTTCTCTTTTGGCTCCAATTTCTGTAAGTTTGGCCTTTTGCAAATGGTCTTGGCCTCCAATCTAGGCAGTAGTAATCAGAGTGTCGTAGCTCCTTCAAGTGTAATTATGTCAGAGACAATTCCCATGTGCTTGCAAAATATATCTAGGAACAAAACCAAATAATGCATGCTCACCTTTAAAAGTCCACTGGAGATATTGGCACACTCAGCATGCACCCATACATTGCAACCATCGCAACATACCTAGAAAGGAATTCCACACAGCTAGATACAACATCAAACAACTCATCATTTTCAATGAGAATAAGTCAACTATGTCAACAGTCAGATATCTTACCCAATCTCCATCATCAGAATGATGCCAAATTTTCTTGCATATTCCGCAGTATTGTTTGGATTTTAGTAACTCTAGAAATGATGCACGTGACATTGGTCAGTACCCCAATTCATCTAGTAGACTTGTCGTGAAAGTTCTATTAAAAAAAAGAATGCAACTATGGACCTTGGCACAATGTCTAAACAAAATTTGAGCTTCACCACTTGGGCCTCCCATCTTTTTCATACTTCTATGAGGGAAAATGAGGCTACAGCTGTCACAAGTTTGCATATCCTTGGAACACATATCCTGTATCAAAGAAACAGGAAGCCCCACTTTCATTGGAAAATTGCGACCAGTGCATAAATGGTTTAAACAAAAGCTTCCATGAAAGATTTAAAAGCAATAATTACTTCCGGATCCCAATTAGCAATTTCATTGGTGAGCTGTGGGAGGTCTATTTCTCACAGCACAGCAGTGGAACTTAGGTCAATGCTTCCGAGTTGGAATTCAAGAGTGGGAACAACTGGAGTGGTAATGAAGTTTAAGGATTAACCTGACTGCAGCTCACATTGAGAGGATTAAGGCAGACACAAAAGTTGTTGTTCTTGATGAATATCGCTGAAAATTACATTTTTTAGTGCACATAATATTTTTCTTATCCAGTTAATGCCCGTGGCACTCAAGTTATTCAGTCATTTGTTCATAGACTGTAAGTTATTAGCACAATGGTTTGACTTAAGAATCAATACTATCGAAAGAAAGTTTCCAATTTGATAGAACGACATTATACGGACATTTAAATGAGATTCAGTTTTCCAGGTAAGTGGAATTCACTTGAGGATTCAACAACACTATGTTGTTCTAATTGAAGAAAAGGTGCTCATCAACTAAAGAAAATTATGATTAGAAAAAACATGAAGAAAAAAACTTCCAGTAACTAATCCAACACAAGTCAGTCACTTTCTAAATCAGAAGCTTATGTGTAACTATCATATGAAAAACAGTCAGCATCCATTGAAATCCCAGAGCCACTTTAAACCATATCTCTAAAAGGAGGGTGCCAGGAAGAAGCCCAAAGTATGCATATATCTGCCACCGAAACTACACAGTATACTCCGGCCACGAGTCACGACGGCACAAGATGAGCGAGTCAAAGGAAAAAAAAAAAAAACATGGCCAGCCAAAAAGAAGATCACGAAGGAGACAAGGACACGAGTGACAGTACGAGGAGAAAGCTAGAGAGAATGGGGACGAACCTGTAACGGTCTCGAGCTCCAGTGGGACCTGCACAGAGAGACATGGAAATGCACGGATCTTAGCAAAAACGGAAACACGAAATGGGATGGAGGGAAAAGAGAGAGCGGTGGGAAACCACGAAATCCTAAGAGCGACGGACACGGACACGGCCGCATGCACCTTCTTCTTCTTCGCCTTCTTCTCGAAGGAAGAGCCGAGCACCTGTAACGACGCTCTCTCTCTCTCTCTCTCTCTCTACAAAGGAAGCGGTGGCTCGCCGAGTAGAAGTCAGTGGTGGCGTCGAGGGCGAGCGGCCATGGCGTCGAGGGCGAGGGCGAGCGACGGTGGCGTTGAGGGCAACCAGTGGTGGTGTCGAGGGCGGAGAACGGGCGAAGAGAGAGTGAAATGTGAAAGTCGCGGAGAACGAGTGAAGAGAGTGTGAAATGTGAGAATCTCTGATTTGGGGCTTTTCTTTTTAGCCCTAACCGGACCGATTCCAATCCCCAGGTCCCGGTTCCGGTTCTTATAGGAACCGGAACCGGTCCCTTTAGAACTAGGAACCGAACCGGAACCTCCAGTTCGGTTCCCCGGTTCCCGGTTCTACCCGGGAACCATGCTCACCCCTAGCTATTGGCGTCCATGGAGGCTAAGTGTAACTCGGTTGTGGACATGAAGATGTCTTCGGTGGAATTGTGTGGTCAATAGAAAGGGGGGAAAAGGTGGGGACGTGAGCTGGCATCATGGGGTTGAGGGGAAAAGAAAATGAAACAGAAGCTGTAGGGGAATAAAATGAAAGAAAGGCATAACAGAGGGGGAAGAAATGCTCGAAGAAGAGAAGGGTGAACAGATGAGGGAGAGAGACGTGCGAGAAAGGACCGAAGGAGGGGAAGGAAAAAGTCAAATTAAATATCTAATCCATTGTTAGCTTGCCCAAAAAATCTTCAAGCTTATCGGATGGTCCCCATAATACTTTCTAGCAAAATATATCCACCAAATAAACCAATTTGAGGCCAAATGTTGCAGCCCCCATCCAAGCTCCGAATTTCTTCAATTTTGGGACTTCAATTTCCTCACCAAATTCCCCAATTTGGTGTCCAATTTTGCCAAGGGAAAAGCCCACACAATTTCTAAAATTTCCTTTCCCGAGTAGCTTTATTTGGGAAGTCAAAAATCCATTCAATTTGCCCAATCCGAAATTTTTTTTTTTTCTGAATCATCCGAATTGATTTTCCGTAAAAATCCCGAACTCAACGGAATTTCTCCAAAAGATCAGATAATATCCTATAAATGAATCGTGACACTCGAATGCCTGATTTCCAAAATCGAATTCAATTTCGTGGTTAAAATCTACTGGACGGGATTTTAGTCCAATCCAACCTACCGAGTAGTTTTAGGGATTTTACCGCTATTATATCCCTTAACAGCTTCATCTAATAGATTGGTTAACTCGTGAGTGGTCATCTCAAAGAAAAAGGACCATAGGTGTGCCAACAAAATGCCCATTTTGTTTTATCGGAACGAGTAAAAAATTCAAGATGTCACAAGTTCCATGTCACGCCCAACAGAAAGGGTGGAATTGGAAAGACAATGCCAAACCAAAATGGTATGTGTCGCTTCTATGGAAGTCGACATGATACAGCTTCGTGCCCTCGAAGACTGAGCATTTGTTTTGAATGTGGCCAGTAGGGGCACATGGCCAGAGATTGTCGTAGAAGGCTAAGAGGACAACATCAGTTACCACCGCTGCCATAGATGGGTTAGATTAGAGGGTACTCGTTGCAGAACGCACCGCAGGGTGGACAGGTCAGACCCCCAGCTCAAGGAACAGTGTATGCCATCACCAGAGGTCAAGCTGAGGACACACCTGATGTGATTATAGGTATGGTTTCATTGAACGACCATATTGCTTATGCTTTATACAACCCTAGTGCGACTCATTCTTTTATTGCCAAGCAATATGTTAAGTTGATAGGATTAAGTCATGAGTTGCTGGAGTCAGTGGTTAGCATATTTACACCATTGAAGGATAAGGTGTTGTCTGCATTAGGTTATTCTGGTTGCAAGTTAGTGATTGGTGAGTGAGAGGGGAGAATAGACCTATTAGTTTTAACCATGTATGACTTTGACTTGATAATTGGCATGGACTAGCTCACCAAGCAACGAGCTAAGATGGACTATTATTGTAAAGTGATTCAGTTTAACCAGTTAGAGGGTGAAAATTTTGAGTTTATTAGGAATCGAGGAGGACCATTGCTTTCTTTAATCTCGTCGCTTGAGGAAACCCGTTTGTTAGACCGGAGTTGTCAAGGTTACCTAGCGACTGTCATGGATATGACAGTTGAGAAGTTGAAGATCGAAGATATCTTAATGGTACAAGAATTTCCATACGTATTTACAAAGGAATTGCCAGACTTATCGCCAAAGAGAGAGATTGAGTTTGTGATTGAGTTAGCACCCGAAACAGAGCCAATCTCTAAGGCTCATTACCGGATGGTGTAATCCGAGTTGAATGAATTGAAGGTGCAAATGCAGAAATTGTTGGATAAGGGATTCATATGTTCTAGTGCATCACCTTGGGGAGCACCATGTCTGTTTGTAAAAAAGAAGGATAGTTCGTTGCGTCTGTGCATCAACTAGCGTCAACTCAATCATGTGATAATTGAGAATAAGTATCCACTCCCAAGGATCGATGACTTGTTTGATCAGTTACAAGGAGCATCAATATTCTCTAAAATCGACTTGAGGATAGAATATCTCATCAGCTGAGGATTAGGAATGAGGATATTCCAAAATCGGCATTTCGTACTCGATACGTTCATTATGAGTTCACTGTAATGCCATTCGAATTGACGAATGCCCTAGCTGCTTTTATGGATTTGATGAACCGAGTGTTTAAATAATATCTGGATCAGTTTGTGATCGTGTTCATCGATGATATTCTGGTGTATTTGAGGAGTGATGAAGAGCATGAAATTCATCAAAGAATGGTATTGTAAACCTTGAGGATTAATGGATTGTACGACAAGTTTAGCAAGTATGAGTTTTGGTTGACTCGTGTTGCGTTCTTAGGTCACGTGATTTTAGGCGAAGGAATCTCTGTGGACCCGTCTAAGATTGAAGGAGTGATCAACTGGCCAAGATCGACTACAGTGGCAAAGATCAGAAGTTTTCTGGGTTTGGCAAGTTACTACAAATGATTCGTGGAAGGGTTTTAGTATTAGCGTCGCCATTGACTCAAGTCCTAAAGAAAGAAGAAAAGTTTATGTGGAGAGACAAGTGCGAGCGTAATTTCCAAGAGCTTAAGCAGAAGCTGACTACCGCACCTATGCTAACCATTCCATTTGGTCTTGGAGGTATGAGATCTTAGTGATGCGTCGTTCAGAGGACTAGGTTGCATGCTGATGCAACATGGTAGGGTTGTTGCATACGCCTCCCGTTAGTTGAGACCTCATGAACAGAATTACCTGATGCATGATTTAGAACTTGCATCAATTATTTTCACTTTAAAGATATGGAGACATTACTTGTGTGGAGAAAGATTCCAAATCTTCACTGACTATCAAAGTCTCGAGTATCTATTTTCTCAGAAGAAGTTGAATATGAGACAATGTCGCTAGATGAAACTTTTGAAGGACTATGATTGTGATATTCTATATCACTTGGGAAAAGCAAATAAGGTCGCCGATGCTTTGAGCCAAAAGTCTTTAATTGCTCAGGAGTGGAATTTACTCGAAAGAACTCAAGATTCAGTTTTCAAGTTTGAGGTAGGCCACCTTTCGCATCTCATGGCCACCCTCAGAATTGAGTCGGAAGTATAGATCAAGATAAAGGCACTTCAACCAACAGACTCAGATGTTCAAAAGATTCTACAAAAGGACACCGAGAAAGGTTGATTTTCATATTTCTGAGGATGGAACACTGAGGTTCAGAGGATGATTGTGTGTACTTGATGATGCTAAGATTAGAGATAGATCTTATCAGAAGCCCATTGTAGTAGTTACAACATTCATCCTAGTAGTACAACGATGTATTAGAATCTCCGTCAACACTATTGGTGGTCTGGTATGAAGGCGGACATCACCAAGCATGTCGCCAAGTGTTTGACATGTCAGCAAGTGAAAGCACAATATTGTAAGCCAAGAGGACTTCTGCAACCTCTTGAGATCCTAGAGTGGAAGTGGGAGCATATTACGATGGAATTTGTGATCGGCTTATCAAGGAGTGAAAGAGGTAATTATTCCATTTTGATAGTGGTCAACAAACTTGGCTCACTTCATTGCGGTACAAAAGGATCTGGACTTGGACAGACATGCAAAGTTGTACATGTGTCAAATCGTTCGTCTGCATGGGGTGCCGGTGACGATAACTTTAGATCGAGACCTGAGGTTTAAAGCTACTTTTTAGAAGAGTTTATAGGCTACTTTAGGTACGAAGCTGCAGTACAATATGGCATATCATCCTTAGACGGATGGCCAGTCTAAGAGGACGATTCAAACCCTCGAAGACATGTTACGAGCTTGTGCACTGGATTTCAAGGGAAGCTCGGAGGAATGGCTTCATTTTGTTGAATTTGCCTACAACAATAGCTATTAGTGGAGCATTCAAATGGCTCCTTTTGAAACGTTGTATGGCAAGACTTGCAGAATGCCAATTTATTGGGATGAAGTTGGGGACAGAAAAATTACAAGCCCAGAATTGGTTCAGTAGTCAGTGAAGGCAATTGTAGTCATACAAGACAGACTAAAGACCGCTCAGAGCAGCCAGAAAAGCTACGCAAATAAGCAAGAAAGACCATTGGAATTCAAAGTTAATGATCACGTTTTTTTGAAGGTGTCACCAATGAGAGGAACTTCACCCTTTGGGAAGAAGGGAAAATTGAGTCTGAGGTACGTAGATCCATTTGAGATTTTTGAGAGAATCGGGATCCTAGCATATCATCTTATATTGTCGCTGAGACTAGCTCAAGTACATGACGTCTTTCACGTGTCAATGTTAAGGAAGTATGAGCCTGACCTAACCCACACGCTTAATTTTGAGGAATTGGACGTGGACGACATAATGTCGTACGTTGAAAGCCCAGTTCAGATCGTGGATCGCAAAAAGCAAATTCTACGTACCAAGATCATCCTGTTGGTCAAAGTGATTTGGCAACACTATGATATTAAATGAGCAACCTAGGAGAGTGAAGAGTCGATGGGACAATTATATTCCCACCTTTTTGCTTAAAGTAACGTAACAGTTTAAATTTCGAGCTCACCTCCGCCGCCGTAAAGCTCCTCCGTTGGCCGCCCGACCCCGCTGTAGCCCATCTATTCATCCCTGCCTATTTCAGCCTCAACCGATCGTTTGATTCAGCTAGTTTGATGCAAGACCATAACCGAAACCCAGCAAAGGGCTTTAGGCTTCGAGGTCCATTTACGAGCCTTTCCTGACCTCACGTGGTGTCCTCGCTTTGGAGATTGTCGATCATCTTCACGTCCCCATCAAAGTGAACCTGTTGGATCGCTAATCAAGTGAGTTTACTCACTAATCCTCGCTTAGAGAGCTAGTGACGCTTAAGGGTTGATTACTTTAATTTAAGCTTGGATTAAGTGGTTAGTTAGAATGAATTAGTGATTTAGTTGACCGTTAATGCATGTTAGGTGGTTAGATTAGTGTAATTAGCAACTAGATAAGCTTTAGTATTTATCTAGTGGGGTTCAGAAATTTTTCAAACCCATATCGGTATTTAATTAGGCTTTTACGGCCTAAGTGTGCATTATTGGCAATTATTAATTATTTTCCATAATTATTGAATTAATTTCTGAAAATTAGACTAAGATAGCCGGTGACCGGAATTTTATGCTAATCGCAATGTTGTGATTTGTTTAATTAATTGAGTGCTATTTTGTGCAATCTGAGTGTGATTTGTAATTTTTAGTATTTATCCTAAAATTTAATAATTTTGGTAATTAATTAGAAAATACTAGGCATCGATTTACAACGCCAAAAATGTGTTTGTGGATTGTGGAAATTAGTGGGATTTTAGAAAGGAAAAATATTGTATTTTAGTTAAGACTGACCATGTACCCACACGCGATTATTTTTATTGGGTATGATAAAAATGGTGAAAATGTTAGAGGGTCAAGAATGTATACTATATCAGCCTGCGGGTTTGATATGTCAACTTAGGGTGAGTAGTAGACCAGTATACTATATCAACCTGAGGGCCATGATATATCAGCATTGGGTGAGTAGTATGCCTTAGCAGCTTTTGGTGAGAATTATCAGTATACTATATCAACCTACAGGTTTGATATGTTAGCTTAGAGCGAGCAATATACTCTGTTGTCAGCTTCTAGTGAGCTATATAATTTATCAACTTTGGGTGAGCTATACTATATATTTTCAGCTTAGAGTGACCCATCCTGATTTGATTGGACTTTATAAATAGTATTGAATGGATTGACCCAGAAAAGGTCTTGAAGACATGAAATCGACTGGATCAATTGATCGATGACTCGATCAGCTTTGATGATTTTATTGGTTGATGTGATTCGTGAGTATATGAAATGTACTAACTTGCAGGAAAGAATCGATGCAAAGGTAAGTCCTCTAACTCGTGTTTTAACTTAGGCAGCCCTTGGGGCGTATTTCATTCTTAGTTGGGTCTTAGGGGATGAACATGATGAGACATCGTCTCACCCCGTTGTGGTATAACATTTACAAATCCCTATATGGTAGCTCCTCTTGAGCATTTTGGTCAACGGAAGACGGTCACGGAGCAGGTAGTCTAAATTCCGATTCATGGGAACCCAAGGGGATGGGTCTATGAACTCGTGAAGTCCGTGGTCTAAGTTGATACGGGTTTACCCCATAAGGCACCACATCGATACAAATCATGTTACCGTTGCAAGTGGAATGGCCATAGAGAGGGCCCCATACTGGAGTTAGAGATACCTATGTATGTGCTGGAGGCTGCTTTTGGGAAAGGCACAACAAATCCTCCCGGTGATTCAATGGTAGACTCGGATCTTTCAGATCCAAGAATCCTGGAGTATTCAACTGAAGGCTCAAATGAGGATAAGGATGAGGATCTGTAATTTTATGAAACCTCCCCTGTTTTGTGAACCTTGTTTTTATAAACTAGTATTGTATATGACATGGCTTGATATATGTATATATAAGCGTGTTGTGGTTTGAAAATTTTATGGCACTATTTTTCTATCCCATCTTATTGTTGTTTGGGGAAATTATTTATTTTCTTCCACATGCACACTTAAAATGAAAGAGTCGGCGATGCGTCCTGGGACGTCACTATTTAATCGACCATGGAAGGATGGGTACGTGCTCGGAGGATCGAGATGGGACAATCTCTTATAAAGTGATGTCAAATCTCTATATGCTTCACCTTTGAATGAAGAATTGGGTTCTTGATGAGATTAATAGCACTAATGTTGTCACATTTGATCTCGGTACATGATTCTTCAATCCAAAAATCTCTCGGTTGTTGTCTTATCCATAGGATTTGAGAGCAACAACTCCCAAAAGCAACATACTCTGCTTCTACAGTTAAAAGAGCCACGGTACTTTGCTTCATTACCAACATATTTCCTAGTAGTTGACAAGTGCCAGATGTGCTCTTTCTATTGACTTTACAACCTGTTAAATCAACATCTGAATATCCAAGAAGAGTAAAGTCTCATTCTTTTGGATACCATAGACCCAGCTTTGGATAGGTTGCAACATATTTAATAATGCGTTTTACATAACTTAGATGAGTTTCCCTAGGATCAGACTGAAATCTAGCACACATACACACACTGAATAGAATATCATGTCTAGAAGTAGTAAGGTAGAGAAGTGAAACAATCATGCTTCTTTATAGCTTATGATCTATTTCATTCTCTTCTTCATCCTTGTCTAGTTTCGAAGAACTTGACATTAGAGTCTTTGTTTTCTTGCAATTCTCCAATCCAAATTTCTTGATAAGATCTTTGGTATATTTTTCTTGGTGAATGAATATATCTTTCTTCGATTGTTTAACTTGCAATCCCAGAAAGAAAGTTAACTCACCAATCATGCTCATATCGAATTCATCCTGCATAGATCTTGAAAATTTCTTGTAGAGACTTTCATTAGGAGAACAAAAAATAATGTCATCTACATAAATTTTTACCAGTAGAAAGTCTTTTCATTCTTCCTTTTTAAATAAGGTAGTATCTACATTTCCTTTTTAAAACCATTTTGAGTGAGAAACTACTCAATCTTTCATACCATGCTTAAGGTGCTTGCTTTAGTCCATACAAGGCCTTTTTTTGTTTGTAGACTAAGTCTGGCTTTCTTGGATCTTCAAATCCTGATGGTTGTTTCACATAGACTTCTTCTTGTATGAACCCATGTGGGAATGCACTTTTGACATTCATATAGAATAACCTAAAAATTTTATAGCAAGCAAAAGCAAGTAATAATCTAATTGCTTATAGTCTCGCTACTGGTGCATAGGTCTCGTCATAGTCCATCCATTCTTCCTATGCATATCTTTTTACCACGAGTCTTACTTTGTTTTTTACCACTTTACCATTCTCATTCATTTTGTTCCTACAAACCCATTTTGTTCCAATAATGGATTTTCCTTTGGGTTTTGGAATCAACTCCCATACATCATTGATGTTGAATTATCTGAGTTCTTCTTGCATAGCTTCTATCCAGTTATTATCAGACAAGACTTCGTCTACTCCTTTTGGTTCTATCTCGAAACAAGTGCTAGAGCACTAGACTCTTCTCTTCCTTTGGATCTGGTGCAAATTCCTTCGTCAATATTGCCAATGATGAGTTCTTTGGGATGACTTGACTTGTGCTTCCAATTGCTGCTTGGTTTGAAAATTGGTTGATCCTCTACATTGGTTAAATCTTCTTGTTCTGTTGTTGTTCTCCAAAAGTATGAACCTCTTCAAGAGAAATAGACTTTGTAAAGTCTGGAACAAGTTCAAACTTTCAAGTTGAGTCTGACCTAGTAGATTCTCCACATAATTTTGAAACTTGACATTAATAGATTCTTCTACGGATTGAGTTTTCTTGTTAAAGAGTCTGTAAGCTTTGCTAGAAGTCGAATAGCCAAAGAAGATTACTTCATCTGACTTTGCTTTGAACTTTCTAGATCGATCATTTGCATTCTTCAGAATAAAACATTTACAGCCAAAGACATGAAAGTATGAAACATTTGGCTTTTTTCCTTTATATACTTCATCAGGAGTTTTCTCTATAATAGGCCTCAAGAGTACTCTGTTAATAATATTGCAAGCCCTAAAAACTGCTTCTGTCCAAAATCAAGAGGATATTTTGCTCTCTATTAAATGAGTTCTGGCCAACTCTTGTAAGGATTTGTTTTTCCTTTCCACAACCCCATTTTGTTCTAGGGTGTATGAAGAAAAGAAAACATGCTTAAAACCAGATTCATTACAGAACTTAGGAAAGTTCTGATTCTCAAACTCACATCCATGGCCAGTTCGTATGAGCATAACCCTTTTCATTCTGAACCTTTTTTGCAAATCATGAGAAATAGGAAAAGGTTTCAGACTTACTTGCTAGAAAGTAGGCCCAAGTGAAGCAAGAGCAATCATTCACGATTACTAGACAATATTTCTTTCCACAAATACTTTGAGTTTTGGTTGGACAAAAAAGGTCCATATGAAGAAGCTGCAGAGCTTGATTGGTAGAGACTTAATTCACCAGTTTAAAGGAACTTTTGACTTGTTTTCCCAGAACACAGGGAGTGCACAACACATTCTTCTAGTAAGCCATATTAGGAAGTCATCAAACAAGCTTCTTAAAAGAAATCTTGGCAATTTGCTTCAAGTTAACATGATCAAGCATCCGATGCTAGAGACTTGCTTCATCTTGAATGGAAATAAGACACTGAGAACTTCTTGGGTTTATATCCATAAGGTAAATGTTGCCATGCTTTCGCCCAGTGAAATATTGAGAGAAGTCTTGACTCGTTCCAAAACAAATGTCTTCTTGGGAGTTTATTTTGAAACTAGTATCGCAAATGTCATGCCCTAATCCTCAGAGCGCATGCCCATCTCTCTATGGTCGATTTTATAGTGACGTCCCAGGATGCGTCGCCAACACATTCAATTTAATGCACATGTGGAAGCAAATAAATAATCCACAAACAATAACAAGATGAGATAGGAAAGTAGGATCACAATTTTCGAAACCCACAACACACTTTAATATATCAAACCATGTCATATACAATACAAGCTGATATATATATATATACAAGGTCTGCAAACGAGGGGGTTCATAGAACTACAAATCCTCTTCCTCATTGGAGTCTTTAGCTGAGTAATCTGGAGTCCCTAGATCCGAAAGATCTGGGTCTACCATTGAACCACCAGGAGCATTTAGCATGCCTTGTGTAAAAGCAACCTCCAGCACATACACAGGTATCTCAGATTTTGGTATGGGACCCTCTTTCTGTCCATTTTGCTCATAACAGTTTCATGATCTATATTGATGGGGTACCTTATGGGGTAGACCCACATCAACCCAGACCACGGACTTCACGAGTTCATAGACCCATTCCCTTAGGTTCCCATGAAGCGGAATATAGCCTACCTGCTCCGTGACCTTCTTCAGCTGACTAAAATGCTCAAGAAGAGCTGCCATCTAAGGACCTGAAATTGTTATCCCACAACGGGAAGAGACGACGTCTTAGCAAGTTCACCCCCTAAGTCCCGACTAGGAAGAAAGTACACCCTAAGGGCTGCCTAAGCACAACCACAAATCAGAGGACTTACCTTTGTCTCAATCCTTTCCTACAAGTCAGTACAATTCAACCACTCAACCAATCAATTCAACTCAAATCAGTCATCAAATTAGATCAAACTATCGATCAATCGAACGAATCGATTCCATGTCATTAAGACCATCTCTTGGTCAATCCATTCAATACTATCTATAAAGTCTGATCACGTAAAGGAATGCTCACCCTAAGCTGAATATAGTAGAAATGCTCACTAGAAGCTGACACCAATATATACTACTCCCTCTAAGCTGATATATTGAAGCCCTCAGGCTGATGTAGTATACGGTTAATGCTCACCAAAGCTGTGCGGTGCATAATGCTCACCGAAGCTATGCGGTGCTTAATGCTCACCGAAGCTGTGCGGTGCTTAATGTTCACCGAAGCTGTGTAATACTAGGATATACTGCTCACTCTAAGCTGATATATCATACCCTCAGGCAAATATAATATATTATTCTACCCAACCAACCATTTTGTCACTATTACCATACTCAATAAAAATAATCGTGTGTAGGCGGTTGGCCTCAGCCAAAAATATAATATCTTTACTTTATAAAATCCCACTAATTATATAGTCGATAAAAAAAATTTTGGAATTGTAAATTGACGTTCAGTGATTTTCTAATTATATACCCAAATTATTAAATTTTGGGATAAATACCCCAAAAATTACAATTCATACTTAACCTAAGTTAATCAACCCTTAAGCATCATTAACTTCATAAACAAGGATTAGTGAGTAAACTCACTGGATTAGCGATCCAACATGACCATAGTAATAAGGAAGCGGAGAGGATCGATAAACTCCAAAGTGTTGGCACCCATCAAGACTCGGAAGTGGTCCAAAGAGGGCCAAACAGCGAGCTGCAAACCTAGAAATCTCGGTTTTATTTGTGACATCCTGATTTTCAAACTCTGATTTCGATTGGTTAAATTGGGTATTTCATTGACATGACTACAGTGTTTTTCGCTTAGTTGGCCACTCACGAGATAACTAGACTAGCTATGTAGGCTATTAAGGACTTTAAGGCAAATAGACTTGAGAATTCGACTAGGGATCGACTTCTTGACCGTGCTCATCTTTAGAGATCATTGCGATACAGTATAAAATCAATTTGAAATCAGAGATAGGTCGGTTTGACTGAGATGAAGGACCGATCATGGGTGACTCCACTAAATTGGAAAATTCTCATCAACCGGCACTAATTTGATTTTAATATCGTTTTGTTACCCTGTGTCTGTATTTGAATCCTTAAGATTTTCACAACAATCGAGAGTCACCAATGGGTCGAGTGGGTTCATCGTGGCTCGAAGAAAATCGACCACAGGTCATTTGTCCTAAAAAGTTCTAAAAACTACCCGGTAGCTTAGGTCATGCTCAAAACGCGTCTGAGTAAAATTAACCGCCAATCTAAGTCCGATTTCAGAAATTGAAGAGTCTGTCATGTCACAATAAATTCTAGAATGTCGAATCGGTCTCAGAAGAATTTTTGGAAATTCCGAGATTTTTATGGAAAATCAATTCGGACGTCGCGGAAAATTAATAAAAATTCGTATGGACCAAATTTAAGCGATTTTGGACTTTCAAGCCAAGCCTTTGGGTGTTGGGTATTTACAGAAAATTCTATGGGATTTTTTTTCATCGGAATTGGACCTCAATTTCGGAAATTGAGTGAAGAAATTGAAGTTTAATCGGTGAAATTCGGAATTGGTTCTTGGGTCAGCAAAATTGGTTTTAAAATTTGATTATTTGGGAAATTCTATTCAAGGATTAATTGGGGAACATTAGGATTTTTATGAAGACTAAATGGGGACCAAACATTAATGCTTTGGATAAGTGTTTGACTTTTGGACTCTCTCTCTTCCTCTAAACTTTCCTTGCATAGTGGCTGCCCCTCTTTTTTTTTTTCTCTTCGTCAAGCTCACCATGCTCCCATTTTCATTTCTTTTCCCGCAGCTTCATCCCCTCAATCTCACTCTCTCCATTCACCAAAAGCAACCCATCTACTCCACATCCCTCTGCCTCTCCATCAATGGTTCTTCTTTTTCCTACGCAAGTCAACCCAAAGTTCCTTCGAAGACTTCATGCGTCTACTCCACCATCAATCTTCACGCATCTTCTCTCCGCTAGCTTGCGTCTCCACCGTTTGTTGCAGCTTATCTCACGCGTGGGTCAAGAACCCACCGAAGCATCCCCAAACGTCGATTGCTCCACGCGTCTAGGTCAGCGTCTTCTCTTGGTCTCGTGTTCAGTCCACCTCTTCAGCGAAGCTTCGCCCAGCGATGTCTGCAGCAACTTCAACCTGCCCCATCTCCACCTCACCGGCCCTCTGTTCCAACGACTAGTTCAGATCTGGTGGAGCTCCGCCGGAGCCGTTTAGTCCACCTCCGGCCACCGTGAAGCTCCGCCTAGGTTCGTTTAAGCCCCTTCATTCATTTATGACCCAACCCGGCTCCGGATCCGCCCCTCTTTGCCTTCAACCAGCAGCACACAGAGAGTGCAGAAATGGGTATGGCAGCAACTGTTTGGCCCGTTTTGGCCATCTTCCCGAGCCCGGATGCTCGACCCGCTTTGAGGAATGTCGATCCTCGGGTCGATGCCGTCGTTTTGAGTGAGTTTTACTCACTAATGCCTTCTTAGTGTGCTAATTATACTTAAAGGTTGATTAGTGTTAATTTAGTGTAATTAGGTGGTTAGATTAGAATTGATTAGTGATTATTAGTTAATTACATTGCATGTTAGTTGTTTGGTTAGTGTAATTAGATAGAGAATTGCCTATAATATTTATTGGATGCCTCTTGGGATTTTTCCCATCCCTTATCGGGTGTTAATTAAGCAAATCGGGCCTAGGTGAAATTTTTAGGAATTAAATATTAATTTTCGAAATTAATTAATTAATTATTTATTTCCCAAAAATTCAATTGGGATGGCTAGTGACCGGGATTTTATGCTGATGATGTAGTGCGTACCGTTTATTTAATTGAGCTTTATATTGTGCTAAATTGAATTTATTGTATTTATTTATTTAATTTTTGAAATTAAATATTTAATTAATTATTTTTCGAAAATTCAACCGGGATGGCCGGTGACTGGAATTTCGTGTTGATTGTCGTGGTGCAGTTCATTTATTTATTTGAGCTCTATATTGCATGGAATTAATTTGATTGTGCAATTTTAGGGATTTATCCCAAATTGAATAAAATTGAATGATGGATTGATTGATGGCTGAGTGTTGTTATTTAGCATCGATGGTGCTGTACTGAACAGTAAAGCCATTGGATCTTGAAAGGGTCGACGGGACATTAAAGCCATTGAATCTTGAAAGTGGTCGAGTGGGACCATAAAGCCATTGAATCTTGATAGTGGTCGAGTTGGACTGTAAAGCCATTGAATCTTGAAAGGGTCGAGTGGGACCGTAAAGCCATTGAATCTTGAAAGGGTCGAGTGAGACATTAAAGCCATTGAATCTTGAAAGTGGTCGAGTGGGACGATAAATCCATTGAATCTTGAAAGTGGTCGAGTGGGACCATAAAGCCATTTAATCTTGAAAGAGTCGAGTGGGACTGTAAAGCCATTAAATCTTGAAAGGGTGGAGTGGGACCGTAAAGCTATTGAATCTTGAAAGTGGTCGAGTGGGACGGTAAAGCCATTAAATATTGAAAGTGGTCGAGTGAGACCGTAAAGCCATTGAATATTGAAAGTGGTCGAGTGGGACCGTAAAGCCATTGAATATTTGAAAGTTGCTTGGTAGAGCCGTGATTACCACTTATAGCAAGTTATGTCCTAAGGACTGTGATTCATATTTGTGAATTGAGTTGGAATAGTTGAAATGATCGGAAATGATCTTGTGATTATGTAATCGACTAAGTCAATTGACATTTACTTTGATTTGATTGTTGTGAATTGATTGATTGAGTGGAAATGACCATGAGTGATCTTGTTGGCGTGTAATCAACTAGGTCGATTTGATCGATGCTTCGATCTGTGATGTGATTGCTTAGGTCCCTATTTGATATGTGCTAACATGCAGGTGGAATCTAAGGCCAAGGTAAGTCCTTTGACTCATGTTGTGCTTAGGCAGCCCTAAGGTGTATTAGCCTACTAATCGGGTCTTAGGGGGTAGAACTTGCTGAGACAAATCTCATCCCGGTTTGGGGAAATCATTTTAAGACCCTGTTGAAGAACCCGAGGATAAAGAACTCGAAGAGGTGTATCTGGAGGAGAACCTCGAGGATGATCCAGAGTAGGATCCTGATGATTTTTGCTGTAAAATCAATTTGAGTAGAAACCAATCGTTTTAGTATAGCTTGTATATGATCATAACGGTATTGGTTTTTAGGTTCAATTTCCTAGTCCTACTTGTATATCCCATTGCTTTATTGTCTGGGGATTTTTATATCTGCTTCCGCATGTGCTTAAAAAATGAAAGAGTCGGCGATAAATAGTCCTGGGATATGGCATTATAAAATCGACCGAAAGTAAGGGATGTGCGCGTGCCTGAAGATCAGGGCGTGACACTGTTCGGTGGGCCGAAGAGGAGGTTAAGCGGACAATTGGACTGGAAACGATGAGAACGGGACAATGGGTTGCAGAGGGGACCAGGCAGAGGCAAGCAATAGCTCACGGCAGCTTAGGCGACCACAACAGCGACCAGGGGCTTCAGGGAACATTGCTGGATGCGAGAGGTAGCGCGGAACAGCGAGATGCGACCAAGAGGGCTCGTGGGGATGCAACGGGCGAGCGATGGCGATGGAGCAGCACCGGTGGCCTTGGTGAGTGTCAACAGGCTAGGGGGAAGGGAGCTGTGGTTTCTCTATAATTTGGAGGCTTCGGCTAGCTAGAAAATGGAGGGGGTCAACCGGGTGAGGAGGAAGAATAAGGGGGACAAAAACCAACTTGGAGGGGGCCACTTGGTCTTCTTCTCTATTCATTTGTTCCCTTAACTTGGCCCCACCATGGCTAGCTGGTTCCTCAGCCAATTTTCCAGCCCAAAGCTTGTCTAAGAAGTCTCGAAGATGGTCCAAAAGTTGAAGGCAAGGGGGGGCTACGAATTTTTGTGGGTCTCCCTCCAACTTAAACCAAAATCCCACTTGAATCAATTCAATTCGACTCCCATAAATTCCACTAATGTGTTCTCGATCAAATTGACATTTTTCCTCGCCAATAGAACCAACTTGCATCCCAATTATGCAATATAAAAATGTCCACTTAATTTTCCAAACAAAAACGGCCCTATATTGAATTTTTGCTAAAAATCTTGGTTTGCAGAAAAATCTTCGGAAGATGAGTCAACATTCCTAAACTTTCAATTTCTGAAATCGGATTCAAATTCGCAGGTTAATTTCAATCTGACGCGATTTTAGCGTGACCTAGGATACAGTGTAGCTTTTAGAATTTTTTTAGTGCAAATGATTCATGGTCAATTTTCTTTGAGCCACAATAAGCCTCTTCAACACATTGGCGACTCTTGGTGGTCATGAAAATCTTGAGTTATACGAACATAGGGTACCAAAACGACAGAAAAACTAGTCTAATACCGGTCAACGAGAATTTTGCAATTTAGTGGAATTACCCATGTTTAGCCACATATCTCTGTCGAACTGATCTATCTTTGATCTCTAATCAATTTTTAACTGTGCCGTAATGATTTCTACAAATGAGCATGGTCGAGTGGTCGATTCTTGGTCGAATTCTCAAGTCTATTGCATTAAAATCCATTAATAACTTCCTTAGATAATCTAGTTATCTTATGAGTGATCAGCTCTAAGAATAGCACTATAAGCGCATCGATGAAAGGTTCGATTTATCTAATTGAAAACATAATTGAAATTTCAGGATGTCACAACAAAACTAACTTATGCTCAGTAGATTATAGTTCAATCCTTCCTACTCAGTAGATTATAGTTCAATCCTTCCATTAAGGAAACATTGTTGATAATTAGGCTTCCACTCTTCACAGTTCCACATCCTACAATCTTTCCTTTGTTTTTTTTTTTTTGTTTCTTTTGGTTGCTGGAGGAACCACTTTGGCCGATAGCCGCCACGTAAACCCCTAGGTGTCACTAGTGGGGAAACCACCACCCCGACGCCACGCTTAACTCACCATACATCGCTTCATCCTCCCTGCTTCGCAGGGGCTTCGAACCTTGGTCTCCTTGGTGGAGGGCAAAGGATCTACCATCCACGCTGCAAAGGCCGGTGGTTACAATCTTTCCTTTGTTGTTTCCTCTAAAAGATACTTTTCCTCCATTCAGTCTAACATTTATAAAGTAGCTTGAGTCTCCTGTCATATGCCTCTAACAGCCACTATCCAAATACCATTTGTTCTTCCTTTTGATAGTGACCAGTGATCATAAGAAAAATTCAAACTTCCTTTGGTACCCAGATTTTCTTAGGTCCAGAAGGGTTAGTATTAAAAATAGTCTTAGCTCAATCCTTCTTAAATGGTCTTCAAACCTTAGGACATTTTTCTCGAAATGTTCTAAACTATTACACTTTTTATTAAAGTAGGGTATTTGAACTGAAAGAATTTTCTCAAGTTTCTCGAATCCTTTTGAAAATATTTTCGTTATATTTGAAATACCACTTTTCAAAAATATCTTCCTTTGAAAAGGAATTGGAATTTTCTTTCAAATTATCAAAACTTGTTTTTAGATTTTCAATTTTTTCTTTCTAAGAAATTTCCTATTGCCTAAGCTTAGAATTCCCCCTTTTTAGTTTAGAAATCCTTTTAAAAGAGGATCTGAGACTGAGACAAAGTTCATCTATATATTTAGAGACTTTGACAGGAATTTTTGAATCACTAACCTCAATTTCTTTGTCTGAATTTGAATCAAAGTCTGTTTTTGATTTTGAGTCTGAGTCAGAATGAACCATCAAACATATGTTAGCATATTCTTTTTCACTTTCCTCACACTTAGTGTCACTCCAAGTTTCATCTTTGAGTGTCTTTTTGTACTTCTCAATTTTTCCTTTCTTCTTCTTCAACGAGAGGATAGTTAGATCTGATATATCCCTTTTTCTTGCATTCGAAGCATATCACGTCTTTGCTGGTTTCATTATCCTCAGTTGGTCTCTTTTAGAAATTTTGCATACTTTGTTTCTTCTAGTTGAATCTTCTTCCCTTTCTATTTAGCTTTTTGAATTTCTTAATCATGAGCACCAGCTCTTCGTCGTCCATATCATCATATGAGTTTGTATCATCAAAATCAACTTTAGATTTTAAAGCAATTGACTTCTTACCTTTAAGATCTTCTTCATCATTTATTTGTTCCACTTTGTACAATTGAAGCGTGCCTATCAGTTTGTCAACTAATAGAGGCATGATCCTCTAGGTTTCTCTAATTGAAGTCTTCACATGATTCCAGTTTTTCGGAAGCTCACGCAATAGCTTATTGACTTTCATTGGTTCTGAGATTGGTTGACCTTGATAGACCAGGCCATTTACAATCTCTATAAAGCGACTGAACATATCAATAATAGATTCTCCGGACTTCATTTTGAAGGCTTCATATTGTCCGAGAAAAATGTTTATTTTGGTTTCCTTTACACGGTCACTTCCTTCGTAGGTAACATGTAATTTGTCCCAAACTTCTTTTGTTGTTTCACAAGAAGAAATTTTGTTATACTCAATAGGAGAAAAGCCATAGTATAAAGAGTAGATTGTTTTCACATTAAGAGCTTGTCTATCATAGCTCGGTCCTCCGAGCACATGCCCATCTCTCTATGGTCGATTAAATAGCAATGTCCTAGGACACATCATCGACCCATTAATTTTAACGCACATGCAGAAGCAATTAAATAATCCCTAGACAACAACAATATGGGATAAGAAAGTAGGACCATAATTTTTCAAAACCAAACCACAGTTATATATATACATAATAACCCATCTCATAGAGATTAATTAAATTTTGGGATAAACTCCCACAATCACAAATCACACTCAATTTGCACAAAATAACAGCATATTAAATAAACAGATCACATTCCTACGATCAGCATAAAATTCCGGTCACTGACTATCCTGATCTAATTTTCGGAAAATAAAGAATTACTTAAATAATTACGAAAATTAATTAATAAATGACAATAAATATGACTTAGCCCTGCAAAGCCTAACTAAAAGCTGATTCGGGTTCAGAAAATTTCCGAACCACTCTAGATAAATACTAGAGCTTGTTTAGACTTTAATTATACTACTCTAACCACCAAACATGCAATAACGATGAATTAAATTGCTAATCTAATCTAACTATCCACCTAATCCATATTTAGTTTAAACTAATCAACCCTTAAATGTCATTAACTTACTAAGCAAGAATTAGTAAGTTAAACTCACTAGTTTAGTGATCCACTCGAATCAAACGACGGGGACGCGAAGAGGGTTGAGAAACTCCAAAGTGGGCCACCTTTCGAGGTTCATAAGGCCACAAAAACGGGCCAAATAGTGGCTAGAATACCCACTGCTGTTCAATTCTATTCTAGGCCGAGAAAGGCTGCTCTAGGGGCAATTGAGCAAGCAAACCGATAGGGGCTGTGACGGTTCTCGATGGTGCTTCACGGTGGCGGGACAATGGCGCACGGTGGTCCGACAGCCTCAGGTAGCAACCAGGATGTACGTAGGCACGGGGACGATGAATGAATTTTTGGTTGATTTCTCTCAATTTGAATTCAATTTATTCTTTAATCAACACAAATCGGCTCTCATAAATCCAACAGTCAAGTCCTTGATCCAATTGGAATTTTTCCTCACCAATAGATCCTAGTTGCATTCCAATTCTGTAACAAAAAAACGGTCATCTGCATTTCCTGATCGAAAATGGCCCTATCTCGACTTTTTCCGCCAAAATCTCGGTTTGCGGAAAAATCTTGAAACTGAGTCGACGTTCCTAAAATGATTTGTGACATGATAGAATTTTTAATTCGTGAAATCAGATTCAAATTTGTGGTTAATTTCAATTTGGCACGATTTTAGTGTGACCTAAACTACTAGTGTGTGGAAGAGCGAACTTTTTGCTAGCATTAATGGCATACATCAGCTTTGTCTCCAAGTTAGAAACATCGATCTTTAAAGTCGATTTGAGTCTAAGGCAGTTGATCACTATCTTGTTAAGCAAAATATTTGAGGCATCCATCCACAAATATGAAATCTTTTCTTCCGTCGTTCTATCCTGAACAAGCTATACCGTCGCACGTCCAATTGACACACTAATTGGTTGGTATTTCCCTCTTTCAACTCCAATCACATTAGCCAACGTATCAATGTTAACTACATAGTCCTGATCTCGAACACTGAAAGAGAATCTATTCGCATCCAAGAAACTTAGATTATAATAGAAGTAACTAGTGAGTTCAGCATGAGCCTCTGTTATTTCAGAACAAAACTGTTCTAGTTGAAGAAGACTGAATTTCTCTCGTAGCTTGACATTCAAAAAATCAAGAAAGTCAAAATCCACACTTATAGGGTAAATCACACCATGCTTTAGCAACTTAGAGTATAGTTGCTTGTGTTCCTCCAAACGAAACAAATTTGTCTTTTTGCTTCGGATTTTTCGCCGCAACACCCATTCTAGGTTTAAAATGAGTGTACATCTTATCATCATCGTTCCCATCAGGTTGACTCAGCCCTCCGACACATGGATCGCTTGGGATATTTGCAAATGCTTCTTCCACTAACCCCGCAGGAGCAATTCCCAGTCATTCCATTGTGCATAAAAAGTAGGTTTCATTTCGATACCCTTCGTCTTTCAAAAATTCATCAATATAGTTCAAAGGAGTACCACCCTCTTCAGAGCACAGTAAAGCTTAAAAGTAAAAGCGGGCTTTTGAGTTCTTACGGGTTCTGCATCTTCGATGATTTCTTCTTCCTCTTCTCGATGTTCAATATTCTAAGGTCTAGATGGAGGAGATGGATACTGCTAAGAATGTTATGGGCTCTGCTGTTGTCTAGGAGATTCTTCGTTCTCGGTGAGATCAAAATGCGTAGGTCCCTTACGCATATGCTATGGTCCCCTGTTCGTGATCCTCAAAGACTTTCTTTGAGATGACATCTTTCATAGTCTTTGAGAGATTCCAAGCTTGTTTCGCAAGAAAGGTGAAAACTTTTCGAGGATTAAACAAGAGAAGAAAACAAAGAAGAACCAATAGTATATAAGGCAGTCAAAGTGAGGCATATGGAACGTCATAAAAGGAAATATAAAATTGCCTTTTAAAAAATAATTGTCTTTTCAAAAAATTAGATAACCGTCATTTCAAATATAACATCTTTTTTGAAAAGTAAAGATTGCAATAATCATGAAAACTGGGGAAATAACATCAATCAATTACGGATAGATGATCGTACATTTTTGAGATTTGATTCAAGAGATAAGTTTCTAAAATAGAAATAACTTACAGTCATGAATCTTGATCGTCTGAGTCTGAGTGTCTTTAGACTTTTAGCCCTGAGTGTGAACTTTCTCAGACTTTGTAAATATGTCTGCCAGTTGATTCTTTGAATCAATAAACTGAATTGAAACTTCTCCATTTTGAACATGATCTCTAATGAAATGATGTTGAATCTCTATATGTTTTGCTCTTGGGTGAAGAATTGGATTCTTGGTGAAATTGATTGTGCTAGTGTTATCACATTTGATCTTAGTGCATGAATCTTCAATTCCAAATTCTCTTAGTGGTTTTATCCACAAAATTTGTGAACAACAACTTTCAAGAGCTACATACTCTACTTCTGCGGTAGAAAGAGTTACGGTACTTTGCTTCCTTGAAAACCAAGACACTGTCCTATTACCAAGTAGTTGACAGGTGCCCAAGGTGCTCTTTCTATCAACTCTGCATACGGCTAGGTCTACGTCTGAGTATCCAAGAAGAGTGAAGTCTCCTTCTTTAGGATACCAGAGGCCTAAGTTTGAAGTTGAGAAAATGTATTTGATAATACGTTTTGCAGCACTTAAATGAGATTCTTTCTAATTGAAATCTGGCATAAATACAAACACTAAACAGAATATCAAGTCTAGAAACAGTAAGATAAAGAAGTGAACCAATGATACTCCTATATAGCTTCTGATCAACTTTCTTTCCTCATTCATCTTTGTCCAGCTTCAAGGAACTTGACATTGGTATATTAGTCTTTTTGTAATTGTCCAGTCCAAACGTTTTGACAAGTTCTTTAGCATATTTTTCTTGATGAATAAAGGTTCCCTCCTTCATTTGTTTCACTTGAAGCTCGAGAAAGAAGGTTAGTTCACCCATCATGCTTATTTCAAATTCATCCTGCATAGATTTAGCGAATTTCTTGCACAGATTTTCATTAAAAGATCCAAAAATAATATCGTCAACATAAGTTTGAACAAGTAAAAAGCTTTTGCTTTCTCTTTTGATAAAAAATGTAGTATCTACTTTACCTTTAACAAAGCCATTTTGAATTAAAAACTTACTTAGTCTGTCGTACCAAGGTCAAGGTGCTTGCTTTAAACCATATAGAGCATTTTTCAATCTGAATATAGAGTCTGGTTTTCTTGGGTCTTCAAAACCGGGTGGTTGTTTCACATAGACTTCCTCTTGGATAAATCCATTTAGGAATGTACTTTTGACGTCCATTTGGAATAACCTGAAATTCTTATAACAAGCAAAAACAAGTAAAATCTAATTACTTCTAACCTTGCTACTTGCGCATAAGTCTCATCATAGTCTATCCCCTCTTCTTGCGTATATCCTTCGACTTTTCCTTTCTCGTTCATCTTGTTCCTGAAAACCCATTTAGCTCCAATGATAGATTTACCTTTCGATTTAGAAGTCAATTCCCATACATCATTGATATTGAATTGCCTGAGTTATTCTTGCATAGCTTCAATCCAGCTTTCATCAATTAAAGCTTCTTCTATACTTTTGGGTTATATTTCAGAAATAAGAGCCACAGCACTAGACTCTTCACGCCTTTTGGATCTTGTGTGAATTCCTTCATTAATATCACAAATAATGAGATCTTTGGGATGACTGGACTTATACTTCCAATTGTTGGTTGATTTGTCAAACTGTTGATCATTTCCCTCATTTGAGTCTTCGATGATCATTTGTTGCTGGTCTTCTAAAGTCTGAGATGCTTATGAAGATTTAGACTTTGTAGAGTCTGGAGCAGATTTAGATTCTTCAAGTTGAGTCTGAATCGATTGATTTTGCATAAAATCTTGAAATTTGACATTAATTGATTCCTCCATGGATTAAGTCTTTTTATTTTATATTCCGTAAGCTTTGCTTGTGATAAAATATCCAAGGAAAATATCTTCATCTTATTTTTCTTGAAACTTACTAACTCGATCATTTGCATTTTTCAATATAAACCATTTACATCCAAACACATGAAAATATAAAATAATTGGCTTCTTTCCTTTGAATAACTCATAGGGAGTTTTCTTCAGAATAGGTCTTAAGAAGACTCTATTAATAATATAGCGCGCTATAGAAACTGCGTCTGTCCAAAAACGAGAAGAGATGTTACTTTTAATTAAAAGAGTTCGAGCCATTTCCTGCAGCGATCTATTTTTTCTTTCCACGACTCCATTTTGCTTTGGAGTATATGGTGAAGAGAACACATGTTGAAAGCCAGATTCATCACAGAATTTTGTAAAGTCTTGATTTTTAAATCACCTCCATGGTCTGTTCATATACTTGAAATAACAAACATTTTCTCATTTTGAACCTTTTTAGCAAACTTTATAAAATAAGAAAAGGTTTCAGACTTACTTGCCAAGAAATATACATAAGTGAATCATGACTAATCATCCACAATTACTAGCCAGTATTTCTTACCTCCAAAGAGATCCATATGCAAGAGCTGTAACACATAATTAATGGATACTTGATTTATTGGTTTGAATGAGTTTCTTACCTGTTTTCCCAACACGCATGGTGTGCATAAATTAGACTTTTGGTATGTTAGTTTGGATAGTCCACGAACAAGCTTCTTTGCTAAGATTTTGGCTACTTGCTTCATGTTGATGTGCCACAAGTTTGCTTCCTCTTGAATTGAGATTTGACATTGGGTTTCATCTAGTTTGATATCCAAGAGGTAAATATTTCCATATCTTTGCCCCGTGAAAGACTGAGAGGAGTCTTTACCGGTTCCTGAACATATTCATTCTTAAAAGTTGATTTTGAAACAAGTGTTGCACAGCTAACTGATACTCAGCAAGTTGTAGTTGAGTCCTTGTACTAAGGAAACATTACTGATTGTGAGGTTTCCAATCTTTACAATTCCATATTCCACAATTCTTCATTTGTTATTTCCTCCAAAAGAAACTTTTCTACCATTAACTTGTACAAGTTTTATGAAATAATTTGAGTCTCTATCATATGTCTTGAGCATCCACTATCCAAGTACCATTTAACCTTTTTTTCTTGATAGTGACTTACATTTAAAAAAGAAACTCAAGCTTTCTTTGGTACCCATATTTTCTTGGGTTCATTGGTGTTAGTGTAATATACAGTCTTTGCCGATACCTTTTTTACAAGTTTCCAAACCATAAGACATTCTTTTTCAAAATGATCTGAGCTATTGCACTTAGAACATTTAAGAGCACTATGGCCTACAGGTTTTACAAAAACTTTTTGGAAATGATTTTTGTAAGAATCTTTTGTAGGTCTTTGCTTAATTCTTTCCTTTACTTTAGGAAAATCAATTAGAGAAATGGTTTCAGCAGTCATTCCTAAACCTGATTTGTTGAAGTAAGGTCTTTGTGCTAAAAGAATTTTTTACAAGTTTCTCAAATCTTTTAGAAATACTTGAGATATCACTTTTCAAGAATGCATTTTCTTTTGAAAGATTGTCTGCATTTTCTTTCAAAGTAGTAACACTTTTGTCTAAACTTTTGACCTTCTCTTTCCAAATATTTTCCTGTTGTTTCAGTGCAGAATTTTCTCTTTTAAGTTCAGAAATCCTTTTGAGAGAGAATTTAAGGCTAAGACACAATTCATTAATGTATCTAGAAACTTTAGTAGGAATTTTTAAATTACTTACCTCGATTTCACTATCTGAGTCTGTGTTAGAGTCTGAATCTGAGTTTGATTGTGCCATGAGACAAATATTGGCATTAACCATCATCACTTTCCTCATGTTCGGTATCACTCCAAGTTTCTGCTTTAAGTGCCTTTCAATATTTCTCAGCTTTTCCTTTCTTTCTCTTAAGAATGGGACAGTTGGGTTGATGTGTCCCTTTTTCTTGCATTCAAAGCAAAGTATATCTTTATTGGATTCATCATCCTTAACTGATTTATTCTGTAGCTTCTAAAAACTTTGTTTCTTTGGATTGAATCTTCTTCCCTTTCTGTTCAGTTTTCTGAAACCTTCTTATCATGAGAGCAAGCTCTTTATCATCCATATCGTCTTCAGAATCTATGACATCAATCATCATTAGATTTTAATGCAATGGATTTCTTACCTTTAGGATCTTCATCTTCGTTGATTTGCTCTACTTCCTAAGACTGAAGAGTCCCAACCAATTCATCAACAGAAAGTGGCATGATTCATTGTGTCTCCCTTATTGAGGTCTTTATGTGATTCCAATCCTTAGATAGTTCACGCAGTAACTTGTTAACCTTCATAGGTCCAGATATTGGTTAACTTTGATATTCAAGACCATTCACGATTTCTGTAAAACAACTAAACATGTCAGTGATAGATTCTCCTTGTTTCATCTTGATTGCTTCATATTGACGAGCAGAATGTTGATTTTGGTTTCTTTCACTCGATTAGTTCCTTCATAGGTGATGTGTAATTTATCACAGACTTCTTTAACTGTTTCACAAGAAAATATTATGTTATATTCAGTAGGGGATAATGTACAATATAAATAATAAATTGCTTTTGCATCAAGAGCTTGTCTCTTAGTTATCTCTTCTTGAATCATTTCACTAGACTTAACAGCTTCTTTTCCTCTTTCTGAGACTATTACAGCTTTAGGAATGATTCCTTTGTCTACCACGTCCCATTTCAAAGGATCATTTGATCTTAGGAATGCATTCATCTTGTTTTTTCATATGTTGTATTCATTTCCATCAAAATAAGGCGGTCTGGTATTGCTTTGCCCTTCAACTAGACCCGGAGCCAACTACTAGCCATGGATCTTTAACTCTAAAGTAAAACATTTCAACTTAAGTGAGTACACAACCTCTTATACCAATTGTGAAAGCTAGTACGAGCACTTAGAGGGGGGTGAATAGGTGCAAAAACAAATTTTCAGAGTGAAGTGAGCAACTGTGATCGGCAATAGATTATGAAAAGGAAATTAGATGCTTGTAATCAAATTGAATTACGATCAAAATAAAATAGCGTAGGGAAGAGAATAAGAACACAAGGTTTATAGTGGTTCAGCTTAATCCAAGCCTACGTCCACTCTTCCGCACTGACAACCCACTGGCTGGATTTCACTATGAATCAAAAGAGTTGTTACAGTATAGCTCTTCCTTGATTCCACAGTGTAGAGACTCTACTACACTTCCTCAAGGTCTCACAAAGATATAAACTCTCTTTTGAATACAAGATTTCGCTCAACAATTGAATTGACTAAGAACAAGGAGCTTCAGACTTTGGAATTCTTCTATTGCGCACACACTCGAATAACTGGAACGTCTTCATTATATACTCATTCATGCCAACACCTGTTGGCACTTACCAAAGGAGTTCTTCCAATCTACCTGTTGGACATAATCAATTAGGGAGATTTCAAGTTATTTAGGGAATATGTCGATAGCCCACCAATCATGCTTGCCCATACAATCAAGATCTAGATTTCCATAAGTAGAACCTTCCAAGTGTACTTTGCCAATCAACGGATCTAAAATCCCTGAATCAATTTCAATTTGAATAATGGATTCCGATATGCTATATCCAGCCAAGAGATCTTCTTCAGCCGATAGAATCAAATCCTTAACGAAATACTTAGTTCTGGATAAGCCTTCTTCAACGGTCTAGAAACTATCAATAAGGATAAACTTTGAGTCTTGAGTCTGGTAGTCCGGTGGTTTTCAGACTTTGATGGAAGAGTCTGCAAGTTTTCAGACTATACTGATTGAAACATTTTGTCAACTTCAAAACACTCAAGAAAATTTTCTCCAACATACATAAGAATCACCATGACCCTCTTATTCTTTTGTTCTTCCTTTTTTTTCTTCTTTCCTCATCGCTTCTCTCTCTTCGTCTCTTTGCTCTGTCTCTTCTCTATCTCGGTTCTCTTGATCCTCTATCTCTAGAACAAAACTCTGTAAGTTCTTCAAAGCAAGAGCGGAGGTAGTGATGTCATCCTCATCTTCTTCATCCTGCAAGATGAGTGCTCTCCTCTTCTTATATGGTGCTGTTAAGAACTCTTTGCCTTTCCTTTTTCTAGCCGCAGAGTCTTATCATGCCTTGACAAGGGTCTTCACCTTAATGCACTCTAAAACATTGTTTAGCTCATTCAGACGCATTTTGGAAATCATCTTCAATCCCACTACCATTAGATCAATGGTTTGAACACACGGAATTTTGGGAGGCTAAATGTTAAGGTGTCTGAACAAACAAGTGACAAGAGCATAATAAGGGAGTTGTCCCTTATCCTTTACTATTGTCCTATACATATGCATAAGGATAGTGTGAGGTAGAGAGAACTTATAACCAATGTTAATGGCATACGTTGGCTTTTCTTCAAAGTTGGAGACATCAGTCTTGGAAGTGGATTTGGGTCTGAGACAGTTAATGAAAATCTTATGGAGCAAGATATTGGAGGCATTCATCCAGAGTAAGAAATTCGGCCTTCGGCAATCCTATCTCAAACAAACTCTAAAGTAGCATGAGCAATAGACACACTGATTGGTTGGAAACGCCCTCTCTCCACCACAATCACATCAGCCAAAATGTCCACATCGACCACAAAATCCTTATCTCTAACACTAAAGGAAAATCTATTCACATCTAAAAAGAATAGATTGGAATAGAAATAAGCTATAAGTTCTAGATGAGCAACAGTCGTTTCAGAGCAAAAGCGTTTGAGTTGAAGTAATGTAAACTTCTCCCGCAACTTCACGTTCAACAAATCGAGAAAGTCAAAATCAACACTCCTCGGGTTCATCACCCCTCACTTTAGCAATGTAGAATAAGCTCTCTTGTGCTCATTAGAACAAAAAAGATTCGTTATTTCACCATGAATGTTCACGACAACACACATCCTAGGCTTAAAGTGAGTGAACATCCTCTCATCATCATCTTTTCCTTTAGGTTGATTAAATGATCCAAACCATGGATCACTTGGAAAATTTGCAAAAGCCCTTTCTGTTGAACTAGCAGGAGCAATGCCCAAACTCTCCATCATCTTTTAAATATGAGTTTCATTTCTATACCCTTTCTTGCTCAAAAAATCATCAATAAAGGTCATTGCAAAACCACATTTCTTCAAAGCGGCGTAGAGTATGAAAAGAAATGCAGGCTTAAGAGTCCTTACAAGTTCCACATTCTCGATGATTTCTTCCTCCAATTGTTGTTGCGAGGACACTTGAGTTCTAGCCTGAGAAGAATTGCACGGTTAAGAATATTGTTGTTGACTTTGCTATTGCCTTGGAGAGTCTTCTTCCTCGGTTAGATCAAAGTGTGTAGGACCCTCACACATATGTTGCGGTCCCTTGCTTGCGATCCTAGAGGACTTTCTTTGGGAAGACATTGTCACAATCTTTGAGAGATTTCTCGAACTCGATTCGCGAAAAAGATGAGAACTTTATGGATTAAACTAGAGAGAAAAAGTAAGAAAGTAAAGTTCTGTGATCTAGGGTTTGTGAGTGAACAAAGAAAAAAACAACAATATATACAACAAATGAAACGAGGTATATGAATCGTCATAAAGGGATAAATAAAACTGTCATTTTGAAAATGAATAACTACCTATTTGAAAATGAAAAACAGCCATAAATTCAAAAACTCAAAAAAGATAATTTCTAAAATTATAACAGTCAATTAGCGATTAAAAAGTAATCGTACATTTTCAAAATAAAATACTAGAATCGAAATAACTTACAGTCGTAACTCTTAGTCATTCTGAGTCAGAATACCTTCAGACTTTACCTTGGGTCTTGAGCACCGCCAGACTTTATTCGATAAAAGATTTGATGTTCAGTCGGTGTGAATAGACTTAAATAGCCTTCTCCATTCTGAACATGATCTCTAAAGAAATGATGTCGAATCTCTATGTGTTTTTCTCTTGAATGAAGAATTAGATTCTTTGTAAGGTTGATTGCACTGGTGTTGTCACATTTGATCTTGGTACAAAGTCTTTGATTCCAAAGTCTCTCAACTGTTGCTTTATCCACAATATTTGAGAACAGCAACTTTCACAAGCCACGTACTCTGTTTCTAATGTTAAAAGAGCTACAGTACTCTGCTTTCTTGAAAACCAAGATATTGTTCTGTTTCCCAGCAATTGACAAATACCAGAGGTAGTCTTTCTATCAACTCTGCAACCTACTAAATATGCGTCTAAATATCCAAGAAGAGTAAAGTCTCCTTCTTTGAGATACCACAGATCTAGTTTTGAAGTAGTTGCAACGTATTTGATAATGCGTTTTGCATCACTTAGATGAGATTCCTTGGGATCTTATTGAAATCTAGCACAAATGCAAACACTAAACAGAATGTCAGGTCTAGAAGCAGTAAGATAAAGAAGTGAACCAATAATACTCCTGTAGAGCTTTTAGTCAACTTTCTTTCCTCCTTCGTCTTTGTCTAGCTTCAAGTAACTTGACATTGGTACTTTAGTCTTCTTGCAATTCTCTAACCCAAACTTCTTGATAAGGTCTTTTACATATTTTTCTTGGTGAATGAAAATTCATTCTTTCAATTGCTTTACTTGTAATTCGAGAAAGAAAGATAATTCACCCATCATGCTTATCTCAAATTCATCTTGCATAGACTTAAAAAACTTCTTGCACAGATTTTTGTTAGATGATTCAAATATAATATCATCAAAATAGATTTGAACGAGTAGAAAGTCTTTACCTTCTCTCTTAATGAATAAGATAGTATCTACTTTACCTTTATCAATACCATTTTGAATTAGAAATTTACTTAACCTTTCATACCAAGCCTGAGGTGCTTGCTTCAATCTATATAGAGTTTTTTTCAGTCTGGTCTTTTTGGATCTTCAAATCCAGAAGGTTGTTCCACATAGACTTCTTCTTAGATAAATCCATTTAGAAATGCGCTTTTGACATCCATTTGGAGTAACTTCTTCTTAGATAAATCCAATATATATAGCAAGCAAAAGCAAGTAATAATCTAATTGCTTCTAACCTTGCTACTAGTGTGTAAGTCTCATCATAGCCTATCCCTTCTTCTTGTGTATATCATTTGGCCACGAGTCTTGCTTTATTTCTAAATACCTTTCTTTTTTTGTCCATCTTGTTCCTGAAAACCCATTTACCTCTAATAATGGATTTACCTTTTGGTTTAGGAGTTAATTCTCAAACATCATTAATGCTGAACTGTCTAAGTTCTTCTTGCATAACTTCAATCCAGCTTTCGTCCACTAAGGCTTCTTCTATGCTTTTGGGTTCTATTTCAAAAATAAGTGCCAAAGCACTAGACTCTTCTCGCCTTTTGGATCTTGTGTGAATCCCTTCATCAATGTTGCTGATGATGAGTTCCTTGGGATGACTAAACTTATACTTCCAGTACTGATTGGTTTGACAATTTGCCGATCTTCTACTTCAATTGAGTCTTCAATTTCTGTTAAATGTTGTTCTTCAGTGATCTAAACAACTTCAGGGAAGGTAGACTTTGTTAAATCTTGAGTAGGTTCAGATTCTTCAAGATAAGTCAGATTCAGTTGATTCTACATAGAGTTTTGAAATTTGGCGTTCACAGATTCTTCCATAGATCGAGTCTTCTTATTGAATATCTTGTAGGCTTTGCTTATGTTTGAATATTCAAGAAAGATTCCTTCGTCTGATTTCTCCTCAAACTTACCAGTTTGATCATTTGCATTTTTCAAAACAAAACATTTACAGCCAAACACATGAAAATAAGAGACATTTGGCTTTTTCCCTTTAAATATTTCATAGGGAGTTTTCTCTAGAATAGGTCTTAAAAATACTCAATTAATAATATAACAAGCTATAGAAACTGCTCCAACCCAAAAGCGAGAAGAAATATTACTTTCGATTAAAAGAGTTATTGCAATTTCTTGCAAAGATCTATTCTTTCTTTCCACAACTCTATTCTGTTATGGAGTGTATGGAGAGGAGAAAACATGCTGAATTCTAGATTCATCATAGAAATGAGCAAAGTCTTGATTTTCAAACTCACCTCTATGGTCTGTTCGTATGCTTGAAATAACATATCCTTTCTCATTCTAAACTTTCTTGGCAAACTGTTTTCCCAAAACACATGGTGTGCATAGATCAGACTTTTAATATGACAAACAAGGGAGTCCACAAACAAGTTTCTTGGAAGAAATCTTGGCAATTTGCTTCAAATTAACATGGCCAAGCTTCCGATGCCAAAGGTTCGCTTCATCTTAAATGGATATTAGACACTAAGAAATTGATTTTGAATCTGGTGTCGCACAGTTGGCTAATGCAGAGAAGACTGTAATTCAATCCTTCCACCAAGAAATATTATTGATTGTGAGATTTCCAATCTTCACAGTTCCACATCCAACAATTCTTCCTTTGCTACTTCCACCAAAGGAAACTTTTCCTCCTTTTATTCGCATGAGCTTCATAAAGCAACTTGAATCTCCTGTCATGTGTCTTGAATAGCTACTATTCAAATACCACTTTATCTTTTTCTTGATAATGACCTGCAATTAGAAAATGAACTCAAGCTTTCATTGGTATCCACATTTTCTTGGGTCAAGGGGAGTTAATGCAATATACAGTCTTTCTCCATTCCTTCTTAACAGATCTCCAAACCATAGGACATTCTTTCTCAAAATGTTCTAAGCTATTACACTTTGAACATTTGAGAGTACTTCGGCTAATAAGTTTTACAAAAAATCTTTCAAAATGATTTCTATAGGTTTTTGTTTGATTATTTCCTTTACTTTTGGAAAATCAATTAGATAGATAGTTTCTAGGGTCATTCTCAAACCTGACTTGTTGAAATAAGGCCTTTGTACTGAAAGAATCTTTTCCAACTTCTCAAATTCTATTGAAAACCTTTTTGAGATATTTAAAATGTCGTGCTTCATAAATGTATTTTCTTTTAAAAGAGAGTCTGCATTTTCTTTTAAAACAACACAACTTTTGTCTAAGTTTTCAAACTTTTCCTTCCAAAAAAATATCTTGTTGCTTAAGTGTAGAATTCTCCATTTTTAGCTTGGAAATCCTTTTAAGAGAAGTTTTGAGATTGAGACAAAGTTCATCAATATATTTCGAGACTTTAGTAGGAATTTCAAAATTGCTTACCTCAATTTCACTGTCTGAGTCTGAATTTTACTCAGAGTCTGAATCTAATTCTGATTTTTTCATAAGACATATATTGGCATAATCTTCATTATTTTTTTCATATTCAGTATTACTCCATGTCTCTACTTTGAGAGCCTTCATGTATTTCTCAACTCTTCCCTTCTTTTTCTTCAATAGAGGACAGTTGAGTTTGATGTGTCAATTTTTCTTACATTCAAAACAGATCACATCTTTGTTACCTTCATTATCCTCATTTGATTTATTCTGGAATTTTTGAGCACCTTGCTTCCTCCAGTTAAATCTTCTTCCATTTCTATCTAGTTTCCTAAACCTCCTTATCATAAGTGCTAGTTCTTCATCATCCATGTCATTTTCAGAATCTGTAGCATCAGAATCATCATTAGATTTCAAAGCAATTGACTTCTTACCTTTGGGATCTTCTTTCTCATTGAATTGTTCCCCTTCTTATGACTGAAGTGTGCCCATAAGCTCATCAACTGTAAGAGGCATGATCCTTTAGGTTTCTCTTATCGAAGTCTTCACGTGATTCCAATCTTTGGATAATCCACACAACAATTTATTGACCTTCATTGGTCCTGAGATCGGCTGTCCCTGATATGATAGACCGTTTACAATTTCTGTGAAATGACTAAACATGTCAGTAATGGATTCTCCTAGTTTCATCTTGAAGGCTTCATACTGTCCGAATAAAATATTGATCTTTGTTTCTTTAACTCGATCAGTTCCTTCATAAGTAACATGCAACCTATTCCAGACTTCTTTTGCTGTTTCACAAGATAAAATTCGGTTATATTCAATAGGAGACAAAATACGGTATAAAGAGTAGATTGCTTTATCATCAAGAGTTTGTCTCTTGGTTATTTCTTCTTGTGTCAACTCTCTAGTGTCTGCAACTTCTTTTCCTCTTTTTGAAACCGATGCAACTTTAGGAATGATTCATTTTTCTACCACATCCCATTCCAAAGGATCTATCGATCTAATGAATGCATTCATCTTGTTTTTCCATACGTTATATTCCTTTCATCAAAGTAAGGAGATCTGGTGTTGCTCTGGCCTTCAACCAAACTTAAAGCCAAAATATTAGCCATAGATCTTTAGCTCATAAGTAAAACACTTCAATAACACAAGCACACAAGCTCTGATATCAATTGAAAGGTCTAGTAAGTACACCTAGAGGGGGTGAATAAGTGTCCAAGAGAATTTTCTTAAGACTTAACAAGATAACTTATCTTTTGAGAATATTAGACTGAAGATGTAAAAGACTATAAGCAGTTATAAAAGGCTATGAATTAAAGTAAGGAGATTAGAGAAAGAGAATTGAAACAAAAAATTTATAGTGATTCGGCTTAGATCAAGCCGACGTACACTCTCCCGCACTGACAGCCCACTAACTAGATTTCATTATAAATCAAAAGAGATTTTACAGTCTCACGTCCTTGACTCTACAGTGTAGAGACTTTACTACACTTCCTCAAAGCCTCACAAGTATTTGATTTCTCTTTTGAGTACAAGTTAAGCTCAGTAATTGTAGCAAAGAGCTAGAAGCTTCAGACTTTGAAATTTTTCTTTCACACACACACTTGAACAACTTGAGCGTCTTCCTTATATACTCTTTCATGCCTCTATAACCGTTGGCACTTTCCAAATGAGTTCTTCCAATCTACCTATTGAATAGAATCAATCAATGAGATCTACAGTCATTTAAGGAATGTGATGATAGTCCACCAATCCTACTCGTTCATACAATTAGGATATAGGTTTCTATAAGTAGAACATTCCAAGTATATTTCGCTAATCAACAGATCTTGACTATCTGAATTGATTCCAATAAGAATAATTGATATTGACGTGCTATCTCTAGCCATAAGATCTTTTATGAATTGTACGAACAAAATCCTTGAAGATAAACTTGCATCTAGATAAGTCTTCTCTTCATCGGTCTAGAAGCTGTCACTAAGGGTAAATTTTGAGTCTTGAGTCTTGCAATCTTTAGACTTTGACGATAAAATTTGTTGTTCATTAGATTTTAACAAATGAGTCTTAGAAGTCTTCAAACTAGACTGATGAAAATGTTTTGTTAACTTCAAAACAATAAGAAAGTTTTCTCCAACAAAGTGCAACTTGGTTGGTCGTGCAGCAAGGGTGTTAATAGCAGCTGGGTTCATTGTCAACGCAGCTCGGCAATCGTGAGTTAGTGGCTTGGTAGGGATGGTGTTGGGATGGCGATTTGCAGAGGGCAGGGGTACGGTGGCGCTCGGCGCAGCAGCAGCATCGTCAGGCAGAGCCCAGCATTGAAGGGTTCAGGCATGTGGCGGTCCGAGTTGCAGCGTCATAGGGTTGCTTGTGCTGTTGGGCTGGGTTCCGGCGAGCACTGGTGGTAGTGATGCAGGCGCCGGCTTGGATGAGTAGTGGCAGCAGTCGATGAAGGAACAACAACCACGAACGGTGTGTTGCAGCTACGGGGGGTTCTTGGTGCAACAGATCAGCAAAGGGGCAGTGACAACAGTGAGGCGGCAGCAGCGTTGGGGTGCTCAGTAGCGGCTTGTCGTGGGTGGCTCAGACACAGCAACAGCGAGCCTTGTCATCATTGAGAGAAACGAAGGTAGGAGCAACATGAGTAAGCGGCATCGTCAGTGGTGAGAGCATCGGGCCAAGGCGTAAAGTGTGGTAGATATTCAGTCGTGGGTGACCGAAGAAGATTGACCCCCACCCACTTTCTTTATCTTTCTTTCTTTTTTTCTTTTTCTTTTTTGTATTCTTTCTCTCTTAAATTTTCTCTCATCTTTCGCTTTTTCTTCTTCTCATCTTGTTGATGAAAGAGAAGCCCCTCAAATGAACTTTTCTGTTTTCGTTCAGTTCCCCCCCTCTTGAACCGAGAACCCTTGCTTATTTATAGGCTAACTTTCACCGCTTCTTGAAGTCCAACCGACTTTAGTATGAACAGAAGGTGGCCGAAACTTTTCCTCCTCGTTCACGTTCAGTTCCTTTTCAAAAATGGTGGCCACTGCCTAAGACTCACACAATTGGCACTTCTTGCTAGCTATAGCCCCAACTGTTGACGTTTCTTGCTTGTTACTTGCTTCTTTCTTCAGCAAATTTCGTGTTGCTTCACCAAAGTTGACAACTTATACTTGATAAAGCAGGGAATACAGAGCTGCACCAAATATTTTATTGGGAATACAGAAAATTCTCAACATATTTTGTAATATATTATGAGCTCTTTTTGCTCCCGAGGCTTTCTCTAGAATTATGACGTCTGCCGAATTTTGTGCATGCATTAATGAGGGAGAGACAATGGACGTATGAGAACTTCTTCTTTCTTCTTTCTTTGACTTAGTCTCTTTTGTGTGTCGTCAGGCCAACAAAAAAGAGAGACCATCCTTTTGTGCATAGACTGCGAGCCCTTGCTTCTCGTCACCTTTTGGTATCGATGCAAATGCAACTCCACGAAATGCAATTCTACTTCTTCTTTTTTTGTTTAGGCATTAAAAATTAATCTCTCATCTTCTATATAATTAATTACTAAATAATTGATCAAAATTTAAATGTCAACAATATTAGTTTTCACCCACTGGTGGGTGGCTGTGTTGGTTAACAACTTCTTCCTCTTGCTTAGATCGAGAGTTCAAAACCCGCAGTCGCTAGTGTCTTAAGTGAGGGGCCATGATGTAGGGTCCTATGTTAGTCTCCTCCAAGGTATTGACGCTTGGTCCGGGATGCTGTCCAAGCACTATACGGGCTGTGGGTTGCCGATTAGCGTAAGCGAAAGGCAGGCCCAACAGATCCTCGGTTATCCAAAAAAAAAAAAAAAAAAACCAATATGAGTTTTCTTTATTTATTGAAAAATATTATTTTGATATGGCGGCTAATTTTTGCACAATTGTGCCATCCTTGCTGCATCAAATTGAACTCTGAATGCTAATCTGGATTTGTCGTGAGATCACATAATTCACGGCCATAATAGACAGAGGAGAGAGATCGTGAGTGCTAAGCCAAGAAAGAGATCGTGAGTACCTTTTGAAGACTGAAGATGGTGATGAAGCGGCGATGTTTGCAGCCTTTCTCGTGAGTGCAGTTTGACAATTTGATCGGACATTCACTCACAGTCAAGTTCAACAAAGTGAAGTTCTTCCCAGCCACAATACGAAGGAAAAGACAAAAGGAGGCTACGGACTCTACACAAAAAGTCACGAGAAACAAAGGCAACCGAGCCTTTCTCCGCGCCGCACCCACAACAAACCCAGGTATTCCCCGTCGGCAATTCATTATTCTAAGAGCACACAAGAGAAAGACACAGAGAAAGGAGTGGAAGGCCACAGTAGAGTACTTCACAGCCAAACATCTCACAGCCGTGCCTCCACATGATAAAGTGATCACTTTAATTTCAAAAACAGTCGGCCAAATCAAAATATGATTTTTACATGGCTGGACAGCAGAACTTTCAATGTGGGTCTAAGAAACTACTTGCATTTCAAACTTACAAGAACTGAAATTCATGAGTAGCGTTTAACTTTATCCAATATTAGTTATAAAAATCGCTACTTAGATGGTTAGATTGCAGAACTTTCAATGCGGGTGTCACGTCCCAATCCTTCGAGCGCGTGTTCATCCCTCTGTGGTCGATCTAATAGCGACGTCTTAGGACACATCGCGGACCCATTCAATTTAATGCACATGTGGAAGCAAATAAATAATCCCCAAACAACAACAATATGTGATAGGAAAGTAGAATCACAATTTTTGAAAACCACAACACACTTATAAATATATATCAAACCATGTCATATACAATATAAGCTGCTATATATACAAGGTTTGCAAACAGGAGGTTCATAGAACTACAGATCCTCTTCCTCATTTGAGTCTTCAGCTAAGTACTCCGGAGTCCCTCAATCTAAAAGATCTGGGTCTACCGCCGAACCACTAGGAGGATCTGTCGTGCCTTATCCAAAAGCAACATCCAACACATACATAGGTATCTCAAATTCCGGTATGGGACCCTCTCTCTGTCCATTATGCTCGCGACGATACCATAATCTGTATCGATGGAGTACCTTATGGGGTAGACCCACATCAACCTAGACCACAGACTTCACGAGTACATAGACCCATCCCCTTGAGTTCCCATGTAGTGGAATATAGACTACCTGCTTTATGACCTTCGGCTGGCCAAAATGCTCAAGAGGAGCCGCCATCTAGGGACCTAAAATTGTTATCCCACAATGGGGTGAGATGATGTCTTAGCAAGTTCACCCCTTAAGTCTCGACTAGGAAAAAAATATGCCCTAAGGGTTGCCTAAGCACAAGCACAAATCAGAAGACTTACCTTTGCCTCAGTCCCTTCCTACAAGTCAGTACAATTCAACCACTCAACCAATCAATTCAACTCAAATCAGTCATCAAATCATATTTAACTATTGATCAATCGAACCAGTTGATTCCATGTCATCATGATCGTTTCTCAGTCAATCCATTCAGTACTATCTACAAAGTCCGATCCTGTCAAGGATTCCTCACCCTAAGCTGAATATAGAGAGAAATGTTCACCAGAAGCCGACACCAATGTATGCTGCTCCCTCTAAGCTGATATATTGAAGCCCTTAGACTGATGTAGTATACAGCTAATGCTCACCAAAGCTGTGCGATACTTAATGCTTACCAAAGCTGTGCGATACTTAATGCTCACCAAAGCTGTGCGATACTTAATTCTCACCAAAGCTGTGCGATACTTAGGGTATACTACTCACGCTAAGCTAATATATCATACCCTTAGGCAGATAGTATATTATTCTACCCAACCAACCATTTCACCACTTTTATTATACCCGATAAAAATAATTGTGTGTGGGTACACAGTCGGCCTCAGCTAAAAATATAATATTTTTACTTTATAAAATCCCACTAATTATATAGTCGATAAAAAAAATTTTGGCGCGCAAACCAACTTCTGGTGATTTTCTAATTAAATACCAAAATTATTAAATTTTGGGATAAATACCACTAAATTACAATTCACATTCAAATTATACAAAGCAAAGCACTCAATTAAATAAACAAATCACATCATTGCGATCAGCATAAAATTTCGGCCACCAGTTATCCTGGTCTAATTTTCAAAAATTAATAATCAATTAAATAATTAAGAAAATTAATTAATTAATACCAATAAATAGCAAAAATGCACACTTAGACCGGAAAAGCCTAATTAAAAGCCAAGATGGATCCCAAAAAATTTATGAACCTATCTAGATAAATACTACAGCTTATCTACTTGCTAGTTGCACTACTCTAACCACCTAACATGCAATATCAAACAATTAAATTACTAATCCGTTCTAACTAACCACCTAATTCTTAACCTAAACTAATCAATCCTTAAGCATCATTAACTTCCTAAGTAAGGATTAGTGAGTAAACTCACTGGATAAGTGATCCAACGGGACCATAGCAACGAGGACGCGGAGAGGATCGATAAACTCAAAGCGGAGACACCCTTTGAGGCTCGGAAGTGGTCCAAAGCGGGCCAAACAGCGAGCTACAAACCCATAAATCTCAATTCTATTTAGTGGGCTGAAGAGGAGGCTGAGTGGATGGTTGGGCTGGAAATGGTAAGAATGGGACAGCGGGCTGCAACGGGGACTAGATGGAGGCAGGTGGTGGCTCAGGCGACCACCATAGTAACCAGGGGCTTAAGGGAACACTGCTCGACGTGAGAGGAAGCACGAACGGGGGATGCAAGCGGGAGGGCTCGCGGGGATGCAACAGGCCAACGGCGGTGGTAGAGCGGCATCGGTGGCCTTGGCGGGCGTCAATGGGCTAAGGGGAGGGAGTTGCGATTTCTCCGGGAATTTGGAGGCTTCAGCTAGCTGGAAAATAGAGGGGGTCGACTGGGTGAGGAGGAAGAAGAAGGGGGGCAAAAAGTAACTTGAAAGGGGCCACTTGGTTTTCTTCTCTATTCCTTTGTTCCCTTGACTTTGCCCCACCATGGCCAACTGGTTCCTCAACCAATTTTCCAGCCCAAAGCTTGTCTAAGAAACCTTGGAGATGGTCCAAAAGTTGAAGACAAGAGGGGCTTATGAATTTTGGTGGGTCTCCTTCCAAATTGAACCAAAATCCCACTTGAATCATTTCAATCCGGCTCCCATAAATTCCACTAATGTGTTCTCAATCAAATTGACATTTTTGATCGCCAATAGAACTAATTTGCATCCCAATTATGCGATAAAAAACAATCCCCTGAATTTTTCGGACAAAAACGACCCTATATTGAATTTTTGCCAAAAATCTCGGTTTGCAGAAAAATCTTCGGAAGATTAGTCGACGTTCCTAAAATGACTTGTGACATGAAAGAACTTTTAATTTCTGAAATCAAATACAAGTTTGCGGTTAATTTCAATCTAGTGCGATTTTAGCGTGATCCAAGCTACCAAGTAGCTTTCAAATTTTTTTAATGCAAATGACCCTTGGTTGATTTTCTTCAATCCACAATTGTCACGCCCTAAATCTCAAGCACGCGCGCATCCCCTTCCTTGGTCAATAAAATTTGCAACATTCCCAGGATGCGTCACTGACCCATTCATTTTAGTATGCATGCAGAAATGAACAATTAATACCCCTAACGATAAACAACATGGAACACAAAGAGACAACAAATGCACAACCAAAACACTTTTAAAAACCAACGGAGTTTACAAACAGAGGTCTACAGCCAAAAGTCTACAAAAGGTCGGCTCTCAAAAAGGAACTGTCCTACGACCTACTAGTTGAACACATTCTCCACTCCTTTGGACTTCACCTCTACAACCCCTCAAGGCCAACCAAAACAAAATGGTTGCTCCGTCCTCTGGGACCTGAAAATTTAAGCCCACGACGAGATGATATAATGTCTCAACAAATCCACCTCCGAAACTCCTATTAATAAGAAAATACACCTCAATGCGCTCTAGCCACACAGCCACACAATTAGGACAGAGGACTTACCTCGCCTCGGTCCCTTCCTGCACGTCAACATAGTTCATATCACAACTATATGGTTATAGCAATATCACACATCAATTGGAATATTTAAATCAATCACTGCACACATGAGGAAGAATTACCGACACACATTAGTTCATCAATTTCACTCAACATGCGTTCCAATTAATTAATACTACCCGCATGGGCAGTTTTACCCGACACACATCGGTCCTCTATCCACCGACACACACTGGGGATAGGTAACGTCCACCAACACACACCGGGAGTAGGTTACATCCACCGACACACGTTGGGGATAGGTAATATCCACCGACACACACCGAGGATAGGTTACATCCACCGACACATGCCAAGGATAGGTTACATCCACCGACACATGCCGAGGATAGGTTTCACCCACCGACACACACCGGGGATAGGTAATATCCACCGACACACACCGAGGGTAGGTTACATCCACCGACACACACCAGGGATAAGTAATATACACCGACACACACCGAGGATAGGTTACACTAACCAATACAAGATCATTCAATTGTGGCCAAGGACATTGTGCTTTGCACACACATGCCTCAATTAAGATAACGACATTGGCCTGTTTTCTTCATATTAAAAACACTCTATGAGAATAATCGTATTTAGGTACACGATCAAATCGAACCTTGAAAATCGATACTCATCCTTTTTTAAAATCTCACGGTTTGATATAGTCTTTAAAATCACTTTCGGTGTTAAAACCTGACACTCGAGGCTTTCTAATATAATACTATAATTTCCACAATCATCACTTAATTACACAACCCAACAAGCAATTGCATAAACTAACCACACCACTACGTCGACGAAATTCTAACAAATGACTCTCACGATATAATTTCCAAAAAATATTAATTAATTACTAATTAAATAAATTCCAAAAAATATTTTAATTTAAATAATAAATAATATAACTTAAATAATGTTTGATAATATTTAATTTAAATAAATAAATAAATAAATAAAATAATTAATCAAATGTCTAATTATGCAATTACAATAATCTAATTGCATAATTAGACTAATTAATCCAAGCCTTAATCTAATCATTCATCTAATCTAATTAAATTTTAATTTAACTAATTTAACCACATAAACCATCATTAAGCTAATCTAAACACCCCTTAAGCATCATTAACTCCCTAAGAGGATATTAGTGAGTAAACTCACCGGATTAACGTTTCGGCAAGTCCACGGCGACGGCAACGCCAAGACGGGTGATAAACCTCAAGGTGGCGACGCCAACCAAGATCAAGAAGAGCTCGGAAATAGGCCACAAAGTCCCAAAGCCTTGCTAAAACTTCAGCTTCTGCTCTTGGACCGAAGAAGGGAAACTAGTGGCTGAACGGCGAAGAGGCGGCTGAATGGAGCTCTAGAGAGCAGGTGGCCAACAACAAGCGGCACTTAGAGGTCAAGGGGGACCTACTGGTGGTTGGTATGGGTGAAGGTAGGGTCAAAATGGGGAGAAAACGGCTTAAACGAGCAAAACAGGTGAAACCGTACGGGTTGCCAAGCGAACCAACAAACCGGCGACCGAATTCTTCTCGTCAACGACTCCGTTTGGTGCAAGGCCGGGCTCCTCTGTATAGTTTGGATGTGCCGAAGAAAATGGTGGGTGGCACGTAAGCTAATTCAAACAAGAAGACAACTTTTAACTCAAATCTTTGATGAAAGGTCAGCTAGAGCAGAAATAAGCAGAGAAGAAAACAGAGGGGGAAACAACAATCGACGATGGCTTTGCAGCTGCTCGACGGTAAGGGTGAAGGGAGCTAGTGTTTCTATGGTTTCTCTCAAGTCTCTCAAGCCTCAACAATAGATAAAGTAAGGCTTGGGAGGAAGACGATAGACTGAAAGCTTGAAGGGGGGCCACCAAACCTTCTAGATGGCTTTCTTGTCCCCTTTGAGCTCAACCAACAAGCCCCACCACATGGGCTATCATCCTCAACCATTTGCAGCTCCTTGGCTTCCCAAACAAGCCTCCCAAATGGTCCAAAAGGTTGAGAGCCATGGGGGCTACGAATTTTGGACTCTTGACCACTAAATTCAACTCAATCCTCCTTCAATTCCCCTCCAAATGAGTTCAATTCAAAGCCTATAAATTCAACCAAGGTGCCATTATCCTTCTCATGATTTTTTCTCATCAATTGAACCAACTTAACAACTATGGGTGCACTCAAACACAATCCCACGGATTTTCTCAATCCAAAATACCCTTACTTTGGATTTTTCGCTGAAAATCTCAGTTTATAGAAAAATCTTTCGAGGATAAGTCGACGGTCCTAAAATGATTTGTGACAAGACAAGACTTTCAGTTTCTAAAATCGAGTTTAATTACTCGGTTAATTTCAATCTAGTGTGATTTTAGCGCATTCTAAACTACTAGGTCGCTTTTAGGAATTCTTTGTGTAATTGACCCTTGGTCAATTATTTTCAAAGCCATGGTTTCATTTTTAACGGATCCATTCCATGCGCTTGACAGGTGAATCCAGTGCTAAGAAAATCTCTTCACATCATGACAGATCTAGAAATTCTCGAAGCACCCGTTTCTCTTGCTCCTTCCCCTTCATCCTTAACCCCTCCAGAGTTTCGTTTCCAATGCTTCTAAGATAGATTATCTCTATGAAGTCTCTCTTAGTGATGAAACCAAGATTTCTGAAACCTAACTTCCTCTCATGAATCCTTACTCCGCCTTTGCTAAACCAAACTCGTCATTTTCACCCATCCATTCCATTCGCTAGCTCATTCATCAAACCACAAAGCAAGTAAAGGAGTACGTCTAGTCCTCCAAATTCGACTAGCATCATATTCTTGCTACTAAAAAAGAGTACTTTGTTACTCTCCAAATCCCCCCAGAATTCCCCAGACAATGGGTTTAACAGGGATATTCTCATGTACATTATGGAACTGTTCGTCTTGCTCTCACCTTCCATGGTTGTAAAGGTTTGCCAGTTGTGGCAAGAATTGCGTTGTTAGATACCAGGTTTTTACAATACCAGCATGCTTGCATCGGTATTGTTCAAACTACTTTAAATGCTGGAACAGTCTTTGTAAGCTTGTACCCAAATTTCAACATCGCTCTTTCAGACCCCCAACTACTTTCTTTTTTGAAAGTCCAAGTCCAGCTCACTAGAGCCCCTCAAACTGCTGACTCTGTAGCCGCAACCTTACATTACCAAATGGTTTATCGAGTGCAAACCACGCTCTTGACCTCAACTTCAACAATGGTAATGAAGATGCATTGTTCATCTCCATGCAGAATGATCAGGCATCATGCATCCATGTTCCGAGGCAGATTCCGAATGATACGTTGGCCAAGCTCCTTTCAGAGACTTGGATCACCAACTACGAAAAGCTACACCAGCATAACAGGCTTTTCCAGTCTACGAACTCAGAGTTTGTACGGAAAAAAGATAGAACTGTTTCCATCAAATTTGGCAAGGAAAAGGAAGAAAGTCCTTTTATCTTCCAGACCCTCTTCATGATCGAACCATGTGTTCCTAAATCTATTTCTGAGCCAGACCCAAAAAAGCTTGTTCGGCACTTCAATGGTAATGGACTTCCTGTTCATTACTATAAAGACAATTATAGTCATTGTTTTTGGGATCCTTTTTGCCAATGTTTCTACTGTATAAATTCTCCTGATGAGGTAGACTCTCTTGCAAGACCTCCACCTTGACGGAAAATGCCAAAGGATAAGGTGTACCAAAGGTACTTAGAAGGAGATTCCTCGGTTGATACTCTCGATGAATGTGACAAATACCAGTTCATGGTTTCTTATGCACCCCCTCCACCACCAGAGTCCAGTACTACATCCCAAGCCTCACCAAATCCACCAAAAACACCTCCACCATCTCCTCCTCAGAAAAAGCAAGCTCTCTCTCTGTTTTATAAGCCAATCCTCAAATGGGCTAAGAAACATTCTTACCCACTTAAAGCCCCAGAAGAAACACCACCCACCTCTTCTATTGCCATGTTCCAAGATGATGATTTTCCCCCTCTCGTCAGAGAAAATTCTAAACTAGCATTTCCTGCTCCCGAGGAATTCGTTGACCCACAAAACAAATATCGTCATACTCCCAAAATAGCAACCCCCACTGATGTGGATGAGCATGGGAGACAGAAAAAAAACCCCTGCTACTAAAGCTATTCTAAACTGGCAATCTAAGACTCCGTTGGCACAAAACAATGCCTTCAAGGCAATTGATTCCAAAATTAGAAATGTGCAACAAGATCTCCGAAGGTATGATGAAAGTACCAAAAAGATGCTTTCTGAGTTTCAGAAAAGGCTTCATGCCTTGGAATCAGGACAACATCTTGGGTATCATTATCTTAAAAGTCCAAAGCCAGAAATAGAAAAGCTCAAGAGGCAAATCCAACTTCTTGAAGAAGGAAGGTTCAGACCTTTCGATCCATTGGCACCTCCTGTTAGAACTGGGTATTTACCTCCACCACCACAGACGTCTATTTTTGCCACTATTCCAGAAGATCCCTACAGAAGAGAACCAGATATGGTAGGAATACGAAATCGCCTCAAAGCCCTGCAGAAGGAAAAAGGGAAAGAAAAAACACCGCTTACAGAATCAAGTTCAATCGTTATAAGAGAAAGGCCAGATCAGATGGTGTTATCAAATCCATTAGAATCTTTTCTAAACTGTTGGGAATATCAGATCCCCGAAAACGGATTCAACACTAAATCGGACCCCTAAAACGAATGCGGAAGACAAGCCCGGGAAAATCATGTATCACTGATCCTAAAGCACACCACGGATTCGAGCGTACCTTGTTAGCCACAAATTAGACACCAACGCCAATAAGAGGAAGAGAATTTTTCCCTGTTTGATCCGATGACGCCTTGAAATGTCCCATTAGATCGAATCAACTCATGATCATTGGCAACATCCTAAGATATCAAACACTATATAGAAATCTTGAGAATAAGTAAGAGTTATGAGGGGACTTAAAATTGAGGAACTCTTTTCCTCAAGAGTCTCACACGACATAAAAGTTGAGATCAAACTTTTGCCACTCTTATTGGTCGTCTCATGCATACGTAGTATGAAATACGTATTACAGTATTAACTCATTTCCCATGGAGCGTATGTTTACACATTTCAATACCGTACAGATGATAGTTCAGACATACCCAATGTCTAACTTGAGTTCACGTATCTGCTCATTTACAAAATTCATCAGAACTCACATCTGGCATCTTAGACAGATAAAGTAAAATATGTAGGGTATTTTACTTTCAGACATCGCAAGTATTATATCCTCATCTTAACACTTAGTTAAGGCGACATGCATATTTTAAGCTTGAGCTCTCGATTATCACCTAGATAATAAGCTTAAAAACAGTCTCATCTCTATTTATCATACAGTAAATAGAGGCGATTACCCATGTGAATAGGCTAATCTTTTATCTGTCCGACATACTTCCTCAACTTAAAATAATGCACTGAGCATTAAGATGCACAAAGATTAAACAAAGATTAATAGGCATTAACAATGAAAAAACACAAGTTCATTGATGTGAACAACTCAGGGAAATTACAATATCCAGTATATCAGACTCTACGCAATTCTAGAGATTTTACATGACCACAAAACACATCTCTAGGTATTGGCTTTGTCATAGGATCTGCTATCATTCTATGCGTAGATATGTACTGTAAGTTCACATCCTTTCGTGTAGCCATATCTTTTACAAAGTTATACTTTGTATCTATATGTTTGGTCTTGCCATGATACTTTGGATCTTTGGTGTATGCTATAGCTGCTTGGCTATCACAGTTAACCAATAATTGATTTGCAGCTTTCTCAATAACACCTAAATGATCCAAGAATCTCTTAAGCCAAACTGCTTCTTGTATCTTCGCGATAAAGCCACGAACTCAGCTTCCATCGTGGATAAGGCTATACACGTTTGCTTCTTACTACTCCATGATATGGCGCCATTGTTCAGTAAGAAAGTAAATCCATAGGTAGATTTTCTTTCATCTAAATCTCCTCCCCAATCAGCATCTGAATAGCCTTCAAGTCGCAGATCCTTTCCTTGGTAATTCAACTTGTAATCAGCAGTTCCCTTCAGATACCTCAATATTCTCTTAACGACCTTCCAATGTGCTGGACCAGGATTGGATTGGTATCTACTCACCATTCCAACTGCAAAACATATGTCGGGTCTTGTACACATCATAGCATATATCAAGCTCCCAACAGCACTAGCATAAGGAACATGTTTCATTTGTTCCTTCTTTTGTGGAGTCCTTGGACACAATCTATGGCTCAATCCTTCACCTTTTGTAATAGGAATGTCTATAGGTTTACAATCTTGCATACGAAATCGTTCAAGAACTTTATTTATATATGTTTCTTGCGAAAGAGACAACAATCTCTTCGAACAATCTCTCGAAATCTTAACTCCAAGAATGTATGTAGCTTCACCCATATCTTTCATCTCAAAGTTGGAAGACAACCAACTCTTGACAGTATTAACAAACTTCATATTGCTTCGGCAATCAATATATCATCAACATATAATGATATGATCACAAATTGATCATTGGATCTTTTGATATATACACAATGATCCTCATCAATCATTGTAAAGTCATATACCATTATGGCATTATGAAAACATACATACCATTGTCTCGATGACTGCTTGAGGCCATATATTGATCTCAAAAGTCGACATACCTTTTCTTCTTGGCCTTTCACTATGAAACCAACAGGTTGTTCCATATATAATTCTTTCTCTAATTCTCCATTGAGGAAAGCAGTCTTTACATCCATCTGATATAACTCAAGATCCATACTAGCTACTAATGCCAGAATAATGCGAATTGAGGTAAATCTCACTACAGGAGAAAATGTATCTTCATAATTAATTCATTCCTGTTGATTATACCCCTTCGCCACAAGGCGAGCCTTATGCCTTTTTATCAAGCCATCAGCATTTCGCTTTATTTTGAGAACCCACTTGTTCCCAATATCTCTGTGTCCTTTTGGAAGATCAACTAGTTCCCAGATTTGGTTTGATTTCATTGACTCCATTTCCTCTTCCATTGCATGAATCCATTTTTGCGCAATTCAGAACCTCATTAATATTTCTTGGCTCATCCTCATCTTGTGGAGCAACCATAAAAGTTTCCCTTTCAATGGCAAAACGTCGACGGGGAATACTTTGGCGACTTGTTTGCCGTATGGGAGATTGTACACTTTGCACATCATTCCCCATTATGCTCCCACTTGGATTAGATAATGATGATGTCGTCTCATCATGTGGTTGCAATTGAGAATGAGTTGAATTCAATTAATCACTTCTCATATTACTCCCACTTGGACGAACTCCATTAATATCATTATCTTGATCCAAGGTCTCAAATAAGGAGTAATCTTCACATATTTCGCCCTTCTTAGGAAATTCATCCTCTAAGAATGTGACATCCCGTGATTCAAATTCAGTTATACTCCCACTTTCCTATTCACATATGAACACATACCCTTTCGAGTGTTCGGAGTATCTTATGAAAATACTCTTCTTTCCTCTGTGACCCAATTTCCCAAACTTGTGAGAGGACTCATGAGTATAGGTAGCACAACCCCATGACTTAAGAAAACTTAAGTCCGGTTTTCTACCTGTTCATAACTCATATGGAGTGGAAGTAATTGATTTGGAAGGCACTCAGTTAAGTATATAGGCAGCAGATTAACAACACATCACTCCAAAAAGTAATAGGTAAGTTAGCATGCGCCATCATGGACCTAACCATTTCCGGTAGGGTTCTGTTTCTTCTCTCCGCAACACCATTTTGTTGAGGAGTATACGGAATAGACAACTGCCTTTCTATTCCTTTCTCATCACATAATTTTCCGAACTCATCGATAAATATTCTCGACCTCGATCGGATCTCAATGTTTTTATTTTCTTATCTAATTGATTTTTTACCAAGTTCATAAACCTTTTGAAACAACTTATTGCTTCAGATTTATGAGAAATCAAATAGACATATCTGAATCGAGTATAATCATCTATAAAAGTGATTAAATAAATAGCCCAATGCCTTCCTCTCACGTTCATTGGACCACAGACATTAGAATGGATTAAATGCAGAGGAAATTCAGCACTTTTACCTTTTCCAAATGGTTTCCTTGTCGTTTTCCCTTCTAGGCAATGCTTACATATGAGCAAATAAACTTTTTCAATGTTGCCCAACAAGCCCTCTTTGGCTAGTCTATTCATATGTTGTTGGCCAATATGACCAAGTCTAGCATGCCACACATTCACATCATTATTATACAATTTAGGAGACGTAAGAAGGGAATAACACACATAGTCAACATCTAATACAATGAAACCATCAAGAAAATAACCACAACCATAGTAGTTTAGAAAAAATAAACCGCACAACAAAATTGCAAACAAAACGAGATCATTACCCTCAACAGAGCTGATCAGAGTCTATCCTCAACAGAGCCGATAAAAAATTAAAAGAAGCGAAATAAGCACCTCACCTGACTTCACCAATCGCCAGGAACCACGACCTATTGAAGAGAGCGTTCCTTCCGATGTCGTAGAACAAACTCGTGCTCTACTAGCAGGCGCGGCGATTCCAATGGTTTCCAGTCTTGTTTCAGGAAGATGTCAAGTTCAGTCGGTTCAATGGCTGAATCGACAAGAGGAGGATCCTCCATCGTCCGTCGGCGTGAAAAAGTGCATGTTCGAAAGGAACAAAGAAAATGCAAGTTGAGAAGGAAAACCCTTGGAAATAACTTGATCGAGAGAAAAATCGTTGGCGAACCTTCTTCGAACTCGCGCGCAGATCCGAGCCTCGTACGTCCAACTCCTTAACCGGCGGTTGCTCAAGCCGCCCGGATCGAGGGATTTCGATCCTCGAGACGAGTCGAGAAAAACTCCGACGGTAGATGATGAACATGAAGATGATCGGAAGCCGCTGTTGTCACCGTCGTCGATCGAGCGGATTTCTATCTTTGAGGCTGAACTTCGCGATTAGAACTCCTTCACCGGTCGTTGCCCCATCGGAGATCTTGAAGATGACACCGGATTTGCTCCGGTTTGCTCTCTGGACAGAACAACCACCAGATTGGGTACAAAAGATCACCGGCGACTTTTCTAGTTAATCACGGCCGCCCGGGACTTGAGGAAGGTCGAAGAGTGTTGAGGACGGTTGACAACGCCGAAAGCTCGCTGGCGAGAGGCTGAACGCCGACGAGGGTGGTGCGGCCAAAAGAAAAAAAGCACGCGAAGACGAGAAGGGAAAGTCGGTGGGAGAGGGAGACGTCCGAGAGAGAATTTCGAGAGAGAGATCGTGAGCGAAAGTAGATCTGGAAAAATGGCCCGCCCCCAAAACCGTTCGCCAAGCAACCCTTTTCTATTATTTTTTTATTTTTTATTTCTTTTTCTTTTTCTCTCCTTTTTTTCTTTTTGTTTCCATTTTGTTTTCTCTTTTTTTTTTTTTTTTTTTTTCTTGTTTTCATTCTTTTTTTCTCTTCTTTTTTTTTGTTCTTCCTTATTTCTATTTTTTTTTTCATTCCAAACAATTTTTTACTTTTTTTTTTTTTACTTTTGCAAATTATTGTTTAAAATGTCGACGAAAATTGCGGGTGTCAACAGCTGCCCCTCTTTGGGTGGGAGCTCGAATAGGTTCCACTCAAAGACAAAATTGATACCTGAAATTCTTAGTCAACTCGACTTTGGAAAATAGAATTTTTGAAGCAACGATGGTTGGTTAGGGACGTACCTGATACTTACCTTTGCTCGTCAGGGTATCTGAACTCTTGTTGGGGTTTATTCGCTCTATCTCTGTTTCTCTCTCTCGTGGAATGAAATGAAGACAATGAAATCACTAAATGGAAAATGAATGGTTTAAGGATAACCTACGAACCGTATGGTTTAGACGGGAGAAAGATCTTTGTGTAAAAACAGGTTTTGAATGGGTGCGATGCCTCACCGTGTAAAAACGGATACGGACTAGATGTGATGTATATTGACTGGATGTGATGTCTCACCGTGTAAAAACGGATGTTGACTGGATGTGATGTCTCACCGTGTAAAAACGAGTTTCGACTGGAAGAAAAGTCTCACCGTATAAAAATGGGTTTCAACTGGAAGAAAAGTCTCACCGTGTAAAAACGGGTTTCGACTGGAAGAAAAGTCTCACCGTGTAAAAATGAGTTTCGACTGGAAGAAAAGTCTCACCGTATAAAAACGGGTTTCGACTGGAAGAAAAGTCTCACCGTGTAAAAACGGGTTTCGACTGGAAGAAAAGTCTTTTCGACCAATTATAAGTTTCGAAATTGCTGGGGAACCAAACTTGCAATAACATTGATTACCAAATTCTTTCAGAGAAGATTTTAACATAATTGAGATTTGATTAACCATCTAAGGGTTAAATCAAATATGCCAAGTGAAAATATTCTAATCAAAAGAGGTCTTTCACACTAGCTCTCAAAAGGGCTTTTGTTCCCAACCATTGATATGGGAAAACTGTTTAAATCTCACTGGAGGAGTCTCACTCAACCTATATCTAAGGTTTTCGGAAACGTTCATAGTGAATACAATCTATTGATCAAAAGGTCTTTTAAATGGACCATAATGATGGTTTGGTCATAGGCTTATACAAAGGGTATGCATTTTGAGGCCAAGAAATGAACATTCAGTCAATATCTTCATCAAGATTACAAGTCAAGGACCTTGAAGATAAGATAAGATAGGATTGCTTCTACTCCTTCTAGCGGTAGCTCCTATGTGATATTCTCATTTCAACTCGAACCATCCCAATCGGAAGAGACTTCGGATAAGGGTTGTAGTGTTGGTTTGAGTGAGGCTTAGAAAGGCTTGAAAAACTTTAAGGTATCAAAGGGTTAAAAGCGAGTGATTATCTTGGCATCATTACCATCACACGACTTCTCAAAAATTTGACTCTTGGAATTTAACCTATCTCGAGAGTCCTTGTGGTAATTTGTCTTGAGACATGAGAGCTTCACTCTTTGTTCTAATTACATTGCTTGCAATACATGTTTTCTCTTGCAAGATATTTCTTTTGTTTTTCAATGAATGATCTTTTGCATGATCATGGATTTTGCTTCTTCTTCTTTTTTTTCATGGCATTGGCCTTGCTTTTACTAGGCACACTGCTTTTTCATGCCCCCTAGTTTTATTCTCTTTTGAGTATCTAGGACTCTCGAGTGGCATTTACCAATTTTCTCAATTTTGTTGGTAAATCATGTGCCTTGCCCCAGTGTGGGGAGATAATCATCACCTGGGGTTATGAAAGAATTGCATAAGGCTCAAATTGGCTAAGCAATGGATAATTGTGTTTGTGGTAGTAAACGGAATGCTCTTCGTCACTTTGGGATGCTTCGAGTTTCAACAAGAAATCACCTGAAGCTAATACAAGAAGATTGATGCAAGTGAAAGCAATAAAATCTTTCTTAATCTTTTGCTCCATGATTTTCAACCAAGACCCCCTATTTTGCCCCAATATGGGGTTGTTCTTGACAGGGTTATTTTGGAAATGCTCCCTATTTGGCTCAAAGTGGCTTGTAAGGGATATCAATAGTATTTGGGGATTGAAAATTGAAATGCCTTAATCATTTCAAATCATGTATTCACCATGAATGAATCCTATGCTCTAAGACATGGTTCTTTCCACTCAATTCTCTCAAAGAGTGTATGAGGACATGTTTGGTAAATGGGTTGCCTCTCATCATTTTAGGCACTACCACTTGGCATATTTAAACAATCATTTTCAGGTTTTTCAAAACCCACTTTAGTTAAATTCAACTCCTTAGGGAAATGAAAATACAAGGAAATTTTGTCTGAAAGGATATGTTTCCTTGACCCTATTGGGGAGATTTTTTTTTTTTTTTAAAGTAAGATTGGACAAAATTTGTAGACAGAATAGGCTTTGCTTAGCACATGGGTCCATTTATAGAGTTTTAACTGTACTTCTAGAGTTCTAACCGACTCTTTTGGCATTCTAAAGGATAAGGTCACTTCTAAGTTCTAAAGAAGAATGGACACCTTTGAAAGTTTTGCATTCTTGAGATGAACCTCTTGCAGATATGTAGAATCTTTCATCATAGATCTTGCAAAATGAACAAATATACAGATGCAATATGTATGCATGAAAATGCATGATGCAAACATCCTAAAATGGCTCAAATTCAATCCAAAAAATGGCTCAAAGGCCTTTTACTTTATTCATGGATAATACTTCTTAACAGCATCAGCATTTACAGGTCTTGGCAATTCATGACCATCCATTTCTACAAGGATTAGTGCTCCACCAGGTAGCACTTTCTTTACAATATATGGGCCTTCATAGTTTGGAGTAAACTTCCCACGAGGATTTGGAATGATAGATAAAACCTTCCTCAAGACAAGATTGTTGATCTCAAAATGTCTTGGTCTAACCTTGCGATTAAATGACCTAGCTACTCTTTTCTGATAGCTTTGTCCATGGCATAAGGCTTTCACCCTCTTTTCATCGATCATATTAAGTTGTTCAAATCTTTGTTGAACCCATTCAGCTTCAGAGAGCTTGATTTGAGAAAGTACCCTCAGTGAAGGAATTTCCACTTCCACGGGTAATATAGCTTCCATCCCATAAACTAATGAGAACGGTGTTGCCCCAGTAGAAGTACGAATTGAAGTTTGATAAGCAAACAAAGCATATGGTAATCGATCATGCCAATCACGATAATTTTATGCCGTTTTGGCTAAAATCTTCTTGATGTTCTTATTTGCCGCTTCCATAGCTCCATTCATTTGTGGACGGTAAGGAGAAGAATTCAAATGGCGAATGTGGAATTCTCCAAATAAATCATCCATCACTTTATTGTTCAAGTTTGATCCATTATCTGTGATGATCGCTTCAGGAACTCCATATCGAGCGATGATATCACGACGGATGAATTTTTCCACTCTTTGTAGTAACATGGGCATAAGAATTGGCTTCAATCCATTTGGTGAAGTAATCAATTGCTACTAAGATAAAACGATGCCCATTCGATGCTTTAGGATTAATCGGTCCAATGATGTCGATCCCACATTGAAAAGGCCAGGATTCGGACATTTGATGTAGCTCATTAGGAGGAGCATTGATCTTGTCCCCATAGACTTGGCATTGATGACAACACCTCACATGCTGAATACAATCGGCTTCCATGGTCAACCAATAGTAACCGAGCCTCATAATTTTTCTAGCCAAGAGATGACCATTCATATGTGGACCACACTCTCCTTCATGTATTTCTTTCATCAGGAGTCTAGCTTCTTGTGTGTCCACACATTTCAATAAAACTGAATCAAAAGACCTTTTATAGAGGGCTCCTCCACTGAGGAAGAATTTGGATGCCAACTTCATCAAGTATTTTCGATCATTGGTTTGACTACCTTGGGGGAATTTGCCTTCTCGAAGGTAATTCATGATGTCATAATACCAGGGTTGACCATCAGGTTCTTCTTCTATCATCAGGCAATAAGCAGGCTTTTTCAAAACGTCGATTTGCAAGGGATCGACGCTCAAACCATCAGTTACTTGTAACATTGATGATAAAGTTGCCAAGGCATCAGCAAACTGATTTTATGATCCCGGCAGATAATCAAAAGAGATCTCGCCAAATTCCTTGACCAAGTCTTTGAGATATTCATGGTAAGGGATTAATTTTACATCCCGTGTTTGCCATTCACCTTCCATCTGGTGGATGATGAGTGCAGAATCACCATAAACTTGAAGCTTTCTGACTTTCATATCGATGGCTAATTGCAAGCCAATGATGCACGCTTCATATTCAGAAATATTGTTGGTACAAGGGAATACCAGCTTTGCAGCTCTTGGATAATGTTGACCTTAGGGGATATTAAAACTGCCCTAGTGCCGAACCGAAAGGTTAAGCGCACCATCAAAGTACATGGTCCACTTATCAGGCGAGACCAAATAAATCCGTTCGTCGATTTCATCCCAATCATTAGATTTCCCGGGATTTTCGGCTAACATATCAGCTATAGCTCGCCCTTTGATGGACTTTTGTGCCATGCTTTGAATATCAAACTCGAGAGTAATATTTTCCATTTAGCTAGCCTTCCAACCAATGCAGGCTTTTCCAAAAGATATTTGATCGGGTCATTCTCAGTCACCAGAAGGATGTGGTGATGCAGAGTATATTGTCTCAGTCGGTGTAAAACCCAAATCAAGGCTACACAAGTCTTTTCCACCTTAAGATATTGAATCTCGGAAGTAGTAAACTTCTTGCGAGGTAATATATGGCACGTTCTATTCCATCCCTTGGTCCCTTTTGTGCTAACATGGCTCCTAAAGACTCCTCATGAATGGTGAGATACAAGATCAGAGGCACGCCTTGGATAGGTGGTACAAGTACGGGAGATTGCGAAAGATATTGCTTTAGTTCTTCAAATGATTTCGACATTCTTCATCCCGGTTGACCTTAGCGTTCTTCTTTAATAGCTTGAAGAATGGCTTAGTAGTTTCTGACAATTGAGATATAAATCTTGCAACATAATTCAATCTTCCCAATAAGCTTCAGACTTCTTTAACAGTAGAAGGAGGTTTCAAATCGCATATGGCCTTCACCTTAGAGGGATCTATCTTGATACCTTTGTTACTAACCATAAATCCAAGAAGCTTCCCAGACTTTGCCCCAAATATGCATTTTGCGGGGTTAAGCCTCAGCTTGAATTTCCTCAATCGATCAAATAATTTTCTTAAGATTTCAACATGATCTTCACCTTGTCTTGACTTTGCAATCATGTCATCAACATAAACTTCAATCTCTTTATGCATCATGTCATGGAATAGTGTCACCATGGCTCTTTGATATGTTGCCCCTGCATTCTTTAAGCTAAAGGGCATAACTTTGTAGCAAAATGTTCCCCACGGGGTGATGAATGAAGTTTTAGTCTTATCATCCTCTTTCATTTGAATCTAGTTATAACCAGAAAATCCATCCATGAAGGAGAACAATTCAAATCCAGCGAGACTTGTCAACTAAAACATCAATGTGCGGCAGAGGAAAATCATCCTTAGGGCTTGCCTTATTCAGATCACGGTAATCAACACATACTCGGACTCGTCCATCCTTCTTCATAACCGGGACTATATTAGCAATCCAATCTGCATATTGGGTGACTTCAATAAAACCAACATTTAAGAGCTTCATGACTTCTTCTTCAATCTTCTTCGACAATTCAGGTTTTGTCCTTCTGAGCTTTTGCTTCTTCGGCAGAATATTAAGATCAAGTGGTAATGCATGTTCCACGATCTCAGGATCTCAACCCGGCATATCGGCGTACGACCAAGCAAAAATATCTCGATATTCCTTCAAAAGCCTAATTAGTCTATTGGCATCTTCTCGAGAAAGACCTGCCCCAATCTTGGTTTCTTTAGGGTTGTCTGAATCTCCCAAATTTACAGTGACCGGTTGTTCGGTGGTAGGAGGTTTGGACTCTTCATGTCGAGCCATTCTTTTCAATACTTCGAGGATCATCTTCATTCTTTGAGTTGGAATAATCGGGTTCGTCAAAATCTTTTGAATGCGAATCCGAGCCATGTAAATGACTATCGTGATGTGAAATGTCATGCCTGAGATGTGATTGAAAAATGGTTAGTATATATACATATAAACGAATGCAATGAATGTAAATGTCATGAGAAACTTGTTTTCAAATTCAAGTTGTTTTTGAAAAATTCATTGGGAACTAATCCTCATGTCATTGGACGTCTTCGTTCCACTAAAAATTTTTGAAACTATAGATCGTGTGGAGGCTCAGGCCTCAAAGCATCATCATAGGACTGATTTGGGCCTCACACATCTATTAACAAAACATGAATTTTATTGATATGTGAAAATTGCGTTACAATGTATATCATCTTGGATTTAGAAAGTTTATGATCCAGATTATTACAAGCACAAACGAATGAAATGAACGGAATTCCCTCGCAGGGGAGAAATGAATGAAATTCCCTCGCAGGGGAGAAATGAATAGAATTCCCTCGTAGGGGAGAAATGAATCGAATATAACTAAAAATATTAAATGCAAGAACTAGGAACATCCCTTACACAGTGGGAATTGTAGGCTCTTCATCTTCACTAATAGTACCAACCAGACCATCTTCAAACAAATCAGCAAAGTGATAGACATTGGCCTCTTCTTCTTGCAAGAGCTTTGGTGGTCCAGGGAATAAATCTTTCAAAGGTAGAAGCAAGAGACGTTGGTAACTTTTACCCTTGATGCTTGGGCCTTGGCAATTACCTTGACCCTTACGATCACCTTGATAACCCAGGCCTTCATGCTTGTTCATTTTAACCACTTTAATAGGATTTGGTATGCCTTGGGCTGACTTACCCAAACCTTTCCCCATAGCAAAACCATTTTTGAGCAATTCTCTACTTGCCATCAGGGAGGCCTTTGAGAACCGAGGCTTTCTGATAATTGACCCAACAGGCACATGAGTGACAGACACCATCTCAAATGAGTGATAGCTCACCTCAAGCTCAATGAAAGGTATGGCCGTGTTATGGAAAGTCTCCACATCTCTTTCACGTTGAATAGTCACAATCTTTCCATCGATAGGAAGCTTCATCATTTGATGAAGACTGGAAGGAATGATTCCTGCAGCATGGATCCAAGGCCGCCCCAATAGCAGGCTAAAATTGCTCGGGATATCCAGTACTTGAAACTTTTGAGTCATGGTAATAGGGCCAATCGTCAGTGGTAAATCGATTTCCCCTATTGTTTCTCTCTTCATCCCATCAAAGGCTTGAACAGGAATCGTTGGAGAAGAGACATTTTCCATTCCCATCCCTAATTTACGAAGGGTGGACAAAGGACAAATGTTCAAGGCAGAGCCATTATCGATCAGGACCTTCGAAATCTTTGCCTCAAAATGTTGAGCGGACACGTACAACGCCTTGGTGTGTGCTTGGCCCTCAGGGGGGAGGTCTCTATCAGAGAAAGTAATTTAATCTCTTAAAAGTATAGCACCCACGAACTCCTCCAACTGTACTTCTCCAATGGCCTCGGGTACATGAACTTCATTTAAAATTTTGAGGAGAGCATTTCTATGCTTTTCGAGGTTTTGAAAAGCTCCAATAGAGAAGATATCCTTTGCTAGTATAAGTACCTAGAGGGGGTGAATAGGTATACAAAGATTTTTCTTGAAGATTGCACAATACTTTAGACAGTTGAAGAATTAGCAATAATCAAAAACCAATCGTGAGGCGAGTAAGGGAAAGAGAGAATTGAACACTCGGTTTATAGTGGTTCGGCTTGATTCAAGCCTACGTCCACTCTTACGCACCGACAGCCAATTGGCTGGATTCCACTATGAACAAAGAGATGTTACGGTGTTGATCTTCCTTGATTTCTCGGCGTAGATGATCTACCACACTCACTCAAGGTATCACCAAGTACAAACACTCTCTGTGTATACAATTTCGCTCGAGCAGTCTCAACTAACAATCAAGGTTCTTCGGACTACGGAATTTCTCTATGGATCACACACTTAAAACAACTAGAACGTCTTCCTTTTATACTCTTTTATGTCATCATAGCCGTTGGCACTTACCAAAGGAATTCCTCCAATCTACCCGTTGGACGGAATCAATCAAGAAGATCATCCGAGCTATTTAAGGAATCGATGATAGCCCATCAATCTGTTCGCCCATACAATCGGGATCTTGGTTTCCAAGAATAGAACATTCCAAGATTATTTCGTCGACCATCGGATCTTCAATCGATCTTAGATAAGAATTAAAGAATCCGAAATGATTATCCAACCAAAGAATCTATTCTAGAGGATAGGATCGAATCCTCAACCATATACCTCGGCTTTGGATTTCCTTCGTCCTTTGGATTAGAAAGACTGTCGGTGAGAATAGACTTAAGTCTTGAGTCTTGAGTCTTGAGTCTTGAGTCTTGAGTCTTGAGTCTCGAGAAAACAAAGTCTTCGAGACTTTAAAAAGCGTCGGTCTCCGAACATCCGGACTTAGGCGATAGAAACGTTTTGTCGGCTTCAAAATATTCTGGAAAGATTTCTCCAACAATCTCCCCCTTTTTGATGGTGACAAAACTTTCTTGAAGATTTGAACAACTTTGACCTGCAAAAACATTTCTCAAGCAATATGGCTAACTCAAAAGATTAATAAAGCAACCGGACTCTGCATCCACAGAAAATTGGTTAGTCTTTCATGAGTAATACCATATAACAACACTTGAAAAAATGCAACCAGTCAAGCATCACAATCCACAGTCAATTCAGTCAAATTTCACACCCAAGTTCAAGTTCTCAAGTCATACTCAAAAATAAACATAACCACAAAAAAAAGTTTTAAAAGATAGTTGTTGGTTCAAATTGGTTCTCCCCCTTTTTGTCGGCATTAAAAAGGGTGAGAAAGGAGTCATGTACGCTTGGGAATGCGCACGATCTGGAAATCCCCAATGGACTGGACTACTCCTTCGAGCTTCTTCAGGTCTTCTCTCAGATGAGCTACCTCTTCTCCCTTGGCATTGGCTTGAAGTTGTAGAGCGAGGTCTTTGAATTTATCCTCGGAGAGGCGAAGATGCTTGTCCAGCATTCTTCAAAGCTTGGATTTCACGAGTCGAACATATATCGGCTCCGCATTTCAGAAGAATATTCATGATGCTACGAAAATCTGCAGAATCATCCGTCGTGTGCGGCATGAGCTTTCTCGATGGAGTAAATGCGGACGATGGCGCTTCGTATAGTCGGCAGATTTGGAATCGACGTATCACCTTCTTCGGGCAATTGAGAGACCTGAACTTCTTCAGGTCTTACGGAGATTGTCTTAGATCTTCACCGACAGCGGCATGAGGTGTAGACCTCTCTTGCTCGCTAACTCCCCCTGTCTCTAGGACATCGAAAGGGGAAGAGTGATGATCATGCTTTTGATTTCCCTTCTCTCAGTTATCAGCAGACTTTTCTTTTTCTCCTTCTCCTTCTTCTTCAACTTCTTTCTCCTTCTCTCTCTGTTCTTCCTCTTCTCTGTTCTTCTGAAGATCTGTCGGATGAGACACAGAACGTCTTGTTCTTGTCAGTGCTTGGATAGTGGGATCTTCATCATTTTCATCTTCATCTTCATCTTCATCTTCATCTTCATCCTCAAGGATGAGAGTTCTTTTCTTCTTTTTCGATGGAGCACCAATGACCTCTTTTCCTTTTCTCTTTGAGGCGGGGAACTGGAGATTTCACTTTGAATTTCTCCATTGCCTTGGAGAGTTCTTGCGAGACGCATCTTCATTAACATTTTCAACCCTACCACCATCTTATCACACGGTCGAACACAAAATGTATGTGGCGGTTCAATGTTCAGATGTCTGAAGATCTTGGTCACCAGACCAGGATAAGGCAATTGTCCTTTGTCTTTTGACATTGCTCTGTACATATGGAAGAGAATAGTGTGCGGGAAGAAAACTTCCGTCTGAGTTGATCGCGTACATCAACTTTGCTTGAGAAAGAGACACGAAGTCTTTGACGTAGACTTGATGCGAGACAGTTGATCACAATCTTATGAAGCACAATGTTGATGGCATTCATCCTGGAATAGGTAATTTTCTTCTCTACGTCCCTATCTTTGACAAGATCCAGAGTAGTACGAGTAGATGAGACTTTGATTGGGAGATAGCGTCCCTTTTCAACTCCAACTATGTCCGCCAACATATTCACATCTACCACGTAGACTTGGTCTCGAACACTGAATGAAATTCTATTCGCATCCAAAAAGCTAAGATTTGAATAGAAATAAGCGGTCAGTTGAGCATACCCATCCGTAGAGTCAGAGCAAAAAGTCTCAAGTTGAAGCAAATTCAACTTTTCTCTTAAGTTCATGTTGATGGTGTCCAGGAAGTCAAAATCGACACTTCTAGGGTTTATCACCCCTCTTTTCAACAGACTTGAAATACACTTTTTCTGATCCTTGGATTTAAACAAATCCATCCGATTTCCTTTCACCTTTGCTGCCACACCCATTCTAGGTTTAAATTCAAGGAACATTTTGTCATCATCGTTCCCGTCAATCAGATTTTGTCTGGCAAACGAGGATCACTTGGAATGTTCGCAAGAGCCTCCTCTGCCCTTCCTTTAGGAGCAATTTCCAATTCCTCCATTTCAGAAAAAGATACTCATTCCCATAATTTTTGTCCTTAAGGAAGTCATCTATATATTTTAATGAAGAACCGGTGCTTTTCAACGCACGATAAAGCTTATAGATAAAGGAGGGTCTTTGGATTCTTCTTTGGGTCGGCATCCTCGATTATCTCTTCTTCCAGATTTGACTTGCACCTTGTGGGGCAGGAGGTGATGAATGACGTGGAGGAGAGCGAATCGGACTTTGTCGCTGACTTGATAAGTCTTCTTCCTCAGTAAGATCGAAGTGAGTCGGTCCCTTCTCCATTCTTTGTGGTCCCCTGCTTGCGATTCTTGATGATTTCCTCGAAGACGACATCTTTCTTTGTCTATTGGAAGATTCCTTCACTTGCTTTTCCCAAGAAAAATGACCACTTTCTCGACGACGAACAAGAAGTAGAAACAGTATCGGGAGGAGAGTGCCTTTTAGGGTTTTGAAAATTGGGCGAAGAAAAAGCGTATATATATATACCTCGGATTTGAAAAAGAAGTTTAATCGGTACAAGGAAAGTGTACGAACACTTCTTTTCAAAATCAATAACTGCCAAAATTAATTCCTTAAAAAAAAACAAGTTTTCAAATTTCACACGAATTATATCTGAATGAAAGAACGTACCTTTTCGAGATAAAATAACAACTTACAGTCTTTAGCCAAGAATGTTTGAGTCTCATGATTTAAAGTCTGAGAGATCAGAGTCTCAAAGTTGGTGAGTCTCTAGACTTTAACTTCTTCAAGCTTCAAAATATTGAGTCTTGAGCAAATAAAGTCGAATTGATTTTTCTCCAAAGGCTTTGTGAATATATCCGCTAGTTGACTCTTCGAATCAACAAATTGAATCGAGATTTCTCCATTTTGAATATGATCTCTAATGAAGTGATGTCGAATCTCAATATGCTTTGCTCTTGAATGAAGGATTGGATTTTTGGTGAGATTGATCGCTTATTTGGTGTTGTCACATTTGATTTACGTGCATGAGTCTTCAATGCCAAAGTCTTGTAGCTGTTGTTTTATCCATAGAATTTGCGAACAGCAGCTTCCAAGAGCTACATACTACTGCTTACGTCGTTGAGAGAGCTACGGTGCTTTGCTTCCTTGAGAACCAAGACACTGTCCTGTTTCCAGCGAGTTGACAAGTTCCGAAGTGCTCTTTCTATCGACTCGCAACCGGCCAGATCTGCATCGAGTATCCTAGAAGATTGAAGTCTCCCCTCTTTGGATACCAAAGACCGATGCTTGAAGATGAGGCAACGTATTTGATAATACGTTTTCACGGCAATGAGATGTGATTCTCTAGGATCTGATTGAAACCTAGCACATATGCAAACACTCAACAAAATATCAGGTCTAGAAAGCGTAAGATAAAGAAGTGAACCGATCATGCTCTGTACAACTTTTGATCTACTTTCTTCCCTTCTTCATCCTTGTCTATCTTCGAGAACATGACATTGGTATGTCGGTCTTTTTGCACTTTCCCAATCCAAACCTTTTAACAAGATCATTCGCATATTTTTCTTGATGGATGAAAGTTCCTTCCTTCATTTGTTTCACTTGAAGTCCAAGAAAGAATGTTAACTCTCCCATCATACTCATTTCAAATTCGTCCTGCATAGACTTAGAAAATTTCTTGCAAAGACTTTCATTGGAGGATCCAAAAATAATGTCATCAACATATATTTGAACGAGTAAGAAACTTTTGTTTTCCTTTTTGATGAACAGAGTAGTATCTACTTTACCTTTGACAAATCCGTTATGTAATAAGAACTTACTTAGTCGTCGTACCAAGCTCGAGGTGCTTGCTTTAGACCATAGAGCCTTTTCAGTCGAAGGCGAGTCGGCTTCTTTGGGTCTTCAAATCTAGGCGGTTGTTCCACATAAACTTCCTCTTGGATAAATCCATTTAGGAAAGCACTTTTGACGTCCATTTGGAATAACCTGAAATTTTTGTAACAAGCAAACGCAAGTAATAGACGAATAGCTTCTAACCTTGCTCTTTTGGTGCGTAAGTCTCGTTATAGTCTATTCCTTCTTCTTGCGTATATCCTTTGGCCACGAGTCTTGCTTTATTTCATACGACTTTTCCTTCTTCGTTCATCTTGTTCCTGAATACCCATTTAGCTCCAATAACAGTTTTACCTTTTGGTTTAGATGTCAATTCCCGGACATCGTTAATGTTGAAGCTGTCGAGCTCTTCTTGCATAGCTTCGATCCAGCTTTCATCGAGATAAAGCTTCTTCTATGCTTTTTGGTTCAATTTTAGAGATGAGAGCAACAGCACTAGACTCTTCACGCCTTTTTGATGCAGTGCGGATTCCTTCATTGATTTCGCCAATAATGAGATCTTTAGGATGATTTGGATTTGTGTTTCCGATTCTTGGTTGATTTGCTTGGTTGATGATCTCTTTCTTTATTTGAATCTTCATGAGCTTCTTGATGTTGGACTTCAGTCGAGATGCTTCTTGAGTTGAAGACTTTGGAAGGTCTAGAGTGAGTTCGGACTCTTCATATTGAGTCGGCTGGATTCATCTTGCGTTGAGTCTTGGAATTTGACATTCATTGATTCTTCCATAGACTGGCTTTTCTTGTTATAGACTCGAAGGCTTTGCTTGATGTAGAATATCCAAGGAAGATGCCTTCATCGATCTTTCTTCAAACTTACCAACTCGATCACTTGCATTTTTCAAAATAAAGCATTTGCAACCAAACACATGAAAGTATGAAACAATAGGTTTCTTATCTTTGAATAGTTCATAAGGGGTTTTCTCAAGAATAGGTCTTAGGAAGACTCTATTGATGATATAGCATCTTTGTTGAAACAGCTTCAGCCCAAAATCGTGAAGAAATTTTGCTTTCAATTAAAAGTGTTCTAGCCATTTCTTGAAGAGATCTATTCTTTCTTTCCACAACTCCATTTTGCTGAGGAGTGTATGGAGAGGAGAATACATGTTTAAAACCAGATTCATCACACAATTTTGTGAAATCTTGATTTTCAAATTCACCTCCATGATCTGTTCTTATACTTGAAATAGCACATCCTTTTTCATTTTGAACCTTTTTAGCAAACTTCTCAAAGTACGAAAAGGTTTCGACTTACTTGCAAGAAAATATACCCAAGTAAAGCGAGAGTAATCATCTACAATTACTAGACAATACTTCTTACCTCCAATGCTCGGGTTCTTGTTGGTCGAAGAGATCCATATGAAGCAAGCTGTAGTACATGATTAGTAGAGACATGATTTATTGGCTTAAATGAATTTCTTACCTGCTTTCCCGAGAATGCATGGAGTGCATGAATCGGACTTTTGGTATGGCAATTTAGGTAGTCCTCGAACAAGCTTCTTTGATGAGATTTTGGCTAATTGCTTCATGTTGACATGGCCAAGCTTTACGTGCCATAAGCTGCTTCATCTTGAATTGAGATTAGGCATTGTGCTTCATTTCATTTTCATGTCTAAGAAGGTAGATGTTTCCATGCCTTCGACCCATGAAAGACTCGAGTCGAATCTTTACTAATTCCATAGCATATGCCTTCTTGAAAGGAGATCTTGAAACCGGTATCACACAATTGGCTAATCTGAGAAGGTTATAGTTGAGTCCTTCTACTAGAGAAACATTGCTTATTGTGAGATTTCCAATTCTCACAGTTCCAAATCCCACGATGCTTCCTTTGCCGTTTCCTCCAAATGAAACATTTCCGCCGTTTACTTGAACAAGCTTTACGAAGCACTTTGAGTCTCTGTCATGTGTCTTGAGCATCCATTTGTCAAGATACCATTTTATCTTTTTCTTGACGGAGACCTGCATTCAAGTGAGAGTCTCAAGCTTTCTTTGGTACCCAAATTTTCTTGGGTCCTTTGGAGTTAGTAGGATAAGCATTATTGGGCCATGCTTTCTTAACGGGTTTCCAAACCATAGGACAGTCTTTTTCAAAATGATCTAGACTGTTACACTTTGAACACCTTAGAGCATTTCGACCAACGAGACTTTACGAAAACTTTCTTGAAGTGATTTTTGTAAGCTTCTCTTGACGGTCTTTTCTTAATTCTTTCTTTAACTTTAGGAAAATCAATCAAGGGAATTGTTTCGCTGTCATGCCTAACCCAGACTTATTGAAATAGGGTCTTTGAACTGAAAGCACTTTTTCAAGCTTTTCGGATCCTATCGAAAACTTCTTTGAAATATTTGATAAGTCTGTTTTTAAGAAAACATTTTCTTTCAAAAGATCATCTTCTTTTTCTTTAAGAGCAGAAACATTTAGGTCTAGACTTTTAACTCTTTCTTCTAAAATAACTTCCTTTTGTTTCAGAATTGAGTTTTCCTTTTAAGTTCGGAAATTCTTTTGAGAGAAGTCTTAAGGCGAAACACAGTTCATCAATATATTTAGAGACTTTGACAGGAATTTTAAAATCACTTACCTCAAATTCACATGCAGTCGAATCAAATACGAGTGCGAGTCGAATGTGCCATCAAACATATGTTGGCATATTCATTATCACTCTCTTCACATTACGTATCACTCCGGGTTTCGGCTTTGAGAGCCTTTCGAAACTTCTCGGCTTTTCCTCTTTTCTTTTCGAAGAGGACGGTTGGGTACGATGTGTCCCTTCTTTTTACATTCGAAGCAAACTACATCTTTGTTTGGTTCTTCATCATCAATAGACTTGTCTGCTGTCTCTGAAAACTTTGTTTCTTTGGGATGAACCTTCTGCCTTTTCTATTCAGTTTTCTGAATCTTCTTATCATGAGGGCGAGCTCCTCATCATCCATATCATCTTCAGAATCTGCATCATCAGAATCATCATTTGATTTTAGTGCAATAGATTTCTTACCTCTTGGATCTTCGTCTTCATTAATTCGTTCCACTTCGTAAGGCGAAGAGTTCCAATCGGCTCGTCTACGAGATAATGGCATGATTCTTTGCGTCTCTCTTATTGAAGTCTTTATATGATTCCAATCCTTGGAGAGTCCACGCGAAGCTTGTTCACCTTCATGGGATCAGAAATTTTTGTCCTTGGTTCTCAAGACCATTGACAATATACGTAAAACGACTAAACATGTCGGTTATAGATTCTCCTGGTTTCATTTTGAAGGCCTCATATTGACCGAGGAGAATGTTGATTCTAGTCTCCTTCACTCGATCTGTCCCTTCATAGGTGATGTGTAATCTATCCCATACTTCTTTTGCTGTAACACAAGAAGATATTCTGTTATATTCAGTTGGAGATAAAGCACAATATAAAGAGTAAATTGCTTTTGCATCGAGTGCTTGTCTCTTGTTTATCTCTTCCTGAGCCATTCCGCTGGTTTCAATAGTGTCTTTCCCTCTTTCAAAGATTGATGCAGCAGCAGGAGTGATTCCTCTTTCCACAACGTCCCATTCCAGAGGATCCTTTGATCGTAGGAAAGCTTTCATCTTGTTCTTCCGGATGTTGTAATCCTTTCCATCGAAGTAGGGAGGTGCGGTATTGCTTTGCCCTTCCATCGGCCCGGTGCTAGCATACTAGCCATGGATCTTTTACTCTGAAGTAAAACACTTCAAACAAAGTAAGAACACGGGCTCTGATACCAATTGATATTGCTAGTATGAGTACCTAGAGGGGGGTGAATAGGTATACAAAGATTTTTCTTGAAGATTGCACAATACTTTAGACAGTTGAAGAATTAGCAATAATCAAAAACCAATCGTGAGGCGAGTAAGGGAAAAGAGAATTGAACACTCGGTTTATAGTGGTTCGGCTTGATTCAAGCCTACGTCCCTCTTCTTCCGCGACAGCCAATTGGCTGGATTCCACTATGAACAAAGAGATGTTACAGTGTTGATCTTCCTTGATTTCTCGGCGTAGATGATCTACCACACTCACTCAAGGTATCACCAAGTACAAACACTCTCTGTGTATACAATTTCGCTCGAACAGTCTCAACTAACAATCAAGGTTCTTCGGACTCGGAATTTCTCTATCGATCACACACTTAAAACAACTAGAACGTCTTCCTTTTATACTCCTTTATGCCATCATAGCCGTTGGCACTTACCAAAGGAATTCCTCCAATCTACCCGTTGGACGGAATCAATCAAGAAGATCATCCGAGCTATTTAAGGAATCGATGATAGCCCATCAATCTGTTCGCCCATACAATCGGGATCTTGGTTTCCAAGAATAGAACATTCCAAGATTATTTCGTCGACCATCGGATCTTCAATCGATCTTAGATAAGAATTAAAGAATCCGAAATGATTATCCAACCAAAGAATCTATTCCGAGAGGATAGGATCGAATCCTCAACCATATACCTCGGCTTTGGATTTCCTTTGTCCTTTGGATTAGAAAGACTGTCGGTGAGAATAGACTTAAGTCTTGAGTCTTGAGTCTTAAGTCTTGAGTCTTGAGTCTTGAGTCTTGAGTCTTGAGTCTTGAGTCTTGAGTCTCGAGAAAACAAAGTCTTGAGACTTTAAAGCGTCGGTCTCCGAACATCCCGGACTTAGGCGATAGAAACGTTTTGTCGGCTTCAAAATATTCTGGAAAGATTTCTCCAACATTTTCACCCATATGATACTCACATGTTTTGTTAAGGTCAAATCCAACAAACTTTGGCGGATTATTCCTTGGGATTTCTTTTGCGACAAGATGATTTTCAATCAGCATTGAAAGTAGTTGGGACATGGGCCTAGGCAATGGAGTAAATTGCCTTTGAGGGCCTTTCCTTTATGCTCAAAGTTCCTAGAAGAACCCCCTACCTCCATGGAGGGTTTATGAATATGAGGATTATACGGCTTCTGAGAAGAGGAATTTTGTACATAGGCGATTTCCACAGTCGATTCTTTATCCCTCATTGGAGTATATCGACGATTTGTGTTCTCAGACAACCTTCCTTCTCGCATGATTCCCTCGATGCGTTCTCCCAACTCTACAAATGTAGCAAAGTTCATACAAGTATGGTTGTACATCTTTTCGAAAAAATCACGTTGCATAGCTTGAAGTAGCAACTTCATGGTCTCTTTCTCAGATAATGGCGGTTTTACTTGAGACGCAGTGACCCTCCATCTTTGAGTGTAGGCCCTAAATGATTCGGTTCTTCTTTTCTCAACTCGAACCAATTCTTCTCGAGTTGGAGCGATTTTAGTATTGAATTTGTATTGCTGCAGAAATTCGTCAACGAGATCTTCCCAGGTACGGATCTTCTCCATGTCCAACTCTATAAACCAAGTTAACGCAGGACCAACCAGGCTGTCCTGAAATGAATTGATCAAGAGTGGGGGATTATCGAATAACGAGCCATCTTACCTATACTTCAAATGAGTCTTCGGACATCCGATGCCGCCATATTTTCTTGTGAACTCCGGCTCCTCATAGAATTCAGGGACCGTAACTTTGGCGAAGGGTGACAGTTTATCAAGCCCACAATGGCGATAGCCTTGCGGCATGCAAAGGCGTTCTTCCATCTTTGCTAGGCGCCTTGAATTCTCCTCATCGAAGTGTGAAGTCGAAATCTCTTTAGATGAAGGCTCTGGACCGATAACTATTGGGATTGCAGTGGGGATCTCTTCCACAGGCCCTTTTGCCATGGGCTCTACTACCGGTACCTCAGGAGGCGCAGTAGGAATGTTCATGTTAGAAGTAGATGTCAAGTTTTTGACTTGGCTAGAGAGGTCGGCCAATAATGTCACCAGCTGGGCCATTTGATTTTCCATATTAATGACACGGGCTCGGGTATCTTCGTTTTCCATCTTTGTTTGGCGGCGAGTTCGTATAACAAATCTTTCTTCAGCCGTTTTTTTTTTTCAAAACTTCCTGTAAAAGAAAAAGACTTAGATTAGTACAAATCAAAAGAAAACCATTAAAGTACAAATCCTAGTCAATTTTATATTTTCTTGAGATGAAATAATGATAAGAAGTGTATATGATCCCAGTATCATATAACCTCTTCTTATCAAAATTTCTTCAAAAGAAATTATGCAATTGAAAAGGAACGACGACAAATATTTAATCATAATGCCCCTTTTCTAAATATTACATGAAAATGTTCAAGAATGTTATTCATTTCATCGAACAATTACAAGAGAAATATAATCTTGCTTTCTTGAAGCTTACAAAGTAGTTCGATTTTACAAGGTATATGAAAATGAATACAGGGAAACCTTGATAGAAAAGAGGGAAACACAAATGAATTCCCTTTACAAGAAAAGTGTATGAAATGAAAACCTAAAGACTAGGTGGGATCGTGCGGAGACGCTTGTTATCATGGGCCAAGTGTTCCTCATTGATCAAGGCAATGTCTTTTTGTTTGATAATATGAGCTCGCCGAAATCCTTGAGGCTCGGGAATCTTTCCACGATCAACGTCTTGGGTCGAGATTCTCCCATAGAGTCTTGAGATTTCAGGCACAGGGATCACATCCACTTCGGGTCTACCCATCTAATCCTAAACCTAAAGGGGCATACATGATTAAAATATATCATCGTTGAAATATAAAACGCATAATTGAAATATGGAAAGTAAAAGATAAGCACGATGAAGAAGGAACGATAGCTTACCTACCAGACACATGGCAAGCACAAATCACATGTCGCATGAAACTGTGAGGTTTCGACACCTAAGGTGAGAGTGCTAAAGCTCAAGGTCCTCATCCCAAATGATAAAAATAGTTTACCCACCGCTACTATCGTCAGTCAGTGCTATTTTTATCAGTTGGGATGAGCAGGTTTATGTAAGTAATGGATTACCACGAGCATCCACTCGCAGATTCCACCCATAAACCCTCCTAAGGTCCATTTTTTCTTACTAGGGCAATTCAGAACCTCATTAATATTTCTTGGCTCATCCTCATCTTGTGGAGCAACCATAAAAGTTTCCCTTTCAATGGCAAAACGTCGACGGGGAATACTTTGGCGACTTATTCGCCGTATGGGAGGTTGTACACTTTGCACATCATTCCCCATTATGCTCCCACTTGGATTAGATAATGATGATGTCGTCTCATCATGTGGTTGCAATTGAGAATGAGTTGAATTCAATTCAATTCATCACTTCTCATATTACTCCCACTTGGACGAACTCCACTAATATCATTATCTTGATCCAAGGTCTCAAATAAGGAGTAATCTTCACCTATTTCGCCCTTCTTAGGAAATTCATCCTCTAAGAATGTGACATCCCGTGATTCAAATTCAGTTATACTCCCATTTTCCTGCTCACCTATGAACACATACCCTTTCGAGTGTTCGGAGTATCTTATGAAAATACTCTTCTTTCCTCTGGGACCCAATTTCCCAAACTTGTGAGAGGACTCATGTGTATAGGCAGCACAACCCCATGACTTAAGAAAACTTAAGTCCAGTTTTCTACCTATCCATAACTTATATGGAGTGGAAGTAACTGATTTGGAAGGCACTCGGTTAAGTATATAGGCAGCAGTTAACAACACATCACTCCAAAAAGTAATAGGTAAGTTAGCATGCGCCATCATGGACCTAACCATTTCCAGTAGGGTTCTGTTTCTTCTCTCCGCAACACCATTTTGTTGAGGAGTATACGGAATAGACAACTGCCTTTCTATTCCTTTCTCATCACATAATTTTCCGAACTCATCAGATAAATATTCTCGACCTCGATCGGATCTCAATGTTTTTATTTTCTTGTCTAATTGATTTTTTACCAGGTTCATAAACATTTTGAAACAACTTATTGCTTCGGATTTATGAGAAATCAAATAGACATATCCGAATCGAGTATAATCATCTATAAAAGTGATTAAATAAACAGCCCCATGCCTTCCTCTCACATTCATTGGACCACAGACATTAGAATGGATTAAAGGCAGAGGAAATTCAGCTCTTTCACCTTTTCCAAATGGTTTCCTTGTCATTTTCCCTTCTAGGCAATGCTTACATATGAGCAAATAAACTTTTTCAATGTTGCCCAACAAGCCCTCTTTGGCTAGTCTATTCATATGTTGTTGGCCAATATGACCAAGTCTAGCATGCCACACATTCACATCATTATTATACAATTTAGGAGACGTAAGAAGGGAATAACACACATAGTCAACATCTAATACAATGAAACCATCAAGAAAATAACCACAACCATAGTAGTTTGTATCTAAATACAAATCCACACCTCTATTATTGAAATTCATATTAAAACCTAGTTTAACCAACACTAAAACAGACACAAAATTCCGACGAATCTCCGGAGCATACAATACATCATGAAGGAACAAAGTGCGTCCACCACGCATGTTCAGTTGGCAAGTGTCAATTCCTTTCACTTCAGCTATGGAGTTGTTTCCCACATAGATCCACTTAGTTCCAGTTGGTACTCGTCGAAATTCCACGAAGGATCCTCTATCCTTCGCTACATGGTCTGTCGCTCCTGAGTCTACAGTCCACAAAGGATTAGACTCAGTCAAGAATACATAACTCGACACAAAAGTAAAGTTCTTAAAAGTACAAGGGGTGTTTACCTTCTTTGGCTCACGACAGTCGCGAGCATAGTGACCCTTCTTATCACAATTGAAACACTTCACCCTTGTAAGTTTCTTCATTCGAGGACGCTTTCCTCTTTCATGTTGGTTAAGCTTGGGTTTCTTCCCTGAAGAACCTGCTTCCTTGCCTTTCCCTTTATCAAACCAATTAGGGCGTTTGCGCTTGGAGCTCGAAGCTCCATGTGAGCTAGAACTAGCATGATAGAGTTTAGCTTTTGGCTTAGCCGCCAAGAGGCGGTCCTCTTCCAGCTCAAGATGACGTATAGCATCCTCAAAAGTTTTAATATTATCATTATGGGTCAAGTGCACCTTCATATGCTCCCAACTTTGAGGCAAGGAACGAATCACTGCTTGCACTTGCTGCTCATCTGTCAGGACATGGCCAGTATTTTTTAGCTCATTTATCATATTTGACATCTTTCTAAGATGTTGCTTCATGGTCTGACCATGAGGCTTCTTATAAGAGTCAAACCTAATAGTGAGCTGCCTCAGTCTGGTCACCAAAGTATGACCAAATCTTGCTGCCAATGTGTCGTGACCCGATCTCGCCGCCCTTGAATCCCTCATTATCGCGAGGAGAGAAAAGGGGGAAAGGTCGGATTTAGGGGTACTTGATCACGAAAGTTCCCTCACGGCTTGCATTCCAAAAGACGTCATCACCTCCCCTTTTGGATCAAGCCTCTCATGAGTTCCCTCCACGAGATCGCGAGCTCTCCTAAGCTCGTACCCCGCGTGACAGCGGAATGTCACGATCCATACCCACATAAGCGACACACCTAAAAAAAGGAGTCGAATGTGGATATCGAATTTAAGGGTACTTTTACCATGGTAGCCCTCTTGATAGTACGCTTCACCCATTAGGATGGCATCACTTCATCCTTTGGGTTATTCCCACATCAAGTATGCTAAACCATAGTGAGTTTCATCGAAACTCATACCCCGCGTGATAGCGGATTTATTTATACGGTCTACTTATTTATGACAACCTAAAAATAGACGGGAGTCACCACTAGCCTCATTTTCGGGGGTCGACTAGAAACCCAATCGAGAGTCGGGAGTGTTCCCTCGATTTCTACGCAACTAGATATCTAGGTTCGGGGACTTGGATTATGCTAATATTGCTATTAGCGCCCTTTTGGTACCTAAACAGTATGTTGTGTTTTTCCTAACATGTCCATACGTTTCTTTTTACATTTTCGAGATCATCAATTCTTAGGCTAAGTGATCATGCATGGTTGATCATTTTCATGCTATTCTATTTCTAAAAAGAAAAGAAAACAATCAATGAAATTGAAAGTGACATGAAGTAAACAATCAAGAGAAAGCAATAAACCTAATCATGCAATTCTAAAAATATAGAAGAGAAAACACAATTAAGAAAAAAAAAAGGGAAAAAGGGAAAACCCGCAACTCGTCAGGCTTTATACAATGCATGAAACCCGAGACATATGTCGGGAAAACGAATATTATATGACAATGGTCGGAATGGACATCGACCTTTACCATCTTCATGCTTTATCCATGTTCAGGATCCTATTCTAAACCTAGTTTAAGGAATAAAAATCCATTGCCTCATCTTACATGACTAAGACAACGCATAAAAATCATTATTACAACAAACAGGCATAAGCATCAGACATGAACATGTATCCAACAAAATCAAGTCACAAACAAGACAAAATACAAGGCATGTTTAAAGGTTCGTAAGACCACCTAGACAATATACAAAAATGTGAAACTTGCACATGACATAAGGTTGAATGCGAAAAAATGTTTGGATAAACATTTAACCCTAAATCAGAATGCAAAGAAGTCACACGATTCATTAATGTTGCAAAGTGACTTGGAACTAAGAATGTCATGCTTGACAAATTTCAATTGCAATTAGCCAAATGGATGCATGATGTTCTTATCAAGCGAGATCCAAATATGATATGCCATGCATTAATGCGAAACTTGTAACACGTGTTTCAAATATTAAGAAGACAATGAGGCATGATTTGACCCTTAAAAGGCCCAAACAAATTAACCCTTAAGCCTTCAACTCAGCATGACCATCACCAAACACGATTAATTTTTGATGACTTAATGATCTACAAAAACCTTAAGAAAAATCGTCTATGTAGAATATGGCCTGAGGAACATTTCTCATGAGGAGTCTAAACCTAATTTGGTCATATGAGCCCATACAAAAAGACAAAAAACAAAAAAAACAAAAACAAAAAAAAAACAAAATATAGTCATGTAATGGAGTGCATTAATTGTAGTAGAACTTTAGACACATTCATGTATGCGATTAACATGGAAAACGACGCTCAATTCACGCAAATCATACATTGTTAGAACACTTGCAACTTTTATTACAAATCTCATGAAGGATGTGATATCAAATGAACTCATCTACAACCTTAAATTCAAAAAAAATCGGATCTAATGCAGGATAGACAGACATAGATCGTAAAACCAGCAAGCAAATGCATCTTAAAACAAAACCTTGAGGCGAGTCAGTCAAGCCAACATCAGAAGGGAGTAGTCATATCAAGACATGAAACTTGCAGCTATTATGAAGAAATCTAAAAAAAATTGCATGATTTGATTAATACCAAAGAATCAAGACATTCAAATCAGCAACATGAACTCTCTAGAGTAGAGCATGAACGATTGATTTGAACTCTATAAAAGGAATGAATGCAAGGTTACACAAAATATAAACCTTTACTCGCATTACAAGGATGTGGGATATCTTTACAATGTGACACTTCTCTTCCATTTAATGATGGAAACTCGTCAAGAACAAATCCTAATAATCTTGCGGACCCATTGGTAGATATGAAAATCTGTTTGATGCATGCTACGGTCAAGGATCTAAGCAACAAGAATGAGATTTACACGATCCGCTTACCACTCTATATAGGTAGAGAGAAAAGTAATGCAGTACATGCGCAATTGAACTGCATATAATATTTACAGACTTTATATGTGACCAAGAAGTATTGCCACGATGAGCAACGATGACGGTTTTAAATCTATACCAAGGTTCCGTGATCTAAACAAGACATTCGGAAAAACTTGAGCATAAACAATCAAACGCATTTGTTCAAATGATCCGGTCCTTCGATATCAACGTATTCTAAACTAGTGTCGATGGAAGACTGGCAATAACAAAATTCTCTATTGCCACCCGCCAGAACAGAAAAGTCGCCATTATTTCAAACAGAAACATCAATCTCATCAGCATATGTTATGAGAAAACGTAATAGCTTACTTTTATCTAGAGAGATGAGCAATCAAAATTTGTCAGACATCACTTATGTACATTCACGCTAAACGAATCAGCATCTTCAATGCCAACAATGTATAACCAAGATTCAGGACAAATACAATCACTTCCAGCATATGCAGCAAACTGACCAGCAACATTTTTATAATGTGTTTGCAACTGGGCACAGTAAACAAAACGACGTATAGTGAAACATAAGAAGTAAAGGTGCATGAATCAATTCATTTTCATTTAAGGGGTTCTCATGTAAGATTCAACTCCAGCAAAGACACAATCAACGCAATTTCAATTGAATATCAAGACGTTGGTAAACAGAATGCAATAGGAACTATTGATGGCATTGAAGATGCTGAACGCCGACGAGGGTGGTACGGCCAAAGGAAAAAAAGCACGCGAAGACGAGAAGGGAAAGTCGGTGGGAGAGGGAGACGTCCAGAGAGAATTTCAGAGAGAGATCGTGAGCGAAAGTAGATTTGGAAAAATGCCCCCCCCCAAAACCCTTCGCCCAACAACCCTTTTCTATTATTTTTTTATTTTTTATTTCTTTTTCTTTTTCTCTCCTGTTTTCTTTTTGTTTCCTTTTTGTTTTCTCTTCTTTTTTTTTTTCTTGTTTTCATTCTTTTTCTCTCTTTTTTTTGTTCTTCCTTATTTCTAATTTTTTTTTTATCTTTTCATTCCAAACAATTTTTTTACTTTTTTACCTACTTTTTTTTTTTTTACTCTTTTTTTTTTTTTGCAAATTATTGTTTAAAATGTCGACGAAAATTTCGGGTGTCAACACAATGCTTTCCACATTTCCTTGGCATTGTCAAAACGCCTAAACTCTCGCATGACGTCATTATCCATGCTTTGCTCAGCAACGTAATGCGAGCAAGAGAGTTCTTTCTTTTCCATGCAGCAAAAGCACGTATCTCTTTTATGCTGTGCAGTGTTTCCTTCTTCAGGTTCTACCATGGTCAGGTTAAGAGCTTGAAGTGCCTCTTGCTCTTCCAGCACATACTAGATTTTCATGTGCCAAATTTCATTATTGTCACCATTGAGCTTTTCACCTTTGTTCAGCTCGGCAACTATGCTCTTTGTGTCTGAAGCCATTGATCTGAACACATCAGACATATATGTACGAATTATTAATGTCTATCATTTATGCATCCATTTTGCATAGACACATCATATTAATGAACAATTTCAAGTAAGGTTTTAGAATCAAAATGTCACTATATTTCCAATCATCCTCCAAAAATCCTAACTTAAAACTATCATTAATATGATTGTCATATGCAAAATCAATTATATGAAGCTACAAAAACTTCTAAAACTACCCACAGCAACCAACAATAATAGAAAGCAAATAGTATTTGACATACAATAATAATGCACTCATATAATACAAATAACATATCAGTTGCTACATCAACAACAATCAGGTAGTAAACATTACATAAGATGTCCACATAGCACACTTAACAAAGATCATCCAATACATCTAACACCAAGTCAGTACACGAACTGGGAAAGATCATCTTTTGTTCAATTTCTTGATCTTTTCCCTTGTAACAATCTAGTAATATTCATTTACAAAATCCATCACAATTTTCTTATATGAAGAAGCTCCGTTGTCATCCCATATGCAATTCAACACATCTTGCTATTCAGGTGGAAGAGTGTTCATGAAAAATCACACAATCTCTAACTGTGGCATAGGACGACCATTCCATATGCCCTTTTGAATTTTCCGATTGACTTCAAGGACGTGATAAATAAAGTCACCACTCTCCCATTGATGATCAGTCAGCTCAACTATCAACTTAGACAGTCTTTCCTTTTGTTCATCGATAATTGCACGAATATGTGTGCGCAACCTCGGGGAGGCATTGTTCCTGCAACAAATGCAGAACAAATAAGGGATTACATATAATCCACATAGACTTAATTGAAAAATAAACATTTTTTTCAGGTCAACGGTCGTCGGTCAACGGTTAACGGGTCAATGGTTAGGTCGTCGGACTGGTCGGACTAGACGGCAGGTTGGAACGGTCAGACCGAACGGGCCGGTCGGACCAGTCAGGCCGAGTCTGACAAACCGACCGACACATGCCACGCGCGTGTGCGGGCTGACATCACGCAGACATCATCCGACACGTGTGCAGCATGCGCCAGCTTCCATGCGAGTCAGGTCGGGTCGTCGTCGGGTCGGGTCGCAGGCCGGTCACCGACCGGCCAACGGTCGTTGACGATGACATCATCGGTGACGTCATCCCAGTGGTTACCAACCGTTGGGTGACGTCACGGTGACGTCAGCGCGTGACGTCATAACGCATTGGTTAGCCGACCGGCGCGTGCCGGTTCGCCGCCGGCAGCGCACACGTGCCGATTCGCCGACCGGCACGTGTGGCGCATGCACTAGTCGATGCCGGCGCCGGGCGCGTCGCGCCCACGCGCAGCGGCTTCTGGTCTCGCGTGTGGGCACGTGCGGCGTCTCTCGGCGGCGTTCAACATATCGCCAGACTCGTCTCGACGAGCGCTTTCACCCTATGCCTTCAAAAATCAATTTCAACTTACAGAAACTCGAAAAAATGGATGAACAGCGCTCGGGTGTTGGGATTTCTTGCCCCGATCCGTACCGATCGATTACTTTCGCGAAAAATCAATCAAAAAACATGAAAGGGTCGGGAAAACGTGAACTAGGGTTCTGATACCAATGTTGGGAATATCGGATCCCCGAAAACGGATTCAACACTAAATCAGACCCCTAAAACGAATGCAGAAGACAAGCCCGAGAAAATCACGTATCACCGATCCTAAAGCACACCACGGATTCGAGCGTACCTTGTTAGCCACAAATTAGACACCGACGCCGATAAGAGGAAGAGAATTTGTCCCCGTTTGATCCGATGACACCTTAAAAGGAAGAAAAACGTTACCTTGTGCTACTATTTTTCGTTTTGGAAGAGAGAGGGAGAGGGAAAAAGACGTACGTACGTTATGCGCCAAAAGGTGCATTCTCCCTCTCTCTCATCCCTTTTATACCTCCCTCCATCCACGGGCCCTATTCCCGTGGGCCGGGCTTTTAGGCCCAACATGGGTGGACGAGCCTTAAGCCCATCACTAATAAAACCATCATAAACGATTTGGGTACTCAAGAACTTGACCCTGTTATTCAACAACCTGATCCTACCATCCCAGAAAAACAGATTATGTTCCCAGCTGAAGAAACTTCTCATGATACTAAAGCAGATTCAATATCCCTTTCCTCTTCTTCATCCTTCTCAATTCCTACAGTCGATTCCCTCCCATTGCGCCAGTAACTTCATTAATATTCATGGCTGACCCTCTAGATTATGAAATGGAATCAAACTATTCTAACCCAAAAATTAGTCAGACAAGCAATCCTGCTCAGCATGTGTCCATAGCATCAAAACAAATCTTCACCATTGATGATATTCCTTATCACAAATGGCTAGAAAGGCTTGAAGAATTCCATACTTAGTTGAATACTCAGTCCATCACTAACCATGATATGAATGATGTCATGTTCAACTTTGTTACAAGATTCACAGGAAGCCTCAAACTCTGGTGGCAATCAATTTCAGAACAAGACCAAATACATTTCCTGATGTCACCTAATTTCAGCCATGCCATCACTCTCTTATATCATGTCTTTCTGAGAAAATCCACTGATCTCATAGAGATAAAAAGAAGAGAGCTTTTCGAGGGAAGATGATGTTCCCTTCAGGAGAAGCACCTCGATAAGCATTATTCGATAATGCTTCAGCTTTTTTACCAAGTCGGAGCAGATCCACATCTGAAACATGTTTTCCTTACCTCCATCCCTAAAGAACTATCCCAGATGGTTGAAAGATCTTTCTTTGGAAAACAAAGGAGAATACAAGATATTCCCTTGGGAGAAATACAGTAAGAAGTTCATTTATGTCTCGAAGAATTATGCTTAAAGTGCCAGATGGTCCGTACCTACATCATAGATGACAAGCACCTTGAATCAGCTTGTTCTCGTCAAAAGTTAAAGATCAAATGTTCCAAGAAAGATTGATGGTACATGTGGCAAATATTCTCGGAAGAAAAAACACTACAAGAAGTTTTGGATAAAGAAATCCAAACATGGCTCCAAGCATTTCCGGAAAAAGAAGAAATGGCGATACCTACGCAAAAGGAAGGATCGCACAGGCCACAAAAAAATCAAATCGTTGCTACATTTGCAATCGAAATGGCATTTTGCCAAAAACCGTCCTCAAGCGAGAAAAGGTCGAATCGTCTAATTCATCACATTGAGAATAAAACAGGTATTTCTCTTGAAAATAATGATATTGAATCCCTATTCTCTACTGATGAAGAACCATCTGAACAAACTCTTTGTGTCATCCCTCTTACCAAACTTCTAGTGAGACTAAGTCAGACTCAGAGTCTGAAGATATTTTTCATATATCATCATCATCCCCAGAACCAAACCTTGACATATTTTCAAGTCAAACTCATTGTCCCCATTTCCCTATAAAAATCCTCACTTCAAAGTTTGTCAAACCCATCACTGTTATTGCTCTCATTGACACAAGAGCAAGTTGTTCAATATTGGACACCGAAGTTCTTCCTGAAGAATTCTGGACTCCTTACATCCGATATTTCAATTTTGCTTCAGGAGATACTTTCTCTACAAATGTCTGAACCACTCCTGTAATTGTCCAGTTCTTCCCTCAGTGCTCCATAACTGCAAAAATCTTTGGATCAAACCTTCCCAATAAAGATCTAATAATTGTGTGGGATATCATGACTCAAATTTCTCAGCTTCGCATCATTCCTAGAAAATGTCTTAGATATAAAGATCAATTCTCTGAGTTCGTCAATATTCAGAAACTCTTTTCCATTCAAATGAGTCTATTAGATCCAATCATGCAAAAGTTGCTAGAATCTTGTTCAGAATCTCATTCAGAATTCGCTCAGAAATGTTCTCACCCTTTATGGGAAAATCCAGAATTCTTTGTTTGCCTCCCTTTCAAGGACAATGAAGACATCAACCCAACAAAGGTGAGTCATATGGGAATGAAGCCAGAACACTTGGCTTTAGCCTAAAGGGAATGCTCAGAATTATTGCAACAAGGCCTTATTGAAATCTCCGATTCACAATGGGCTTGTGAAGCCTTTTATGTCAATAAGCGCGTCGAGTAAAACAGAGGAAAAATGAGATTGGTGATCAACTATCAACCTCTTAATCTTTTTCTCCAAGATAATAAATTCCCTTTACCATCCAGAGATTCTCTCTTTAGTGGACTAACCAAGGCCCATATCTATTCCAAATTCGACCTTAAAGCTGGATTTTGGCAATTGGGTATCGATCCTGAAGACAGATCCAAAACAGGATTATGTATCCCCAACCAGCACTTCCAGTGGAAAGTTCTTCCTTTTGGTCTAAAGGTAGCACCATCCCTGTTCCAAAAGGCCATGTGTCATATTTTCCAACCAATCTTATCAAGTTCAGCCATATACATCGACGATATCCTACTCTACAGTCTTGATGAGCAGTCACATTGTCAACTCCTTGAGTAGTTTTGCAGAAATCGTGAAAAAGCATGGTATTATGCTTTCTCAAAGGAAGATGAATATTGCCTAGAAAAAAATCGAATTTCTTGTTATGCACCTCAATAAAGGTACATACTATCCAGGGCCACATATCGCTCAAGAATTATTGAAGTTTCCTCAAGATAACTTCACAACAAAGCATGTTCAGCAATTTCTTGGGATAATCAATCATCTTAGGGTTTTTGTCCCAAACATTGCAAAGCTTATGATTCCTTTGCAATCCATGCTGAAAAAGAATTCCCCACCTTGGGGAAAAACTCAGACCACAGCAGTGATGAACAGGAAAAAGAATTCTTCAAACTGACGCCAGTGATGAATACTAGGCAGCCATTCTGTTCGAAGAGATTGATGGTAAGAGACACCTTTGTGCTCACAAAAGTGGAAATTTTTCTCAAGCCGAAATGCATTACCATTCCACCTTCAAAGAAATCCTAGCAATAAAAAATGGAATCAAAAAATTTGAGTTTCATCTCATCGGTTATCACTTCCTGGTAGAATTAGACATGGCATCTTTTCCTTAGATGACCAAGTTTAAACAAAAACAAATTCAAAATTCTCAACTGCTTTGATGGGCTGAATGGTTTTCAAAATACTCTTTTGAAACCAAACATATTCCTAGAAAGAAAAATATGCTTGCTGATTTCTTGTCAAGACCAAAAGCACCAGCCGAAATCAACATGTACATTAAGAGGCCCGCCTTCCATATGCTCAACTATGAGTGAAATACAAGATTGAAAATATCAAAGATTTACAAAGCTAGAAATACCCCTAGGAGATAATTCAGCAAATCCAAAACGACAGTCTTGCTAAGAACCTCATGTGGCAATGCCACGCAAACCTATTCAGATTCAATGGAGGTTCGATTCTTTATCATTTTGGGTTAAATATGAATTATCCATTCATTCATCCTCTTATCTGGAAGGACTATGATTTCCCTGAACAGCTCAAAACGTTATTGTGGTACTTAACCAATTAGTACCTGATAGCCTTTGAAATTCCAACCAGAAGATTCATTGCCAACCTCACAAGGATATTCTTGCTTGGGAAGAAACATCGAAAAAGAATGTGATAAAATATTTTTAGATTTTCTAAACTGGTTCTATCATCCTACTTACTGGAAACAACTCTTGGAAAAAGAACTGAGAACCATCACACCAAATCCTGAAGTCCATACCATCCTGCTTTTTAGACGTCCATGGCATTTTTTCAGAAATAATGGAACCATCATTGATGCACCAAAGGAGATAGGAACCACATCCTATAAACCTCATTTGAATAGTCGAGAAACTCATATTCACAAATCTTATCCAAGATCTGTTAGATTTTGTGAACACAAGTATCAAGAACTCCAGAGAATCTTATGCTAGGAAAACAAAACCATCCCTGAAGATGTTTGGAATAATGTACCCACTACGTGGGATCATTATGACCTAGCACCAGATGCTAAGGAAGCACTCAGGAAATACAGACAAGCTGCATCATCCCAAGAGCATGAAATCACAAGCGAAGATGACATTGTCCAATCTACTCAAGACCCCTATGCATGCTTTGGAGAACCTTTGTCCCAGAATCCCTACGAACAGGGATCTTCATCCTTATTCCAGAACATGGACACATCCTTTTATGCAGAACCATCCAATTGGCCTCAGCCAAGCATTCTTGCCAACACTACAAGTGAAAATACGAACTGGGCAGAAGAAGAAGCATCCCATTGGGCTTATGAACAAGCATCCTCATCAAGAAGGCTGAATCAAATTCTCTCACCTAAAGACCTTGAAGCTTTTGAATAGAAATACGAGGCACATGTCCTAGAAGACAGCTCAGATGACTTAGTCTGTAACTACAATGCTCGTGACGGACGAGACCACTGAGTCCGTACAATTTCACTGTAGCAAAATCACTGTTCACTTTTACTGTAGCACTAGGCTAGGGAAAGTACTGTTCACAGTACAATTACTATTCATAGTGTGCAAATAATTCCCTCTCGGAAGTTTCCGGTGCCTCTGTTTGTATCTAGACCCGTGAGTTTGGTCCCTATTTATTTGCCTTTGTCCTATTGTCTATATAAGGCAAGGTTCATGTAATGTTTTGGGTAGAGTCCCTTGAAGTAAAGTGTGTGCTTTGTGAAAAACCTCTTTATGGCTTTCTAAATCTCTCTTCTTCTCTAGCCTGGTCTGATCCTTCAAGAACTGCAGCTTAGGTAGGTTAGAAACGTTTCCATCCTGGCATCTCTGAGTGTCTCTAGGCTTTGAACTAAAGGGCTAAGTGGTTTTCTACTAAAAGGTTGTCCCTGAAGGGCTTGAATGGGAGTTGTTCGCCCACTGTAGGATGCATACCTGCAGGAAATTTATTCTCCTTCCCTGGTTCTAAGTCTAGGTCCATTCATGGTATCACGCACATCTTCGACACATTGGCGACTCTCGGTTGTCGTGAAAATCTTGAGGTTTCAAATACAGACACAGGGTACCAAAATGACAGAAAAATCGGTCTAGTGTCGATCAACAAGAATTGTGCAATTAGGTGGAATCACCCACACTTAATCACATACCTTTATCGAGTCAACCTATCTCCGGTTTCTAATCGATTTGTGCCATAATGACCCTTGTAAATTAGCCCGGTCGAGCAATCGATTCATGGTCGAATTCTCAAGTATATTGCGTTTAGATTTCTTAATGGCTTCACCTGATAGGCTAGTTATCTCGTGAGTGGCCTACTCAAAGAAAAGAACTATAGGCACGTCGATGAAAAGCTCGACTCATTCAATTGAAAATCGAATTGGAAAATCAGGATGTCACAACTCTTCTCTCTTATATAAAATTTTTCCTTGAAATTTAAACTGTTACAATCCCTTAAACAAAAAGTTAGGGGTACAGTCGTCTCATCGACTCTACACTCTCCCAGGTTCCTCCTTCAGTGCCGTGGTGTTGCCAGACCACTTTGACCAACAGGATGGTCTTAGTGCGCAGAATTTGTTCTTTCCGATCCACAATCTAAACCGGGCTTTCCATGTATGACACTCTATCGTCCACGTCTAACTTTTCAAAATTTAGCATGTGGGTGGAGTCAGGCTCATACGTCCTCAACATTGACACGTGAAAGATATCATGCACTTGCGCCAATCTCGGTGGTAATGCAAGATGATACGCTAGGATCTTGATTCTTTCAAGAATCTCAACGGGACCTACGTACCTCAAACTCAGCTTTCCTTTCTTGCTAAAGCACGAAGTACACCTCATTGGTGACACCTTCAAAAAGACATGATCACCAATTTGGAATTCCAACGGCTTTCAACACTTATCGGCGTAGCTCTTTTGGCGACTTTGAGCAGTCCTTAGTCTGTTTCTGATAGCTGCAACTACTTCCACTAACTACTAAACCAACTTTGGACTTGTGATCTTTCGTTCACCAACCTCATCCCAACATACTGGCGTTCTACAGGCTATGCCATACAACGCTTCAAAAGGAGCCATATGAATGCTCTGTCGATAGCTGTTGTTATAAGCAAACTCAACTAGATGAAGCTATTCCTCCCAACTTCCCTTGAAATCCAAAAGCTCTCAGCATGTCTTCGAGGGTTTGAATCATCCTCTCAGACTGGTCATCTGTCTGCGGATGATAAGCCATACTATATTGCAGCTTCATTCTTAAGGTAGTCTGCAAACTCTTCCAAAAGATAGTTGTAAATCTAGGGTCTTGGTCTGATGTAATCGTTACCAACACTCCATGCAGACGAACTATCTAATACACGTACAATTTTGCGTGCATGTCCAAATCAAGGTCATTTCATATTGCAATGAAGTGAGCCAACTTCGTCGGTCAACCACTACCCAAATGGAATCATTGCCTCTCTAACTCCTCAGTAAGCCCGTCACAAGTCCATTGTAACGTGTTCCCATTTCCACTTGGGAATCTCGAGAGGTTGTAGAAGTCCTCTTGGCTTACAATGTTGGGCCTTCACTTGCTGACATGTCAAACACTTGGCGACATGCTTAGCTATGTCCGCCTTCATACCTGATCACCAATAGTGTTGACGAAGATTCTAGTACATATTCGTACTACAAGGATGAATGTTATAACTGCTACAATGAGCTTCTAACAAGATCTCCTCAGAACCCTAGTATTCCATCACCAAAAACCTGAAAGGCAGGTTTTCTCTTTTCTGCATCTTCTTGCACAATCTTCTGAATCTCTGGGTTTATCGATTGAAGTGTCTTGATTATGATCTGCACTTCCGGTTCAATTCTAAGGGTGGCCATAAGATTTGAAATGTGGCCTACCTTAAACTTGAAAATCAAGTCTCGAGCTCTCTCGAGTAGAATCCATTCCTTAAGTACCATATGTGCTACTAAAGACTTTTGACTTAGCACATCTGCAACCTTATTCGCTTTTCCAGGGTGATACAGAATATTACCATCATAGTCCTTTAGGAGTTCCATCCAACGACCTTGTCTCATATTCAATTCCTTCTGAGAGAATAAGTACTTAGACTTTGATGGTCAATGAAGATATGGAATCTTTCTCTACACAAATAATATCTCCAAATCTTCAAAGCGAAAATAATTGCTACGAGTTCTAAGTACTGCGTTAGGTAATTTAGCTCATGAGGTCTCAACTAACGAGATGCATATGCAACAACCCTATCATGTTGCATCAACACGCAACCCAATCCTCTAAACGACGCATCATTGTAGATCTTGTATCCTTCAGGACTAAATGGAATGGTCAGCACATGTGTGGTAGTCAGCTTTCGCTTAAGCTCTTGAAAACTACGCTCGCATTTGTCTGTCCACACAAATTTCTCTTCCTTTTTTTAGTAGTCAAGTCAACAGTGAGGCTAGCATTGAAAGCCCCTCTACGAACCTTCTTAGTACCCTACTAAAGCCAGAAAACTTTTGATCTTTGTCACTGTAGTCGATCTTTGGCCAATTGCTCACTACTTCAATCTTGGCGGGGTCCACGAAGATTCATTCTCCTTAAATCACATGACCTAAGAAAGCCACATGAGTTAGCCGAAACTTGCACTTGTTGAACTTGGCATACAACTCATGATTCCTCAGAGTCTAAAGCACTATCCTTAAGTGCCTTTTGTGCTCCTTAGGACTTCTCGAATACACCAAAATATCGTTGAAGAAAACGATCACATTGATCCCAATACTCATTTGAACGCACGACTCATTACAACAAGATGTTTCTTAAGCCAAACCTTTTTATATAGGACATCCAGGTTATACATAAGCAAAATATTCAAGTACAACTCTAGCTAGTGATTCTCCTTTTTACAACTTCATTTCAACAACTAAAGTTCTACAAGCTTAATCAAAATTCCGCCGTGCCACTTTGATAAAATCACCCTAAAACATTCTCCCTTCGATCAGTGCATGTATCGGTTCATTCCTATCCCTTTCACCATCCTAATGGCATCCCAACTGCGGTGCATTCTGCGACGCATTCCCTCTGTTATGTCTCATTGGTGGTGGTAGTAACTGTTGTGGTCCCATCGATCTTCAGGGACAATTCCTGACGATGTGACCCTGCTAGCCACACTCATAACACGTACCCATCTGAAAATGACATGGGGCTGGTCCGTGTCGTTTTCCATAGAAGTGACACACGCCATTCTGTCTTGGTGCTGACTTTCTAATCATGTCCTTCCTGTTGGGCAAGATAGGATACATTCCTCCAAACATAGGTCTCTTCCTATGGCATCCCGAAACACCTAAGGTCGCCACAGTCACTTATCACTCCACCTAATAACACTAGTTAAATATCTTGGTAGAAGCATCGTAATTCATAGGCATATTTATTTATTTTTTATTTTTTTAAAATGGTCCCGGCAACTTATTAGTGGAAGCATAAACAAGTCTCACCATTCCTCCTTTTAATAACCATATTGCAATGCACACCACTAAGCACCATAAGAAAAGATAAAGCCGAGACACTTTTATTTATATATTTTCATGATGGATTTCTCAGGTCAGTACAACCAAAAAGAAAAGCCAAGACTTTTAGCTACACCTGGCCACGGCTCAAAAAGAGATCTCGACCCCTATATCGATCACTGTCATCCTCCATCTATAAGTGTCGGCTACCCTAAAAAAGGAACGTCAGCTCTCTACTCCTCACGCGACCATCACACCCATCCTAGCGCGTCAGGCGGTGGTGGCGGCAACATCCCCCAAATCACTCCATCTCGGCGGACGTGGACTGACAAAAACTCCTGAATGACCAAGCCCTCATCCAGGCCCACATTGTACATGACCAGCACGCGAACTCGCACAAACGTCAAACTAGGGATGGTAACGTAATCAATCTCCGAACACTCTACCTCCACATCAGATGGGAGGCCATAAAAGGTACCCCGCGTGACCGGAGTGAGCGGCATCTTCCTAATTTGAAATGTTGGTCCCCGAAGGAGTGAGAACAGCCACTCAGCAGGTAAAAGATCCAATAAACTACTCAATGCATCACACAATACAATCATAACAATCATAGCATAGTACATATCATTCATGCATCCAAGCATAACTTACCTTGCAGCCACGCATATGTCATCATACCATATGTACATACATCCTCATGTACTCATCACCATCATGTCATACATATACTATGCCTCATGTACACTTACCATCGTGCCATAGGTGCACATACAACCTTGCACTCATCATCATCATGTCATACATATACCATGCCTCATGTACACATACCATCATGCCATAGGTACACATACAACCATGCACTCATCATCATCATGTCATACATATACCATCATGCCATAGGTGCACATGCACATACAACCATGCACTCATCATCATCATGCCATACATATACCATGCCTCATGTACACATACCATCGTGCCATAGGTGCTCATATAACCATGCACTCATCATCATCATGTCATACATATACCATCATGTCATAAGTGCACATACAACCATGCACTCATCATCATCATGTCATACATATACCATCATGCCATAAGTGCACATACAACCATGCACTCATCATCATCATGTCATACATATACCATCATGCCATAGCTGCACATACAACCATGCACTCATCATCATCATACAGCCATGCATATGTCACCATATCATATGTGCATGATTCAATTTCCACTTTTTATCTTTCAATTTGATCACCACATCTTTCTTTCCCGAGATCAGTAATTACATCCCACATTTTATCACTCGCACCCAATCCAAGCATTGCGAGAAACCTTCGGCACACACCACCAGGCATCCAACACCCCCACATTCCGGGCATCTCGCATCCCAACTAGCATCACAAGCCATCTCCCCGAGCACAAACCTCCGAGACTTCCGGCACCCAACCATTCCAGGCATCTCGAAACTCCCGAGGACATCTGAGCATGTATCACAATACAACCAGGCATCCGGCACCCCCCATCCCGAGCATCTTGACACTCCCAATGCATTATTGGCTCACCTCCAACAGTCTCCTCATTCAGCATAATTCATATTCACTATTTTATGTCTCACAATCAACATGGCACATGATGTAATGGCAACAAAGTCAAATTCAACATTTAATTCTATATGCAATGCCAAATATCATCACATGTGCATCAAGATTTAATCATTTAAAATCAATATAATTCATGGAGCTCATCCAAAACAGAATAATCATAAATTACAGCATTTGAAATTTGCACAATCCAGCTTGCACAGTTTTAGAAAATATTTCCATTAAATACCCAAATGACCTTTAAAAATTATGATATTCGAAAATATGATAGACAAGACATAATGGCAGATATTTCATGAAGGATACTGCACCAAAAGACCCTCATATCATGCGGTATATACCGAACATCACAGCACCATTATCATAACCACTTAACTTGCACAGTTTTCGAAACATTTTCAGTTAAATAGGAAAATTAACTTAAAAAATTATGAAATTTGAATATGTTTCAGGGAAGACATAAATAAAGATACTTCATGAAGAACACTTTGCCGAAAGAGCTTCATACAAAATGATATGACCCACGCATTGAAACTGATCAAATCCGAATATACCAAGTTACACGGTTTTAAAATAATTTTCGATTAAATACCCAAATGGTCTTAAAAATTTATGAAATTAGACTATGTTGTAGCCAATGTCCTAAGGTATGTTTTTCATGAAGAAATAAAAGTCAAATTCGTTCTAGGTGATTTAACATAGGCGGTTAAAGCTTCTGTTTCAATACCGAAATTTCCAGATCTGACTACTTCCCAAAAACCATGATTTCACCTATCTATTCTTGTTATTTTTCTCTAAATTTTTTATATGTTAAACCTCCGAATGTCCTTTACATCTTTTGTTAAGAACTCGAAGTGCAGTTTCAACAAGAAGATAACCTTACAGTCCATGCATTCATCAAAGGCAGTTACCGAAATCTCCAGATTTAGTCTCTCCGAAAAATAAATATTTGATCCACTTATACTTGTTATTTTTGTCCCAAATTTGAGTATGTTATATTTCAAGAAGTCTTTAACAACTTTCATTTATAAGTCAAATCCAAAATCCAACTCGAACATCACATGCAAGCCACTACAACATTCAAGGTCAAACTGTTTTCTCAAGAACAGTTTACTAGTATCAAACATCCCTCTTAAAACTTCAACTTTTAACACCCTAAACATCCGAAATCTATCACCATTCAAACACACATGCTAGACACAACATGCAAGAGCAGATTAAGGATCCCAACTTGCCTCTGGACCGAGCAAACAGCGAGCACACAGCGACGAACAACGGACGCACAGCCGACGGTCGACGGACAGGTCTCCTCCTTTCCTCTTCTCTTCTCCCTTTCTTCCTTTCTTTCTTCTCTTTCTCTCATCTCTTTCTCTCTTCAGACGAACCCCTCTCTCTCCCTCTCATTCTCGCTTTAACTGGCACCATCATCCCTTAATTTCTTCCCCCCCCAAATCATTAGCCATCATTACTAATTGCATGGCAAACACTTGGCAGCTAGGAGGGAACACATGGCCTTCTTCATGCAAGATGGGCCTCCATCTTAAGCTGGGCTTGGGCCAAGGCCAGCCATGGGCCGACAGCTCCTCCTCCTCCTTTGGGCTTTGCAGCTAGACCCAAATGGCCGAAGGGTGGGGCTTCTTGTGGGCTGGTTGAGAATGGGGTGAGGTAATTGGGCTGGTTTGGGCCTTCAATTATCCAGCCCATCCTCATCCTATTAATCCACTTAATCCTTAATTATATAAACACCTAATTGGAATTTATAATTCACAAAACTTTGTGACCATCTTAATAAATTCCAATCCATAATCCCCCATGGCCAAAAAATAGAATTTTCCTATTAAATCATTACCCATCAAAAGCTTGGCCAAAGTTTTAGTGCAAGACATGAATTAGAGCACCCCTAAAGATTGGCAAGGAATTCTAGGATGCCACACTTCCCAAACCTATTCCCATATCTGTTCGAGCCAAACTGCAATCCAGACATAGCGACTTGTTCGTTCAGACTTCTTTCTAATAGTTGGACTCGATTGTAAACCTCATGATAGTCCTTCAGATCCAATGGTACTAGCGATTGTTTTAGCTCTAGCCAAAGGCCATTCCTAAACCTTCGAGTCTTGTCCTCTGGATCCTCTATCAACCTCGGAGTGTACTGAGAAAGTTCCGTAAAATTGACCTCATACTAGTCAACAGTCATCATCCCTTAGCAGAGGCGTTGAAATTCCTTCATCTTTTATTCTCAAACACTACCCGAAAAGTACTTGTCGTTGAAGGCTCTAAGGAAAATGTTCCATACCAGGACTATACCTTCCGGAAAAACTATGCCTTTGGTGGCTCTCCACCATGTGGCTGGTAAAATGCCAGGACAACCTTTTCTTCTTCAGTGCATATCAAAAGTGTAACATCCTGAAATTCGATCCCGTTTCGATAAAATGAAATGTGCATATCGTCGGTGCGCCTATGGCCCTTTTTCTCTGAGCTGATCACTCACGAGTTAACTAACCTATTGGGTGAAGCCATTAAGGGATATATCTGCAGTAAAATTCCTAAAAGCTACCTAATTGGTTGGATTGGACTAAAATCGCATTCAATCGATTTTAATCATGAAATTTAATTCGGTTTTAGGAATCGAATATTCGAGCGTGTCACAATTCATTTTTAGGATCCTGTCTCATCGTCCGTCAAATTATTGACGAGTCCGAAATTTCAATAAAGAAATTATCGGAGGAAAAATTGAAGACCAAAAGAAAATAAAAAGGGAAAGAGAAAAGAAAATAAATAAGAAAAGTAATATTATTTACTTTTTCTTTTTCTCTCTCTCCCTTCTCTCTTCTTTTTCTCTCTCTTCTCTCTCCTCTCCCCTTTCCCTCCCCCTTCGTGCGGACAGCTTTCCCCCACTGACTTCTCTCTCTCTCTTTTCATTTTGACCGGTCAATACTTATCTCTCTATTCTCTTTCTTCTCTCTCTTCTTCCCACCCCACATGATCGCATTCTTCTTCTTTTTCTTCATTATTCGCGTGCGAACCAGCGAACTGAGGAAGAACAGAAGCTGCAGCTCGCCATCGTTGCCCATCCAGCCGCCCACACCGCACGCCCGCATGACACCGCCCACCCCGCCGCCTCCTGCCCGGCCTGCCATCCTCGCCGTGCGTCGTCCAGCCCCGTTCGACCTCAGCTCAACTCGGTTTCGCCCCAACCAGCTACCTCCGGCCATTGCCCAGCTTCGTCTAGCCACCGCTCGACCTGCCCGACGTTCCCCTTGCCCTCCGCCGGCCTCCCCTTGCCGCCCTAGCCGCTAGACTAGCCTCGGCCAGGCCAAATCCGCAACCCACGAAGTGGGTATCCAGCCCGTTCGTGGGCTATTTTAGGCCGTTTAGTCAATTGTGATGTGAATTAGACAAATTGATTGTGCAATTAGCAAGTAGACGTGGTCTACTATTTATTGAGGGTAGCCGGGATTTTTCCCAACCCTAATCGGGCTTCAATTAAGCCTTTCGGTCCTAAGTGGAATTTTTATAATTAAATATTATTTTTCGGAATTAAATTAATTAATTAATTATTTTCCGAAAATTCAACTGGGATGGCTAGTGACCGGAAAATTATGCTGATGACCGTGGTGAAGTCCGTTTATTTAATCGGGGTTTATTTTGAGCTAAATTGAAAATTTTTAATATTAATTATTTAGTTTTCGAAATTATTTATTTATTTATTTATTTTTCGGAAATTAAGGTTGAGATGGCCGACGATCAGAATTTCGTGCTGATTGTCGTGGCACAATCCGTTTATTTATTTGAGCTCCACGTTGCATGGAATTAAATAAATTGTGATATTTTAGGGATTTACCCTAAATTGATTGGAATTGATTGAGATTGAATTATCGATTGGTAAATGGCCAAGTATGTTATTCATCATTTATAATGCTTTGTTGAGTTGATTGTTAATTATTTGATTGAGAAATCATTGGTTATCACCTGAAAGAAAATACGTGGGCTCGGTGAATTGGAATATCACCTGGAGAATGCACGGGAGTTCAGTGGTTGAATATGTCATATTGGTGAAAAGGTCGCCTGAGAGAATGCATGTGACTCGGAGACTCGGTATGTCATCCTGGAGAATGCACGTGGCTCAATGGCAGAGTTGGCATCTAAAAGGGCACGTGGCTCGGTGAATTAATGCATCACTTTGGTGAGATAGCACCTAAGAGAAGGCACGTGGGCCCGGGCATCGTAAAAAGGACACGTGTCTCAGTGATCTTATGCGTCACCTTGGCAAATGAGTGCCTTAGAGAATGCACGTGTGTGACACCCTGAACCACCTAGGGTCGCCACAGGCACCTGGTGTTACACCTAATTACATCTCTTAGCCGAAACATCGTAAATCATAGACAGATTTTTTTTTTTTTGGAAAGCGGTCCCAGCGCGACTCATTAGCGGAAGCAAAATATAACATCACTATCTCACCCTCCATCAACCATGATACAATTGCACACCACTAAACATCATAATAAAAGACAAAGCCATGACACTTTATTTACATATATTCAAGATGGGTTTCCTTGGGTCGGTACATCAAAAGAAAGGCCAGGACTCAGTCATACTCGGCCTAAAACTCAAAAGAAACACTCGACCCACTACGACTAACGTTTAAGATCCCCCATCATGTCGGCTAACCATCCCCAAAAAGGTTCAGCTCCTACTTGTCACGCACGGGCCCTCACACCCATCCCGATGCATCAGGCGGTGGCGGCGGCAACATCCCACGCATCACTCCATCACGTCGAACATGAACGGATATGAACTCCTGGACAACAGGGCCCCCAGCCAGGCCCACACCGTACATAACTAAACAGCGCACTCGAATATACGTCAGACCAGGAACAGAGGGACAGTCAAACTCCTCGCACTCGACCTCTACATCCAAGGGTATGCCGTAAAATACGCCCCGCGCGACAGTAGGGAGGGGCATGCTGCTAATCTGAAATGTTGGTCCCCGAAGGGGTGAGTACAACCACTCAGCAGGTAAAAGAATCCAATAATCACTCAATGCATCATACAATACAATCACAACATCATACATGCCATTCATACATCCATACATACTTATCTTGAAGCCATGCATATGCCATCATACCTCCTCATCACAATCATATCACATACATATCATCATGCCATAGGTGATCATCATCATATCATGTCATCATGCCACAGGTGATCATCATCATATCATATCATGTATGCATGATTCAATTTCCACTTTTAACTTTCAATTCGATCACCACATCACCCTCTCTCGAGATCGTCAATTTCATCTCATACTTTGCACTTGCACCCCATCCTGGCATCCTGAGAAAAACCTCTGGCATTCAGCCATTTAAGGCCACTGGGCATCCGGCACCCCCACATTTCGGGCATCTCTCATCCCAACTGGCATCACAAGGCATCCCCTCGGGCAAAGACCTCCGAGGCTTCCGGCATTTACACTCCCTGGCCGGGCATCTCGCACCCCAACTGGCATCACGAGGCATCCCTTCGGGCATAGACCTTCGAGGCTTTCGGCACCCCCAACTTTCTGGGCATCTCAAAACTCTCGAAGACATCCGACCTTGTATCTCAATACAATCCGGGCCATCCAGCAGCCCCCATCTCGGGCATCCTAACACTCCCAAGGCATTATCATCCGCCACAGACAATTTCCTCATTTATCTTTTTATTCATGGTCACCAATTTATGTCTCAACTAAGCATGGCATATGGCAAACAAAATCACTTTCATCCTTCGATCTATACATGCATCATCAGTCATCATCATACATGCAGCAAGGTACAATCATCCATAAAGATAAAATTCATGGAATTCATACAATTTAAAATAGCCCATTTATCATGCATTTTTTTTTTTTTTTTTTTGAGATTTATTTAAATTCCAACTTGTACCATTTTTTAAAATATTTAAATTAAATATCCATATGATTTTCAAAAATCATGAAATTAATGCTAGTGATAGACAAGAAAATAGGGTAATAATTTCATGAAAAACACAAGGCCAATCGAATTCCACACAAAATCATAATTCACACAAATACAGCATGTAATTTCGGATAAAAACAGAATGCACAGTTTCCGAAATAATTTGATTAAAATATCCGAATGACCTCCGAAAATTATGAAATTTTGCCAGGTTATAGCTAAGACACTAAAGTAGATTTTTCATGAGACTTCTATGCCAAATTATTTTTATATTATTTTCTACAGTCACACGAAGCTTCTGCATCTAACATCGAAACGTCCAGTGCATGTTTCTCCGAAATACTGAGTTTTCACCTACACATTTCCAAAGGACAGTCACCATATGGGTCCATGAAGTCTTGGGTGTCCTGTACCGCGTCTCCAGATCTACCGTCATCAAGAGTAAGTCGATTCACTAAGCTATACTTGTTCATTTTACTTCAAATTTGAGTATGTTAAACTTCAAGATGTTCCCTACAAGTTTCATGAAGAAGTCGAAAAAATATTCTTAGTAAAAATCAACATGCAACCACAAATCCACCGAAAGGTCAGTGAGATCGTTCCAGATCTAGTGTCTCCGTAAGATGAGAGTTTGACCCCTTAAATCTCCATCATTTTGCACCAACTTTTAGTATGTTATATTTTAAGGTGTTGGCTATAACTCATGAAGAGATAAAAGTCAAGATCGAACTCAAAACATGCATGCAAGCTCTCACAAGATTCTAACTCAGGCAGTTCATGCGAAAACAGCAACACCACTCAAGAACAAGTCATCCAAGCTTCGGTTTCTCCCTCCTAATCACCCAAAATTCGACTTTTCTACAACATACATGTAACACACACACACATGCAAGAGCAGCAAGAGGACCCCAACTTACCTCTAGACCGAAGAGAACGACGGCACACGGCAGACGAGCGGGTGGTGTGCGGCAGCGACAGGTGACTCTTCCTCTCTCGGCCTCTCTCTCTCTCTCTTGCAGGGTTCTCTCTCTCTCTCTCTCTCTCTCTCTCTCTCTCTCTCTCTCTCTCTCTCTCTCTCACTTGGCCGAACAACTCAACCGGCCACCTCTCTCTCTCTCCTCTTCCCTTTTATTTCCCCAATTTCTCATCATTTGCAATCATTAGATTGCCTCTCAAATTGGCCAACACATGAAGACCTCCTTGCCACTTGTCATAACACATGCAAGATGGGCTTTGGGCTTGGGCTTGGGCTTGGGCCGGCCACTCTCCTCCCCCTTGGTTGACAGTCACACTCCCTTGGGCCTTAATTAGGCCAGCCATTCGGCCCACCAAAGCTTAGGCCAATGGGCCTAAGGCCCAAACCTAAATTAAATTAAATTTTTCCCTTTTTATACTTTCTTCTATAAATTTTAAATTTTAAATTCCACATGGCCAAAGTCTTGTAACATTTTATTTCTAGGAATTTAATTTATGAGGTGCATAGCCAAGCATAGATTATTCTCATTAATTTATCCTATAGTCCAAACTTTAAAAATTCATGAACACAAGCATATCACTTAGCCTTAAGAGAAAACTAATGGCTAAAACATAAACCATAGGTAATTTCATTACCTAATTATTGGCTTTAATCCCTTCTAGAGGTTGTCTTGAATTTTTGGGATGCCACAACGTGGGTCCAGTATTCGGAAATAGCATCTAAAAGGGCACGTGGCTCGGTGACTTGATGTACCACCTTGGCGAAGAGGTCGCCTTAGAGAATGCATGTGGACCCAAGGTTCAAGGCACGTCGCTCGGAGACCTGGAATGTCATCCTGGAGAATGCATGTGGCCTAGCTTTTAAATATCCCACAGTGGGGAATGATTTGTGTAACATGTAATCGACTGGTTCAATTTGTTTGGAGTAAATGGGTGCCTATTGTGAATTGTACTGACTTGCAAGTGGGATTTGAGGCCAAGGTAAGTCATCTACCCTGTGCATGTTTAGGCAGCCTATAGTATAATGGTTTACTAATCGAGTCTTAGTGGGGTAGAACTCGCTGAGACGTAGTCTCATCCCAGTTTGGGGAAATCATTTCAGGACCCCGATGAGGAGCTAAGGAGGAGGAGTCTGAGAAGGAGAACTCAGAGGTGAAACCTGAGGAGAAGGATTTTTGGAAGAAGAAGATAATCCCAAGAGGGATCTTGAGTATGATCCGGATGGACTAAAATTCCATCTTCTTTTGAGATCTCAATTTTACTGTAAATAGAGTTTAGAGTAAAAAGTTGTGAAGTGTTTTGGTTTGTGTTTTGTATAAAAGTTTGGTTATAAGTTTCAATATGAAAAATATGACCCTACTTTTCTATCCCATTGTATTTATTGTCTGGGGATTATAACTGCTTCCGCATGTGCTTAATAAAAAGAAAGAGTTGACTATATATAGTCCTGGAATATCGCATTATAAAATCGACCAAGGGAGAAGGATGTGTGTGTGCCCGAGGATCGAGGCGTGACAAGAAGTGCAAAGGCTTTCTCCAAATCTTAGATCCAGAGCGACGTAGCTTCAAGATCTCTTGTGCCAATGAACCTCAACGGGTTCAACTTCAAGAATTGCTCAACGAGCTTATGAATTGGCCTCCCAGCGACCACGTTCCTAGGTGGAACCTTAACAAGTGTAGCTGCGGCTGCGGTCTCAGTAGCGGCGGCGCCGGCAACAATAGTAATGACTGTAGCAACGATAGCTTGATCCTGAGCCTGTTGCCCCATCACATCTCTTATTACCTCAAGCACCTACATGATCCCTTTGATCCCGGGATCACCAGGGGCTGTTACCCCAACACTAACAGGAGGCAGTGCTACTCCACTTACGCTGGCCTCAGCCTGCGCTCTACTTTGGGCACCTTGGGTACCAACTCTTGTCGGCGTCCTACCCTGAGTCACAGGGCCTACTGCCCTCTTCCTAGGAGTCCTTTGCTCCTAGTCACTCATCTCGCAAATTCTATACTGAAACCTTCTTTCCAAGTCCACACAGAATTAGAAACTGAGTGACTACACATGACAAACTACCAATCAGTTATCACTCACATGTATCAACATATTAAAAGCCTTTCCTATTAACTATCCCATGATTCATCGCACCTTATCACTACATACATAGACCTTGCTTTAATACCACTTAAACGAGGATGTCACACCCCGAACCTCAAGCGCATGTGCATCCCCTTCCTTTGTTGATAAAATTTGTGACATTCGCAGGACACGTCGCCAAACCATTCATTTAGTACGCATGTGGAAGTGAAAATTAATACCCCTAACGACAAATAGCATGGAATAGAAAGTAGGACAACAAATGCACAACCAAAAAACTTTTTAAAAACCAACAAAGTTTACAAACAAAGGTCTACAGCCAAAAGTCTACAAAAGGTCGGCTCTTAAAAAGGAACTGTCCTACGACCTTCTAGTTGAACACGTTCTCCACTCCTTTGAACTTCACCTCTACAACTCCTCAAGGCCAACCAAAACGAACTAGCCGCTCCGTCCTCTAGAGACCTGAAAATATAAGCCCACGATGGGGTGAAATAATGTCACAACAAGTCCACCTCCTAAACTCCTATTCGGAAGAAAATATGCCTCAGGGCACTCTAGCCACATAGCCACACAATTAGGAAAAAGGACTTACCTCACCTCGATTCCTTCCTGCAGGTCAGCACAGTTCATATCACAATTATATGGTTATAGCAATATCACACATCAATTGGAATATCTAAATCAATCACTCCTCACACAAGCAAGAGTTACCAACATACATCGGTTCATCAATTTCACTCAACATGTGTTCCAATTAATTAATACTTCCCGCACGGGCAGTTTTACCCGACACACATTGGTCCTCTATCCACCGACACACACCGGGCATAGGTAACGTCCACCGACACACGCCGAGAATAGGTAATATCCACCAACATATGCTGGGGATAGGTTACATCCCTCAACACACACCGGAGATAGGTAATATCCACCGACACACACCGGAGATTGGTTATATCCACTGACACACGCCGATGATACGTAATATCCACCGACACACACCGGGGATAGGTTACATCCATCGACACATACTAGGGATAGGTTACGTCCACCAACACACGCCGAGGATAGGTAATATCCACCGACACACACTGAGGATAGGTTACATTAACTAGCACACAATCATTTAATTGTGGCCAAGGACATTGTGCTTTGCAAACACATGCCTCAATTAAAATAACGACATTGGCTTGTTTTCTTCTTATTAAAAATACTCTATGAGAATAATTGTGTGTGGGTACATAGTCAAATTGAACCTTGAAAACTAATACTCTTCCTTTTTGAAATCCCACGATTTGGTATAGTCTTTAAAACCACTTTCGATGTTAAAACTTAACACCCGGGATTTTCTAATCAAATACTAAAATTTCCACAATCATCACTCAATTGCACAATCCAACAAGCAATTGCATAAACTAACCACACTACTATAGTCAGTATGAAACTCTAACAAATGGCTCTATCGGTATAATTTTCGGAAAATATTAATTAATTAATTAATAATTAAATAAATTCCGAAAATTAATTTCATTTAAATAGTAAATAATACAATTTAGATAATATTTACCAATATTTCATTTTAATAAATAATTAAATGAATAAAATAAATAATTAAAAGTCTAACCATGTTTACATTAATCTAATTGCATAATTAGAATAATTAATCCATCCATTAATCTAATCATTAATCTAATTTAATTAACATTTAAATAAACTAATATAACCACCAAACCATCATTAGGCTAATCTAAACACCCCTTAGCATCATCAACTCTCTAAGTAGAGATTAGTGAGTAAAGTCACCGAATTAACGTTTCGGCAAGTCCACGGCGACGGCAATGCCAAGGCGAGCAATAAACCTCAAGGTGGTGATGCCAACCAAGGCAGGGAAGGGCTCAGAAACGGGCCATGAAGTCCTAAAGCCTTGCTGGAACTTCAGCTTTTGCTCTTGGACCAAAGGAGGGAAACCAACGGCTGAACGGCGAAGAGGTGGCTAAACGAAGCTCCGACAAATGGGTGGCCAGCAACCGGTGGCACCTGGGGGTCAAGGGGAACCTGCTGGTGGTTGGTATGGATGAAGATAGGGTAGAAATGTGGGAGAAAACGGTTGAAACAGGTGAAACGCGTGAAACAGGAGAAACTGTGCAAGTTGCTAGGCGAACCGACAGACCAATGACTGATTTCTTCTCGCCAGCGTAAGGGTCGGCAAGGGAGCTACAGTTTCTCTGGTTTCTCTCAAGTCTCTCAAGTCTCAACAATGGATAAAGTAAGGCTTAGGAGGAAGAAGATAGCACTAAAAGCTTGAACGGGGGCCACCAAACCTTTTAGATGGCTTTCTTGTCCCCTTTGAGCTCAACCAACATGCCCCACCACATGGGCTGTCATCCTCAGCCATTTGCAGCTCCTTGGCTTCTCAAAAAAGCCTCCCAAATGGTCCAAAAGGTTGAGGGCCATGGGGGCTACGAATTTTGGACTTTTGGCCACCAAATTCAATTCAATCCTCCTTTAATTCCCCTCCAAATGAGTTCAATTCAAAGCCTATAAATTCATCCAAGGTGCCATCATCCCTCTCATGATTTTTCATCATCAATCGAACCAACTTAATGGCCATGGGTGCACTCAAAAACTGTCCCACGGATTTCTCGATCCAAAATTCCCCTACTTTGGATTTTTCGCCGAAAATCTCAGTTTGTAGAAAAATTTTCGAGGATGAGTGAATGGTCCTAAAATGAATTTTGACATGATATGACTTCCAATTTCTGAAGTCGGGTTCAATTTCATGGTTAATTTCAATCTGGTGTGAATTTAGTGTGTCCTAACCTACCGGGTCACTTTTAAGAATTTTTCTTACAATTGACCCATGGTCGATATTTTCAAGCTGGCGACTCTAAGTTGTTGTGGAAATCTCAAGATTTCAAATACGAACACATGGTACTAAAATGACAAAGAAATCGATTTAGTGTTGAGCTCTGAAAAATGGCTGAATAGTTTTTACGCTAAAAGGCTATCCCGAAGGGCTTGAACGGGAGTTGTTCGCCCTTTGTGGGATGCATACCTGCAGGAAATTTACTCTCCTTCCCTAGTTCCAAGTCTAGGTCCATTCATGGTATCAGAGCCATTGTTTCGTTTTTAAGGTTATCCATTCCATGCGCTTGAAAGGTGAATCCAGTGCTAAGAAGATTTTTTCACATCATGACCACACAACCAAAGTCTGCACAACCAGAAGTCCTCGAAGCACCCATTTCTCTTGCTCCTTCTTCATCCTTAACCCCTCCAGAATTTCATGTTTCCAACGCTTCTAAGATAGATTATCTTTATGAAGTCTCTCTTAGTGATGAAACTAAGATTTCTGAAACCCAACTTCCTCTTATGAACCCTTATTTTGCTTTTACCAAACCAAACTCATCATTCTCACCTATCCGCTCCATCCGTCAACTTATTCACCAAACCCCAAAGCAAGTGAAGGAGTATGTTCAGTCCTCCAAATTCGACCAGCATCCAATTCTTGCAACTGAAAAGGAGTACTTTGTTACTACTCTTCAGATCCCTCCAGAATTTCCCAGACAATGAGTTCAACAGGGATACACTCATGTCCATTATGGAGCTGTTCGTCTTGCTCTCACCTTCCATGGTCGTAAAGGCTTGCCATTTGTGGCAATAATTGCCTTGTTGAATACCAGGTTTTTACAATACCAGCATGCTCGCATCGGTACTGTTCAAACCACTCTGAACGCTGGAACAGTCTTTGTGAGTTTGTATCCAAACTTCAACATCGCTCTCTCAGACCCCTAACTACTCTCTTTTCTGAAAGTACAAGTCCAGCTTACTGGAGCCCCTCAAACTGCTGATTCTGTAGGTGTAACCCTACATTACCAGATGGTTTATCGAGTGCAGAACCATGCTCTTGACCTCAACTTCAACAATGGTAATGAAGATGCTTTGTTCATCTCTATGCAGAATGATCAGGCGTCTTGCATCCATGTTCCCAGACAAATCCCGAAGGATACATTGGCCAAGCTCCTTCCAGAGACTTGGATCACCAACTACGAAAAGCTACACTAGCACAACAAGCCTTTCCAATCTACGGACTCAGAGTTCATACGGAAAAAAGATGGAACTGTTTCCATCAAATTTGGCAAGGAAAAGGAAGAAAGTCCTTCTATTTTCCAGACCCTCTTCATGATTGAACCATGTGTTCCTGAATCTATTTTTTGAGCCAGATCCAAAAAAGTTTGTTCAACACTTCAATAATGATGGGCATCATGTCCATTACTACAAAGACAATTATGGTCATTGTTTTTGGGATCATTTTTGCCAATATTCTTATTGTACAAATTCTCCTAACGAGGTAGACCCTCTTGCAAGACCTCCACCTCGACGAAAAAGGCCAAAGGATAAGGTGTACCAAAGATATTTAAACGGAGATTCTTCCGTTGATACTCTTGGTGAGTATGACAAATACCAGTTCATGGTTTCTTATGCACCACCTCTACCACCAGAGTCCAGTACTACATCCCAAACCTTACCATATCCACCAAAATCACCTCCACCATCTCCTCCTCAGAAAAAGCAAGCTCTCTCTCCGTTTTATAAACCAATCCTCAAATGGGCTAAGAAACATTCTTACCCACTTGAAGCCCCAAAAGAAGCACCACCCACTTCTCTATTGCTATGTTCCATACAGATATCGTCATGCTCCAAAAATAGCAACCCCCTGATGATGAGATGGAATCAAACTATTCTAACCCAGAAAATGGTTAGACAAGCAATCCTGCTCGGCATGTGTCCATAGCATCAAAATAATTCTTCACCATTGATGATATTCCTTATCATAAATGGCCAGAAAGACTTGAAGAATTTCATACTTGGTTGAATACCCAGTCTATCACCAACCATGATATAAATGATGTCCTTTACAACTTTGTTACGAGATTCACAGGAAGTCTCAAACTCTGGTGGCAATCAATTTTAGAACAAGACTAGATTCATTTTCTGATGTCACCTAACTTCGGCCATGCGATCACTCTCTTATATCATGTCTTTGTGGGAAAACCCACTGATCTCGTAGAAATGAAAAGAAGAGAATTTTTCGAAAAAAAAATGCTGCTCCCTCCAGAAGAAACATCTTGATAAGCATTATCAAGTAATGCTTCAGCTTTTTTATCAGATTGGAGCATATCCAAATCTGAAGCACGTTTTCCTTACCTCCATCCCTAAAGAACTATCCCAGATGGTTGAAAGATCTTTCTTTGGAAAACAAATGAGAGTATAGGATATTCCCTTGGGAGAAATACAGCAAGAAGTCCATCTATGCTTAGAAGAATTATGCTTAAAGCGCCAGATGGTCCGCACCTACATCACAGATGACAAGCGCCTTGAATCAGCTTTTTCTCACTAAAAGTTAAAAATCAAATGCTCTAAGCAAGACTGTGATGGTAATTGTGGCAAGTATTCCCGGAAGAAGAAACATTACAAGAAGTTCTAGATAAAGAAATCCAAACATGGCTCCAAGCATTTCCGGAAAAAGAAGAAATGGCGATACCTACGCAAAAGAAAGGATCACACAAGCCGCAAGAAATCAAATCGTTGCTACATACGCAACCGAAAGGACATTTTGCCAAAAATTGTCCTCAAACGAGAAAAGGTCAGAATCATCTAATTCATCACATTGAGAATGAAACAGGTATTTCTCTTGAAAATGATGATATTGAATCCCTATTCTCTGCTGACGAAGAATCATCTAAATAAACTCTTTGTGTCATACCCTCTTACCTAACTTCCAGAGAAGCTGAGTCAAACTCAAAATCTGAAGATATTTTCCACATATCCCCTACATCTTCAAAACCAAATCTTGATATATTCTCAAGTCAATCTCATTGTCCTCATTTCCCTGTAAAAATTCTCACTTCAAAGTTTGCCAAACCCATCACTGTGATTGCGCTCATTAACATAAGAGCAAGTTGTTCAATAGTGGACACTAAAGTTCTTTCTGAAGAATTCTGGACTCCTTACATCCGATATTTTAATTTTGCTTCAGGAGATACTTTCTCCACGAATGTCAGAACCACTCCAGTAACTATCCAGTTTTTTCCTCAGTGTTCCATATCCACAAAGATTTTTGGATCCAGTCTCCCCCAATAAAGATTTGATAATTGGATGGGATATCATGACTTAAATCTCTCAGCTTCGCATAATTCCTGGAAAATGTCTTAGATATAAAGATCAATTCTCTGAGTTTGTCAATATTCAGAGACTTTTTTCTATCCAGATGAGTCTATTAGATCCAATCATGCAAAAATTGTTAGAATCTTGTTCGGAATCCCATTCAAAATTCGCTCAGAAGTGTTCCCGTCCTTTATGAGACAATCTAGAATTCTTTGTTCGCCTTCCCTTATAAAAAAAAATGAAGATATAAATCCAACGAAGGCGAGTCATACGGGAATGAAGCCAGAACACTTGGCTTTAGCTCAAAGGGAATGCTCATAACTATTGCAACAAGGCCTTATTGAAATTTTCAATTCTCAATGGGCTTGTGAAGCTTTTTATGTCAATAAGCGTGCTGAGCAAAACAGGGGAAAGATGAGATTAGTAATCAACTATCAACCTCTCAAGCTTTTTCTCCAAGATGATAAATTCCCTTTACCATCCAGAGATTCTCTCTTTACTGGTTTAACCAAAGCCCACATCTATTCCAAATTTGACCTCAAAGCCAGATTTTGGCAATTGGGCACCCATCCTAAAAATAGACCCAAAATAGGGTTCTGTATCCCAAACCAGCACTTCCAATGGAAAGTTCTTCCTTTTGGTCTAAAGGTAGCAGCATCCCTTTTCCAAAAGGTCATATGTCGTATTTTCTAATCAATCTTATCAAGTGCAGCCATATACATTAACGATATTCTGCTCTACAGTCCTAATGAGCAGTCACACTGTCAACTCCTTGAGCAATTTGCAAAAATTGTGAAAAAGCACGGTATTATGCTTTCTCAAATAAAAATGAATATTGCCCAGACAGAAATTGAATTTCTTGGTATGCACCTCAACAAAGGTACATACTATCTAGGGCCACATATCGCTTAAGAATTATTGAAGTTTCCTAAAGATAACTTCACGACAAAACAAGTTCATCAATTTCTTGGGATAATCGATTATCTCAGGGATTTTGTCCCAAATATTGCAAAGCTCTTGATTCCTTTGCAATCCATGCTGAAAAAGAATCCCCCACCTTGGGGAAAACCCCAGACTAAAGTAGTCGCTAAGCTTAAAGAGATAATGCAGAATCTCCCGCCATTACAAATACCATCAATAGGGAAAAGAATTCTTCAAACTGACACCAATGATGAATCCTGGGCAGCCATCCTCTTTGAAGAAATTGATGGTAAGAGACACCTCTATGCTCACAAAAGTGGAAAGTTTTCTCAAGCTAAAATACATTATCATTCCACTTTCAAAGAAATCCTAGCAGTAAAAAATGGAATAAAAAAATTTGAGTTTCATCTCATCGGCCATCACTTCCTAGTAGAATTAGACATGGCATCTTTCCCTTAGATGACCAAGTTTAAACAGAAGCAGATTCCAAACTCTCAATTGCTTCGATAGGCTGAATGGTTTTTCAAATACTCTTTTGAAACCAAACACATTTTTGGAAAAAAGAATGTGCTTGCTGATTTCCTTTCAAGACCAAAGGCTCCAGCTGAGATCAACATGTATATCAAAAGGCCTGCTTTTCATATGCTCAACCATGGAGTGAAATACAAGATCGAAAAAATCAAAGATTTGCCAAGCTGGAAATATCCCCAGGAGATTATTCAGCAAATCCAGAACGACAGTCTTTCTGAGAACCTGGAAAACCTCATGTGGCAATGCCATACAGACCTATTTAGATTCAATGGAGGTTCGATTCTTTATCCTTTCGGATTAAATTTAAATTATCCTTTCATTCATCCTCTTATTTGGAAGGAAGATGATTTCCCTAACCAGCTCAAGACGATATTATGGTACTTAACCAATAAGTACTTAATAGCTATTGAAATTCCTACTTGAAGATTCATTACCAATCTCACTAGGATATTCTTACTGAGAAGAAATGTGGAAAAAGAAAGCGATAAGAATCTCTTAGACTTTCTTAATTGGTTCTACCATCCTACATGTTGGAGACAAGACTTGGAAAAAAAACTGAGAACTATGACCTCGAATATTGAGGTCCACACCATCCTGTTTTTCCGACGTCCATGGAATTTTTGCAGAAATAATGGTAGTATTCTCGATGCACCACTAAAAATAGGAACCACATCCTATAAACCTCACTTGAACAGTTGAGAAGCTCGGATTCACAAATCTTATCCAAGATCTGTTAGATTTTGTGAAAACGAGTACCAAGAACTCCAAAGAATCCTATGCCAGGAAAACAAAACCATTCCTAAAGATGTTTGGAATAATGTACCCATTACGTGGGATCATTATGACCTAGCACCAGAAGCTAAGGAAGCACTCAGGCAATACAGACAAGTTGCATCGTCCCAAGAGCATGAAATGACAAGCGAAGATGACATTGTCCAGTCTACTCAAGACCCCTATGCACGCTTTGGAGGTCCTCTGTCCTAGAATCCCTATGAACAGGGACCTTCGTCCTCATTTCAAGACATGGACACATCCTTCTATGTGCAGCCATCCAATTTTCCTCAGCCAAGCATTCCTACCAACACTACCAGTGAATATACAAACTGGGCAGAAGAAGAAGCATCTCATTGGGCTCATGAACAAGCATCCTCATCAAGAAGGCTGAATCAAATCCTCTCGCCTGAAGACCTTGAAGCCCTTAAACAAAAGTACGAGGCACATCTCCTAGAAGACAGCTCAGATGACTCAGTCTGTAGACGACCGAGATCGCTGAATCTGTACAAATTCACTGTAGCAAGGTCACTATTCACTTTTACTGTAGCACTAGGCTAGGGAAAGTACTGTTCACAGTACAGTTATTGTTCATAGTGTGCAAATAATTCCCTCCCAGAAATTTCCGGTGCCTCTGTTTGTATCCGGACCCATGAGCTTGGTCCTTGTTTGTTAGTTTATGACCTCATTTTGCCTATATAAGGCAAGGAGGGTGTATTGTTTTGGGCAGAGTCCCTTGAAGTAAAGTGTGTGCTTTATGAAAAACCTCTCCATGGCTTTCTAAATTCCTCTTCTTCTCCAGCCTGGTAGGATTCTCCGAGAAATGCAGCTTGGGTAGATTAGAAACGCTTCCATCCTAGCATCTCTGAGTGTCTTTAGGCTCTGAACTAAAGGACTGAGTAGTTTTCTGCTAAAAGGCTGTCCCTGAAGGGCTTGAACGGGAGTTGTTCGGCCACTGTGGGATGCATACCTGCAGGAAATTTACTCTCCTTCCCTGGTTCTAAGTCTAGGTCCATTCATCTAATCACACACCTTTGTCGAGTCAACATATCTCTAGTCTCTAATTGGTTTGTGCCATAATAACCCTTGCAAATTAGCATAGTTGAGCAGTCGATTCCTGGTTTAATTTTCAAGTCTATTACGTTTAAATTCCTTAACGGTTTCACCTGATAGGTTAGTTATCTCGTGGGTTGAAAGAAAAGAACTATAGGCGTGTCGATGAAAAGCCTGACTCATTCAATTGAAAATTGAATTGGAAAATCAGGATGTCACAACAATGAATATCTTCAACACATTAGCAACTCTCGGTAGTCGTAAAAATCTCAAGGTTTCAAATACGGACATAGAATATCAAAACGACAAAAAAACCAATTTAGCACTAGTCGACGAGAATTTTACAATTTGATGGAATCACCAACGTTTAGCCACACATCTCTGTCTATCTCACTTATCTCTGATCTCTAATTGACTTTTAACTGTACCGTAATGATCTCTGCAAATGAGCATGGTCGAGTAGTCAATTCTTGGTCGAATTCTCAAGTCTATTGCATTGAAATCTCTTAATAACTTCCCTAGATAGTCTAGTAATCTCATGAATGATCAACCTGAGAATAGCACTATAGACACATCGATGAAAGACCCAATTTATCTAATTGAAAAAAGAATTAAAATTTTAGGATGTCACCGCGGGTCTAAGATACCACCTGCATTTCCATACTTACAAGAATTGAAATTCATGAATAGCGTGTTGGAATACTATATGCGGAAACGAGAGGATCTTGCAATTAACATCAACGTGAAATCACCAAATAAATAAACGAGAAATAATAAGGACACTAGAAATTTACGTGGTTCAATCCAAGTATTAGTACCTAAGTCCACCGGGAGAGCCAGCAGCAAATAATCAATTATAATCAGAGAATCAAAATTTACAATTGCTCACACGCTCAAGTGTTTCTCACATCTAGATTTAACCTCAAACCCAAAGTGTTTATAAATAAACAACTCACTTGGACATCAACTCATGGCACAAAATTACCCGCGTTTAAGCTCAAAGTATAACATGAGCGGCTCTCTTCAGCTTGACGTGCGGCTCCTTTTCTTTCTCTCTCTTTTTATCTCTTCCAATAAAGTCATCTTTGCCCCTAAAAGATAAATAGAAATATAAAATATAGTGTGCCTATTTTGTTTTGTTTTGCATGTCTAACAGAGAAAATCCAAGAAGGAAATTGTTTCTTCCTTCTTCATCCGATTTCTAATCCACTTGGGAAAATCTTTTATCGACAAATTCGGTTTAACAAATCATTATTCAAATTTAAACTCGAAACATTAATTTAACAATTCTCCACATTGGCTTGATGTTTGAAGCCAAGTTATAGTGCTCATCATCCATGTTCCTCTCCCAACGCCCCGACGGGTGCTCACTCTCCACAGACACCAATAGAGCTCAAGTAGAGCTTAAGCTTTGCCAAAAGAACAGATTTAGTCATCATATCTATCGGGTTATCTACTGTAGCAATCTTTTTAACAATAATATTACCTTTAGCTAAGACATCTCAGATGAAGTGGTACTTGATGTTGATATGCTTTGTTCGCTCGTGATAAACTGGACTATATGCCAAATATATTGCACTTTGGTTATCATAGTGTATAGGAAAGTCCAAAGTCCAAGAGCAAACTTTGTAACCATATTGCCTCTTTTGCTACAATGATTAGTGTCATATACTCAGTCCCAGTCGAAGACAAGGTAATGCGATCCTGTAATGACGCTTTGCAATTAACTGCACCACATGCTAGCATAAACACGTCCCCTGCTAAAGGCTTGCGATCATCCAAGTTACCGGCATGATCCGAATCCACAAAACTAGTGGTCTCACTACCATCGCTATCTTTCCAGTACACTATACCCACGTCTGTTGTCCCCTTCAAATACCTGAGAATCCACTTCGCAACTTCCCAATGAGCTTTACCAGGACGCTTCATATAATGACTAATCATGCTCACAGCTTATGAAATATCATGCCTAGTGCACACGATAGCATATATAATACTACCCACGGCACTAGAATAAGGAACACGGGATATACGCTCATCTTCCTCCTTAGTCTACGTTGATAATTTATCTGAAAGTTTAAAGTGTTTTGCTAAAGGTGTACTTACAGATTTTGCCAACTACATATTAAAATGTGTCATGATTTTCTCAATATATTTCTTCTGAGATATACATAAAACTCTTGCAGTCCTATCACGCAAAATCTCCATACCCAATATTTTCTTTATAGCACTTAAATCTTTCATCTCAAATTCAGCATTTAAATGCATCTTCAGCACATGAATATCAGACATATTCTTAGCTGATATCAGCGTATCATCAATATATAAGAGTAGATAAATCAAAGAACCATTCTCCAATCTCCTATAGTAAACGCATTTATCCATCTGACTTTTTGAATAGTTTTGACTAGTCATGAAAGCATCAAAACGTTTATACCACTGCCTAGGAGATTATTTCAGCCCATACAAAGATTTCTTCAACAAGCAAACATGATCTTCCTTACCCAAAATAGCAAATCCCTCTAGTTGCCTCATGTATATTTGTTCCTCTAACTCACCGTAAAGAAACGCAGTTTTCACATCTAATTGCTCTAACTCGAGATCCTATGAAACAATTAAAGCAAGTAAAACACGAATAAAAGTATATATTATCACATAAGAGAACACATCATTGTAGTCAACGCCTTCACGCTATGTATATCCCTTCGCCACAAGTCTCACCTTATACATCGCTACCTCGACATCGAGAATGCCCTATTTTCGTTTAAAAACTCATTTACTTTCGACAATCTATTGGCTCTTTGGTACTTTGACCAACTCCCATGTCTGATTCCAATGAAATGATTCTATCTCTTCACTCATAACCCCTAGCCACTACGACGACTCCAAACTAGTTATCGCCTCAAAGTAAGATGAAGGTTCATCTGTCTCCACCTCATCACTTACAATAAATGCATAAGTAATATATGTATAACCATGACGTACCGATGATTTAATTTGCCTTCTCTGTCTATATGCGGCTATAGTGTGCTACGGCTTTACTGATTATTCACTATCACCAACTTCAAGAATTGCGACTTCATCTAAAGTCTCAATTTCAATTACCTTCTAGGTCTCCCGAGTCTCCACCCGAAGCTCCACCTCACTAATGACACCATGATCTGTCTTCTCCGCTAGTCGTATCTCAGAACTCCTCTATTGAAGTATTGCAATCTCGTCGAAGATCTCATCTCTACTTATTAGAAAACCGATTAATATGGGATTGGTGCACCACAGCTAGTAGCCTTTCACCCCATATGCATAACCCATAAATATGCACTTCCTCGCCCTCAACTCAAGCTTACCATCACTCGCATGAGCATACACAGGACATCCGAATATACATAATCCAGAGTTATCAACAAGTTTCCCCGACCATACTTCCTCATGACTCTTTCACTCAATAGTAGATGATAGAGATCGATTAACCAAGTAACATTCCATGTTTACCACCTCGGCCCAAAATTCATTGCCAAGTCTTGCATGCGAAAGCATGCATCGAGCTCGCTCAAGCAAAGTTTTATTCTTTCGTTCTGCCACACCATTTTGTTGTGATGTCCAAGGTACTGTGTGATGTCTCACAATACCTTCTTTCTCGCAGAACTCGATAAAATCTTTACCACATAACTCCATGTCATCATCAGTTCTTAAGCACTTGATTTGTTTATCTAACTGCTTCTCAATCAATGCCTTATATTTCTTGAACCAATCAAACGCTTCATATTTGTGCTTTAGAAAGTATACACATACCTTCCTCGAATATTCGTCAATAAATGTAAGCATATATTAAATTGGTTGTTGGGTTGAATGAATAACTGTAGTAAACTTAACTCAGTATTGCTTCCTAAAGATGCCGTGCTCACATAAGTCTAGCTTCCCTATCTCTTGACCCTTCAACAATCCCCTTTCACTCAGCATCGTCATACTTGCCTCACTCATATGCCCTAAACACATATGCCATAATTGAGTCAAGTTAGAGTCTAACTCACCTAATGAAACTGCAATGGTTTCGATCACAATCTCTCCCAATAGATGATAAAAAGTATTCACTTTCTTCCTCCTCATCACTATCATGGCACCTCAAGAGATCTTCAGTACTCCACCTTCAGCGATGTACCTACACCCGATGTCATCAAGTGTCCCCAGAGAAATAAGGTTCTTCTTGAGCTCCAGTACATGCCTCACATCTATTAATGTGCGCACTACCCCATCATGCATCTGAATCAGAATTGTCCCTATTCCCACAGCCTTACCAATTGTGTTATTCCCCAAAAAAACCCTACCACCATCTGCAATCTAGTAAGTAGTAAACCAGTTCTTATGAGATGTCATATGATAAGAACACCCAAAATTTAGCACACATTCGACTCTTGATGAAGTAGTAATCACACATAAAACAACTTCCGCATCACTATTGCTCCCCTCAGCAACATTTGCTACACTACTTGTGGCATTCTGCCTATCACTTTTATTCATCCGCTTTAGACAATCTCTCTTGATGTGCCCCTCCTTGTAACACTCAAAGCACTTCACACATCCCTTAAACTTTCTATGGCGTGATTTCAATCTACTTTTACCTTTACTACTACTAGGCCCTCGATATTGTTCTCTACCCCGAATCATCAGTGCTTGCGCTACTCCTTGCACCAGACCGTCGTCTTGCAACTTTCTCCACCATTCCTTAGAAAATAAGGCAGACTTTACCTCTTCTGAGGTAATTATAGTATACCCCTGCAACAGTGAATTAGTAAAGTACTCCCATGACTCTGGTAGAGAGGCTAACAACATCGTGCTCTATTCTTCATCATCAAGTATCTTATCGACATTCTTCATATCCATCATAATTTTATTAAATTCATCTAGGTAGGTTTTGATAGACGTACCTTCAGTACATCTAAATTGAAACATCTTCTTCAACATGTACAAGCGATTGTACATAATGATGCGACATCCTTCTCCTCAGCAACCTCTATTAAAACCTCATCTGACAAATTTAACAGGATTGTGCTCTTCGCTCTTTCCATTAACTCTACGCTCTTTGAAACGCTCATTATAATAGGCAACTCATCTTTACCATCTAGTGCCTTGGCCTAACCGTGGGTTGTCAATAAAGCCTGCATCTTGATACTCCATAATACAAAGTTCTTGCTCCCATTAAACTTCTTAATTTCATATTTCCTCTCAGACATAATTGCAATAACAAAATTTCCAAAATAATAATCAGACAAGCAAAAACTCCAAATCACAATCAAGAAATCTAATCATAACCGCAAACTCTAATACCAATTGTTGGAATACTATATGCGGAAACGATAGGATTTTACAATTTACGTCAACGCAAAATCACCAAAGAAATAAACGAGAAATAATAAGGACGCCAAAAATTTACTTGGTTCGGTCCGAGTATCAGTACCTATATTCACGGGGAGAGCCAATAGCAAATAATCCACTATAATCATAAAATCAAAGTTCACAATCGCTCGCTTGCTCGAGTATTTTTCACACCTAAATTTAACCTCAAATCCAAAGTGTTTATAAATAAACAACTCACTTGAACATAAACTCACGGCACAAAATTACCACGCATTCAAGCTCAAAGTATAACGCGCGTGGCTCTCTTTAGCTTAACATGCGGCTCCTTTTCTTTCTCTGCTTTCATAGGGCTTTAGCAGCTTGTACGTGCGGCTATCACTTGCAGAAGAGAAGAAAACCCTAGGCGTTTGTGTGTGTGTGTGTGCCCAAAGTCAAACCTTGGGCCCCACTACATGAACAAACCAATGCCTACAAGGGTTCTGCTTCTATAAAAGGGAATTTCCTCTTTTTATCTCTTCCAACAAAGTCATATTTGCCCCTAAAAAGATAAATAGAAATATAAAATATAGTATACCCCTTTTGTCTTGTTTTGCACGTCCGAAAAAGAAAATCCAAGGAGGAAATTGTTTCTTCCTTCTTCATCCGATTTCTAATCCGCTTGGGAAAATCTTTATTGATAAATTCGGTTTAACAAATCGTTATCCGAATTCAAAGTCGAGACATTAATTTAACACAGCATTTAACGTTATCCAAATGTTAATTATAAAAAAGGTTCCTTAGATCTTCTTTAAATGATAAAAGATCCCATTTCATCGTTAGGTCTATGAACTATCCCAATAATCTTGTGACCACCTAAAATGCGGACCAAATTTCATATAAATGGACTAAACATGTAATTGTTTATATTATTGGTATGAAAATTCATATCAATGTCATGTGCCAAATGCATGCACTATATGTTATTAACTATTAAGCAAATCCCATATAGGTCCATCTAACATTATGACATACTTTGTAAGCATCTAATTCTAATAACTAGAACTTCAAAAGTGAAAAGAAAAATCAAAATTTTAAAACTTACTACATTGACAAAAGAGAACTCTTTATCAAGAAAGCACACGAATTTGGGACCTCCAATTCTTTCTTCCTATTCTTTGATCTTTTTAATGCAGTTTGGACTTTTGGATTCCTCCTAATCCCCTAGATAGGTGCAACACCACCATTGGTTTTGTGGCTCTCCGCAAATCCACATGTTGGTCTCTCAAAATTAGTGGTGGTTAGGTATTTGGTTTTAGGGGTGTGCAAAGGAATCGAGAATCACCTAAATCGCCTGGAACCGGACTAGACCGCTCAAGAACTGGAGGTTCCTAAGGGAACCGATCCGGTTCTCAATTCCAACTTATTGGAACCGGTGGATATCAATCTAGTACGTCTATCTTTGCTACTCTTACAAATGTTCCTATCATACAAGGCAAGACAAATGTGGTAGAGATGCGAAATCGCCTCAAAGAACTGGATCGAATAAGGAAAGAAAATGGAAAGGAGAAGATGCTTGAAGAATCTCCACTTGTTATAAAGGAAAAAGCCAGACCAAATGATGCTATCGAATCTATTAGAATCATTCCTAAAAGATCTAAGCAATCAGGAAGAATGGCTAGATCATGTTACTCCAAAAGATCAAATTTTGGCAAAACCGGTTTTCCTAATTAACTCTAATACTTAAACAAAATCAATATCCCTCTCATCCTCTCCATCCTTCTCAATTCTTGACATTGACTCTTTCCCTATTATGTCAGTAACTTCATCAATATTCATGATCGATCCTCCTAATCAAGATATGGAATCCAATCCTTTTGAACTTGATGTGGTCTAAGTAAATAATCCTTCTCAGAACGTGACTACTTCCTCTAAATAGTTTTTTATTGTTGACAATATTCCATATTCTAAATAGCCAAAAAGATTTGAAGAACTCCATACTTGATTAAATGCCCAAGCTCTTACCAATCAGGATAAATATGATGTCCTTTTTGGTTTTGTCACAAGGTTCACAGGAAGCCTCAAACATTGGTGGCAATTGGTAACAGTACAAGCCCAACTTCAATTCTTACTCACCAAATTTTAGACATGTCATTACCCTCCTGTATCATTTTTTCATTGGAAAACCTTTTGACCTTCATGAGCTCAAAAGGAGAGAATTCTTTGAAAGAAAATACTGCTCTCTCCAGAAAAAAGAAAAAAGAAAAAAACATATCAATAAACATTACCGAGAAATGCTCAAGCTTTTCTATGGTATTGGAGTTGATCTAAACCTAAAGCAGGTCTTCTTGACTTCCATTCCCAAAGAGTTATCCCAGCAAGTTGAGAAATCTTTTCTCAGTAGACAAAGAAGAATTATCGATATTCCTTTGGGAGAGATACAACAAGAAATCCATATGTGCCTTGATGATTTGTGTTTAAAGCGCCAAATGGTCAAAACTTATCTTATAGACAACAGAGAACTCAATAGAGCCTATTCCTGCCAGGAGCTAAAGATCAAATGCTCCAAAAAAGACTGTGATGATTCTTGTGGAAAGTCTTCCAAAAAAAAAAAAAAGAAGCACTTTAAGAAATTATGGATAAGGAAATCCAGGCATGGATCTAAGCACTTCTGAAGAAAGAAGAAATGATGATTCTTATGCAAAAGGAAAGATCATTCAGAACGTTCAAGCCACAAGAAGTCAACCATATGCTTCATCTGCAACCAAAATGGCCATTTTGCAAAAACTGTCCCCAAGTAAGAAAATGTCAGAATTATTTAATACATCACATAGAGAAAAAAATGGGTATTTCACTTGAAAATGATGATGTCGAATCTCTATTTTTTACGGATGAAAAACCATCTAAACAAACTCTTTGTATCATTCTTTGTTACCAAACTTCTAGTGAAACTAATTCAAATTCAAATCCAGATTTTGAAGACCTTTTTCACATATCCCTTACTTCTCCAGAACAAAGCCCTGATATATTTTCAAGCCAACTCCACTGTCCTCATTTCCCTATGAAAATCTTCACTTCAAAGTTTGCCAAACCCATCACTGTCATCACTCTTATAGCTATTAGAGCTAGTTGTTCAATCTTAGACATTAAAGTTCTTCCTAAAGAATATTGGACTTCCTGTGTTCAATATTTTAATTCTGCCTCAGGAGTTACTTTTCTACTAATGTGAGAACTACCCTAGTAATTGTCTAGTTTTTTCCACAATGTTCCATAACCACAAAAATCTTTGGATCCAGTCTTCCCAACAAAGATTTGATCATTGGTTGGGATATTATGACTCAGATTTCTCAGCTTCGTATCATTCTTGGAAAATGTCTTAAATAATAAAAACCAATTCTCTGAATTTGTTAACATCCAAAGACTTTTTTCCATCTAGATGAGTCTATTAGATCCGATTATGCAAAAGTTGTTAGAATCATGCTCAGAATCTCATTTGGAATTCTTTGAAAAGTGTTCTCATCCTTTATGGAAAAATCCGGAATTTTTTGTTCGCCTTCCCTTTAAGAAAAATGAAGACATCAATCTAACCAAGGCGAGTCATATGAGAATGAACCCAGAACATTTGTTTGCGGCTTAGAAGGAATGCTCAAAGCTGCTACAACATGGCCTTATTGAAATCTCAAATTCTCAATGGGCTTGTAAAGCCTTCTATGTCAATAAACAAGTTGAGCAAAACAGAGGAAAGATGCGGCTAGTAATAAATTATCATCCCCTTAACGTTTTTCTTCAAGATGACAAATTATTCTCTACCTTCCAGAAATTCTCTCTTTACCGGATTATCAAAAACTCATATTTACTCCAAATTTGATCTCAAAGCCGGATTTTGGCAATTGGGCATTCATCCAGAAGATAGATCCAAAATAGGGTTCCGCATTCCAAACCAACACTTTCAATGGAAAGTTCTTCATGTCAACCTAAAAGTAGCACCATCTCTATTCTAGAAGGCCTTGTGTCAAATTTTTCAACTCATCTTGTCAAGTGTAGCAGTATATATTGATGAAATTCTGCTCTACAGCCCTAATGAAGAATCCCACTGCTAGCTTCTTATGCAATTTGCAAAAATCGCAAAAAAAACATGGGATTATGCTTTCTCAAAGAAAGATGAATATTGCCCAGACATAAATTGAATTTCTTGGTATGCACCTTAACAAAGGGACATACTATCTAGGGCTATACATTGCTTAGGAATTGTTGAAATTTCCTGAAGAGAACTTCACAACAAAGGAAGTGCAATAATTTCTTGGGATAATTAATTATCTTAGAGACTTTGTTCTAAACATTACAAAACTACTTATTCCACTGCAATCAATGCTGAAGAAGAACCCCCCACCTTGGAAAAAATCCCAGACTAAAGCAGTCGTTGAACTTAAGAAGATTATGCAGACATTTCCTCAATTACAAATCCCATCAACAGGAAAGAGAATTCTCCATACTAACGTGAATGATAAATACTGGACAGCCACCTTGTTCGAGGAAATTGATGATAAGAGACATCTATGTGTCTACAAGAGTGGAAATTTTTTCCAGGCTGAAATACATTATCACTTCACATTCAAAGAAATACTGGCAATAAAAAATGGAATAAAAAAGTTTGAATTCCATCTCATCGGTCATCACTTCTATTGGAAAAAACTCCTTTAATATTTTGAAGTTGAGAAAACGTATTCAAAGTCTAGTCGAAAACTTCCAGACCTTAGTGTCAAAGTCTGATGACTGCCAGAATTTAGTGTCAAAGTCTACCCACATTGAAAAATTGCAAACTAAATGCCACTGAAGAATAAAGACTTTTCCAGACGTAAGATTATCTTTATTTCTTCAAAGGTTCAGTTCGTATGGTTTATGGATGGCTTTTTGGTTGGATATAGCACCTACATGATTTGGTATCTTTAATGGAATTAATTTCGATATTCCAATTTTTGGGAAGGAAAGTAAACTTGGAAAGATTCTATTTATGAAAACCAAGATCCTAATTGTATGAGCAAATAGGATTGACGGGCTTTCATCACAATCATCAAACGGCCCGAGATCTCCTTAATTGATTCTATCCAATGGGTTGATTGGAGGGATTCCTTTGAAAAGTACCAATGGTCGAGAAGTCATGAAGAAGTATTTAAAGGAGACATCTTTAGTCATTCGATAAGTGCGTGAAAGAAAAATTTTAAAGTCTGAGGCTTCCTAGTTCCTTGCTATTTCGTTCACTAAGCTAAAATTTATACTCAAAAGAGAGAAAGAACTATAGTGTGACTTTGTGAAAGAGAAGCAGACTCTTCATTATGAAGTCAAGATCATCAAGGCTGTAAAAATCTCTTTTGATCCTTAGTGAAATCCAGCTTGTAGGCTATCAACGTGGGAGAGTGGATGTAGGCTTGATCTAAGTCAAACCACTATAAACTCTGTGTTCTTATTCTCTTCCCTGAACTTCTTTATTTTGTTCGTAGTTTCATCTAATTGCTAAAGTCTGAATTCGTTCAAAGTCTATCATTTTCTAAAAGCAAATATTTCTACTGAACTTTACAAAAAAAAATTCATAACACCTATTCACCCCTCTAGGTTTTGTTACTAGCACTTTCAATTGGTATCGGAGCTTGTGTGCTTATATTATTGAAGTGTTTTTACTTCTAAAGCTAAAAATCTATGGCTAGTATTTTGGCTCCAAGTTTGGTTAAAGGCCAAAACAATACCAGACCTCCTTACTTTGATGGAAATAAATACAATGTATGAAAAAACAAGATGAAGACATTTATGAGATCGAAAGATTCCCTGGAGTGGGATGTGATAGAAAAAGTTATCAATCCTAAAGCTACATCAACCTCAAAAAGAGGAAAATAAGTTGTAGATGCTAGCGAAATAACAAAAGCAAAATTAACCAAGAGACAAGCTCTTGATGCTAAAGCTATCTACTCTTTATATTGTGCTTTATCTCCTACTGAGTATAACCGAATTTCTTCTTGTAAAAGAACAAAAGAAGTTTTGGATAAATTACACGTTACCTATGAAGTAACTGATCGAGTAAAGGAAACGAAAATCAATATTCTACTCGGACAATATAAAGCTTTCAAGATGAAGCTTGGAGAATCCATCACTGATATGTTCACTCATTTTACTGAAATCATGAATGGATTGGCATATCAAGGTTAACCAATCTCAGGATCAATGAAGGTCAATAAACTACTGTGTGGACTCTCCAAAGATTGGAATCACGTGAAGACATTAGACCTAACTATCCTATGTTGAAGAAAAAGAAAGGAAGAACTGAGAAATATAAAAAGGCTCTCAAAGCAGAAACTTGGAGCGATACTGAGTGCGAAGAAAGTGATAAAGAATATGCCAACTATACCTGATGGCCAATTCAGAATCAAACTCAGATTTTGAAACAGATTCTGATTCAGACTTAGATAAAGAAATTGAGGTTAGCAATTTAATAATTCCTGTTAAAATCTCGAAGTATATAAAAGAACTTTGTCTCAGTCTCAAAACTTCTCTTAAAAGGATTTCTGAACTAAAAAAGGAGAATTCTAAGCTGATGCGACAAGAAACTTCTTAGAAATAAAAGTTTAAAAGTCTAGATAAAAATTTTGTTGATAGGAAAGAAAATTTTGATTCTCTTTAGAAGGAAAACGCTTTTTGAAAGAAGATATTTCAAATATCACAAAAAGATTTTCAAAAGGATCTAAAAAGTTGGAGAAAATTTTTTCAGTACAAAGACATTATTTTAGCAAATCTGGTTTGGGTATGACTTTAGAAACTATTCTTTTGATTGATTTTCCCAAAGTTAAAGAAAGAATCAAACAAATACCTATAAGGGCATTTTACAAAAATCACTTTAAAAAAAATTTGTAAAACATGTTGGCCGAAGTGCTCTCAAATATTCAAAGTATAACAACTTATAACATTTTGAAAATGAATGTCCCAAGGTTTGGAGACCGGTTAAGAGGGATTTGGTAAAGACTATTTTCAATACTAACTCTCCTAGACACAAGAAAATATGGATACCAAAGAAAGCTTGAATTATTCTTTTAATCACAGGTCACTATCAAGAAGAAAATCAAATGGTATTTGGATAGTGGTTGTTTGAGACACATGACAGGAGATTTGAGTTGCTTTATAAAACTTGTTCAAATAATGGTGGAAAATTTTCCTTTGGTGGAAACAACAAAGGAGGAATTGTTGGATGTGAAACTGTGAAGATTGGAAGCCTGACTATCAACAATGTCTCCTTGATGGAAGGTTTGAATTACAATCTACTCAGCATAAGTCAACTTTGCCATACTGGGTTCAAAATAAATTTCCAAGAAGGTATCTATTTGAGAACAAGTAAAGACTTCTCTCAACCTTTCACTAGACAAAGACATGGGAATCTTTATCTTCTAGATATAAAACCAGAAAGTTCTCTATGTCTTATATCTATTCAAGATTAAGCAAATCTTTAGCATTGAAAGCTTGGTCATGTTAACATGAAGCAGATTGCCAAGATTTCTTCCAAGAAACTTGTTTGTGGTCTTCCCAACCTGACTTATCAAAAGTCCAAATTATGTACTCCATGTGTTTTGGGAAAATATGTTAGAAGCTCCTTTAAACCTGTAAATCAAGTTTCTACTAATCAAGCTTTGCAGCTTCTGCATATGGACCTCTTTGGACCAACCAGAACTCAAAGTATTGGTGGAAAGAAATACTGCCTAGTAATCGTGGATGATTACTCTCACTTTACTTGGGTTTACTTTCTAGTAAAAAAGTCTAAAACCTTCTTTCACTTCTCAAAGTTTGTTAAGAAGGTTTAGAATAAAAAATGATATGTTATTTCAAGCATACGAACAAACCATGGATGTGAGTTCGAAAATCAAGACTTTGTGAAGTTCTGTGATGAATCTGGTTTTCAGCATGTTTTCTCTTCTCCATACACTCCATAACAAATTGGGGTCATGGAAAGGAAGAATAGATCCTTATAGGAGATGGCTAGAACCCTCTTAATTGAGAGCAAAATTTCCTCTCAATTTTGGGTTGAAGCAGTTTTTACTGCTTGCTACATCATCAATAGAGTGTTCTTGAGGCATATTCTAGAGAAAACTTCTTATGAAGTGTATAAAAATGGAGAAGCCAAATGTTTATTACTTTTATGTATTCGGCTGTAAATATTATATTTTGAAAAATGCAAATGATCAAATCGGGAAGTTTGAAGAAAAATTAGACAAATGAATTTTCTTTGGCTACTCAACCTCAAGCAAAGCATATAGAATCTTTAACAAGATGACTTAATCTGTGGAAAAATCTATGAACGTCAAGTTTCAAGACTTTGTGCAGAATTAGCTAAATCAGACTCAACTTGAAGAATCTGAACCCGTTCCAGACTTTACAAAGTCTACTTCCCCCAAAGAGGTTCAAACTTTTGGAGATCAACAACAAATAGATCTAGGATATTCAACCGAAGCATAGGATCAGTAGACTCTCAAACCCACTAGCAACTGGAAGCATACAATCATCCCAAAGAACTCATCATTGGCAACATTAATGAAGGGATTCGCACCAGATCTAAAATGCGAGAAGAGTCTAGTGCCCTAGCACTTGTTTTTGAGATAGAACCCAAAAGAGTAGAAGAAGCCATGTCTGATGAAAGCTGGATTGAAGCTATGCAAGAAGAGCCCAAACAGTTCAACATCAACGATGTTTGGGAGCTAATTCCTAAACCTAAAGATAAGTCTGTTATCGAGACAAAATGGGTTTTCAGGAACAAGATGGACGAAAAAGAAAAAGTGGTTAGGAATAAAGCAAGACTCGTGGCCAAAGGATATACATAAGAAGAAGGAATAGACTATGACGAGACCTATGCACCAGTAGCGAGGTTAGAAGTAATTAGATTATTACTTGTTTTTGCTTGTTATAAAAATTTCAGGTTATTCTAGATAGATGTAAAAAGTGCATTCCTCAATGAATTCACCCAAGAAGAAATCTATGTGGAACAACCACTAGGATTTGAAGACAGATGTTTCCCAATCTGAAGCCAAACTGATGTTTGCTATCAGTAATGGAATGAAGTTCTCTCTCCCTCATACAATCCTAATGCATATATATAGGAATGTTGTGAAGGATAAGGGACAGCTCCCCTACTCAACGTTGGTCACACAACTGTTCAGACATTTTCAAATTTAGTTTTTAACCTCTCTTTATGCTAGAACTATTGCTCCTATGATTATAGGATTGAAGATGGGATCTATGATGAGGTTGAAAGAACTGAACAAGGCCATAGAGCGCTTGAAGGAAGAGACCCCCAACAAAACCAAACAAGACTCTACTACAAAAAGAAGGAAAGGCAAGGAAATTATGTGTGAACCTACCAAGAAAAGAAGATCTCTTATCTGCGGGACGAAGAGGATGAGGATGATTTTACTATCTCTGCCTTTGCCTTAAAGAATCTTCAAAGTTTTGTCAGTTCTGAGCAACAACAGGACAAAGAAGAAAAAGAAAAAGGAGAAACGAAGCAAAGAAAAGAATGAAGAGAAGACAGAGAAGGAATAGAGGAAAGAGAAGAAGCAGGAAGAGAAGTCGAAGAAGCAGGAAGAAAAGCTTAAGAAGAAGAGGGTCAAGATGACTCCTATGAACCAACATATGCAATATCCTTATCTAAGGATTCAGAAGCTAGAACCAAAAAAGAACATCACTCTCGATCTAAAATCAAGAAGACTCAAGAAGGAGAAATCCCTTCTCCACCTATAAACACCAAAACAAGGGAAGCTCGTGTGGACACGGGGACTTCTTCTCAGCACTTCGCAAGTGAAGATAACAATCGATCTCCTACAGATTTAGAAGAGGTATATGCCTCTCATTTTCCTGAAGCTGAAGTTCCCTCATCTATCAACACTCCACAAACTCAACGCGTTGACTCTAGTGCACGAACAGAAACTACTACAGACTTTCAAAGGCTACTAGAGCTCCTTCTAGAGTTAAAAGCACAGCAATATGGAATGGAGTATGATATCTAGAAGCTTCACTCTACTTTGCAAACTACTTCAGATTCTCTCCATGAGAAGGTACAGACTCTTAATCTTCAAGTTCAAGCTTTACAACAGCAACTTAAAGAGACTGTCAAGGTTGAAGATGTTGAGAAGCTGAAGGAGACAGTACAAAAGCTGGAGGAGACAATTCAGTCAATGGGGGATTTCCAGCTCATTCAAATTCCAAAACAAACCTGATTTCATTTGTCTTTTATCTATTATTTACTTTCTAAATTTTTGTTGCTGACAAAAAAAGGGGAAAACGTGCAAATTTGACTTACTTGAACTTTTACTTGACTTGAACTTTTGTTGAACTTTTACTTGAACTTTTATTTTGTTATTCTGTTTGACCTATGCAAGCAACTTACCTTTGTGGTAATGATTATGGATGAAAGGATTTGCTTTGGATAATATCTGATTGATAGAAATATATATTGTAATTGTGTTGTTTAAGTCTTGATATGTATCTTATTTTTTCAAGATTAACATATTTTATGTGGTTGTTGAATCAATACTATCTAGATCCTAATCAACTTATTTTTATAAGATATCATGTATTGCTTAAGAGTTGTTTTGCAGGTCAAAAGTTCCTAAATCTGCTAGAAAGTTTTGTTACCATCAAAAAGGGAGAGATTGTTGGAGAAAACTCCTTTAATATTTTGAAGTTAACAAAACTTATCCAAAATCTAGTCGAAGACTTCAGATTTTAGTGTCAAAGTCGATGGCTTGCTAGACTTTAGTGACAAAGTCTGCCCACGCTGAAAAATTCCATATTGAATGCCACTGAAGAATGAAGACTTATCCAGACACAAGATTATCTTTATTTCTTCAAAGGTTTGGTTCGTATGGTTTATGGATGGCTTTTCGTTTGGATATAGCACCTACATGATTGGGTATCTTTAACGGAATCAATTTCGATATTCCAATCTTTTGGAAGGCAAGTAAACTTGGAAAGAATCTACTTATAAAAATCAAGATCCTAATTGTATGGGCAAACAGGATTGACGAGCTTTTATCACAATTATCAAATTGTTCGAGATCTCCTTAATTAATTCTGTCCAACAGATTGATTGGAGTGATTCCTTTAGAAAGTGCCAACGGTCGAGAAGGCATGAATGAGTATTTAAATGAGACATCTATAGTTATTTGATAAGTACTTGAAAGAAAAATTTCAAAGTCTAAAGCTTCCTAGTTCCTTGCTATTTCATTCACTAAGCTAAAATTTGTACTCAAAAGAGAGAAAGACTTATAGTGTGACTTCGTGAAAGAGAAGCAAACTCTTCATTGTGAAGTCGAGATCATCAAGGCTGTAAAAATCTCTTTTGATCCTTAGTGAAATCCATCCAGTAGGTTGTCAACGTGAAAGAGTGGACGTAAGCTTGATCTAAACTAAACCACTATAAACTTTATGTTCTTATCTTCTTCCTTGAACTCCTTTATTTTGTTTGTATTTTTATCTAACTGCTAAAGTCTAAATTCGTTCAAAGTCTATCATTTTCTAAAAGCAAATATTTCTACTGAACTTTGCAAAAAAATTCATAACACCTATTCACCCCCGCTAGGTGTTGTTACTAGCTCTTTCAACTTCCTGGTAAAATTAAACATTACATCCTTTCCTCAGATGACCAAGTTCAAATAGAAGCATATTCCAAATTCTCAACTGCTTCGATGGGCTGAATGATTTTCAAAATACTCTTTTGAAACCAAACACATTGCTGGGAAGAAGAATGTTCTTGCTAATTTCTTATCAAGACCAAAGGCACCAGACGAAATCAACATGTACATCATGAGGCGTGCTTTCCATACTCTTCATCACAATGAAAAGTATAAGATTGAAAGAATACGAGGGCAATACCCCTAGGAGATTGTTGAATAAGTCCAAAATGATAACCTCACTGAAAATCTGAAAAACTTCATGGGGCAATGCCACATAGATCCATTCAAATTTCATGGAGGTTTAATTCTTTATCATTTTGGACTAAATCCGGGCTATCCGTTCATACATCTTTTAATCTAGAAGAAATAAGACTTCACTGATCAACTGCGATGGTTATTATGATACTTAACTAACAAGTACTTAATAGCTATTGAAATTACAACCAGAAGATTCATTACCAACCTCACTAAGATATTTGGACTCGGTCAAAACATTGAAAAGGAAAGTGACAAAAACCTCCTAGCCTTCCTCAATTGGTTTTATCCTCCAACTTATTGGAAGCAACTCTTACAACAAGAATTAAGAGCTATCCGGCCAAACCCTAAAGTTCACACTATTCTTTTCTTCCGATGTCCATGGGCTTTTGTGAAAAATAATTGTTGCATCACTGATGCTTCGCAAATTATAGGTACCATAGCCTATAAACCTCAATAGCACCTTACAGAAGCACAGATTTACAAGTCCTTTCCAGGACCTGTTGGTTGCTGTAAACACCAGTACTAAGAACTCTAAAGAGTTTTGTACCAAGAAAATAAAAACATTCCTGAAGATGTATGGAACTATAATGTACCAACTGCATGGGATCATTATAGCCTCGCACCAAAAGCCAAGGAAGCACTTGAGGAATTCAGACAAGCTACATCATCACATGAGCAAAAAATGATAGACACGGGTGAACTTGCATAGTCCTCTCAAGACCCCTATGCACAATGGGGAGGTCTCTTTCCCAAGACTCCTATGATCAAGGAACTTTGTCCTTATCTCTTGGCATGGATACATTCTAGTATGCTCAATCATCCAATTGGTCTCTACCAAAAATGCTTACCGACACTCAGGATCCTTGCAGAATCAAGAGGAAGCATCCTCGTCAAACCAGCTTCTCTCACCATATTCACATGCAAGACTTGAGCAAAAATATGAAGAACATCTTTTGGTAATGCATAGTTATGATGACTTAGACTATGACTATAATGCTCAAGACGAATGAGACCGCTGACTGTAACAGATCATTATAGCAAGTCACTATAGCGTTATTATAGCAGTAGGCTAGGGAATTAATGTTCATTGTCACTGTTCATATTGCCAATGTGAAACCATCCACCCAAACCAAACCGATGATATATATAATAGATATTTAATTTTTAATATAAAAAATGAAAAATCCTAAATCCCTAGACTACTCGCTGGTTTTAATGTTAGATAACTGTTTGCTTTTGCCTACTCATAATAAGTTTGGTGAGTATGCTCTCCTACTTACACACTTCCTAACATACTAATATTATTGGGTCATTGGCTTTAATGGGGAGTGTCTTTGATGAAGTGATTCTATTGTGTAATTCTTTGTTAGTGAAACTTGGTGGGATTGGCTTTATGGACCCACTTGGGAACTGGACCCGAACGGTGGTCTGGTTTTTAGATGAACCCATGGAATCAATGGGCGGTTCCCAGTTCTAATTTTTTTGGAACTAGTCCTTAGTGGGGAATTCCATGATCTAAGGTGAGAACCATCCACCTAGACTATGCTCATCCCTACTCGGTTCACTAGATTGGACCTTGATAAGTAATTTCCCTCCAAGTTTCCCATGTTCATGAAATATATGCTCAAGATACTATATGGCGAATCAAATAAGTCCCTCATACTAGACATCTTTTCTTCTTTGAGCTCTAATATAAAATACAATTTAACATTGATGAACCTTTGATTTATAGAAACCCTGTTTCATAATTTGGACGTCAGTGTAATTATACTTAGCATGCAACAGGATATAATTGTAAAATGAACACATATGTTGCAGTATTCGTGATCTTTGTCATTTGAAAATGAAAGTAATTTAGGTTATGGAAGATAAGAATTAATAGAGGAAAGAGTAAATGGTATGGCTTTGTTGTCCATGACAGATGCACTATGTCCGGTCTTTACGGCTTACGCAATTAATGGATGGGTCTAGACAAGGGTTCCGTTTCGGACTTCTTTAACTCCCACTAGGATTCAATCAACATATTATGCATACATTTTAATAAGAAAAAAATTTATATATATTCACTAGAAGTACTAAAACTTGTTACAAAAATATAATTGAGCCTTAAAACTTGCAAAAAGTATAATCAAGTCATAAAACTTATTAAATTAATTCATTGAGTCATTTCATTAATTTTGTCCAATTTAGCTAATGAAAAATGTTGACATGACTTTTTTTAATATTATCTTCCTCCCACGTGGCTAAAATCATTAATACTAATTTTATTTAGATTAAATCTAAATAAAAGCAAGTAGGGCTACAAGACCTTGCTATTGCTGCTTGCTGCCCCCCTCATTACCATAAGGGGCTGATGAGGGTGGGGATGACCTGAGGGGGGTCGCCAAGCCCTAGCCAAGGGCCTAGCATCACTAACAATAGGCAAGGGTCGTTGACCCTTGTGTAGACTTGGGTGAGGCCGCTGTTGGCGGGGATTGGTTGCCGGTGACAGCCCACCTTAGCCGGGGTTTGTCGAGGGCCAGCGACCTTTTTCTTCTTTTTAGGGGCGGGGAGCGGGGGCGGGGGTGCGACCCTCGCCTACTATCAACGAGGGTTGCCAGGCCTAACCGGCCCTTAGCCGGGGCTCGGTGACCCCCACCGAATCACCCCCACCCCATCAGCCCCTCCCGATGATGGTGGGGCGATGGCGAGGGCAAGGGCTTAGAGCCCTCCCACCTACTTCTCTTTCTTTCTTTTTTTCCTTTTAAATTAAGCTCATTTTCAAATTTTAATTTAAATTAAATTTGTATAAAAATAATTTTTAAAAAGCTACATTGTCACCACTTCCACATATATCCGTTAACCAAATTGAACAAAATTAATGGAAAGATTCGATTGAATAAATTTGACAAGTTTTAGTATTTTTAGTAAACATATTCCAAATAAAAATGCCAAATATAATAAACAAACGAAAAAAAAAAAAAAAAAAAAGGAGAGTCCAATTCGGTTAAGTGAGCCCAAGACAAGCTCATCATGTGAGCCCACTTCTAACAGAAAAAAAAAAAAAAAAAAAAAAAAAGCATGTGAGCCCACTAATGCACAGCCCATTGGCCCAAGTTAGTCCATCAGTCAATTCCCTTAAGCCCATCGGATTTGAATTTAGCAGGTCCACCCATTAATCTCAGTGGAGGCCCATTTGAAACTCATGACACTCTAAGCCCATTTTTCTTTCCACGACATTAACCTTTACTAATAAAAAAAAGACGAAGAAAATAGCACTCCGCTCAGTTCAAAAAAGAGGAAGAGGTGAGCATAGCGAACGAGAAACAGAGGAGCATAATAGAATTGGTCACATAGGTATAAATATTTTTTATTTATCTATTTTAAAAGTAAATGTATGCTTTTTTTTTTTTTTTGGTCAGTAATATAGGTATTTCATTACTTAAATGCAACATTACAAAGGAATTGGATGTTACATCCCGAAGCTATAGCTTCTACAGCTACCAAACTTTGCAACATAAGGGGAGGAAATATATTCTAGTTATGGGCCAAATCAGTTCTGCCATGGGCCCTGGCGGCCCAATCCGGAACCCCGGCGGCCCAATCCCCAACCCCATTTGCCTCTCTTTTGTAGTGCTATAGTCGCAAATTAGGGCACAGAGATAGCAAGGAGTCGAGCTCTGCCAATAGCACACGTTCTTCCCACGACGGCGTTCATTTTGCTTGAAGGATGATATTCTCCATGTTGAGGCCCTATTGCAGCAGACGTTTAATACCCAGAGCAAGCGCCTGTACCTCGGCTTGAAATGCTGAAGCTGCTGTAAATCCTCACGTGTAAACATCGGTAAGAATCCCTTAATGATTTTTGCTTATACAGGCCATAGTGCCTTGATGACTGCTCAGAAAGTGAGATGCATATATATTGCATTTGAGGAATCCATGTTACGGAGGTATCCAGACGGGTGGTGATGGACGAACAGTGGAGTCCCCTGTACTGGAGTCCCCGAGTCGCTGAGTGTGTTGGGAGGAAAGGCAATGGATCCGTGTTTGTGCGAGAGCGTCTACGACAGCTCGCTTTTGATTTGGATGGATGCAGTGGAAGATGTAGTTGTTGTGTGAGCACCAAATCTGCCACATGATATGGGCGATCGTCTGCAGTCTAGGTATGGATTTCGGCTCTGTTGCTCTTGCTGTGATCCACACATCTAGGCGATGAATATTTAGAGGAGATACTGAGATGTTGAGCTGCGAGTGATTCCAAATCCCTGTTGTCCATGAACAAAAGAAGAATATGTGTTTAATCATTTCTGGAGAGTTTTGGTTACAAATTTCACAGATAGGATCAGAGGTGATATGCCTAGAAAAAAGTTGAGCCTTGGTAGGAAGAGCGTTCTGACAAACTGCCCATAGGAATATACGGATCTTCTATGCTGTGTTGAGTGTCCATATTTTTCGCCAAAGTATGTTGGGTGGTTGGTATGATGATGATGCTTGGTGGCCCCTCTGTTCAGCTGTTCTGCTGGCGAGAGTCTTATAATTGCTTTTAACTGTGTATTGTCCATCCTTAGTGGCTGTCCACACCAATTGATCAGTGGCATGTAATGGTCGATTGGTATTTTGAGTATTTCGGTCATAATACTGCTGTCAAATAATGCTGATATAAGAGAAACATTCCAGGTATGTTGGATAGGGTCTATAAGACCTGCCACCAGTTCTAGTTCCTCCTCGTATAGCTGGGCCTCCAATAGGGCCAATTGGTAACCAGCTATGTTCGCGAATGTTGATGTTTCTCCCATCCCTTACCGACCATCTTACCTTAGGTAGGATGGCATCTTTGCCACCAAGGATAATCCACCAGCCCCAAGATGGCCTCGTTCCATACTCAACTGACTAAAATTCTTTAGTTTGGAAGTAAAGACCCTTAAACAGCCGACACCATAACAAGTGGGGTTGTTGAAGTAGGCGCCAAGCTTGCTTACCAAGTAGCGCCTTATTGAAAGCTAACAAATCAAGAAACCCTAACCCACCATTCGCCTTGCTCGTTTTTAACAATTCCCAGTTCTGCCAATGAACACCAAGCTTTCTTTTATCATTCCTCCACCATAAATTGGAGATTTTCTATTCAATCCTATGACAAAGGGATATAGGAATTTTGAAGATGGACATAGCGTACTGCAGGATAGCATGTACAACCGACTTGAGTAGGATTTCCTTACCTCCCTTCGACAATAAAAGCTCTTTCCAACCCTCAAGTTTGGCATTTACCTTTCCTAATATCCAACTAAACATGTCTTTTTTGGATCTTCCCCAATCAGAAGGCATGCCTAAGTATTTCCCATATTTTTGCAACACCGGCACCCTAAATTCTGCCACTAGATTATGTTGAAGACTCAACGGACAGAATTTTGGAAAAAACATTCCAGACTTATTCATGTTGATGACTTGGCTAGTTGCTAGACAATACGGATTCAACATGTTAGCCAGATTCTGACATTCCATAAGGGTGCCCTTTAGGAAGAACACTGAATCATCAGCAAAGAAAAGATGGGAAAGAGTAGGGCAAAACATGTTTAGTTGAATTCCTCGGAGTTGGCCCATACTGATGGCCTGATGAATAAGGGTGGATAGGAGATTCGCCACTAATATGAATATGTAAGGTGATAGCAGGTCCCCCTAACGTAACCCTTTTGATGGCCGAAAGTAGCGCAGTTGTTCCCCATTAAAGCGCACACTTAAGGATGTAGTAGTAATACATTGCATCACCAAGCTAACCCATAAGGGACGAAAACCCAAAGTAAGTAGATAATCCTACAGGAAATCCCATTCAACTTTTTCGTAGGCCTTCTGCATGTCCATCTTGAGCATTGCATTAAAGTGACGCTTTCTTATCCTTGTCTTGAAATGATGAATAACCTCCTGGACAATTAACACATTATTGAATTTGACGCCCACTCACGAAGGCAGCTTGTTCTACTAAGATGAGGTCACCAAGCCAAGGTTTTAGACGATTCGCCAATACCTTAGAAATAATCTTATAAGCATAATTACATAGGCTAATCGGTCTAAACTGATCTAGGCTTTCAGGGTGGTTGATCATAGGAATGAGCACGAGGACCGTCTTGTTGAGCTCAGCAGGCATGACCCCCAAAGTAAAGAACTCTTGAACTAATCTGAATATGTCTTGTTGAATGATATCCCAATGTGTCTGATAAAATAGTCCATTCAGACCATCGGGACCTGGAGCCTTCGTCGCACCCAACTAAAACGTTGCCTTTCTTACCTCCTCCATTGTGACCACAGCAGTTAACTGTGCATCCATCTCTTCAGTCACTAAAGGTTGACATTGAGCTAATATCGATTTGTACTCACGGGAACCCACATAAGTATATAATTGGCAGAAAAAAATCATACATCGTCTCCTTTAGGATCGGTATTTCTCTCACCCAGTTGAGGCTTTCGTCCCTTAACATCCCAATACTATTTCGCTGCCTCCGTTGAATCGTAGTTGTGTGAAAAAATTTGATATTCTTGTCGCCCCACTGTAGCCAGTTAACTCTAGATCACATAGCCCAAAATTGTTCTTCCGACTGCCAAAGGTTTCTGATTTTCCCACGAAGATGGACAGCTTCTTCGATATCATTACTAATGTTGTAAGGCATGTTAACAAGTGATTGGAGCTGCTATTGTAGTGCTGGCACCTTTAACTGAACATTGTCGAACTTTAATCTACTCCACTTTTGTAGATGATAAGAGACAATTCTGAGTTTGTGTAATAGATTGGTATTGCGTACCTGGACTGAATTCCATGTATTAGCGATCACCCCTCGACACTCCAGGTCTTGGTTCCAATAAGCCTCAAAAACAAAAGTGCATTGGCCTCTTGAATATGGTGGTGATGTGGATATGATAAGGGGCTATGATCAAAACCCAGGGTGGGCAACGCGAAGACTTGGGCTTCAGGGTATAGAATTCGCCACTCCATTATGCACATCACATGATCCAACCGTTCCTTAACCTAATTTGGACCATCCCTATTATTGGACCATGTAAACTTGCATCCCTTACTGTCAACCTCCATAAAGGTGCAGTCATTAATAACATCTCGAAAAGATTGGAGTCTATACCTTTCCGGGGATCGCCCGCCTACTTTTTCCCAAGCATATAGGATTTCATTAAAGTCTCTGGCGCAAATCCAAGGTAGAGTGTTTGAAGTGCTGATCAAGTGAAGTTTATCCCATAGCATCTGTTGATTATGGTAGGAGGATGGGGCATGGAGACGGGTGAAACGCATTAGCTTATCTTCCCCTAGATCCCAACAAATAATATCAAAAAATTCCGCCGAAGAACTGTGTATGTCTACTGAAACTATGTCATTCCAAAAAGCTGACAAGCCTCCTGCTAGGCCTTCAGGATTACGTACAAAAGAGTGACTGAAATGTAAATAACGTTGCAAACACTGAAGCACTATCTCAGAACTCTTTGTCTCCATTATGAACAAAAAGTCGAGCTTTTCTTTGGCCGTCAAGGCCTTTAAAGCTTGAACTATCAGGGGAATGCCCAAACCCTGACAGTTCCAGCAAACCATCTTCATTTGTAAGGTGGTGGCTGTTTGGGGCCAGCCACCAAAGCCCACTGATTCTCTTCAAAGGCATATAATACAGGTGTTTCCATTAATTGAGTATCATCAAAATTTTCGGGAATGACATTTTTCATTTCATATGTGGCATATCCTTTCTACTTCTTTGCTGGTGCCAACTTGGGACTAACGCGGGTACCTTGCATTTTTTTATGTTGTGGGAAATCCATGAGATTGCTTAGATGACCTTTCTGTATTTCTTGTGCAAGGATTAAAGCCGTGGTAATGATGTGTCCTTTCTTTGGAAATGGTTGTTGTGGTTGCTGTTGTGGCACACTTGGAATAGGATGAGGCTGCACTGATGAGGCAATGTTGACTGCAGTACCAGTTGTCGTTGCGGGCAATAGAGGGACAGCCGGCAATATAGCTAGAGGCATCTCAGGTACGGTCTCCTCGTTCTGTTCCTTAGTGGTCAGGGGGTTGTAGAATGCATTCCAATAAGGGCTAGATTGGTGAACCTCCGCTCTTAACCAAGGATCAAAGGTCATCTTCTCTTTTCCATCCATTTTGGCTTCATCAAAAGGATACTCTTCACAATACATGGCATAATGGCCAATTCTACCACATGAGTAGCAGAAATGAGACAAACGTTCATACCAAAAATCCAGCCACAACATCCTCCCTTCAATCCTCACTAGTTTGCCAGTTTTTAAAGGTTCATTCAACTGATTCTCTACTTTAACCCGCCCAGCCCGTAAGGCCGAGCCTTCTTTAAAATCTACTCGTACCTCTAAGACCTCGCCAAGCTGATTTACTGCCTTTCTTAACATCATTTCCGTAGTCCATTCCAAGGGCATACCAATAACTTGTACCCAAAATGCACAGCAGGTAAAGTCATAACAGAGTAACGGCATGTGAGGAATCCAAGGCTTGAACCAGACTAAGTTACTAGAAAATATCCACGGACCACCCTCCAATACTCGTTGTTTCTCACTTTCTGACCGAAACTTCGCCAAATATAAGCCTCCTTCAAGTTGAGCAAAGTCAACATTGTCAATCCTCCATACACGTTTTAAAGTACTTTGTAATGCCTGGAAATTAATAGAGGTTTTTGTAAGAACTTTGCCCACTAACATCAGTCTACATTCTTCCAAAATTGCTGGTGTTGGTTCCTCATCCCATACTTCTATTTCATGTGCAGAGCATAGTCGGCCTAAGCGTTGACACAAAGCAGCCAAGCGCACAGATTCCTCCTGATTTTTCGAGGCCATAATCCGTGGATGTTGGAAGGCAGAGCTAATTCAAAATATAAGAGCCTATGCCGAAATCTAAAGAGAACCCCATATCGTCGAACAAAGGGCAGCAGTCTAAGTATAAACAGAGATAAACCCAGTAGAAAAGATGGAGTAAATTGACCTCGGATTTGAAGCGCACACCAGGCCAATGCATGCAGCCAAGTCTTGTTGACACAGGGGATGGCTGGCGTTTGCCATAGATTAGAACTTGAATCGAACTTCACTCTTCGATGATGGTGATAGAAGGAACGAGCAGCAGGGAATTCCTTCGCGGAGAGAAGGGGCAGGCGTTCAAGGTGCATGAGACAGGGTTCCAGTTGGGCAATGGTGCAAGAGAAGAAAGGAAGGGAAAGATGGACAAGATAGAGTAGCAGTGAAATTAGACGAAGCGCTGCATGTAGCACGAATTAGGGCAAATCGAACTGGTTCTTGACTGTGGCGCGTGGGTTTGACACGAACAAGCAGAAATACACAAATTCTGATAATCACTATGCATTTCAAGAGAGAGAGCTCTTCATTTCGAGAGAAGGCGTAAACAGTTTCCTCTCAGATACTTGACTCAGTTCTACTGAAGTGAATGTATGCTTCAACACTTATATATTGTGAAAATTTCAGGTACTATGGATTAAGAAAATGTTAAAGTGTGTCATTTACAAGATTTAAATTATAAAATATGTACATATAAACACACTATAATTTTTGTAGGCAATGAAAAAAAAAAAAAAAAAAAGCACAACACCCTTTGAATAGTCAATTAAATGGCCAGCCAAATCAGTATATGAACGAGATTTTTACATGCTTAAATAGCCATACTTTCAATGCTGGTCTAAGATATTACTTGCATTTTTATTTTTATTTTTGGTAAAAGATATTACTTGCATTTTCATACTTACAAAAACTGATATTCCTGAGGAGCGATGCAATGAGAGTAAAATTTTTCCCAAATTCTCGGACTTTGGAAACAAGCTTTGATTTCACAGAAAAACAGGGATACAGAGAAAAAAAGCAAAATAAAGAAAAGATAAAAATTTGAGTAATAGTGAATGTGTTGTCCACGACTCTACATACCTGTGCAGTTGATTAGAAGATTATCTTCTCTTTTTTCTTTTTTTGGGGTCTTTTCTATTTCTAGTAAAGCTAGTCATCTTGATTAGGATTGAATAGTTCTAGGTTCCACACAAGTTCCACTTGGAACGTAGAACCTACTCACTAAAATAGGTTTTCTTATTTTTCATAATTGAAACCAGCCTTACGTACTCTAGAATTTGGAACTTATCTTGTCACGGGTTCTAAGATCAATTCCAATATTTACCTAGGTTTTACTTATATAATTAATTGAACTATTGCAATAAATATAAATATTTAATGGTCATCACTTGCTGCTTTAATTTACCGATCATGACTTATATTTAGATACACGAAAGATATGAACATTAATAAAATAAAAGTCTCAATTATATAATGAAAGCTCATATTAGTATCTCCTATCGAACGGTATAGAATATCGAAGGATTGTGTGAAAACATGAGCCAAGAAAAATATTAAAGCTTGTTTCAGATTCTAGGTTATAGGTTATAGGTTCCAAACTCTAGGTTTCTCCAATTAAGAACCGATAACTTATTAGGTGAAACAAGTTTCTCATTTTTTGGAATCTAGAACTTATCCAACATACATTACAACTTGTAACCTATATGCCTACCGATTTGGTTCTCAAATTTCACGTTGTATTATGGAACCATGCTCACCCCTAATCTTGATGCGACAATTCAACTCTTCCTTTCAACTGGATCTTACATATACTCGTGATTCACTAAAAGGGCTTGTGAACTACAAAAACATTAGTATAATCCAATAGAATCCAGTTGGAAAAATCAAATCCGTCATCGCAATTCACTAATTTAGCAATAAATCAGGTAAAAAAATCGAATACTCCACCAAATTTACTAATTTTATCCACCCAAGTTTCAATTTTCTGAAAAATTGCTTTTACTAATAGCTATAACTTTACAGTTGACCATGAATGCAGTTCATTTGAACCTCTCTCATCGGCTGTCGCCAACCACAAACTCTCTCTCTCTCTCTCTCTCTCTCTCTCTCTCTCTCTCTCTCTCTCTCTCTCTCTCTCTCTCTCTCTCTCTCAGTAAACAAAAGCCTTTTCGAATTGTTCAACCAAATCAAATTCAAACATTAGTTATAAAACCTCAAGGTTGCTTAGATGTTGTTTTAATGATAAAAAAAAGTCCACTTCATCGTCAAGTATATGGACTATCTCAATAACCTCGTGACCAGAATAAGACACAGTCCAAAATTCATATAAATGGACTAAAAATGTAATTGTAAACTGATAGATTTATGAGGTGGGCTTAAGGCCCATCCGCTCAAGTTGGGCCCAAAAAAGGCCCGGCCCACGGGAATAGGGCCCGTGGATGGGGGAAGGTATAAAAGGGAGGAGAGAGAGAGAGAAGACACCTCTTGGGAAATCAGAATGTACGTACGTTCCTCTCCCTCTCTCCCTCCAAGAAAAAGAAAAGAAAAACGCTTAAGGCATCCCGTCTTCCTTTCAAGGCAAATTGGCATCATCGGATCAGAATTTCTTCATCGGTCTTCAGCATTGGTGTTTAATCTGTGGCTAACAAGGTACGCTCGAATCCGTGGTGTGTTTTACGATCGGTGATACGTATTTTCCCGGGCTTCGTCTTCCGCATTGATTTAGGGGTTCGATTCAGTGTCGAATCCGGTTTTCGGGGATCCGTTATTCCCAACATTGGTATCAGAGCCCTAGTTCACATTTTCCCGATCAATTTCATGTTTTTGATTGATTTTTCGCAAAAGCTTTTGGCCGTACGGATCGGGGCGAGAAATCCCAACACCCAAGCGTTGTTCGGCCATTTTTTTGAGTTTTCGTAAGTTGAAATCGTTTTCTGAACACATGGGGAGAAAGGCGACGTCGAGACGAGTCCGGCGACATGTCGCATGCCACTGTACGACGCCGCATGCGCCCACACGCGCGGCCAGAAGCCGATGCGCGTGGGCGCGATGCGCCCGAAGCGCTGGCAATGGCCAGCGTGTGCGCCACACGCGCCGGTGACGAACCGGCGCGTGCACACCGGCAACCGGGCGAACCGGCACGCGCCGGTCCGTGGACCGACGCGTGCTGACGTCACGCGATGACGTCATCGTGACGTCACACAATGGTCGGTAACTACTCGGATGACGTCACCGATGCGTCATTGCCGATGACGTTTCGCCGAGCGGCGACCCGACCGGCGATCCGACCCAACCTGAACCGCAGAGACCCGGCACGCGCGCGGCATGTGCCGGATGACGTCTGCGTGACGTCATCCCGCACACGCACGCGGCACGTGCGTCGGTTCGCCCGAGCCGGCCCGACTGGCCCGACCGGTCCGACCGGTCTGTCCGATCCGACCGGTCCGACGTTCGACGACCGTTGACCGTTGACCACCGTTGACCAGGAAAAAAAAAAAAGAATTTGTTTCTTTTTCAGTCATGCATATGTGGGTTATGAGTAATCCATTTTTAATTCTGCATTTGTTGCATGAATTTTGGAAAATTATGTATTTTCCCTTATATTTATTATGGATTATAAGTGATCCATTTTTAGTTCTGCATTTGTTGCAGGAACTATGATGTGTTATGCAAGGATACCTGCAATCCCGAGAACGGACGAGGGAAATGCAAGACTTAAAAGGCTGATGTTAGAAATAGCTAATTATCGGTGGCATGATGGTGATTTAGTATCACATGTGGTCAGGGTCAATCAGATGATATCGGAAATCATCTGGAATGGTTATCTTATGCTGGATTTTGAGAAGGTGCCGGCTTTGATGAACACTCTTCCACCTGAATGGCAAGCAGTGTTAGATCGGCTATGGGAGGTCAACGTGGTCCCGGGTTATAGGAGGCTGGTGGAAGCTTTTGTAAGAGAGCACTATAGGATTGAGTTGGCCAAAACTTCAACCCTTATATTGAGCGCCACATGGCGCCGAGTGAATGCGCCTTGGTGGCGACATGAATGCTCTCCAAAAAAATTTCCAGGGTTGGCAAATGTGCCTTCAGTTTTCTCAGATGTTTTGACTGATAGATTAGAAGGGACATTCCCTATTTATTTCTTTGATTAATTATGTAATGTTTACTACCCGATTGTTGTTGATGTAACAACCGATATGTTAGTCGTATCATGTGAAAGCATTGTTATTTTATTGGATATTAGATTTTATTTACTTTCTTTTTTATTGTTGGTTCTTTGTGGGTAATTAGCTATGGGTAGTAATAGAAGTTTTTGTAACTTCATAGAATTTATTTGCATAAAACAATTATATAAATAATAATTTTGAGTTAGGATTTTTGGAGGATGATTGGAAACATAGTGACCTTTTGATTCTGAAGCCTTACTTGAAATTATTCATTAATATGATAGGTCTATGCAAATAGGGATGCATAAATGATAGACATTAATTATTCGTGCATGTATGTCTGATATGTTCAGAACGATGGTTCAGCAACTAAGAATGTAATTGCTGATATGAACGGCTACAATTGTGAAATATTGAATATGAAGATTCAATATGTGTTGGAAAAGTAAGAAGCACTAGAAGCTCTTGAACATATTATGGAAGATCTAGAGGATGCTGTGTGCCACCTTGAGCTAGCTGAGGACCGCCTAGCGGTATTTGAGCCAAAAATAGACATTTGCTATGCTGGTTCTAGCTCAGAAAGGGCTTTGTGCTCCAAGCGCAAGCGTATTGATTCGTTCAATATGTGGGAATGCAAAGGATCAAGTCATTATTGCAAGAAATCAAGAGTTAACCAACACAAGAGAGGAAAACGTCCTCAAGTGAAGAAAATGTCAAGGGTGAGGTGTTACAATTGTGACAAGAAATGTCACTATGCTTGCAATTGTTGTGAGTCAAAAAAAAAAAGTCAACACCTCTTGTACATTTGAGAACTTTGCTTATGTGTCAAGTTCAATATTATTGGTTGAATCCAATCCTTTGTGGACTGTAGATTCAAAAGCGACAGACCATAGAGGGAAGGATAGAGAATCCTTCGTGGAATTCCGACGAGTACCAACTGGAACTGAGTGGATCCATATGGGAAACAACTCTAGAGCTGATGTAAAGGAATTGGCACCGACCAATTGAACATGAGTGGTGGATGCACCTTGATGTTCTATATGCTCTAGAGATTCGTCGAAATTTTGTGTCTGTTTTTGATGTTGGTTAAGCTTGGTTTTGGTATGAACTTCCATAATAAAGGTGTAGATTTGTATTTGGGTACAAACTACTATGGTTGTGATTATTTTCTGGATGGTTTTATTGTACTAAATGTTGACTATGGTGATGTCAATATTTGTTATTCCCTTGTTTCACGTCTTCTTCTTTATATGACAATGATGTGATTGTGTGGCATGCTAGACTTGGTCATATGGGCCAACAACATATGAATAGACTAGCCAAAGAGGGCTTGTTGGGCAATATTGAAAAAGTCGATTTGTCCATAAGTGAGCATTGCCTAGTAGGGAAAATGACAAGGAAACTATTTGGAAAAGGTAAAAGAGCTGAATTTCCTCTGCATTTAATCCATTTGGACGTCTGTGGTTCAAAGAATGTGAGAGGAAGGCAAGGGGCTATTTATTTCATCACTTTTTATAAATAATTATACTCGAGTCGAATATGTCTATTTGATTTCTCATGAATCTGAAGCATAAGTTGTTTCAGAAGGTTTATGAACCTGGCAGAAAATCAATTAGACAAGAAAATAAAGGTATTTAAATCCGATCGAGGTTGAGAATATTTATCTGATAATTTCAGAAAATTATGTGATGAAAAAGGAATAGAAAGATAGTTATCTATTCCATATACTCCTCAACAAAATAGTGTTGCAGAGAGAATAAACAGAACCCTACTGTAATGGTTAGGTCCATGATGACGCATGCTAACTTATCTATCACTTTTTGGAGTGATGTGTTGTTAATTGCTACCTATATACTTAACCGGGTGCCTTCCAAATCAGTTATTTCCACTTCATATGAGTTATGGACAGTTAGAAAATCGGACTTAAGTTTTCTTGAGCCATGGGGTTGTGCTGCCTATGCTCATGAGTCCTCTCACAAGTTTGGGAAATTGGGTCTCGAAGGAAAGAAGAGTATTTTAATGAGATACTCCGAACACTCAAAAGGGTATGTGTTCATAGGTGAGCAAGAAAGTAGGAGTATAACTAAATTTGAATCACGGGATGTCACATCCTTAGTGGATGAATTTCCTAAGAGGGGCGAAATAGGGAAAATTACTCCCTATTTGAAACCTTGGATCAAGATAATGATGTCAGTGGAGTTCGTCCAAGTGGGAGTAATATGAGATGTGATGAATTGAATTCAACTCATTCTCAATTGCAACCACCTAATGTGATGACATCATCATTACCTAATCCAAGTGGGAGCATGATGGGGAATGATGTGCTAAGTGTACAATCTCCCATACGGTGAACAAGTCGCCGAAGTATTCCCCGTTGACATTTTGACATTGAAGGGGAAACTTTTATAATTGCTCCACGAGATAAGGATGAGCCAAGAAATATTAATAAGGCTCTGAAATGCCCTAGTAAGGAAAAATGGATTTATGCAATGAAAGAGGAGATGGAGTCAATGTAATCAAACCAAGTCTGGGAATTGGTTGATCTTCCAAAAGGACACAAAGCTATTGGGAACAAGTGGGTTCTCAAAATAAAGCGAAATGCCGATGGCTCGATAGAAAGGCATAAGGCTCGCCTTGTGGCGAAGGGGTATAATCAACAAGAAGAAATTGATTATGAAGATACATTTTCTCTGTAGTGAGATTTACCTCGATTCGTATTATTGGCAATAATGGCAAGTATGGATCTTGAGTTACATCAAATGGATGTAAAGACTGCTTTCCTCAATGGAGAATTAAAGGAAGAAATATATGGAACAACCTACTGGTTTCATAATGAAAGGCCAAGAAGAAAATATATGTCGACTTTGGGGGTCGATATATGGCCTTAAGCAGTCATCAAGACAATGGTATATGCGTTTTCATAATGCCATAATGGCATATGAGTTTACAATGATTGATGAGGATCATTGTGTATATATCAAAAAGATCCAATGATCAATTTGTGATCATATCATTATATGTTGATGATATATTCATTGCCAGAAGCAATATGGAGTTGGTTAATACTGTCAAGAGATAGTTGTCTTCTAACTTTGAGATGAAGGATATGGGTGAGGCTGCATACATTCTTGGAGTTAAGATTTCGAGAGCTTGTTCGAAGAGATCGTTGTCTCTTTCGCAAGAAACCTATATAAATAAGGTTCTTGAACGATTTCGTATGCAAGACTGTAAACCCATAGACACTCCTATTGCAAAAGGTGAAGGATTGAGCCACAGACTGTGTCCAAGAACTCCACAAGAGAAGGAACAAATGAAACATGTTCTTTATGCTAGTGCTATTGGGAGCTTGATGTACGCTATGATGTGTACAAGACCTGGCGTATGTTTTACAGTTGGAATGGTGAGTAGATACCAATCCAATCCAGGTCCAGCACAATGAAAAGCCGTTAAGAGAATACTAAGGTATTTAAAGGGGACTGCTGATTATACGTTGAGTTATTAAGGAAAGGATCTGCAACTCAAAGGCTATTGTGATACTGATTGGGGAAGAGATTTAAATGAAAGGAAATCTACCTCTGGATTTGTTTTTCTTACCGAATAATGGCACCATATGTTGGAGCAGTAAGAAACAAAAGTGTATAGCCTTGTCCACGATGTAAGTTGAGTTCGTGGTATTATCAGCAGCAGTATAAGAAAGTGTTTGGCTTAAGAGATTTTTGGATCATTTAGGTGTTATTGGAAGTGCTGCAGATTAATTGTTGGTTAACTGTGATAGCCAAGCAGCAAAAGCGTACGCCAAAGATCCAAAATATCATGGCAAGACCAAACATATAGATACCAATTATAATTTTGTCAAGGATATGATTGCACGAAAAGATGTGAACTTAGAGTACATACTACGCATAGAATGGTAGCAGATCCTATGACAAAGCCAATACCTAGATATGTGTTTTGTGGCAATATGAAATCTCTAGGATTACGTAGAGGTTGATATACTAAATTTTGTATTTTCCCTAAGTGTTCACATTTGATGAATTTGTGTTTTCATCATTAATGCCTATGAATCTTTGTTTGATCTTTATGCATCTTAATACTTAGTGCATTAGTTTAAGTTGAGAAGTATGTCAGACAGATATAATATTAGCCCACTCACACGGGTAATCGCCTCTATTTACTGTGTGATAAATAGAGATGAGACTGTTTTTAAGCTTATTATCTAGGTGATAATCGAAAGCTCAAGCTTAAAACACGTATGTCGCCTTAACTGAGTGTTAAGATTAGGACATAATACTTACTATGTTCGAAAGTAAAATACCCCACATGTTTTACTTTATCTGTCTAAGATGTCAGATGTGAGTTCTGATGAATTTTGTGAATGAGTAGATACATGAACTCAAGTTAGACATTGGGTATGTCTGAACTATCATATGTACGGTATAAAAGATGTAGACATACGCTCCATGGGAAATGAGTTAATACCGTAATACGTATTTCATACCACATATGCATGAGACGACCAATAAGAGTGGCAAGAGTTTGATCTCAACTTTTTTGTCGTGTGAGACTCTTGAGTAAGAGAGTTCTTCAATTTCTTAGTCCCCTCATGACTCTTACTTATTCTCAAGATTTCTATTTAGTGTTTGCTATCTTAGGATGTTGCCAATGGTCATGAGTGATTCGATCTAATGGGGCATTTCTAGAAAAGCAAGCTGGACTGAAATTGAGAGTTTGAAGGAAAAAGGAAGATCGATTTTAGAGAATCACATTGTAGTTTTGTATTCACCGGTTAACCAATTATGACTGTCTTTGTGATAATCATAATTGTGAATAAAATATATATATCATTGTTTAAAAGAGATCAAGAGAGATATAAATGTGATCGATCGATCTATGGTACTGCATACTAAATCTACTCAGGATGTGATGCCCATTATGAGCTGCTATATATTCCTAACAGATCTATAGCAATGAGCTCTCAAAGTATGCTGGTCGCACGGATTATTCACCGGTATGATTGTTGAAGAGAGGAAAAGAGGATTCTGTTCGGCCCACCATGTTAAGTGAGAGTCTATGATGGAGATGAGTAGGGCCTGTCCGCCCATGTTGGTTTTGGACCACCATGTGCGAGTGGGAGATGATGGATTTATGAGGTGGGCTTAAGGCCCATCCGCTCAAGTTGGGCCCAAAAAAGGCCCGGCCCACGGGAATAGGGCTCATGGATGGGGGAAGGTATAAAAGGGAGGAGAGAGAGAGAGAGGACATTTCTTGGGAAATCAGAACGTACGTACATTCCTCTCCCTCTCTCCCTCCAAGAAAAAGAAAAGAAAAACGCTTAAGGCGTCCCGTCTTCCTTTCAAGGCAAATTGGCATCATCGGATCAGAATTTCTTCCTTGGTCTTCGGCATTGGTGTTTAATCTGTGGCTAACAAGGTACGCTCGAATCCGTGGTGTGCTTTACGATCGGTGATACGTGTTTTCCCGGGCTTCATCTTCCGCATTGATTTAGGGGTTCGATTCAGTGTCGAATCCGGTTTTCGAGGATCTGTTATTCCCAACATAAACATTTAATGGTACGAAATATCATATCAATGTCATGTGTCAAATCCATGCACCATTAATTATTAACTATTGAGCAAATCCCATATGGGTCCGTCTAACGTGGTGACATGCTTTGTAAGGATCTAATTTTAAAAACCAGATCTTCTAAAGTTTAAAAACTTGCAAGAGTGGCAACAGAGAACTATTCATCGAGGAGTTACATAGGATTTAGGACGTCCGATGCTTTCTTCTTATCCTTGATCTTTCTCGAGCAGCTTGAACTTTTGGATTCCTCCTGATCCCCAAACAGGGTGCATCATTACGGTTAATTTTATGCGTCTACATGGATCCACATGTTAGCCCCTCAAAATCAATGATGGTTAGGTACTTGGTTCCTCATCGAGTTTCCTATGACATGCACGAGATATATGCTCAAGAGAATACGGATTAGCAAATCAGATAAGTCCCTCAAACTAGACACCTTCTCTTCTTTGAGCTCTAGGATAAAATACATATTAATCTTGACAAACCTTTGAAATATAGAATCCCTGCTTCATAATTTGCTGTGTTGAGAGCCATTGATAGGACATGAAATGGTGATTTTATAAGGCTTGCAAACACAATTCTCAAAAATCATTTGAGACAAATAGAAAATCGAGAGACCTAGAATGAAATAGCCCCCAACAATCAAGATGACAAGAGACGAGTTACAAATGGCTTCTACAACTTTTTATATGATTAATCAACGCAATTGCAGGATCTCGGCCTTAATGTAATTTAAGGGATTTCTTAATTGTCTTTGGGTAGAGTGTTCTCCTTTATAAAGGCTAGTCAATCAATGTGTTACTAAGGTAAAATCCACACCACATCCTTCAAATAACCTAAATCTAGGCGAGGCTGGTTGAGGGTCGCGAACCTCTCTAGCGGCTAGTGAGGGCTTCATGGCCTTTGCCCAATGGTTGGTGAGCCACAATAGGAAAAAAAAAAAATAGAAGAGAAAAAAATAAAAGAAAATAATTAATTAAATAATTTGAAATTTTAACAAAAAAAACTTGGAAAATTGTCAATTAGTATCAACTGTGCTATGTAAAATGGTTAGCATCTATATTAGTAATTTATGACTATATTTTTGTCGAAAAGACTATATTAGCAAATCATTAAAAAGTTTATGACTTAATTGATGAAATTAAAAGGCTAAGGCTAAATTGACATAACTATAATAGGTTTAGAAATTTTTTAATAATTTCCCAAAAGTTTCTCCTATGTGATTTTGCAAAGAAGCTAGCAAACCCAACATTGATGGTTGTTCATGGCTTGTGGAGTTCTGGTAGCTGTCCATGGAGAAGCACTAGTGAAAGTTGAAGGTGAAAGTGCTAGTATGAACACCTAGAGGGGGATGAATAGGTGTTTAAAAGAAATCTTAACAAATAAATGCGGAATAAAATAAATCTCGAGCAAAGTTTGAATAAGGATCGAGTCGATAATCGAGCCACCAGACTTCTAGTACATGTTCAGAATCTATTATACGATAAAATAGACTTCTGAAATAACTTGTAAGTATGCAACAGACTTAAATATGAAGAGTTCAGGAAAGAGAATATTGCACACGAAATTTTATAGTGGTTCGGCTTAGATCAAGTCTACGTCCACTCTTCCACGCTAACAGCATTCTGGCTAGATTCCATTATGTAATCAATAAGAGATTATAACTTTGAGTGCAAACACTCGGTGGTAGATCACACTATCTCACTAAGTCACTCTTTTGGTATTTCTCTCACGATCACAAACGTTTAAGCTCACGAAAGACAAGTGTATGATCGAAGATCGCTTAGACTTTGGAATTATAAATTACACGCTCCGTCTATTACTTGTTCATCAATCATTGATCTCCTTAAATACTCCTTCACTTCCAAACTAGCCGTTGGACAGTATCTAAAGGATCGTCTTCGAATCTACCCATTGAACAGATCTGTATCGAGAAAATTTGATAGCTGTTGAGCGACAAAAGTAGAATCCCAAATTGATTCTGATTGCTCATACAAACGGAATCTTGATTTCCATAAGTAAAGCTCATTCGTATAAAAAGTTCTTGTCTTTAATATCTAATTGTTAATCAATTAAATTAAGTCAATCAAATCTATATTGATGTAGAATACAAACCAGATCACTAGCAGTTATATATTTGGGGCTTGTGTTACGTTCGGCAAGTTGTCTCATTCTGAACATGCTTCGTTCTGAATTTACTACGTTATTAACTTGTATCTAGTTCTAGACCTTGTTACATTCTGGACTTGTGTCTCATTCTAGATGTAAAGTCTAAGAGTGTTCTATCGAAAGTAAAGTATGAGTGTCTTCCATATAAAGTAGACTCTAAGTGTCTTCTGTCTGAAATAGACTTTGCAATCTTGACGTAAATTTGAACATATCCTACTTCTAAACATATTTAGCCTTAAGGTCTGGACACAGTCTGAATAAGGTCAGGTTTAGCTTAGAGTCTATCTTCTAGTTCTTCCAAGTGTAGACTTCGATAATATCATTTATATGTTCTATCATATGCATAGTTTATTACTCAACCATTAAACACGTTAGTAGCTTTTGATTTATTTTGTCATTTTCAAAACATCATAAGAGATTTCCCTAATAATCTCTCCCTTTTTTTTATGATGACAAAACAATCTCTGGATATGTAAATGTGTAAACACACTTTTAAAAATATTAATAAATCATGGCAATCGCATTGCAGAAGATAACAAATAGATTGAGTATAACAATATATAGAAAAATAATCGCAACTCAATATTATGCGATAAATAATATCAACCAATTAACACATATGCATATTTATATTCTCTCTCCCCTTTTTGTCATAATTAAAAAGTAATAACAATGGAAATAGTATCACGTAGAGTATATAAGCGATAATAAATATATCTTGCATGAAACACAATTTCAAAAATAAAATAAAATCAGCCTTTACAAAGAAATCGAATATCAAAGATATGTAATATAACTCCCTTTGATCATATATATCAGCAAATACCTAATAAAAATCACGGATGCATTATAAAATTAACTTACCATTTTTGTCCAAAAAAATGATAATGTAAATAAGAGATTTGTTAATGACAAAAAGTAATAAAAGATGCACTAACCGGATTTTCTAGAACTTAACAAGTTCTAATGCATTTATCTTTTCTTTCCTTTCACAATAATTAAAATCACGATCAATTCAAAAAGATTTTTCCATAATTGATCAATGCTCCTCCTCATTTAATTGCCTTTTTGAGGTTATCACGATTCTTTTCCCTTCTTTTGCATTCACGTTCTCCCCCTATCATCATTTCAATATTTGCGAAAAATTTGCACAAGGAAGAGAATCTTTAAGCCTCCATAATATACTATAGAATCTCCACAATTTTCATATCGAGCTTTCCAAAATCCGTATGGAAGATTCTTTTGCTACCCAAGGTATATGTTTGAAATATACCATTGATTAAAAATGATCATTTGTCAATCTTCGCATGAAATACTTTCCTGGTTGCACCAATTGAAAGTGCTAGTATGAACACCTAAAGGGGGGGTGAATAGGTGTTTAAAAAAAAATCTTGACAAATAAATGCGGAATAAAATAAATCTTGAGCAAAGTCTAAATAAGGATCAGAGTCTAATAATCGAGCCACCAGACTTCTAATAGATGTTCAGCATCTATTATGCGATGGAACAAAATTCTTAAATAACCTGTAAGTACGCAACAAACTTAAATATAAAGAGTTTAGGGAAGAGAATATTGCACACGAAATTTATAGTGGTTCGGTTTAGATCAAGTATACGTCCACTCTCCCATGCTAACAACCTTCTGGCTAGATTTCATTATGCAATCAACAAAAGATTACAACTTTGAGTACAAACACTCGGTGGTAGATCACATTATCTCACTAAATCACTCTTTTGGTATTTCTCTCACAATCACAAACGTTTAAAAATACGAAAGACAAGTGTATGATCGAAAGTCACTCAGACTTTGGAATTATAAATTCTACGCTCTGTCTCTTACTTGCTCATTAGTTCTTGATCTCCTTAAATACTCTTCCACTTCCAAACTAGTTGTTGAACAGTATCTAGAGGATCATCTTCCAATCTACCCATTAGACATATCTGTATCTAGAAGATTTGGTAGTCGTTAAGTGACAAAAGTAGAATCCCAAATTGATTTTGATCACCCATACAAACAAAATCTTGGTTTCCATAAGTAAAGCCCCTTCATATAGAAAGTTCTTGTCTTCAATATCCAATTTTCAATCAATTAGATTGAGTCAATCAAATATATCTTGATGTAGAATCCAAACTAGATCACTAGCCGTTATATGTTTGGGGCTTGTATTATGTTCAGTCAAGTCATCTCGTTCTGAACATGCTTCGTTCTGAATCTGCTACATTCTGAACTTGTGTCTCATTCTAGACCTTGTCACGTTCTGAACTTATGTCTCGTTCTGGATGTAAATTTTGAGAGTGTTCTATCGAAAGTAAAGTTTGAATATCTTCTGTATGAAGTAGATTCTAAGTGTCCTCCGTCTGAAATAAACTTTACAATATGGACGTAAGTTTGAACATATCCTGCATCTGAACATATTTATCCTTAAGATCTGGACACAGTCTGAATAAGTTCAACTTTAACACAAAGTCTGCCTTCTGGTTCTTCTAAGTATAGATTTCGATAATATCATTTACATGTCTATCATCTGCATAGTCTATTATTCAACCATTAAACACGTTAGTAGCCTTTGGTTTATTTTGTTATTTTCAAAATATCATAAGAGATTTTCCTAACAAAAGAGGGGAAGGAAGGTGTTCGGAGGAAGAAGGAGGCAAGAGGAGAAGATGGTGCAGCGGAAAAGGACGACATAGAGAAAAGACAAAGGGGAAAAAGAAAGAAAAATAGAAACTTCTAAAAAAAAATAGCAAATTTTCTTCTTCTTCTTCTTTATAAAAAAAATAATAAATTGATCGAGCTAGATCCCAGTTTTGGATCGGTCAACGGGCTGGATTAGGTTCCATATATAATAATAAAAATTTAGAAATTTAATTAAAAATTCGAAAAATTGGTAAAAGTATAAAAATTCAAAAAATGATAAAAATGATAAAAGATTTTAAAATTTTTAGGAAATAACAAAAAATTTGGAGAATTCGAAAATACAATATATTTTTTTTTTAAATAGAAAATCCAGAAAATAAGAAGAATTAGAGAAATCATTTAAAAATTCATAAAAAAAAAAAAAATTGGAAAACCCTTTAAAAATATTAAGACCCAAAATTTGGATAAGCCATTAGGGCTTTACAATAGAGTTCATTGTTTTGAGTTGCCTTTTTCTCTTTAGGAACAATATTAGGATTCCCGTGTACTTTCCTACGTTTTTCAATATTTTGGATGTTATCTTTTGCTATAGAATGGTTAGGACAATATCTAGAATTCCTTTATTAGGTTGTTATGGCATTAGTTAGCATGATCAAGTTAGGTATTGAAAAGACGTTAATCTTAGACTAACGTAATCAAGTCCTCGAGTCTAAAATATCCGATTACATAAATAGTAAGATATTTTCTTATATCTTACTGGGTTTCTGGCTAACCCAAAAAGGGTTAATGGCAACTCCTCAATTAAAATTTGAATTGGCTTAACGATTTAAAATTTCATATGCTCGATGTTGCACAAGGTATGAAATTGGGAGTCCCCGAGTTAATGGAAGGCCATCGGCTTGAAGTTGACAATACCCTAAACTTAAATTCTCATTGCTTAGTCAAAAGGGATTAGGTCACAACAGTCTCAACTCAAAGTAAAAGAATCTGTTAGTAAACCATGTGAAATCAAGTCAAAGACTTCAATCATTTTACAATACCAACGCCATTATAATCCCGTTTGACATCCGCATTCTTGAAAACTTAAACAGGATACGTGAATCGTGATTATCCTCACTAACAGAAAATAAGAAATATCTTAAGCGTGCAAGTACTATTCTCAAGGATTATTTCCGCCCCCTTCAGATGATGTAAAACGCAAAGCAAGATGAACGAAGATAATATACAAGTAGAGAGAGTAAGAGAAGGAAGTGTTCTATATTGATTTCCAATTAGTGCGCACTTCACCGATCGGGTAAAGCGGGTAGAGCGGGGTCAACCCAAGTTCATGTGCGCACTTCACGTATTGAATATGTTTCATTGCCTTCCCCAGCTTAGGAATGCCCTTTGAGCCCTCTTTCTATTAAATTGATCATACTCCATACTTCAAATTTAATAAGTCATAATAACAGAGGTCAATGATATGCTCCGAAAATACCTGAAAACCTCTCTCGTCAGCTAGCTAGCTAATGCATAAGAATCGAGCATAGTACTTTAGTCCTTGAGGTCTAGTTTGGTGCGAGTGGTGCGAGTTAGCAAGAACGAGACAATCAAAAACAGAACTCCAAAAGAAATAAGAAATGGTAATTCACAACTAAATCATCACATTTGATAAATCTGTTTAAAATAGGGAAAATTACTATAAAAAGTCATAAATTTATTACAATTGTGCCAATTTAAATTTTTAATTTATTTATTTATTATCAATTGAGTCATAAACCTTTTACAATTATTCTTGATCAGTTCATTCGGCAAAAAATGACCAGCTAGTGCTAACGTGGCAGCTAGTCGGTGCCGGCAACCCTTCTTTAATAATTTTTTAAAATTTTTAAAATATGTTATTAATTTTATAAATCTTTTGTATTTTTTTTTCCTTTTTTTCTTTTTTTTTCTCCCTTTCCCTCCTTCCTCCTCCTCTCCTCCTCCCTCCTTCTTCCTTTGGCTCTCGCGACCGCCCAGAGGGGAGGGCTGGCGGTCGCTAGCCGAGGCGGCCGGTCGCCGGGCTAGCATGCCTCGCGGTCACTAGGCGAGGCAAGCCCTCGCCAGATCCGGCGAGGAGGGCCTTGCCAGACCCAACGGCAAGCCCCCCTCACCATCGCTAGGCAAGGGCGAGCTCGCCCAGCCACTAGCAGGCGAGCCCTCACCAGATCCAGTGAGGGGGGCCTCTCTGTGGATTTCACTATGGTTGTCACTGGGGTGCTGGAACAAAATGGCATGTTGCCTCTGTGAGCCACCACAAGGGTGGCAGTGGGTCTAGCGACCTCGGCTACGCCACAAGTCGAGTGGCGCCAACCGGTTGACACTCAGACGAATCGATTTTCACTCAAAAAAAAGAAATGAAACTATATCTCATTTGAGCATTTCTTTGAGCGAGTAGAATACACTACTGAAATGTGGGGTTTTGGTTCCATTGGGACTCAAACCAAAGCCGAAACCTCCATCAAACAAACAAAAGCATCACAATAGCCAAAAAGAAGAGGGCGGGGCCAGAGTTTGCTTAACCGAGCAGCTAACCTCTAGCCCGGTGCGCTCAAAATGGGCAAGCTTGCCCTCGCCGAACGACGGTGAGGCGAGCTAGCTCAGCGACCGGCCGTTGAGATTCAGCAGTGATCGGCCACCTCAATCCAGCGACCCGCTAGCCCTCCCCTCTGGCAGGTCGCTGGAGCCAAATGAAGAAGGAGGGAGGAGGAGAGGAGGAGGAAGGAGGCAGAGGGAGAAGGATAAAAAAGGATAAAAAAATTAATAAAATATTTCAAAATTAAAATATTATTAAAAAAAAGGTTGCCGGCGCCGATCGGCTACCACATCAACGCCAGTGTAGCTATTTTTGGCCGAATGGACTGATTGAGATTAATTATAAAAGGTTTAGGACTCAATTGGTAAAAAAAAAAATATATATATATATATATATATATAAGTTTAGGACTAAATTTGCACATTGCAATAGATTTATGACTTTTTTTGGTAATTTTTCCGTTTAAAATACGACGCGAGGTGTATTCCAAATCAATGACTCAATAAAAACTTTCCTTGATTATTCTTACTAATCCATATATGGCAAAACAACGATTATGAAAAGCTTAGATATGTGGATCCGGTAATCTAGAGTGAGCCAATTAAACTGATGCATGGGCCACTTGGATAAATGCATGAAAACGCATTGATCCTAATTTTTATAAAATGTCTACGTGTATAGTTAATTGTAGAACGGTTTAATATCTTTTAAAATTTATGTTGACATTATAACATAATAGATTATGGCGTGATCATGTGAATAAAAGTCAGAGATTGGAAATGTCAGTAGAAGTTAGAAATCGAATGAAGTGTACATGAGTGCAACTAAACAAAATTTTACTGCTTTGAGATCTCGAACTAAAGTTTTAGATGATAGCATAATTATACTTAGCAAGAATTAGGTTATGATCGTATTACAGAGTTCAAGATCACTTGCATTTTATAAATGAGTGGAATTTAGGTTATGCGAGAAATGGATTTCTAGAGGAAAGAGTAGATATTATTGGATGACAAATCCGCTATTTCCCGCCTTTAGTACGCAATTAATGGACGAGTCTAGACAAGGGTTCAGTTTTGGGCTTCTTAACGTTCAATAGTTCCTATGGACATCAGAATTTCTGCTGACAAATTACACATACAGTTTAGTAAAAAGCACAAAATAATGATACTATAGACAAGTGAAAAATAGAGAAGTCTAATTTGATTATGTGAGCAATCATCTGGCCCGGTTCGTCGTAATAATAAATCAATTTGCGTGCACCCAGCTTGTATTCAATTGGCACTACACTGGTAGCCTCGCTCAGCACCTTGACCACCATGGCTTTGGCACCGTCACAGAAATCATTGAAGTCTCACAGAAAGATCAATGAGAATCACGACCTCCACTACAATCCAGACCGAGGTTACGCAGCGTCGATCTAGACATTTTCCCCAATGTGCGACTGTTAAAGCTATCATCCAGAGTTAGCATTTGAATGACGACTCCATCAGAGGAGGAGAAGACGGTGAAGATAGTAGTGCTGGCGAAGATGGTGCCAGGGGAGTGGACACCGGCAGGGGAGGGTGATAAGTGGGTTTGTTTTGCTGGGGAAGAAAGTTTATTCTCGTTATATCTGCTGCGTGAGGGGTAAGGTAGTCCTTTTGCTCGTGCATTTTTGCCATTATAAGATGTGAAATGATTTTCAGAAATGGATGAGGTGAAATTGAATAGATGCAAAACCAGAGTCCGACATGTGTGGTGTCCAACTTGCAATGATTACCCGAATCGGGTCATTAGCAAGCTAATGAGGGTTGCTGCCCAAATTCCAGACTTGTTCATAACGTGTCAATTTTTTTTCCTACCGTTTTTTTTTTTAATTTTGTTTTCTCCGATTTCCATTTTGCTAAAAGCAATTAAGATAATGGGAGCTTGGGAGAACGATATACGTAATTATTAGACTAAAAACCATGGGTTGAATCAATTTACACCCATCAATATTGCCATTTTCAGATACTTTTGAAATGCCATATGGATACGGACTCAGTTGTATAATTCATAGATCACTACCAAATAGTAATGAATTCAAATGAACCGATGAATGTTAAATAAATAAAAAAGATAAAATGTGAACGTCATTTTAAACTTATCATAAAGCCAGAAGAATTTTACCCTAAAATTTCAACAATTAATGGGCAAGAAAAACGGAAATTATTAGATAGGAACGTAGAAAACTTGTTCTGCATTTGGTTGGCTTCAGAATATATATTGGCAAAGTGGACGTAAATTGGGACTCCAAAAGGTCAAACAAAAAAGCGATAATTGCTATTTTCATCCGGCACTTTAATATTTCATCTCCCTTCAATTCTCTCCTATTCAAACACTTGTGTCACATGCTGAAGTTAATTTCAATTGTTGATTAGATGACGTTGTTACATCCAAAAAGAAAAAAAGAGTGTAGGACCTGAAATATACATGTAGAAGATAGAATACGTTTGATTCATTTCAAAGCCAAATCAAAATGCATAAAGGACATTATGAATTTCTTCTTAAATTTATAAAATTCTCTAATTTTTAAACCATTTATAAAACACATTAGAAAATTAAAGGGAGATGGGCGCGAAGTAAAAGAGCAAAACGAAAGAATATGGTTCATCTAAAAGCCGTATTGGAACCGCAAGAAAGGAAAAATTGTCCAAGTGCCACTTAAATTGTCTGAGTGTCACTTAGAACCTTTAGTTCAAATTATCCGAATGTCACCTAAAACTTGTTGCTACGTTAAGTCCTTAAATTATACCTTTTCAACATAAATTTTGGACGTAATCGAACCAATTAAAATATTTAGGGCTTAACTATGTGTATGTTTATAAAAATGCAACATCCAATCAAATTAATTAGAATATTTAAAGTGCGATTCAATTATGTACATAAGGGACTAGCCTCATCGTTGACTCAGGGGGTGCATGATAATCAAAATTTCTGTTTCAGAAATAATTTTTCTATTCCAGACCTGTTTCTAGAATAGAAACCTGTTTGATAAACCTATTCATTTTTTATATTTCTGAAATACATTTCTATTCCATAAATTGATTTGGAAGAGAAATCAAAAATAGAAATTTTGTACTTCTGATTTCTGGAAGAGAAATCATAAATAATTTCTCCCATTAAACCCTAATTTCGGTGAGTCATCCCTCATCTCCTCATCCACCTCTCCTCATTTTATTAAAAATAAAAATAAAAATATTCATTTTATTCATTTAAAAATAAAAATAAAATCATTAAAAATTTATTTAAAATAAATAAATTATTTTTATTTATCATTTTATTTTTATTTTATTAAAAATAATTTTATTTAATTTATTAAAAATAATTTATTTAATTTATTAAAAATAATTTATTTATGATAAATATAAATAAAATATTTTTATTAAAAATAAATTTAATATTTTTATTTTTATTTGCCTTGAGTGTTTTGCCAAATAAATTTATTTTTATTTATTTTTATTCATTTTAAAATAAATTTATTCGTAAAATAAAATAAAATAGAATAAATAAAATAAATTTATTTTTAAGGATATTTTTATTTTATTTTTTATGATTTATTTTATTTTATTCTTTATTTTATTTGTTACTAAATCATTTTTATTTTTATTTTTATATTAAGGTCATTAGTCATCATTTGTCGCCGTTCGAAATGAAGAAATTTTGTGTCGTTATCAAACGAATTTCTATTTTTAAAGTAGAAATTTTATATTATTATCAAACGGTTATTTTTGCTTAGAAACTCTTCTAGAAATATAAATAGAAAAATCTATTTCTATTCATTAAAACTATTTCTGGAACAGAATGGTTGTCATGCGCGCCATCATCCACCAACTCGCTTTAATTAAACAAAGAGGACCGGAGAGAGACTGAGAGCAAAAACCTTGAACCAGAAAATGCCACCTGCACATCACAGTCGTTGTACACCACACCCGGCCCATTTTGAGCACAAGCCTTTTAACTTTTGATGGGGTCAAATCATGCAACAAAACAAACATGCGAGGCCTTTAAAGAATGCTCATGAGTGGCCTAAGGGTAAAAAAAGAGGGAGCATCGTGGGAGTTTTACTACAATGGGGTTGGAGTTGCAGCTTTGTTTAGACAGCAAGTTGCTTCCTTTGAGGTAAGTTGTTGTCGAAGCAGGTAAGATTACTAGCAAGGAAGCAAGTCCAATCTATGCCTGCGTATTTAAGGTAAGTTTTGCTGATGCGGTGCGGCACCCTTTCTTTCTAGACTTTCCGCTTCTTTTCTTGTAAATGGCAATCTCTTGGTCCTTGTTACGTTTCCATTATAAAATTGGACTTCTCTGTAAGAACAATGGAGTCCAATTGATGTTTTTTTGGCAGAAGTATTCGAGAAGCCCTTCATGGTTTAGTTCTTGCTCTAGCTGTAGGTTTCCCAGCTTTAATTTGATACAATTTGATAGCAGAAGCAGTCAATTGCTAAATTATTAGTTCTGGGCACTGTCACGGCCCGATCCTCAATCGCATGCCCATTCCTCGCTTGGTTGATTAATAGTGACGCTCAGGATGCCTCGCCAACCCCTTTAATTTTAATACGCATGCAGAAGTAGATAATAATCTTTAGACAATAAAATATTGGGATAGAAATGTATGCCATAATTTTCACAATATGAAAACACATAATCACACTTTTATACATGACAAACTATAGTATCATATAATACTATTCACAAGTCTGATCTATAGTATTTCCAATCAAAACCCAAAGTTTGCAAAACAGGATGAGATCTCAATTCTCATCCGGGTCATACTCGGGATCCTCCTCTTGATCATCTTCTTCTTTAAAATCTCCCTCCTCTTCAGGTTTCACATCAAGGTTCTCCTCTTCAGATTCCTTGTCCTCAGGCTCCTCATTAGGATACCAAAATAGTTATACAATAACCATTGAGACCATGTCTTAGCAAGTTGTACCCCCTAAGACTCGATTAGTAAATCAATACGCTAACCAAGCTACCTATGCACGCACGAGTCAAAGGACTTACCTTGGCCTCAGATTCCACATACATATTAGCACGGTTCAATAGGCACCCAAGCAATCACATCATATATCGATATTTTGATCAATCGACCTAATCGATTACATATCAATCGAACCATTTCTAGGTCATTTCACTCCACACTATATAGCCTCCGATAGTATACTTAGTCATAGAGTTACATTAATGTTTTCGAGCGTCGTTTTCGCCAATAATATCCTTTATCACCAAACCACGTATGTCCGTAAATCACGTATATTCTTCCTCTCTTTAGCGTCGTTTTCGCCAACGTAATGTATATAGTAAGCAATTTATGTGCATTCTTTCAAGCATTCCAATCACTTTCGACCACATGGGCACAATACTTAACACATAGAAATACGGTCATGCAGGCACGATATACACCACACATACATGTTCTACGCCACATAGGCGTGATCAATTATCGCCACACAGGCATGATATATATTCAACAATTTACGTGCATTCTCTAAGGTGTCATATACACCAAAGCAATGTAATAATTACAGAGCCACATCACACAGCATTTCTTCTCATCTTTTATCATATCTGATAAAATATCATGCATGGCACACGGCTGACCTTAGCCAAAATATAATATTTTCATTTCCATAACTCCCACATTTTTTGTAGTCCTTTGACATTATCAACCGATGTCTGATTATTTTTCAATTAATAACCAACATTAATTAATTCAAGAATATTTCACAAATTCACAGATAATTCAATTTCGCACAAAATAAAGCTCAATTAAGTAAACGAACTGCGCCATGACAATCAGCATAAAATTCCGGCCCTGGCTATCCCTACCTAATTTCCTAAAAATAAATAATTAATTAATTAAATGATTTTGAAAATTAATAAGTAAATACTAAAAATCCAATATATGCCCGTAATGCCTTATTGAAGCCCAAAACGAGTCGGGAAAAATACCGAGATGCATTCGATAAATAGAAGTACATCTCTACATGCTAATTACACTAATCAATCACCTAACATGCATTATTAAATCACTAATTAAATTACTCTAAACAAATCTAACCACTTAATTGCACTTAATTAAATCTAATCAATCCTTAAGCATAATTAGCAAACTAAGCAATGATTAGTGAGCAAAACCCACTTAATTAAAAGCAAAGACCGGATCACCGCGACAGCGGCCGGATCTCGGGTTTTCGGCGACGTCGACGGGCACACGGATTGGGCCCAAAGGCCTTGCAGGCCCACAAAAATTATTGGGCTTGACTTCGGGCTTGGGCTTCGCTGCAGGCTGGGCTAGCTTCACGGGCCCAAGATGAGCTGAATTTCAAATGGGCTGAAGACTGCTGGACTGGGCCGGACTGAAGTTAACGGGCTGAAGTTGAAGTTCACTGGGCTGATCACTACAATTCCGTGGGCTGCTGATGGTGTGAGATGGGCGGTCAACAGCTGGGCTTTCGGTGGAATTGGACTGCACTTGAATGGGCCCACGATGCTTGACAATTTGCGAGCTGCTGGAGACGTCGAACGTGAAGAGGAAGCGGACAAGGGCAGCTGCTTCGGTGAGGTCTTCGAGCTGCAAGGGAAATGGACGCTGGCTTCTTCGGTCTTCGTTGCTGGGAGAACTGCTCGTGGAAGGAGACAAACAGCAATGGAGCGGCAGAGTCTGGTCGTTGGCTTCGTGCGGCTGGCGTTGCGGACGAGACGCGGTCAACTTCGGTGGAGGAGACACTGGTTTGTTGACCCAACGGACATGTGGCAGCGACTGGGAAAGATGGGCCGTCGGTGGAGAGAGAGGGCGCCGAACGTGAAGCTGGCAGTGGGACAAGCGGAGTCAACGATGGGGAACTTCCGCTGGTTTGATCACTCGGCTGAAGGAGGAGGTGGCCACGTGTGAGAGGAGAGGAAGTTTCGGTGGGGTGTGGGCTGCACGATGGGATGAGCAGGGCTGGTCTTCGGACATGCGGCAGATGCGGTGGGGAGCTGGGAGTGCGATTCGTCCCAAAAGAAAGAAGAAGCTGCCCGTCTTTTGCTGAAGCAGAAATCACTTGAAGAAGACGGTGGCAGCTGGCGTTGGCGTGCTGAAGAAGCTGGAGATGAGGCCCCAAAGTCAAGCAACCCAATCCTTTAGATTAATTGCATGTCCCCTATTTCTTTCCAACCAATTAAACCCACAAATTCATTAAATTGATGCCAAAATGCAGCCCTCAAACCCTAGCTCCGAATTTGATAGATTTGAGCTTCAATTTCTTTCTCAATTTCTCAAATTCAAAGTCCAATTTCGTCGAAGAAAAATCTCACACTTCTCCACAAATTCCCATCATCCAAAAGCATGGCTTAGAAGTCAAAATTCCCTTCAAATGAGCTAAACCAAATTTTCGCTAATTTTATGCGACGTCCGAAGTGATTTTTTGTAAAAATCCCGAACGCAATGGAATTTCTTTGAAAGACAAGAAGACGTTCTATACATGAACCGTGACATGCTCGAACGTCCGATTCACGAAACCAAATTCAATTTCATGGTTAAAATAGACTGTACACAATTTTAGTCCAATCCGACCTACCGAGTAGTTTTTATGAATTTTACTGCGATTATATCTCTTAATGGCTTCACCCAATAGATTGATTAACTCATGAGTGATTACCTTAGAGAAAATGGACCATAGACACGTCGACGAGATGCCCATTTCATATATTCGGGACGGAATCAAAATTTAGGATGTCATAGGCACAGATAAGAAAGCAGGATTGGAAGAATAGGGTCCAATTTTGAAAGCCAGGCTCAATGCAAAACTATCAGTTTATCGAGCCATCACAAGATTCAAGATGGAGAGGTCATCATCTCTTGATTTGGATGGTAAAGCTCTGAAGAAGTTTTGGCTTGAGACTCTTGTAATATTCCCTAACGCAGCTGAGGCATGTTTACTATTCTTCTGGAGAAAATTAATGATGTGCGAAGATCGATTCAGTGCTTTCCTTACTAGGTTGGTTCAAATTGTTGTCACTTAGGGTGGACAGCATCTAACTTTACTTTGATTGAAGTAGGCACGAAATGCAGGATTATTCTATCTTAAATTTTATTCTGCCAAACGCAGCCAATGTGGTTTAACCAACTCTTTGTCGATATTGAAATACCAGACAACAAATTGATAGGGGATCCACTTTTGCAACCTTGTGTCAATCCACACAATAGAAATACACTTAGTATAAACTACTGCCAAATCGGCTACATACACATCAAAGGAGTAAGCCGAAGCATCTCTAAGTGTGAGGTAGGAAATTATCTTTTCACTCAACCTAGTACAACAAACGATAATCCTCCTAAACAAATATGAAATAACTATGAAAGGCAAATGAACAAGTTTATGCACTATCTTTCCTATAATGGTATGCCAATAAAAAGCAGTTATGTAGAAGATTATTCACAAGACGATGACAATAACACATTGTGGACCATTCTCAAAAATCAACATTCATTACATGCCATAATCATATGCAATTCATTACCGAAATATAATCGTCATGTCTTTTCTATTCATCACTTACATAAGTAGGAGAAACACAATTTCTTTTTTGCCTTTCCCATGTAAACGGTGATAACAAAGTTAGAGATTAGTAAATTCATATGGAAATTGACAAGTTATATGATCAACAACTCAGAGAATCGACAGTGTGAATATTGACAATTCAAAGAAGCGACTTTGTGAACATCTACAACCCAAAATAATCAACTGATTGATTAATCCATAACACTTAGCTCATAAATCACTGATTTAGTCGAGTTACAAAAATATCACTTGTAGGTTTAGTTTTTGTTATTCTACATTTTCACACTTAAAAATGCCATTGCATCGCATAGAAACAATCATATACTCCCTATGAAATCAATCAAATACATTCTAGGTATGTAACAAGCTCATCGGTTCGATTAAAATGAACACTAGGATTTGATGTATCATCATTGCAACTTACCTACACTTGATAACAAAGATCAAACTAAATTCAACAACCATCAACTGATAAAATCAAGATTACTAAGTGGATCAATTTAACTTAGTTCATATAGTTTTCACTTGCCTTAAACAAAGACTTTGACAACTCAACACCTTAATCACCTCGTAAGCCTTTGAAAGATTAAATTAGAAGCTTCAAGAAAAGAAGTGTAAGAATTTTGCCTACACTTAAAATTTTGGAGAGTGAGATTGAAAAAGAAAGTTCAAGGCTTAAAGAATTTTGCGAGGAGATTATATGGCCAAGGGATATGTATTTGAAAGACTACACAAGAGTTACAAGAAAAAAAGAACAATTGACCAAGGCTAAAAGCAATGAAAACCATCGTTTGGAAAAAATTAGTGAAGAATGAGAGAGATGTTCTCAGGTGTAAAACGTTACAAATGGTGTAAAACACCCTCTGTATCGATTGCATAAGCAAAGAAATTAGTGTCTGTTCTAAGCACTAATAACACCAAAAAATATTTGGAACTTTACGAAACATTTAGCAAAAGTTATCAAAAGTTAGGAGAATCACAACTCAAGTAAATTTCGAACGTGAAAATTATTCAACACACAACAGAGCATGTCCTTCATCACCACTATATAATCCACCATTCAGAAATACTCATTAATTTAATCATATTGAAAACACTTTTGGAGAATAATGGACACGGAAAATACATTTCACATCTCCTGCGTACTTCCACATCAATAATCCAGCTTAGATTGCACATTTAACAATTATATACCTGTCGCGACCAATTTTTTGGGGTTTGGACCACCTAGAGTTTGGCTAATGGATTGTTAAGCCTAGACTTAACTCGGGCTCTCCCAAGCCCATACCAATTCGCGACTTAGGTTTGAATTGTTAACATGCAATTAAATTTTAACTAGGAGTCGCCACTAATCTATTTTTGGTGGGTCGATTAGAAACCTTAGTAAAGTATCCTACGAACCAGAGACTAAAGGTACGGGGACTTGGTTACGTTAGATTTCTCTAACGCCCTTTCGGTACCTTTCTTTTTATTTTGAAAAATGTTTGGCAAGCAATTTGGATTGATTTTACTCTATTTCCCTAACATGTGAGGTGTTCATGCAGGTACGCAAACCACTAATTTAACACCCAAGAAAGCAATTAAATGATGTAGAACTTACCTCAAAGTAACGAAAGCATTTGCAGTGTTAAATTAAAATCCACATCAACAATCCTAGATATGGTTTTTAATTAACACGCAATTTTTTTTTTCACTTATTAAATGAAAATATAGTCAATATGCAATGCAATGCTATTAATTTAACATGAAATGATATAGCATGGCAACATAACCTAAACTATATGACATAAATAAGCATGCAGTCTATTATAAAGAAATGTAATAATTAAATATGCAATTTAAATTTACCCAAATGACTTAATTCTAATGACGCGCGATGCAATGCAATGACGTACAAAATTATTTCAATTAAATGAGCTATATGTCACGCGACATTTATTAAATGACCTAATCGATGACGGTCAATTTCTAATTAGAAATGAACCTAATAATAATCACTAAAATGACATGCATTTCATGAATCTAATTCTATATGACATGCAAATGACATTTTTTATTTTTAAAAATGCAATCTATCCTAGAAATTGCAACTAATTTATCCTAAGACAAATTTTATGAAATTTGAAATGATCTAGCTAGATTAATATTCTATCTAATTTAAACTAGGGATTAAGTCATATTAAATCCTAATTTAAACTAAGACATTATATAAATCTAAAATGCAATTTATCTAAAAAAGATGATCTAAATTTAAAATGAAACATGCAATTCTAATCTAATATGCACAATGATTTTTTGTGTTTTTCTTTAAGAAATTCGAAATTAAAACTAACACATAATGCAATTCAAATAAAAACTAACAACCTAAATGAATGCGCTTTCTTTTTCGGATTTTTTATTTAAAAATTCATAATAAGATTGCAATCCTAATATGCAAGATAACAACAAACCTAATCCTAATTAAGAATTTTTTATTTTTTATTTTACGAAAATAAGAATCGACTCAACCAACTTGACGATAGCAAATCAAACAACGAGATAAGATTGATATACAAAAATTGACGAACCATATCTCGCGTGAGATCGGGTTAGCCAATTTTAAATTAAATCGAGAATCGAATCTCGGGCTTGAGATTGGATTGTCGAATTTTGTAAGGGATTGTGAGTCGGATTTCGGGCGCGAAAATCATTTGTCAATCCCTAGCTTGAGGGACTTTTCAGGTCAGAATCTCAACCATTCATTCAAGAATAATCCTACTAAAAAACAAAGTAAATAAATGAAAATAACATAAAGTAAAAAAAAAAAACTACCTAATTGATTTTCCTTTTTTTCTTTTGTTTTTCTGTTTTCTTTTTCCCTTCCCAAGCACGAATTGCTCATGGCGGGTCACCTACGGCAAGCGGCGTTGGTCCGGCGGGGCAGCTCCGGCGAAGGGAAGGCACGGTTGGTCGCGGGTCGGGCGAGACGGGGACGGCACGGGAGCATCACCAGCAATTGTCGGGGGAGGCTCGGAGCCGACGCGGTGCAAGCGGTGGGCAGATCTGGCTTGGTTTTTTCGGCTCCGAACAGTAGGTGGATCGCGATTCAGGCGAGGCCGGGAAGCAGCGTTTGGCTGCTGGGCGACGAGCGGTGCTCGGGCTTGACTGCAGCAGGCTTTGGGTGCGGCTGCAGAGGTGTAGTGATTGGTGCAGCGGCGGCTTCAAGCAGCAGGGGACGCTGGGGCGGCTTCGCAGGTGGCGGTACGGCGTCACGGCAAGGCTTGGCGCGGCTGGGTTGCAGATCTGGTGCAGCAAATTGGCAGTGGCGGAGGAAAAGGAGCGGTGGTGCGCCGGTGAAGGGATCGGTGCGTGTGTAGCGTCGGTCGCGATTCGAGGAAGAAAAATACCTTTTTTCCTTTTTTTGTTTCTGTTTTTGTTTTGCTTTTTCTTTTCCTTTTTTCTACTGATCTCTGCTTCTCCCCCTGCACGTCTTTCTCTCTAATCTCCTTCTGCACCTTTTGACTTTTCTCCTCCCAATGAAACGAAACCCCCACGGCAAAAGTAAAATCTTCACTTTTTGGTGTTTTCTTTTTCCACCTTTTTTCCTCTTTTTTTTCAACCCAAAAAAAAAACTCAGAAAAAGCCCCCCCTTTTATAGAGCAAGAACAAATCAATCTGTTCTACCAACGAAGATTTCATGTATTGACTCAGCGATTGAAGATAATCCGAAATCTTTTGCGAAGATTTTCTAGATAGAGCTCCATTAACCAACTCTAAAATCTTTCGAAATCTCTATCCGCAACAAAATATTTTAGAATATTCCTTATCCTCCTTAATATTCCCAATGATTTTACCACCAAAAGATTAAAGATAAGATTGCAATATGATTTTTTAAATGTCAAAAATCACCATAATATTGCATCAAATCTCAATTTCCCACGAGATAATTAATTAAAAAGCAACGGGCTTGGGCTAATTTGTTCCTTCCGTGGGCTTAATCCAACTAATTTGAACCCATCCGCACCGGTCTAAAAAAAATGCCAATTAAAATAAAATAATAAAAATGCACCTAAATCTATATGCTATGCGATAAATGACTAAACGGACCGTCAAAATCTAGGTGTCAACAGCTGCCCCTTTTTCAAGGTGAACTCGAAAAGGTTGCCTTCAAAGATAAATTGAGACCTAAATTTTGACTATGCACATGCACTAAATGATTTTTTTTTTTATATCAGGAAATGAATCCCTTTTTTTTTTAAAGTGCAACTCATATGATGCATGTAAATGCTAATGCAACTGCATGAAGTGAAAGGAAAGAGCGTACCTACAATTACTTACCGTCGGTGCGGTAATGCATCTTTAGGTACTTGATAAATCCTTATTTACTCCACAAGTACCTAACTCTCACTCAGGTTCCTTGAAAAGCGTAACAGGTAAGAACATTCACATTCAAAGTAAAATGTTCAATGGAAAAAATTGAGACATCTAAATCCAAACTGAGATGTCAAGATTTTTGAAAATCTCAAAATACCTAGATCCAAACTAAGGTATAATGAGAAGGATTGATAAACATTCACATCCAGAGCGAAATGTTTGAATGAAAATAATCAAGACATCCAGGTCCAAACTGAGATGTCAAGATTTTCATACTCGAGATACCTAGATCCAGACTAAGTATAACGAGAAAAGTCGAAAAAACATTCACATCCAGAGTGAAATGTTTAGACAAAAGTAATCAAGACATCCAGGTCCAGACAGAGATGTCATGATTTTAGAAGCTCGAAATACCTAGATCCAGACTAAGGTATAACGAGGAAAGTTGAAGAACATTCACATCCAAAGTGCAACGTTCAATGAAGAGAATTGAGACATCCAGATCCAGACTGAGATGTCAAAATTTCGGAATGCAATTTGTATGCAAATGGTAAAGGAACCTACCTGGAATACCTTACCTTCATGGAGGGTAGAGCGATTCAAGATAGTCGGTGTTACATGTTCAAGACCCGTACCTTTCTACGGTCGCCTAAAATAGTAACGAAGAGACTACTTTCCTAGGACCCGTACCTTTCTACGGTCACCTAGTAGGGCAGCAAGGTTTTGTAAGGAAACTACTTTCCTAGAACCCGTACCTTTCTACGGTCGCTTTGACGAAAAAATTGATTTTCCAGGACCCGTACCTTTCTACGGTCGCCTGAATGGAGAAATTGCTTTTCCAGGACCCGTACCTTTCTACGGTCGCCTGTTAGAGCAATAATTGTTGTCTAGAACCCGTACCTTTCTACGGTCGCCTAAACGGGGATTCACTTTCCAAGACCCGTACCTATCTACGGTCGCCTGAATAAGGAATCATTTTCCAGGACCCGTACCTTTCTATGGTCGCCTGAACTAAGGTAATTGCTTTTCACAGGACCCATACCTTTCTATGGTCGCCTGTTAGAGCAATAAGGTTGTCTAGGACCCGTACCTTTCTACGGTCGCCTAAACTGAGGTTTTGCTTGGCTAGGACCCGAACCTATCTTCGGTTGCCTAACGTGGCAGCATAGATTATCTGACAGGGCCCGAACCTTTCTTCGGTCGCCTTAATCAGACTGAATTTGGAGGAAAAATCTTTAGGGGACAACTCCATTGAGTGTCAGTGTAAAGGACTCAAGGCTACGAAAGCACGCCGGGTCGATAAAAGAAATCCGGGCTACGGAAGCACATCGGTTCGATAAAATGGACTCTGGGCTACGAAAGCACGCCAAGTCAGGAACTTCGGCTATGGAAGCACACCGGGTCAATAAAAGGGACATTGGGCTACGGAAGCACACCGAGTCTATTAAAAGGGACACTGGGCTACGAAAGCACGTCAGGTCAGGAATTCCGGGTTACGGAAGCACGTCAGGTCAATGAAGGAGACTCTGGGCTACGAAAGTACACCATGTCAATATAAAAGACACCAGGCTACAAAAGCACGCCGGGTCAATGAAAGGGACTCTGGGCTACGAAAGCACGCCAAGTCAATATAGAGAAACAGATTGACCGAGTCAAGTGTCTATAATGGGTAGAGATATACTCACCTGATGCTATCTTTGATTCTTGGGGATATGTCTTCTAGAAGTTAGATATCTTGTGGAAGTCTCTCAGCCCTCAATAGAAATAAATCAAGGATGCACCTTGAATATTCGTGAGGGTTTCTCTTCTTGAAAGGAGCCCGAATGTCAAGAGCTCTTGGGTCTTTGAGACACGATTTAGAGCAAAAATGCATTTACCAAATAAATAAGCAATTACGGCTATTCTGGAATGCACACTTCAAAATCTACTGAAGTTTTTATCAATTCAATTGGGGTTCATGCATAATGACATTTGCATCACTCAAATTTCCATTGGAGACATTTCAAAAGAATATTCCAATGTGAATACATGAGTGTCATGGATGTGTCAAATGAGAGATCCTTCGATCAAAAATGACTTTTCACTCCCTAATTAAAATGGCAATTTCATCCTGACCTTTGATGCAGGATTTTTAACAGTCACTCTATCTCACTGTCATCATGCCAAACAAGGGTCCGAGTAATCTCGCAAGTAGTACGAACTTACCAATCTGAGAGGTCTTTAACAGGGACTATAATGCGGGCTTGGTCAATGGCTTAGCAAATGAGACTCTTTGAGTCGAGGCTATTGAAAAATGAGTGATATTTCACAATCATCTTGGGGTTTACAAGCCAAGAAACATCAGAAATGAAGCAGAAATTATCTTACTCGCACTTCTTCAAGCGCTGCTTCCAAACATATGAACTTTTACGTTAATTCAAGTGCCCTAATCTAAAGAGACTTTGTAAGGGATGTAACGTAGGTTGGGTTCATGGGTTGAGAAACGAAAGGATCATTTGGCTCAAAAAGTATTTACGGGGTTAAAGTTGGTGATCATCTTGATATTTCCAACAATTTTCCTCCCTATCGTCGAAGATTTTCTTCACATCACGACTCCACCGATTGCAACATCTCAATATTTGAGCCTTTTTTTTTTTTAGTACCACCTTGTTGGGGATACGACTCACTTCATCAAGTATTTGATTTTTTTTTAGGCATTGGCCTTGCTTTTACCAAGCACACTGCTTTTTCATGCCCCATTTTTTGTACTCTTTTTTTTTTTTGGACAAAGTCTCAACTTTTATTAGCATTGTAAATCATGCTACTTGAGTGGTTTGATTTTTCTTTCCTTGCCCCAGTGTGGGGGATAATCACCAATTGGGTTTAATGTGAAATAAATTCATAGGCTCAATGGGGCTATGCAATGGATAAAGTGTATAGGATAGAGAAAGAACTGCTCTTCATCGTCCTAAGTCATTTTAAATTATCGTACAAGTCACACTATAAAAGCAATACTCGAAGATTGATGCAAGTACGAATAAGAAAATTCCTATCATTCATTTCAAATCTTGTCTCAGTATGAGACGATTCTTGACAGTGATAATTTAAAAAGCTCTTCAGGTGTGTGGGCTCAAAGAACAATGGATTTACCTGTAATGTTTCGAGTAGTAGAAAAAACTGCCTCTCATCACCTCGGTTGACGTACCCTTTGCGAGATCACCCTTTTCCTCATAGTTATGGAATTTTTCCACACAACTCACTGGGGGTTAGTGTATGAAACAATGTATGGAATATGGTTTGTCTTTCATCATTCCAAAGTATCTCATTTGACACATTCACTCCATCTCACACAATTCATCAAGGAGGAAAAATGCAAGATTTGCAACAAATTTGAACATTTCAATTCACTGAGGCAATTTACTTATCATAGAAATGCTTGCAACTCAAAACATGACATGACAAATTCTATCATAAATAATACTTCTTGAAAGCATCAGAATTAATTGGAGTAGAAAACTCATGTCTACCCATTTATGCTAGGATGGCACCTCCTGAAAGTACTCTCCTGACCACATATAGGCTGTAATTTGGAGCAAACTTGCCCCAGGATCTTCCACCGAAGAATGATGGTTCTCTTTTACTTGCCCCAAATCTTTTTTCATTGCAAGTACGCTCTAAATCTGTTGATCACAAGTCAAGTATATGATCATTGTTATTCTCAGATATCCCTTGTCATAACAAGTTATAGAATTATGCTCTAAGACAAGAAGCAAATGAGTCAGATAAACAAACAGGTTTAATCAGTTACAAGTTTTGGGATTTTTTTTTTTTTTTAGCAGTGAAATGCTTTTGTTTTTGAAAAAGTTTTTGGGAAGAAGCATGAAAGAGTCCAACCCTCAGGATTTCTCTGTGGATAATAGTTTCTTTCATGGTTGGATATTGATAACTCTATAAAAATAGAGTTATTTTACCTATTTTAGGCAACAATTAATGCATTATCTATGAGAAAATATTTGGATTTCCTTCTGATTATTTAAATTTTCCTTGTTTATGCAGAATAATGAGATATTGAGAAGATAAGGAAAAGAAGGGCAATTATTAGGAATTCAAATAAAAACAGCGATGGAAGATGGATATCAAATCAGGAAATTCTTGATTTTGTTCCCTAATGTTATCTACAAGTAGATATTTTAGATTTCCTATAAATAGGAAGAGAGAGCAGCTAGGTTTTTTTTTAGTTAGATCGTTTTCCATTGTTCTGAGAGTTTTTCAAGTATTTTGAAGAGAAGACAAAAGTGGTGACAGAATTCTTGTTCTTTGATTCAAGATGTTGGGTTTGATTTATATTTATATTTTTTCTTCTACTATGTTCTAATTTTCTTTTGTTAGAGCTACGATGTAGCCTAACCATGATGATGTGAATTTCATGATTTTTATGTTCTACAATTGATTTCATATATGTGAGTTATTTATTATTGCGTTTAATGCTTTTGAGTGACTGGCCACCACTTGAATGATCTTATGTGCATGTTTGAGACTGAGAGGTGATAATATGCAATTGCTCATTATAATATATAACCATGAATTAAACGTGGATAGAAATATACCGCGTTATTTGTGTAGCTTTCGGTGATAAGGTGATCCAAAAGACTCATTGTAAACTAGGAATATTCATAGTTTTTAATGCACTCATGTTTATTTTAATTCACATAGAGATATAGTGGATTAATAAGCTGAATAGGTTTGCTATACCTAGAGATAGGATAGTAAATAGATTAGGAAATTCCGCTATCACATGTTTGATATCGTTCTTGTATTCATAACAATATGAAATTCATATCTAGTGGTTATGGTGAAATCGGATGCTCTAACATATTTATCTGATCGATTTACTGCATTTAGTCTACAAATTTCGTTTTTAATTCATTCTTAATTATATTTTGATTTGTTAGATAAATTTTAGAATTAGTCTATTTTAGTATTTAATTGGTTTATTAATAATCGATCTCCGTGGGACGATACTTTTCTTATCATTATATTACTTATTCGATACGTGCACTTGCGTTTAGAATTTTACGAACAAGTTTTTGGCGCCGTTGCCGGGGATCGTTTGTTTATACTAATTAATATTGATACCAGATAATTCTAAATTTAATCTAACTTTCGTTTTGTTTTATTTTTCAGGGTGTACATTGGTTTATGACATGTAGCCAACAAGGGGAACTTGTTGAGCTTGATCCAAAAATCGAGCGTACATTCAAAAGGCGACTAAGAGAACAGAAGAATCACGCTAAGATGGCAGACGGTGATAATGAAAATCCACGTAGACTTTTAAGAGATTATGCTGCGCCAACAGTTCAAGGCACCACATCAAGTATGAGAAGACCTGCAATTCAAGCAAACAACTTTGAGATCAAACCGTCACTTATTCAGATGCTTCAACAATCAGTGCAATTCAGTGGACTACCAAGCGATGATCCAAACGCTTACATCGATGCTTTTCTTGAAATCTGTGACACCATTAAATATAATGGAGTTACAGATGATGCTATTAGATTGAGATTATTTCCATTCTCTCTTAGAGATAAAGGTAAGAGTTGGCTTTCTTCTCTTCCTGCTGGATCAATTACTACATGGAATGATATGGCTCAGAAATTTCTTGGTAAGTTCTTTCCACCTACAAAGTCTGTAAAGATGCGTAACGATATTACTAATTTTATGCAGATGGATAATGAATCATTATATGAAGCATGGGAAAGATTTAAAGAAATTCTTAGGAGATGCCCACATCACGGACTACCCGTATGGATGCAGGTACAAACTTTTTATAATGGCTCTAGTGCAAATCTTTGTTCTATGATTGATGCAGCTGCAGGGGGACTTTAAATAATAAAACACCAGAAGAAGCCTACAATTTATTAGAAGAGATGGCGTCCAATAGTTATCAGTGGCCTACGAGAGATTACCAATGCGAAAAGTTAGCGGAGTTCATGAAGTGGATGCTTTTGCTGCAATTGCTGCACAATTTGAAACAATCAACAAAAAGCTTGATAATATGAGTGTTTCAGCCATGAAAATTCACACTTTGACATGTGATTTTTGTGGTGGAGGACATGTTAGCACAGAGTGTCAGGTAGGTAATACTTTCAAACGACCTAGTGAAAATTCTAACTTTGTTGGGAATTTTAACAGGTCGCAGAATAATCCCTACTCCAACACATACAATCCGGGATGGCGCAATCATCCAAATTTTTCATGGAACAATCAGAATGTGATGAGACCACCTGGATTCAAACAATCAGAAGAGACAAAGTCAAATTTGGAAAATATAGTCACCAAACTTGCTAACACAACTCATGACTTCATCAAAAGCACGGATGTGAGATTTCAAAACCAAGAGGCTTCAATCAGAAATCTGGAGATGCAAGTGGGTCGGTTAGCAAGCATGATGTCGGGAAGGCAACGGGGTTCTTTGCCAAGCAACACGAGAGAAAAATCCAATTGAAAACATAAAGGCTATTACCCCGAGAAGTGGTAAACAAATGGGAGAAGATGAGATTGTCGAGACAAAGAAGAGGTGATCAATAAACAATCAAAGGAGACAATTAAAAGTAAACTTTTTCCAGATAATCCCAAGCCATATGTGCCGCCAATTCCATTCCCTCGCGACTCAAAGAAAGCACAAAATGGATAAGCAATTTTCTAAATTTCTTGATGTATTTAAAAAATTGCACATTAACATTCCTTTTGCAGATGCTTTAGTGCAAATGCCTAGTTATGCAAAAATTTTGAAGGAGATTTTGGGAAACAAAAGGAAACTGGAGGATTATGAGACTGTGAAGTTAAACGAGGAGTGTTCAGCTATCCTACAAAACAAATTGAATCCGAAATTAAAAGATCCAGGAAGTTTTACTATTCCTTGCACTATTGGGGATTCTTACTTTGAAAAAGCATTATGTAATTTAGGTGCAAGTATTAATCTGATGCCTTATTCTATTTTCAAGAAATTAGGATTGGGCGAGGTAAAAACAACCACAATGTCACTTCAACTGGCTGATCGATCAATTAAATATCCGAGAGGTATTGTGGAAGATGTTTTGGTAAAAGTTGACAAATTTATCTTTCCTGCAGATTTCATAGTTCTTGACATGGAGGAAGATTTTGAGGTACCACTTATCTTAGGTCGACCTTTTCTAGCAACAGGAAGAGCTCTTATTGATGTACAACAGGGGAAGTTGATCCTTAGAGTTCAAGATGATCTTGTTTCATTTAATGTTTTTAAAGCAATGAAATATCCATCTGATGATAATTCTTGTTTTAGAGTTGAGACAGTTGACAAGTTGGTGAATAAGGTTTTCCAGGAAAATATTTTTGAAGATCCACTTGAAGCATGTCTGATTCAACCAAGGGACAAAGATATTCATAATGAGGAGATAAAGGAGTACGCAAATTTCATGGAGGCAATTCCACCATATTCAAGGCAAAAGGCAATTAAATTTGAAGAGTTTGGACAACACATTACAAAGCCTAAACCATCAATTGAAGAGCCTCCAATTCTTGAACTCAAACCCTTATCTTCTCATTTGAAATATGCTTATTTAGATGGAGTTTCTTCTTTACTGGTAATTATATCTTCTTCTTTGACAAATTTGATGGAGGAACAATATAAATCCACTATCCAACCTCAGAGACGTTTGAACCTGAAGATGCAAGAAGTAGTGAATGGTTAACGTTTGAAGCCTTACTTTGAAGGTGGTTACAACAAGCGAAGACCACCATTGAACTTCATCCTCCAGATTAGCGACATCGAGATAGTTTGGCTGAAAACTATAAAGCAAGTGCTTCTTGGGAGGCAACCCAAGCATTTTAATTATGTTTTTATTTATTTTTAAGTTTATGTTTTGCAAAAAAAAAAAAAAAAGATTAACTTTTCTCTATTTTATTCAGGTTAATTTTTAGGGAGCACCTTTCAAGAGTTTAATCATCAAGATCATCTATGGACTTATCCTACAACCAGGGAAGTTTTCTTCTTCCTATTCTATTTTTCGCATTGAGGACACTGCTTCATTCAAGTTTGGGGGGAAGACAAATTTTTAGATAATTTTTTTTATCATTATTGCTTTCCTGGTTGTAAATTTTTGCAATTCTTAGGAAAATTTAAATTTTATTTAAACTTGCAATTGAGGTGTGAGTTAATCTTAATTTTGATTATGTTAATCCACTTATTGAGCACTAAAAGTCCTTACTTTTTGAATTATGTGTAAATCTAGAGAACATTCATGTGAAATGTGTGATTTTCTTAAATTTCACACAAATCTTAGAATTTGTTTGATTTTCTCTTGAGGCGAAATCCTAAGCTAAATCTAATTGAGAAAATGATATAGGCAGTTTTTGGATCGATTGAGCCTTTCAAGCCAACCCTATTTATTTATCCCTAGTCACCCCGTTGAGCCTTAATTATAACACAATCTTTCATTGGCACCCATATATGTTTAGCCTAGCCGTGATCAAATTATATCCTTATCCCATGCCCTATGAACACGTTGATTTTCTTTTGGGATAAAAAAAAAATTATTTGAGCTTGATAGAAATTTGGGAGGAATGATGGAGTAAAAAGAAGAAAAAAAAGTGATTGTAGTGGTTGTTTGGGGTGTATTGTCAAAAAAAAAAAATTACTTTTACGGTTTTCTATCCAACTTTCAATTGAGTGAGCATTTTGGATACTCAATAGGTTTGAAATTTTTATATTATATTAGGAGGGACTTTGGGAGAAACTCCACCATAAAGCAATTCAAAAAAAAAAAAAAAAAAAAGAGAAAAGAGAACGAGAAAAGGAAAGAAAAAAAAAAGAATGATGATATATGGCGGCAGAAAAATTATCTTGAAGGAGTGAAATTGGACAGTGACATTGGCTCTAATTAGATCCTCGAAATCAACGTGTCGATGGGTTATTTGAGCTTAAAAATTCCCGTTATCTCACCTTTAGCCCAGCCTTACATTACAACCCGAGAAAAGTCCTATTGATTTTTTATTGGATAATTAGCTTACATTAGTGGAGAGAGGAATGAAAAAGCAAACCTATGAGATTTGGTCATAATTATTGAGAATTTTTTAGAGGTTGCATGTTAATGTGAATTTATTTGGATTGCATATAATTCGAAAGAGATGAGGACTCTCACACACACACTTGGATCATATAGTTAGAATTTGTCTTAACTTATAAATCGATTTCAATGTTTGGATGAAATTTGTGTTTTTCTTTGAATTGTGAATTTGAGCAGTTATGGAAAGATGTCGTGGAGGAGGTTGTTAGCTTGAGTATGTGTTATGTCTTGATTTTGCTCGAGGACTAACAAAATGTTAAGTTTGGGGGTTTGATAACTCTATAAAAATAAAGTTATTTTACCTATTTTAGGCAACAATTAATGCATTATCTATGAGAAAATATTTGGATTTCCTTCTGATTATTTAAATTTTCCTTGTTTATGCAGAATAATGAGATATTGAGAAGATAAGGAAAAGAAGGGCAATTATTAGGAATTCAAATAAAAGCAGCGATGGAAGATGGATATCAAATCAGGAAATTCTTGATTTTGTTCCCTAATGTTATCTACAAGTAGATATTTTAGATTTCCTATAAATAGGAAGAGAGAGCAACTAGGTTTTTTTTTTTAGTTAGATCGTTTTCCATTGTTCGAGAGTTTTTCAAGTATTTTGAAGAGAAGACAAAAGTAGTAACAGAATTCTTGTTCTTTGATTCAAGATGCTGGGTTTGATTTTTATTTTTATTTTTTCTTCTACTATGTTCTAATTTTCTTTTGTTAGAGCTACGATGTAGCCTAACCATGATGATGTGAATTTCATGATTTTTATGTTCTACAATTGATTTCATTCATGTGAGTTATTTATTATTGCGTTTAATGCTTTTGAGTGACTGGCCACCACTTGAATGATCTTATGTGCATGTTTGAGACTGAGAGGTGATAATATGCAATTGCTCATTATAATATATAACCATGAATTAAACGTGGATAGAAATATACCGCGTTATTTGTGTAGCTTTCGGTGATAAGGTGATCCAAAAGACTCATTGTAAACTAGGAATATTCATAGTTTTTAATGCACTCATGTTTATTTTAATTCACATAGAGATATAGTGGATTAATAAGCTGAGTAGGTTTGCTATACCTAGAGATAGGATAGTAAATAGATTAGGAAATTCCGCTATCACATGTTTGATATCGTTCTTGTATTCATAACAATATGAAATTCATATCTAATGGTTATGGTGAAATCGGATGCTCTAACATATTTATCGATCGATTTACTGCATTTAGTCTACAAATTTCGTTTTTAATTCATTCTTAATTATATTTTGATTTGTTAGATAAATTTTAGAATTAGTCTATTTTAGTATTTAATTGGTTTATTAATCATCGATCTCCGTGGGACGATACTTTTTCTTATCATTATATTACTTGTTCGATACGTGCACTTGCGTTTAGAATTTTACGAACAGATATCGTCATTGGACTGGTTTGATATACTCCATCATGTCCTCAAAATTGAAAATAAAATTGTAATTTCATTGAATAGAATCAAATGAATTACATTATTGGAATGGAAAATGCAAACAAGCCAAACCCTAAAAGCGAAAGCGATAATTGAAATTTCAAAAAGCAGAGAATCCTAAACAAAATAAGAACTTCTTCACTCAGTGACAGCATTTGCGCCTTCATCATGGTTGGGCTGAGGATTTTTCTGATTACGCTAAAAGAGAACGCCCTTGTATCCAAGAGGTCTTGGACCTTATGCTTCAAAACATAGCAATCATCAGTAGAGTGGCCAATCTCTCCCATGTGATAGTCACACTTCTCGGAGGGATTATATGCAGGATAACACTCGGGATTTGGTCGCTTCGGCTCAGTAGAGAGTAATCCCTTCTTTTGGAGAACAGGCAAAACTTTGGATAGGGGTCCAGGAAGAGGTGTAAGATGCCTCCTAACATTACGTCGTTGACCTGAGAACTGATATCCTCCACGCTGTTGCTTAGTGGAAATCTTAATTACTGGAGCTCGATTGGATGTATCACGATTCAGTTGAGAGTAGGTCATATTAATCTCAGCTTCAGGGTCTCTCTCCTTCTTGGTAGAAAATCTCTTGTTAGATGGCTCAGTAAACCACCCTTCTCTTATCCCCATCTCAATTTGTTCTCCTACAGGAATAAGCTGATTGAAGCTTTCGACGTATGTACTGGCCATTCTGTTACGAAACTCATATGGGAGGGTCTTCACAAACAACTTCATCAGCTCCTTATTGGTAGGCTCAGGAGTGATTTAAGCTGCCAGGTTTCTCCATCTTACAGCATATTCTTTAAATGATTCGCTCATTTTCTTTCCCATCCGCTCCAGGTCTTCTCGGGAAGGTGCGATGTCCATGTTGAACTTGTATTGTTTGAGGAATGCGTCAGCCACTTCATTCCAGGTGTCAAGCAGGTTCACATTCTTCATCACGTACCAGTTTAGTGCGGGTCTAGTCAAACTCGCATGGAATGATTGGATCATGAGAGGCTCATTTTTTACGTGCTAGGCCATGCGCACGTGGTACATCTGCAGATGAGATTTTAGGCAAGATGTGCCATCATACTTCTCAAACTCTGGCATTTTGAACTTACTCGGCATTTTGACCTTCTCATAGACTGAGAGGTCGAACGGGAGGGAGCTTTGTGACTCCTGCAGCTGTCTCATTTTCTCTTCCAGCTTCGCAACACGCTCATCCTGATCTGTCTTGGGAACGCCGTCAAGCTTGGTCTTTCCAACAATGACTGGATCATCTTCCAGCCCAGGCATGTCGTCATCAATCATTTGAATCTTGTTTGCTTGCTTCAGGATAACTACTTCAGGAAGAGCGGGTGCAGTTGTTGGATTTGCTTGGAGGAATTGGAGTTGATCTGTCACAACCTGTATAGAGGCGAGTACTTGTTGGAGTTGAGTCTCCACAGCGGAGACACGATCACGCATTTCAATTTGTTCGGCCATTCTAGCTCTTAATCACGTGATGATGGGCGAATGTGACGGATCCGTTATAACCTAATTCAAATGAATGAAAATATATAAGTATGAGGTGCAAATAAAAAATCAATCCATGACAATGATCTATCAACTTTTTTCATTTTTTTTTAAAAGCTCATCAAATTTCATAGACATGAATTGAAGACAAATTCTCCAAAGTTTTTTTCAAAAAAAAAAATGGTTGATTGCATGGCAATTTCATCATTTCATTTCTAATCGACCAATGAATTAAATCAATGATTGATCTAAATTGTCATGGACGGACCAAGAGTATGACAAAATAAGTAAATTGCATTAGTATAGGAATAGAAGACTTACTTCACAAAGACAAATCGACGGCAATCACATAGACATGCGCATGATAAGTGGCTCGATTTCTAATCTATAAGGCTTATCAAAGTGAAGCCACAAGGATGATCAGACTAGCCACGGGCTTGTGGACTATGTCGGGTCCTTATGACTCCAGCTTGGTCAAAGAGCCGACCCGGGTCGCGGGCATGCAAACCGAGGTGGGTACTCTTGACACCATGAAAGAAACTTCGGGATTGAGATAGGTGACTCGTACTGCGGGCATGCAGTCGGAGTGATATCCATCTCAATACCATCCTAAATGATCCTATGCGGCCCAGGTCCGGCGGTAGGTTGTGTGTGCAAAGTGTAGTGATTTATGCAAAGCATGCACATCAATTTAAATCAAACAACACTTCAATATAAAAATAAACCATACATTCCTTACACCTCCCTACAAAACAAAGGTTAGCAAACACTTCCCATTATACCTCCCATCTTGCAAAAATATTTAGCACCTTAAATGTTAGGGACGTACCTGGAATCCTCGCTGCCAAACAAAAATATTTTTTTTCAAAAAGAAAATTGGCCTAAGTCCACTAAGAGTTTCAACTCAATTCCCCAACGGAGTCGCCAAGCTGTCGCGACCAATTTTTTGGGGTTTGGACCACCTAGAGTTTGGCTAATAGATTGTTAAGCCTAGACTTAACTCGGGCTCTCCCAAGCCCATACCAATTCGCGACTTAGGTTTGAATTGTTAACATGCAATTAAATTTTAACTAGGAGTCGCCACTAATCTATTTCTGATGGGTCGATTAGAAACCCTAGTAAAGTAATGGGAGATTTACTTTACTCCTACGAACCAGAGACTAAGGGTATGGGGACTTGGTTACGTTAGATTTCTCTAACGCCCTTTCGGTACCTTTCTTTTTATTTTGAAAAATGTTTGGCAAGCAATTTGGATTGATTTTACTCTATTTCCCTAACATGTGAGGTGTTCATGCAGGTACGCAAACCACTAATTTAACACCCAAGAAAGCAATTAAATGATGTAGAACTTACCTCAAAGTAACGAAAGCATCTGCAGTGTTAAATTAAAATCCACATCAACAATCCTAGATATGGTTTTCAATTAACACGCAATTTCTTTTTCTTTTCACTTATTAAATGAAAATATAGTCAATATGCAATGCAATGCTATTAATTTAACATGAAATGATATAGCATGGCAACATAACCTAAACTATATGACATAAATAAGCATGCAGTCTATTATAAAGAAATGTAATAATTAAATATGCAATTTAAATTTACCCAAATGACTTAATTCTAATGACGCGCGATGCAATGCAATGACGTACAAAATTATTTCAATTAAATGAGCTATATGTCACGCGACATTTATTAAATGACCTAATCTGATGACGGTCAATTTCTAATTAGAAATGAACCTAATAATAATCACTAAAATGACATGCATTTCATGAATCTAATTCTATATGACATGCAAATGACATTTTTATTTTTAAAAATGCAATCTATCCTAGAAATTGCAACTAATTTATCCTAAGACAAATTTTATGAAATTTGAAATGATCTAGCTAGATTAATATTCTATCTAATTTAAACTAGGGATTAAGTCATATTAAATCCTAATTTAAACTAAGACATTATCTAAATCTAAAATGCAATTTATCTAAAAAAGATGATCTAAATTTAAAATGAAACATGCAATTCTAATCTAATATGCACAATGATTTTTTTGTGTTTTTCTTTAAGAAATTCGAAATTAAAACTAACACATAATGCAATTCAAATAAAAACTAACAACCTAAATGAATGCGCTTTCTTTTCGGATTTTTTATTTAAAAATTCATAATAAGATTGCAATCCTAATATGCAAGATAACAACAAACCTAATCCTAATTAAGATTATTTTATTTTTTATTTTACGAAAATAAGATCTGACTCAACCAACTTGACGATAGCAAATCAAACAAAAGATAAGATTGATATCAAAAAATTGACGAACCATATCTCGCGCATGAGATCGGGTTAGCCAATTTTAAATTAAATCGAGAATCGAATCTCGGGCTTGAGATTGAATTGTCGAATTTTGTAAGGGATTGCGAGTCGGATTTCGGGCGCGAAAATTGGACTGTCAATCCCTAGCTTGAGGGACTTTTCATGTCGGAATCTCAACCATTCATTCAGGAATAATCCTACTAAAAAACAAAGTAAATAAATGAAAATAACATAAAGTAAAAAAAAAAAACTACCTATTTGATTTTCCTTTTTTTCTTTTGTTTTTCTGTTTTCTTTTTCCCTTCCCAAGCACGGATTGCTCGTGGCGGGTCACCTACGGCAACTGGCGTCGGTCCAGCAAGGCAGCTCCGGCGAAGGGAAGGCACAGTTGGTCGCGGGTCAGGTGGGACAGGGACGGCACGGGAGCAACACTAGCAATCGTCGGGGGAGGCTCGGAGCCGACACAGTGCAAGCGATGGGCAGATCTGGCTCGGTTTTTTCGGCTCCGAACAGCAAGTGGATCGCGATTCAGGCGAGGCCGGGAAGCAGCGTTCGGCTGCTGGGCAACGGGCGGCGCTCGGGCTTGACTGCAGCGGGCTTTGGGTGCGGCTGCAGAGGTGTAGTGACTGGTGCAGCGGCGGCTTCGAGCTAGCAGGGGACGCTGGGGCGGCTTCGCAGGTGGCGGTGCGGCGTCACGGCAAGGCTTGGCGCGGCTGGGTTGCAAATCTGGTGCAGCAAATCGGCAGTGGCGGAGGAAGAGGAGCGATGGTGTGCCGGTGAAGGGATCGGTGCGTGTGCAGCGTCGTCGCGATTCGAGGAAGAAGAAGACCCTTTTTCCTTTTTTTGTTTCTATTTTTGTTTTGCTTTTTCTTTTCCTTTTTCTGCTGATCTCTGCTTCTCCCCCTGCACGTCTTTCTCTCTGATCTCCTTCTGTACCTTTTGACTTTTCTCCTCCCAATGAAACGAAACCCCCACGGCAAAAGTAAAATCTTCACTTTTTGGTGTTTTCTTTTTCCACCTTTTTTCCTCTCTTTTTTCAACCCCAAAAAAAAACTCAGAAAGAGCCCCCCCTTTTATAGAGTAAGAACAAATCAATCTGTTCTACCAACAAAGATTTCATGTATTGACTCAGCGATTGAAGATAATCCGAAATTTTTTGTGAAGATTTTCCAGATAAAACTCCATTAACCAACTCTATAATCTTTCGAAATCTCTATCCGCAACAAAATATTTTAGAATATTCCTTATCCTCCTTAATATTCCCAATGATTTTACCACCAAAAGATTAAAGATAAGATTGCAATATGATTTTTAAATGTCAAAAATCACCAAAATATTGCATCAAATCTCAATTTCCCACGAGATAATTAATTAAAAAGCAACGGGCTTAGGCTAATTTGTTCCTTTCGTGGGCTTAATCCAACTAATTTGAACCCATCGGCACCGGTTTAAAAAAAATGCCAATTAAAATAAAATAATAAAAATGCACCTAAATCTATATGCTACGCGATAAATGACTAAACGGACCGTCAAAATCTAGGTGTCAACAATACCTACATATCATTAGCTGAAGTAAGAATTTCCGGATGTCACAGAAATTATTTGTTTGTGTGTCATTTAGTAATTTGAGTTTCACAAAGTCCTCAGACTTCAGGGCAATTGGTATCGCGGGTACTGTTCACGCTTCTCCCTTCTTGGGCGCGAACACTTTGTTCCTTCTACAATTCGAGCCACTGTTTCCGGGCGTTTTGGCCGTTCGTTTGGGCCGATTTTTGGGGGAAAGGAGCGCCTCTTGCCTCTCCTTCAACCCCTTGGCATCGTCTCCTGGTACGTCTCCTCTCCTCGCTTCGCATGGCTTCCTATGGCTAGGGTTCCGCCCGCCTGCTTGCTGCTGTGATTCGTTAGTAGAGATGGAATCGAAGTCGATGAGGGCTCGAAATGAGGAGAAAGGGACGAGTTCCCATGGTGGGCCTCCCATTCTGACTGAGGAACCTTCGTTGGTGTCTGTTATGAGAGGGAAATCGAGTTCGGACACCATTGCTGGTCCAAACGAAGCGCGAGGTCCTCGCGCAAATGGTGGCGCGCGACCTGTCCAGCGAGGAAGGTCTCGCTCAGCCAAGCCTCAGGGCAGGAACACCTCTAAGAATCCATCAGGAAAATCGTGGGCTGCGGTGGCAAGAACCATGGCCAAGGGCTACGATCTGGTGTATACCCCACCGAATATGGTTAACAATAGACCTGTGATTGAGATCACTGATCAAGATCTGGAAGCTGCAGATCCCAAGATGTTTGAATGTTTAATGGGCCAATTCATTGGTCGCCGAATGCCTTTTAAGGTAGTTGAGGAAGCTATGAAGAAAGTGTGGGGGCCGAACCTTGTTGAAGTCATGTCAAATGGAAAAGGGCTTTTCATGTTTCGCATTCCTGATAGGGAATTCCGTCGAAGTGTGCTTGAAAGTGGTCGGATGACGGTTGCTAGAATACCACTTGTCCTGCAGCAATGGTCCCCTGGTCTTGAGCTGAGAAGAGAGACCCTCCGTACGGTTCCGGTTTGGGTTAGACTATCGAATATTCCCTTTTCGTGTTGGTCCGCCCACTTCATCGGGAGGGTTGCAAGTGCGCTTGGTAAACCCCTATATGTGGATAAGAGAACGAGCAAGTGAACCGCCTTACCTTTGCTAGGTGCATTGAAATTACTGCTGATCAACCTGAGTGTAAAATGATTGAGACAACCCATAATGGTACGAAGTGTGAAATAGGAGTGGAGTTTGAGTGGCGACCCACTGCTTGTGCTGAATGTGGCATTTTTGGCCACAATTGTGCAACGGCTATTAGGCCTAGTAGACCTGGAGTAGAGCGTGCTGATGCTGGTCGTCCTTCAGAGGAGTCTGAACCTATTAGCAAGCCCGCAAATGGCATCTCTCAGCAAACCAGACCACCCTCGGTGGCGTCTGAGGATCAAAGGGGAATGTCTTCGGGTATGCCTTTGGCCTCTCTTACGGAATCTCCAATTGATCTGGGATGAGCAGGGAGCTCCCCTGGTGGTTCCTTTCCTCTCGTTCAGCTGGTGGTGGATCTGGAGGAACCTCTCCCATCGCACCAAAGCGACCTTGCGCAGCATGGGAATCAAGTTGAAGATAAAGAGAAGGAGCAGAATCTGCAGAATTTGAACGATTCGCTGATACCATTCTCGGAGGAGGAGCAGACTCGCAACCTGAAGGAAGCTGTGCCTGGCCAAAAGCCTCCTAAAGTCCCTGCTAAGCCACTTGAGGCTTCTGAACTGGTACCGGAATTTGTATTGCCGCCTGGAGACCAGGAAGATGATACCAACAACTCATCTATTGAAGACGATGGCCACACGCCTAGACCCGCTCCTTTGAGTGGTCTTTCGGAACCTTCTGGAGTTGGTTCGAGCCAAGATCAGCTTCTCCTTTTGCTGCCTGACCCGCCGGGACCTTCGACTGCGAAGGACTCGAAACCAACTAAAGGTAGGCGTAGGAACGCCAAGCGGAAATAATCCTCCCCTTTTGCTTCTATGTTTTTTGGTTTTTGGAATGTTAGAGGTATTATGAACCCTGTCAGAAGGGCGGAGATTAGGAAGTTTGCTGTTGCAAATAAGCTTTGCCTTATGGGGCTTTTTGAAACTAAAGTTCCTGAGCCTTTGTTTGGTTCCATTTCTTCCAATATTTTGAGAGGCTGGAATTGGATTGCGAACTATGATTTTGCTCCTCGCGGCAGAGTCTGGATTGGATGGGATCCAGCTACCGTCAGTTTTGAGTTGATCTCTTCAAATGACCAAGCCATCCATGGGTGTGTGAAGGGGTTATCTTCAAATTTTAATTGCTGTATTTCTGCTATTTATGGCGAGCATTCTTTTGTGCGGCGGAGGCCTCTTTGGTCCGATCGATCCATTGTGACGATCTTTTCAAGACTATGCTTGGATAGTAGCGGGAGATTTCAATGCAATCAAGGACCCTTCGATCGCGTTGGTAGCTCTAATGCCCGGATCCCCGTTTTGATGAATTCAAGCTTTGTCTGGATCAAACGGAACTTGAGGATCTCGGGTACTCTGGCCTTCGATTTACTTGGTCGACTTTGGCGGGTGTGAATAGGAAGATGCGGAAAATTGACAGAGTTCTTGTCAACTCTAAATGGAGAATGGACTTTTCATACTCGGAGGCGTCTTTTCTTAATCCTGGAATTTCTGACCATACCCCTATGGTTGTCAGGGTGGTGGATCCGCGTCCAAGGAGGAAGCCGTTTAAGTACTTTGATTTCTAGGTTGATCACCCGGACTTCCATTCTACGGTTTTGCAGGTGTGGGATAGTCAAGTGTGGGGATATCCCATGTTTAAACTAGTCTCGAAGCTAAAATTGTTGAAATCTCGCCTCAAGGATCTTAATCTAGAGGCTTTCTCGGATATTTCTCTAAGAACTCTTGAAGCGAGGGAAGCCTTACGTTCTACTCAGAATCTCCTTCAGTTGGATCCTGAAAATGTTCCACTAGCTGATCTTGAAAGAGGGCAGCGCCGTGCTTTTATAGACCTTCGTGGTCAAGAGGAATCGTTCTTTAAGCAAAAATCAAGGATTAGATGGCTGAAGGAAGGAGATCGCAACACAAAATTCTTCCACAACTGTGTTAAAGCTAGACATCTCAATAACCGTATCCTCTCTGTCAAGGACACTGCAGGTACGGTGATTTCGGATCCTGATTTGGTGCCTCAAGTTTTTCTATCTTTCTTTTCGGATCTACTTGCTCCTAGAGTTGGCTTAGCAAAGCCAGATCTTCAAGAGCTTACTTCTCTCATTCGAAAGCCGTTATCTGATAGCCAGGTATGTGCCCTAGCTTCGCCTGTCTCTGATTTGGAAATTAAGAATACCTTGTTCTCACTTGCAAAGGGAAAAGCCCCCGGTCCAGATGGTTTTACAGTAGAATTCTTTAAAAGTAACTGGGGTATCGTGGGCTCTTTAGTTACAGAGGCTGTGAAAGATTTCTTCTCAGTAGGTTCTCTTCTTAAAGAAGTCAATGCGACTATCCTAACTTTAATTCCCAAGATGCCGAATGCTTGTGAAGTTAACGACTTCAGACCGATTGCTTGCTGCAACACTATTTACAAACTTATCACCAAGATCTTGGCCAATAGAATTGCGCCTGTACTTCAGGATATTGTTAGTCCATCCCAGAATGCGTTTGTGAAGGGTAGAAGAATAAGGGATAATATCTTATTGGCTCAAGAGCTATTTGCAGGCTTCCACTTAGACCCATACCTCCCAAGATGTGCAGTCAAAGTGGATTTTCGCAAGGCCTATGACACTGTTGACTGGGATTTCCTAGAGCTTACCCTTACTGCCTTCCGGTTTCCTCTGTGGATTATTCGCCGGATCATGGCTTGTGTACGCACACCCAGATTCTCTATCTCTATTAATGGGGAGCTTCATGGTTTCTTCCTTGGAGGCAGAGGCCTTAGGCAGGGCGACCCAATGTCACCTTATCTATTCACGCTGATCATGGAAATCTTCTCAAGAATTTTGAACCAAAGGTCTTCGGCTAAAGAGTTCAAATATTATTGGAGATGTAAGTCTCCCAAGCTCACTCATCTGTTTTTTGCAGACGATGTGTTCCTTTTTTGCCAAGCAGATTGGAAATCGGCTGTGATCCTTAAAAGAAGCCTCGACATTTTCTCTTCATGGAGTGGTCTTCTCCCCAACAAAAATAAGAGTGACATCTTTCTTTCGGGAGGTGAACCTGCTTTGTGCAATAGAATCCTCCAAGAATTTGGCTTTCAGGAAGGTAAACTTCCGATTCGATATCTTGGAGTGCCGATCATCTCAAAGAGGTTGACTAAGGCTGATTGTACTCAGTTAATTGATCGCATTACCGCGAGAGCCCGCTCCTGGTCCCACAGGTTCCTCTCTTTTGCTGGGAGACTTCAGCTCATAAGGTCAGTGCTTCATGCTATTCAGACCTTTTGGGCTAGTGTATTCACTTTGCCCTCTTCGGTTATCTTGGGTATTGAAAGAATTCTTCGTAGATTTCTTTGGAAAGGCACCTCCTTGGATAAGGGAGGTGCAAAAGTCTCATGGGCGGATGTTTGTTTGCCTAAGGAGGAAGGGGGCCTGGGGATTCGGTCTATCAAGGACTGTAACAAAGCCTCAATGCTGAAATTTATTTGGATCCTCTTTACGGATAAGGAATCGCTGTGGTGCCGATGGATACACTCCAACTTTTAAAGAAGCATAACTTCCGGGTTGCCCCTCGGCCTTCGGTTTGTTCCCTGGAGTTGGAAGAAGATCCTTCATCTTCGGGGCTGTTGTAGACAATCCTTTGAATGGAAGGTCGGCGACGGCCGATCTACATCATTGTGGTTCGATAGCTGGTTGCCTTGTGGCCCTCTTCATCTACAAGTTCCTCAATCGTTTTTGTTGGACCCTAACGTTCCTACAAAGGCTACTGTGGCTTTTTTATATACTTATGCTGGTAGATCCTGTAAGTCCCGGTTAGAGGATTATGGTTTCTCGCTTCCTCCTCTTTCGGTTGATAACGATCGTCTTGTGTGGCGTCAAGATTCCTCGGGGGGCCTTCTCCGTAGCTTCTGCTTGGAACGTCATCAAGAACTTCTAAAGCCAAAGCACCTTGGACTTCTTTTGTGTGGGATAAGGATGTTGCCCCTCGGTTTCAATTCCTTTTGTGGCTTATTACTAAAGACCGCTTGCCTACGCAGTCTCTTCTCCTCTCATATGGAAGGATTGAGTACTCAGCTTGCACTTTTTGTAATACTCAGCCAGACTCGACCAACCATTTGTACTTTGATTGCAATATTTCAACTACCATTATCTACTTTTGGGCAACTAGGTGCAATTTGCCGTGGAGGAACGGCACTTGGGCGGAAAACCTTGCTTGGGCTATGAAATTCCTTGCGGGTAAGGACTTCTTTCATAGGCTCTCCCGCTATTCCTTTGGAGCTCTTTGCTATCTAATTTGGAAGAAGAGAAATGCTATGATTTTCCGTGGGGAATCTCTTGATATTCCCGCTTTGAAGAATCATTTGATAAAGATGGTTAAAGATAAAGCAATTACCTACAAGGATGTCCCTGACAATCCAAGGAATCGGCGTCTTCAAAGGGGTTGGAATCTCGACCCTATTATCTTCACGTAACCCCTTGGGTGTTATCTTTTGATCTTGCTCGGTCGTCTCCAGTGCGGGTGTTCTGGCTCCCGGATTCCCAGGCGTCCTTTGAGTCCGGTGGCTGTTTCTGGTGGTTGTGTTGTGTCTTTTGTTGCGTTCTTTCTGTCTTTGCCTCTTGAGGCTTTTGCGTGGTCCCCTTCCACTCTTTTGCTCGCAGTGAGAGTGTAAGTTTTGGTGCCGTTTGTGTACATTTGTCCTTTGACTATCAATATATTCTTACCTTACCAAAAAAAAAAAGTCCTCAGACTTCAAGACATATTAAAACGCACTCAGTTTCAAGCTGAAGTTAGATTTGACAGTTTAATTGGCAATCGATCTTAGATTGGACTTTAATCATTAAGTGCTTTCAGCTACCGCAACTTGACAAAAATACGTATGACGATAATCTATGTAATCATTGGTCTTGCAAATCTCTCTCTTTCTCTTAAAAGCATGCATGCGCTGGTACTTCATTCCATTACAAGTAACTTAGTGTCTCTTTTTGGTCAAGCGATATCTTTATTCTCGATCTATATTCATCAACGACGAGCATCCTTCTCAAGATTTATCAGAAAGGTACATACACGATTAAGTAATAGGTCTCCAAATTATAGAAAATTCCTATGGTCGAGGTTTCTCGAGAAGGTAAGCCCTCTATGAAACTATTTCTGTGGTCATTCTTTAGCTACGGTACATAGCAAGAAAAGAATTGATATTTTTCCCACATAATCAAACTTTTTAATTATTTAAATATACCATGTGCATTCTTTGGTTTTCAAGCTAAGCTTTCTAAATTTGGTCACAATTAGAAACCCATTCATTGTGGGTTTTCGTCCATCGATCAAGTTGAAAGCATTAAATTATCGAATTGAATGATACGTTGCAATTGACCAGGTGTACCAATTTAGGTTTTGTTTGTCATAGGTGTTTGAGTTGTGGTTTTTTCATAGTAGCAATCGAGTTTAATGGAAATCGATGGGAGATAAATTATCTATTTTCGATTTTTTCTAGTCAGAATATTAATTTAAAATAAATTTGTCAGAAATGTACTCATTTGATGTCTTTCATAATATTAGCACTTGATAAAAATAAGCCGTCTAAGACGAGATATTATCCAGTCCAAACCGAGAAATAATTTAAATTAAATCCTATTTTTTAGTAGATAAATTTGTCTCAATTAGATAGTTACTATCCTAACGTTGCAATCTATCTAAAAGTCTATCCTAATAGATTAGGATTGAGTTTGAATAAAATAAAAGGATAAGTGCACAAGTGGTTTTAAAACTAATTTGCGAAGATTACGATCCAAGTCGGTAGAAATTTATCGGGTTGGATTTCGATCCCGTCCGAATTGGGATAGCGTGGCTTCTCATTAGGTCATATGTCGGTCCTACGTGGCAGGCAAATCCAAAACGGCGAGGTTTTTCGCAGCCCCAGATGGAAGCAAATCGCTCGTCTAAGCCCTCAATTCGAAAGTCTTACTGTTTGGGTAAAAAGCTTAAATCCTTCTTGCGACTTCTTTTCTTCGACTTCTTTTCATTCACGGCCAAGCTACAATGGGTTCCCCCAGCAGCCCCCTCACGTCCGAGCTCCATACCCAAGTGATCTTTAATATCTATGAACACATGTCTCAGATCCACCCGCAGTCTTCCATGAACGGCAAAAATAGGATAGATATGTCCGTGAGGCCATTGACGGATCATCCTCCAACAGTGTACGGGTGTGTGATTGGAGTTAATAGGGGTTGCATTGTGGAGATTTTTTATAGTTTCAAGCTTCAATATGACCCCGCCACTTGTTTTCTCGACCACGCCTTTCTCAACGAGCAGCACAAGCGTTGTTTAGTGCTCTTCTCTCCCACTCTCTTATGGCCTTTTTTTTCTTTAAATGATTTCTTATTGCGAGCAGATTATTATTATTTTTTTTATTGTTTCTGATCTTGTTTCTTTGTTTCCTTTTTCCTCTTTAATTGGCCATAGATACGGAGACTTGCCCGAATTTATTTATGCTTGGATGGTATGCCAGGGGGCACGTTGCAGATAAATCTAGTATGGTTATTCACAAAGCTGTAAGTTCCGAGTGTAATCCTCTATTTGGTTGGGATCTTCGCCTGTGTTCACTGTTTTGTTGCATATAATTGAGTCTCATGGGTGCCTTTCTCCGCGTTGGCTTTATAGTTAAATAAGGTTCGAATGTGATTGTTGCACATGCGAGTCTGAATTTTTTGACATCTGTGCGATCATACGACTTTTTTTCCTTTTTTAATGTGGCGTAACCCTCTCCAAGTTATTCAAAATGTATTATGAATTATCAAGCATAGTGTAAATTGATAATGTTAGTATATTTTATTTACAGTTGATGAATATCAATAGAAGTCCGATCTGCGTTATTCTCGATCCTCATGCCCTAAGAGCCCTAAAGGATCTCCCCCTTACCATCTGTGGAGAAGGTAAGTGGTTTTTACGTCCTTTTCTGAAGGTTTGTCTTTCAATATGATAGTCATTGTCTGTTTCCTTCTTCTTTTTTTCAGTTGTACGAGCCACAATGGAAGATCTTAGCGAATTTTCCCAACCACTGGTCGTCCTTGCTCAAGGTCAGGTTTCCTGCCCTCCTCCACATAAGTCCTGCCTTCGCATTTAGTCTCTCATCTGATTTTACTTGTTCTTGGTGAAAATTTCAATGTTAATAATCTTGTATAGCTTAAACGTTTACCTAACTTTTGGTTTGTCTCACTTTGCTCTCCTTTTTTTTTTTTTCCATAATGCACCCATGACGTATCCTGATTTCTCCATGACATTTGGCTCAAGTTCTTTCCACATTTTAATGCATGGCCCTCTGTGCTCATATAGGGTCAAAACTTTCTTTTTTGGCACTTGATTCATTCGAATAGTCGGTGTTAGCTCACAACTTCTAGCCTTTCTTCCCCTTTGGCGCTAATTATCGGTCCCCCGAGCAATGAGTATTTTTTATTATATTTTCGCGATTAGTATGATTTGCACAGTTGATCATTTAAATCAAACACTGTTTATAACTCCATTCCTTTTTTGCGGTAAAGAAAAAGATGTCCAAGCCTTTTATTGCAATATTTCCTCAAAAAGACTAGTGATATATGCATCATTGATACAGGTAAATCTTATGTATCATATGTATAATTTATTCAGGTGTTGTAGAGCACACGCGGTACAAAAATATTTTGCAGGAATATATGCAGAAGAGAAAGGGGCCGATTCCTGTTTATCGTACCATCGATGCTGGATCTACAACGGACGTAGCATTTATATCAACCGTTTTTATAGATGGGGACAGCTTCACATCCGACAAGTTACCCCAAAAAAAGCTAGCTGAACAACAGGCTGCAAAAATTGCTTTATGTCATTTGTCACGAAAGAGGAAGGATGAAGGCTGTCGTCCAGTCCCTGAGGTGTGATAATTCTTTACTTGTTGCTGCTATTATTGAAATATACATTGCAAACGAGTCGCTTCGATTGTCTGTGAGTATATGTGATACGGTTGAAATGCTATAAATCATCATCTTTGAATTGCTTCCATGATCTTCTTACCATGCAAATGAATATCTTGAAGAAACCTAGAACTTATCGATTAATTCATTAAAGGCTTTCCAACTATGAGTGTACATCAGTTAAATATCTGTACTTCTTTTACTCGTTAATATTGTCTTATAAAAGCTAATCAAGTCCAATAACGTGCCTTTTTATGGTCGTTAGAATAATTTATCCCCTTCTATGGGCACGCCCAAAGGGGCCGACATTTGATTCTGATTATTTAAATGTTCCCATCACGTGGTCATTGGGACGTTGATATCTCCATATGCTCTCTGGAAAGATCACTGCAATTTTTTGCCGGTCGCCATTACCTGTTTATCTATTACATTCATGAGCGCTGGTTGCATCTGCTGGTATGCATTATTTAGGATTAGTGAGTAAAGAGCCTCCATTATATATTACAAAGTGTGTGGGTCGAGAGTTGTCATTGCTTCGAACTAGGTTGAATAAGTGAAGACAAAACTTTGCCAATATAATCCATGAATCGTCTCAGTATATATTCGTAAAATGCCATGACTGCTGTATGGATTCTGCGCGTTTTCTCCTTCAAAGAAGCCTAAAGCAGTAAGTACAGCTGGTAACATTTCTAGATCGAATAGTATGACCATCAACTTTGATGCCCTTAGGTTCGTATCATCCTTTTGACGTTTTTATGAGAATTGCTTCAACTGAACCATTATCACCCTGCTGAATATTTATTCCACAGGAAAACAGAAAGCGGACTATTCAAAGCACTCAGCTTGTTAAGTCACATGCTGAAGAAGATGTCTTTGTGACAGGTATATTCATTCTAAGCTGCTAGTATTTGCACTCTTTTCCACGTGAAACATTGATGGATTACAATGATATGTGTCCAAAAGCTTTTCACTGAGCCTCCGCCCAACATGTTCAACATTGAAGCTTTTTCTCTCGTATTTTAAATTTCATGCAGCATGTGTGCTTTCTCGAAGGGCACCTATCATGCAACTATGTAACTGAGTTGAGGGGCTTTAGCTAGAATACCCTACTTGTTTAAGCATCCAAGCCAAATGTGCTTTTATGATATACAGTCTTCCTACTATGTGAACAAATGGTTGAGTTGAGAGACATGCTGTACACTGAAACAACCATGAGAGGAAAGGTCATTTGGTCTGACCTATGCACTTCATTTTTACCATCAGTTTGTTTGACTTGTGTGTGAGATGTATGTCCAGTAAGTTATTCCGTTCTTTACCGTGTGTTCTGTTGGCTGCTTGCTATTTTGCCTATTGGGAGTGTCGTTTGCATGTCAATCAGACCCAAAAAGAAAACGTAGGTGTAAATTTGGACTTTCTGTTCACGATTCTGCTTAGCTAAGGAGAACTTCGTTAGGAAAACTTCGTATGATTTGTTCATCACTTGGGAAATACTTAATGTCTTAAATATTAAAATTGCGTAATGAGCATTGTACGACTCCTGTACATGTATAAGGTAGCTTTGTGGACAAAACGTACTAAAAGGCTGCTCTACTAGTCGGACTGTAGTTGAAGGTGGGACAAAAGGAATTTTAGGCTTAAAAAATCCTCCGTTCTTCCAAGTACCCACACTTCAGTTCCAGCTTCAAGTGAATTTTTTATGCTACGTGTGTTGCAGAAAGTAAGGGGATGAAAATCGCCTCTAACTATCCATTTCTTGCTGGGTTTCTCTATGGATGTATCGTAAGTGTGCTTATCCAAGTACATACTTAACTGCAGGACGAGAAGGAATGGTGGCAAAGGGAGCCGCCAGGAACGCTGACTAGCTGTGGATCTGCGGGGAAATATCCTCCTCCTTTTTAGATATTGCTAGTGTTGGACTTGGAAGCGTTCCGCTTTTATGTTAGAGGTCCTTTGCATATTGGTAGGCGATGGATTGTAGGTTGTAGGTCGAACTTGTCTTTGTCTTGAACATTTGATATGTCGCACGGGTGATTGGGATACTTCAGTTTAATGGGGATGACACTTATTTTATGGCTTAAAGTTCAAGTTTTGTTGCTCTTTTTACGGTTCAACTTTTGCTGATCTTGTTCTATTTCTACACGTTTTGTCGAAATCTGTAGAAAGTTTGAGCTCGGATGGTTTAACATAGGTTCGGCATTCGTCTCCAGATTTAGTGCATGTTTTGGTCATTTAAGCATGATCCCTTTAAATATGTCGGGAAGGTTGACCATTTCGGGTTGGATGCTCACCTTAGTCCACAATTCTTTGCATTTCATTTCCTTTCCTCCACATTCCTTCTAACTTAGACTTCTGTTTTTCTTTTAATGTTTTACTTCTAATGTCAAATGCATGCCTTTTTTTTTCAGATGCCGACACCCAAAATCTGCAAGAACATATGTAAAAATCAGTTTTTTGAGGATATTGCACAAGTCCATTTTCTGCTTATCGACCTAAAAAGGTGAAAGTGCCAAGTCTTGGCTGACGTTATACGTGTAACAGTCGGTGGGGGTAAATAAGAATTGCATAATAGTTTAGTTGAGACTATAAATGAGGGGGAAAACAATTTTCCTAGCAAGGAAGTCCACGTAAACAAGAAGAAACTTCCTTTATTCTCGTGAGTTACTTCTAAATCTCAACTTGAATGCGTCAAACAAGAATTTATTGATATTTAATTTGGAGAAATCAAACTTATAAAATAGCCAAGAAAACGGAAAAACGAAATTGTGCCCGACAATTCACTATACCATACAATTTTAAATAAAATAGTCATGACATTTCAAATTCGATTGCCAATATCTATATCGAATGAATTTACAAAATCATCTTTTTCATGAGATACAGATCATAGAAAAAGCATTGACTTTTCTCATTCCAAGTTTTTAGCATCTTTAAAAACATATGAAAAATGTTTAAGAAGTAATGCACCTTTTTTTTATACTTAAATGGTTTAAGCTTCTAGAGAGATAGTGATACCAAGAAGGAGCTAATCTAGTACAATGAATTCCTCCGGAATTTCGTTATAGGCATGCCTTTGATTGAATAAGAAGTTCAATTTAATGCAGGCCATTAGAGCAACCTAAAATGTCATGGGGATAAAAGAAATGTTGAATTGTTGATCAAATTTCTAGAAAAATAGACTTTAGCAAATCAAAAAAAAAAAAAAAAAAAAGGAGAAAATCTAGCATGGGCAGCAATGAAAAGTGTAGAAGCACAAGTGTAGAAGTGTCTAGGAGAAGAGGGAAAGTGAAAAATCACTAACAAGAGCAGAAGATTTTCCTTGGTAAAGTCGGTGATGTAGGCCTATAAAAACCCTTGTGGTCGTCCATTTTGAGGGGCAGACACAGCTCCTCCTCTTCCCTTTGTACTACAATAAATAATAAATAAATAAATAATTGTTCACTAGTGCTCTTTTGCTGTCACTCTCTTTTACATATTTTTATTGTTACTTTGCCCAATCATTTCTTGTCCACATTGTTCCCTAGTTCTTTTGCTCTCTTGATAGTTTACACACAAAATACTCCCTTGCAGACATATCAAATACACACTTCCCCAAATACCAACAAGAAACATGGTTGTACTTGCTATTCTTTGAGGATGGACGGAATTAGAATGTCAAGAAAAGGGGAAAAAAAAAAAAAATAGGGGTAGGAAAATCTAGCAAATCCCACCTGATGACAAGTATTGTTTGTTTGAAAAAAAAAAGGGTCCTTTCCTCAGGCTTAATCTATCCTCCAAGAAAAGAAACATGAGGATTGATTTTTATTTGATTTGTGTTTGTTAATGCTGTTGTGAGTTAATGACACCGTTCCGCATTCCCCAGCGTGCCCTATAAAAAGCCTTGTCGCTCCTCCGTCGCTTTGGGCAAAGCAAAGGTAAACACTTTCCCATCACCGGTAACGTAAATAATAACAAAGTCTGTTTTGACATCCCTGTAGCGTTGACGCTCTGACAATCGCCTTCAGCACCTCCACGATCAATATCCTCAGCAATTTACTCTTGAGAATCTACGGCAACACGATCAGGCCACGCGACCTGAACCGAAAGGTAAAAGAGAAGCGTAGAGGGAGAAGAGACGATCGCAAGAACAGAGGGCACAAGAAAAGAGGGAGCGTTCAAGAAAAAGAAACACAACAAAGCTCTTCCACTCCACTCGTTGCCCCTTCCCTGCCTCTCTCCTTTGCCTAGCGTTTTGCGAAACAGAGAAATGGCAACCCACCCACACTATAATGAGTCAAGTGATCTAGCAACACTTGCCTCCATCCGAGGGCGAACCAGGAGCCTCCACGAAATCGTTCATCAGGTCAGCCCTGATGAACCTCCTGAGACTTTTTCATAATGCAGGCAATGCTCCTTAGTGGCCTCTGCAGCCCCCACAAATTCCCTGTCAAACGCCGACGTAGTACTGCACCTCTCACCTCTCTACCCGCACCGACGCAGCAAATCCCAACGATGTACGGCGGCCTCAGCCAAGCCTTAGTCGCTCCAGGTCATATTATGCCGGATCCTCAGCCACACCCCATCCTCATTGCTGTGCTCGATGCCTCTTTCACCGCATGGACTCGGTTTTTTGTCAACGTTACCTTGATCGCTTAGTTGCAATTATGATTCTTAGGCCAGCCAAGCCTTTTTCTTTGACGTGGTGGTTCAATTTTCAGTATACGGTACAAAGTTTATAATATTGGTGTGATTCTAGGTTAAGCGGCCTCTTGGAGGTGTTATCACTGCTAATTTAAACTATGGTTTTATTATAAGATTCAATTCTCACCGATTGCTATTAGCTGCTAATTTAAACTATGGTTTTATTATAAGATTGTAAACAAGTGGTGTTCAATGCTTGGATATCCTCTCTCATGGTCCAATTTGAAAGATTAATGCAGACCACAAGACAATAATGTAAACCCAAAAGAAGCAAAGTTGGGTATTTTAACATTATTTATAGCTTGTTATTGCGGATTTCTAGACTACTTTAGTTTTGCCCTTTGATCCGTGATTGTTGGCAAGTGCATTTGTTTTTTGTTTTAGTTTTTTTTAATAGTTTTGTTGATATTATTGTTTTCGATTAATCACCAAATCCCCGCTAGGACCTTCAATCACCCGATTAATCCCTACTAATTGTAGTACTTTTGGATAGGATACACAACCATTAATTAATGTAACACTGATTCATAATTTGTGCTTCAACCCTACATGCCCAAAGGTTCTCGGCTCAGAATTGGATTCTTCAAGTAACATTTAATTTCTGCCATTAATTTCTTTCGCGGAAAATAAATGATTTTAAAAAGTATTTTTCTAAAAAAGATTGTTTGTATTACTTGAAGTAATTAGTCAATGAAAAGTATTTTCATTATTGACAATGATTTATGACCAAATACTTATGTGAACAATGAGAATTTTATCTTTGTAGGTAATATAAGTGATAAATTTCATAAACAATATTTTTCAAAATTTTCATTTTTTGTGAAACAAACCCCCCCTCCCCCCTAATGTGGTATTTATCCATCTTCCAAGCACTAGATAATTACCGAAAAATGCAGATCCATAGATGGTATTATTTGTTTCTTTGTTTTACACACTTTAGGTCTACATGTATCACATCATGATTTGGGTGTTTTCTCATTATACTTTTCTATTTATCATTTATGACCTTGAAATTATTAAAAAGCCAGCCCAAGGAAGACTGACATGGACACTGGTCTTCAGTCGAGAAGGAGATCAGCGTTGGATGGGCCGATCCAGTGATCACCGATGAGCACAGTGACTACGACGGGGACAGACAAGCAACATAGAAGCTCAAGGATGCAAGCACATCATCGGAGGCGATGATGCGTGGCGGCGGGGAGTGCTACGCGCATGAGAGAGGAAAGAGAGAGAGGGATGGCGAGAAGAGAGGGATTCAAGAGTGAGAGAGAAAAACTGTTTTTGTGAGATAAAAATTTTAGAAAATGAGCGCCCCTGAAAATTTGGAGGGAAAAGTCTTTTACAGTCCCAAATCGGCCAATCTTAACTGTTGATTTAATTCGATAGTCAAAAACTTGATCTATTGGCCAAATTAAGTTTTAAAGGGCTAATCATGCTTAAGGCATATCATATGATCGATTGGATAGGTTTGATTTATGAAAATTTAGATTTAATGTGAGAATTGTGCTTAAGGGCCTAATTAGAGGCTAAATAGCAAATTTCCAAAATTCAGGAATTAATCCACAAAACCGTGAAAATGTAAGGCCACAAAGGTAAAATTGGCGAGGTGAGAAGCCCGAAATCGATCATTGGAGATCTAGAACCAACTGGCAAGGGCTGAATCGGCCTATCCTGCTGATCAATAGAATTAGTCAGACCGGTTCACGTTTGTTTGACCTATTCTTGATCGATTATGGCCAGTTCCTGCCTATTCTAACCTGTATGGTTCTTATGGGTTCAAAATCTATGCAATTTGGTCTGATTTTGATCCAATTAAGCTGACTAAACCTCATAAATGTAATCTATGAATTCTCTATTGACAAAATTGAGTGATTACTATAAAAACAACAAACTAAAACCATGGGTATAAGAAATCACACCTTAGAGGCTAAAATGAGCAATTTTGTAATTCTATGACTAATTACAAATTAATTGAAATTTAATTCAATTAATATTGCAATAGATCTATATGACTAATTGCCCATGTGTAGGATCACTTAATGCATTTCAAAGTGTCTAAACTTAGGTTAAAAAAGATCTAATATTAAAATTGGACCTAGATTCATAAAAATTAACCATAGTCTTGAATGGATTAACCTAAAATACTTCAATTAAAGCTCAACAATTCAATTTTCTTGCCTTCAAGAGAGTAAAGCCTCACAAATTAGGAAGTTCTCATGTGAATTTCTGAAAATTGACCCTAGATTTGGAATTATCATAAGAAAATGAGTGGAAAAAAGATTATCTATTTGCAAATCATGAAAAATCAATTTTTGCCCTCTCATTAAGAAAATGGTAATTCATCTTTCAATATGGCAATTTGTGAAATTGAATGAATGGGTGGATTTAAAATAGCCCTTAGATCAAATATCATAAAAGGAATTACACATAATTATGACTAAAACAAAAATAAATTTATTTTGGGTTGATTTAGGACCTAAAGTGGAAAAATTCAAAAAACAAGGTTTTAATCAAATTTTGCAAAAATTTTGACACACAAAATCAAATTGACACTAAAGCAAAGTGTTTTGAGGATTTTTTTTTTTTTTCAATTTTTTTGTTAAAGTTTAGTCAAAAGTCAACTCTTTAGTTGACTTTTTCTGAAATGTTGATTTTTTTTTTTGGTCAAATTTTTGGATTTTTGAAAAATTAATTTAGGAAAAGTGAAATTAAAGCTAACCAACATCTTTTTTGGATAAAAAACTAATTTTTGACCCTAAATTGACTCTTGTCAAAAAGTTGAAAAGTCAAAAAGCCAACTGTTTGATTTTTCAAATTTTTCTTGATGAATAGAAAATTGCTTAAAAGCAACAATGCAAAAAAAAAAAAAATTGAAAAACGACATTTTTTGGTCAAGAAACAGACTCTATCATAATAGAAAACTTAAATCTCGATTTTTTTTTTTTACCTTCTTTAACACATTAACTAAGAATCATGTGTCAACAGTAAGTATATCATAGAAAATGAGACAAAGGGAGAACAAAAACAAATTGGCTTCTAGGTGAGAAAACAAGTACATACTTCAAGCTATAATCGTATTGCAATTTAACTTCAATATTACAACTTTTGACAAGCTCATTTCATTTGAAAGTCCTTATACTTCTCAAATTGTTCCACTTTAAGACAATTCTAGCAAGACAAATTTATTTTCTTCTCCAAAGTGTTAGGTGAAGTAGTAAAAAGTTTCATCTCAGAATCAGTTTTAAGGAGGTCCCATAAAACATTGAGAGAAAAGAGAATATTCACCATTATGTTAAAAACCATTTCCTGTCTTCTAGTGGTAGTTTCTTATAATTGTCCCTAGGATGAGATAGTTCTACTCTAGGCTGACTACCTTTCATCTATCAATAGCAAGAGACTGTAAATTGATCTTCACGGTAAAGAGAATACAGCAAGTTTTTGCATCTCAAAAAGAGGACTAACAAACAGCAACAAATCTGAAGAAGATCTCATTGAAAAGAATGTCCATTCTGTTGAAGTGTACGTAAAATTCAATGGCAATGCCACTGATGTGAATAAATTGTTCATTTATTTCATTACATATGGAACTGCTCCTAGTCATGTGGTCATCCGTTTGTTGTACTTTTTTTTTTTTTTGTTTCACACCTCCTTCCATTTGTTGTACTTTGCCAAGCCGATTGCAAAGTCCCACTGAAGTATAAGGACAAACCTCATCTACATACAAAAGAAGCAACTGTACCAGGTAAGGCATGACAGCATCTTGAACAGCTTGCAGTGTCCTGGGGAGGTCAATGATCCCATAAGCTTGGCCATCATACAGGGTGTAATAGCAATGTTCAAGGCACCCCTCCACCCACCTGCTTTCCGTGAAACCTTAATCCTTTTCCTCGAAGGAGGTGTGAAACAACAAGATGCACAGGTTCAAGAATTCTTGCCCTCACAGCCATGGACTTGTGATAAGCTTTCTCAGGGGTTTCCAAACAAATTATCGTGTGTACGATACTCCACGAGATCATCTCCAGCAGGACCATCGATAGCAAAACATATCTGGTGCATCATAGCCAAAGCTGTCCATTAACTGTCAGTACCACGAGCATCTGAGACATACAAAGCCCTTGGTCGCCAACACTGTTCACGTTGTCATGAAAACTCTTCCCCAGTGGAGAGTTAAAATCCAAGAACATGTGACACAAACCTGGTCATCTGACCAGGCGACTCCCAAGGCTGAGCAGTCAAGAGGCCACTTCCCACAAACTTTCAGTTCAGAGTTCACTAGCTTAGCAACTTTAGCTGTCTGATCCCAGGCAATAGCGAGCAATGGGACTCGTTTGGTGGCTGCTTGAGAGCACTTTCTGCAAAAGCTCCAACCTTTAGAAGTCCTGACTCAACGGACATTAAATTAAACATTGGATGAATTCAGATCATCAGGAGAACTATATGCTTGCAGCACACACTTCCACGTAGTATTTGGCATGGACCCTCCCGAACACCATCGGGCCTAGACAATGTTGCATAAACTTTTAAAGCAAGATTGGGTCTTACCTGCAACGAAGATATTCAAATCCAAAACATCATGACAAATCAACCTCCAAGATGAATTAAGAACTGTAACGAAGTTTACAAGTCCATGGAATTTGGCTATTATCCGAGGACTTCATACTGATATGGCTAGTAAAAGTACCTAGAGGGAGGTGAATAGGTATAAAGAGTAATTTTTCACGATAATTGCACAATACTAGACAGTTGATAGGATTGAGACAATTGATTATCGTCAAACAACAATCAAAATAAAACTGAGAATATGGAAGAGAAAATTGAACGCAAGGTTTATAGTGGTTCGGCTTATTTCAAGCCTACGTCCACTCTTCTGCACTGACAGTCCACTGGCTGGATTCCACTATGAACAAAGAGATGTTACAGCACTGTTCTCTCTTGATTTCACGATGTAGAAGATCTACCACACTCCCTCAAGGTATCACTAAGTATAGACTCTCTTTTGCGAATACAGTTTTGCTCAATATAAATTGACTAACAATCAAGGAGCTTCAGACTCTGGAATTTCTCTATCGCACACCTACTTGAACAGTTAGAACGTCTTCCTTTTATACTCCTTTATGCCATCATACCCGTTGGCACTTACCAAAGGAATTCTTCCAATCTTCCCGTTGGACAGAATCAAATAAAAAGAACATTCAAGCTATTAAAGGAACATGTTGATAGCCCATCAATCATGTTCGCCCATACTATCAGGATCATGGTTTCCAAAAATAGAACCTTCCAAGAGTGTTTCGTCAATCATCGGATCTTCAAACGATCTTGATTTCAAATAAAAGAATCCGTTATATCATACCCAGCCAAGAGATCTACTCCAGTGGACAAGACCAAATCCTCAACCAAACACTTTAGCTCTGGATCGTCTTCGTCACTGGATTAGAAACTATCAATGAGAATAGTCTTGAGTCTTGACTTTTGACTCTTGAGTCTTGAGTACTGAGTCTGGGGATCTAAAGGTCTTCAGACTCTAAATCCAAGGGTCTCCAATGAAGGTCTTCAGACTTTAAATAGAAGGGTTTGCAATACTCCCGACTAGACTAATAGAAATGTTTTGTCAACTTCAAAATATTCTGGAAAGATTTCTCCAACACATATTACCAGAGCAGTTTTGACTAATATGACCACGCCCTTTTCATTCAAAGAGGCGCTTTCATTGGATAGTTTCCAGCCAGCATCTGGCCCAACAACACCACCCATCATGCTACCGATACAGCTACTCGGAGCGCTATTGTTCTCCAGGGAGGATGCTGATCCTCTCCAAGGAATTCATCATACAGATTAGATGACGCGGATAGCACAATTTCACTCCCTTGACGATCAATAACACCCTGTTTAATTACCACAAAAGGAATGAGCATTGAGAGCAAAACAATTATCTTAAAACAATAAAAGGATTGCTTAATGTTTAAAAAGTGTTTGACCTGTGTTTTGACGGAAATTGATTAAGAGAGGGAACTACTAATAAAGCATGCAACAAAACCAGCCCATTACTATCACCTGTAACTACCTTAAATTGATAAGTAAGTCGAGAATCTTGGCATAGAAATAATGTGCATACTATTGGTGTGATGTTGTTGACACCTTATTTTTGTTAAATAAAAGAAAAAAAAAAGGTGCAGTAGTATTAAGCATGAATAATTAGGGCCACAAAAATAATGAGGCTAGGGAATTTTTTTATAAAGAAAAATAATAAAGAAAAAGATAATAATATAAAAATCGGGAGGGCCAGTTATCCTTAGACCATTTTCTCTAGTAAAATTTTCGGCCCAGCTTCTTTTATCTTTTCAGGCTCAATTTTCTTTTCTTTAAGGCCTAGTTTTATTTCTTTTTTAGCCCATCCGAATTTGCAAAGCCCCAGCGAGTCTTTTGCCTCTCTTCCTTTTGCTCGCGTTGGTCTCTTCCCCATTTGCGCGCTTGCAGTGACGGAACGAAAGGAAATCGCGCGTCCCGGTGAAGGAACGACGGCTGAGGTGAGCGGATCGACCTTCTAGAAGGGTTAGCTGGCTCAGATTTGGTTACGCAATGGAAAGAGAATCACGTTCTTTTGAGGGGAGGGTGCTCGCTGAACAGGATAAGTGAGGAACCGAGAAAGAAAAAAGCGGAGGAGCACTCGCTGGTTTTTGGGGGGGAGGAAAACTGAGAAACTGAGGAGGAAACACAGAAAATTCTCTCTAAGAATAGTTCGATTTAGGGGATTTTACCGGAGTCTCTTTCTGAGTTGGCCAGAGATCGCCGGCCATTGTTTTCTCGCAGCTGAACGAAAGAAGCTGACCAAGGCGGTTCGTCACTAGGAGGGAAGGATATTAACGGTGCATCCAAGCCCTTGCGATCACGTCTCCGGCGATCTCATTCCGTCGAGCGAACCAAGTAAGCTCTCTGTGTCTCTCGGACATGCTCTGCATATCCCCTGTTTTGGCCGAGAATGAAGCACCAAATCGATGGATAGGTCCCTGAGAAAATCTTGGTGAAAGGAGGTTTTTTTGCTTCTATTAATAATGATTTAGGACTGTGCACGTTGTTAGGCTGAGAATCACTTGAAAATCAAATCGGACACCCGTTTTTGAAATCGCATGATAACTCTTCGACGAAATGCCTCAATGACGAACCGAATTTTATTCTGTAAGACCAAGGCTTAGGAGCTCTATTGTATACTCGATTTGTTTTTATTTTGCTTTATTGTTACTGATTTTCGTATTTTTCTTTTTTGTGATTTTGTGGCATATACTTCATCGTTTAGGTCGGCCGTGTACTTTGCCCATCCACCAGAGATTTTTCCTGCACCAGCGAAGCCACCCCAAGGGTGATGGTCTGGCTCAGATGGCCGTAGTCCGTTCTGATGTGCATATATTTGTGTTTTCTTGTTAGCCTAATCTGGTTATGATTGATTTTGGAGCGTGAAAGCTCCTCGCCAGAAGCGGTCTGGCTCAGATTTCCAACAGGTAGCTCGGTTGTGGGTTGAGTTTCGGCGGAGGTCTGAGCTCCGATGGGTGCTCGTCTGAAAAAAAGGAATGGTGTCCTGTGAGCTTCGGTGAGGATGCAGGGAGGAAGAAGGATCCGGGGGAAGAAGAAGACCTGCAGCCTGTATTGGGAAGAGAAATAAATAAATAAATAATTGAAAAGGAAAAAAAATGGGAAAGAAAGAAATTCGGGTGTAATAATCTGGGTTAACCACTGGGATTCGCTTGGCCACCCTTCCAACACGTGGAAGAGTGGTAAGGGGTCAAATCCTCACCTTCGGGGGGATGGAGTGGGGACGCGTAAGTTTTAGAAGTGGGTTTCGACTCCCACGCACGCAAAAAGACGACGAAAAGCGAAAGTGAGTGTAGAGTAGGAATATAGTAGGATTGACAAAAAAAAAATCTAGGTTAGCTCGGAGTCAAGTATACAGATCGAGCCTGGTGATTGGGTCAGATATATTAGGGGCCAGAATTTTTATTGTTGGGCTCAAGCCATTGCAAAGGCTCAAGCCCATCAAATTGAAATTGGATTAGATGGGTCTTGTATGTATTCTCAAAATATAAAGTGTAATCAAGGAAGAAATCATTATTGTACTTATTATTGTTTTGTTTTGAAGAAAATTATTGTACTACAAAATTAATTTCTAATCCATAAGATACGATGATCTATGTTCAAGTGTCATGTGGTCATGTGTTACCAACATCACTTGCCTTAATTCTAGTCACTAGAGAATCCTTTTGTAGCAATTTGATTATAATGAAAAGAATGAGGGGTCACCAGGATTTCGTCATTAGTCTCAAAGCCACTATTTCTTACGGTTTTGTAGCAATTTGATTCATATGAATTGAATATTGAATAAAGTTGGCTTTAAAGCTACGTTTTGTAATTAGGATAAAATTTATTATATTTTGTGTTTGATGCCTATTCAAGATAGGATATAGTAGAATGCAAGAAGAATATAGATTAGATAAAAAAAAAAAATTATCTCATGGAGGAGGTGGGATAAAGTAAATAAGATTCAGGATATCCACAATAGAAAAGTTATTTTTCTCAAACAACATGTTAGATTAAAAAATCAAAATGATATTTTAATAAAGATAATACTTGAATTATAATATAAAAATCCGACATAACAAAAAATAATAATTTATTTTTTTAATTTAGTCTTATTTTTATTTATATATTTGAATTTAATTCTATCTTATAAATTCAATAAATAAATATATAAATATATTTATATTTATTACATATTTTAGGTAATTTAACGTTTTAGATATATTATAACAATTTACAATTTCAATAAAACTTTAAAAGAGAATGATGGTAGGGGAAGAGAGAATTAAAAAGAAATTAATTGAAAAAAGGGCGGAATTTTTTTTTTTTTTTTGGTAAGAATAAAATAAAAAAAGCAAATAAAACAAAGTAAACAAGAGTGTCACAAGAGATTTTTGCCATATTTGTTTGTAAAATTTTTGGTTCATTTATATCGATATATTATTTATACCAAATAATATGCGTGATATGATGTAAATATATCTAATTTTATTATCAAACAGTGGATTAGATGTAGAAAAATCTTTGAATTTCATATGATATATTATCCAATTCCATCTTGGTTAAAATTCCATACAACCAAACGTAGCTTATCTATTTATTTTTGCTAGTGATTGTTCTATTTGTGATTATATATATTTTGGTATTTGATTTATTCCAAAATTATCTATTTGCTTATGTCTTTTTTCCTCAAATGAAGGAATCTCATGGGATTTGGGGAAATCCCACGAGATAAGATTTTCCAATTTTAATTTTTTGAAGGAAACCAGTTAAACAAGTTAAGAAGTTTCCTTGAAAAAGTTAAGGTGAAGATTTTCCAATTTTAATTTTATAAAATTGGATTTTGGAATCTAACCGCACCGTCACCTACCCTTTTCCCATCTCTAAAATGGGTTGATCGAGGAATAGTAAACAGTGTCGAATAATCCTTCATTAAAGTATCACATACATGAAAACAAAGAATGTCCATGTAGGCATCCTTTATCAAGGATGTGCGGCATACTGATGTGTCGATCACATTATGCTGCTAACATTTGGAAAAAAACCAAGATTTAAGTGCATAAAATTGAGGACAACTTGTGATCTGTTCAAATCTTATCTCTTCAGTAATTTCATATAGAGTATTGGCGGGGTATCCCTCTATTTATCACGATCAAAAGTCAATTCTATGTAAGTGCGTCAACATCGCCTGTCTAAGCACTTAAAAAATAAATTCTTACGCAGATTAATTAGTAGTACTCTAGAGGATAGAGAGTTTATGTGGGAATAGAGATGAAGAGAAAGAAAATAAGACCAATGGATGGGTATCCGATCAATTACCAATTTTGCCCGTTTGAGAAAGACCTCTTCTTCCGTTACGTCACGAAGAAGGTGGAAGGCAAGGCAAATTAGAGGCCGTTCCTCCTTTTTTGCCTGAGGTCGACATTTACAGCGATGATGATCAGTAAGAGATCTTCGATGTGAATTTAAGGAAAGTTTCTACGTTTTCACCAGGTTAAAGATGATCGAGTCTAGGGTGAAGAGGAATACTGATTCTCATAATTGGAGTAGTGGGATTGAGCGAACAATCGTGAACAGTCAAGGTGACACCGTCGGTTACAACAAGCAATTAACTTCTAAGTCATCAACCGGCAGTGAGGGACATAAAAGGGACCTTAAACCATGCATGAGTACTCTATGATGGGTCAAGAGGCATTTTAAATTTCCGAAATTAATTTTCTATAGTTCATGGTTTTAATAAACTTATTAAATGAAAATTTTTTCCAAGACTTTCAAGAAACACTTTCGGTGGAAAATATAGTTGAATGAGGTTATTCTTGATGATTATTACCATAGATTGTAAAAACCTACTATCTATTCGTACTATTTGTCTGTTACTCTCAGGATTTGGCATTGTTATTTTCTGTTATTTCAATCATTGTCACAATTTTCATCATATTACGATTTTTCATTAGATCTCTTTTCTCCCTTTTTGTTTAGTTATTTTCTTTATTTCTGTATACATCTCGATGACTTTTTCTCACATTTATCTTCCTTTTGTAGTTAGTCGTGTGTGCAATCACAAGCCTCAAAATGCTAGGAAAATAAGTTCTGACGTGATAACGATTGAATCGACCGAAGAACATTGCCAAGGGAAAATTAATGGAAAATTATATTTCCCCTCAACATTCGTCCATTGTTTCCGAAGCCTATACTTCAAAGCCGCCAATCGTGAATTTAGCTTTGTGCAATTAACCCGTCCACATTAACAATGTAGCTCGACATCAAATGTTGTACGTACCACCAATGCCTATGTCTATGGTTGGTAGCACTCCATCAAACCAAATCAGGAATGAGCTGATGCATCACCACCGAACAAGATCGCCATTATTATCCTGTGACGTGGTACTTGATAACTTTTGAAGGAAGCACGACAAAGGTCTATGCGCTTCTGTCTTCATCAATCCAAGCTGCTAATGCTCAAGATAGTCATAAGGACATCGGCAATGGGATTATCTGGTAATGCATTGCTAGATAACCTTAGAAGAAAACCCATCAGAGGTCGATGTGCCTCCACCTTTGTCAACACAAGCTGCCAGTGCTTGAGATGATAACCATAACAATGTTGGTTTTCATGGCTCACCTCTGATGGTGGCCGCGCTGGAGGTGGGGGCATCAACCCCAGAGCAACCGCAGGCGACCAAATCAGAATTAGGATCATTCGATCGATATGATGAATTGAGAAAGCTTTTGAGATATAGATGATCCAGTGCAAATTTCTTATGGAAGTAGAAACTTTAGTTTTATATGATTGGTGATGTTTACTATAAAGTCTTCCCCGTAAATATTTTTTGACCCCTCGTGATGTGAAGAAGATGGTTTGCAAGTTATTCTATCAAAGAGTTATTACTAAAATTTGTTGTTGTTTCTGGTTAACTTTTATTATTATAATCTAATCGAACACCCAGAGTCAGGCAATTTATGTGTCATAAGCTTTATTCTTTGGTGGATCCTGCACGATGTTTGCCGATAAAAAAAAAAAAAAAAATTAGGTTAACATGCATGATTCACCAAGTATATTCGCAGCTTATGGTCTGTTTATAATATAAACTATGAGGGAAAAGTCTTAAAAAGTCATAAATCTTTTATCTTTGTGCCGATTTAGTTCTAAATCTTTTTTTGGTGCTGATTTAATTCTAAACATTTTTACGTTATGTCAATTTAGTTCTTTCTGACCAATTTAGGTCGGATTTTGCTTACTAGACACCAACCGATTGACATGGTCTGATCGGCGTTAACGTGGACAACTTTAAATAATATTTAAATATTTATGATTTTTTTCTTCCAACTGGTCACCCCATCTCAACCGACACTGCACATCTAAACCGGAGCCACCCCTAACGTCATCTCCACCGGAAATGGTCCTCCATCTTGGTCGTCTTTGTGGTCATCTTTACCCATCATTGGCCTTAGGCAAATGGCCAAAAATCTGGGGAAAAATCAGGAAAAAAATAGAAATCTCTCGAGAAAAAAAGAAATTTGCAGGAAAAATCTTTGAGACAAAGAAGGGGGCAGTGGGTCTCTTGTACTTTTAGCCAAAAGATATGAAATTTGGAGGGATTTACAGAGCAACATGGGTAAAAAATCAGGGGGTCTCTTGGTCGAAAGGTAGAAGACATGACCGCAAACGACTTGAATTTTGGGAAATCTGTGGAAGCTGGGGAAGAAAGAAAGAAGAAACCTGAATGCCGAAGCTCTCCCATTTTTCATCGCAGCTCGTCGGGAGAACAGGGGAAAAAATTGAACCCAGAAATCCAAAATCTGCCCACGACTTCCTCTGTTCGTCTTCCGCTTCGTCTTTACGGCGGCCTAGCTCCAAATCTGGAGCAGAGCCTCGTCCATGGCGGCAACAAGCGAGGTTGAGATCCCGGCTGTGATTGGGCTCCGGCGGTGTTGGGGATGGGGGCGGATCTCAGCTCGCCGCCGGCGTGACTACCGCGGCGGGGGTTAAGGGCTCGTGGAAGGAGGATTGCGACGGACCGGTGAGATTGACCTTGACCTCGCCGGCCATTGCCTCTAGCCGGTCGCCGAGGTCTGGGGACCGGCTGGAGGGAGAAGAGGACCAGAAAAAAATAAAAATAAATAAAACAATAAAAATAAATAAATAATTTATAATATTAAAATATTATTAAAAGTTGTCACGTCAACGCCGCCGAGTTTACATTAGCCGGCCGACGTCCAGTCAAGAAAAATCCGGCCAAAATTGACCGGAAAGATCGGGTAAGACAACGCAAAAAAGTTTACGATTGAACCAAGACTAAAAACATATTTAACTAAATTGGCAAGACAACGCAAAAAAACTTTTTTGGCACTTTTCCTCAACCTATGACGTTATTTGTTGATCGGATCAAATGCGATTCTTTTTCCAATAACTCTGATTTTATCACTGGTTGAGCAGCTCATTTGTATTTGTAACTCCAACTAATTTTCTTGTTAGTGGTTTTCAATCTGGTTTGTTTGCGAGTTAAAATATTATATGAAATTTGTGGCCGGAGTTTTGATTAATTTCCATGGATGCTCATTTTTCGAGGAAATTGTGAGACCCGTCATGGCCTATAAAGTTACTTTGAAACGAAGATGCTGTAATTTGAACTCACAATTTATCGGATCCAACTGAAAGCTAAATAAATTAAGCGAATTCTTGTGATTTGATTAATTTTTTAATCATTGCACTGGGAAAAATTTCAAATCGATCTGGACACCATGGCGTGTCAACAATTATGCCAAGTTAGTAGAAGATGAAAAGTAAGGACATGTATTATCTTTTTAGCAAAAAAAAAAAGAAAAAGAAAAGAAAGAAAGAACATGCATTATCTTTTATTTCGGATAAAGTTTTTCATTTACATTAATTTTGTAAGAACGTGTGTTATCTTTTATTTCAGATTAATTTTTTCATTTACTTCAATTTTTAACAAAATTAATGTGACAATGCTGACTGTGGCAATGATATTGGCAGAGTAACGGCATCGGCCGCTTCGTTCATGCATTCAAAATATGGGTTCTTTGGGAGGATTATTTTTAGTTCTTTCTTATTTGATAATTTTTTTTTCATATTTAATTTGTTCTTAATTGGTTAGTTTTTTTTTTTTTTTTTTTTCGATATGCTATTTTCATATTTTAAAGGAAAAAATTGCTAATAATTGAACCTCAAGATGGGTCGCATGTGATCGGGTCTATATTGGACATAAGTTGCTAAAATTGTATTATATTAAAACGGGTTGGATAGATCTACTGGGGTGAAATCCATTTTTGTCTAACCCAAATCCGACCGACCCACCAATTTGACAAATCGAGTTCCAATAAACAAATATTGAAGTAAAATTGGAGCAGTAATCCATGTAATCGATCTTGGACTTGAATAGTCATTTTATGTCATAAAATCTTACTTTTTTTCTTGTAAATCAATATTTTGAAAGGTGACATGGCTCTTCTAAAGCACAACTTCTAGAATGATTTGTCTCGTAAGTTTATTTGCATTGCCAATCCTAGAAAAAGAGTGATTCCAAAAGTGCTCTGCTAAAAAAATGCATTTAAATTTCACAGGGAAAATGCTGAGATGACCGTCTCTCTACAAAGAGGGTTAAAGGTCGGCCACTGGATTTTGTAGAGGATACCTGTAAACTTCCTCAACTGGTTTCAAATTTTGACCCTACATTTTTATACTTCTATAATTTTTTTATTGCAATCCCAAATTGAGAAAAAAATTATAAGAAACAATTTGAAACCAGCTGATATATGGATAAACAATTCAAAGTAATGATATATAAATAATCTAAAACAATTCAAAGTGATAATATTCAAAATATATATATATATATATATATATATATGAAGAGCTCAGTTGCAACTTTTAAAATAGTGGATATTATTGTTTTGCCAAAGAAAAAAATTATGTGGATATTATTCCTTAAAAAAAGATTAACAACTAAAAAAAAGGAACGTAGTTATTTTATACACTTTGAACTTCATATTATTGTGGGATTTGTAATTGAATAAGTCATAACTGTGGAGAAGCAAGATGTATTCATTTTTGTCGAATTTTAGTTTGTATCTATATTTTGCACCTTGAGAAAAAGCGCGTGGATGATGTTTAAAAGTTCCTGAATGACAAAGCAACTAAAGCCGTGGTCACTGCTCCTGCTTACTTCAGTGACTCGCAGAGGACTGCAACAAAGGATGCCGGACATAGCTGGCTTAGAAGTGCTTCGCATTTTTTAATGAACCTCCTGCTGTATCGCTGGCGTATGGGTTTGGAAAGAAAAACAATGAGACCGTTCTGGTGTTCAACTTTGGCAGCGGAACTTTTGATGTCTCAGGTACACTGATAGTGATAGAAAATCACAAACGTCTTTATTTATTCCAACAATTGGGTGGAACTGCTTTGATTGTCGTTTGCTGTCATTTGCGCGTGTGATTTCATGTTGAACTTTATGATTGTACTTGCTATGTAGTCTTCGAAGTGCTTTCAACATCTGGACACACACATTTGGGTGGCGATGACTTTGACAAGGTATGGTGAGCTATATTGCTATTTTTTTTTTTTTTTGATGTACTGTCACTGTTTCCCTTACACAACTTCGTTTTCGTAAATCATATTAGTTTGAATATCTGCGTACCCCAATCATGCAGAGAAATGTGGATTGGACAGTAGCAGATTTCAAGAGAGGTGAAGGTATTGATCTTATGATGGACCAGCAAGCCCTTCAAAGGTTGACTAAGGCTGCTGAGAAAGCTAAAATCGAATTGTCATCTTTAACCCAGACTAACATAATCTCTGTTTGTCCAGGTTGCCGTTTATTACTGCCACTGCAGATGGACCGAAGCACATTGAAAAGACACTGACAAGTGCCAAAGTCGAGGAGTTGTGTTCAGACTTACTTGACCGGTTGATGATTTGTCTTGTAAGTGGAAAGCTGTGTCTTGTTGTAAATGCTTTTATCGACATTGTTTCTGTATATGGGTTTGCAACCCTGTGGTGCCCAATAGTCATCTTTTCTTTTACCTGTAAAAGAATGAGGCATCCGAGAGGAAGAACTGCAGCTGTGGGTTTGTTCTCGTGCACCCTGATGCTTCATGGCCTCTATAGTTTTCATACGTAATTAGCAAATTTTGATTGCAATAAAAGCTTATTATGTCGTCAGTTTGTTGATAGTACTTATGTTTCTGTGCAGGCTTAAAGAACAGTGAAACTGCTTTAAGAGATGCTAAACTCACCTTCAGAGATCTGGATGAGGTTATCTGTGTCGGAGGTTCCACACATATCCCAGCCGCTCAGTAGCTTGTACGGTAGATGACTGGGAAGGAACCCAATGTCACTGTCAACCCCGATGAGGTTGTTGCACTTGGAGATGCTGTCCAGGTTTGTTATATATTCTCAAAGAATTCTCTGTATAATCGATAATCAATGTTGGCTCGTACTTACGTTGAACTGAAGTCTTTTTATGTACTTTAATCTCAAGCAGGTGTTTTGGCTGGAGATGTCAGCGACATTGTTCTTTTAGATGTGACACCACTATCTCTTGGTTTGGAGACACTGGGTGGTGTCATGACCAAGATCATTCCAAGGAACACGACTCCCCCGACTTCTAAATCAGAAGTTTTCTCTACTGCAGCTGATGGTCAAACTAGCGTCGAGATTAATGTCCTCCAAGGGGAGAGGGAGTTTGTTAGGGATGATAAATCTCTCGGCAGCTTCCGCCTTGACGGTATCCCGCCAGCTCCTCGAGGTGTCCCTCAAATTGAGGTCAAGTTTGATATCGATGCCAATGGAATTCTCTCTGTTACTGCTGTGGATAAAGGAACTGGAAAGAAGCAAGATATCACTATTACTGGTGCCAGCACTTTGCCTAGTGATGAGGTAAGATCATTTTCATAAATCGACAAATGAAATCAGACATGAAGTTGCGTCCTCTTATTCCATGTTGTCTAGTTTGATTTTACAGATGATGTTCTGGTTGATCGTTGCAGGTAGAAAGGATGGTGAAGGAAGCAGAGAAATTTGCAAAGGAGGACAAAGAGAAGAGGGACGCCATAGACACGAAGAACCAGGCAGACTCGGTGGTGTACCAGACCGAAAAGCAGCTCAAGGAGCTGGGTGACAAGGTCCCTGGCCCTGTGAAAGAGAAGGTCGAGGCCAAATTGAAGGAGCTCAAGGATGCGATGTCAGGTGGTTCGACCCAAGCCATCAAGGATGCGATGGCTGCGCTTAACCAGGAGGTGATGCAGCTTGGTCAGTCTCTGTATAGCCAACCTACTGCTGGTGCAGGCCCAGCACCAGGCGCCGGAGCCGGGTCTTCGGACTCCTCCAGCGAAACGGGTCAGGATGGAGATGTCATCGACGCAGATTTCACTGACAGCAAGTGAGAGAACAGAGGTTGGGTGCACTGCGGTTTCTTCAGCTCATTCTTGAAGTCGAGTAAATGATCATTGCTGGTCGAAATTCTAGTGTTAAACCTCTGGGTAGGAGAATGAGTATATACGTGTACAGGAATTAGAAGATGGAAGTTTCCTTTTTTGCGGTTTTCTCTTGACTAAGAGGTCTATATAATTTACGGAAATCTATTGCACAAGTGAGATTTAGAGATTTTGTGCTCATGAACATATAGTCCGGATCCAGCTTTTAGTGCAGTTACTCTGCGTGTATGTGTTTCTATGTTATTTTTTCGGAACATGATTGGTCTCTGTAATAGTAGGACAGAATATGGTCAATATGACTTGACTAAATTATTGGGTAAAAGAGATTTTTCATCATGACAATATTGTTATTGTTGTTGTTGTTGTTGCTGCTGCTGCTGCACTACTACTGCTACTGCTGCTATTATTATTACTATTACTATTATTATTACTATTATTATTATTACTATTATTATTATTACTATTATTATTATTATTATTATTCATTTTTAAATTACCGAAAATAAATATTACTAATCTGGAGTAAAAACCTGAGACATTAGGGAAACGTTGCCCCTAAATGTGGAGAAACGAGGATAAAAATAACTATGTCAACATTACCTTTATCGCTTTAGTTGCAATTATGATTCTTAGGTAAGCTGAGGGGTGTAATTCTTGTATATGGTGTAAGTACATAATATTGGTGTGATTCTAGGTAATAAACCGCCTCTTGGAGGTGTTATCACCAAAATAAGGGCCAATGGTGGCTGTGAATTTCATTTTCACCAGTTTCTATTAGCTGATTATTTAAACTCTGGTTTTCTTATAAGATCGTAAATAAGAGGTGTGCAATACTCTGATATCATCTCTCGCGGTTCAATTTGAAAGTACAAGTTACTAAGTGGATCCAGGCCCTAAGACCATTATAAATCCAAAAGAAGCAAAGTTGGGTATTTTAAAATCATGTATAGCTTGTCATTGTGGATTTATAGTCTAATTTTTGCGTTTCAATGACTAATGCATTGCTGGCAAGTGAATTTATTTTTTCGTTTTAGTTTCTATTATTTTAGTCTTCGGTTGATATTATTCTGTTCATTAATGACCAAATCTCTGCCATGCCCTTGAAGCGCACAGCTAACCCGCATCAATTATGGTACTTTTGGATATGATGCGTAACCATTAATTAATGTAACACATGCCCAAAGGGTTCTTGGTTTAGAATGAAGTAGGTTTCTCTTAGCATCACTTCCTTTTTTTTTTTGGTCCGATCACTTCCTTTCCATAGCTCTATGAAGTTTGGCGACCCGATTTTTGGGACCATTTCGAGAGGATAGAATGTTTGTCCTTTGTTTGAGCAATCCAATTGCGGGTGGATCTAGGATGATTGTATGTCGCTTTTGTGCATTTACCGGAAAAGTCACAAAGGATCTTGTAGATATGTTGCAAAGTGTTGTGGAGATCGGAGGCTGAGCACATTAGGCATTGCCATCCATTTGTTTGTGATAAATTAGATTCTCATCATAAAGCTGTACAAATCAAATTGACTTTGACGACTCTTAGTGGTGAGACGTACCTAATATTTTCTCCCTTCTCCTTCTCTCTCTCCGTTAATGGCCCTGTCCTTCTCCCGCCCTTCGCATTCGAAGTGCCCTTTCTCTTCTGTCTTCTCCCGCACAAAGTCTCTTACAAAAATCGCTCGATCGCATCCGGCACATCCGGCACGACGCCTCTGGTATCCTCGAGACACTTCCTCACATTTTGAAAAATTTTAGTCGGAGCCGAAGGGCAACTGGTGGAAGTGGGAGGTGAGCGGCTTCGAGCCGCGGAAGTCGTCGTCGACCTCCGCCTCCTTTGACGCCGACGACCAGCACCAGCTGAGCGCCCTCCTCGTCCGGCGGTACTCGATCTCTGCCGCCGCCTCCGAAACGCTCCGATCATCTCGCGCTCTGTTTTGGCTCTCGATTGAGTTGGGGGATTTGCCTATTTCGAATTTTTGCTTCTTGCTTCGGTCGATTCCTTCTCTGTTGCCGAGCTCTGAGAAGAGCGATTTCCGGATGCAGCTTGCGAGGCAGGATTACTTGGAGCTGAGACAAGAGGCGAGCGAAGTGCAGGAGTATTCCAACGCGAAGCTCGATCGAGTCACGCGCTACCTCGGCGTTCTCGCCGACAAGACGCGGAAACTAGGTGAGGCGGTGCGGCGTCTGTTGTGCCTCGACGCACGTTTGCTTTCTCATTTCGATTTTTGACAGGTTCTGTGCTTTGTGTCAGATCAAGTCGCCCTTGAAGGTGAGGCTAGGATAGCACCGCTCGTCAGTGAGAAGAGGAAGTTGTTCAATGAGTTGTTGACATCCAAAGGTCAGTCTTTGGTTTCTTAATTGAGTTCTCCCACTTTCCACACGAAGCACGTGGAGCAGAAGTACTTGGATACATGAGCCGATAATTCAGAAAATTTCTAGTTTGAATTGCAATTCATTTTCGGGATGATGCTCCTGTCGGATGGACGGGTAGAGATAGCTTGCTTGTATGGCAATTTTGCAGTGTGTAGTAGGAGGACAAAACTTGAGTTTAACGAGTAAGATCGAGTTGGAATATGACTGATAGAGTTTTAGCGATGAAGTGCAGATTAACTTGAGATAACAGCTGACAGTTTGTGATGCATTTTTCTGATCATTGTTAATCTGAAAAATTGAGCTGTTTGTTAGTTCAGGACTGATTATGTTCGTTAATCTGTAAATGGAGACTAGATATCAAAAACGAAAATGATTTTTTACTCTGTTTATCTTCTTCCTCCTCCGTCAGGATTAGTCTGCTACTTTGATTGATGGTTACATAGAAATTGAATCTCTTGGATTAAACTAATGGAAGAACTCCCAAGAAATATGATTTTCAGACAAGAGTCCAGTCACCTGTGATATAATTTCCATTTGGACTCCTTTCACATCATCAATTCACCATTGATTGCCCAATCACTAGATTGGTCGACCTAAGTTATACTAATAGTGTTTATGTGAGAAGGACAGATCATCTTCAAGCCATTTGGCTGGCTATGAGTGCAGGAGGTGCACACACGTTAATTAACTGTTTGGTTTAGAAGTTGGGCTATTTGTTAGTTAGTTGCTGAGGGACTATAGTTCAATTGGTTACTCTCCAGTGGAAGCACAGAAATCGATCAAGATAGGGAATTTCTCTGTTCTTTGTGTGCTCTCTTCTCTTACTATAATAATTTGTTTCGACAGCTCTTCTCTTCAATTTCCAGTCCTCCCTTTTTGAGGCTGTATGCAGTTTTTTAATCAGAAAATTATGGGTATTTTCCTTTCCTATGATGATTTGAAGATGCTTTTGATTTCGGGGAACATAAAGGTATTCTGTCGTTCGAGACCATTATTTGAAGATGAAGGTCCCTCTGCTGTAGAATTCTCTGATGATCTTACCATCCTTGTCGACACTGGTGATGAGACTAGTACCAATCCTAAGAAAGATTATGAATTCGATAGGGTGTATGGACCTCATGTTGGACAAGGTGAGCTAGAAAATGATTAATTTTGTTACATAACAGGCAGCATTTGAATTTTTTTTTTTTTTTTTTGGTATATACTAGCTACATGGCTGGTTTGCGTGGAGGTTTGTTATCTTACGGTAGGACTGGTGCATGTGCAGCTGATATATTTAATGATGTTCAACCATTGGTTCAATCAGCTTTGGATGGATTTAACGTGTCAATATTTGCTTATGGACAAAGTAACTCAAGAAAGACGCACACTATGGTCTCTCTCTCTCTCAAACATGCTCCCACTTAATATTATCTCCCTATGAGCTAAATATCCAAATATTTGGGTATGGCTTTTTAGATAAAGTATTTTGTTTTTTATTCTTATTGCATTCAAAAGGGTACTGATCTGGAATGAGGATGTGTTGTGAATTATGCATGTATGGCTGCCATTACGGGCACAGTCCATTAATGCAGATACTTCTGTCAGATATTGGTCTTATGTCATGTCTGAATTTAAGGAGCTAAAAGTTCTGCTGCTTGCATTTCTTAGATCTGATTGTCATTGGTTTGATCTTTGGCAATCATAGTTATCTGAACAGGGGCCTTTGTAACATTATGACGAACCATGTTCACCCACCATGTCATTCCACAAAATTCTGATATGGAAGTTGACATGATGGTGTTTTTTGATGCTTTACAGGAAGAATCTAGCCATGATCGTGGTCTGTATGCTCGTTGTTTCGAGGAGTTTTTTCGATTTTGCCTCTTTGAACTCTTGGAACATGCTTTTTATGGTTATAGTTGCTCCTGGAAAGTTTTGATGATGGTCCTATTTGTGTGAAATAAACCGCCAAATATTACTGGAAAAAGTTGATGTAATTTTAGTTTGCATATGATGGGAGACAATTGATATGGCTCCAAAGTTTTGTTGAAGTACAGAGATGTATATGTTCACCTTAGTTCACAGAGAAAGGACATATCTCGGTCACAGTCCATCTTGTTGATGAGGTGATGAACTCAACTGATGCTGAGATGGAATCCGCAACAAGGAGTATGTTGAGCGGCTTCCCAGTACCAGACAGACGACTCAGCTGGGCAAAATTTAGGACATCCAGCCAGGAAGGGCCTGCGTCTCTGGTGCCGTCATCCTTCTCTAATCCAATCAATCTCATTATTTCAGTGGAGGATACAGGGATAGGTATTCCTCCAGAGGCGCAATCCCGCGTTTTCACTCCTTTCATGCAAGTGCGCCCATCAATTTCTCGAACACATGGGGGCACAGGTATTGGGCTAAGCATAAGCAAATGTCTGGTTGGCCTCATGAATGGGGAGATTGGATTTGTAAGCATACCCCAGGTGGGATCCACGTTTACCTTTACTGCAGTTTTCAATGATGCCTGTTCTACCTCAAAAGAGTTCAAGGGCCAGCAAGTGAAAGGACAAGGTGACTCTGGCACCTCAGAATTTCATGGTATGAAAGCAGTGGTAGTTGACACAAGACCTGTCCGTGCCAATGTATCAAGGTATCATATCTAGAGGCTTGGTATTCATGTTGAGGTAGTTGCAGACTTGAACCAGTGCCTCCACACCATACAAAGTGGGAATTGCAGAATAGATATGGTGCTCTTGGAATGGGAAATTTGGGACAAGGACTCTGGTTTGCCGGCAATCTTTCTGGATAAATTGAGGGACATGAAGCCACGGTTGTCTCCATGGTTGTTTCTTCTATCTAATTCTATCAGCTCTAGTAGGATGAGTGGTGCGACTACAGATGCTACTGGTCCATTCGTGATGATGAAGCCTCTAAGGGCTAGTATGCTGGTGGCGTCTTTACAGCGCGTCGTGGGAGTTGGAAACCGAATAAGTTGCTCCAATGGGGAGTCTCCGAGTCTCTCTCCGCAACCTTTTCCGTGGCAGAAAAATCCTAGTCGTGGATGACATCATAGTAAATCTCAGAGTGGCCGAGGGAGCTTTGAAGAAATATGGAGCTGATGTGGTCTGTACAGACGGTGGGGAAAAAGCTATTGCTTTGCTCAGACCACCGCATGATTTTGATGCCTGCTTCATGGATATCCAGATGCCGGGAATGGATGGGTATGGCGTTTTCCTGCTCAAGCACTTATTTTTTTCATCAAATGTTGTATAGAAAGTGTATATACTTTCAGAGATTTGTATGTGTCGATGTAATGGATTTGGATAACCTTTTCTATGTCAGCTAGGTGGTGATAATGGATACGTGCATCTAATGGTTCTATAATTCCTTTGTTCAGATTTGAAGCTACAAATAGAATTCGACAGATGGAACAAATTCCGAGCGAGGAATTCCCTACCGGGACAGTCATCCTCGAGCCACGTGAAAATATCTCGAATTTCCACCTACCGACCTTGGCCATGACTGCGAGATGTGACTCACGCTACTTATGAAGAATGCACAAAGTATGGAATGGATGGATATGTTTCAAAGCCCTTTGAAGCGGAACCAATATTTTCTCATGTCAAAGGTTTCTCGTGATGTGTACGTGTCCCCTGCTCTCTACAAGACCCTCCAATCAGCACAATCCATAATCAATCACGAACATAATCTCTTTCAAAGAGTTATACCCTAACGGACATTTATTTTTACCTAACACATCTATCTTATAATTACTCCCGCAATTGCGTTTGAGCCGCTTGCTCCAGCATCCTCACCGGCGTGGACCTTCTCAAGGCTATGCCCCTGGCCACCTGCTTCCACCTGAAAAATGATCCGAAAAATTGGATCATCTCCTCCAGTGTCAGGCCCCGAGTCTCCGGCATTATTTTGTTGAAGAGAAACCATGAGATGCATGACATCGCTGCGAAGAAGAAGGTAGCCTTGCCGTGGATGATCGCCTCGTCCAGTGGTAAAAATGCCCATGATGTAATTCCACTCATCAGTTGGTTTGTAATGAAGGCAATTGCGCATCCCTTGGCTCGCAACTTGAGCGGGAATAGCTCAGAGTTGTAGACGAGGTGATTGGTCCCATTCCCACGAGAGTAGCTGGCCACATAGATGGACAATGTTGCGAGGCACCAGTGTTTGATGTGGCCTTGGTCAATGTAATTTAAGATCATTCCAAGGGAGATTAGACATCCGATCATCCAGCCCAGGCTACACAGCAGCATCCGCCGTCGTCCAACCTTGTCAACAAGGAAGCTGGCAACTAAAGTGAATATTGCCTTTAGAAATTCAAGTGCGATGATCATTAAGAGCTTGTCATCTGATAACTTGATACCAATCATTTCAAAAATACGAGGACTGTAAAGAAAGATTGTATCAAAACCACGGGTTTGCCGAGCCACTTGCATCAAAATGGCGCAAACAAGCATGTGGAGACGGATCGAGTTGGGTAAAAGAGATTCCACCACATGCCTAGGGTCGGCGGATGGGCAATGTTGCCGGCAGACTCCTCGATTTTGGCAAGCAAAAGAGCAGCCTCCTCTTCTGAGTCCGAGATCTTAGTGAGGACGCCCTGCGCATCGTTCGAGCGTCCCTGCATGACAAGCCACCGAGGGGATTCTGGCATAGCGTGGACCACGATTACGATAAGGATCAAGCAGATTCCTCCCACAAGCCACATGATAAGCCACCCGCTAAATGGGAGCTTACGGACGAAATAATTGGCGATGTAGCCAATAATTGTGCCAAAGCGATGAACACCTAAACCGCCAAAACATGTTCAAATGAATATATGCAATCACCTTTCTAATCCTAATTTTTTTTTCAGTAATAAGTAAATCATGGAAAAGATAAAACTCAATGACATACCAAAGAAAATGAAAAAGATGTTATAAATTAGGGAAAAAACGTACCTCGGGAAGGGAGGTGAACAAGCCACGAAAGACGGCGGGAGTGATCTCGCAATGTAGAGGGGGTGACCATAAGGGCATAGCCAGTCCCGACTTGAGCGATGAAGCGGCCAAACAGGGGAGAGAGGCATTGCTGGAATTGATGCCGGTGAAATAGGCCCCAATGAAGAAGAAGAACCCCACAAAGCGATCACACGGCGGCGGCCATACCGGTCGATGTCATCCCCGCCATCACCGATCCAAAAGTGAAAATAAGTAGAAATACCACATCGGGGTCTCGGCTTTCTTGTCGCTTGTCTTCTGCTCCTTCATTATGGATGCGATTGTCTCGCTCATTGCTCCAATTTCTGGCAAAATATAGATCTGTCACTTTCATCGATAATAAAGCTAGACAAAAAGAAAAGGGCAATAGCTTAACTTTTTTTGGTTTGCAACAAAAGACTAATTCACTGTAACCACGGGGTGACACGGGACTAACCAAAACCAAGTATCAGAGATGTGATGGAGGCTAGAAAGACGCATTTTAAAAGGTATTTGTTCGGGCGCGGCATCGGATTGTCCTCAATCTGCTCCACTTGGAGGGTGTTGGCGTTGTGGACGCTAGGATCCAAAGTGGCTATATCCTGTTGTATGTCGTTGACACTAAAATTAGTAGATGTGCCTCCCAGCAAACAATTAGTCAATTAGTAGCGTATCTAATATCTAAAAATATAATGCTGCTGAAAATTTAGCCTTTACTGTCATTGCAAGCTTATTCGATTAATGTCAAAATAATGAATACACAATATTGAATGCATAGAATTACCCCTCGATAAGTTGCTAGGACACTTGAGGTTTGATCCTGCGAGTGTTAGATTTATGAGTACATATACTTTTTCAAAAAATATATTTGTATACAGCATTGTTTTGGTTGCTAAATTACTGATATTCGACAATAGGATCACAGACATTAATTAGTGAAGAAACTATACCACCACAAATTTGGTCGGGCAAAGAATATTACAGCACATCTTAGATTTGCAAAGTAGATTGACTAGGGGCCGAAAGTTTTTTTAGCCTAACGCACCAATTCATAAGATACTCCTCGCATCTGTTCGACTTAATCAAAAATCTACATGCCCCCTCTTTAATTGAGAAAAAGAACAAAGAAGAAAAAGGAAATTAATTATAAAATCACACAACATAGGATCGACATTATTTCATTGTAGAGAAACTATCAAACAAACCAAACGTGCTACTTGTCCTCACCAATACCAAACCATGCGTGCTACTTGTCTAGCCACTTGATTGATAAACTATGCGTATGAAATAATTACATCGTTGTATTTGTTTTTTTTTTTTACAGAACTACCGAAAGTGCAATAAATTTTTTATCAAAAACTAGCCTTACTCTATCCGAAAAAAGGAAAAAGAATGCAATCGTCAATCTATCAAACATGATCAAAACAGGGCTCCCCAATGCTCCCCAATACTCCCCGCATCTGTTCGACTAACTCAAAAATCTACCTGTCCCCCTCCTTTAATTGAGAAAAAGAATAAAGAAGAAAAAGGAACGAAATATTAATTACAAAGTCACAAAACATAGGATTCATATTTCATTGTAAAGAACCTATGTACTAGACAAACCATACGTGCTACTAATCCTCACAACACCAAACCATGCGTGCTACTTGTCTAGCCACTTGATTGATAAAGTATCAAATAATTACATTGTTGTATATGTTTTTTACAGAACTACCAAAAGTGCAAGGATTAATTTTAACAAAAACTAGCCTTAATCTATCAGGAAAAAAAAAGGAAAAAAAAAGGCAATCATCAATCTATCGAACATGATCAAAACAGGGCTCAGAATAATAATTGACAAAGGTCTTACCATGAGGGGTCAGCTTGCTACAGAAATAAAAGTTGATAATATTCAAGACCTCACCGCTTCACTCCTCTTGTGTAATTGTTGGACGTCGAAGCAATGTTGACAGAGTGTGGAGCGATGGTCAGTGCAGAGAACACCCATTTAGAACTTCCCCTTTATAATTTATTCTCTCTGAAGCAAGGCCCGTGCAGGTCAGTATTTTGGATAACTCTTCATAACAAAATGATTGGGATTAGATTTTATCTAATTTTAAATTATATATTCAAATTATTTTAAGTTACCTAATCCCAACACTTCCTATTTGTTCATAAAAGCTTTCTACTCTATCTAAGAGGGAAAAGACTCTATCTAAGAGGGAAAATATTCAACTTTTTCAAATCTCTCGAAAAAATCTCTCACTAGCCTTATCGATCATAGGTCTATCTCCACCGGGTTTATTGAGAAGAAGAAACGTACTTATTTATCATACGAAAATCTTAATTAAACACTAATTGAAATCAGTTTATTGAATTTTTGATAGAGGCTAAAAATCTAATATATCATACCAAAATTGTCTTTAAGCACTAAATTCATTCACTTAATTTGAGAAATATTGAAAATTTTGATATGTCATAGTTAATTGAGAAATTTTTTTTTTTGATATGCCCCTCCCTCGTCCGCCACTAGTCTAGCTCCACTGCGCCCAGCGCCAACTGCTCCCACCCAATCCCGCTCGCGGCTCGAAACGACGTCGCCGACCGACCGACCGAGCTCGCCCGAGCGATGGACGCCGGCTACCTGGGCCTGTTCGCGGAGGAGACCTCCCTGTACAACCGCATTGTCCTCGGAGCCGAAGCCCTGGTTCCTCCAGACCTGGCTCCGGAACTACATCGGCGGAACCCTAATTTACTTCCTCTCCGGCTTCCTGTGGTGCTTCTACATTTATTACCTCAAGCACAATGTTTACGTCCCGAAGGGTAGGTTTCTCTTTTTCTCTGGGAAGGACTTCTTTTTCAGTATTGTGAACCTGGTAATATTCTCTGTAGATCTTCAGTCAATGCCCATGATGTTTTGAATTTTATAGTATGTTTCTGCTTATTCTTTTAATTAAATCTTTATCCAGGACCTCGAGAAGTATGCAAGTCAAAATGCTGTGCAAGAATGGAAAAAGCTCATGGTATCTCCTGTTCTGTTCTGTCTCATTTGTAAAGAAAGAACAAGATGGCTTGGTAGATTTAAACGCCAAAATAAGATTTTAGAATGGCTTATAAGCAAAAGTACTTAGTATTGATGTTGACCTCACTATGAAAAGTTGAAGTAAATTGGAACCTCTGAATTTAATGCTTGTTTTACAATTTATCAGTGACCATTATGATAAAACGGTGCTCTTACTCTGTATTTTATCTGTAATGAATGTGTTTGTTTGAATTTGAAGGGTGTGCGTCTTTTTCTGTTGGTTTACTGCTATTCATCTTTTCTTAAATAATGTAAATTTGCAGGATGCAGTGCTTCCAATGTCCGCAGCTGTGATGGCTCTACCTCCCCTACCTGTTCGTGGTGATTTGGGTGTCCTTTCCACTGCTGCCGCTAGATATGCTCCTTCCTTGTTGAAATCTTTTATCCAAATGGGACCTCAGGGTGCTATTGGCACGACAAAGCTTCTTAGACCCTTCTCTGAAGTCATTGACTCATTGGAACTAAAAGATCCTTTTATAAGGGATTGGGTGGACCTTCTTGCCTTTCTTCTTGCGGGGGTGAAATCTAATGGTATACTCTCAGCAGAGATGGTAACTATGACGTTTTTAAATGTTAAAAAGCTCCTAAGATTGGTCATTGTTATCCTCGGCATGTCCATATTCTCTTTGACGAATTTATTTGATACAGGTTCAGCTTGTGTAACTAATTCCGTGTGAATAACCTATTCCTGTTGTAACAGTATATGAAATGATTGGCCCTAGTCCTCTTTTGAGAGTATTTTCTGGTAGTTATATAGATTATGGTCGATTGATTTGAAAACTTTAAAACCTCAAAACATGCACCATGTTGCTCAGTAATTTAAATCTTTAGCCACTTGATAAAGTTTTAGAAGTTCAGTATCTGTTATTGAATAATTTAGGAGGATAGTTAATCATTTGGAGATTTATATTCTACCACATTATGCAGTGTTGTGAGTTGCTTTCAGGTATTATTTATTATCTTGCAGAAACTACAACTCTAGCAACTTCTTTAGTAAATAAATGCTGGGGTGGTGATCAAATGGTTATGTTGAATCCTGATGTTAACAAGAGAGATTTTCTCCTTTCTATGCAGTTATTCCTGCTGTCCTTGACTGATTAATTTCTGAGTTCTTGCATGTGATCTCTTCTATTTGAAGTTGCTAGCAAGCTGGTTGTTTATCAACAAATTGCTTGGATGCCTGAAATAGGTATCTTACTTTTGTTTTACCTTATGTCCACCCTTCTGAGGAGGTGACACCTCATATCTGCAATTTTCAGGTATACATGTTTGCCGAGTGGTACAAACCTGGTTGCAGTCTTGAGTACCCTCTTCATGGAAGTGGAGCTATTGTTGATGCCCTCATCAGGGGAATGCAAAAATTTGGTGGACGGATTTGTCTCAGGAGTCACATGGAAAAGATTGTCGTTGAAAATGGTTGAGCCATTGGAGTCAAATTAAGAAGTGGTCAAGTGAGTGGACTTTTAGGGAAACTTCAAGACTTAAAAATTGTTTTAACTGGATTTTATCATAAGATCAACACAAATTAAAGAACTGCATCTGGGATATTGCAGTTCGTGCGTGCCAAGAAAGCTGTCGTCAGCAATGCGTCTATGTGGGACACTTTAGGTTTGTTACCTGAGGACATTATCCCGAAGTCATATTCAGATAGGGTTAAGAGGACTCCCCAGTGCAAATCTTTCATGCATCTTCATCTTGGTTTTGATGCTGAGGTGAGCATTGCAAATACTCTAGGGACAGTTTTCTCAGTTCCACTTGGTCTGTCTGCTTTATAATTTTGCAGGATGCTGGATGTCTTTTTTCCTTTTATACTTTCTCAAGCATTAAACAGCAAAGGGAAAAAGGTTTTGGCATACATGATGTAGCCTCCCTACACTTCATACTCTGTAGGTAACCATGTTGCAACATGTTGCACACTTTATCGAGTACTCTAATTCTGCATCCGCTTAGTTTTTTATCTCCCTGCTGATGAAGGCTATCTGGAATTTCTTGATGATGCATAAGTTTCCAATCCAAATCGCTCAAGGGCTTTACTTTATGTGGTTTTTTTTGTCGTTAGATTTGCTGTTCTTCTTCACTTTCACACACTGAAGCACAGTGGAATTAGTGTGCACTCGTGCAGAGAGAGACAGAGAGACAGAGAGAAGCGATGTACTGGAGGTATTTCTGGCAATAGCACCTCATGTTCCTTGCTATCTTAGGGTCTAATTGTGACTTTCTTGTCCTGCTTAATGTTTTGCTTCTTTTTTTCAAGGCTAGTTGCTTTATTTTGTCTTTGCTGTTTCGACATTTAATTTGTCTGTGAAGCTCTTTAGAAAATTTGTTCCTTCTCAGGGTATGCGCGAGGATTTAGGAATTCATCATATAGTTGTGAATGACTGGGAAAGAGGAATCGATGCCGATCAGAATGTGGTTCTATTATCTGTACCAAGCGTACTTAGTCCAGATCTGGCGCCGCCAGGGAAACATGTTTTGCATGAATACACCCCTGGTACGGAACCATATGAACTCTGGGAAGGACTTGATCGCAGCAGCGCTGAGTACAAGAAACTGAAGCTTGAAAGATCACAGGTATTTCTACATAGATCTGCTCCTCCTCATCGAGGAGCTGGTATAACTTTCAAGTCAAAGGCAGAAAGACCCTAATTTGTGCATTAATCCACCAGGTTATGTGGAGAGCTGTTGAGCGTGTACTCAGACCAGGATTCAACCGGGACAAATGCAAGGTGAAGTTGATCGGAACTCCATTGATGCATCAAAGGTTTCTTCGTAGAAACAGAGGAACATACGGTCCAGCTATTCAAGCAGGTAAGGACTCTTTCCCTGGACATTCAACCCCTATCCCTCAGCTTTTCTGTTGCGGCGATTCTACTTTTCCCGGCATCAGGGTCCCTGCTGTTGCAGCAGCGGTGCTATTGTTGCCAATACATTAGTTTCTGTGAGTCAACACTCGGAGCTTCTCGATGCTATTGGGATTTAATTGCTCCTGTGAATTTCCTTCTCTTCTCCTCATAATTCCCGATAGATGTCGGTACCGTCCCGATTGTTAGATCTTATCTAGTCCTTCCTCGAGGCCTCTTAATATGCTCTGTAAATTCTTTTGATTGAATGACTTGTATTTACAGAAAGAGATCAGATGGACATGTGCATTGTGAACTGTAACTACCAAAACATGTTTGTACACTATAGAATTCTATAACATGACTGTTGGATAAGTTTGGCGTCCGCTACTTATGTTTATTATATGATGCACAAACTTCTTTGGGCATCTTACAAATGTGAAGAAGACAGATGACCTCGGTCTTGTCTTTCATTATATGATAGATAACTATAATGTTCGTTTATTTCATCTAATCCACTTTCTGAAGTTTTGCATATTTTTTACTTCTAAATTTGGACCATTGAACTTTCGATTGGATTAATGCGAACTAGCCTATTCATGTGCCTTGAATTGAATAAGACATCCACAATGAGGGAAGGAAGAAACGATCATACTTGAGTCTGATTGCAAGTCTTTAGGCTAGGTTTGGCAATTAGGGTAAACCTTAGGATAAAATAAAATTTATCATATCTCATGTTTGGTGCTTGCTTAAGATAAAATAAAGTTGGAGATAAATGAGATATAAGATAGATAAAATTATTCCATAAAAGAGATGGGATAAAGATGGATAACATTTTTAATATATGTAATAAGAAAGTTTTTCTTTTCAAATTAAAAACTTCTTAAATTAACAAATTTAAAAGTATATTCAATATAAATAATATTTGAATCCTAATAGAAGAAATTCAAAATAACAAAAAATAATATTTATTTTTAAAATTTAATATAATTTTATTTATATATTCGAATTTAATTCAATCTTATAATATAAAATTCAATAAAAAATATATATTTATTACGTATTTTAGGTATTTGAGTATTTCAGGTATATTAGTATAGTTTTCTATCAATAAAATTTTATTAGAGAATGAAGGAAGGGGAAGAAAGAAATAAAAAATTAATTAAAAAAGAGGAAAATAAAATGTAAATAAAGTTGACAAGAATTTTTTGAGAGATTTTGACTGTCTTCATTTGTGAAATTTGTGATTAATTTATGTTGATATGACGCTTTGATTAAATGATATACATAATACGATGTAAATATATCCAACTTTATAATTACAATTACCTAATAGTGGATAGGATATAGCCAAATCTCTTGGATTTCATATCCTTTCCTATTTAATCCTATCATGTAAAATATCAAGACAATCAAACGTAGCCTAAGTTCACAAAATTAATAGCTCGAGTCAGTGTAATTGGGAAGCACATGCTCTTTTCGTGGGAGCTCGCTTGACCATGGACCGGTTCAAGCAAATTTCCTTAACCCATTGTTCAAGAGAGTCCAATAGTGTGGCTGACCGGATCTGTAATTGGGTAGTCCATCGTCCTCAAGCCCTTTGGAATCTTCTTTGTTTTGATGTCCTAGTTGCGGGCTTTGGTGTTTGAGTACTTTTAGATATAATCAAATTTCATTTGAGCAAAAAAATAAAAATAAAACAATTGACCATTCACTCAATCCCATTGACGTCAATTTTGGGAAGATTGTTGTATTGTCAAATTTACAATAAGGTATAATTATACCCAATAGTTGTGACTCTCAATGCCTTTTAGATAGATGAAACATCAAGGTATTTTCGGCATAAATCATCCGCTGAAATTATACCAAATGCATACAAACTGCTTATTAAGTCGGACACGAGTCAAAAGCTTGGACTTTATCTATTTGTAGGACTTATAGAATTTCCTTTATGAACAATATGTTTTATAATCTTCAAATAATTGGATCTCTACACTAATGTCTGTAAGTAGTAACAAAGATGAACTGTGATAATTTTCTTAAAGTTTCGGGGTATCTACTTGAATAATAAGCTAGTGAGTTTGTCGCTTGAAAACTACCATATGTCGCTGGGTTACTTTTTGGGTACTAAAAAGCTTCGGACAATTCATTCTTAAATTGAATATTTACAAAATATGCTTAGCATTTATTTTGCTAAGCAAAAAAAAAAAAAAAAAAAAAAAGATTGGAGTATACTTGGCATTGCTCATCATTTTGTGTTTTTTGGTCTAATGGAATTTTGGTCATTTTGATTTTGAAAAACATAGGCAAATTCTAAGCAGCACCGATTAATTGAAGAAAATTTGGGTGGGGGCGAAGAGAGAATACAAAGCAGCCAAATTTCAAAAGCACCTCGACCTTTCCAACAGTCCCCGACATGGCCGGGCAGACCCAGATCGTTCTCGAATTCTCCCATGTTTCGACACTCTTCTATATTACACTCTCTTGGTCCTTCTCGCTGCTCACGCCAAACTCGACTCTGCAAATTCAACCCTCGCCAAAAAAAAGAAATTATCTTATTGAATTGCTGCCGTTTGTTCACTGAAAATTCAGAGGAGAAGAGAAAGAAGAGACAGAACTTCATTTTGGCTGTTCTGTCTAGGTTTGCCATTTCGGGTTGGCGTATTCAACCGCAGAAATGGCGTCCTGCACGGCTCAAATCCACAGCCTGGGTCTAACTCGAACAGTATTCCCAGGAATCAGCCAATAGAAGTAAAACCAACAAAAGAACGTCCGAGTGATAGTGCGTCGATTCACACACGCACAAATAACACATCAGCGCGACATCTCTGTAGCAAATTCATTCCATCGATCGCAGAACATCAGGTTACCCACTTTGTCCGTGTCAAGGATTACCGAAAGTAGAAATAACATAAACCCAACATCCATGACAAGAATCAAGAAAAAAAATAAAAAAGAACACTTTCAAGAGAAACCCAAAATGAAAAAGAGGAACAACCCAGAGAAAAAGAGAAACCTACCCTTCGGGACGTAAACATTGTGCTTGAGGTAATAAATGTAGAAGCGCCACAGGAAGCCGGAGAGGAAGTAAATTAGGGTTCTGCCGATGTAGTTCCGGAGCCAGGTCTGGAGGAACCAGGGCTTCGGCTCCGAGGACAATGCGGTTGTACAGGGAGGTCTCCTCCGCGAACAGGCCCAGGTAGCCGGCGTCCATCGCTCGGGCGAGCTCGGTCAGTCGGTCAGCGACGTCGTTTCGAGCCATGAGCGGGATTGGGTGGGAGCAGCCGGCGCTGGTCTCGGATCACAGTGAGCGAGAGCGGGGGCGGCGCAGTGGAGCTAGACTAGTGGCGGACGAGGGAGGGGCATATCAATTTTTTTTTTTCTCAATTAACTATAACATATCAAAAATTTCAATATTTCTCAAATTAAGTGAATGAATTTAGTGCTTAAAGACAATTTTGGTATGATATATTAGATTTGTAGCCTCTATCAAAAATTCAATAAACTGATTTCAATTAGTGTTTAATTAAAAATATATTTTTAATAATATCATTTAGATTTTCGTATGAAATATACTTTTAATAATATCATTTAGATTTTCGTATGATAAATAAGTACGTTTCTTCTTCTCGATAAACCCGGTGGAGATAGACCTATGATCGATAGCGTGAGAGATTTTTCAAGAGATTTGAAAAAGTTGAATCTTTTCCCTCTTAGATAGAGTAGAAAGCTTTTATGAACAAATAGAAAATGTTAGGATTAGGTAACTTAAAATAATTTGAATATATAATTTAAAATTAGATAAAATCTAATCCCAATCATTTTGTTAAGAAGAGTTATCCAAAATACTGACCTGCACGGGCCTTGCTTGAGAGAGAATAAATTATAAAGGGAAGTTCTAAATGGGTGTTCTCTGCACTAACCATCGCTCCACACTCTGTCAACATTGCTTCGACATCCAACAATTACACAAATATATAAATTAAATTATGCTAAAGTTGAAATAAAAGCCCATTTCATCTTTTTTTTTTATAAAAGAAATTAAAGAAAAAAAAGATATTATCAACTTTTATTTATGTGGCAAGCCGACCCCTCATGGTAAGACCTTTGTCAACTATTATTTCGAGCCCTGTTTTGATCATGTTCGATAGATTGATGATTGCATTCTTTTTCCCTTTTTTCTGATAGATTAAGACTAGTTTTTGTTAAAATTAATCCTTGCACTTTTGGTAGTTCTGTAAAAAACATATACAACAATGTAATTATTTGATATTTTATCAATCAAGTGGCTAGACAAGTAGCACGCATGGTTTGGTGTTGTGAGGACTAGTTGCACGTATGGTTTGTCTGGTACATACATAGGTTCTTTACAATGAAATATGAATCCTATGTTTTGTGACTTTGTAATTAATATTTTCTCAATTAAAGGAGGGGGACAGGTAGATTTTTGAGTTAGTCGAACAGATGCGGGGAGCATTGGGGAGCCCTGTTTTGATCATGTTTGATAGATTGACGATTGCATTCTTTTTCCTTTTTTCGGATAGAGTAAGGCTAGTTTTTGATAAAAAAAATTTATTGCACTTTCGGTAGTTCTGTAAAAAAACATATACAACGATGTAATTATTTCATACGCATAGTTTATCAATCAAGTGGCTAGACAAGTAGCACGCATGGTTTGGTATTGGTGAGGACAAGTAGCACGTTTGGTTTGTTTGATAGTTTCTCTACAATGAAATAATGTCGATCCTATGTTGTGTGATTTTATAATTAATTTCCTTTTTCTTCTTTGTTCTTTTTCTCAATTAAAGAGGGGGCATGTAGATTTTTGATTAAGTCGAACAGATGCGGGGAGTATCTTATGAATTGGTGCGTTAGGCTAAAAAAACTTTCGGCCCCTAGTCAATCTACTTTGCAAATCTAAGATGTGCTGTAATAGTCTTTGCCCGACCAAATTTGTGGTGGTATAGTTTCTTCACTAATTAATGTCTGTGATCCTATTGTCGAATATCAGTAATTTAGCAACCAAAACAATGCTGTATACAAATATATTTTTTTGAAAAAGTATATGTACTCATAAATCTAACACTCGCATGATCAAACCTCAAGTGTCCTAGCAACTTATCGAGGGGTAATTCTATGCGTTCAATATTGTGTATTCATTATTTTGACATTAATCGAATAAGCTTGCAATGACAGTAAAGGCTAAATTTTCAGCAGCATTATATTTTTAGATATTAGATACGCTACTAATTGACTAATTGTTTGCTGGGAGGCACATCTACTAATTTTAGTGTCAACGACATACAACAGGATATAGCCACTTTGGATCCTAGCGTCCACAACGCCAACACCCTCCAAGTGGAGCAGATTGAGGACAATCCGATGCCGCGCCCCAACAAATACCTTTTAAAATGCGTCTTTCTGGCCTCCATCACATCTCTGATACTTGGTTTTGGTTAGTCCCGTGTCACCCCGTGGTTACAGTGAATTAGTCTTTTGTTGCAAACCAAAAAAAGTTAAGCTATTGCCCTTTTCTTTTTGTCTAGCTTTATTATCGATGAAAGTGACAGATCTATATTTTGCCAGAAATTGGAGCAATGAGCGAGACAATCGCATCCATAATGAAGGAGCAGAAGACAAGCGACAAGAAAGCTGAGACCCTGATGTGGTATTTCTACTTATTTTCACTTTTTGGATCGGTGATGGCGGGGATGACATCAGACTGGTATGGCCGCCGCCGTGTGATCAGTTTTGTGGGGTTCTTCTTCTTCATTGGGGCCTATTTCACCGGCATCAATTCCAGCAATGCCTCTCTCCTGTTTGGCCGCTTCATCGCTCAAGTCGGGACTGGCTATGCCCTTATGGTCACCCCCCTCTACATTGCAGAGATCACTCCCGCCGTCTTTCGTGGCTTGTTCACCTCCCTTCCTGAGGTACGTTTTTTTCCCTAATTTATAACATCTTTTTTCATTTTCTTTGGTATGTCATTGAGTTTTATCTTTTCCATGATTTACTTATTACTGAAAAAAAAAATTAGGATTAGAAAGGTGATTGCATATATTCATTTGAACATGTTTTGGCGGTTTAGGTGTTCATCAGCTTTGGCACAATTATTGGCTACATCGCCAATTATTTCTTCCGTAAGCTCCCATTTAGCGGGTGGCTTATCATGTGGCTTGTGGGAGGAATCTGCTTGATCCTTATCGTAATCGTGGTCCACGCTATGCCAGAATCCCCTCGGTGGCTTGTCATGCAGGGACGCTCGAACGATGCGCAGGGCGTCCTCACTAAGATCTCGGACTCGAAGAGGAGGCTGCTCTTTTGCTTGCCAAAATCGAGTCTGCCGGCAACATTGCCCATCCGCCGACCCTAGGCATGTGGTGGAATCTCTTTTACCCAACTCGATCCGTCGCCACATGCTTGTTTGCGCCATTTTGATGCAAGTGGCTCGGCAAACCTGTGGTTTTGATACAATCTTTCTTTACGGTCCTCGTATTTTTGAAATGATTGGTATCAAGTTATCGATGACAAGCTCTTAATGATCATCGCACTTGAATTTCTAAAGGCAATATTCACTTTAGTTGCCAGCTTCCTTGTTGACAAGGTTGGACGACGGCGGATCTTTGTGTAGCTTTGGGCTGGATGATCGGATGTCTAATCTCCCTTGGAATGATCTTAAATTACATTGACCAAGGCCACATCAAACACTGGTGCCTCGCAACATTGTCCATCTATGTGGCCAGCTACTCGGTGGGAATGGGACCAATCACCTCAGTCTACAACTCTGAGCTATTCCCGCTCAAGTTGCGAGCCAAGGGATGCGCAATTGCCTTCATTACAAACCAACTGATGAGTGGAATTACATCATGGGCATTTTTACCCTTTGGACGAGGCGATCATCCACGGCAAGGCTACCTTCTTCTTCGCAGCGATGTCATGCATCTCATGGTTTCTCTTCAACAAAATAATGCCGGAGACTCGGGGCGACACTGGAGGAGATGATCCAATTTTCGGATCATTTTTCAGGTGGAAGCAGGTGGCCGGGGCATAGCCTTGAGAAGGTCCACGCCGGTGAGGATGCTGGAGCAAGCGGCTCAAACGCAATTGCGGGAGTAATTATAAGATAGATGTGTTAGGTAAAAATAAATGTCCGTTAGGGTATAACTCTTTGAAAGAGATTATGTTCGTGATTGATTATGGATTGTGCTGATTGGAGGGTCTTGTAGAGAGCAGGGACACGTACACATCACGAGAAACCTTTGACATGAGAAAATATTGGTTCCGCTTCAAAGGGCTTTGAAACATATCCATCCATTCCATACTTTGTGCATTCTTCATAAGTAGCGTGAGTCACATCTGCAGTCATGGCCAAGGTCGGTAGGTGGAAATTCGAGATATTTTCACGTGGCTCTGAGGATGACTGTCCCGGTAGGAATTCCTCGCTCGGAATTTGTTCCATCTGTCGAATTCTATTTGTAGCTTCAAATCTGAACAAAGGAATTATAGAACCATTAGATGCACGTATCCATTATCACCACCTAGCTGACATAGAAAAGGTTATCCAAATCCATTACATCAGACACATACAAATCTCTGAAAGTATATACACTTTCTATACAACATTTGATGAAAAAAATAAGTGCTTGAGCAGGAAAACGCCATACCCATCCATTCCTGGCATCTGGATATCCATGAAGCAGGCATCAAAATCATGCGGTGGTCTGAGCAAAGCAATAGCTTTTTCCCCACTGTCTGTACAGACCACATCAGCTCCATATTTCTTCAAAGCTCCCTCGGCCACTCTGAGATTTACTATGATGTCATCCACGACTAGGATTTTTCTGCCACGGAAAAGGTTGCGGAGAGAGACTCGGAGACTCCCCATTGGAGCAACTTATTCGGTTTCCAACTCCCACGACGCGCTGTAAAGACGCCACCAGCATACTAGCCCTTAGAGGCTTCATCATCACGAATGGACCAGTAGCATCTGTAGTCGCACCACTCATCCTACTAGAGCTGATAGAATTAGATAGAAGAAACAACCATGGAGACAACCGTGGCTTCATGTCCCTCAATTTATCCAGAAAGATTGCCGGCAAACCAGAGTCCTTGTCCCAAATTTCCCATTCCAAGAGCACCATATCTATTCTGCAATTCCCACTTTGTATGGTGTGGAGGCACTGGTTCAAGTCTGCAACTACCTCAACATGAATACCAAGCCTCTAGATATGATACCTTGATACATTGGCACGGACAGGTCTTGTGTCAACTACCACTGCTTTCATACCATGAAATTCTGAGGTGCCAGAGTCACCTTGTCCTTTCACTTGCTGGCCCTTGAACTCTTTTGAGGTAGAACAGGCATCATTGAAAACTGCAGTAAAGGTAAACGTGGATCCCACCTGGGGTATGCTTACAAATCCAATCTCCCCATTCATGAGGCCAACCAGACATTTGCTTATGCTTAGCCCAATACCTGTGCCCCCATGTGTTCGAGAAATTGATGGGCGCACTTGCATGAAAGGAGTGAAAACGCGGGATTGCGCCTCTGGAGGAATACCTATCCCTGTATCCTCCACTGAAATAATGAGATTGATTGGATTAGAGAAGGATGACGGCACCAGAGACGCAGGCCCTTCCTGGCTGGATGTCCTAAATTTTGCCCAGCTGAGTCGTCTGTCTGGTACTGGGAAGCCGCTCAACATACTCCTTGTTGCTGATTCCATCTCAGCATCAGTTGAGTTCATCACCTCATCAACAAGATGGACTGTGACCGAGATATGTCCTTTCTCTGTGAACTAAGGTGAACATATACATCTCTGTACTTCAACAAAACTTTGGAGCCATATCAATTGTCTCCCATCATATGCAAACTAAAATTACATCAACTTTTTCCAGTAATATTTGGCGGTTTATTTCACACAAATAGGACCATCATCAAAACTTTCCAGGAGCAACTATAACCATAAAAAGCATGTTCCAAGAGTTCAAAGAGGCAAAATCGAAAAAACTCCTCGAAACAACGAGCATACAGACCACGATCATGGCTAGATTCTTCCTGTAAAGCATCAAAAAACACCATCATGTCAACTTCCATATCAGAATTTTGTGGAATGACATGGTGGGTGAACATGGTTCGTCATAATGTTACAAAGGCCCCCGTTCAGATAACTATGATTGCCAAAGATCAAACCAATGACAATCAGATCTAAGAAATGCAAGCAGCAGAACTTTTAGCTCCTTAAATTCAGACATGACATAAGACCAATATCTGACAGAAGTATCTGCATTAATGGACTGTGCCCGTAATGGCAGCCATACATGCATAATTCACAACACATCCTCATTCCAGATCAGTACCCTTTTGAATGCAATAAGAATAAAAAACAAAATACTTTATCTAAAAAGCCATACCCAAATATTTGGATATTTAGCTCATAGGGAGATAATATTAAGTGGGAGCATGTTTGAGAGAGAGAGACCATAGTGTGCGTCTTTCTTGAGTTACTTTGTCCATAAGCAAATATTGACACGTTAAATCCATCCAAAGCTGATTGAACCAATGGTTGAACATCATTAAATATATCAGCTGCACATGCACCAGTCCTACCGTAAGATAACAAACCTCCACGCAAACCAGCCATGTAGCTAGTATATACCAAAAAAAAAAATTCAAATGCTGCCTGTTATGTAACAAAATTAATCATTTTCTAGCTCACCTTGTCCAACATGAGGTCCATACACCCTATCGAATTCATAATCTTTCTTAGGATTGGTACTAGTCTCATCACCAGTGTCGACAAGGATGGTAAGATCATCAGAGAATTCTACAGCAGAGGGACCTTCATCTTCAAATAATGGTCTCGAACGACAGAATACCTTTATGTTCCCGAAATCAAAAGCATCTTCAAATCATCATAGGAAAGGAAAATACCCATAATTTTCTGATTAAAAAACTGCATACAGCCTCAAAAGGGAGGACTGGAAATTGAAGAGAAGAGCTGTCGAAACAAATTATTATAGTAAGAGAAGAGAGCACACAAAGAACAGAGAAATTCCCTATCTTGATCGATTTCTGTGCTTCCACTGGAGAGTAACCAATTGAACTATAGTCCCTCAGCAACTAACTAACAAATAGCCCAACTTCTAAACCAAACAGTTAATTAACGTGTGTGCACCTCCTGCACTCATAGCCAGCCAAATGGCTTGAAGATGATCTGTCCTTCTCACATAAACACTATTAGTATAACTTAGGTCGACCAATCTAGTGATTGGGCAATCAATGGTGAATTGATGATGTGAAAGGAGTCCAAATGGAAATTATATCACAGGTGACTGGACTCTTGTCTGAAAATCATATTTCTTGGGAGTTCTTCCATTAGTTTAATCCAAGAGATTCAATTTCTATGTAACCATCAATCAAAGTAGCAGACTAATCCTGACGGAGGAGGAAGAAGATAAACAGAGTAAAAAATCATTTTCGTTTTTGATATCTAGTCTCCATTTACAGATTAACGAACATAATCAGTCCTGAACTAACAAACAGCTCAATTTTTCAGATTAACAATGATCAGAAAAATGCATCACAAACTGTCAGCTGTTATCTCAAGTTAATCTGCACTTCATCGCTAAAACTCTATCAGTCATATTCCAACTCGATCTTACTCGTTAAACTCAAGTTTTGTCCTCCTACTACACACTGCAAAATTGCCATACAAGCAAGCTATCTCTACCCGTCCATCCGACAGGAGCATCATCCCGAAAATGAATTGCAATTCAAACTAGAAATTTTCTGAATTATCGGCTCATGTATCCAAGTACTTCTGCTCCACGTGCTTCGTGTGGAAAGTGGGAGAACTCAATTAAGAAACCAAAGACTGACCTTTGGATGTCAACAACTCATTGAACAACTTCCTCTTCTCACTGACGAGCGGTGCTATCCTAGCCTCACCTTCAAGGGCGACTTGATCTGACACAAAGCACAGAACCTGTCAAAAATCGAAATGAGAAAGCAAACGTGCGTCGAGGCACAACAGACGCCGCACCGCCTCACCTAGTTTCCGCGTCTTGTCGGCGAGAACGCCGAGGTAGCGCGTGACTCGATCGAGCTTCGCGTTGGAATACTCCTGCACTTCGCTCGCCTCTTGTCTCCGCTCCAAGTAATCCTGCCTCGCAAGCTGCATCCGGAAATCGCTCTTCTCAGAGCTCGGCAACAGAGAAGGAATCGACCGAAGCAAGAAGCAAAAATTCGAAATAGGCAAATCCCCCAACTCAATCGGGAGCCAAAACAGAGCGCGAGATGATCGGAGAGTTTCGGAGGCGGCGGCAGAGATCGAGCGATTTTTGTAAGAGACTTCATGCGGGAGAAGACATAAGAGAAAGGGCACTTCGAATGCGAAGGGCGGGAGAAGGACGGGGCCATTAACGGAGAGAGAGAAGGAGAAGGGAGAAAATATTAGGTACGTCTCACCACTAAGAGTCGTCAAAGTCAATTTGATTTGTACAGCTTTATGATGAGAATCTAATGTATCACAAACAAATGGATGGCAATGCCTAATGTGCTCGGCCTCCGATCTCCACAACACTTTGCAACATATCTACAAGATCCTTTGTGACTTTTCCGGTAAATGCACAAAAGCGACATACAATCATCCTAGATCCACCCGCAATTGGATTGCTCAAACAAAGGACAAACATTCTATCCTCTCGAAATGGTCCCAAAAATCGGGTCGCCAAATTTCATTGTCCGGAAGCAGCAAAGCGAGTCGAGATTGGTTGGCAACATCAACTTCCTGGCGAATAGCCACGTTTGCTTGGACTGTTCACCAATGTAATGAATAGACAAATCCTCTTGACGCACTGGATGGTTCACCTTTCCCTTGGAGTGCTGTCGCTAGCAGCAGAGCGAGAAGCCTGAAATTGAAGTGCGTTCTATCTCTGCAAATCTTTGAATCTTTCCAGTATTTCCTGAAACGTCCGTCGGCACTTTGGATCACTGGTTAGGAGAAAATGCAGTTCCCACATCAGTATCGAATTGAAACAAATTGACAATTTTTGTCCTCGCAAAAAGGGAAAAAAAAAAGAAGCTCCTGAAAGACATCAACTTATGCCAGAAGAAAAAAAGGTCATGAAACTGCCTAAGAGACTCGAGGACTTTAAATCACGATGAATGATAGGTGGATTGGAATGATGCAGATAATTCATGCCCCTAGCCTGAAAAGTACCCAATTCAATAATTACATGTTAAAAGCAGCAAGATAACACACAAGAGATAGTAGAATTCAAATAACTGACAAACTCTGGAGGCCAAAAGTTCACGGGCCAAGCAGTCTCAGGAAGTTAGGAATGCTAAGGTTCAAGGCACCCGTCTCAAATTTTTATCAGCATGGAAGTAAAATGTACATTTAAAAGATATCAACAAGAACAAAAAGAGGGCAATATAAAAAGGAGCAAAACAAACGCTGACAGGAAACAGAAAAAAAAAAAAAAAACATTCAGGTGATCAAAATGTAAAACACCGCACCTACGAGAGGATGAATTTGGTTACATGCTGAATGTACATGTAAAAGATAACAACAAGAAAAAATGAGGGCAGTATAAAAAGGAGCAAAACAAATGCTCACTGAGAAACAGATGAAAAAAAAAAAAAAACATTCAGGTGACCAAAATGTAAAATACTGCACTTAGAAAACAATGGATTAAGTTACACGATTAAGAAGCAGATACTTACCACATCCAAAGCCATATGAACACGGCGTCTCCAATCCAACTTGGCTATGTTCCTCTGCATTAAGCGAAACGAACTTCCACTGCATCAACACACGTAACAACTGTTAGTTCCATAGAGACAGGATATCGACAGAAATTACAATCACTAAAAACCAACAAACCAGACATTACAACAAACTTTAACATGATGCACCATATAATCAAAAAGCCTGCTTTTCAAAAGCATTGAGAAAGTACCATGGAAGAAACTCTGTGACTATGCAGAGCGCTGAGGTGAAGTTACTGCTCCCATGAAAAGCAAAACATTGGGGTGCCGAAGTCTTTTCATAAGAGACGCCTGCAAGGACAAAAAAACTGTCATATTAATGGTACTTTATGAGAAGTGAGAAAAATTGTGGCAACATCAAAAGAGCTTCTCAGAAAATGCATGGTACTACGCATGCTGAGGGGGAGAGCATGGACATATAACAATCGCAAAGTCCTATGAGAAAGTTCCTCATTTTGAGTAAAACGAGAAGGTATAATCCTTTCGTAGACCCACATGCTATTACATCTATCCAACACAACACAATTAATCATAATGCAATGGATCAAGGCATGGAAGATATAAGGAAAAATATCCATAATCCTTTGGCAAAAAAAAAAAAAAAAAAAAGATCAAAACCTGCTATCACCACATGTACTGGAAATGTTGCACTCCTGTATTAGTGGAACAACACTTGAATTAAAATTGCCAATGCCATCACTAATAGAGCTGACACCAATAAACTATATCCGTGCTTTGGGGAAAAAATCCCAGTTGCTGCAGAATAAGCACCAAAAATTCTATTCACTAAAAGGCTTCGGAATTTTATAAAATAATAAAATACAGGCTAGTCATACAAGTGCGGAGAGATAGAGATAAATGCATGCAGTTCGAACATATTGGTCAATCTTACTTCATCTCTGTCACACTGGTTTTCAGAATGTTCTTCCTAAACCATCTGACTATGTAGTTCTTATCAGGAAAAGGAAAAAGAAAAAAAAAAAAAAAAAGAACAATCAGAAGATGTAGGGGCAAGTGACACCATAGATGGAGTCATTTGGCACCTCGATGTTGACTCGTCACATCCAGGGATAATAGAGATCACTTTTTAGGCTCATTATCAACTAAAGGGCCAACCCATTATCCCTCACTGCCTCAGTCTGAATCTAGATTATCAACTGCAATTACAACCTGTCAAGGAAGGCCCTTATCAAAATTAAACCAGCCAGGTCGCATCCAGCAATCACTAAACACTATCATAACAATGCTTTCATGATTTCAATTAACAAGTCAAGGACAGACCAACAGGCTTAGAGCAAGACATAGCCTGCATATCATGTCCTACGAGAGATGCCTTATTCAAATTAAAAAGTCTAAGCGACCCTCAGCATGTCCTGGCTGAATAATATTAGAAACAAAGATAACTCATGAGACATAGTAAAACAAAAAGAAAACAAACCTCTTGTCTAAAGGAATTTATCAATTCTTCTGAATATTCTTGCATCGAGAATACCTTCACCGCCACATCCTGCAATTGGATTGAATGCAGAGAAAGTTAAAATCCAAAAAAAAAAAATCATCATCAGGAGATCGCATAGGTCTATACCAAACAGTGAGATAAAGTAAGAAGCCAAATGCATTGCACTAAATCTCCTTTTTCATTTAGCAAAATAAGTAGAACATAGCAGAACGCACCAACTAAAGTTACCCACATCATTTAGTTATATATGGGAACAACACGATATCGCAAAGTCAATTACAACACTACTCTCCTTTCTTTCCACTTCTCCACAACAGGTATTTGTGCCACATTTATCGTGCCTCTTGTAGCAAAACACAGAATAATACCTACTGTCCAGACAGATGACACATTTCTCTTGTGTTTCATGTCGGCAACATGAGTAAAATTCACTCCACCACCATGCATTACGTATTATAAAGAGAACTTGAAGTCCGTAAGTGAATAGCATAAGAGATAGCCAAACGCTATTAGAGGAGTGAGATAAGTAGTACGTATACCATGAAGTGAGGTACATGCATTTTACATCATGACAGCATGCATCACTCTGTTAAACTAAATTTAAGGGGAGTGGAAGAACATACGGATCCGTACCACAGAGCGTGATAGACAGTTCCACAAGAACCTGAGAGAGGAGGAACGGCAGACTAAATATCAGAATGAACACTAAGAGAGTACAGTATTACCATAAGCATCGCAAACACACGGAAACAAATATGACCAAATGATCTCAGAAGCAAGAAAAATCTACGCTGCATGACAATAATCAATTGAGACTGGATGCATTTGCAGTGCATCTCAGCAAAGTTATTGGGGAATATACATATAAACATCAATATGGAAGAATAACAGATCTGGCTTTTCAAGGACTATCCATGATTTGCAACAATAGCACTCATTTTAGAGCCTTTTCGGAGTATGTCCTACTGGCATAATGAATAGCCAGACCCAAGATTAAAGAAAAACTACAGGCGAAAAGCATACTACTAATGACTTTTCAGGCATTGTTGAACTCCTATAAAATCCCTTCCGTCGACTCATCAGACAGAGAAAGAGAGAAAAGAGAAAGCGAGAAATCACCTGGACAAGCCGGTGCCGGATCTGGAGCCGGAGGAGAGGGCGGGGGGCGGGCGGTGGTTCGCCGGTCACGCGGTGGTTCACTGTCGAAGAGAAGGAGGGTAGACAGAGACGCGAGGAGAGACAAAGAGTAAGGGACGGACGAGTCGGGGCCGGAAGCGGAGCCAGAGGGGGTGGCGCGGTGGTTTGCCGGTCGGAAAGAGGGAGGGCAGAGAAAGAGGGAGGTCGCACGCCGGTCGGGAAGGAAGAGCGAGGGCAGAGAGAGAAGGGTCGCACGCCGGTCGGTTGCTCGCGGTCGTCTCACCGGTATCCTCCTGGTTCGTCGGTTGCTCGGGGTGGTTCGCTGGTCGGAAAAAGCGAGGGCAGAGAGAGAGGGAGTTCGTCGGGAAGAGAGAGTGAGGGTAGATAGAGAGGCGCAAAGAAAAAGTCGCGCGACGGAAAACCCCCTCTCCAGAAGCTACAGTACAGGAAAATTTTCAAAATGGGTGCCTGAAATTGTGGGTCCCACGAGACACGTGTCGCGCTCCCACCGCCTTCTTATTTGTCACGTACATACCTAATATTTTCTCAAAACGAAAAGCGGGACCCGGCTCCAGTGGAGGCACGTGGCGACACGTTTCGCATCCTGATTAGGCGGGCGCACGGTACAGACCATTGTATTGTTGAAATGTGGAGGGAGAGGGGCGAGAAAATATTGGGTGGGTTTAACCCTCCACGTAGGCCAGTGTGTATCACCATACAAAAGTCGACAGGTGGCAAATTTGGGCCCACCTGTCAGCACCCACTCTTTCCATTAACTCCGTCTCTCTCCCATTTACTCTCTCTCCTCCCCTCCGTTTCTCCCCCTCCTCTCTCCACTTCTCTTTTCTTTTTTCTTGCGTCTGCCATGACTTGAGCTCCAGTCGGCTCACGGCCGTTTCAGAACCGATTCCAGATCAACGCGAACTCTCTTCGTCTCCGAATCGGAACCACCAGAAGATCCATCGCGAGCGCTCCTCCTGCTGCTCCTCTTCTCATCCTTCCTCGACCTCCTCCGCTCCTTCTCTCTATCCACGCGTCCTCTCTCCTTCTTCCTACCGCTACTGCTCCTACCGCCGCCACTCCTCTCTCTCCTCCTATGCTTCTCCCTCCTAGAATCGTTCCGCTCCTTTCGTCGCCGGTGTCGCCACCACCGGGAGGATTCCTCCGAGGCATTGATTCCAACTCCGTGTTCGTCTCCGAGTCCGAGTCCGATCGCCGCGACGACCAGCGAGTTGGCCACAGTGGCCGCCACTGCCTTGACGATCGTCTTGCTTGAGGAAGATGACGAGTCCGGTGGCGGCGCTTGGAGTGAGTCTATACGGAAGGAGGAGAGTCGGTGACGGTGGTGGCAGTTGGAAAAAAGAGAAGTAGAGAGAGAAGAGGGAGAGAGAGGGTCGCAGGCAGGGGCAGAAGACATCATGGGCAGCTGCTCGGACAAACGAGACAGCGACCTGGTCGTCGTTGGCATCGTCGTTGGTGGAACAACAGCAGCGTCGTCGATGGTGGAACAGAATCAGCGACGCTGGTGATGGAACGGCAAGAACGTCGAGGGAGGCGGATCTGACTACAAGAGGGAAGGCGGTGACAAGTTGCAAATGTTGGGTCACGTTCGCAGTGGCAAGCAAAGGTGCCGCGGCGCTCGGGGCAGCGGCAGCGACGGCTTGTCGGGAAAAACAACGGCATCAAGAGCGGCTCGTCGAGGCGGTGGGAAGCAGCAGCGTCGGGAGTGGGGATACTCGGTCGAAGATCACCGAGGAAGAAGACTTCCTCCCTCGCTTCTTTCCCACCCCCTTTCTCTCTCTGCTTTTCTTGTCTTTTCCTTGCGTGTGTCAGGCTAACAAGGGAAATTTTCTCGAAAAAAGAGAAGTAAGAGAGAAGAGAGAAAGAGAGGTGTGGGCGGAAATGGAGGGGAGGAGACGGAGAGTTAACGGAGAAGTGGGCGCTGACAGGTGGGCCCAAATTTGGTACATGTCGATTTTTGTATGGTGATACATTTGGCCTACGTGGAGGGTTAAACCCACCCAATATTTTCTCGGAGAGGGGCTAGCTGCGCCGATAATGGATATACTCTTTTATTTTCAAAAGTGACTTTCTCTTGATATTAAAATTATTGTTCACCTTTTTGCTTTTTTAATATTAATAAGTGCCACGTCATCATTGTTAGTCATGTCGGCTATATGACCAAGAATCACTTGACAAATAATATAATAACGGCCAATTTTGTGTAAGAGGAAGAATTCATGCTCTTTTTTGGGGGGTACTTAGAAAATAAAGCTAGTTTTATCTAGAGATATAGAAGTTATTTTATTTTTTATTTTTTGGCCGTTAAAAAGTGATCTAACATACGAGCGTGAGGTCTATGATTTTTTACGCTTCAAATTCATTTTATCTTCTATAATGCATTTTTAGTAATTTCTCGTGTATAGATTATCCAGATATATAACAACCCATGGATATTTATTTATCCAAATCATCAAAATTAATATGATTATGTGAATCATGTAAAATTCAATGACAAAAATTGCACATGAGTGATAAATTCGAGTTCAAGTAGAAATTTTTTGTTCCGATGACAAAAAATAACCAATTTTTATACATTCCTTGTATAGTGAATTAGACACGATATTCGATTTTATTGCACCATCAAACACAAACAAGCTCATTTAACTTTACATATTCAATATAGATATATGTATTGAAAATAAATTTGAGTGTGGCCAGAAGAAAGAAATCGAATTTGATCCCTCATTAAAATGACAAAGTCAGAAAAGATTAATATTTATATTTTAAAATACTAAACTCTCTCGCATCTGTCTCCCTCTCCTCCTCTTCACAATATAAATAACCTCTTTCTTCATATTTTTTCCGTCTCTCTCTCTCTCTCTCTCTCTCTCTCTCGCTCTCAAAGCTTCGACGCCACGCGAACGGCTTCTCACTCTCTCTCGCTCTCTCTCTCTTCTTCTTCCTCTTCTCGTGCTCCATCTCCTCCGCCGCAGCCGCTCTGGTTAAGCAACAACCCCTCGTCCTCAAGTACCACAACGGAGCTCTTCGAAGGGCAACATCACCGTTGACCTTGTCTGGTACGGTTCCTTCAGCCCCACCCAGCGCTTCATCATCTTCGGCTTTATCCGCTCCCTCGGCTCCACCTGCTCCCCTTTGTCCTCCGCCACCTCCCGGTGGGGCACCACCGAGAAGAGCAAGGGCGGCAGCATCAACCTTATCGTCGTCGTAAGGCAAGCCCTCCATGAGATGGCACCCTCGAGAAGTCCCTCACGGACCACCACGTCGGCACCCTCTCCGGCAAGTTCAATGCCGCCCCTGGCACCATCACCGTTGTCCTTTCGGTGGCGGACGTCGCCGTGGAGGGGTTCTGCATGCAGTGCAGGTCGCGTGGATCATCTCGGCCCAGGTCCACCTTTGTCTGGGCGGGGAGCTTGGATTCCACCAGCCCATGTACGGCCCACCCCACTAGGTGATATCACTATATGGTCTCCGTTGTCTACGTGGTGCGATCTCACGTGGGGCTTGCACGCGTACGCCTCTAGGTCCCACACCGCCATCAATAGGAACTTCTGGCCACCCGTGGGCATTTTAGCTCTCATCAGTCGCCTTGTCCACCAGGAGCTGACCCGGATAGCCTAGGTAATGCACCCAACCCATAAATACCAGTACACACTGGCTGACGGCATGGTGATCAACCTGGCAATGCTCCTCGCCGGTATCATCACGAACCCCTTCCGTAGCGGGTACTTCCAGGGCCCAATGGACACGCCACTGGAGGCGGTGTCAGCGTGCACGGGTATTTATGAGTTGGGGGCGTACCTAGGTTATGCGGGTCGGCTCTTGGTAGACAAGGTGACTGGGGCAAGCTACAACGCCCATGAGCTTGGCAGCCAGAAGTTCCTATTGCCAGCGGTGTTGGACCCATAGACATCGCGTGCAAGCCCCTTGTGTGATCGCACCGCATGGACGATTGAAATCATATGAAGTAACTAGTAATATCACACAAAGGGGCGCGCATAGATTATTTGAAAAATAATTTACAAAATTTTTGTGGAAATAAAATTGTCAAAAGTGATGTGGATGTGATTGTGAAAGACGAATATGAATATGATCATAATTTGATAATATTAAGTAGTTCTAGCAATGAATATGATTAGGGCTATAAAATAGAGCATATAGAAATTATAATAGTTTGACTTGGTGTAAGCCTACCTCTACTCTTCCAATTGACAATATATTGGTTGGATTCCACTAAATAATCAACAAGATATTATAAATGTAAGTGCTCCTTATTTTCAAGCATTCCTCCTTTTAAGTAGGTGCTATGTATATTCAGGCAATAGAGCTCACTATCTCCCGGTTATGTACAAACTTATTGCTCTCTCAACACTTCTCAAGGATTAAAAAAAAAATGAAGGGCTCAAAAGACAATTGAATAACGTATGAAGCTCTCTCGAAATATAGAATTATGATTTTTGATGTCTATTACACTCTTTGGCTCCTCGGTCTCGTTTATACTCCTCTCACTCTTTGACAATTGAATAATAGTAACAGGGCCATCTCCACCGTTAAACTCCTTTACTTTCTTTCTTTTTCTTTAGAAAATCTGAACGAAAATTGTCACTTGGGATTTGCTCCACTTCCATTAAGTGAGTCTTCTCTTTTACACGAAAAAGAAAGAAAACCATGGGCAAAATTATTACGAAGAAAATTGACAGCTAAAATAAAATAATGAGTACGAAAGTAACATCACGTAAAATAGATTCTTAAGGTTGTTGCAGATATTTATTAACTTTTCAAAAAAAAAAAAAAAACATTGGAACCGTTGTTCTTGAATAGAAATCTCTCCTCTAACCAAAATAAAAAATAATAATAATTATCAGACTCATATTCGTTTTAATCCTTAAGTCACATTGTAATTTGATTTTCCTTTTTATTTATTTGACATCAAAATGAAAATCAAGAGAGATTAGTAAACTTATTTTTCAAACTTAGAGAAATTTGAAAGTTCGTGACTTAAAATATTGTTTTTTTTGTTCAATATTTAATTTTTCTTCTTACATGAATTCTTAAATTTATTATTTCTATCATTTTTTGCCAATATCTAACATTTGAAAAGTATGAATCAATTACCCCGGCACCGTTACTGAATCATTACTAACGATTCGGACTTCACTCTTTTTTGATATATTTTTCACGTAAGGAGACATTTGACCATCATTGATGAAGTAGGGTACCACTACGATCTGAGAAGAGTAGGCATGTGGGCTGGTGCAGTATTTGTCCGAGCAAAAGTGAACGGTAAGGAAAGCGAGTTTTGATGAGTCCCCATGGCAAAAGAGGAGACCGTGTGCTTTTACTAATGCTTGACGGCATTGCAATGGAACTGGGGGAACTAAGCTAGCCTGCGGTACGCGCTAGCTCAGATGTTGGCATTTCATTCACCCTTACTCACCTCAAGTACGACCACCACACTAGTATACCCGGCACTAATAAAGGTATGTAAGCATACCCTGACGTGGAGTTTACTTTTCCCACTATGAGACTTCATAATTCTCTGTCTATTTTTGTCTTCCCGACAAAAAGGGAATACAGAGGACAACGCGGGATCTCTCATCCTAGGGCTAATCTCTTGCCTATTTCCTCCGAATCGACATCTCTTCTCATCTTTAACCTATTCATTCTTTTTTGAGACCTCTGAAGTTCTTAGGTGCGTGGGGGGCAACTTTATCTTTAGTTTTATCTCCTACTTATATTGTTCTTTTTCTTTTTCTTTTTCTTTTTTTCCAAAACTCAAAAATAGTAAAAAATTAGTATATGATTTTATGTGTCAATGTCTATTGACTTGTTAGTTTTAAGAGATATCGGATACTTTATTATGAAACTCAACAAAAAAAATTGCAATAAAGAAAAAAAATCGTATACAAGTCAAAAATGTTAAATAGAACCTTATAAAATTATTAAAAACATCGTTTGCGCACTACACATATAGCGTAAAAGTTCTTTTTTTCAAAAAAAAAAATATATCTATGTGTTTTTGTAATGTGGGTTTAAGTTGGATATGTATGAGCCACTTAATTTATATTGCACATAAATGAATTAGAACCATTTAAATTGATCGTCAATAATATCTTCTCCTCCTCATTAAGTGTTATTGTATATGGCCCTTCAAAAGACCCAAAACCTTCTTGTCACGGAATGGAGTAAAGAAGTGGAAAGAGGAATTAACCTTTTGCGCCTACCTAAGTTCCTTTTTCGAGTTTCATGTTTGTGCGTGGAGTTCAACTCAACATTAATCCGTACCGTAACAAGGGTGTCAATTATTGTGTAAACATGCATATTCAAATTGAATGAAGATAATAGGGAAAATGTCACAAATGGTCCCTATACTTTTGCCTAATGTGCAATTTCGTCCCTGAACTTTCGATCGGCTCAATTTGGTCTCTGAACTATTGATAAATGTCCAATCTAGTCCCTGAACTTTTGATCGGCTTAATTTGGTCCTTGAACTATTCATAAATGTCTGATTTAGTCCTTCGTTATTGTTTTTCATTTTTCTTAAATATTTAAAAAAAAATTTAAATTTTTTTAATTTTTATAAATTTTTTTGCCTTTTCTTCCTTCCCTCCGCCCTTTGGCGGAAGCCGGCGTCCGGCGAGGGCAGTCCTCGCCGGACGCGCGAGGGCGACCCTCGCCGGTGTCGGGCGAGGGGCTCCCTTGCGGATCCGGCGAGGAGCTCCCCTCGTCGGCGTCGGGCGAGGGCCACCCTCGCCCGACGCCGAGGTGCTCCCTTGCTCGACGCCGGCGAGGGGAACCCCTTGCTAGATCTGCGAGGGAGCCCCTCGCGGCGTCGGGTGAGGGCCGCCCTCGCTTGCGTCCGGCGAGGACGGCCCTCGCCGGCGTCGGGCGACTCCGGCGGAGGGAAGGGAGAAAAAGCAAAAAAAATTTAAAAAATTTTAAAAAAAAAATTTTAAAAAGTTTTTAAAAAGGAAAAACAGTAACAAAAGGACTAAATCGGACATTTATGAATAGTTCAAAGACCAAATTGAGTCGATCAAAAGTTCGAGGGACTAAATTGGACATTTATCAATAGTTCGAGGACCAAATTGAGCCGATCGAAAGTTTAGGGACGAAATTGCACATTGGGTAAAAGTATAGGGACCATTTGTGACATTTTCCCAAGATAATATTAGGTACTATTCTGTATAGCCTAATTAACTTCCCTTAACATATATTATGAAACATGATGGATTTAACTATTTGTCAAAATGATTTTTTCTATCTTATAACTTTTATGCGTAGTTCAATCTACAGTATTAAAATTCATAATATAATAAGATATTTGTAATTAAATTGGAGACTTTCACGATATTTCTTGTTCTTTTTTTTTTTTTTTAATTTTACTTTGAATTACAAAAAGAAAAGAAAAAGAAAACAGACTTACATTTTTATTTGCAGACAAAAGATTCATTTCGTTAAACGTACTAAATCTTTGAAGACCTCTTTTACTACTTATAAGAGCTTTAAAGAAAGACTCCCCCTCATTAAATTAAACGCATCAACTGTCCAAAAAATCCATTGGATAAATATAACTAATTAGATAAGATTGGATTAGAACGCTAGTCGCAAATAAATAAATACTTATTTTTCTCGTATTAAGAGTTAGTAACGATGATGGACAGTATTCATATAGCTAGTGATTAAGTGCCCCCCTGCTGAGTGGACATATTTTCTCCTATCATAGTCTATCATAGCATTCTCTAAAACCCAAGTTCCGGCAAAAATGATGAGGGGACGCTCGCATAACGACCACTGTAATTAATAACAATTTGAAGGAAAGGGGGGAAGGAGAGAGAGATTGCTCGGTTAGACATGCCAAATCGGACATGCAGAGACTAGAGAGAGAGAGATTTCCTGTTCATCTTCCTCAAACACTCTAATTGTTCTCATTGCTTTATGAACGAACCCAATTTAATGCTCTCCCCTCTCTCTAGTTCTGCTGGGATAGTACTACACTCTCTTCTTCGCAATTAACTACTAGCACTCCTAGCCATGGGGACCATAAGACCTTCCTTCATCATTTGTTTGTTTTATTAGGTCCCAAACCATTACATATATTTTTTCTTTCTCACCCTTTAATTTTTTTTCTACAAACTCTTCTACCTCATTTGCCGAGCCAAAGAACAAAGAACTACCTCATTTTGCAATGCCAAAATTACAAGTCAATAATTACTTTTGAAGGCGGGATTGGCCTGGTACGGATATCTAATATAGAATTTATAAACCTTAATTAATTGAAGTTTGAATGGTATGTGCAAAAGATAATTTATATACACACTTTATCAATGAAATTCTTGGGGTGTGGTGGTAAATGGAAGAGGGGCTTACAATGACAAATGGAACTATAATGAAACGTCATTACTTGACCAGCTTTGCTAAGGAATCACGATGAATATTTATTGATGAACGCCACAACAAACCCTCTAAAAACCGTGAACTCCTTCATCTTTCAATGGTTCCTCTCTTTACATATTTTGTAAAAGAATATGAGGTTACAGCATGAATTTCCCATGCAACAAGTAACACATTATAGCCTTTCCCTAGAGGAACGCTGGTGGCACGCTGGTGGCACGCTAGTGGCCTTTCTCTATTTTTCTTTTTTTCCTAAACAATAAACGGTCAAATTGAAAAATGCAAATGCCTTTCTTTTCTTTGCTCGAGATCTAGTTTGTCGCCCCATCACTAAAGAAGGCAAAGGAGGACTTCCCATCTCCTTATCACGTGGCGCTCTTTCTCGATAAGTAGTGGCAAGGCAAGGGGTCGTCACGTGGCCTCAATTTGTCCAATCAACGTGAAGAAAGCAGAGGTCAAAGGTGATGGGAAGGAGAAGGTACATCGTATTGTACCCTCTCGTGGGAAAAAGGGAACACGTCGATAAGAAAGACAACGCTAAAGTTGAAATTATGAGAAAACTTCGCGGCACTTCTAGAAAAAGCGACTTCTTTAGCAGGTAATGCTCTTGTTGGTTTATTTCGAACGGGTAAACTTCTTCACCCAAATGTTCTTTCATCCCCTAAAATTACCTACACCAAATAAAAAAGAACCCCATGTTATGAAATACATGAATGAATAGAATACATGAATAAATATTCATCATATTCATTTCATCTAATGTACTTATTATGGTACATTTGTATCAAACGTTCTAAGTACATCTCCCTATACAATGAACATTCATCTCCCTTAAATACATTCTTTTTCTCCTATAAATAGGAGTTTAGAACAACTATCAAAAACAACAATCACACAAAAACACGACAATGAAATACTAGAAATAAAGCTTTCTCATCTTGCTTTCTCTACTATTTTTTGTGTTCATTTACTTTCTCTTCTCAATCTCTTCTCTATTATATATTCGCAACGCAATATTTTACAACACGTTATCAGTACGAGGATCTACCGACTGAGTAAGTAATTTTTGCAAGCACAAAGATCTACCGACTGTGTAAGTAATTTTTGCAAGGTGGGTATTCTTTTTATTAATCAACTTATACTTCATCTTCTTCTATCAATTCTTCATTTCTATTTTTCTTGGCTCGAAGCCAAATTTTAAATCTAAAAGTATCATTCTGCTCTTGAAGTAGCAGTGGATATTTGGAAATCATTTTAATTAATTTAAGGATTTATTTTTGCAAGGATTATGGCAAATATTGAAAAGCCCAAATTCAACATCCTCAAAGTGAGTGGAAATAATTATCTATCCTAGTGCCTTGACATGAAAATACACCTCCAAGGGCAAGGTCTCGTTAATACAATTACAGAGGATGGAACCTCAAATGAAAATGATAAAGCAAATTCGCTGATTTTTATTCGCCGTCATTTGCATGAGAGCCTGCAGACTCAATATTTATCCGTTCAAGATCCTCATATCTTGTGGAGGAGGTTGAATGATAGGTATGATCATACAAAAACTGTTATCCTCCCTCAAGCACAATATGATTGGCAAAATCTCAGACTGCAATATTTTAAATCAGTGTCTGATTATAATTCTGCTTTATTTGATATCGTTTCTCGAATTGAGTTATGCGGTATCAAACTAACTGATACAGAATTGCTTGAGAAAACTTTTTCCACCTTTCATGTTTCGAATATTGTATTGCAACAACAATACCAGCAACGTCAATTTGCCACATATTCATAATTAATTTATGTGCTTCTTACTGCTGAGCAAACCAATGAATTACTGCTCAAAAATCATGATCTTAGACCTGCTGGCTCAAAAGTATTGCCCGAAGCACATGCTAATTTTGACAAAAATACTGGCCATTTTAAGAGCTATAATCGCAGGCAAAAACATAATCATAGAAGGGATGACAATAAATTTAATGATCCTAGGAAATCAAACTTTGGCCTGAATCATGGTAAAGAAAAGAAGCAAAAGAAGATGATTAATGAAAGTATTTGTCATCATTTGTGGCATGACTGGGCACTGGTCACGTACTGTCCGTACGCCAAAACATTTTGTTGACCTATACCATGCATCTTTAAAGAATACAGGCAAGTGTGGTGAATCTCATGCCATTGAAATCAATCATACTGCCATAACCACTGTTGAGGCCAACAATATCTTCGTTGGTGGGATTTCTCTTGCTCCTGAAGTAGCAAATACATCCCTAGATGTCTCTGATTTCTTTGATGACATTTAATTACTTTGATGAGACATCAAATTGGTGGATGATGATTTGAATTTCGAATTTTATGATTCTAATAATTTCTTTTTAATTGTTTCGCTTTTGATATATTACTTATTATTATTCTTTCATATGGTTAGGAAATGCTTATGAACCTTATATAATATTTATTTGACTCTATAACTAAAATGCAATATTGATTAACCCAAAAAGTGGTTATATGGCTTAATTGAGGGGGGATATTATGAACTATACATTGCAGTATTGATATGCGGCGAGTTCACAATATGCAATAATGATTAGCCCTAGGAGTGGCTATATATGCATTGCACTCTTTTTTCTTTATATCTGGTTTTTTTCCCATAGGGTTTTTCCGTCTTAAAGTTTTTAACGAGGCAATTAATACATCCAGAAAAGAGAGAGATCATAACATTTGTGCTCTGCACTCTTTTTCCCTTTTGTCTAGTTTTTATCCCACTGGGTTTTTCCGACTTAAAGTTTTTAATGAGGCAATATCATTCGATGCACATTCGTAATGAATATGATGAATATTCAAGGGGGGTGTTATGAAATACATGAATGAATATAATACATGAATGAATATTCATCATATTTATCTCATATAATGTACTTATTATGGTACATTTGTATCAAACGTTCTAAGTATATCTCTTTATACAATAAACATTCATCTCCCTTATCCAGTACATGTATCATTCGATACATTGATATTAATGATAAATACATTATTGTTCTCCTATAAATAGGAGTTTAGTTTTGATGTATAGAACAATTTACCAAAAACAACAATCACACAAAAACACGACAGTGAGATACTATAAATAAAGCTCTCTCATCTTGCTTTCTCTACTATTTTTTTGTGTTCATTTACTTTCTCTTCTCAATCTCTTCTCTATTATATATTCGCAATGCAATATTTTACAACACCCTATTGTTTTTAAATTGTGCTGTTTTGGTTAGTTGTAAGGTGAGATATGTTCTGGCTATATAACTTACGGCTGAATCATTAAGCAATAAATTACAAATATATATAATTAGCACTTAGACATGACCAAATTATGTATTAACGACAATGATGTTAAACAAACCTTATTGGCATAAGCAAACATCATTTTTAATCGAGAAACCTTTAATAAGTTAAAAACAAGTTAAACGTTTTTATGATTCATAAATAAATAAATAAAATTAATTTAAACCACACCTTTTAAATGAATTAAGTGTAATTATATTTTTGGACATATAAGGAGTGATCTATTATTAATTTATAAAAATTCTTTGGTGATGAGTATCCTTTTCACATAATAGTTTTTTTTTTTTTTTTTTTTTTTGGGTCGAACCTTACATAAAATAGTCAACGAAGTATTGAACTTTTTCATGTAATGATGCAAATGGGTTTGAATTCACTCTTTTCAGATTAAATTCCTTACTTACTTTTCACCGGACTATATAACATATTTAATCTATATAATTATACTGTTATAAAATACAAACAAAAAATTCATATTTTAACGGGACATTGATCATTTTTTTTTCTCAAACATCCTCATTTCACTTATTCTATAAATATTATATTTATGGACAAATGCGTGAATTTATCGTATTATGTTATCGCTCCCATGTATAAATTTCAAATTCTGTAAATTCTTTATTATAAAAAACATCTGAAACAAAATGATCCTCTCTTTATGTATAAGAGTACAATTTCAACTTTTATTATGTGTTTTTATCAATATCTTTGATTTAAAGATTTCTCAATAAAAGTGATTTTTTTACGTAATTTTGGAATGTCTCTTTCTTAAATAAATGCGATAAGTTGCATCTTTGTGGCTACATTTTGAAAAAAACATCAGGAAGATCACGTTAGATAAAAATCATTTCAAGGATAGTAATATTCAAAAGAAAAAAACAGCAGGGACCCTGATGCCGGGAAAAGTAGAATCGCCGCAACAGAAAAGCTGAGGGATAGGGGTTGAATGTCCAGGGAAAGAGTCCTTACCTGCTTGAATAGCTGGACCGTATGTTCCTCTGTTTCTACGAAGAAACCTTTGATGCATCAATGGAGTTCCGATCAACTTCACCTTGCATTTGTCCCGGTTGAATCCTGGTCTGAGTACACGCTCAACAGCTCTCCACATAACCTGGTGGATTAATGCACAAATTAGGGTCTTTCTGCCTTTGACTTGAAAGTTATACCAGCTCCTCGATGAGGAGGAGCAGATCTATGTAGAAATACCTGTGATCTTTCAAGCTTCAGTTTCTTGTACTCAGCGCTGCTGCGATCAAGTCCTTCCCAGAGTTCATATGGTTCCGTACCAGGGGTGTATTCATGCAAAACATGTTTCCCTGGCGGCGCCAGATCTGGACTAAGTACGCTTGGTACAGATAATAGAACCACATTCTGATCGGCATCGATTCCTCTTTCCCAGTCATTCACAACTATATGATGAATTCCTAAATCCTCGCGCATACCCTGAGAAGGAACAAATTTTCTAAAGAGCTTCACAGACAAATTAAATGTCGAAACAGCAAAGACAAAATAAAGCAACTAGCCTTGAAAAAAAAGAAGCAAAACATTAAGCAGGACAAGAAAGTCACAATTAGACCCTAAGATAGCAAGGAACATGAGGTGCTATTGCCAGAAATACCTCCAGTACATCGCTTCTCTCTGTCTCTCTGTCTCTCTCTGCACGAGTGCACACTAATTCCACTGTGCTTCAGTGTGTGAAAGTGAAGAAGAACAGCAAATCTAACGACAAAAAAAACCACATAAAGTAAAGCCCTTGAGCGATTTGGATTGGAAACTTATGCATCATCAAGAAATTCCAGATAGCCTTCATCAGCAGGAGATAAAAAACTAAGCGGATGCAGAATTAGAGTACTCGATAAAGTGTGCAACATGTTGCAACATGGTTACCTACAGAGTATGAAGTGTAGGGAGGCTACATCATGTATGCCAAAACCTTTTTCCCTTTGCTGTTTAATGCTTGAGAAAGTATAAAAGGAAAAAAGACATCCAGCATCCTGCAAAATTATAAAGCAGACAGACCAAGTGGAACTGAGAAAACTGTCCCTAGAGTATTTGCAATGCTCACCTCAGCATCAAAACCAAGATGAAGATGCATGAAAGATTTGCACTGGGGAGTCCTCTTAACCCTATCTGAATATGACTTCGGGATAATGTCCTCAGGTAACAAACCTAAAGTGTCCCACATAGACGCATTGCTGACGACAGCTTTCTTGGCACGCACGAACTGCAATATCCCAGATGCAGTTCTTTAATTTGTGTTGATCTTATGATAAAATCCAGTTAAAACAATTTTTAAGTCTTGAAGTTTCCCTAAAAGTCCACTCACTTGACCACTTCTTAATTTGACTCCAATGGCTCAACCATTTTCAACGACAATCTTTTCCATGTGACTCCTGAGACAAATCCGTCCACCAAATTTTTGCATTCCCCTGATGAGGGCATCAACAATAGCTCCACTTCCATGAAGAGGGTACTCAAGACTGCAACCAGGTTTGTACCACTCGGCAAACATGTATACCTGAAAATTGCAGATATGAGGTGTCACCTCCTCAGAAGGGTGGACATAAGGTAAAACAAAAGTAAGATACCTATTTCAGGCATCCAAGCAATTTGTTGATAAACAACCAGCTTGCTAGCAACTTCAAATAGAAGAGATCACATGCAAGAACTCAGAAATTAATCAGTCAAGGACAGCAGGAATAACTGCATAGAAAGGAGAAAATCTCTCTTGTTAACATCAGGATTCAACATAACCATTTGATCACCACCCCAGCATTTATTTACTAAAGAAGTTGCTAGAGTTGTAGTTTCTGCAAGATAATAAATAATACCTGAAAGCAACTCACAACACTGCATAATGTGGTAGAATATAAATCTCCAAATGATTAACTATCCTCCTAAATTATTCAATAACAGATACTGAACTTCTAAAACTTTATCAAGTGGCTAAAGATTTAAATTACTGAGCAACATGGTGCATGTTTTGAGGTTTTAAAGTTTTCAAATCAATCGACCATAATCTATATAACTACCAGAAAATACTCTCAAAAGAGGACTAGGGCCAATCATTTCATATACTGTTACAACAGGAATAGGTTATTCACACGGAATTAGTTACACAAGCTGAACCTGTATCAAATAAATTCGTCAAAGAGAATATGGACATGCCGAGGATAACAATGACCAATCTTAGGAGCTTTTTAACATTTAAAAACGTCATAGTTACCATCTCTGCTGAGAGTATACCATTAGATTTCACCCCGCAAGAAGAAAGGCAAGAAGGTCCACCCAATCCCTTATAAAAGGATCTTTTAGTTCCAATGAGTCAATGACTTCAGAGAAGGGTCTAAGAAGCTTTGTCGTGCCAATAGCACCCTGAGGTCCCATTTGGATAAAAGATTTCAACAAGGAAGGAGCATATCTAGCGGCAGCAGTGGAAAGGACACCCAAATCACCACGAACAGGTAGGGGAGGTAGAGCCATCACAGCTGCGGACATTGGAAGCACTGCATCCTGCAAATTTACATTATTTAAGAAAAGATGAATAGCAGTAAACCAACAGAAAAAGACGCACACCCTTCAAATTCAAACAAACACATTCATTACAGATAAAATACAGAGTAAGAGCACCGTTTTATCATAATGGTCACTGATAAATTGTAAAACAAGCATTAAATTCAGAGGTTCCAATTTACTTCAACTTTTCATAGTGAGGTCAACATCAATACTAAGTACTTTTGCTTATAAGCCATTCTAAAATCTTATTTTGGCGTTTAAATCTACCAAGCCATCTTGTTCTTTCTTTACAAATGAGACAGAACAGAACAGGAGATACCATGAGCTTTTTCCATTCTTGCACAGCATTTTGACTTGCATACTTCTCGAGGTCCTGGATAAAGATTTAATTAAAAGAATAAGCAGAAACATACTATAAAATTCAAAACATCATGGGCATTGACTGAAGATCTACAGAGAATATTACCAGGTTCACAATACTGAAAAAGAAGTCCTTCCCAGAGAAAAAGAGAAACCTACCCTTCGGGACGTAAACATTGTGCTTGAGGTAATAAATGTAGAAGCACCACAGGAAGCCGGAGAGGAAGTAAATTAGGGTTCCGCCGATGTAGTTCCGGAGCCAGGTCTGGAGGAACCAGGGCTTCGGCTCCGAGGACAATGCGGTTGTACAGGGAGGTCTCCTCCGCGAACAGGCCCAGGTAGCCGGCGTCCATCGCTCGGGCGAGCTCGGTCGGTCGGTCGGCGACGTCGTTTCGAGCCGCGAGCGGGATTGGGTGGGAGCAGTTGGCGCTGGGCGCAGTGGAGCTAGACTAGTGGCGGACGAGGGAGGGGCATATCAAAAAAAAATTTCTCAATTAACTATGACATATCAAAATTTTCAATATTTCTCAAATTAAGTGAATGAATTTAGTGCTTAAAGACAATTTTGGTATGATATATTAGATTTTTAGCCTCTATCAAAAATTCAATAAACTGATTTCAATTAGTGTTTAATTAAGATTTTCGTATGATAAATAAGTACGTTTCTTCTTCTCAATAAACCCGGTGGAGATAGACCTATGATCGATAAGGCTAGTGAGAGATTTTTTCGAGAGATTTGAAAAAGTTGAATATTTTCCCTCTTAGATAGAGTCTTTTCCCTCTTAGATAGAGTAGAAAGCTTTTATGAACAAATAGGAAGTGTTGGGATTAGGTAACTTAAAATAATTTGAATATATAATTTAAAATTAGATAAAATCTAATCCCAATCATTTTGTTATGAAGAGTTATCCAAAATACTGACCTGCACGGGCCTTGCTTCAGAGAGAATAAATTATAAAGGGGAAGTTCTAAATGGGTGTTCTCTGCACTGACCATCGCTCCACACTCTGTCAACATTGCTTCGACGTCCAACAATTACACAAGAGGAGTGAAGCGGTGAGGTCTTGAATATTATCAACTTTTATTTCTGTAGCAAGCTGACCCCTCATGGTAAGACCTTTGTCAATTATTATTCTGAGCCCTGTTTTGATCATGTTCGATAGATTGATGATTGCCTTTTTTTTTTTTTCCTTTTTTTTTTTCCCGATAGATTAAGGCTAGTTTTTGTTAAAATTAATCCTTGCACTTTTGGTAGTTCTGTAAAAAACATATACAACAATGTAATTATTTGATACTTTATCAATCAAGTGGCTAGACAAGTAGCACGCATGGTTTGGTGTTGTGAGGATTAGTAGCACGTATGGTTTGTCTAGTACATAGGTTCTTTACAATGAAATATGAATCCTATGTTTTGTGACTTTGTAATTAATATTTCGTTCCTTTTTCTTCTTTATTCTTTTTCTCAATTAAAGGAGGGGGACAGGTAGATTTTTGAGTTAGTCGAACAGATGCGGGGAGTATTGGGGAGCATTGGGGAGCCCTGTTTTGATCATGTTTGATAGATTGACGATTGCATTCTTTTTCCTTTTTTCGGATAGAGTAAGGCTAGTTTTTGATAAAAAATTTATTGCACTTTCGGTAGTTCTGTAAAAAAACAAATACAACGATGTAATTATTTCATACGCATAGTTTATCAATCAAGTGGCTAGACAAGTAGCACGCATGGTTTGGTATTGGTGAGGACAAGTAGCACGTTTGGTTTGTTTGATAGTTTCTCTACAATGAAATAATGTCGATCCTATGTTGTGTGATTTTATAATTAATTTCCTTTTTCTTCTTTGTTCTTTTTCTCAATTAAGAGGGGGCATGTAGATTTTGATTAAGTCGAACAGATGCGGGAGTATCTTATGAATTGGTGCGTTAGGCTAAAAAAACTTTCGGCCCCTAGTCAATCTACTTTGCAAATCTAAGATGTGCTGTAATATTCTTTGCCCGACCAAATTTGTGGTGGTATAGTTTCTTCACTAATTAATGTCTGTGATCCTATTGTCGAATATCAGTAATTTAGCAACCAAAACAATGCTGTATACAAATATATTTTTGAAAAAGTATATGTACTCATAAATCTAACACTCGCAGGATCAAACCTCAAGTGTCCTAGCAACTTATCGAGGGGTAATTCTATGCATTCAATATTGTGTATTCATTATTTTGACATTAATCGAATAAGCTTGCAATGACAGTAAAGGCTAAATTTTCAGCAGCATTATATTTTTAGATATTAGATACGCTACTAATTGACTAATTGTTTGCTGGGAGGCACATCTACTAATTTTAGTGTCAACGACATACAACGAGGATATAGCCACTTTGGATCCTAGCGTCCACAATGCCAACACCCTCCAAGTGGAGCAGATTGAGGACAATCCGATGCCGCGCCCGAACAAATACCTTTTAAAATGCGTCTTTTCGGCCTCCATCACATCTACGATACTTGGTTTTGGTTAGTCCCGTGTCACCCCGTGGTTACAGTGAATTAGTCTTTTGTTGCAAACCAAAAAAAGTTAAGCTATTGCCCTTTTCTTTTTGTCTAGCTTTATTATCGATGAAAGTGACAGATCTATATTTTGCCAGAAATTGGAGCAATGAGCGAGACAATCGCATCCATAATGAAGGAGCGAGAAGACAAGCGACAAGAAAGCTGAGACCACGATGTGGTATTTCTACTTATTTTCACTTTTTGGATCGGTGATGGCGGGGATGACATCGGGACGGGTATGGCCGCCGCCGTGTGATCGGTTTTGTGGGGTTCTTCTTCTTCATTGGGGCCTATTTCACCGGCATCAATTCCAGCAATGCCTCTCTCTGTTTGGCCGCTTCATCGCTCAAGTCGGGACTGGCTATGCCCTTATGGTCACCCCCTCTACATTGCGAGATCACTCCCGCCGTCTTTCGTGGCTTGTTCACCTCCCTTCTGAGGTACGTTTTTTCCCTAATTTATAACATCTTTTTCATTTTCTTTGGTATGTCATTGAGTTTTATCTTTTCCATGATTTACTTATTACTGAAAAAAAAAAAATTAGGATTAGAAAGGTGATTGCATATATTCATTTGAACATGTTTTGGCGGTTTAGGTGTTCATCAGCTTTGGCACAATTATTGGCTACATCGCCAATTATTTCTTCCGTAAGCTCCCATTTAGCGGGTGGCTTATCATGTGGCTTGTGGGAGGAATCTGCTTGATCCTTATCGTAATCGTGGTCCACGCTATGCCGAGAATCCCTCGGTGGCTTGTCATGCGGGGACGCTCGAACGATGCGCAGGGCGTCCTCACTAAGATCTCGGACTCAGAAGAGGAGGCTGCTCTTTTGCTTGCCAAAATCGAGGAGTCTGCCGGCAACATTGCCCATCCGCCGACCCTAGGCATGTGGTGGAATCTCTTTTACCCAACTCGATCCGTCTGCCACATGCTTGTTTGCGCCATTTTGATGCAAGTGGCTCGGCAAACCTGTGGTTTTGATACAATCTTTCTTTACAGTCCTCGTATTTTTGAAATGATTGGTATCAAGTTATCAGATGACAAGCTCTTAATGATCATCGCACTTGAATTTCTAAAGGCAATATTCACTTTAGTTGCCAGCTTCCTTGTTGACAAGGTTGGACGACGGCGGATCTTCTTTGTGTAGCCTGGGCTGGATGATCGGATGTCTAATCTCCCTTGGAATGATCTTAAATTACATTGACCAAGGCCACATCAAACACTGGTGCCTCGCAACATTGTCCATCTATGTGGCCAGCTACTCGGTGGGAATGGGACCAATCACCTCGAGTCTACAACTCGAGCTATTCCCGCTCAAGTTGCGAGCCAAGGGATGCGCAATTGCCTTCATTACAAACCAACGATGAGTGGAATTACATCATGGGCATTTTTACCACTTTGGACGAGGCGATCATCCACGGCAAGGCTACCTTCTTCTTCGCAGCGATGTCATGCATCTCATGGTTTCTCTTCAACAAAATAATGCCGGAGACTCGGGGCGACACTTTGGAGGAGATGATCCAATTTTTCGGATCATTTTTCAGGTGGAAGCGGTGGCCGGGGGCATAGCCTTGAGAAGGTCCACGCCGGTGAGGATCTTTGGAGCAAGCGGCTCAAACGCAATTGCGGGAGTAATTATAAGATAGATGTGTTAGGTAAAAATAAATGTCCGTTAGGGTATAACTCTTTGAAAGAGATTATGTTCGTGATTGATTATGGATTGTGCTGATTGGAGGGTCTTGTAGAGAGCAGGGACACGTACACATCACGAGAAACCTTTGACATGAGAAAATATTGGTTCCGCTTCAAAGGGCTTTGAAACATATCCATCCATTCCATACTTTGTGCATTCTTCATAAGTAGCGTGAGTCACATCTGCAGTCATGGCCAAGGTCGGTAGGTGGAAATTCGAGATATTTTCACGTGGCTCGAGGATGACTGTCCCGGTAGGAATTCCTCGCTCGGAATTTGTTCCATCTGTCGAATTCTATTTGTAGCTTCAAATCTGAACAAAGGAATTATAGAACCATTAGATGCACGTATCCATTATCACCACCTAGCTGACATAGAAAAGGTTATCCAAATCCATTACATCGAGACACATACAAATCTCTGAAAGTATATACACTTTCTATACAACATTTGATGAAAAAATAAGTGCTTGAGCAGGAAAACGCCATACCCATCCATTCCTGGCATCTGGATATCCATGAAGCAGGCATCAAAATCATGCGGTGGTCTGAGCAAAGCAATAGCTTTTTCCCCACTGTCTGTACAGACCACATCAGCTCCATATTTCTTCAAAGCTCCCTCGGCCACTCTGAGATTTACTATGATGTCATCCACGACTAGGATTTTTCTGCCACGGAAAAGGTTGCGGAGAGAGACTCGGAGACTCCCCATTGGAGCAACTTATTCGGTTTCCAACTCCACGACGCGCTGTAAAGACGCCACCAGCATACTAGCCCTTAGAGGCTTCATCATCACGAATGGACCAGTAGCATCTGTAGTCGCACCACTCATCCTACTAGAGCTGATAGAATTAGATAGAAGAAACAACCATGGAGACAACCGTGGCTTCATGTCCCTCAATTTATCCAGAAAGATTGCCGGCAAACCAGAGTCCTTGTCCCAAATTTCCCATTCCAAGAGCACCATATCTATTCTGCAATTCCCACTTTGTATGGTGTGGAGGCACTGGTTCAAGTCTGCAACTACCTCAACATGAATACCAAGCCTCTAGATATGATACCTTGATACATTGGCACGGACAGGTCTTGTGTCAACTACCACTGCTTTCATACCATGAAATTCTGAGGTGCCAGAGTCACCTTGTCCTTTCACTTGCTGGCCCTTGAACTCTTTTGAGGTAGAACAGGCATCATTGAAAACTGCAGTAAAGGTAAACGTGGATCCCACCTGGGGTATGCTTACAAATCCAATCTCCCCATTCATGAGGCCAACCAGACATTTGCTTATGCTTAGCCCAATACCTGTGCCCCCATGTGTTCGAGAAATTGATGGGCGCACTTGCATGAAAGGAGTGAAAACGCGGGATTGCGCCTCTGGAGGAATACCTATCCCTGTATCCTCCACTGAAATAATGAGATTGATTGGATTAGAGAAGGATGACGGCACCAGAGACGCAGGCCCTTCCTGGCTGGATGTCCTAAATTTTGCCCAGCTGAGTCGTCTGTCTGGTACTGGGAAGCCGCTCAACATACTCCTTGTTGCTGATTCCATCTCAGCATCAGTTGAGTTCATCACCTCATCAACAAGATGGACTGTGACCGAGATATGTCCTTTCTCTGTGAACTAAGGTGAACATATACATCTCTGTACTTCAACAAAACTTTGGAGCCATATCAATTGTCTCCCATCATATGCAAACTAAAATTACATCAACTTTTTCCAGTAATATTTGGCGGTTTATTTCACACAAATAGGACCATCATCAAAACTTTCCAGGAGCAACTATAACCATAAAAAGCATGTTCCAAGAGTTCAAAGAGGCAAAATCGAAAAAACTCCTCGAAACAACGAGCATACAGACCACGATCATGGCTAGATTCTTCCTGTAAAGCATCAAAAAACACCATCATGTCAACTTCCATATCAGAATTTTGTGGAATGACATGGTGGGTGAACATGGTTCGTCATAATGTTACAAAGGCCCCCGTTCAGATAACTATGATTGCCAAAGATCAAACCAATGACAATCAGATCTAAGAAATGCAAGCAGCAGAACTTTTAGCTCCTTAAATTCAGACATGACATAAGACCAATATCTGACAGAAGTATCTGCATTAATGGACTGTGCCCGTAATGGCAGCCATACTTGCATAATTCACAACACATCCTCATTCCAGATCAGTACCCTTTTGAATGCAATAAGAATAAAAAACAAAATACTTTATCTAAAAAGCCATACCCAAATATTTGGATATTTAGCTCATAGGGAGATAATATTCAGTGGGAGCATGTTTGAGAGAGAGAGACCATAGTGTGCGTCTTTCTTGAGTTACTTTGTCCATAAGCAAATATTGACACGTTAAATCCATCCAAAGCTGATTGAACCAATGGTTGAACATCATTAAATATATCAGCTGCACATGCACCAGTCCTACCGTAAGATAACAAACCTCCACGCAAACCAGCCATGTAGCTAGTATATACCAAAAAAAAAAATTCAAATGCTGCCTGTTATGTAACAAAATTAATCATTTTCTAGCTCACCTTGTCCAACATGAGGTCCATACACCCTATCGAATTCATAATCTTTCTTAGGATTGGTACTAGTCTCATCACCGGTGTCGACAAGGATGGTAAGATCATCAGAGAATTCTACAGCAGAGGGACCTTCATCTTCAAATAATGGTCTCGAACGACAGAATACCTTTATGTTCCCGAAATCAAAAGCATCTTCAAATCATCATAGGAAAGGAAAATACCCATAATTTTCTGATTAAAAAACTGCATACAGCCTCAAAAGGGAGGACTGGAAATTGAAGAGAAGAGCTGTCGAAACAAATTATTATAGTAAGAGAAGAGAGCACACAAAGAACAGAGAAATTCCCTATCTTGATCGATTTCTGTGCTTCCACTGGAGAGTAACCAATTGAACTATAGTCCCTCAGCAACTAACTAACAAATAGCCCAACTTCTAAACCAAACAGTTAATTAACGTGTGTGCACCTCCTGCACTCATAGCCAGCCAAATGGCTTGAAGATGATCTGTCCTTCTCACATAAACACTATTAGTATAACTTAGGTCGACCAATCTAGTGATTGGGCAATCAATGGTGAATTGATGATGTGAAAGGAGTCCAAATGGAAATTATATCACAGGTGACTGGACTCTTGTCTGAAAATCATATTTCTTGGGAGTTCTTCCATTAGTTTAATCCAAGAGATTCAATTTCTATGTAACCATCAATCAAAGTAGCAGACTAATCCTGACGGAGGAGGAAGAAGATAAACAGAGTAAAAAATCATTTTCGTTTTTGATATCTAGTCTCCATTTACAGATTAACGAACATAATCAGTCCTGAACTAACAAACAGCTCAATTTTTCAGATTAACAATGATCAGAAAAATGCATCACAAACTGTCAGCTGTTATCTCAAGTTAATCTGCACTTCATCGCTAAAACTCTATCAGTCATATTCCAACTCGATCTTACTCGTTAAACTCAAGTTTTGTCCTCCTACTACACACTGCAAAATTGCCATACAAGCAAGCTATCTCTACCCGTCCATCCGACAGGAGCATCATCCCGAAAATGAATTGCAATTCAAACTAGAAATTTTCTGAATTATCGGCTCATGTATCCAAGTACTTCTGCTCCACGTGCTTCGTGTGGAAAGTGGGAGAACTCAATTAAGAAACCAAAGACTGACCTTTGGATGTCAACAACTCATTGAACAACTTCCTCTTCTCACTGACGAGCGGTGCTATCCTAGCCTCACCTTCAAGGGCGACTTGATCTGACACAAAGCACAGAACCTGTCAAAAATCGAAATGAGAAAGCAAACGTGCGTCGAGGCACAACAGACGCCGCACCGCCTCACCTAGTTTCCGCGTCTTGTCGGCGAGAACGCCGAGGTAGCGCGTGACTCGATCGAGCTTCGCGTTGGAATACTCCTGCACTTCGCTCGCCTCTTGTCTCAGCTCCAAGTAATCCTGCCTCGCAAGCTGCATCCGGAAATCGCTCTTCTCAGAGCTCGGCAACAGAGAAGGAATCGACCGAAGCAAGAAGCAAAAATTCGAAATAGGCAAATCCCCCAACTCAATCGAGAGCCAAAACAGAGCGCGAGATGATCGGAGCGTTTCGGAGGCGGCGGCAGAGATCGAGTACCGCCGGACGAGGAGGGCGCTCAGCTGGTGCTGGTCGTCGGCGTCAAAGGAGGCGGAGGTCGACGACGACTTCCGCGGCTCGAAGCCGCTCACCTCCCACTTCCACCAGTTGCCCTTCGGCTCCGACTAAAATTTTTTCAAAATGTGAGGAAGTGTCTCGAGGATACCAGAGGCGTCGTGCCGGATGTGCCGGATGCGATCGAGCGATTTTTGTAAGAGACTTTGTGCGGGAGAAGACAGAAGAGAAAGGGCACTTCGAATGCGAAGGGCGGGAGAAGGACAGGGCCATTAACGGAGAGAGAGAAGGAGAAGGGAGAAAATATTAGGTACGTCTCACCACTAAGAGTCGTCAAAGTCAATTTGATTTGTACAGCTTTATGATGAGAATCTAATTTATCACAAACAAATGGATGGCAATGCCTAATGTGCTCAGCCTCCGATCTCCACAACACTTTGCAACATATCTACAAGATCCTTTGTGACTTTTCCGGTAAATGCACAAAAGCGAAAAGGAAGTGATGCTAAGAGAAACCTACTTCATTCTAAACCAAGAACCCTTTGGGCATGTGTTACATTAATTAATGGTTACGCATCATATCCAAAAGTACCATAATTGATGCGGGTTAGCTGTGCGCTTCAAGGGCATGGCAGAGATTTGGTCATTAATGAACAGAATAATATCAACCGAAGACTAAAATAATAGAAACTAAAACGAAAAAATAAATTCACTTGCCAGCAATGCATTAGTCATTGAAACGCAAAAATTAGACTATAAATCCACAATGACAAGCTATACATAATTTTAGAATACCCAACTTTGCTTTTTTAGGATTTATAATGGCCTTAGGGCTAGATCCACTTATTAACTTGTACTTTCAAATTGAACCACGAGAGATGATATCAGAATATTGCACACCTCTTATTTACGATCTTATAATAAAACTATAATCTAAATTATCAACTAATAGCATATGGCGAAAATGAAATTCACAGCCACCATTGGCCTTATTTTGGTGATAACACCTCCAAGAGGTGGTTTATTACCTAGAATCACACCAATATTATGAACTTACACCATATACAAGAATTACACCCCTCAGCTTACCTAAAAATTATAATTGCAACTAAGCCCCTTAACTCACCTAAGAATCATAATTGCAACTAAAGCGATAAATGTAATTTGACATAGTTATTTTTACCCTCGGTTATCCACATTTAGGGGCAACGTTTCCTAATGTCTCATGTACTTAATCTAGATATTTATTATGACATACCAGAAATTAGTAAAATTTATTTTTGATAATTTAAAAATGAATAATAATAATAATAATAATAATAATAATAGCAGTAATAGTAATAATAGTAGTAATAATAGTACTAGTAATAATAGTAGTAATAGTAGTAGTAGTAATAGTAGTAGTAATAATAATAATAATAATAATAATAATAATAATAATAATAATAACAGATCCGTTTTCATGATGAAAAATCTCTTTTAAGTTGATGATTAAGTTGATAACCCAATAATTTAGTCAAGTTATACTGACCATATTCTATCCTACTATTACAGAGACCAATCGTGTTCCGAAAAAATAACACATAAAAGCACATACGCGCGGAGCAACTGCACTAAAAGCTAGATCCGGACTATATTTTCATGAGCACAAAATCTCTAAATCTCACTTGCGCAATAAATTTCCGTATATTATATAGACCTCCTAGTCAAGAGAAAACCGTAAAAAAGGAAACTTCCATCTTCCACTTCCTGTACACGTATATACTCATTCTCCTACCCAAGGTTTGACATTAGAATTTCAACCAGCAATGATCATTTACTCGACTTCGAGAATGAGCTGAAGAAACCACAGTGCACCCAGCCTCTGTTCTCTCACTTGCTGTCAGTGAAATCTGCGTCGATGACATCTCCATCCTGGCCCGTTTCGCTGGAGGAGTCCGAAGACCCGGCTCTGGCGCCTGGTGCTGGGCCTGCACCAGCAGCACCAGGTTGGCTATACAGAGACTGACCAAGCTGCATCACCTCCTGGTTAAGCGCAGCCATCGCATCCTTGATGGCTTGGGTTGAACCACCTGACATCGCATCCTTGAGCTCCTTCAATTTGGCCTCGACCTTCTCTTTCACAGGGCCAGGGACCTTGTCACCTAGCTCCTTGAGCTGCTTTTCGGTCTGGTACACCACCGAGTCTGCCTGGTTCTTCGTGTCTATGGCGTCCCTCTTCTCTTTGTCCTCCTTTGCAAATTTCTCTGCTTCCTTCACCATCCTTTCTACCTGCAACGATCAACCAGAACATCCACATCATCTGTAAAATCAAACTAGACAACATGGAATAAGAGGACGCAACTTCATGTCTGATTTCATTTGTCGATTTATGAAAATGATCTTACCTCATCACCAGGCAAAGTGCTGGCACCAGTAATAGTGATATCTTGCTTCTTTCCAGTTCCTTTATCCACAGCAGTAACAGAGAGAATTCCATTGGCATCGATATCAAACTTGACCTCAATTTGAGGGACACCTCGAGGAGCTGGCGGGATACCATCAAGGCGGAAGCTGCCAAGAGATTTATTATCCCTAACAAACTCCCTCTCCCCTTGGAGGACATTAATCTCGACGCTAGTTTGACCATCAGCTGCAGTAGAGAAAACTTCTGATTTAGAAGTCGGGAGAGTTGTGTTCCTTGGAATGATCTTGGTCATGACACCACCCAGTGTCTCCAAACCAAGAGATAGTGGTGTCACATCTAAAAGAACAATGTCACTAACATCTCCAGCCAAAACACCCGCCTGAATTAAAGAAGTACATGAATTTCAGTTCAAAGTAAGTACGAACTAACAATAATTATTGAATATACAGAGAATTCTTTGAAGATATTTGACAAACCTGAACAGCAGCTCCAAGTGCAACAACCTCATCGGGGTTGACAGTGACATTGGGTTCCTTCCCAGTCATCTTCCGTACAAGCTCCTGCACGGCTGGGATACGTGTTGAACCTCCGACAAGGATGACCTCATCCAGATCCTTGATGGTGAGTTTAGCATCTCTTAATGCAGTTTCGACTGGTGTTTTAAGCCTGCAAAAGAAACATAAGTACTATCAACAAACTGACAACATAACAAGCATCTATTGCAATCAAAATTACCCAAGTACATATGAAAACTATAGAGGCCATGAAGCATCAGGGTGCATGAGAACAAACCCACAGATACAGTCCATCTCAGATACCTTATTTTTTGATAGGTAAAAGAAAAGATTACTATTGGGCACCACAGGGCTGCAAACCCATATACAGAAACAATATCGATTAAAGCATTTACAACAAGACAAAGCTTTCCACTTACAAGACAAATCGTCTACCTGTCAAGTAAGTTTGAACACAACTCCTCAAATTTGACCCTTGTCAGTGTCTTTTCAATGTGCTTTGGTCCATCTGCAGTGGCAGTAATAAACGGCAAGCTGGACAAATAGAGATTGTCATCAGTGACAAGAATGAGAGAGTGTCGGGGGTGCATATGCATCTCTCCTGGTCATGGTAATACCTGATGTTCGTCTGGGTTAAAGATGACAATTCAATCTTAGCTTTCTCAGCAGCCTCAGTCAACCTTTGAAGGGCTTGCTTGTCCTTCAGAAGATCTATACCTTCATCCCTCTTGAAGTCTGCTGCTATCCAATCCACAATTCTCTGCATAATTAAAGTACACATTAAGAACTAATATGATTTACGAAAAGGAAGTTGTGTAAGGGGGACCAGTGACAGTCAAAAAAGAGCAAGAAAGCTCATCCATACCTTGTCAAAGTCATCGCCACCCAAATGTGTGTCTCCAGATGTTGAAAGCACTTCGAAGACTCCATCTCCAACTTCAAGAACTACATAGCAAGTAGAATCATAAAGTCCACATGAAATCACACACGCAAATGACAGCAAACGATAATCAAAGCAGTTCCACCTTGTTTTTGGAATGAATAAAGACATTTGTGATGTTCTATCACTATTAGTGTACCTGAGACATCAAAAGTTCCACCGCCAAGGTCGAACACCAGAATGGTCTCATTGTTTTTCTTTTCAAACCCATACGCCAGCGATGCAGCAGTAGGTTCATTAATAATGCGAAGCACTTCTAAGCCAGCAATGCGTCCAGCATCCTTTGTTGCAGTCCTTTGCGAGTCATTGAAGTAAGCAGGAACAGTGACCACTGCTTTAGTTACTTTGTCATTCAGAAACTTTGAAGCATCATCCACAAGTTTTCTCAGAACCTACACCCGATGTGTTATGATGTTACAATTCAGTGTCTAGACAGTATAGTCAAGCAAACTATCAATCAGCACATTAACTGAAAAAGAAACCAGTTTCCAGTATCACCACAATCAAATCACGTCAACACACTAAACATAGATCATGAAGAATGAAACATTCAATCTTTGAAGATTGGGTGCATAGCTCATGCTTATGACCTTCACAATACATTATACTTAGCAGCTAAGATCACACAAGATCATCAACAAAACAAAGAACAATTTGGCATCCCAGAACTCATTAATCTACCCTGTACTCTTAAGCGAACGACTCTCCCTTTAACAAGCTGAACAAGCTGGCCACCATGCATGCAATTTGTCCTGCAGTCCGATCCACAAAAAAAGAGACCCACACCAGCTAAGCACACAGCTCCAACTGACCTAATTTTAAATGTTCTAAACTCTGTTTTAACTGAGAATTTATTCCATGAACCGGCAATCAAAATCAGTATCCCACGACCCCTGACCACAACCAAGAAGAACGTACAAGATTTGAGTTTGGCCTCACAGTAAATGCAACTGTCCTGTTTCCATAGTCTTCAGCTATCCTCCAATTGCAAATTGAATTAACATCCACGGCAGCAACAAAACCACAAGCCCTCAATCTTTCTTCACACAAATTTTATATCACAGAGGAGTTCTATCAGCCCGCCATGACAAACCAACGGCTAGGGTATTGAAAGGACAAGAATTTATTGAGAACAACTCAACAAACCCGAACATACCATGAGTTGACACGTCTTCACTCGTTTCTAATAAAAACACACGCCAAAACATTTCGTTAATGACATGAAATGATACATGTCACCGAAACAAATATGATGGCAGGACACTAATTATTAACAGCCATATCAACAACATACCCTCCTATCTGCAGCTACTAAAAAAAAACAAAGAACTAATAAAAAGACTACAATGGACTATACCTGAGCAGAAATCTCCTCAGCAGCGAACTGCTTGCCAATAGCAGGGCACTCAAACTTGACATTCCCATTCTCATCCCTTACCACCTTATACGAAACCTGCTTGGCCTCCTCGTCCACCTCGGACATCTTCCTCCCGATGAACCTCTTCACCGAGAAGAAGGTGTTTTCCGGGTTCACCACGGCCTGCCGCTTCGCTATCTGCCCGACCAGCCGGTCACCACTTCTTCGTGTACGCCACCACGGAGGGTGTGGTCCTCTGCCCCTCGGCGTTGGTCACAATGGTGGGCTTCCCTCCCTCCATCGCCGCCACCGCCGAGTTCGTCGTCCCCAAATCGATGCCCACCACTTTCTCACTCACCACTCTCACCGGTCCCACACTGCTCGTCCTCCTCCTATTCGGACTTTTGGCGGTCAGCTTCAAGAACGAGACCTTTCTTGAATCCAGAGACTCTCCGAAAAACAAGGAACTTGATCGGCGATCCGCTCTCTTGGGGGTTCTTGAAGACGACCCAGTTCGAGCTACACCCAGGCTGTGGATTTGAGCCGCGCAGGACGCCATCTCTGCGGTTGAATACGCCAACCCAAAAGGCCAAAACCTCGACAGAATAGCCAAAATGAAGTTCTCTCTGTTCTTTCTCTTCTCCCCTTTGAATTTTCAGTGAACAAACGGGTAACAATTCAATAAGACAATTTTCTCTTTGGCGAGGGTTGAATTTGCATGAGTTTGCAGAGTCGAGTTTGGCGTGAGCAGCGAGGAGGACCTAGAGAGTGTAATATAGAAGAGTGTCGAAACATGGGAAAATTCGAGAACGATCTGGTTCCGCCCGGCCATGTCGGGGACTGTTGGAAAGGTCGAGGTGCTTCTGAAATTTGGCTGCTTTTTACTCTCTCTCTCTCCCCCCAAATTTTCTTCAATTAATCGGTGCTGCTTAGAATTTGCCTATGTTTTTCAAAATCCAAATGACCAAAATGCCATTAGACCAAAAAACACAAAATGATGAGCAATGCCAAGAATACCCTAATCTTTTGTTCTTTTTTTGGCTTAGCAAAATAAATGCTAAGCATATTTTGTAAATATTCGATTTAAGAATGTATTGTCCAAAGCTTTTTAGTACTCAAAATGTAACCACACGACATATGGTAATTTTCGAGTGATAAACTTGTTGGGAAAATATGGCTTCGAATTTGGTAGAACAATAAAGATGGATTTTTAGAGTAATCAAGTCAGACTTTTAGATATGTAATACCATTTTCCTAAATGATTTATTTGCACCACAAATTGCTAATAATCACCGGCAAACAAAGTCTCAAATGAGACCAATGTCTCTCGAACACAATTAAAAAGATGACTATAGTTTTTTCACATTATAAAATGATTATACTCATTATTCTTCTTTAAAAACCGACATATATATATATAAAAAACAGTCTTAAAACATAGGCAACTTTTCATGAAAAATTGCAAAAAAGAATATATGTGTCATTTCGAAAAATTGCTCAAATGAACAAAAGGGTCCATTCGGAAAAAGTTGAAAAAATGAACAAATGTAACGCTTCGGGAAAATTTGTAAACTAAACTAATATTTTTATCAAAGATTGTCTTGAAAAGACACAAACAAAAATTCAAAATAATTAAAAAAAACATATTATTATTTTAATAAATAAAATTTCGATCTTTTTTAATAAATAATTTCCGAAAAGTCTCAAAAAAGCAAAAACAACATTTGAATTGATTAAAATTAATAAGATAACCATAAAGAAAAATAAAATAAAATAACAAAGGGGTTAATGCTAATTAAATCACGAGCGCACAGATAACTAAGTGTGTCTAATATTCGCGCACCTGCATCTAGCCCACACCAAATAATTTCTTTATGTACACTAAAGAAACCCCACACTTATTATTGGCCTACTTCTTCCCACTTTTTCTATGTGGGAAAAGGAAATATACACTTAGTTTGTTTTTATGAATAAACTTCTAAAAAAACTCTCACCATCTTATTATTCAAGTAGATACCTGAAACTTTAAGAAAACCATCACAATTCATCTTTGTTACTATTTACGGACACAAGTGTAGAGATCTAGTTATTTGAAGATTATAAAACATATTGTTCATAAAAGGAAATTCTATAAATCCTACGAATAGATAAAGTCCAAGCTTTTGACTTGTGTCCGACTTAACAAGCAGTCTGTATGCATTTGGTGTAATTTCAACGGATATTTTATGCCGAAAATACCTTGATGTTTCATCTATCTGCAAGGCATTGAGCGTCACAACTATTGGGTATAATTACACCTTATTGTAAATTTGACAATACAACAATCTTTCCAAAATTGATGTCAATGGGATTAAATGAATGATCAATTGTTTTATTTTTATTTTTTTGCTCAAATAAAATTTGATTATATCTAAAAGTACTCAAACACCAAAGCCCGCAACTGGGACATTAAAACAAAGAAGATTTTAAAGGGCTTGAGGATGATGGACTACCCAAGTATAAGGTAGAGTTTTTAATCGATATAATACCTCACAGATCCGGTCCGCCACACTATTGGACTCTCTTGTACAGTGGATTAAGGAGATTTGCTTGAACCGGTCCATGGTCTTGCGAGCTCCCACGAAAAGAGCATGTGCTTCCCTATTACACTGACTTGAGCTATTAATTTAGTGAACTTAGGCTACGTTTGATTATCTAGATATTTTACATGATAGGATTAAATAGGAAAGGATATGAAAGCCAAGGGATTTGAATATATCCTATTCACTATTTGGTGATTATAATAATAAAGTTGAATATATTTACATCGTATCATATATATTGTTTAATCAAAACGTCATATCAACATAAATTAATCACAAATTTTACAAATGAAGATGGTCAAAATTTCTCAAAACATTCTTGTCAACTTTATTTATATTTTATTTTCCTCTCTTTTTTTAATTAATTTTTTATTTCTTTCTTCCCCTTCCTTCATTCTCTAATAAAATTTTATTAATAGAGAATTGTATAACTAAAAATACTAAAATGCCTAAAATACGTAATAAATATAAATATATATTTGTATATTGACTTTTATTATAAGATTGAATTAAATTCGAATATATAAATAAAATTAAATTAAATTTTAAAAATTTTTTTTGTTATTTTGAATTTCTTCTATTAGGATTCAAATATTATTTATATTGAATATAATTTAAAATTTGTTAATTTAAGAATTTTTAATTTGAAATTTTTTTTTATTGTTACAGATATTAAAAATTTTATTCACCTTTATCCCATTTCTTTTATGAAATAACTATCCAACTTATATCTCATTTATTTCTGATTTTATTCATCTTAAGCATACACTAAACATGGGATATTATAAATTTTATTCTATCCTAAAGTTTACCCTAACTGCCACTCAAGTATGATCGTTTCTTCCTTTTTGTCCTTTGAGGAGAGGGAGAGAGCTGCAAGCAATCCTTTCTTCCTTTTTTGCTTTAGTCAATTGTTTTATTTAGTTGTGACAATCTCATTATTTTCGGGTCAATTGGCTCTTAAAAACCATGCTCCTTCCCTTATGGTGGATGTCTTATTCAATTCAAGGCATGTGAATAGGCTAGTTTGCATTAATTGAATCGAAAGTTCAATGGTCCAAACTTAGAAGTAAAAAATGCAAAACTTTAGAAAGTGGATTAGATGAAATAAACGAACATTATAGTTATCTATCATATAATGAAGGACAAGACCGAGGTCGTTTGTCTTCTTCACATTTGTAAGATGCTCAAAGAAGTTCGTGCATCATATAATAAACATAAGTAGGGGATGCCAAACTTATCCAACAGTCATGTTATAGAATTCTATAGTGTACAAACATGTTTTGGTAGTTACAGTTCACAATACACATATCCATATGATCTCTCTCCGTAAATACAAGTCATTCAATCAAAAGAATTTACAGAGCATATTAAGAGACCTCAAGGAAGGACTAGATAAGATCTATTGGGATGGTACCGACATCTATCGGGAATTATAAGGATAAGAGAAGGAAATTCACAGGAGCAATTAAATCCCAATAGCATCGAGAAGCTCCGAGTGTTGACTCACGGAAACTAATGTATTGGCCACAATAGCACCGCTGGCTGCAACAGCAGGGACCCCGATGCCCGGAAAAGTAGAATCGCCGCAACAGAAAAGCTGAGGGATAGGGGTTGAATGTCCGGGGAAAGAGTCCTTACCTGCTTGAATAGCTGGACCGTATGTTCCTCTGTTTCTACGAAGAAATCTTTGATGCGTCAATGGAGTTCCGATCAACTTCACCTCGCATTTGTCCCGGTTGAATCCTGGTCCGAGTACACGCTCAACAGCTCTCCACATAACCTGGTGGATTAATGAACAAATTAGGGTCTTTCTGCCCTTGACTTGAAAGTTTTACCAGCTCCTCGATGAGGAGGAGCAGATCTATGTAGAAATACCTCTGATCTTTCAAGCTTCAGTTTCTTGTACTCAGCGCTGCTGCGGTCGAGTCCTTCCCAGAGTTCATATGGTTCCGTACCAGGGGTGTATGCATGCAAAACATGTTTCCCTGGCGGCGCCAGATCTGGACTAAGTACGCTTGGTACAGATAATAGAACCACATTCTGATCAGCATCGACTCCTCTTTCCCAGTCATTCACAACTATATGATGAATTCCTAAATCCTCACGTACACCCTGAGAGGGAACAAATTTTCTAAAGAGCTTCACAGATGAATTAAATGTTGAAACAACAAAGACAAAATAAAGCAACTAGCCTTAAAAAAAGAAGCAAAACATTAAGCAGGACAAGAAACTCATAATTAGACCCTAAGATAGCAAGGAACATGAGGTGCTATTGCCAGAAATACCTCCAGTACATCACCTCTCTCCGTCTCTCTGTCTCTCTGTCTCTCTCTGCACGCGTGCACACTAATTCCACTGTGCTTCAGTGTGTGAAAGTGAACAAGCACACCAAATCTAACGACAAAAAAAACTCATAAAGCAAAGCCCTGAGAGATTTTGGATTGGAAACTTATGCATCATCAAGAAATTCCATATAGCCTTCATCAGCAGGGAGATAAAAAACTAAGCGGATGCAGAATTAGAGTACTCGATAAAGTGTGCAACATGTTGCAACGTGGTTACCTACAGAGTATGAAGTGTAGGGAGGCTACATCATGTATGCCAAAACCTTTTTCCCTTTGCTTTTTAATGCTTGAGAAAGTATAAAAGGAAAAAAGACATCCGGCATCCTGCAAAGTTATAAAGCAGACAGACCAAGTGGAACTGAGAAAACTGTCCCTAGAATAATTGCAATGCTCACCTCAGCATCAAAACCAAGATGAAGATGCATGAAAGATTCGCACTGGGGAGTCCTCTTAACCCTATCTGAATACGACTTCGGGATAATGTCCTCAGGTAACAAACCTAAAGTGTCCCACATAGATGCATTGCTGACGACAGCTTTCTTGGCACGCACGAACTGCAATATCCCAGATGCAGTTCATTAATTTGTGTTGATCTTATGATAAAATCCAGTTAAAACAATTTTCAAGTCTTGAAGTTTCCCTAAAAAGTCCACTCACTTGACCACTTCTTAATTTGACTCCAATGGCTCGACCGTTTTCAACAACAATCTTTTCCACATGACTCCTGAGAGAAATCCGTCCACCAAATTTTTGCATTCCCCTGATGAGGGCATCAACAATAGCTCCACTTCCATGAAGAGGGTACTCAAGACTGCAACCAGGTTTGTACCACTCGGCAAACATGTATATCTGAAAAGTCAAACATGTATATCTGAAAAGTGCAGATATAAGGTGTCACCCCCTCAGAAGGGTGGATATAAGGTAAAACGAAAGTAAGATACATATTTAAGGCATCCAAGCAATTTGTTGATAAACAACCAGCCAGCTAGAAACTTCAAATAGTAGAGGTTACATGCAAGAGCTCAGAAATTAATCAGTTCAGGACAGCAGGAATAACTGCATGGAAAGGAGAATATCTCTCTTGTTAACATCAGGATTCAACATAACCATTTGAGCACCACCCCATCATTTATTTACTAAAGAAGTTGCTAGAGTTGTAGTTTCTGCAAGATGGTAAACAACACCTGAAAGCAACTCACAACACTGCATAATGTGGTAGAACATAAAAGCTCCAAATGATTGACTATCCTCCTAAATTATTCAATGACAGATACTTAACTTCTAAAACTTTATCAAGTGGGTAAAGATTTAATTCACTGAGCAACACGGTGCATGCTTCGAGGTTTTAAAGTTTGCAAATCAATTTATCACAATCTATATAACTACCAGAAAATACTCTCAAAAGAGGACTAGGGCCAATCATTTCATTTACTGTTACAATGGGAACAGGCTATTCACATGGAACTAGTTACACAAGCAGAACTTGTATCAAATAAGTTCGTGAAAGAGAATATGGACATCCCGAGGATAACAATGACCAATCTTAGGAGCTTTTTAATATTTAAAAACGTCATAGTTACCATCTCTGCTGAGAGTATACCATTAGATTTCACCCCCGCAAGAAGAAAGGCAAGAAGGTCCACCCAATTCCTTATAAAAGGATCTTTTAGTTCCAATGAGTCAATGATTTCAGAGAAGGGTCTAAGAAGCTTTGTCGCACCAAGGGCACCCTGAGGTCCCATTTGGATAAAAGATTTCAACAAGGAAGGACCATATCTAGCGGCAGCAGTGGAAAGGACACCCAAATCACCACGAACAGATAGTGGAGGTAGAGCCATCGCAGCTGCGGACATTGGAAGCACTGCATCCTGCAAATTTACATTATTTAAGAAAAGATGAATAGCAGCAAACCAACAGAAAAAGACGCACACCCTTCAAATTCAAACAAACACATTCATTACAGATAAAATGTAGCGTAAGAGTACAGTTTTATCATAATGGTAACTGATAAATTGTAAAACAAGCATTAAATTCAGATGTTCCAATTTAAATCAACTTCTCATAGTGAGGTCAACATCAATAGTAAGTACTTTTGCTTATAAACCATTCTAAAATCTTATTTTTGCATTTGAATCTACAAAGCCATCTTGTTCTTTCTTTACAAATGAGACAGAACAGAACAGGAGATACCATGAGCTTTTTCCATTCTTGCACGGCATTTTGACTTGCATACTTCTCAAGGTCCTGGATAAAGATTTAATTAAAAGAATAAGCAGAAACATACTATAAAATTTAAAACATCATGGGCATTGACTGAAGATCTGCAGAGAATATTACCAGGTTCACAAATTGCCATCACATAAATTCTTACAAGAACATATGAAGCAATTATAGTCAATTCTATGTCTACAGCTGTCTCTTTTGAATGTTCCCTGGGTTTGTAGCCTACGATGCAGATTACGACGCTCCTTAAATTACACTGGAGATCTGTCAACACATGCATGAGGTAATGTTCAATCCAGACAAGACTTCTCTACCTCAAACAAAAAGATTTCAGTCCACCACTACAAGTATCTAAAAGATCCTCCATAAGATATCTTGGTTACGCATGTCCAATTCTTCAGTATACCTAAAGGAAATGACAATCTTTACATTCTCGGCCATGGCAGTCAGCTCAATGAATGCTTTCGTCATAACAGCTTGGTAATCATCTTTTGCCACAGTGAGCATTTCCATTGTTTAAGTTAATTATGTTCAGCTCATGCCAGACACACTTAGCATCATCTGGGAAAACTATGTAAAGACATTCTTTCCCCTTGATATTCGCACCACAATGCCTTGCATCATAAATTGTTTTGGCATTAAGGACACTGTGTTAAGCTACCTTATTGTCCATTTAAAGGGATGACCAGCTTTTTCCACATTAACATCCATATCCTTGACAACTGAACATTATCAGAATCAAACTAACTTGGGCTCAGCTGTCTGACTATCAGCATATCCATTTCACATTAAGTAGAACATGATAAATCACCATTCTGTCCTATCTTCAATTAGATAGATGAATTTGGCAATTGGTAAGGTATCATTTTTAAAACTGATACAACATTCATGTATTCATAGATGCACTAAAGCTAAGTCCAATGGAATGTGATGTTATAGATATACAAAACCACAGGGAAAAGAAGGATCCACCTTGAAAAACTCTGTTGGACCAATACGTGACAAAAAGTCACCTTCTGGTATGTACACCATCCAGGAGTCATATTTAGCACACGGAACGGACTCTCCTAATGCATCTAACACCTGATACATAAGCAAATGTTGTAATCTATTAATATCATCCCGAGGTGGAAACGATACAGGAGTATACCAATGGAAAAGCGGCTATATAAACATAAACAATCTGTACTTAATTCATGATAGTAACAAAACAGTGCAACTTAGAGTGATGGAAATCAGATTACCTGTGCAAGGGGATTTGCCTGAGGACCTCTAGATTGGAAGCCAGAGAACAGAGAAGGACCAGAGTCGAACTTGTACCCCTTAATGTCGAACGCATGAGCAGCGCCTCCTGGTTGGTCGTGGCTCTCCAGCACGAGCACGTCTTGGTTGTATCTGGCAAGTAGCCCAGCGCAACAGAGACCAGCGATACCACTTCCAATGACCACGACATCAGCCTCAGGCTTCCCTGATACCCAAATACACAACTTCACGTTATCAAAGAAACCCAATTCAAGTGCAAAAATTCCATCCAAACAATACTACACTCTCCAAATAGCTATTTCAGCAGTGATAACAAACGCAATCTGGATCAAAACCAAAAACCAACCCATAAGCATTTGAGAAGGGAACTAAAAAGGGCAATCACTGATTCCAAAAAAAACCAACCCACAAGTGTTAATGCGTTATACCTGCTTATAACTGGCGGTACCTACGAAATTACCGTCCCACCAACAATCAAATGACTTGAATCCCCACTCAATTCAAGTTTGCTCTTGCATTTGCGACGGATATTAAAAACACTATTGAAGATAAGCAGATGAAGGAGGGAACCTGGGAGAGACTTCTTCTTCTCCTGTGTGGAAGGAGGGGAGTCGTCGGTGGAGATTCGCGCCGAAACGGCTCGCTGCCTCTTGGGGTTACGCACGCATTTGAAAGGCGAGAGAGGAGGACTCCATTGAAGCAAGCCCTGCACGCTCGCCAGTACCATGATGACTTCTGGGGAGAGATGAAGAAGAAGCGAGCGAGCGAGTACGAGTGAAGTAGAAGTTGAAGCTACAGCTGCTCTGCGAGCCTTCGATTTGGAGAGAGGGAGAGGCTGCAGTTGCGGTCGTTTGTGGTCGTGTCGTTTGGTTTCGTTTGTAGTTTCAAGCCCGCCACGTCGTCCCCTGTTTCTGGGGAAAAGATTTTGTTTGAAGAGCCGGCGGTCGTTTTTCGTCGCTAATGAGAAAAGAGACTTTAATAGTACAACATTATAGCGGATTATTATTGATTAAACATTTAGTTAAGCATTCAAGGCCAATTCTCTTTCACCAGATTAAAAAAAAAAAAAAGAAAAGAACAGGGTATTTTCGTGTGTGCAACAAGGAAGAGAAAGTATCCTTTTATCTGATTTAACTTAAATTCAGAAATTTATAAGTACTAAATATGGTTATTATGCCAATCTTTTTTAGTTGCCATTTCACGCATGGTGTTGAATTCATTTGATTATCATTCGTTAGTACCAGTTATGCATGTAATTGGAAAAAAAAATCTGGATTTTGGCTTTGGAAATAGCAGTGGGTTTCTCCATCATACAAAGAAGATATATATAATATACATATGTGGTATTATAAACTTGTAACAAATCATAAATATTCCCCTCATTTTAACGAATTGTTAAGTTTCATGTTTCTGCGTTTGTTTAGTATAATTACCTGTAAAACTGAGTTTAAGGGCATTTCAATAATTATTTCAAGCTAGAGGAGCCTCGACAATGTAGGCTGCGTCAGGGATTGGGGACTCGGGCGGGACCTTCTATGACACAGACAAAAATGGCTAAACCAGCCCACTTTAGTTCTGATTGACCTTATGATGGTTATGTTAGCGAACAAAATGGTTAAGCCATCTCATCTAGTTATGAGACACTTGGAAATGTTCACATGGTTTGACAAGGATTGGTGAGAGGTTGCTCGGGAAAAGTTTACTTGTGGCACTTCTTGGGAGCCCATGTGAGTGCCCTTGAAGGACTATAATTGGCATTCTGCTTCATTGCTATAACGTCGCAAGATGGATGGCTTTTCAGCAGTTAATAGTCTGGTGTTCTATTGGCACCCTAGCAGCCCATGCTGTGTTTTTGGTTGAAGAGAGTACATGCATACAGGTGTATTGTTTCGTGATAGTGGATGAAGAATCAAGGTAAAAGAGAAGAATGTAATTCAAAATATAATAAATCCCTCCGTACTTCCTAGATGGTTTCTATTTCATTGGATGTCTCAAAAAAGCATAGAAGAAATGTCCTTTCAACACGTGACTTGTCTGTGTTGCTATCTTCCGCCTTCCAACTGGTGGACAAAAGCGCAGATTTCGGCATGGTCCTCCAATCACAATGGTAGGTTATGACAAAATACATAATGAATTTCAAGTTATGCTACTAATAAGTTATGTCAAAGTTGATCCCAGGTGGTTGATACTTACTTGTTGGGGGTTTGATTGCTAGTAATGCGATTGCCTTGTAGAGGAACCACACAGTCTGCACATCTAGTTGCTGTATTTTGCAATAGATGCCGAACATCTTAGATAGCCTCACTCTCCTATTCATTTCGAAGTATAGCATACTATTGTCCTGCAAGTTGAATAAGATGCTCAGCATTGAAATAGACAACACATCAAAGTGAATTACTTCACATGTGGCTTATGTGAAGAATGGATGTAATCTTCCCATTCGAAATTGCCCTAATCAATACATCTTCACTATTACCATTCTTAATTTCCCTCACTTGTTGATTCTACTTTGAGGACTTTGATACAGTATCCTCCTTCCTGCATATGTCGCTTTGGCACTAGAGACTAGATCAAAAAATTAAGTGCATGATTCATTGTGACTCCTACACTTACGACATTGACCAACGCAACTTAAAGGAAGGAACAAAGAGGAACCGACAGTTTGCATGAAACATCAGATTCACAATGTGTGAGGTGATCAGCATCAACGCAACAAGACAAATGGCCAATATGGTCTCGCACCAAATGTTTTAAAACACAAGTCTCCACTTTGAACTCTTTCTTTTCCATTTTAGGGCATTTTGAGTTTTTGCAAAAGGATGCCACATTGATGGAACCTTGTGAACTCTATGCCCTCATCCTCTATTACTCCTAAATTTTGTGTTTAAACAACTCTAGCAACACAAAACAATTGCATGATTTGCTCATGAGTCCTGGCTAAAAAAAGCAACAACTAAAACTCCAATGTCACTTGCAATAAAATGGATCTTTAGCTAACCTAACCTCTAGAAGTAGAACAACAAACAAACCCAGACACAAACAAGACACACAAGTGCCCAGAAAGTAAAACCTTCTATGGAATCGAGCTAACCCACTGAAAAAATTAAAGCAACATTATCGCACCATCATAGCCTTGTGCATATATTAAAGATACACAAGCCCAAAAAGAAAAAGACCCTAGGAAAGAAGAGGGTACAAAAGAAGTCATATTTGGCCCTTAACGCTTATGCATACTATTTCCGCTTTAATGCTGGTACCAAAAGCTTGCCATCTTCGTGCAGGCAAGAGAGAGAAGAATATGGGATGGACACCAAACTTTGTTTGCATGCACTTTCGTAACTACTCACAAGGTTAACTCTTAAATGAACATGAAGGCATGATGAAAAACAATATAACTTATCACTAGTTGAAAGCATAAAAATTTAAATTGTTCAACAAATAGATGAAGGAAGATTGAATGTAGATACTAGCATATTTTACTTTGCAATTCTAGGAAGGTTATCAATAGTTACATCGAGATCATCTATTAAGCAATTGACAAAGACAATTAAAATGGTTTGCAGTAGATTGGATCTTCTCTCGTGTTGAGTGGCATGCCTTCATAAGATGCCATGATGATGTGTTTGCTCATTATACAAAATCAATATATTGACAAGAATTCAACATATTCGATTGACTATAATATGACAAGTACAAAACAAAGGAATAAATTAATATTTGGTAATGGATCAAAATAAAGAATTTATATTTTATATATGAATAGTTCCTAAATATTTTTGAAGATAAATGATTTGATAATAGAAAACAAAGTTGAATTTTGATTGCTATTAATAGTTATAAAGACTTATCATTGAGAGAGAGAGAGAGAGAGAGAGAGAGAGAGAGAGAGAGTTTGGGGGAGGCGCGTGTGGGAAAAGATAAGGGGGATTTGAGAAGTAGCTCCGCACTTTTCGGTTACAACTCCAAAACGATGCAACACAACCCAACCAAAACTCAAAAGAACGGATCATCATGTGATGATTATTTTATGATTCTCATCGCTTTATATATTAGTGTTGACCATACAAAAGCAACCGTGAGAGAAACTTCCGCAAGATATATATTCAGTTTTCTTTAAGGAAAGATTGACAAGATCTTATTGGATATATTCACTTCAGTTTCTGTGATGCGTGAAGACGTGACCATCAAGGGGTGCATACAATGTAAAAAGAAGAGAAAATCTCCTTTGAGCTCATCAAGGGGTATACAATTTGAAAGGGGCTCGTAATTTCAGAAAATTTTTAGAGAGAGAGGGAGGAGGAAGGTGAGAATTGCTCCCTTCACCAGTTAACGACAACGATTGTGACGCATTGGACCGAAAGACTCCTATTGTTTTTCCTTCTTGCAGGTTTCTAGGGTATGCGACCCTTGCTCTAATACATCTTGTAAGTTATGTAAAAACGTTGTGGTAGTAGTATGAGAGAATTATAATATATAACTAAAAACACTCATTATACTAAATTGCGTACAAGTATAACAATAAAAATAAACACTCACACAACTATTACAATATACTTTCTCACTCAACACATACAAAATACTTACACTCAAACTAGCTGATACAAGCACATATTCAACTATTCTATCCACCCTCTCGCTCATGAAGGGATAACTCGCTCACACAAAGCTGCAGAGGCTATAGTGCCTCTTATAATATGTATATGTATATGTATATGTGTGGACGCGCATGTGTGTGCGGTATCATAAACTTACAATCTATATTAGTCACATTGCATTAATCATCAATTGGTGTTAATTGATTATCTTTTTGTTAGTTAGTATAATTTTTGTTTGTAAATAAATTTTAACTAGTGCGTGAAACTAAACCCATATCATTTAATAAAAATGTAATTTTTTAAAAAATTTACAATTTCTAATACATAAAAATCAGCAACTTTGACCTTGTTAAAAAGGGAGTAACTTGCTTAGGAACTCTTGCTTCTTTCCTCTCTCTCTCTTTCTCTCTATTCCCTTGTTCTCTCTTCTCTCTTTTCTTTAGAATACCTCAACTCCTGCAAATCACGGAAAGTCCATAGTAATATTGCTACTCTATTCTTCACCTACTATAATATGCAAGTACAAAACAAAGGGATAAATTAATATTTGGTAATGGATCAAAATAAATAATTTATATTTTATATATGAACAGTTTCCAAATATTTTTAAAGAGAAATGGATTTGATAATAGAAAACAAAGTTGAATTGTGATTGTTATTAATAGTTACAAAGACTTATCATTGACGAGCATCAGGCAAAAACACCTTTCACATTGTGATGACATGAGATCTAATAGATTTAGGAGAGAGAGAGAGAGTCTAGCGAAGGCGTGCGGGAAAAGATAAGGGGGATTTGAGAAGGAGCTCCTCACTTTCTGGTTAAAACTCCAAAAGAATGCAAAATAACCCAAGCAAAACTCAAAAGAACAATTATCACGTGATGATTATTTTATGATTCTCATCGCTTCATATATTAGCGCCAACCATACAAAAGTGGGAGAAAATTCTGCAAGATATATATTCAATTTTTTTAAGGAAAGTATATTCACTTTGGTTTTTGTGATGCGTGAAGACGTGGCCATTGAGGGGGTGCGTAGAGAAAATCTCCTTCGAGCTCATCAAGGGGTGCATACAATTTGAAGGGGCTCACAATTTCAGAAAATTTTTAGAGAGAGGGAGGAGGAAGATGAGAATTGCTCCATTCACCAGTTAGCCACGATAGTTGCGACGCACTAGACAGAAAGACTCTTGCTGTTGTTCCTTCTTGCAAGTTTCTAGGGTATGCGAACGTTGCTCTAATACATCTTATAAGGTATGCAAAAGCGTTGTGATAGTAGTACAAGAGAATTGTAATATACAACTAAAAACACTCGTTATACTAAATTATGTACAAGTATAACAATCAAAATAAACACTCACGCAACTACTACAATATACTTTCTCACTTGACACATACAAAATACTCACACTCAAAGTAGCTGATACAAGCACATACTCAACTATTCTATCTGCCCTCTTGCTCATAAAGGGATAACTCGCTCGCACAAAACTACGGAAGCTACAATGCCTCTTAAATATATATACATATATATACATATACATATACATATACACATATACATATGTATATGTATATGTGTATATGTATATGTGCGGACACGCGTGCGCATGCGGTATTATAAACTTGCAATCTATATTAGTCACATTGCATTAATCATCAATTGGAGTTAATTAATTATATTTCCGTTATTTAGTATAATTTTTGTTTGTAAATAAATTTTAACTTGTGTGTGAAACTAAACCCATATCATTTAATAAAAATGTAATTTCTTAGAAAATTTACAATTTCTAATACATAAAAGTCGAAAGGACTTTCTTCTTCTTTGAATTTATAAGAGCATATTGTAATAATAATTTTATTTGATTCAACTTGAATTTAGAAATTCATTAGACACTTAAATATAATTATCACGTCGGTCTTTTTTAATTATCATTTCATGTGTTAAAATTCCTCTGATTATTATTCGTGTTGGAATAATAGTGGATTTTCCTTATCACACAAAGAAGTGTGTGTGTGTGTGTCTATATTATATTTATATATGCATGCATGTATGTATATGTATACGTATATCCGTCGGCCGGTGACGTGTAGAGGGGGTCTTGGGCTTGGGACGGCCGTTGTTGACAGGGAACACATAGGGCAAAAAATCAGGTTGAAAACCGGGTTGGGGAATTGGGTATAGATTCGTCTCCATACCCGGTGGGATGGATTCGGTCCAACCCGATCCATCACTCCGATGGTTCTCATGCAAAGGGGGTGTTGGCCCATGCCCTTTGGGCTGAGTTCTAGAGCCTAGTGCATTCTCCTCTCCAGTTAAGTCTTGTTGGGCCCACGTGTGGCTAGGCCCAGTGGCCCATTGGCCTTGAAACGGATACCAACCAAAGTGAGGCCATTGAATCGGGCCCTGGATTTGAACAAAAGTAGGTGAAGCCATAACTGATGGCTGAGGAGGAATCACGCTTTCTTATATTGGATCAACTAGTGGTGGATTTGAAACTTGTTGGGGGTGAATTGGGGGTTTCCTCCATTGGATGGTTTACAACAAACCATAAAAAGAACCGAAAGGCAATTAGGGATAAATGTAGCACGAGCACACTAGTTTATCATAAATGCCACATGTGTATACTAATTTGGGATGTTTTGAGACATAAAAATTAGCTTGGAGGTAAATGTGACATGAAGATACCGATTTGAGACTTTTTGTGGTATTAATTTTGTATTTTCTATTTGACGGGAAAATTGTGAGTATTTTTTATTAGGGTTAATACTCTGAAAAACCCCAAACTAGTATACATGTGAAAAATTTACCCCAAAATATTTTTTTGACCATGAAAAACTCCAAATTGGTATGCTTGTGACAAATTTACCTTGATTGACTATAAAAAAACTCTAAACTTGAACATTTATGATAAATTTATCCCCAAACTAATTTATTCGACCATAAAAAACCCCAAATTTGCAAATTTGCAACAAATATACCCTCCGCTAAAATAGATTAATACCACAAAAAAATCACAAAAATTGTAAACTGTGACAAACGGAGTGTAAAATCTCAAATTGATATATCAGTAAATTGTCATGTGTCATTTAACTTAGTAATTTAACTATAATTTTAACAAAAATTAATAGAGGGTAAATTTGTCACAAGTGTATCGTTTGGGGTAAATTTGTCAAAAGTACACCGATTTGGAATTTTTGGTGATAAAAAAAATAGTTTAGGGTAAATTTGTTACATGTATATGAGTTTGGGGTTTTCAGAGTATTAACCATTTTTATTATTATATATAAGTGCAACCAAATCGTCAAACCTATTAAATTCTTGTTTGATTAAATTTGTGCTTAGATGCAGTGGAATAAGCACAAGAAAATTGTAATAAAAGCTATAATTCTAACCTCTATCTAGAAAGGTTGAGGACTAAATGAGAATGACGTGCTATTTAGTGTTGACCTAGATATGAGACAAGTACAAAAAGAACAAAGAAGAAATGCTTTGGTGCACGAAATTCATAAAACCACTCAATATGCAGCAACCTTCGCCTCTCATATTCCCTAGTTAGTGGGGGAAAATATTTAACTACGAACAAGGGATATGAGGTGTGTGGGTGCTGACATGTTGAAATAAGGATTGTAGTCTAAATTTAAACTAACCTTATTATTAAACCAACCAACAAAGAAATATTGTTTCTAGTAGTTTATTAAGCACTTAGTAAGTGTAATTTAGCTTTTGTTCAACTTGATTAAGATACTCCACGTATCGGGATTGTACTTGACTCGTCGTACAAAAAGATATCGACCATTAATTATATTTACATGAGTAAGTGGATGGCCAAAAAAAAAAAGAGTAAACAAAGATCAATGAACCGATGAAGCTAGCTAGTAGGAAAAAATATCCCTCGGCCGGCCGTTCATGGAACATATGGGGTGACCCTTTAACATGATTAGGAGGCTTGAGAAAGGCTTGTAAAATTTTTTATAGACATACGAAAGGCTTTGTATAGTAAATACTATTGAGGAGCAAGATCACCAGTAGGTGTATAATCCAACATGTGCCACAATAAAGTATAGAGTTGGTCACCTTTACCACATACTTTTATCGACCTAATTAACGAATTTAACAACCTACAACTGGCCAAAACGGTAACTAAATCAGACCCGAGAGTCTGCAGTTTTTTTTTTTTTTTTTTTTTTTTTTTTTTATGTCATTGAATCGGGCACAAACAAATGTAGACCAATACGAAATGGAGATGTTGGACTCGTTAAGTCTGGAGTTGACGCCGTCATAGAGGGAATAGAACGGGGATCAGATATTTCAGCGAACCAAAAAAAAAAAAAAAAAAATGTAATTAACTTTCGTCACCACCAAAAAAAAAAAAAACCCTAAAAAAGATGGCCGATAATGACATGATTACTCCAGACTAAAAAATTCCAAACCATGGTTCTAATCCTAACCTGCCTTCCAAGGAATTAATCGCCTAACTCAAAATGTGACTTGAAAATTACAATATAAAAGAATAAAATTTATAGCGCTTAATTGAATGAACCTAGTGATAAAAATTCGGAGGAAGAGAGATGCTAAAATACCTCTAAATGATACATAGCATGACATCAAAATGCCTAGAATTCGTGCCGGCTTAACAAAAGTACACTTTCTAGAGAATGCTTGAATTTAAGAATTTTAGTGATAAGAAAATGAATTTTGGATATCGACATAGATTAAAAATTTTCACAGCATTAATCAACAGGACAACGTTAAATTTAAATTTAGGCAACGACGCAACTCCCATCCATCTCTATTTCTCGTGCGACGGCCTTCTTTTTGGTGCATGGGGTGGACCCGTCGCGTCGCTGCATCGTCAAGCGACGCAAGCAAAGTCACATGGCACGGCGAATTCCTTGTTTTGCCCCTTCCCCTACGGAGAGAACCTCGATCGTGTCGTTTTTACAAGCATCGTGCGTCCGGATAATTGGTCTTTTGCTTCGATCGTGTCTCTTGTTAACCGTTTTGGCCACCCCACTACCTCCCCCCTCCTCTCCTTTTTCTTTGGTTCTTTTGGGCGAAAGATAACCAACAGCTTTTCCGTCTTGGAATTCCTGGAATCCGTGGGAAGAAGATGAAAAGGAATAGCCAAAGAAAAAGGAGGAATTCAAGGTATAAACACAGACTCGATTTCATTCTTATGTTGTCGTGGTTGAAATCGAAATCTGAACATTTCTACTTTTTTTCCTCTCTCAGGTTTCTGGGCTTCTGTTATTCCCGCTGTGCTGGATGGTTCTTTGGTGATTACTCGTGACAAACGAACGGAGATATACATTGATTACATGAACGAAATTGAAATAGAATGGAGAGGAAGATTGCAATTCTGTAAAGCTAGTTTTTCCGTGTAAAGCTTTTCCTCTAATTAGATTTGCCACTTGTGCTGATGGAGGGATTGGTTGTTCAAGTAAGTTTACTTGAACACATTATTTTGCTATGATGTTTAGCGGCCTCATTTTGTTCTTCTGAAGATGCTCTATTCAGGTTTTGCATTTCGCTATGTTTCCAGAACCAGAATATGATCTGCCTATATTCTGTGCCAACTTTTTCACTGCTGCCGAGATAATTATAGTTGTTCTGTAAGGACAATTATAGTTGTTCTGTAAGAATAATTCTTTGTTCTTGTTTTTTAACTTATTCCTTGTTGTGAGAAACAATGCGAGTTGATGAAAATGACAGCAACTTTGCATGTGCTCTATGGTCAACTGTATGTCTCAAGCAAATGTGCATGTGCATGTGCATGTGATATCCATGTGTAGCAAGCCAATTAGTAACCATGCGTGTTTTTCTGCTGAAATTACCTGCTAGCACCTTTCTGATAAAAGAAAGTGTTGAACAGTTGAAATGGGTTGCGGTGTAGCTGTTCTGCATGAGTGTCACGAGCTGACTTTTGCAGAAGCTTTGAGCAGTCACACATTTGACGTCAAACTATCTAGTACCTACTGGCATGGCGTAGTATGCTGGACAATGTTTGTCAAGCTAGATGTGCAATAGTGAACTTCCGGCTTGAGATATGGCTTGAGATATGTAATGCTCCTTGATGAGCTTAGCATCTTGTTGGAGTGTATAGTTTTGTTGTTAAGATGTGCAATAAGTATTTCAACAATATTAAATTTCTCAAAACAGGAGTGACGCATTTCAATTTTCTTTTATAATAGTTGAATATAGAAAGAAAATAATAAATGATATCCTTCTTGGTTGGTGTAAAGAATTATCATCAAGTCAGGGTCAGCAGGTGCTGAATGCTGCCCATCGCCCTTAAATCCTATATTAACTTTGATTGTTGTACATAAGGCTTCCTGATCTACCCAGATATATTGTTTGCAGGGACCTTGACCCTCTATATGACGTCGTCAAGCACAAAGAATACAAAGATAAGTGCTACGAAGGCCTGATGTCTCAAGTATGCTGAGGTCAGTTGTTTGTTGTGTTTTATAGTAACATTCAAAGAGCTTTTAGTTTTTTTCCTGTCCTTTTTGGACGTTTCAGCTGAACACCACTTTATGCAGCTTTTACCATGGGTTGGAAAATTAATGGGCGAATCATTGAGATTCTTCTCACCAATAGTCATATGGACCAGGTTTAAGTCTAGTCAACACATGCATGACGTTTGATACCCTGCATTCGTGGATTATCTCAAGGTACGTCGCTCAATAAATTATCTCTTCAGGGGATTGCATTGTTTCTTTTAGGCTAGAATATTTCTTTATTTAATTTCCTCTGACCTTTGTTTTCTTCTCACGCTTGGCTTGTTTTGATGGACCTAGGAATAAGGGAGACTGATGCATCTCAAATTATAGCCAACCGTGAAGCGCAGCATCGGTATCCGACTTTGAGAGCAGAAAAGGTTTATCACCTCGTCACTCATCTCCTCCCCTATCTTCATCTACAGCCTACTTGCGAAGTTTATTTATTACATGCACATGCAGAGACCAGCGCTACTACCGATGGTCTAAAGTATTAAGCAAAATATTATAAATGCATCTAACATTATGCCATTGCTATTATGTTTCTTTGATTCATTTTCAATCTATAACTTATTTGATTTTTGAGTCCCGGATCTGGGTTATGAAGTTTTGAAAAGGTTATTTGGGGAGACACATGCAAAGATAGAAATGTCATTTACAGCTATTCGTACATCTACATCCCCATAGCATATTAGAATTGCAGTTACTTATCTCTTGTCATGAAACGTAGAATGAAGTCCAAAGCTTCCTATTCGACGGGGTTGATTCACTAGGCTGCAAAACATTTTTGGATTACTTTCCAGAATATCCATGTGAAGAAGGCAGAGTAAATGAGGAGAAGCATGCTCGGGAAGTCTTTTCCAACTCGCCCGTGGAACAGGAAAGGAGAATTTATAGGAAACTGTAATGACTAACTTGCCCTATTCATTGCACTTCTGTTGCCACCTTTTCCAGGTCTGTTTCATTGTGCTACTGCACTTAACTAGTGCGTCATAAGTGAGTTTTTCTGTCTTCAGGCTAGCAACTTCCTTTCAGGTTTGGTTATTTATCCCTCAAATTGACAACATTGTTATCTTAATCATTTGAAATTTTGCTTATTCTTGTGGCAAAAGGATAAGACCTTGATCTGTAAATATGGTGCAAGAGTTTGAAAATGCAGCTACATGTATTTAAATGCGCCTATCTTTCCTGTAAGCAACTTTCTATTGCTTATTGATTTGAGTAGCAACCCGAGGCCTCATTTAATTCAGTGGTCGTGGAGTATATGTGATGTTTTCGTGTTGGTAACATGCATGATCCCATGAGAATGTCCCCGTGGCATCAAGGTTTAGCCAGGAACTACGACCATCACCTTTGACTTATCCGGATCAGGCGGATTTCTTGTACTTGAGAATCGGCTTTAACGTAATTCCCATAAGCAGATGAATTTTTGGCTATGGTACCATCACAGGCTAGTCTCTAGCGTAGCATTATAATTGTAGAAGCAGGCATTGTTCATCGTACTAAACAGATTAATGTCTCTTTTGGTGCAAGCCATAAATTTAGTTATATGAATGAGATCTCCGGGTGAAAAAATGATTGATGAGCGGTTTGGAAACATGAACACCGCATCCATGGAATGAGATCTCGAGGGCTTCTCTGTTCTTATTTTCTTCGGTTCTCGCCACGTATGATTGGGTTATGTTTCGGGCAACCACGTATGATTGGGTTATGTTTCGGGCCATCATTGATTGGAGGAACAAATCCAAAAATCATAATTATTTATTTTTAATGAAGTTGGTATCCAAGTTATGTCCGTAATTTGTAACTCGCGAGTAAGTGATGCACTAAGATATATTGTTATTCCATAATCTATATATAAACTAAGCACTGGGTAAGCTGTATTTAATAAATATATCTTCTTAATTTTTCATTATCGATTTTATCCTGATCTTTCATTTGAGTGAATTTAATTTATAAAGGAACCCCGCTGATTGAAACAATGTTGCTGATTGAAACAATGTTATGGTGAAGTCATAGAAAATAATTTATTAAAAGGTGGTATACTACTATTAGTTGTTCAAACTTGAGGAGGATACAAATTGTGCATGGTTATCCAACAATTGTTTTTGTAATTTCCGGAGAGAGAGTGGGGGATAAATAAATCCATCACCATGGTTAAGATGGTGTGAAAACTAGGCAAACTTAAGAGGTAATAGGGTAATATTGGTAAATAATTTCGAGAGAGATAATATCATGAAAATTTATATTACAAAGATGCACATCTATTTAGGGGACAAGAAGTCCATAAGATAACACGAACAGCGAACAACTAAGGATTTAATTTACCAACAGAATAGAAAAGGAAATACCTTGCATTAACGGAATGCACGAGTTTCCAGCCAGAGCTTACCTTCGCATGTCTCCTAATCCTAACAGGACTCGGATTGGGTGAGGTATTTCAAAAAATTAATCTCACTCGGTACTCAGCATTACAACCCAACATCTCCTACTCCTAATAGGGCTCCAATTCTGTGAGGTATTTCAAAAAATTGATGAGTTCACTCGCATGTCTCCTAAATCCTAACGGGGCTCGGATTGGCAAGGTATTTCAAAAAATTAATGAGCTCACTCGGTAATCTACATTACAACCGACATAAAATCCCCACTCTTCCTCTGCACATACACAAAAATAGCCTCTTGGTTTGATCGAAGAGAAAGGGAAAAGCAACCCCATTGAAGGTAATTTGGCTTACCCATCATCAATGGTTTATTGTTCCTATAAAGTCAGAGTCCAGAAGAAGTTGATTGATCTTGTTATCGGAAATCTTTTCGGCGTTTTGTATAATGGGCGTGTGGTGTTTTGTAATCTTGATAAATTGTTTTGTAATTCGTTTGTTTCCGATAAATTTAGCAGCTATTCCCGGACATGGCACGATTGTTATTGAATATACGATCAATGGTGTCGTTAGTATTTTTTTGGCCTATTCTTGTTACGCTTCAAGTATTGAATTTGTAGTGTCCCTCTCGTGCATGCAAAAGTGCTGAAGTAACTGCTTAAAACTCGGAGCGTCCGTGATTTGACTCCCTTGTGCCTCCTCTTTATGTATCGTAATGTATATCAAAGCGTGAAGAACAGAAACGCAGTGGCCAGAAACTAGACTAGAAATCACCAATTTCCTCTCACCGAGGGACATCTCATTCTCAAACTGTGTCATTCATGTATGATCCATGAAGCAAAAGAGAAAAATATGTTGGAAGATCTTAGAATTGATTCTAATTGTAATTGATATTATGTTAATACAGTAAATAGGAAATCTCCGATAGATGTATATTGTCGTATATTTCCCTTCCTAGTTTACTTTTCAGCTAAACATTATAAATGTACAATGTACTAGCATACAGAGATATACAAGAAAACACTTCTTACCAAAATTCTGTCATGGTATCAGAGCCAGGTTTACTGTCCTAGCTTCCGCAACGCTTCTGATTTGCTGTTGCTTCTTTCTAATTTGTAACTGAGGATTCCTTCCTGCAGAACAGATTAGCAAAGCAACCAGGAATTCATTCTCAATATCATGACAAAAGACAAGAATGTTATGGATCTCTCAGCAGAAGATTCATCAACTCAGGATCAAACTATTTCATTCTCCTGCCCCTGCTTCAGTACATATTCCCCAGAATCCTTACTGGCCTCCAGCCCCATGGCATCAATGGGGCCAGTATCCATATGGAACCAACCCGATTGGTTAGTCAGGTCAGTCGAATGCGGGTCACAGACCCGAATTCATACCGGGTCAAGGGATGGAACCCTACTCGGTTTCTCACAGACCACCGTATCTTTTTCCGTTCAACGGAGGGCGGCCGGAGCTCGGAGATCCACTCTACACATCACCGGCAGACGGGCCGGAGTTGCGCCTAATCACCCAACCTCTTACCGGGACGGCGAACTACCACTCTTGGGCCCGTGATTTCCGACGAGCACTTGTTACTAAGTCTAAAGAAGAATTTATCGAAGGAAAAATTCCTTACCCAATGGAAGAACGACTGCAGAGACATTGGAGGCGATGCAATCAGTTGGTGCGCACCTAGATCGGCAATTGCTTGGCATTGGATGTCGCCGCCGGACTTCCTCCGACAGAAGATCCGAAGCAATATTGGGATAACCTGCAAGAGATGTATGGAAAGTCAGACAGGGCGAGGCTTTTCTCATTAACACAAGCCCTAACCGAGCTAAAACAGGGGAATCTTTCGGTGACCGCCTGCTTCAACCGGCTGTCGGGCCTGTGGAACGAAATTGAAGCGGTTGAAGACAAATTGGAGGGCCGGAGGCCACTCTCCGACAGTATCACACGATTAAAGAAAAGGAGAAAGCCACGAGATTTTTACTTACCTTGAATGACTCCTACGCCGTGTTCCGATTGCAAGTTCTTGCGATGGATCCCCAACCACCGCTCGGCCGGATCTTCTAGTTGGCCGTGCAGGAAGAAAATCAGAGGGCTGCTGTGACGGACCACGCTCGCGTCGGAGAAGGGACAGGCTTCGCTCCCTTCCCTTCGGATTCATCTCGACGGAAACCCTAGCCGGGACCGGAGGAGAATCGAGAGGAAGAGGGGGAGGTTTCGCGGCCATGGCTTTGCGAAATGATCGAGGGTTTTTAGGTCTTCTGGAATGGACGGCTGGGATCGCGGCGTGAGATCTGACGGTCGAGGGAGATATGCCGGATCGAACGGCTGGGATTCTCGCGCGCCATCGGACGGCTGGGATTCTCGCGCGCCATCGGACGGCTGGGATTCTTGCGCACCATCGGACGGCTATGATTCTCGCGCGCCATCGGATGTTTGGGATCATCGCGTGCAATCGGACGCTTGGCATTTTGCCACGTTAGCACCAGTGTATAAATCTTCGTCCGTTGCACGAAATGCACCGATACCAAGGAAGGTCAGTATGCAAAATTCAAAATTTAAAAATAAATATTGTGAATATTGCAAACGTCCACACCACACTATAGATACATGTTGGAAATTACATGGGAGACCCAACAATAAAAAGGAGTCTTCTATATACCAAGTCTCTACACAAAAGAGTGGTGGAACATCCCAGCAGAGTATAACTCAAGAACAACATGAAAATATTGTGAAAGCTTTGAGCCAACTCAAGACCGGTGACACTAGTGCAGGATTCTCAGGTACTTTTCTCCATGAAAGGAATTCATTATCTGTTGATGCATGGATTATCGATTCAGGCGCTAGTGACCACATAGTTTGTAATGAATCCCTATTTTCCCAAATCCATCAAAATCTACAGTCTCCGGTTACGGTACGTCTTCCAAATGGGAACATTACACATGTTACTAAAATTGGTACTGTACATCTTGGTCAGAACTTTGTTCTTAAAAATGTCCTATACATTCCAGATTTTGAGTTCAATCTTCTTTCTGTTGCAAAAGTATGTATGGACAATTCCTGTAAAGCCATATTTAATACCAAAAATTGTGTCTTTCAGGACCCTTCGACTGGCAAAGTGATGGGCTTGGGTAATGAGGCACAAGGACTCTATTTTTGGACCAATTCTCCAGAAGATTTAGAATTATTGAATAAAGGCATTTATTGTAACACGATCAGTTATAATAAAAATCTTCTTTTGCATCAACGATTGGGCCACAGTGCTAAATTTCCTCATCCAAAGTGCTCCATTTGTCCTTTAGCTAAACAAACTCGAGCATTTTTTCTAGTTAGTACATCTCGAGCCAAAAATCCTTTTTCTTTGCTTCACATGGACATCTGGGGACCTTATCATACTCTTCATCGTGATGGGTCTCGTTATTTTCTTACAATCGTTGATGACTATAGTCGTGCCACTTGGTTATATCTTATGCAGTCAAAGAACCAAACATTTACTCATTTATCAAACTTTCTTTCCTTAATTAGGAATCAATTTGATAAATATGTACATCGGATTTGTACAGATAATGGGCAAGAATTTTTTTCTTATGATTGCACAACTTTGCTATCTACTCATGGAATTCTCCATGAAAGTTCTTGTATCTATACTCCACAGCAAAATGGAGTTGTTGAGAGAAAACATAGACATCTCTTAGAGGTAGCTCGTGCACTCAAATATCAAGCCTCCATCCCTGAAGAATTTTGGGGAGATTGTGTGGTCATAGCTGCCTATCTGATTAATCGCATGCCAAGTCGAATTCTTCATGGTAAATCTCCTTTTGAGATGCTTTACAAGCAACAGCCAGATAATAGCCATCTAAGAGTTTTTGGTTGTTTATGTTATACAACAAATGTGGGTCATCGAGATAAAATGAGTCCACGTGCAACACGATGTGTCTTTATGGGATACCCTTATCTTCAAAAGGGTTATCGTGTCATGGAATTTTCTGCAGGGCATTTCTTTACCAGCAGAGATATTATTTTCCATGAAGAAATTTTCCCTTTCAAGGACAAGCTATCTTCACCACAAGCCACTTTATCAGAAGACAATCGGTTTCTCCTATCTGATGAAGACTTGTCATTAGCATCGGGTTTTCTTCTGATGCCTCAACCCTCAATGGTACCAGCACCGGTGGAATTTTCCCATCCAGAGATGGAATTACAAGCTCCATCTGAGGCAATTCCTCTCTCAGAGGACACAACAGAAGTGGCTGCTGACTTATCTGTGGCTCCTGCACATTTGGTTGACCAACCTCGTCGTTTTGAAAGACGAAGTCATCCTCCTACGTGGACGAAAGATTATATCTGTTCTACTGCCAGCTCTTTAGGTACACATTATCCTGTTTCCTCATATGTTTCCTTCAAACAGTTATTAACAGATCATATGTGCTGTATTAGTCGAATTTCCGAAGAGCATGAGCCATCTTCATTCAATGAGGCAAAAGATCCCAAGTGGCGGCATGCCATGGAGTTTGAACTTACTGCCCTCATGGAGAATCATACTTGGAATGTTGTTCCCTTGCCACCGGATCGAAAACCGATCAGATGTAAATGGGTTTACAAGATCAAGTTCAAATCAGATGGTTCTATAGAACGCTACAAGGCTCGGTTGGTAGCCAAAGGCTTTACACAACGAGAAGGTTTTGATTACCATGAGACGTTTTCTTCAGTCGCAAAGGAAGTTACCGTCCGGTCCTTTTTATCCATTGCAGCAATACGCAATTGGTCCTTACATCAGATGGATGTAACCATTGCTTTTCTTCATGGTGATTTGGATGAAGAAATCTACATGGACCTTCCTCAAGGATTACGCAGACAGGGGGAGTATCGGGTATGTCGTCTTCGCAAATCCTTGTATGGATTAAAACAGGCATCTAGACAATGGTATGCCAAGTTTACTGCTGCATTAACCTTTGCAGGTTTCCAACATTCTAAGCATGATTATGCTTTATTTACACGAAATGTGGGAAAATCATCAATTTATTTGTTGATATATGTTGATGATATTTTGATTATGGGAAATAATGATTCTCATGTTGCAAGATTCAAGAAATATTTACATTCCACTTTTCACATCAAGGATTTGGGACCTCCCAAATATTTTCTTGGCATTGAAATTGCCAGGTCTGACAAAGGAATTTCTCTCGGTCGAGAAAATTTGTCTTGGAAATCATTTACGAAACGGGGTTATCGGGTTGCAAGCTAGCAGTAATTCCTATTGAACAGAATGCCAAGTTGACAACACATGAGTATGATCTCAATTCATCTTCATCAAATAATGATTCATTGCTTAGGGATCCATCAGGATATCAGCGACTTGTTGGAAAGTTGATATATCTTACCATGACGAGACCTGATATATGTTATGCCGTACAAATACTCAGTCAATTCATGCATATGCCAAAAGAGTCACGTATGAATGCAGCTTTAAAAGTTGTAAGATACTTGAAGGGATGCCCAGGGCTCGGTATATTTTTATCTTGCGAGTGTGATATGGAGATGACAGCATTTTGTGACACTGATTACGCAACTTGCCCGATGACTAGGCGATCTATCACTAGTTTTTTTTTTTATTAAATTAGGAAAATCATTGATTTCATGGAAGACAAAGAAGCAATCTACTGTATCATTGTCATCAGCTGAGTCGAATATCGAGCCATGGTGAAAACAACTTGTGAAATAGTCGGATACGAGGACTTCTATCAGATTTGAGAATACAAGTCGGTGGACCAAGTAAGTTGTTTTGTGATAATGATGCTGCACTTAAGTTAGCAGCAAATCCAGTTTTTCATGAAAGAACGAAACACATAGAGGTTGACTGTCACTTCACTCGAGACAAGATCAAAGAGGGAGTTCTCATAACAAAAGGCATTGGAATAGTGAATCAACCTGCAGATACTTTCACTAAGCCACTATGCCAAAGACAACACAAGTTTCTATTGTGCAAGCTAGGTGTCCTCGACATATATAGACCACCAGCTTGAGGGGGAGTGTTGGAAGATCTTAGAATTGATTCTAATTGTAATTGATATTCTGTTAATACAGTAAATAGGAAATCTCCGATAGATGTATATTGTCGTATATTTCCTTTCCTAGTTTACTTTTCAGCTATACATTATAAATGTACAATGTACTAGCATACAGAGATATACAAGAAAACACTTCTTACCAAAATTCTGTCAAAATATATTCGAACTTGTTGAAGGAGAACTTGCAAGCTGTTGCAAAACGCGTGATGTGCATGCGTTGGGCATTGTGTTTGATAAGTTAAAAAGTTTAAAAAAGAAAACCTATTGTTTGTAATGGGCACAATGCCACTGTCACGCCCCGATCCTCCGAGCGCGCAAACATCCCACTCTGGTCGATAAAAATGCGACTTCCCAGGACACGTCGCCGACCCATTCATTTTTATATTGCACATGCGGAAGCGAAACAAATCCCCTGACAACATTTAACTTGGGATAGAAAAGCAGGCAATCAATCATAACCAAAGAAGCTTTCTTATAAATGCATAGGTTTATATACAACACTGGATGGTCTACAAAATAGATAGGCTCAACAACTAAGGAATTGTCCTATGACCAACTTGTTAGACACGTTCGCCGATTCTTCAGCCTCCACCTTCCGAACTCCAAGACTTCCGGTCCTCCACGACCGTCATCTAGGGACCTGAAATATTATCCCACAACCGGGATGAGACTACGTCTCGGCAAGTCCTACCCTCTAAAACTCAATTAGGAAGAAAATACGCCTCGGGCGCTCTAGCCACACAAATAGGATAGAGGACTTACCTCGCCTCAGCCCCTTTCCTGCACGTCAGTACAATTCATATTCAAGCAATGCTCGTACAAGCTGAAACTACCAACACTTATATCGGTCTATCAATTCAATCAATCCAATCATTCGCAATGATTCAATTCCATCATACTATCTATCTTTCCATACCATCTATCAAACCAATCGTTAATACGACATATGCTTTCCAAAGCTGTAGCAGATAGATAATATAATAGCTCGCCAGAAGCTGCCGCAATATTCAATATAGTATACTATAGCTCACCAGAAGCTGCCGCAATATTCATATAGTATACTATAGCTCACCAGAAGCTGCCGCAATATTCAATATAGTATACTATAGCTCACCAGAAGCTGCCGCAATATTCAATATAGTATACTATAGCTCACCAGAAGCTGCCGCAATATATATGTATATCATAATTGCTCGCCTAAGCGAATACATATATATAAATCAATGCTTGCCAAAGCTAATCATTCAATAATAAATCATAGAACTGGATATTCAATCCAATAATAACAAACGATTCAAACTAGTCATACAAACCAATTACGGTGCTAAAAGCCAACATCGGGTATTTTCAAGTCAAATACCACAACTTCATCAATATTACTCAATGCCACACTTTTGGAATAATTAACCATAACCATCAATAACTCAATTTCTCAATTTAAGCTTACAATTAACACAAACCAACCGCACTTCTTTGCGATCAGCGCGAAATTCTAACGACCGGCCATCCCAGGCATAATTTTCGAAATTATTAAATAATTAAATTTAATTCCGAAAATTAAATAATTAAATATTATTTTATAATAATATAATTTAATAAAATAATATTTATAAATTCGAAATAATTATTTAATTAAAAATAATTAATTAGGGCTTAAACAAGATTACACTAATTTAATCATACAATTAGCCCTAAATAAACATCAATTAAACTAATCATACAATTAATCTAATTTACATTAAATTAATCTAATTTAATCACATAAACCTAATTAGACTAATCTAAACACCCCTTAAGCGTCATTAACTCACTAAGCAAGAATTAGAGGATAAACTCACCGGTTTTGCGCGCCGGTGAGTTCACGGCGACCACGACGCCAAGGCGATCGATAAACCCCAAAGCAGCGACACCAACGGAGGCCGGAAAGGGCTTGAAAATGGGCCACAAAGTCTCCAAAACCTTGCTGTCTTCTGCTTGTGTTCTTGGCTGAACTGCAGAGAAGAAACCAGCAGCTTCAATGGCGAAAACGGGCCGATCGGAGCTCCGGCAAGCGGGTGGTTGGCAACCAATGGCTCCCGGGGGTCTTGGGGATCTTGTAGGAGGTTGGGATGGGCAAAGGAAGGGTCGGAAAGGGGCGAAACAGCAAGAAAACGCGAAACAGGCGGAACCGGGCGGGTCCAGACGGTCCGGCGAGCGGCGGCTTCGGGCGGCCGTACGGGACGTCCGGAGAATCGTTCCGGCGAGCGGCGAGGTGCTCCGGAACGGTCTGGATGTCGTCTTCGTGGAGATGGGTGGCTCGTTCGCTGATTCAACCGGGAAGTTAACTTTTTACTCGGATCTTTGGCGAAAGGTCGGCTGGAGCAGAAACTGGAACGAGGGGAAAACAGAGGAAGAAATGGAGTCCAATGGGCATGCGACGGTGGAGGGCTGTTGCTGCTCGATTTCTCTGGTTTTTGCTGAGCTTCTCTCCTTCAACAATAATGGAGAAAGCCACAAATTAAGGGAGAAGAAGGCTGCTGAGCAAGGGGGGTCTCCTTGGGCTCTTTAGAGCTCAACACTTGCCATTCTCTCATTGGCTTTGCCCCCACCATGACATCACATGACCTCAGCCACTCTCTCTCCTCAAGCTTCCTCCACAACCTTGCCAATAGGTGCAAAATAGCTCTCCCCCCATGGCATACGAATTTTAGACATTTGTACATCAAATTCAATCAATTCTCACTCAATTCCATCCAATTGAAGCTCAATTAAATTAACCCATGTGTCCTCGGACTTCTCATGACATTTCCCCATCAAATGATCCAACTTGCATCTCGAAGATTCGATTAAAAACGGTCCTCTGACAATCCCGAACAAAAACGGCTTTACTTTGCTTTTCTGCCAAAAATCTCGGTTTGTAGAAAAATCTTCTGGAGATGAGTCGACATTCCTAAAATGAATTGTGACTCGACAAAACTTCCAATTTCTATAATCGGGTTCAATTTCATGGTTAAATTCAATCTGGCGCGACTTTAGCGCATCCTAATCTACCGGGTAGCTTTTAGGAATTTTCTGTGCAATTGACCTGTGGTTGATTATTCTCAAGCCAAAAAGTGCATCTTCGACACATTGGCGACTCTCGATTATCGTAGAAATCTCGAGGTTTCAAATACTAACACAGGGTACCAAAACGATAGAGAAATCGGTTTAGTGCCGATCAACAAGAATTGTGCAATTAGGTGGAATCACCCATACTGAATTACATGGTTCTGTTGAATCGACCTATCTCCGGTCTCTAATCGGTCTATGCTGTAATGACCCTTGCAGATTAGTACGGTCGAGCAGTCGTTTCCTGGTCGAATTCTCAAGTCTATTGCGTTTAGATTCCTTAACGGCTTCACCTGATAGACTAGTTATCTCGTGAGTGATCAGCTCAGAGAAGAAAGCTATAGACGCGAAGATGAAATGCCCGACTTATTTAATTGAAACCAGAATTGGAAAATCGGGATGTCACAGCCACGATCACAAAAATAACAGTGTTGATGATAGTTCTGCAAGCAAAAGGCTTTTCTTTCCTGTACATTATAGTCGTCTTAAGAATTCGAGTGACTTCGGAAATTGGGTAACTATTGAGGAAGTTATAGTAGAATCAATAATTCACCAAATAAAAAAGAGTTGATTTTCTAAATGCATGGACAATCCTCAAAGTTTTTCTAGCTGATGATGGAACAGGAGTCGCAATCCGCGATGTTTGTATTTTTATTTTCGAAGCATCGTTTCGCTTTCGAGTTTGACTTTGAAAAGCTAGAAAATTATATAACGACGGGAAAAAATTAAGTAAAAAGTAAATGGAGCCAAGTTCAAGTTCAACCCCGGGCTGTCTCCTTCAACGATAATGCTTCCAGTCGCATGGGCGTGTACACGCCTTCTAAGTCAAGAACCTTCAACAATCCAAAGCCTCCTTTGTTAATAACATTCATGAGTTCTTGTTCCTTCTTGGATTGCAGGAAGTTTTGTTAGAACGACGAGATGGCAGAGATCTCCAAGGGCCGCGTTGATACATCGGATTCCGTCCATGGCACTTTTTACTGGCCTCAACCAATAATTCAAAAAATCATGTCACATTTGCCTTTAAGGGTTGCAACGCAAATGAGCATCCTCTCCAAGGACTGGAACCATGCCTTTAATAGTGTCTCGGCTCTAGAATTCGATGAAGAAACCTTTGGGAGCCAAGACGTTGGCAGTCACAATGCCAACATTGACACTTTCTTGGAGTATGTCGATGGTTACATTACACGGCCCCGTAAGAATGACCTGAGCATTGACTCAATGAGTTTGCTGGTCTTTTCGAGAGGCAACAAGTTGAACTCCATGGTGCCTAAGTGGATAGACATTGCCTCGAGGCTCAATCTCCGAGACCTTACGCTCGGCCATATCGTCGACTATCCCGATAGAAGATGGTACAATAAAAAATTCCCTGACTTGAACTCTAACACCATCTCTGTCCTCCACGTGAGCCATCTCTCAATGCAGGGAATCAAGATAAAGCTGTCTCGCTTAGAAGAATTGGTCTTACACAAAGCCCACGAGAGTGATGACATCTTGAACGACCTAATGCTAAGTTGCCCCACACTCCGACTTGTGCAGCTGATTGGCTGCTTCCGCTCCAGGGACCTCCTCATCTGCGGATCGAAGCTTGAGACTTTTGAGGCGTCAGCCGTGCTTCACAATGACAGCTTTTCGATTTCGATTTCAGCCCCGAACCTCATATCCTTCAGCTACACATCGATATATGTCATGGACTTCCCAGATGGGCAGTTGTTGAATCTCCAAGTACATGGTGCTCGAAACCTGAGGGAGCTTGCGCTGGATTTGTGCGTGCTCTCAATCAAGACAATCAAAGAAGTCATCTCACGGCTTCGTCTCCTAGAGACCTTGAGGCTCAAGGGGAGCCTTTCCGCCAAGCGCATCAGGATAACTCACAAGAATCTCAAGCACCTTGCCTTGACTGAATTCGACTCCCTGATAAGAGTAAAGACCCAAACTCCTAATCTGGTGTCGTTCCAATACAATGGCCCCAACATCATAGTCATAGTTCCACGAGATTCGACAAGATTGGCCAATGCGAGACTGGTGGTGGATTTCAGAGTCAACAAGAGGAGGAGCTATCTCAAGGCGGCCAAGTTCTTGAGATATTTTGGCTATTGTGACTCGCTAACACTAGTCTGTAATGAAGTCGAGGTAAGTAACATTTTTCCAAATCAGTATTTTGTATTGAGTATTTTCATGTTAATGTGAACTGAGAATTGAAATCTTCCTATTTTTCTTTTTATATATCTAGGCATTAGTTCTTCCGAAAGAAATCATAAGTGAAGTGCTTCCTCCATTGTGGAATGTCAAACATTTGAGACTTCAGATCCTGTGTAACACTTTTGGAGATATTGATACCAGTTCTCAACTGGCGGAAAGCTTGAGGTGGATGTGTCCTAATTTAGAGATGCTGGCTGTTAGCTCCAAACCCTCCCACAAGAAGATGCTGCCGGCCATCGCTTCCGGACCTCGTAGAGACAAGTACTCAAGAGTGACTAGGAAAAAGGGTGGCTTGGAACATTAGAAACGAGAATATATAAAGAGAAAATAGAGAAGAAAACAATCGAGATTTTTTTACGTGCAAAACCCTTCCTAAAATCAAGAAAGTGAAAAATCACAGTGCCGCACTAGGCCTTGATTAAGTCTCAATTAGATAGTTAGATCTTAATATTAGATTTAGCTTAGTGTCTCTTAATTGATATTTATGTAGTTTGGAGATGTTAGTGAGTACTTGATAGATTGCTATTTTAGACAAGAACTAGATTCAATTTGATTGTAGCTCATGGGGTTGCTACTTCAGGGCTTGATTATATTTTCTATCTAATTTTCTTGTTCATCTTTCATTTCATTTTTTCATTTTCATTATTTTTTTCTCTTTCTTTCATGCATCTTTTATTACTATTACTTTATTTATTATTATTTTTATCTTTTTATGATTCACGTATTTTTATCTTCTTATAAATCTTTATATTTTTGCAAAATGAGCAAATACTTAAAAGGTCGTAAAATTCGAATGTCAATAATGACCGATTGCGCTTTCTGTTTCAGTTGGTATATCTTATTTTACTTGAATGTGTAAGAAAATATCACCAACAAAAAAGCATGTGTAACGCGATAGGAGTAAAACCTCTAACTGTCATGGGTATGATTCCATTGTCATCTAATTGCTCGGATCTAATCATCTTTACTTACTCCGACCATCTTATCTTTTCAATTTTTGAGGACTCAATAATGTACTCTCTTCATTCTTGTCTTTTAATTATAGTTTCTCATCCGTTGTCGCTCCTGCAAGAGTTGATGCATTCAAAGAAATCGCTAGAGCGGCGACCCACACCATACTGCCCGCGTGTAGCTTGGAGCGGCCCAAGTCTGTCATCTCCAGCTCCGTGTGTCGTCGCATCGATGACGTTCGGAGGCTCCATGAGTCTTATGTCATGCCTAATTCCTGCAGAGAGTGCTTCAATGCCTACGTAAAGACCGTCGTCGAAACCCTTCTACTCGAGAGGCTGAGTAAAATCTAATTAAAGTACGTTCTTTTTCCCATCAAGGGAGAATTTTTTGGCTCCTTAGTTTCTGCAGAAAAGGGTTATGGAGTCGCCAAGTTGCTGCCACTGTTGGTGGAGGGGCGCGTGTAGGGACATCGAGGGTGCTGCGATCTGAGCTTTTGGACAGGACGGATTAGTCCGGTGAGTGAGGCACGTTAAAGGAATTATAAAGTTGTTTTGAGTGAAAGATTAAACGATCGATGTGGCGTGTGTGACCAATTAAGATTTGCTCGTGGCATGCATTTGGATCAATTTCGTTGCTCAATTTTGAGAGTTTCTTCTGCTTTAAAATGGACTTGTTTCTTTGTATAGTGTTATTATCATGGGGGCTAATGCCATTAATAAAACGACCCAAGACCTAATCTGGACTGCACATGGCCCCCATGAAGGTATTCCCCTTTTGGCTTCTTTCCTTGTAGGTCTCCTCTTACCCTTCCACACAACACTGTCGCACGGTTGTGACGCGTCGCCTAGTTTGAAGCGGTCATAAGCGTGTCTAACTCCTTGGGGCGCTCGAAAAGTTGCAACAAAGATCGAAGGAACAACAAGATTGGAAGTACGTTTTTGGACACAGACCCAACGGTCAGAAGATCACGCTCCGATGTCAACCGTTTACCCGAAATAGATCATTAGCAACGCTCGAAATAGACCGGGCTACCCCAAAACAATACCTTCGACTTCAAGCAAGAAGTGATCATACGCAATACACATTAATCAATCAATGGCATGATAAGGTGATCCGATAATAGATTATCCGGCCCAAGCAGTGAATAGTGATGGCTATAAGCCATTTATTGATATAAACAATCAAGCTTCTTTTTGCTTGTCCATAAACAATCACTTTTTCGACATTAAATAAGGGTTAATATCACGAAAAATCTCAAACTAGTATACATATGATAAATTTACCCCAAACTTATTTTTTGACTACCAAAAATCTCAAATTGGCACACCTTTGATAATTTTAACTTAAAGCGGTGTGATTAAGACAAATTTATTCTATGATAGTTTCTGTTAAATTTTACTACCAAATTACTGAGTTGGATGACACGTGATAATTGACTAATATAGCAATTTGGGATTTCACTTTCCATTCGTCAAAGTTATACCAATTTTGTGGTTTTTGTGGTTTAATCCAATTTAATGAAAGACATATTTGTCACAAATATATTAGTTTGAGATTTTTAGGGGTTTAAAAATTAGTTTTGGGTAAATTTATTACAAGTATGCCAGTTTTGGTTTTTTTTATAGTTGTTTGAGATAAATTTATCATATGTATACTAGTTTGGAGTTTTTTGTAGTCAAAATATTAATTTTTGGTAAATTTATTACATATATATTAAGGTTTTGAAAAAGATCGTCCTTCTATTTTATAGCTCTAACTTCAAGATATATGGATTATGTCCCTACGACAAAGATCAAGTGATTGGCCAGATTGTATAACTAGTAACTACACAAATTTAACTCATTTCTCCTACAAGGGCTCAAATACTTAGCGTGGGTTTAATGTAATTTCTGGTTTTTTAATTGTTCTGCACTTTATTTTTCATTTGATCTTGAACATGCTTTATTTAAATTTCGCCTAATGACACCAAAAACTCAAAACAAGTACAAACATACTACATTATCTCCAAATAAACTTTATAGAACATTCTAGGTGTGCCACATAATACCCCAAACTGATATTTTTTGCCCCATTTACCTCAAATTGTGGCAATTCTTTCATTTTTTAGGGATGAATCTAGCACGAGCGCACCAGTTTGTCATAAATGCTGCATGTGTATACTAATTTGGGATGTTTTGAGACATAGATTAGCTTGAGGTAAATGTGACAAGAATATACCGATTTGAGACTTTTTGTGATATTAATTTTGTATTTTCTATTTGACGGGAAAACAGTTGTATTTTTTATTATTATATATAAGTGCAACTGAATCATCAAACCCATTAAATTCTTGTTTGATCAAATTTGTGCTTAGATGCAGTGGAATAAGCACAAGAAAATTGTAATAAAAGCTATAATTCTAACCTCTGTCTAGAAAGGTTGAGGACTAAATGAGAATGATGTGCTATTTAGTGCTGACCTAGATACGAGACAAGTACCAAAAAAAAAAAAAAAAAGCAAAGAAGAAATGCTTTAGTACACGAAATTCATAAAACCACTTAATATGCAACAACCTTCGCCTCTCATATTCCCTAGTTAGTGGGGGAAAAATATTTAACTACTAACGAGGGATATGAGGTGTGCAGGTGCTAATATGTTAAAATAAGGAATGTAGTCTAAATTTAAACTAACCTTATTATTAAACCAACCAACAAAAAAAGAAATTGTTACTAGTACTTTATTAAGCACTCAGTAAGTGTGATTTAGCTTGTGTTCAACCTGATTAAGATGCTCCTCGTATCGGGATTGCACTTGATTTGAAGGTGCTCTTCTTGTCGCACAAAAAGATATCGACCATTAATTATATTCACATGAGTAAGTGGATGGCCCGAAAAAAATAATAATAAATAAATAGATAAATAAATAAATGAACTGATGAAGCTAGCAAGAAGGAAAAAATATTTCTTGGCCGGCCGTTCATGGCACATATGCGACGACCCGTTAACATGATTAGGAGGCTTGAGAAAAGCTTGTACAAAATTTCATAGACATTCGAAAGGCTTTGTATAGTAAATACTATTGAGGAGCAAGATCACCAGGAGGTGTATAATCCGACAAGTGCCACAATAAAAGATAGAGTCGGTCACCTTTACCACATACTTTTATCGACCTAATTAACAAATTTAATGACCTACAACTAGCCGAAACAGTAACTAAATCAGACCCGAGAGTCTGCAGTTTTTTTTTTTTAATGTCGTTGAATTGGGCACGAACAAATGTAGACCAGTACGAAATGGAGATGTTGGACGCGTTAAGTCTGGAGTTGACGCCATCATAGAGGGAATAGAACGGGGATCGGATTTTTCAGCGAACCAAAGAAAAAGTTGTAATTAACTTTCGTCACCACCAAAAAAAAAAAAAAAACCCTAAAAAAGATGGCCGATAATGACATGATTACTCCAGACTAAAAAATTCCAAACCACGGCCCTAATCCTAACCTGCCCTCCCGGGAATTAATCGCCTAACTCAAAATGTCACTTGAAATTACAGTATAAAATAATGAAATTTATAGTGCTTAATTGAATGGACCAAGTGATAAAAATTCGGAGGAAAAGAGATGCTAAAATAACTCTAAATGATACATAGCATGACATCAAAATGCCTTGAATTCATGCTAGCCTGACAAAAGTATGTTTTCTAAAGAATGCCTGAATTTAAGATTTTTAGTGATAAGAAAAATAATTTTGGATATCGACATAGATTAAAATTTTTCGCAGCATTAATCAACAGGACAACGTTAAATTTAAATTTACGCAACTCACATCCATCTCTATTTCTCGTGCGACAGCCTTCTTGCGGTGCATGGGGTGGACCCGTCGCGTCGCTGCGTGGTCAAGCGACGCAAGCAAAGCCACATGGCACCGCGAATTCCTTGTTTTGCCCCTTCCCCTACGGAGAGAACCTCGATCTGTTTTCAAGGTTGATTTTTCGAATGCTCATGTCGTTTTTACAAGCATCGTGCGTCCGGATAATTGGTCTTTTGCTTCGATCGTGTCTTCTTGTTAACCGTTTTGGCCACCCCACTACTTCCCCCCTCCTCTCCTTTTTCTTTGGTTCTTTTGGGCGAAAGATAACCAACAGCTTTTCCGTCTTGGAATTCCTGGAATCCGTGGGAAGAAGATGAAAAGGAATAGCCAAAGAAAAAGGAGGAATTCAAGGAATAAACACTGACTCGATTTCATTCTTATGTTGTCGCCGTTGAAATCGAAATCTGAACATTTCTACTTTTTTTCCTCTCTCAGGTTTCTGGGCTTCTGCTATTCCCGCTGTGCTGGATGGTTCTTTGGTGAAAAAACGTGACAAACGAACGGAGATATACATTGATTACACAAACGAAATTGAAATAGAATGGAGAGGAAGATTGCAATTTTGTATTTCTGTATATCGATTTGTACATGTTCACTACTCTATTTATTATACTAAAGTGTAAGACAAAAGAAATAAATGAAAATATACATTAATTATATAATGGTTCTAATTCCTATTTTACCAAGTCAACTACCGAATCAAGTGTAAGAGATGCTTGACTGTGAATGTCTGTCGCCGGGTTTTGGTTTGCTCTCTGGGCATCTGCTCTATTTGCCGTTTGTTTGGTTAATCAAGGCTTGTTCTTCTTCGTGTCCTTAGGAAAGGTTCGGCTCCATGATGCCACTGGATGATAAAACAGAGATCTAGTTGTTGTCGTGTGAAGTGCCGAAAATAAGGTTGCTTCAGAGTTTGAGCATTCAAGGGAGCAAGGGACCGCAGTTCTGTTTGGAGAAGCTTAGAGAAACTAAATATCGAGTGGCAAAGATATTTGACGATCATAACTGCAGTCCCTTGCTCCCTTGAATGCTTAAACTTCGAAGCAACCTTATTTTCGGCACTTCATATGACAACAACTCGATCTCTGTTTTATCCAGTGCCTGCATGGAGCCGAACCTTTCCTGAGGACACGAAGAAGGACAAGCCTTGATTAACCAACCAAACGGCAAATAAAACGACCACACCTGCAAAGGAGAAGGAGCCACGCGAGTGTGGAGCCAGAGCGAATATTGTTGTAAGATGAATGTGTCACATAAGTATATCTTCACTAGCCTACACATCCTCTTCTTGCTGGTCAACTAGTCTCAATCCATCTCCCCCATTCTCTCCTTCTCCTTCATTGAACATCCGCAATAAAAAAGCCTGATAGCTATCATCCATTCCATGGCTCTTCATCTCTTTTATTGAACATCATCAACAAGAATGCTTGGTAGCTATCATCTATTCCAAGTGGCTCTTCAAATGACAACAAATGTTGCTTAGAGTCTATGGCAGCTGCTATATGGAAAATCAAAGTCAAGATAACAAATTAGTATAGACATAGGATATGGATAATTGTACATAATACACATGAAAATAAATGAACAAATAGTTTTAAGAATTGACATTTCTCAAATAAAGCTATTCAATGTAAGATCATGCAAGATTAAAACCAAAGGATGAGCACGGCGCCCTGAAACTAAAAGTAGATCTTGCAAACAAAAGAAGTCTCTGTTTTCAAGAATCAACACTTGTCAAATAAAGCTATTGAAGGTAAAATGGCTTTACATTTCCCTTTTGTAAAGAATTCCTCTCTGGCTAAGCATGACTAGTGCCAAATACGGCTTGATTCCTTGTGGAAGGGATGACACCTCAAATCCTAAATTGGTGAATGCATGTGAAGTTCATTTCTTGTCCGAATGTTTGGTGCGGCATCTCTCCTCTTAAATCTAGGTTTCTTCTCTCTTCTCCATCACCAATGATCAGAACATTGCAACGATTCCTGACATTTAGAGTATTGATTTTGGATTTATCACATAGTGATGCTATTACAGAAAGTGAAAAATCTTATCACTTTTCACTCATTATGAGTAGTTGTGACGACATTATGACATGAACATGCTGCCAAAGAGTCAAGGTAAATAAACAAGAGTAGAAGAGATGCTCAAATATACTGAAAAGTCTACACATCCCATAGAAAGATTGACAGCCTCTTTGGATAGCCTCTTCTAAGAGGATAAGCTAATGATAATGACCATGAAATGATGCAAAATTCATCAAGTCAGGTTCCATCGCCTCTCTTCCCCCTATTCTCTTGTCTTATCCTACTTTTCATCATTCTCTCACTTACCTACCAATCCTTTAATCATTCATAAGCAAACGTAACTAAGCCCCCTAAAAACCAAGAACAGAAAAGCCCAACCATTGCCTGGAAGATTAAAGTGTTGGAATTTTGATGGGATTCTTGTATTTGTTCCAGGCAATGGTTGGGCTTTTCTGTTCTTCATCTCACTTTCTGTAATAGCATCCATATGCGATAAATCCAAAATCAATACTCTAAATGTCAGGAATTGTTGCAATGTTCTGATCATTGGTGATGGAGAAGAGAGAAGAAACCTAGATTTAAGAGGAGAGATGCCGCACCAAACATTCGAACAAGAAATGAACTTCACATGCATTCACCAATTTGGGATTTGAGATGTCGTCCCTTCCACAAGGAATTGAGCCGTATTTGGCACTAGCTTTATTTGACAAATGTTGATTCTTGAAAATAGAGCCTTCTTTTGTTTGCAAGATCAACATTAAGTTTTGGGGCGCTATGCTCATCCTTTGGTTTTAATCTTGCCTGATTTTACCTTGAATAGCTTTATTTGAGAAATGTCAATTCTTAAAACTATCCGTTCATTTATTTTCATGTGTATTATGTACAATTATCCATATCCTATGTCCATACTAATTTGTTATCTTGACTTTGATTTTCCATATATCAGCTGCCATAGACTCTTAGCAACTTTTGTTGTCATGTGAAGAGCCATTTGGAATAGATGATAGCTACCAGGCATTCTTGTTGATGATGTTCAATAAAAGAGATGAAGAGCCATGGAATGGATGATAGCTATCAGGCTTTTTTATTGCGGATGTTCAATGAAGGAGAAGGAGAGAATGGGGGAGATGGATTGGGACTAGTTGACCAGCAACAAGAAGATGTGTAGGCTAGTGAAGATATACTTATGTGACACATTCATCTTACAACAATATTCGCTCTGGCTCCACACTCGCGTGGCTCCTTCTCCTTTGCAGGTGTGGTCGTTTTATTTGCCGTTTGGTTGGTTAATCAAGGCTTGTCCTTCTTCGTGTCCTCAGGAAAGGTTCGGCTCCATGCAGGCACTGGATAAAACAGAGATCGAGTTGTTGTCATATGAAGTACCGAAAATAAGGTTGCTTCGAAGTTTAAGCATTCAAGGGAGCAAGGGGCTGCAGTTATGATCGTCAAATATCTTTGCCACTCGATATTTAGTTTCTCTAAGCTTCTCCAAACAGAAGTTACAGCAAAAGCAAATAAATTATGAGGAATCAGTCTATAGAATCTAGACAGACAGCTTAAATTTATGGTTTTAAGCAAAACTAGCTGCTAGTTCCAGCCTGTAGCTCCAAAAAAAGCCCCTGTAAGTTGACCATGATGGTCGGAGGAAATTTCCTCGAGAGCGAGGACGGTTGTGCTTACTCGGTACCATGGCTTCACTTCTTTTGCTGTTAGAACTTCAGGTATGTTGGTGCCATATGGGTGTACGAATTTGATAGTTTTTTAATAAAGTGTAGAATAATTGATCCTCTGACTTTTCGCCGATGGAAACTTTCATGTTTTTGGAAGATAGTATTTTCTGTGTAAAGCTTTTCATCTAATTAGATTTGCCACTTGTGCTGATGGAGGAATTGGTTGTTCAAGTAAGTTTTCTTGAACACATTATTTTGCTATGATGTTTAGCTGCCTCATTTTGTTCTTCTGAAGATACTCTATGCAGGTTTTGCATTTTGCTGTGTTTCCAGAACCAGAATATGATCTGCCTATATTCTGTGCGAACTTTTTTACTGCTGCCGAGACACTTATAGTTGTTCTGTAACAACAAGTCTTTGTTCTTGTTTTTTAACTTATTCCTTGTTGTAAGAAACAACGCGAGTTGATGAAAATGACAGCAGTTGCTTGCTCTATGTGGCACCCTGAAACACCTAAGGTCGCCACAGTTACCTGTTGTTATACCTAATGAATGCTAATCACATCTCTTAGAAGAAGTATTGCCGTTCATAGGCATATATATATATATATATATATATATATATTTTAACACGGTCCTAGCGCAACTTATTAGTGGAAGCATAATTGAATATCACCATCTCTCCCTCCATCTATCATGATACAATTGCACACCACTAAACTCCATAGGAAAAGATAAAGCCGAGCCACTTTTATTTACATATTTTCATGATGGATTTTCTCGGGTCGGTATAACAAAAGAAAGGCCAAGACTTTTGACTACGCTCGGCCATAACCCCAAAAAGAGACAACTCAACCCTCTATGTCGATCATGCAAAATCCTCCATCTACTAGTGTCGGCTATTGTCCAAAAAGTTGCTACTCCTATTTCTCGCGTGCGTGCAGTCACAGCCATGCTGGTGCGTCAGGCGGCGGCGGTGGCAACATCCCCCGCATCACTCCATCTCGACGAACGTGAACAGATATGAACTCCTGAATAATAAGGGCCTCAGCTAGGCCCACATCGTACATTACTAACACGAACTCTAATGAACGTCAGACTAGGGATGGTGGGACAGTCGATCTCCACACACTCGACCTCCACATCCGAATGTAGGCCATAAAAGATGCCCCGCGTGACAGTAGGGATCGGCATCTTTTTAATCTGAAATGTTGGTCGCCAAAGGGGTGAGTACAGCCACTCAGCAGGTAAATGACCAAATAAACCAACTCTATGCATCACACAATACAATTATAACAATCATAGCATACGACATGTCATTCAAGCATCCATGAATAATTTACCTTGGAGTCATGCATATGTCATCATACCGCATGTACATACATCCTCATATAATCATCATCGTCATATCATACAATTACCATCATCATGTCACATATACCATCATGTCAAAGATACACATACATCCATGCACTCATCATCATCATATCACATGTACCATCGTGCCATAGGTACACATACATCCATGCACTTATCATCATCACGTCACATGTACCATCATGCCATAGGTGCGCATACATCCATGCACTTACCATCATCATGTCACATGTACCATCATGCCATAGGTGCACATACATCCATGCCCTTACCATCATCATATCATATATGTACCATCATGCCATAGATGTACATACATCCATGCACTCATCATCATGCATCCATGCGTACATGTTGCCATACCATGCATGATTCAATATCAATTTCCAAATTTTATTCTTTCTTTTTGAACACCATATTTCTCTCTCTCTTTTTTGTCTTTTTTCGGGACCAGTATTTGCATCCCACATTTATCGCTCGCACCCAATCCTAGCATTGCAAGGAACCTCCGACACAAACCTCCGGGCATCCAGCACAATACCTGCCAGGCATCTTGCACCCCAACTGGCATCACGGGGTATCCCCCGGCACAAACCTCTGGGCTTCCGGCTCCCCACGCTCCGGGCATCTCGAAACTCCCGAGGACCCTTCGGCATTCAGACATTTAAGGCCACTAGGCATCCGGCATTTACACTTCCTGGCCAGGCATCCCGACACTCCTGGGGTATCGTCGGCTCACACCTCCGACGTCATTCTCATTTATCATAGTTCACATTCACAACTATAACTCAATTTCAACATGGCATATGATGTGATGACAAACAAGATCATTTTCATCATTTGATTCTTATATGCATTTCCAATCATCATCATACATGCAACAAGATACAACCACTTATGACAATACAATCCATGGGGTCCATACGACTTAGAATAATCCATACATCATGACTTCTTTTTTTAAATTTACCAAATTCCAGCTTACACAATTTCGGAAAACATGTAAATTAAATATCCATATGATCTTCAAAAATCATAAAATCAGAGCATGTGATAGAAAATACATAAAGGTAGCAATTTCATAAAGAACACATGCCCAAAAGAGCTTCACACAAGAAGATATAGTTCACACAATACAGCATGCAAAATTCGAACGAAATCAGATTGCGCAATTCTGGAAATATTTCGATTAAAATATCCGAATGACCTTAAAAAATTATGAAACTTTACCAGGTTATAGTAAATACCCTAAGGTAAATTTTTCATGAAGAAATATAGGCCAGATTCGCTCTAGATAATTAACAATAGACGGTCAAAGCTCCTGTTCCTAGTACCGAACAGTTCAGTTTAGCTGTCTCCGAAAAATCGAGGTTTTGCCTACTTATCTTTCTTCATTTCCTCTGAAATTTTGATATGTTTTGTAAGAGGTCCACTACAACTTTCATTAACGGATATAGGTAAGATGCTCAATGGATAGTCACCATATAGTCCACGAAGTCTCGGGAGTCCAGTACCATACTTCAAGATCTGCCGTCTTCAAAAGAAAATCGTTTCACTAGGTTACACTTGCTCTCTTTATCTCAAATTTGAGTATGTTAATCGTCAGGATGTTCTCTACAACTTTCGTGAAGAAGTCGAAGTGATATTCTCAGTAAAAAGTAACATGAAACACATAAAACCACCAAGAGGTCGAAAAAACAGTTCCAGATCTAGCGTCTTCGTAAAGGAAGGGTTTCACCCCTTAAAATTCAGCCATTTTGTCTCAAATTTTAGTATGTTGTACTTTGAGATGTTTTCTACAACTTTTGTGAAGAAGTATAAGCCAAAATCCGACTCAAAACATGCATGCAAGCCTCTACAACGTTCAAGGACAGGCGGCACACTCGTAAACAGAATACATTTTCAAGAACAACACACTCTAGCTTCGGTTTTTCATACCCTAAACACCCGAGATCTACCACCATTTCAAACACACATGCAAGACACACATGCAAGAGTAGAATATGGATCCCAACTTGCCTCCAAAATCGAGCAAACAACGGCACACGGACGGCAACGGACGAGCGGATGGATGAGCGGACCTTCCTCCTTGTGTGGCTTCTCCCTTTCTCTCTCGATTTCTCCCTCTCTCTCTCTCTCTCTCTCTCTCTCTCTCTCACTTGGCTTGGGTGACAACCCCCTCAACCGGCCACTCTCTCTCTCTTTTTATTTCCCCTAATCACAATCATTTGCAATGATTAAGAGTCACCCACAATGGCCAACGCATGGAGTCTCCTTTTTGCCACTTGGAAAGACCCATGCATAATGGGTTTGGAAGTGGGCCAGCCACTCCCCTTCTCCTTGGTGGATGGCAGCCCTCTCCATGGGCTTCATGGGCCAAGCCAATTGGCCCACTTTAGGTCCAATACCCTTGGCCTAAAGTTTAACCCTAATAAACCCCAATTTCACTTTTAATTATTCATCTTTAATTCTCTTTTATAGATTTCAAATTTTTAATTTCATATGGCCATAATCTTGTAACGTTTAATCTATATGTATTAAATCTATGAGGTGCATAGCTAAGAATAAAATTTTCTTACTAATTTATCCTATAATACTAATTTTAATAACTCATGAACACAAGCATATAATATTTGGTCTTAAAAGAAAGCCAATGGCTAAAGCATAAACCAAAGGTAATTTCATTGCCTAATCATGGGCTTTAATACATCTAGAGGTTGCCTTGAATTTTGGGATGCCATAATCCCCCCCTCCTTAAAGAATTTTGTCCTCAAAATTAGACACTACTCATGCCCTTTTGAAACAAGTAGGGGTACTTTTCCTTCATCTGATCTTCACTTTCCCATGTGGCTTCTTCCATATCATGATGTCGCCATAATAGCTTAACCAGAGGAATCGTCTTGGTCGTAAGAGTTTGTTCCTTTCAATCCAATATTTGTACAGGCTCTTCAATGTACCTCACTTTCTCATCCACTTCAATGGCTTCATGATCGAGTATGTGACCAGGATCCGGCTGGTACTTTCTCAACATCGATACATGAAACAGATCATGCAAATTTCCTAACTTAGGAGGCAGCGTTAAACGGTAAGCTACATCCCCTATCCTTTCGAGTATCTCAAAAGGTCCAACAAATCTAGGTCTTAACTTATCTTTCATACCAAATCGAGATATTCCTTTCATTTGAGATACCTTAAGGAATACATGGTCTCCTATGCTAAACTCCAAAGCTCTTCTACACCTATATGCGTAGTCCTTCTACCTACTCTGAGCTATTTTAAGCCTTTTTCTGATAATTTCAACAGCTTCAGTGGTAGCTTGTACCAGTTCAGGTCCTGTCAATTTCCTTTCGCCTAACAGATATGAGTCTTACATCTCTTTCCATATAATGCTTCATAGGGAGCCATGCTTATACTTTTCTGAAAACTATTATTATAGGCAAACTCCACCAAATGCAATCTTTCATCCTAATTTCCTTTGAAATCAATTACACAAGCCCTCAACATATCCTCTAATGTCTGGATTACTTTTTCTGTTTGTCCATCTGTTTGGGGATGAAAAGCAGTACTAAACTGAAGTTTAGTTTCTAATGCAATCTGAAGACTTCGCCAAAAGTTCGAAGTAAATCTCAAATCCCGATCTGAGGTAATGGTTACTGGAACACCATGTAGGCGTACCACTTGACTTACATATATGTCCGCATATTTATCCATTAGGTAGTCCATGCAAACCGCTAGGAAATGAGCAGATTTGGTTGAACGATCCACTATAACCTAGATAGAGTCATGACTACTTGACGTCATCGGTAATCCTTGTATAAAGTCCATTGTTATATGTTTCCATTTCCATTCCGGTATGTCTAATGGTCTCAAGAGTCCTGCAGGTTTACGATGTTCCACTTTTACCTGTTGGCACGTCAAACATTGAGAAACGTGCTTAGCCGTATCTGCTTTCATACCATTCCACCAAAATTGCTAGCGTAGGTTCCTGTACATCTTTGTACTACCTGGATGAATACTATAATTACTTTTATGTGCCTCCGACAGGATTTCCTTCTTTAATTCTTTGTTGTTGGGAACACAAAGTCATCATTGGCATCTTACTACTCCATCTTTAGAGACTTGAAATTTTGGTCTTTTACCTAAAGACACTGCATTTTTCACTTTCAAAATCTTCAGGTCAAACTCTTGTAAGATTTTAACTTTATAAATAATTTCAGGCTCAATCCTTAATGCACTAAGCATGCCGGTAAGACAATCTACTTTTAATTTAAACTCTGAGTTTGTTACGGACTTTAACAAGCTCCATTCTTAAACTGGCCATCTCCATAGTCGGCTTACGACTAAGAGCATCCTCTACCTTATTCGCCTTCCTCGGATGGTATTTTATCTCACAATCATAATCCTTTAACAATTCCATCCACCTCATTTGTCTCATGTTCAACTCCTATTGTGAGAACAAATATTTCAAACTCTTATGGTCCGTATAGATCTCAAACCTTTCTCCATACAAAAGTGTCTCCATATCTTTAAGGCGAACACTATAGCTGCTAATTCTAAATCATGCATTGTGTAGTTCAATTCATGGGGTTTCAATTGTCTAGACGCATAGGCTATGACCTTGCCATGCTGCATCAAAATACATCCCAGTCCTTTGTGAGATGCATCACTATACACTGTAAAACCATTAGGTCCAGTTGGTATAGTCAGGATTGGAGCCGGGGTCAATTTCCTTTTCAGCTCCTGGACACTCCTTTCACATTCCCCATTCCATTCAAATTTCACGTTCATTTGAGTCAATTTAGTTAAAGGTCCTGCCAATCGTGAAAATCCTTCAATAAACCTCCTATAATAACTAGCCAATCCTGAAAGACTCCGTATTTCCGTAGGTGTTGTCGGTCTCGACCAATTTATTACCATCTCAACTTTCGCCAGGTCTACTGCAATTCCTCCTCCTGATACAACATGCCCTAAAAATATTATCAGGTCCATCCAGAATTCACACTTACTAAATTTGGCATACAGCTTATGCTCTCTCAGAGTTTGCAAAACTATCCTCAAGTGTTGTTCATGCTCTTTAGGCCCTCTCAAATATATCCGGATGTCATCAATAAAAAAACAATCACAAACTGGTCTAAGTAAGGCTTAAATACCCTATTCATTAGATCCATAAATGCAGCCGGTGCATTTGTCAATCCAAATGGCATAACAAGGAACTCGTAGTGTCCATAACGAGTCCTAAACGCAGTCTTAGGGATGTCTTCTTTCTTAATTCTTAGCTAATGGTATTCTGACCTCAAATCAATCTTAGAAAAGAATGAACTTCCCTGGAGTTGGTCAAAAAGATCATCAATTCTAGGCAAAGGATATTTATTTTTAATGGTTACTTGATTTAGCTGCCTATAATCAATGCACAAGCGCATCGATCCATCTTTCTTTTTCAAAAACAAGACCAGTGCACCCCAAGGTGAAGCACTAGGTCTAATGAATCCTTTGTCAAGCAACTCCTGTAATTGCACTTTCAACTCCTTCAATTCGACTAAGGCCATCCTATATGGGGCTTTTGATATAGGTCATATTCCATGCATTATTTCAATTTCAAACTCAATTTCTCATTCAGGCGGTAATACAGGCAATTCCTCAAGAAATACATCTTGAAATTCATTAACTACCTAAATTTCATCAATCTTAGGCTCTTCCTTATTATAATCTCTAACCATGGCCAGGTACCCTTGACATCCTTTGTCAAGTAACGCACAGGCTTCTACTGCCAAAATAAGTGCTATAGGTAGGTGGGTCTGACCTCCTAAAAATTCACAGCTAGACTGATCAGGTAAAGTAAATTGGATCATTTTCCTATAACAATCCATCTTTGTCCGATACTTATGAAGCCAATCCATTCCTATGATAACTTCAAAATCATACATAGCCATTACGACTAAGTCTATTTCCATATCCTTTCCTCCCATTGTTATCTTACAATTTCCACACACCAGCGTAAACAGTAACATATCCTTTAAAGGTGTAGAAACAGAAAGAGGTGTCTCAAGAAAAGTAGTTTCTATCATATTCAACAGTTTATATCTTTCAGACATGAATGAATGCATAGCACCCGTATCAAACAATGCATATGCCTTTTTATCATTTATAAGAATTGTACTTGAGATAACATTTTTGGAAGCTTTCGCTTCCTCCTGGGTGATCGCATACACCCTTCCTTGTGCTGGTGGCCTCTGAGGGTTCCTTGGTAAGTTTAGCCTAACAGCATTCTACTGTGGCTGTCGCACTAAGCCAATACTCATGTGCGACCTTTCCTGTGGATAGTTTCTCTTAAGATGACCTATTCGTCCACAATTATAACATTTCAGTTGCCCATTGCAAGGTCTTAGGCCATGTCACCCATTACACCTTCGACACTCCTCATTTCAATAAGGTGTCCTATCCAAGTTCAGACTACCCCTGCCCTTTCCAAAGTTCCCGAAATTTCCCTTCTTCTTAGACTTCCAGGTCTAACCTTGACCTGTATAGGGTCTCTTACCCCCTCTCATGTCACCAAAATACAATGGTTTCTCATTCTCCGAATGTTCCCTTACCAACTCCTGTTCCACTAATTGTGCCATTTCATAGATTTCATTATAATCTCTTATGTTCAAAGGCACCAGTTGTTTCCTAATATTAGTCCTCAATCCTTTTAGAAATCTCTTAGCTTTCTCTTCTTGATCCTCAATTAGCCTAGGAGCATATCTAGACAGTTCAGAAAATCTAGCCTCATATTGGTCTACTGTCAGCTCCTTCTGTTCTAGTTGAACAAATTCTGAAATTTTCTTATCCTTAGCACAGTCAGAAATATGCTTTCTGTTGAAAGCTCTCACAAACTCTTCCCAATTTACATCGGCACTGGTGGGAAAATTGTGTCCCTCGAAGCTCTCCACCAAAACTTTGCATTTCCCTCAAGTTGGTACTCTGCCAAGGTTATTTTCTTAGCATCATTGCAACCCAACAACCTGAAAATTTGTTCCATTCCATCAATCCAATGTTCCGCCTCCTCAAGACTTCCCATTCCGCTAAACTTAGGTGGCTTCAGCTTCAAAAACTGTTCCACCAATCCTTGAGTACGGCGTTCTGCTCCAGGTTGTTGCTGCACCTGTCTTTCCATCATATTTCCAATATTGGCCAATGTCTGCAGGATGTCTTCCATTCGAGGTTCAGCCCTTGCAACAGAGGCTTCAACCCTCGATGAATGAGCACTTCCAGCTCGCACCATGACTTTCCTGTAATTTCCAAGCATTGCCTCGGGAATAATTTGAGACTCACTATCTCCACTTAAAGCAACTACTACTACTACATAAATAACATATACATGTTACTGGTACCTAAAGACAACTCAAAATAAACTACTAGGGATCTATGAGTGAATACTCATCACCCGTTATTCAAAGTTAATCAATTATTTCGTTTTATATCCTATGGTGTGCATTGTCATCATGTTCCTCAATTTCCAAATGAGGCTCCTTATCACTCCAATCTATAACCATTGCTTTAATATCAAAGAAAGGCAGCTGCGGCACCCCGAAACACCTAAGGTCGCCACAGTTACCTGTTGTATACCTAATGAATGCTAGTCACATCTCTTAGAAGAAGTATTGCCGTTCATAGGCATATATATATATATAGATATATCGCAACTTATTAGTGGAAGCATAATTGAATATCATCATCTCTCCCTCCATCTATCATGATACAATTACACACCACTAAACTCCATAGGAAAAAATAAAGCCGAGTCACTTTTATTTACATATTTTCATGATAGATTTTCTCGAGTCAGTATAACAAAAGAAAGGCTAAGACTTTTGACTATGCTCGGCCATAACCCCAAAAAGAGACAACTTGACCTTCTATGTCGATCATGCAAAATCCTCCATTTATTAGTGTTGGCTATTGTCCAAAAAGTTGCTGCTCCTACTTCTCGCATGCGTGTAGTCACACCCATGCCGGTGCGTCAGGTGGTGGTGGCGGCATCATCCCCCACATCACTCCATCTCGACGAACGTAAACAGATATGAACTCCTGAATGACAAGGCCTTTAGCTAGGCCCACATCGTACATCACTAATGCACGAATTCTAATGAACATCAGACCAGGGATGGTGGGACAGTCGATCTCCACACACTCGACCTCCACATCCGAAGGTAGGCCATAAAAGACGCCCCACGTGATAGTAGGGATCGGCATCTTTCTAATATGAAATGTTAGTCCTCGAAGGGGTGAGTACAGCCACTTAGCAGGTAAAGGACCCAATAAACTACTTAATGCATCACACAATACAATCATAACAATCATAGCATAAAACATGTCATTCAAGCATCCATGCATAATTTACCTTGGAGCCATGCGGTGCATATGTTATCATACCGCATGTACATACATCCTCATATAATCATCATCGTCATATCATACAATTACCATCATCATGTCACATATATCATCATGTCAAAGATACACATACATCCATGCACTCGTCATCATCATATCACATGTACCATCATGCCATAGGTGCATATACATCCATGCACTTACCATCATCATGTCACATGTACCATCATGCCATAGGTGCACATACATCCATGCACTTACCATCATCATGTCACATGTACCATCATGCCATAGGTGCACATACATCCATGCCCTTACCATCATCATATCATACATGTACCATCATGCCATAGGTGCACATACATCCAAGCACTCAATCATCATGCATCCATGCGTACATGTTGCCATACCATGCATGATTCAATATCAATTTCCAAATTTTATTCTTTCTTTTTGAACGCCACATTTCTCACTCTTTTTTGTTTTTTTTTTTCAGGACCAGTATTTGCATCCCACATTTATCGCTCGCACCCAATCCTAGCATCACAAGGAACCTCCGACACAAACCTCCAGGCATCCGGCACAATACCTGCCAGGCATCTCGCACTCCAACTGGCATCACGAGGTATCCCCCGGCACAAACCTCCGGGCTTCTGGCTCCCCATGCTCCGGGCATCTCGAAACTCCCGAGGATCCTCTGGCATATACACTTCTTGGCCAGGCATCCCGACACTCCCGGGGCATCGTCAGCTCACACCTCCGATGGCATTCTCATTTATCATAGTTCACATTCACAAGTATAGCTCAATTTCAACATGACATATGATGTGATGGCAAACAAGATCATTTTCATCATTTGATTCTTATATGCATTTCCAATCATCATCATACATGCAACAAGATACAACCACTTATGACAATACAATCCATGGGGTTCATACGACTTAGAATAATCCATACATCATGACTTTTTTTTTTTTTTTGAAATTTACCAAATTCCAGCTTACACAATTTCGAAAAACCTGTAAATTAAATATCCATATGATCTTCAAAAATCATAAAATCAGAGCATGTGATAGACAAGACATAAATGTAGCAATTTCATGAAGAACACATGCCCAAAAGAGCTTCATACAAGAAGATATAGTTCACACAATACAGCATGCAAAATTCGAATGAAATCAGATTGCGCAGTTCTGGAAATATTTCGATTAAAATACTTGAATGACCTCCAAAAATTATGAAAGAGGTTATATTCAAGACCCTAAGGTAGATTTTTCATGAAGACATCTAGGCCAGATTCGCTCTAGATAATTAACGATAGACGGTCGAAGCTCCTGTTCCTAGTACCGAACGGTCCAGTTTAGCTGTCTTCAAAAAATCGAGGTTTCACCTACTTAGCTTTCTTCATTTCCTCTGAAATTTTGATATGTTTTTCCTCAGGAGGTCCACTATAACTTTCATTAAGGGATCTAGGTAATATTCGCAATGGATAGTCACCATATAGTCCACGATGTCTTGGGAGTCTAGTACCATACTTCCAGATCTGCCTTCTTCAAAAGAAAATCGTTTCACTAGGCTACACTTGCTCGTTTTATCTCAAATTTGAGTATGTTAATCTTCAGGATGTTCTATACAACTTTTATGAAGAAGTCGAAGTGATATTCTCAGTAAAAAGTAATATGCAACACACAAAACCACCAAGAGGTCGACAAAACAGTTCCAGATCTAACGTCTTTGTATAGGAAGGGTTTTACCCCTTAAAACTCAGCCATTTTGTCTCAAATTTTAGTATGTTGTACTTTAAGATGTTTCCTACAACTTTTGTGAAGAAGTCGAAGCCAAAATATGACTCAAACCACGCATGCAAGCCTCTACAACGTTCGGGGTCAGGCGGCACACTCGAAAACAGAATACATTTTCAAGAACAACACACTCTAGCTTCGGTTTCTCATAGCCTAAACACCCGAGATTTACCACCATTTCAAACACACATGCAAGACACACATGCAAGAGCAGGATATGGTCCTAACTTGCCTCCAAAATCGAGCAAACAACGGCACACGGACGGCGACGGACGAGCGGACGGACTAGCGGACCTTCCTCCTCATGCGGCTTCTCCCTTTCTCTCTCGGTTTCTCCCTCTCTCGCAACTCTCTCTCTCTCTTTCTCTCTCTCTCTCTCTCTCTCACTTGGCTTGGGCGACAACCCCTCAACTGGCCACTCTCTCTCTCTTTTTATTTCCCCTAATCACAATCATTTGCAATGATTAAGAGCCACCCACAATGGCCAATGCACGGAGTCTCCTTTTTGCCACTTGGCAAGACCCATGCATAATGGGTTTGGAAGTGGGCCGGCCACTCCCCTTCTTCTTGGTTTATGGCAGCCCTCTCCATGGGCTTCATGGGCCAAGCCAATTGGCCCACTTTAGGTCCAATACCCTTGGCCTAAAGTTTAACCATAATAAACCCCAATTTCACTTTTAATTATTCATCTTTAATTCTCTCTTTTATAGAGTTCAAATTTTTAATTTCATATGGCCATAATCTTGTAACATTTAATCTATAGGAATTAAATCTATGAGGTGCATAGCTAAGAATAAATTTTTCTTATTAATTTATCCTATAATACTAATTTTAATAACTCATGAACACAAGCATATAACACTTGGTCTTAAAAGAAAGCCAATGGCTAAAGTATAAACCAAAGGTAATTTCATTACCTAATCATGGGCTTTAATACATCTAAAGGTTGCCTTGAATTTTGGGATGCCACATTCTATGGTCAACTATATGTGCTCAGCAACTTTGCATGTGCTCTATGGTCAACTGTATGTCTCGAGCAAATTTGTATGTGCATGTGCATGTGATATCCATGTGTAGGAAGCCAATAAGTGGCCATGCGTGCCTTTCTACTGAAATTACCTGCTAGCAGCTTTCTGATAAAAGAAAGTGTTGAACAGTTGAAATGGGTTGCGGTGTAGCTGTTCTGCTTGAGTGTCACGAGCTGACTTTTGCAGAAGCTTTGAACAGTCACGCATTTGACGTCTAACTATCTAGTACCTACTGGCACGGCGTAGTATACTGGACAGTGTTTGTCAAGCTAGATGTGCAATAGTGAACTTCCGGCTTGAGATATGGCTTGAGATATGTAATGCTCCTTGATGAGCAGTTAGCATCTTGGAGTGTATAGTTTTGTTGTTAAGATGTGCAATAAGTATTTCAACAATGTTAAATTTCTCAAAACAGGAGTGATGCATTTCAATTTTCTTTTATAATAGTTGAATATAGAAAAATAATAATAAATGATATCCTTCTTGGCTTGAGATATGTAATGCTCCTTGGTGCTGAATGCTGCCCATCGCCCTTAATTCCTATATTAAGTTTGATTTCTGTATATAAGGCTTCCTGATCTACCCTGATATATTGTTTGCAGGGACCTTAACCTTCTATATGACGTTGCAAGCACAAAGAATACAAAGATAAGTGCTACGAAGGCCTGATGTCTTTAGGTCTCAAGTATGCTGATGTCAATTGTTTGTTGTGTTTTATAGTAACATTCAAAGAGTTTTTAGTTTTTTTCCTGTCCTCTTTGGACGTTTCAGCTGAACACCACTTTATGCCGCTTTTACCATGGGGTGGAAATTTAACGGGCGAATCATTGAGATTCTTCTCACCAATAGTCATATGGACCAGGTTTAAGTCTAGTCAACACATGCATGCGGTTTGATACCCTGCATTCGTGGATTATCTCAAGGTACCTCGCCCAATAAATTGTCTCTTCAAGGGATTGCATTGTTTCTTTTAGGCTAGAATATTTCTCTATTTAATTTCCTCTGACCTTGGATTTCTTCTCAGGCTTGGCTTGTTTTGATGGACCTAGGAATAAGGGAGACCGATGCATCTCAAATTATAGCCAACCGTGAAGCGCAGCATTGGTATCTGACTTCGAGAGCAGAAAAGGTTTATCACCTGGTCACTCATCTCCTCCCCTATCTTCATCTACAGTCTACTTGCGAAGTTTATTTATTACATGGACATGCAAAGACCAGTGCTACTACCGATGGTCTAAAGTATTAAGCAATGTGTTATAGGTGCATCTAACATTATGTTGTTGTTCTTATGTTTCTTTGATTCCTTTTCAATCTATAACTTATTTGATTTTTGATTCTAGGATCCGGGTTATGAAGTTTTGAAAAGGTTATTTGGGGGGACACATGCAAAGATAGAAATGTCATTTACAGCTATTCGTACATCTACATCCCCATTGCATATTAGAATTGCAATTACTTATCTCTTGTCATGAAACATAGAATGACGTCCGGAGCTTCCTATTCGACGGAGTTGATTCACTAGGCTGCGAAACATTTTTGGATTACTTTCCAGAATATCCATGTGAAGAAGGCAGAGTAAATGAGAAGAGAAGCATGCTCGGGAAGTCTTTTGCGCCTCACCCATGGCCATGGAACAGGAAAGGAGAATTTATAGGAAACTGTAACGACTAACTTGCCCTGTTCATTGCACTTCTGTTGCCACCTTTTCCCGGTCTGTTTGATTGTGCTACTGCACTTAACTAGTGCATCATAAGTGAGTTTTTCTCTCTTCAGGCTAGCAACTTCCTTTCAGGTTTGGTTATTTATCCCTCAAATTGACAAGATTGTTATCTTAGTCATTTGAAATTTTTCTTATTCTTGTAGCAAAAGGATAAGACCTTGATCTGTAAATACGGTGCAAGAGTTTGAAAATGCAGCTACACGTATTTAAATGCGCCTATCTTTCCTGTAAGCAACTTTCTATTGCCTGTTGATTTGAGTAGCAACCCGATTCAGTGGTTGTTGGGTATATGTGAAGTTTTCGTGTTGGCTACATGTGTGATCCCGTGAGAATGTCCCTGCGGCGTCAAGGTTTAGCCAGGAACTACGACCATCACTTTTGACTTAGCCGGATCAGGCGGATTTCTCGTATTTGAGAATCGTCTTTAACGTAATTCCCAGAAGCAGATGAATTTTTGGCTATGGTACCATCACAGGCTAGTCTCTAGCGTACCACTCCACGTGCTTCTTCAGTTAGAGCTAGCATTATAATTGTAGAAGCAGGCATCGTTCATCGTACTAACCAGATTAATGTCTCTTTGGGTGCAAGCCATAAATTCAGTTATATGAATGAGATATCTGGGTGAAAAGATGATTGATGAGTGGTTTGGAAACATGAAAACCGCATCAATGGAATGAGATCTCGAGGGCTTCTGGGTTCTTATTTTCTTCGGTTCTCACCAAATTTGATTGGGTTATGTTTCGGGCCATCATTGATTGGAGGAACAAATCTGAAAATCATAATTATTTATTTTTAATGAAGTCGGTATGCAAGTTATATCCATAATTTGTAACTCGTGAGTAAGTGATGCAATAAGATATTTTGTTATTCCATAATCTATATATAAACTGAGCACTGGGTAAGCTGTATTTAAAACTAAATATATCTTCTTAGTTTTTCATTATTGGTTTTATCCTGATCTTTTCATTTGATTGAATTTAATTTATTAAAGGAACCACGCTGATTGAAACAATATTATGGTGAAGTCATAGAAAATAATTTATTAAGAAGGGGGTATATTACTATTAGTCGTTCAACTTGAGGAGGATACAAATTGTGGATGGTTATCCAACAATTGTTTTTGTAATTTCTGGAGAGAGAGTGGGGGATAAATAAATCCATCACCATGGTTAAGATGGTGTGAAAACTAGGCAAACTTAAGATGCACATCTATTTAGGGGACAAGAAGTCCATAAGATAACACGAACAGCAGACAACTAAGGATTTAATTTACCAACAGAACAGAAAAGGAAATACCTTGCATTAACGTAATGCACGAGTTTCCAGCCAGAGCTAACCTTGGCATGTCTACTAATCCTAACCGGGCTCGGATTGGGTGAGGTATTTCAAAAAATTAATTTCACTCGGTACTCAGCATTACAACCCAACATCTCCTACCTTTAATAGGGCTCCAATTCTGTGAGGTATTTCAAAAAATTGATGAGTTCAGTCGCATGTCTCCTAATCCTAACAGGGCTCCGATTGGTAAGGTATTTCAAAAAATTGATGAGCTCACTCGTTAATCTACATTACAACCGACTTAAAATCCCCACTCTTCCTCTGCACATACACAAAAATAGCCTCTTGAAGAGCCAAGAAGGAGTGGAAGAGTTGTCATCGACCCGTGAACGTTGGCGCGCCATAGAGACGAGGATCATCTGTTTATCGATTCGTAACGCGTTCTTGGTTTGATCGAAGAGAAAGGGAAAAGCAACCCCATTGAAGGTAATTTGGCTTACCCATCATCAATGGTTTATTGTTCCTGTAAAGTCAGCCTCTAGAAGAAGTTGATTGATCTTGTTATCGGTAATCTTTTTGGTGTTTTGTATAATGGGCGTGCGGTGTTTTGTAATCTCGATAAATTGTTTCGTAATTCGTTGGTTTCCGATAAATTTAGTGGCTCTTCCCGGACATCGCGCGATTGTTATTGAATATAAGATCAAGGGTGTCGTTAGTATTTTTATTTTTATTTTTTTGGCCTATTCTTGCTACGTTTCAAGTTTTTACCATGTATGGTTTTGCTGTCACATAAGTCCATTTACAGGAACAGGAGTCGCAATCCGTCATGTTTGTATTTTGATAGCATCGTTTCGCTTTCGAGTTTGACTTTGAAAAGCTAGAAAATTATATAACGACGGGAAAAAATTAAGTAAAAACTAAATGGAGCCAAGTTCAAGTTCAACCGCGGGCTGTCTCGTTCAACGATAATGCTTCCAGTCGCATGGGCTTGTACACGCCTTCTAAGTCAAGAACCTTCAACAATCCAAAGCCTCCTTTGTTAATAACATTCTTGAGTTCTTGTTCTTTCTTGGATTGCAGGAAGTTTTGTTAGAACGACGAGATGGCAAAGATCTCCAAAGGCCGCGTTGATACATCGGATTCCGTCCATGGCACTTTTTACTGGCCTCAACCAGTAATTCAAAAAATCATATCATGTTTGCCTTTAAGATTTGCAACACAAATCAGCATCCTCTCCAAGGACTGGAACTACGCCTTTAATAGTCTTCCGGCTCTCGAATTCGATGAAGAAACCTTTGGGAGCAAAGACGTTGGCAGGCACGATGCCGATATCGACACTTTCTTAGAGTATGTCGATGGTTACATCACACGGTGCGGTAAGAACGACCTCAGCATCGACTCGATGAGTTTGCTGGTCTTTTCAAGAGGCAACAAGTTAAACTCTGTGGTGCCCAAGTGGATAGACATTGCCTCGAGGCTCAACCTCCGAGACCTTACGCTCGGCCGCATCGTCGACTATCCCGATAGAAGATGGTACAATAAAAAATGCCCCAACTTGATCTCTGACACCATCTCTGTGCTCCACGTGAGCCATCTCTCAATGCATGGCATCAAGATGAAGCTGTCTCGCTTAAAAGAATTGGTCCTACACGAAGCCTTCCAGAGTGATGACATCTTGAACGAGCTAATGCTAAGTTGCCCCACACTCCGACTTGTGGAGCTGATTCGCTGCTCCCGCTCCAGGGACCTCCTCATATGCGGATCGAAGCTTGAGACCTTTGAGGCGTCAGCCGTGCATCACAATGACCGCTTTTCGATTTCGATTTCAGCCCCAAACCTCGTATCCTTCAGCTACATATCGATATTCATCATGGCCTCCATGGATGGGCAGTTGTCGAATCTCCAAGTACATGGTGCTCGAAACCTGAGGGAGCTTGCGCTGGATTTGTGCGTGCTCACAATCAAGACAATCAGAGAAGTCATCTCACAGCTTCGTCTCCTAGAGACCTTGAGGCTCAAGGGGAGCCGGTACACCAAGCGCATCAGGATAACTCACAAGAATCCCAAGCACCTCGCCTTGACCGAATTCGACTCCCTAATAAGAGTAAAGACCCAAACTCCTAATCTAGTGTCGTTCCTATACAATGGCCCCAACATTATAGTCATAGGTCCGCGAGATTCGACAAGACTGGCCAATGCGAGACTAGAGGTGGATTTCAAAGTCCACAACAAGAGGAGGAGCTATCTCAAGGCAGCCAAGTTCTTGAGATATTTCGGCCGTTGTGACTCACTAACACTAGTCTGTAACGAAGTCGAGGTAAGTAAAATTTGTTCAAATTGGTATTTTATATTGAGTATTTGCATACTAATGTGAATCGAGCATTGAAATCTTGCTATTCTTCTTTTTGTATACATAGGCATTGATTCTTCCAAAAGAAATTAGAAGTGAAGTGCTTCCTCCATTGTGGAATGTCAAACATCTAAGACTTCAGATCCTGTGCAACACTTCTGGAGATATTGAAATCAATTCTCAACTGGCAAAAAGCTTAAGGTGGATGTGTCCTAATTTAGAGATGCTGGCTATTAGCTCCAAACCCTCCCACAAGAAGATGCTGCCAGATATTGATTTCAGACCTAGTAGAGACAAGTACTCAAGAGCAACTAGGAAAAAGGGTGGCTTGGAACATTAGAAACACGAATATATGAAGAGAAAATAGAGAAGAAAACAATCGAGATTTTTTTACATGCAAAACCCTTCCCAAAATTAGGAAAGGGAAGAATCACAGTGCTGCACTAGGCCTTGATAAGGTCTAAGTTAAATAGTTAGATCTTAATATTAGATTTAGCTTAGTCTCTTGATTGATATTTATGTAGTTCGGAGATGTTAGTGAGCACTTGATTATAGTTTGGTTTTGGTAGATTGCTATTTTAGACAAGAACTAGATTCAATTTGATTGTAGCTCATGGGGTTGCTACTTTGGGGCTTGATTATATTTTCTGCCTAATTTTCTTGTTCATCTTTCATTTCATTTTTTTTCTTTTTCATTATTCTTTTTCTCTTTCTTTCATGCATCTTTTATTACTATTACTTTATTCATTATTATTTTTATCTTTTTATGATTCATGTTTTTTTTATCTTTTTATAAATTTTTATATTTTTGCAAAATATGCAAATACCTAAAAGGTCGACAAAATTCAAGTGTCAATAATGATCAATTGCGCATTCTATTTTATTTGGTATATCTTACTTTAACTAAATGCATAAGAAAATATTACTAACAAAACAGCATGTGTAATACGATAGGAGTAAAACCTCTAACTGTCATGGGTATCATTATGTTGTCATTTAATTTCACGGATCTAACTATCTTCACTTACTCCGACCATCTTATCCTTTCAATTTTTGAAGACTCAATACTGTACGATCTTCATTCTTGTCTTTTAATTGTAGTTTCTCATTCGTTGCCGCTCCTGCAAGAGTTGATGCATTCAAAGAAATCGCTAGAGCGGCGACCCACACCATACGGGCCGCGTGTAGCTTGGAGCGGCCCAAGTCTGTCATCTCCAGCTCCGTGTCTCGCCGCAGCGATGACGTTCGGAGGCTCCATGAGTCTTATGTCATGCCTAATTCCTGCAGAGAGTGCTTCAATGCCTACGTAAAGACCGTCGTCGAAACCCTTCTACTCGAGAGGCTGAGTAAAATCTAATTAAAGTACATTCTTTTTCCCATTACCTCTGCGGCATCCGCATTCATAGAAATAGCCGTGGTTTTTGAAGGGAGAATTTGTTGGCTCCTTACTTTCTGCAGAAAAGGGTTATGGAGTCGCCAAGTTGCTGCCACTGTTGGTGGAGGGGCGCGTGTCGGGACATCGAGGGTGCTGCGATCTGAGCTTTTGGACAGGGCGGATTAGTCCGGTGAGTGAGGCACGTTAAAGGAATTATAAAGTTGTTTTGAGCGAAAGATTAAACGATCGATGTGGCGTGTGTGACCAATTAAGATTTGCTCGTAGCATGCATCTGGATCAATTTCGTTGCTAAATTTTGAGAGTTTCTTCTGCTTTAAAATGGACTTGTTTCTTTGTATGGTGTTATTATCATGCAGGCTAATGCGATTAATAAAACGACCCAAGACCTAATCTGGCCTGCACATGGCCCCCATAAAGGTTTCCCCTTTTGGCTTCTTTCCTTGTAGGTCTCCACTTACCCTTCCATGCAACATTGTCGCACGGTTGTGATGCGTCGCCTAGTTTGAAGCGGTCATAAGCATGTCTAACTCCTTGGGGCGCTTGAAAAGTTGCAACAAAGATCGAAGAACAACAAGATTGGAAGAACTTTTTCGGACACAGACCCAACGGTCGAAAGATCACGCTCCAATGTCAACCGTTTACCCGAAACAGATCATTAGCGATGCTCGAAACAGACTGGGCTACACCAAAACAATTGTTACGAAATCTCACGTCGATTCCAAAAAAATAACGCTCGCAAACAATTCACCAGACAGAATATAGTAATAAAATAGCAGAATCAGATGAACACGCCAGAAAATTTGTTATCGAAGTTCACCCAAACCTAGGCTACGTCTCCGCGCAGAGGCACTCTGCGAATCCACTAAACTTCGGAAAAAGTTGGAATACAACGACGATTTTCTCTCAAGATTAGGGCACAAAGAGATTGAGAACCCTCATCAAGAAAAAACTCACTTTTTTCTTCTCTCTTTTTCTTGTTTCTCTATTTCCTTTTTTAGCGTCTTGACAGCTAGGGTTTTTGCCATCGCTAATATATAGGTACCACTTTTAACCTAAAAGGAAATCTAATAGAAAATACAAAGAAGCCCCTAAAAACAAATATTTGGCTTTATCTATAACAATCTCCCACTTGAAGACAAATATACCCAAGCACCAAGCAACTTTGCATCCATCTTCTTCAAAAAATAGTAGTTGAAAAACTTGTGCCTATGTGATACTCCTGATCAATCAACATGGAGTAATACCAATGGTAGTAGTACAGAAAATATGCTTCTCTCTGTCTACTACCTTGGTCATCATGTCAGCTGGATTCTTCGAGCCATCAATCTTCTGTATCTTTAACTCATTATCTTTCAATGCTGACCCGATAAAATGATAACGCTTCTTGATATGTCTAGCCCTTGAGTGATAAGCTGCATTCTTTGCTAAGTGCACTGCACTTTGACTATCACTCCACAAAGGTGTACCGACCGGCTGTTTTCGATGTAACTCCTCCATATAATCTTGTAACCACATGATTTCCTTGGAAGCTTCTGTAATCGCTACATATTCTGCCTCTGTTGTCAATAAAGCAACTACATTTTGTAGTTGAGATACCCAACTCACTGCTGTACCTGCAATTGTAAAGACATATCCAGTGGTACTCTTACCACTATCTCGATCACCCGAATGATCTGCATCTACATAACCCTGCAACTCTAGAGATGTACCACCATAACAAAGTGAGTAATTGGAAGTACCTGCTAGATATCTCAATATCCATTTAACTGCATTCCAATGCTCTTTACCCGGGTTCTCGCATATATCGACTCACAACTCCCACTGCTTGTGCAATGTCTGGTCTCGTGCTCACCATGGCATACATCAAACTCCCCACTGCTGATGCATATGGAACTACCACCATCTCATCTTTCAAAGCCTGAGTGCTTGGACACATATCATTGGAAAGTTTGAAGTGATTCGCTAGAGGAGTTGCAACCGGTTTTGCCTTGTCCATGTTAAATCTCTTTAACACCTTGTTCACATAGTCTTCCTGCGACAACCATAATTTCTTATTTTTCCTATCCCTGATAATTTTCATGCCTAAATTATTCTTGGCCTCTCCCAAGTCTTTCATAGCAAACTGTGATGATAACATCTTTTTCACTTCTACGATTCTCTTCATATTGGAACTAGCCACCAGCTTATCATCCACATATAAAGATAGATACACAATGTCACCATCATCATATTTGCGAAAATAAACACAAAGTGATCGGACTCACAAAGTGTGCAAATCCTTTTCTTGCATGAAACCATCAAATTTTAAGTACCATTGTCGCGGAGCTTGTTTCAAGCCATACAAGCTTTTCTTCAAGCGACATACCATGTGCTCCTTACCTTTGACTTCAAAACCCTTAGGTTGTGCCATGTATAATTCTTCATCTAAGTCACCATGTAAAAACGCTGTTTTTACGTCTAACTACTCAAGATGAAGATCCTCCACTGCAACTATACTTAGCAGAACTCTAATTGATGTCATTTTCACTACGGTGAAAATATCTCGGAGTAGTCGATCCCTTCTTTTTGAGAAAAGCCCTTGACTACAAGTCTCGCCTTGTATCTAATATTACCATCTGCTTCATTCTTAATCCCGTACACCCATTTGTTCAATAAAGCTTTTTACTGTGGGCAACTTGGTCAACTCCCAAGTTTTGTTTTGAAGTAACGAGCTCATCTCGTCTTTCATAGCACACTCCCACCGCAAGTGAGACGTGTCTGCCTTTGCCGCATCGTAAGTCTCCGGTTCTCCCGAATACGTATATAAGACATGACTCGAACAGTATTAGCTGATGGGTCAAAAATTACCTTTGGCTTTCTTACACGTGTAGACCTTCTCACGACAGGTATTTCGGGGTCATTCGTTTGCTCCGAATCACTGCATTCTTCTTGAACTACCTCTTCACCGATAATAGGTTCATCTTGAACCTCTCTTTTCAGTGAACTTTGATCTACTGGAAACATCTTCACGGGCATTATGTCTAATTCAACATACTCTGGTTGTACTAACTTCTCATGCTCTGTCTCTATTTGACGATTCTTGTACATCTTTTCTTCATGGAATACCACATTGCGACTGCGGATGACTTTGTTATTCTCATAATCCCAAAGTCTATAGCCATACTCATCGCCACCATATCCGATAAAGACACACTTCTGGGACTTAGCATCAAGCTTTTTCCTATCATCCCTGTCAATCAAAGCATATGCAATACAACCAAACACCTTTAGATGTGAATAATTAATCTTCTTACCCGACCACCGCTCTTGTGGTATTTCTCCATCCAACGCACTAGATGGACTTGTTGATAAGATAAACAGCTGTATCAACTGTGGCAGCCCATAAGTGTAGCGGGAGACCGGCGTGTAGTCTCATGCATCTCGCACGTTCTAGAATAGTCCTATTCATCCTTTTAGCTACACCGTTCTCTTGAGGAGTTTTAGGAACAGTCTTTAACCCATGTATACCTTATCAACTCAGATAATTTGCAAATTCTTTACTTGTGTATTCACCACCATTATCAGATTTCAAAGCTTTAATCTGATAACCTGTTTCTTTTTCTACCATGGTCTTCCACATTCTGAACATTCCGAATACTTCTGATTTTTCTTTAAGAGCATAGACCCAAGTCTTTCTTGTTGCATCATCAATGAATGTGACAAAATATCTCTTACCACCATAAGAGAGTTCCTGAGCAAGTCCCCATACATCAGTATGAACCAACTCTAGCTTATGGCCTTTATTTTGTCGCACATTCAATTGAAAACTAACAGCCTTCTGTTTTCCATAAATGTAACTCTCACAAAAATCTAACTTAACTTTTTGTATACCCGGAAGTAATTTCCTCGAGTGTAACTGCTTTACACCTTTTTCACCAAGATGTCCCAAACGATAATGCCAAAGAGTAGATAAATTACCTCGTAGCCATTGTAGTTGCAACCATATCACGATATTGTCTCCTTGGAGAAGGTAAAGTGTACCCGTACGCTTTCCCTTTGCTACTACTCTTACCCCGAGGTTATCTTCCACTCTCCGCAGCCAAAGGTTATTACCAAACCTTCTTGGTCAAGTTTCTTGGTTGAAATCAGATTTTTCTTTAATTCTGGAATATGCCTAGTTTCACGCAAAACTAGACGTCCTCCACCCGAGATGTTCACGAGTCACGGTTCCTTTCCCAACAATTGGACACATGTGGCCGTTTCCCACAACCACTTGTCCAAAATCTCCACTAGCATAATCATCAAATATGTCTCTTTGCGAGGTGCAATGAAAAGAAGCGCGAGAATCAATAAACCATTTATCCGTTGTCAAGTCAAACCCCGAGACAAACACAAGTTATCTAGCAAAGATTTATCGCTAACTACATTAGCACCTTGATTCTCATCTTGCTGTTTCTTTTTGTAGGCTTCACATTGAAACCTCCGGTGTCCGGTTTTGTGACAAAACCAACACTCATCTTTTGCAACCTGTCTCTTACCCCTTGATTGTGATCTGCCACGACCGTTGAAATTTCCTCTACTTTTACTTCTTCCACGGTTCTCCACTGTGAGTGCCGTTGAAGATGTAGATGCAGAAAAATTATCTCCACCTGAGACTTTTCTTCGCATCTTTTCATCCATGATACTACTCACAGCATCATCAAGAGTTAAATTATCTTTCATGGTGCTCGAAATTCCCCGCACCTTTGCGGTATTATAGCTTTACGGAAGAGAACATAAAAATAATAAAACTTGAAGCTTCATATCTAAATTTATGCCCTGCGGATTCCAATTGACCCGTGACTGCATGAAACTATTAATATGCTTTGCCACGAACTTCTATCGATAACTTCATATTAACCAGTTTCTTCAGCAAAAATACCGATTTGATGTGGATGGCTTCTAAAAAATATTCGTTAGAATATCCATGGCTTCTTTTGCAGTTTTTGCTTTCGCAATGTGGTACCCTGTCTTTTTCGTCAATCCTAGACGAATCGCACCTAACGCCTTTCGATCAAGAATTTTCCATCCGGCTTCTGCTGTTGGATCCACTTCCGCCATCTCGGGTTTCCAACCCTCAAGTGGTGCATAAAGATCTTTCGATAAAGATAATCCTCTATTTGTAGTTTCCACCATCCGAAATCCTCTCCATTGAACTTATCGATTCTGATTTTATCTTCGCCATCCTGTTTGCTTTCAATCGAACGTCACCGAAAACCCTCGATGTTCTCGATTAGCCAACCCAGGCTCTGATACCAGTTGTTACGAAATCTCACGTCGATTCCAGAAAAATAACGCTCGCAAACAATTCACCAGACATAATATAGTAATAAACTAGCAGAATCAGATGAACACGCCAGAAAATTTGTTATCGAAGTTCACCCAAACCTGGGCTACGTCTCCGCGCAGAGGCACTCTGCGAATCCACTAAACTTCGGAAAAAGTTGGAATACAACGACGATCTTCTCTCAAGATTAGGGCACAAAGAGATTGAGAACCCTCATCAAGAAAAAACTCACTTTTTTTCTTCTCTCTTTTCTTGTTTCTCTATTTCCTTTTTAGCGTCTTGACAGCTAGGGTTTTTGCCATCGCTAATATATAGGTACCACTTTTAACCTAAATAGAAATCTAATAGAAAAGACAAAAAAACCCCTAAAAACAAATATTTGGCTTTATCTATAACAACAATACCTTTGACTTCAAGCAAGAGGTGATCATACGCAATACACATTAATCAATCAATGGCGTGACAAATAAGTTGATCCGCTAATAGATTATCCAGCCCAAGCAATGAATAGTGATGGCTATAAGCTATTTATTAATATAAACAATCGAGGTTCTTTTTGCTTGTCCATAGACAATCACTTTTTCAACATTAACGTGGTATGATTAAGACAAATTTACTCTCTGATAATTTCCATTAAATTTTACTATCAGATTACTGAGTTAGATGACACGAGATAATTGACTAATATAACAATTTGGGATTTTACTTTTCATTCGTCAAAGTTATACCAGCTTTGTGGTTTTTTGTGGTTTAATCCAATTTAATGAATGACATATTTGTTACAAATATATCAGTTTGAGATTTTTAGGGTTTTAAAAATTAATTTGGGGTAAATTTATTACAAGTATGCCAGTTTTTGGTTTTTTTTTTTTTTTTTTTTTTTTTTGTTTAAGATAAATTTATCTTACGTATACACCACCCGTGGTGGTAGCGTAGTGGTTGAGTGCAGGTTCCTTTCAGGAAAGGTCCTAAGTTCGAATCATTACGTCGTCTACCTTACGAGAAAGGAACCCACGACTTACCCAGGACAGCAAGGGTGGCCCTCCTCCTCCAGGGTTTACTCCGCCGCGCGACGCATGGAGGTTCTCTGGGTACAAAAAAAAAAAAAAAAAAAAAAAATTATCATATGTATACTAGTTTAGAGTTTTTGTAGTCAAAATATTAATTTTTGGTAAATTTATTACATATATACCAGTTTAAGGCTTTGAAAAAGATCGTCCTTCTATTTTCTAGCTCTAACTTCAAGATATATGGATTATGTCCCTACGACAAAGATCAAGTGATTGGCCACGATTGTATAACTATACAAATTTGACTCATTTCTCCAACAAGGGCTCAAATACTTAGCGTGGGTTTAATGTAATTTCTGGTTTTTTTTAATTGTTCTGCACTTTATTTTTCATTTGATCTTGAACATGATTTATTTAAATTTCGCCTAATAACACCAAAAACTCAAAACAAGTACAAACATACTACATTATCTCAAAATAAACTTTATAGAACATTCTAGTTTGCCACATAATACCCCAAACTGATATTTTTGTGCCCCATTTACCTCAAATTGTGTCAATTCTTTCATTTTTTAGGGATAAATGTAGCACGAGCGCACCAGTTTGTCATAAATGCCGCATGTGTATACTAATTTGGGATGTTTTGAGACATAAAAATTAGCTTGAGGTAAATGTGATACGAATATACTAATTTGAGACTTTTTGTGGTATTAATTTTGTATTTTCTATTTGATGAAAAAGCCCGTGAGTATTCTTTTTTATTATATATAAGTGCAACCAAATCATCAAACCTGTTAAATTCTTGTTTGATCAAATTTTTGCTTAAACGCAGTGGAATAAGCACAAGAAAATTGTAATAAAGGCTATGATTCTAACCTCTAACTAGAAAGGTTGAGGACTAAATGAGAATGATGTGCTATTTAGTGCTGACCTAGATACGAGACAAGAACAAAAAAAGCAAAGAAGAAATGCTTTGGTGCCCGAAAGTCATAAAACCACTCAATATGCAGCAACCTTCGCCTCTCATATTCCCTAGTTAGTGGGGGGAAAAATACTTAACTACGAACGAGGGATATGAGGTGTGCGGGTGCTGACATGTTAAAATAAGGAATGTAGTCTAAATGTAAATTAACCTTATTATTAAACCAACCAACAAAAAAATATTGTTACTAGTCCTTTATTAAGCACTCGGTCAGTGTGATTTTAGCTCGTGCTCAACCTGATTAAGATACTCCACGTATTGGGATTGTACTTGATTTGAAGGTGCTCTTCTCGTCATACAAAAAGATATCGACCATTAATTATATTCACATGAGTAAGTGGATGGCCGGGAAAAAAAAAAGTAGACAGATTAATGAACCGATGAAGCTAGCGAGTAAGAAAAAATACCCCTCGGCCGGCCATTCATGGAACAAATGCGACGACCCGTTAACATGATTAGGAGGCTTGAGAAAGGCTTGTACAAAATTTCATAGACATACGAAAGGCTTTGTATAGTAAATAGTATTGAGGAGCAAGATCACCGGTAGGTGTATAACAAACAAGTGCCGCAATAAAATATAGAGTCGGTCACCTTTACCACATACTTTTATCGACCTAATTAACGAATTTAACAACCTACAACTGGCCGAAACGGTAACTAAATCAGACCCGAGAGTCTGCAGTTTTTTTTTTTTATGTCGTTGACGCCGTCAGAGAGGGAATAGAACGGGGATTGGATTTTTCAGCGAACCAAAAAAAAAAAAAAATTGTAATTAACTTTCGTCACCACCAAAAAAAAAAAACCCTCGAAAGATGGCCGATAATGACATGATTACTCCAGACTAAAAAATTCTAAACCACGGCCCTAATCCTAACCTGCCCTCCAAGGAATTAATGGCCTAACTCAAAATGTCACTTGAAAATTACAATATAAAAGAATGAAATTTATCGTGCTTAATTGAATGAACCGAGTGATAAAAATTCGGAGGAAGAGTGATGCTAAAATACCTCTAAATGATACGTAGCATGACATCAAAATGCCTAGAATTCGTGCCGGCTTAACAAAAGTACACTTTCTAAAGAATGCTTGAATTTAAGAATTTTAGTGATAAGAAAATGAATTTTGGATATCAACATAGATTAAAATTTTTCACAGCATTAATCAACAGGACAACGTTAAATTTAAATTTAGGCAACGACGCAACTCGCATCCATCTCTATTTCTTGTGCGACGGCCTTCTTGGGGTGGACCCGTCGCGTCGCTGCGTGGTCAAGCGACGCAAGCAAAGTCACATGGCACCGCGAATTCCTTGTTTTGCCCCTTCCCCTACGGAGAAAACCTCGATCTGTTTTCAAGGTTGATTTTTCGAATGCTCATGTCGTTTTTACAAGCATCGTGCGTCCGGATAATTGGTCTTTTGCTTCGATCGTGTCTCTTGTTAACCGTTTTGGCCACCCCACTACCTCCCCCCTCCTCTCCTTTTTCTTTGGTTCTTTTGGGCGAAAGATAACCAACAGCTTTTCCGTCTTGGAATTCCTGGAATCCGTGGGAAGAAGATGAAAAGGAATAGCCAAAGAAAAGGAGGAATTCAAGGAATAAACACAGACTCGATTTCATTCTTATGTTGTCGTGGTTGAAATCGAAATCTGAACATTTCTACTTTTTATTCCTCTCTCAGGTTTCTGGGCTTCTGCTATTCCCGCTGTGCTGGATGGTTCTTTGGTGAAAAAACGTGACAAACGAACGGAGGTATACATGGATTACATAAACGAAATTGAAATAGAATGGAGAGGAAGATTGCAATTTTGTATTTCTGTATATCGATTTGTACATGTTCACTACTCTATTTATTATACTAAAGTGTAAGAGAAAAGAAATAAACGAAAATATACATTAATTATATAATGGTTCTAATTCCTATTTTACCAAGTCAACTACCGAATCAAGTGTAAGAGATGCTTGACTGTGAATGTCTGTCGCCGGGCTTTTGGTTTGCTCTCTGGGCATCTCCTCTATTTGCCGTTTGTTTGGTTAATCAAGGCTTGTCCTCCTTCGTGTCCTTAGGAAAGGTTCGGCTCCATGATGCCACTGGATGATAAAACAGAGATCTAGTTGTTATCGTGTGAAGTGCCAAAAATAAGGTTGCTTCAGAGTTTGAGCATTCAAGGGAGCAAGGGACCGCAGTTATGATTGTCTAATATCATTGCCACTCGATATATAAATTATGAGGAATCAGTCTACAGAAGATGATGGTCAGAGGAAATTTCCTTGAGAGAGAGGACGGTTGTGCTTAATCGGTACTATGGCTTCACTTCTTTTGTTATTAGAACTTTAGGAATTTTGGATCCATATGGGTGTACGAATTTGATTGTTTTTGAATTAAGTGTAGAATTAATTGATCCGACTTTTCACCGATGGAAACTTTCATGTTTTTGGAAGATAGTATTTTCCGTGTAAAGCTTTTCCTCTAATTAGATTTGCCACTTGTGCTGATGGAGGAATTGGTTGTTCAGCTAAGTGTCCTTGAACACATTATTTTGCTATGATGCTTAGCGACCTCATTTTGTTCTTCTGAAGATACTCTATGCAGGTTTTGCATTTTGCTATGTTTCCAGAACCAGAATATGATCTGCCTATATTCTGTGCCAACTTTTTTCGCAGCTGCCGAGACAATTATAGTTGTTCTGTAAGGACAATTATAGTTGTTCTGTAAGAATAATTCTTTCTTCTTGTTTTTTAAATTATTCCTTGTGATAAACAACGCGAGTTGATGAAAATGACAGCAGTTGCTTGCTCTATGGTCAACTATATGTGCTCAGCAACTTTGCATGTGCTCTATGGTCAACTGTATGTCTTGAGCAAATGTGCATGTGCATGTGATATCCATGTGTAGTATGCTGGACAGTGTTTGTCAAGCTAGATGTGCAATAGTGAACTTCCGGCTTGAGATATGGCTTGAGATATGTAATGCTCCTTGATGAGCTTAGCATCTTGTTGGAGTGTATAGTTTTGTTGTTAAGATGTGCAATAAGTATTTCAACAATGTTAAATTTCTCAAAAAAGGAGTGATGCATTTCAATTTTCTTTTATAATAATTGAATATAGAAAGAAAATAATAAATGATATCCTTCTCGGTTGGTGTAAAGAATTATCATCAAGTCAGGGTCAGCAGGTGCTGAATGCTGCCCATCGCCCTTAAATCCTATATTAACTTTGATTGCTATACATAAGGCTTCATGATCTGCCCTGATATATTGTTTGCAGGGACCTTGACCCTCTATATGACGTCGTCAAGCACAAAGAATACAAAGATAAGTGCTACGAAGGCCTGATGTCTCAAGTATGCTGAGGTCAGTTGTTTGATGTGTTTTATAGTAACATTCAAAAAGTTTTTAGTTTTTTTCGTGTCCTTTTTGGACGTTTCAGCTGAACACCACTTTATGCAGCTTTTACCATGGGGTGGAAATTTAACGGGCGAATCGTTGAGATTCTTCTCACCAATAGTCATATGGACAAGGTTTAAGTCTAGTCAACACATGCATGACGTTTGATACCTTGCATTCGTGGATTATCTCAAGGTAAGTCACTCAATAAATTGTCTCTTCAAGGGATTGCATTGTTTCTTTTAGGCTAGAATATTTCTTTATTTAATTTCCTCTGACCTTTGTTTTCTTCTCACGCTTGGCTTGTTTTGATGGACCTAGGAATAAGGGAGACTGATGCATCTCAAATTATAGCCAACCGTGAAACGCAGCATCGGTATCCGACTTTGAGAGCAGAAAAGGTTAATCATTTGGTACTCATCTCCTCCCCTATCTTCATCTACAGCCTACTTGCGAAGTTTATTTATTACATGCACATGCAGAGACCAGTGCTACCACCGATGGTCTAAAGTATTAAGCAAAGTGTTATAGGTGCATCTAAAATTATGCCATTGCTCTTATGCTTCTTTGATTCCTTTTCAATCTATAATTTATTTGATTTTTGAGTCAAAGATCCGGGTTATGAAGTTTTGAAAAGGTTATTAGGGGAGACATATGTAAAGATAGAAATGTCATTTACAGCTATTCGTACATCTACATCCCCATTGCATATTAGAATTGCAATTACTTATCTCTTGTCATGAAACATAGAATGACGTCCGGAGCTTCGTATTCCACGGAGTTGATTCACTAGGTAGCAAAACATTTTTGGATTACTTTCCAGAATATCCATGTCAAGAAGGCAAAGTCAATTAGAAGAGAAGAATACTCGGGAAAGGAGAATTTATAGGAAACTGTAATGACTAACTTGCCTTGTTCATTGCATTTATGTTGCCACCTTTTCCAGGTCTATTTCATTGTGCTACTGCACCTAACTAGTGCATCATAAGTGAGTTTTTCTCTCTTCAGGCTAGCAACTTCCTTTCAGGCTTGGTTATTTATCCCTCACATTGACAAAATTGTTATTTTAGTCATCTGAAATTTTGCTTATTCTTGTAGCAATAGGATAAGACCTTGATCTGTAAATACGGTGCAAGAGTTTGAAAATGCAGCTACACATATTTAAATGCGCCTATCTTTCTTGTAAGCAACTTTCTATTGCCTATTGATTTGAGTAGCAACTCAAGGCCTTATTTAATTCAGTGGTCGTTGAGTATATGTGAAATTTTCTTATGTTCTCGTGGTTGAAATTGAAATCTGAACATTTCATTTTCTTTCCTCTCACAGGCTTCTGAGCTTCTGCAATTCTCGCTGCGCTGGATGGTTCCTTGGTGATTGCCCGTGACAAACGGTGTGGAGGCAAGCCTATTTTAGGACGTTCATCCATTAAGGTGTGTCATTCAACTATATCCTTGATTTGTTGCTATGAATGGGAATAGCTAGTAATAAAAACAACTAACATATGCAAAAAAAAAAAAAATTAAGCCTAAATTAGCAAAAAAAGAAAGAAAAAAAAAGATGACTAAATTAACACAATTGTAGTACAGATAAGACTTTTTTGATAATTTTCTCATTCTCATACTTACCCCTTATTCTTCCTTGTTCTGTGTTAACTTACCCAGAAGTTGTAACACTCCGCATGAATATCTAAATCTTATGCATCATTTATAACAAAAAACAAAAATAATATGAAGAACCTGTACCATCTGCACCCTATATACTTTTCGTGTGCAGGGAACAACTCCATCGTGCCACACGTGATTTATATCATTTCGAACAATATAGAGTGCATTCAAATTTCTTCTATCATTTGAATTCCTTTGATTGATTCTTTGCTTGACATCGTTAAATGTACATGCTGCGTTTTATGTAAAATGCAATAGGGAGGGTTAAGGATATGCTTGAATTTAGATATAGACGAGTTTTGTTGATTGCTTGAGTTTTGAACAAAACAATCTTAGAGGAGTTGTTCAATACTGGAGCTGTTCAGTAAAAGTGAATGATGATGGTGCACAGTAGAGATTGATGGAGGAGAAGTAGGGATGGCATCTGTTGGTGGTTGATATTGATAGGCGAATGCAATGCTTGATAATGGAGATCCCGTGATAGACAATAGGTGATTGATGGTGAAGTAACGTGCTGATATTTTGGTCAAGGGAAGTTTTGATTGTTGGTGTTTTGTTCTGGCTATGGTTTTTTGTATTCTCGGTCTATTAAGAGGAAGACAGTGAGCATAGAAAATAGATATAAGGAGGAGAATAATAAAAATAGGAGTAGTGGATTCCGGATGTTTAGGATTGTTTCAATAGTGGAATTCAGTTCAATTTTTGAACTTGAATTACTTTTGAATAGTTCCATTTTTTTGATAATTTGAAAGCTTTAGTTACCAAGCTTGATAAGAAACAAACATCTAGGAATGGTGACTTACCAAAAAAAAAAAAAAAAACATCTAGGAATGGTGAGCTTGGTTCTCGGCTTAGGAATAAAATGAACGGTTCCAAAAAAAAAGAGAGGAAATAAGAAAAAAAAAAAAGGGCTTTGAATGTTTAGAACTAAAAAGGGCTTTGTATGGAAGCCCAATCGTATTTTTGGCCCGGATTTGTGAAAACATGTTGGACCATATTCGGATTGGGCTCAACAGCCTAGAATAATGTCATAATTTTTAATAATAAAAAAATTCAAAAAGTTCGAATATTAAAAACATAGAAAATGTTTAGAAAATAGGCTCAATTCGATAATTAGATCTTAGTATTATATTTAAGTTAGTGTCTCTTAATTAGAGCTGTTGAACGGGTGGGTCGGATCGGGTCTGGGTCGAATCATTAATGGTTCGACTTAAATTGATCCATTAACCCATATATGACCCATTTATGCCTAATGGAAAATTTTCGACCCATACTCGACCCAACCCATATTAATAAAATATTTTCATATTTAACCAAATTTAGGACAACTTATTCTTATGTTTTTTTTAAAAAAAGATTATATTACTAAAAAACTTCAAAGCAATACAAATCCAATGTTTGTCTTTAGTCACATGTCCTCATTTGATTATCATATTCAGTTGAAATGAAACCGAATTGGAAACATGGGAGAATGATAGATGGTTTCCCAAATCACTTGAGTATCTCTACATATGTTGTATGAAGAGTTTGAGGCCCATTTATGAGAGGTTACTACATTGAGAAAATTTGTCTCATCTTAAATGTTTGTCTTTAGTCACTTGTCCTCAGTTGATTATCATATTCACACCTCGCCTACTAGAAAACCTCAATAACTTAGAAGAGCTTGAAGTCGTTGACTAGCTCTTCATCTTAACTCTAGTGAGGTGTGAAGACACTCTATTTTCGAGAGTACCTGCTTCCTCCCCAAGTTGAGAAAAACATCCCTAGTCTCATTGCCTCAACTCATTAGCATTTCTAGACGTTGACATTTGAAATTTTTGTCAACCATTTAGGCGTCCATTTTCTGCAAAAATACAAGAAATAAAACAGACAAAAATTAAAAACAACAAAAATATAGTAAAAAAAATCGATAAAATTTTTTATTTACTCGAATTCTTGGCCCGCTACGAGTCCAGCCCAGGCTTTAATTCCCTCCACCCAGCTTTTTATTTCGTTCTGGACCCAATCCTTTTCTTTTCTCTCAAATCCAGCCCATTCCCTTCGTTTTATTTTTTTCTCATCATTGGCCCATCCGAAGCAGCAAGGGCCTGGCCACTTTGCTGTTTCTTCTCTCCCTTTTGCACGTTCAGGCTGTGAGCGTAAGGAAGCCACCGGGACGCAATGAAGGGTAACCGAATGAGAAGGAATTGACCAAATACGAGAGCTTCTAGAATCCTGTTGAAGGCGTTGGCTCGGCTAGAGGAGAAAAGTGGTGCTCGAGAGAGAGAGAGAGAGAGAGAGAGAGAGAGAGAAGCGAGAGACCGAGAGTGAATTTCTTTCCGTTCGCCGGCGGTTCGCCCGAATCACCCTGCTTCTTTCTAGCATACTGAGATTGAGAGTATTGGACCAAATCGACGAGGTTTTGGGTGAATCGTGTGATGCTGAAGCTGATTTATAGTGTATATTGATGATTTGGAGTATGATATATCATTGCTAAGCGGAGAATTGCTCCGAAACCTAGCATAGAGTTCATGTTTTAAGTCGCACGTCACACGTTCGATCAAATGCCTAAGTGAGATTCCGAAATGGATTTTGTGTGATTCGCTGTGTGATATTGTTTTGATCCGATTTTGGGTTATGCTCACTTCATTGATCGACAGAATAGAAGGTAATGCTGCGTTTTCCTTCGTTTTAATGGCATATACGCGTTAACAAGTCTGCCGTGGACGAAACCTCATTGCTGGAAAATCTATTCCCATGCCGGTGAAGCCCGCAGTTAGAGGCCAGCCATAGTCGGTCCATTCCTCTTCCTTTAATATACATTCAAGTGATTTCTACGCTAGTTTTATAAGGTTTCTGTGATACATGTCTTTATAGTTGTGAAAATCCCATTGCTGGAGCTAGTCTGGCCACGTTAGTAATCACCGGCCAATTAGTGGTTGGTGCCAGTTGGTGTGGACGACCGGTGAAGTGCGGTGGCCTGAGCTTAAGGCAAGAGACATCTTCGAAGGCGGAATGTGGTTTGGGTGAGTTGCAGAGAAGTGGGTGTGAGCAAGCTTCAAGATGAAGAAGATGCTGAAAAAGAAAAATAGGAAAAAAAAAGGCAAGAAATTTTAAAATATCCAAATAAAAAGATAGAGAATAAAAATTCGGTTATGATAGAAAAGGGGTCAAACCCGGCCAATGAGTCCGATATAGTTGGCCGAGTTAGACCGCGGGCTAGTGGTTGGGCCGAGTATAATCCTATGGGTTGGATTGTTCGTGTGGGAGCTAGAGAGAGAGGTTAGGTCCTATTATTAGAGAGGGCTAGAGAGGTCGGGTCTGAACATCAATTTTTGGGATGTTACTGTTGAGGGGTGATGGAGAGAGCGACAGAGAGAGACAGAGATGTCGTATTACTAGAGAGGGATAGAGAGGTTGTACTATTCGAGTCTGAACATCAATTTTTGGGATGTTACTGTTGGGGAGTGATAGAGAGAGCGACGGAGAGAGAGACAGAGAAGTTGTATTACTAGAGAGGGATAGAGAGGTCGTACTATTTGGGTCTGAACATCAATTTTTGGGATGTTACTATTGGGGGTGACAAAGAGAGCGACAGAGAGAGAGACAGAGATAAGCTAGCACTACAGAGTGAAGTGCTACGAAGGCCTGATGTCTCAAGTATGCTGAGGTCAGTTGTTTGATGTATTTTATAGTAACATTCAAAAAGTTTTTAGTTTTTTTCCTGTCCTTTTTGGACGTTTCAGCTGAACACCACTTTATGCAGCTTTTACCGTGGGGTGGAAATTTAATGGGCGAATCATTGAGATTCTTCTCACCAATAGTCATATGGAAAAGGTTTAAGTCTAGTCAACACATGCATGATGTTTGATACCCTGCATTCGTGGATTATCTCAAGGTACGTCGCTCAATAAATTGTCTCTTCAAGGGATTGCATTGTTTCTTTATTTAATTTCCTCTGACCTTTGTTTTCTTCTCACGCTTGGCTTGTTTTGATGGACCTAGGAATAAGGGAGACTGATGCATCTCAAATTATAGCCAACCGTGAAGCGCAGCATCGGTATCCGACTTTGAGAGCAGAAAAGGTTAATCACCTGGTCACTCATCTCCTCCCCTATCTTCATCTACAGCCTACTTGCGAAGTTTATTTATTACATGCACATGCAGAGACCAGTGCTACCACTGATGGTCTAAAGTATTAAGCGAAGTGTTGTTATAGGTGCATCTAAAATTATGCCGTTGCTCTTATGTTTCTTTGATTCCTTTTCAATCTATAATTTATTTGATTTTTGAGTTGAAGATCCGGGTTATGAAGTTTTGAAAAGGTTATTAGGGGAGACATATGCAAAGATAGAAATGTCATTTATAGCTATTCATACATCTACATCCCCATTGCATATTAGAATTGCAATTACTTATCTCTTGTCATGAAACATAGAATGAAGTCCGGAGCTTCCTATTCGACGGAGTTGATTCACTAGGCAGCAAAACATTTTTGGATTACTTTCCAGAATAGCCATGTCAAGAAGGCAGAGTCAATTAGAAGAGAAGCATACTCGGGAAAGGAGAATTTATAGGAAACTGTAATGACTAACTTGCCTTGTTCATTGCATTTCTGTTGCCACCTTTTCCAGGTCTGTTTCATTGTGCTCCTGCACTTAACTAGTGCATCATAAGTGAGTTTTTCTCTCTTCAGGCTAACAACTTCCTTTCAGGCTTGGTTATTTATCCCTCACATTGACAAAATTGTTATTTTAGTCATTTGAAATTTTGCTTATTCTTGTAGCAATAGGATAAGACCTTGATCTGTAAATACGGTGCAAGAGTTTGAAAATGCAGCTACACATATTTAAATGCGCCTATCTTTCCTGTAAGCAACTTTCTATTGCCTATTGATTTGAGTAGCAACTCGAGGCCTCATTTAATTCAGTGGTCGTTGAGTATATGTGAAGTTTTCTTTTGTTGTCGTGGTTGAAATTTAAATCTGAATATTTCATTTTCTTTCCTCTCTCAGGCTTCTAGGCTTATGCTATTCCCACTGCGCTAGATGGTTCCTTGGTGATTGCCATGGCAAACGGTGTGGAGGCAAGCCTATTTTTAGGACGTTCATCCATCAAGGTGTGTCATTCAACTATATCCTTGATTCGTCGCTATGAATGTGAACAGCTAGTAATAAAAACAACTAGCACAAATGCAAAAAAAATTAAGCCTAAATTAGCTAAAAAAAAAAGAAAAAGATTGAATTAACACAATTGTAGTACAAATAAGACTTTTTTGATAATTTTCCCATTCTCATACTTACCCCTTATTCTTCCTTGTTCTCTGTTAGTTTACTTAGAGAGGGACAGAGAGGTTAGGTCTGAACATCAATTTTTTGGGATGTTACTGTTGAGGGGTGACGGAGAAAATGACAGAGAGAGACAGAGGTGTCGTATTACTAGAGAGGGACAGAGAAGTCGTACTATTCGGGTCCGAACATCAATTTTTGGTATGTTACTATTGGGGAGTGATAGAGAGAGCGACGGAGAGAGACAGAGAGACAGAGAGGTCGTACTGCTAGAGAGGGGCAGAGAGGTCGTATTATTTGGGTGGATGTTACTATTGGGGGTGACAAAGGGAGCGACAGAGAGAGACACAGAGATAAGCTAGGGCTACAGAGTGAAGGGACAAGGACATCGCCATCCCCAGTCCTCTCGGACGCAATTGTGAAAGGTTGTCGACCCAAGTTCATGATGACATTGCATAGAAAGAATGCATACATTGAGACTAGGGAAAAAAGATACATGTTAGGCCAACCCATCGTTACCTTTTTCAATTGAAAAAGCACCTAAGTATTGTCTAGCATTATAAATCAAAATGTGAATATAAGTCTTGTTCGCTTTTGAGTTAGAAAAAGAGGAGTAGCTAAGAAGCTACGAACCGACAAGTTACCATCATCGGATTCCAAGAAGAGTCAAAAACCTAACATCTACTCACTGCTACGACAAGTTCTTTTCCTCAACTCAAGCCCTAGCTTAATGTAGAAAAAACGGGAAGCGGCTATAAACATGAGACAAGTCCACAAATTGTTTATAAAGAGAGCAGCCGTTGAGGATATTGTGGGGTTGGGGGAATGAAGAAAACATGCTTACACACCCAGGAGACTGGGACGGCCATCTACAACTCTCGTTGGAATTTGAGTGGGGTTGACACCTTTCACAATTGCGTCCAAGAGGACTGGGGATGGTAGTGTCCTTGTCCCTTCACTCTATAGCCCTAGCTTATCTCTGTTTTTCTCTCTGTCGCTCTCTCTGTCACCCTCAACAGTAACATCCCAAAAATAGATGTTCAGAACCGAATAGTAGGATCTCTCTGTCCCTCTCTAGTAATACGACATCTCTATCTCTCTCTCTGTCGCTCTCTTTGTCACCTCCCAACAGTAACATCCAAAAATTGATGTTCAAACCCGAATAGTATGACCTCTCTGTCCCTCTCTAGTAATACGACCTCTCTGTCTCTCTCTCTATCACTCTCTCTATCACCCCAATAGTAACATCCTAAAAATTGATGTTTAGACCCAACATCTTTGTCCCTCTCTAATAATACGACCGTGGGGCGAATGGGCCCATTTCATATGTTTGGGCTGGTTGTTAGGGCCAGTCGTTAGGGCTGGACTGAATTCAAACTCTACCCAAACCATTAGGGTCATGGTTAGAGACATATCTGTGCCGGGTTCTATGACCCGGTCCAGAGTCCTTTTTCCCTAGATTAATTTTTTTTTAAAATAATAAATAAAAAAAATTCGGAAAATTTAAAAATTCATAAAAAAATTTAGGAAATTCAACAAAATCAATTAAATTTTCTTAGGAAATTCAAAAAATTCAAAAAAAAATGCAGAAAGTTCCAAAAAAAATACTTAAAAATAAGTTTTTGAGTAGTTTTCTCTTAGAATTTGTGAAAATCTTTTCCTTTAGGGCTTTACCTAAGGAATTTTTGGATGCAATTTTCTTTTTAGGGATACGCTAGGTTGCTGTTCGCATTTGTTATTACGATTATACTTGATTGTGTGTTTCTCGTATATTAATTGTTCTTTTCATTTTTAGAATGGTTAGGATGAATCTTAAAATCCTCAATAAGCTACCCTAACACTTTAATTAGCACTTAATCAAATTTAGGTGTTAAAAAGGCGTTGGTTGCATAACCAGTGTAATCAAGTTTCCGAGTCTAAAATCTCCGGTTGTGCATATATTAAAACGACAGTCTCATAACTTAATTAGTTTTCTAGCCAACCCTCAACAATGGCTAGTGGTGACTTCTTTTGAACACATAGACTAAGAAAATCAAAGAGGTGCGGGTTTGAGAGAACCCACATTCATAATCAATTGGCTAAGTCTAGATCATCAACTAGACGATGTATTCGAGCCGTATGTTGTGGGAATGCCCACTTATGTTGTTTTATGAACAAAGACCTTTGAACCTTTCTCCTCTCGAGGATAGGACATGACAGCTTGATGATTTTGTTGGGACTCGAGGACTTTGGCCTAATAAAACTTAATTGTTTGTTAACTAATGTGATTTCATGGTGGCACTTTTGCAAAGGTGAGGTAAGTCCACTAACATTATTTTAAAGTTGATGTAGGTTGGGAATTATAAATGGTGGATTGTTTGTTAACATTTTTGTTTAATAGTTGGTGTAAAGAATGAATGTTTATATGAATAAAACTAAAGCACTATTTGGATATTAATTGTTGTGTTTTCCTTTACATATACCTTAGCACTACACATTTGCACACATAGCTTGCGGTTAAACCTAGTTGCACCCCACGAAGCACTTAGGAGGTGTTGAGGATTGAATGGACCATACGCAATTCGTGCAAATGACACAATCATTCTCAATTCTGCTCATTTTCTCGAAAGAAACAAGCTAGCCCACCCACATTTTGCAATATTGGTGAAAGGCTTACTATTAGGTTGAAATGGAAACCTTAAGCCTATAGTACCCTAACCATTAGGCATCAAAACCTCACAAATACATCCACATGTCTATATGATTTTAAAAAAAAAATCTCATCACCTATTGTAAATATAATTTCTCTCCTTACCTTTATACTTAGGATTGAAATTTCATTTTCGCAAAATCTATGGAAATCACTTGAGCGCCCAATTAATTCCTACAAGTGGCATAGGCCAATATTTCTTGTTTGAACCCGTAGTAAAAGTGGATTGTCAGAATTTTGAATTATGGGTTAGAAATCATTTTTCTAAATTAATTTTTCAAAGTTAATCTTACATATTGAGATGTTGAATTGAAATTACATTGTGTGCATTACTTTTCAAAATTGAAGAGTTTCCGAAAGTAGATTCTTATTTTAATGAATAAACTTTTCAAAATTAAAAGCACGGCTTTGTAGAAATATTTATCAAAACTAGATGATTGGAACGGAGTCGGTTTGTAAAATCTAAAGGGCATTGGATTGATAAATCATGGAAGGATCTCTCAATGAAGTTTTTTCTTACAAATGAACACTTAACCCTTTTAAGTGGGGATTTTGGGGCAAAGTCTCATTGCCTGGCTCTCATTAGAAGAGATGGTCTCACCGAGAAATCCCTTCTCATTTGCTTAAGTGACAATGTCTTTCTTTCACAGCTTATATGTGATGGTCGATTTTTAGAAATCCCGCTACTTGACCGCGCATTGAAGCATAAAATTCTCCGAAGTCAAGTCGGAAAAATGTGAGTCCTATTCAGTTGTCAATCCATTGTAGCAAACTTTTAGGATGTTATTTTCCAAAGAACATTTGTGCATATCCCATTAATAAGCAGTTCGAATATTGGAAGATGAGCCATAATGTTTTTCTAGTAGATGACCAAGAACACATTTCCAAGATCACATCACTTGTTTTATTATTCAAATGTGATGGCTGTCTTCCTTTTCTTATCATTTCACATTCTACCTTAGTTTATTCATGGAATTTGGAGTTTTTTTTCGTTGGGCACCGACTATTGATGTTGCAGTTTATAATGGAAGTGAAGATGCTCATGGACGTAATAGCAACGTGCAATTCTTTGAGGAAGGGGCTTCCATAGCATTTCAAGTGCTTATATGCCCTCTAAAGGCCATTGTTGAGGATATAAATATTCTGACACAAACAGAATGGGAAGTAGTCATTGTTGATGAATGCCAACAACTTAGAACTTTCTCCTTTATGAAGAATTTGAGAAGCTATTGACAAAAATGAGGCTTCTTCCCATTAATGGCAAACCAGAGGAAAAATGAGGAAGAGATTTTTGATACGGTGTGTGAGACTTGTGATGATGGGGAAAAGTACTTGTACTAAGAATCAAATAAACAGATGAAATCTTCTTATGAAGAGGATGAAATATTATCTTGTGCGACAGACTACCAACTTAATGACTGTGAGAGTAAGCATCGATGACGTTCGGAGGCTCCATGAGTCTTGTCATGCCTAATTCCTGCAGAGAGTGCTTCAATGCCTGCGTAAAGACCGTCGTCGAAACCCTTCCACTCGAGAGGCTGAGTAAAATCTAATTAATGTACATTCTTTTTCTCATTACCTCTGCGGCATCCGCATTCATAGAAATAGCCATGGTTTTTGAAGGGAGAATTTGTTGGCTCCTTATTTTGTGCAGAAAAGGGTTATGGAGTCGCCAAGTTGCTGCCACTGTTGGTGGAGGGGCGCGTGTCGAGACATCGAGGGTGCTGCGATCTGAGCTTTTGGACAGGGCGGATTAGTCCGGTGAGTGAGGCACGTTAAAGGAATTATAAAGTTGTTTTGAGCGAAAGATTAAACGATCGATGTGGCGTGTGTGACCAATTAAGATTTGCTCGTAGCATGCATCTAGATCAATTTCGTTGCTAAATTTTGAGAGTTTCTTCTGTTTTAAAATGGACTTGTTTCTTTGTATGGTGTTATTATCATGCGGGCTAATGCGATTAATAAAACGACCCAAGACCTAATCTGGCCTGCACATGGCCCCCATGAAGATATTCCCCGGTCATAAGCATGTCTTACTCCTTGGGGCACTTGAAAAGTTACAACAAGATTGGAAGAACGTTTTCAGAAACAGACCCAACAGTCGAAAGATCACGCTCCAATGTCAACCGTTTACCCGAAACAGATCATTAGCGACGCTCGAAATAGACCGGGCTACCCCAAAACAATACCATCGACTTCAAGCAAGAGGTGATCATACACAATACACATTAATCAATCAATGGCGTGACAGATAAGGTGATCCGATAATAGATTATCCGGTCCAACCAGTAAATAGTGATGGCTATAAGCTATTTATTAATATAAACAACCGAGGTTCTTTTTGCTTGTCCATAGACAATCACTTTTTCAACATTAACGTGGTATGATTAAGACAAATTTACTCTCTGATAATTTCCGTTAAATTTTATTATCAAATTACTAAATTAGATGACACGAGATAATTGACTAATATAGCAATTTGGGATTTTACTTTTCATTCGTCAAAGTTATACTAATTTTGTGGTTTTTTGTGGTTTAATCCAATTTAATGAAGGACATATTTGTTACAAATATATCAGTTTGAGATTTTTAGGGTTTTAAAAATTAATTTGGGGTAAATTTATTACAAGTATGCCAGTTGTTGGTTTTTTTTTTTTTTTTAAGATAAATTTATCTTACGTATACACCACCCGTGGTGGTAGCGTAGTGGTTGAGTGCAGGTTCCTTTCAGGAAAGGTCCTAAGTTCAAATTATTGCGTTGTCTACCTTACGAGAAAGGAACCCACGACTTACCCGGGGCAGCAAGGGTGGCCCTCCTCCTCCAGGGTTTACTCCGCCGTGAAGTGACGCATGGAGGTTCTCTGGGTACAAAAAAAAAAAAAAATTATCATATGTATACTAGTTTAGAGTTTTTTGTAGTCAAAATATTAATTTTTGATAAATTTATTACATATATACCAGTTTAAGGCTTTGAAAAAGATCGTCCTTCTATTTTCTAGCTCTAACTTCAAAATATATGGATTATGTCCCTACGACAAAGATCAAGTGATTGGCCACGATTGTATAACTATACAAATTTGACTCATTTCTCCAACAAGGGCTCAAATACTTAGCGTGGGTTTAATGTAATTTCTGGTTTTTTAAATTGTTCTGCACTTTATTTTTCATTTGATCTTGAACATGATTTATTTAAATTTCTCCTAATAACACCAAAAACTCAAAACAAGTACAAACATACTACATTATCTCCAAATAAACTTTATAGAACATTCTAGGTTGCCACATAATACCCCAAACTGATATTTTTGTGCCCCATTTACCTCAAATTGTGGCAATTCTTTCATCTTTTAGGGATGAATGTAGCACGAGCGCACTAGTTTGTCATAAACGCCGCATGTGTTAATTTGGGATGTTTTGAGACATAAAGATTAGCTTGAGGTAAATGGTAAATGTGACACGAATATACCAATTTTAGACTTTTTGTGGTATTAATTTTGTATTTTCTATTTGACGGGAAAATAGTGAGTATTTTTTTTATATTATATATAAGCGCAACCAAATCATCAAACCCATTAAATTCTTGTTTGATCAAATTTGTGCTTAGGTGTAGTGGAATAAGCACAAGAAAATTGTAATAAAAGCTATAATTCTAACCTCTATCTAGAAACTACGGGGATTCGCCTCTGTGGCCACCCTTCTAACATGGAAGGGGGAGGTGATGGGTTCAAATCCCCACTTTCTCAGAAGAGATGGGGTGGGGACGCATAAATTTCAGAGGTGGGTTTCGACTCTCACGCCCTACAAAAGGCATGGCAAAAGTTTGAGAGTGAGTGTAAAGTAGGAATAGAGTAGGATTCACCAAAAAAAAAAAAAAAAAAAAAAAAAAACCCTATCTAGAAAGGTTGAGGACTAAATGAGAATGACGTGCTATTTAGTACTGACCTAGATACGAGACAAGTACAAAAAAAAAAAAAAAAAAAAAAGCAAAGAAGAAATGCTTTAGTGCACAAAATTCATAAAAGCACTCAATATGCTTAATTCACGTGTTTACTTTGAATTAAAATTTCATTTTCGCAAAATCTATGAAAATCAATTGAGCACCCAATATGATTTTATTTGATGCTTTCAAATTTAAAATCAAAGAGATAAATCCAAAAAAGATAAGCGTTGGGGAAGGATTATGGAAATTTTTTGAAGAAATTTTATCTTTTTCTTTGCCATCGTTATCCATCAAATACATTTGAAAAAACTTTTCTTTATCTATGTTTACATTCAAGTTTAATTTTAATAAGTGATAGATTTATAAGGATGACAAATCACTGAATTAATGATAATTGATTGAATTTGGTTGTGTGGCAGATAATGAGCGTAGGAGCAGCTCCGGCTTATGTTAACATCTGGATTTGGATAAAGTAAGCAATGCATTCTCATAAAAAAATATTTAAAAAGAACAAGCAGAAAATAGTAGTAGAGAGAAAAAGAAAAAAATGAATAATGAATAATAAATAGATAAAAATAAATAACAAGAGAAAGATCGAGAAGCTAACCAGCTCGATTGATCTATTTTCGGTAATATCTCTCTCCCTCAACAGATCTATGGCAGATCTATGGAATGGTTGACAAGTGAGCGATGCAATGTAGGGAATGGAAATTCAACAACATTTGTATTTGGATCGCTACATTGGTACTAAACACGACCACCACAATCTCATTTTCTCTAAACAAATCCTCTTTCCAGTTCCTTTCCCCTTCACACGATACCAAAACCCTAGAAAGCTTATGTTCTCATCTATCACGTCATCTACTCCTCCATCCGTTAACTCGAAAGCAACGGTCAAGGGCTACCCTGCTCCTTAGACATAATTCCATAGATCTGTTGAGAGGAAGAGAGAGTGCATATGATGCATATTCACTGGGGGTTGGAGTTGGGGGCATGTGGCTGAGACAGGTCGGATATGCATTTACCTCGTCGATGTCCCCTTCACAAAGGATAAGGAGCAGGGTAGCCCTTGACCGCTGCTTTCGAGTTAACGTATGGATGAGTAGATGACGTGATAGATGAGAACATAAGCTTTCCAAGTTTTGGTATTGTGTGAAGGGGAAAGGAACTGGAGAGAGGATTTGTGTAGAGAAAATGAGGTTGTGGTGGTCGTGTTTAGTGCCAATGTAGCTATCCATCTTGTTGAATTTACATTCCCTACATTGCATCGCTCACTTGTCAACCATTCCATAGATCTGTTGAGGGAGAGAGATTACCGAAAATAGATCGAGCTGGCAAGCTTCTCGGCCTTTTTTCTTGTTATTCATTTTTATCTATTTGTTATTCATTCTTTTCCTTTTCTCTCTACTACTATTTTCTTCTTGTTCTTAAATGTTTTTTTTAATGAGAATGCGTTGCTTACTTTATCCATTGAAATCCAGATGTTAACATAAGCTGAGGCTGCTCCTACGCTCATTATCTGCGGCACAACCGAATTCAATCAATTATTATTAATTTAGTGATTTGTCATCCTTATAAATCTATCAGTTATTAAAATTAAACTTGAATGTAAAAATAGATAAATAATTTTTTTTTCAAATGTATTTGATCGATAACGTTGGCAAAGAAAAAGATAAAATTTCTTAAAAAAATTTCCATAATCCTTCCCCAACACTTATCTTTTTGGATTTATCTCTTTGATTTTAAATTTGAAAACATCAAGTAAAATCATATTGGGTGCTTAATTAATTTCCATATATTTTACGAAAATGAAATTTTAAATTACATAGACATGCGGTTGGAATGTCCTTATCTGAAATTTTTTTGCCTAATGTTGTGGAGAAAAGTGACTAGACACACATAATTTCACCAAGTCTTTATCTCTTTTGACCACTGTCGTGATCAATGGGACATGATCTAACAGATCTTCATGAGAAAGTTTTATATTGTACATTTGAGATATGGTAGGGAATTGATAAAAAAAATTCAAGTAGAACAGGTGAACAGCTTTCACAGCAAATGTATCGATAGGCATATAAACCTAAAAGCTTTAGGGTTTTGCAAATGACGTCACACAGATACATAAGATGCATGTGATGATTTCTTTGCAAAATGAAGAATGTAGATAGTAACCAACTTAGTGACAGTTTGGCGAAACGATTTCTCTGTAAAAAAATCAAGCCAAATGTCCTAGTGAAGCACACAAGCAACCCTTATAAATGATGAAATTACCAAACGATCAGAAGTAAACCTCCTACCTAATCTTGCGATGGTGGTATTACAAATACTTTACAAAGAAAGAACCCTTCTTCCACTATTTGAGATTCAATTTTCTTAAACTAATGGTTTGATTGTGATTTTACACATGGAAGAGAATACTGGGGTCATGGGAGGAAAGGCTCTCGGATTGCACAATACAAATTTGGTAGAGAAGATCCTCAGAAAAAGAGATGAAAAGCAAGGCACTCTTCAATTCTGTTGGCCTCACCATTCGTTTTATATGACACCGAATGTACAACAATGATGAAGTAATCAAAAGTTGAAGCATGACGTCACTTGTGCTAAGAATGTGGAAAGCCAGAAGTGACATACTTGATAATAATACTATAGTTGAGAGAAAAAATGCAGAATTTTTTTAGTATATTTTTCCATTAAGGCTCTATTCGTTTCGCGGAAAATAACTTCCAGGAAAATATTTTCCGAAATTTCCGGTGTTCGGGTGGGCGGAAAATCACGGTCAAGGAAAACAATTTCCGGTCAACGGAAAATTCCTTCTTGACATCTTGGAAAATGATTTCCTCTTTTCAAAAGAGGAAATCATTTTCCATGCCTCTCGCCTCTCGCACGAGCTCTCTTCCTTCACGTTCTCTCTCTCTCTCTCTCTTGCTCTCCCCGCTGCGGCCGGCCCGACGACATCCTTCTCGGGATCAGCCTCCGCCCTCCCGGCCGCTCTTGCCCGCCTGCTTCGGCTGGGGCGCCGCCGCCACCGCCGCGCTCCGCTTCCCCGGCGGCTCGAAGCCTCTCGGGAGGATCCGGCTCAAGAGGGAGCACCGCGGCGGCGCCGGGAGGCTCACGGGGAGCCCGCCGTCCAGGCCGCTTGTCGTGCGGTAGAAAGCCGTGAACTCATCGGATCTGGTGGCGAAGCTCATGGCTCGCCGGATCTAACGGCAGAGCTCAAGCTCCCGATCTAGGCGAGCTCAAGCTCTGTCACCAAATCCGGCGAGCTCAGGTGAGATTGGCCAAGCCTCGAGCTCTGTCGCCAGATCCGACGAGCTCGGGTGAGATCGGCCGAGCCTCGAGCTCGCCGGATTTGGCCATCAGGTCTTGGTCGGCCGTTGGGCAGCCAGCCATCGTCAGGCAGGAAGGAGGTGGTGGCGGCGGAAGGAGGAGGAAGGAGGAAGGAAAAGAAAAAGAAATAATAAATAAAATTTCGATTTTTAAAAATATAAATAATTAAAAAATCATTTAAAAATATAAATAAAATAAAATAAATTTTGTGGTCAATTAAAAATATTAAAATTTAATTTTTGATCATTTTTTCTAAACAATTAAATGAGCTAACGAACGGCGCAAAATATTTTCCACTCAAATTTTAGATTTTGGCCGAACACCGGAAAATAGAGTCATTTTTCAGGAAAATGACTTCCAGGAAAATGTTTTCCGGAAACATGATATTTTCCGCGAAACGAACGGAGCCTAAGTGTTGATACTATTTCTCCTACACCTCTTCATAAAAATGTTTTCGAAAATTCAAATGATGAATTGAGAAGGAGCAAAAGAATAAGAAAATAAACTTCTTTAGGAATGATTTTTATACTTATCTTATTGATAATGATCATTTGACTTATTCTGAAGCAATATCTTCCTCAAAAAATAATTTTTGAAGAGAAGCTATAAAAATCGAGATTGATTCTATCTTACAAAATCAAACTTGGAAATTAGTTGATTTACCACCCGGTGCAAAACCGATCGGTTGTAAATGGATTTTAAAAAGAAAATAGAATCTGGATGGTTCTATTGATAAATATAAAGCAATATTAGTTGCAAAAGATTTTACTAAAAAACAAAATGTTGATTATTTTGACACTTTTGCTCCAGTTACAAGAATTTCATCAATTTGTGTTTTAATTGTTTTGACTTCTATTTACAATCTTATTGTTCACCAAATGGATGTTAAAAAAGCTTTTTTAATGGTGATTTGGAAGAAGAAATTTATATGGTGCAACCTGAGGGCTGTATTTTTCCTAGCCAAGAAAACAAAGTTTGTAAACTTGTTAAATCCTTATACGGCTTAAAGCAAGCACTAAAGCAATGGTATGAGAAATTTGATGATGTTCTAATTAATAATGGTTTTTTCTCTATTGAAGTAGATAAATGTGTATACACAAAAACTGTTAATGGTGAATCTATAATTATTAGCTTATATGTTGATGACATGCTTATTTTTGGTACGTGTATTAATGTAGTGAATGAAACAAAGTGTTTTTTAACTTCTAAATTTGATATGAAGGACATGGGGGAAGCTAATAATATTCTGGATGTTAGAATCATAAAGAGTGATGGTTGCCTAATGCTTACTCAAGCGCATTATGTGGAGAGACTACTTAAAAAATATGATCATTTTGATGTGGAACCTGTAAATACTTCTTATGATTCTAATATTTAATTAATGAAAAATAAAAGAGATGGTGTGGCTACTCTAAGTATGCTCAAATTATTGGGAGTTTGATGCATTTGATGAATTATACTCGACCTGATATAGCTTATGTTGTATGTGGACTGAGTAGATATACACAAAATCCTAATAAGGATCATTGGACTGCTTTGAGTAGATTAATGAAATATTTGAGAGGAACCATGAATTATGATTGTATTTTATATAATGGATTTTCCACTGTATCAGAATGATACGGTGATGCTAATTGGATTTCGAATTCAGATGAGACAAAATCCACTAGTGGATATGTGTTCCCCCTTAGTGAAGGTGTTGTAACTTGGAAGTCAGCCACACAATCAACAATTGCTAAATCCACCGTGAAGTCAGAGTTTGTGGCTCTAGAATTGGCTCGCAATGAAGCTAAGTGGTTAAGGAACCTCTTAGCAGATATTCTTTTGAGAATGAAACCGACACCTTTTGTGTCTATGCACTGTGATTGCCAAGTGGCAATAGCCATTGCAAATGATAAAACTTTCAATGATAAAAATAGACACATCCGATTGAGACATGATGTAGTAAAGCAGTTGCTTAAAGATAGAATTATATCCATCGATTTTGTAAAGTCAGAAGTGAATTTGGCTGATCCTTTGACTAAACCTATTGGAAGAAAATTAATTTATGACACATTGAGGGGAATGAGACTTAAGCCAATTGAGGAAAAACAATAGTGATGGTAACCCAACCTATGTGATTGGCGATCTCATGAATTAGGTTCATGTGGATAATAACAAGTCACTTGTTGTTCTAGTGATGCACTATTAAAAATTATTATCGATCATAAGATGAGAATGGTGCAAAACTGCAAGGAAAGAAGAGGTTGAGCTAAGCTCTTAATAAAATTCCATAGCCATTATTGGTGGTATATTAAGTTGTAGAATACACTTGATGGAATCACTTATATAAGTGTGGAGTGGGGCTGCTCCTATGAGAATTTTTGACGAAAATCTCTAAAGCACTTATAAACCAAGTACGTGCATGGCCTATTAGCACAAAACCGCGTTGAACAACAAAATTTGTGGGAGTGCAATGTGATTGATGAAAATTTTAATTCACAAAAGAAATTTTTGTTCTTAGAAGTTTCAAACTTCACAAATAATTTCGTGAATTATATTTCATTTTTTCTAGGCTGGTTCATAGTCTAACAAGCACCAATTCCGATGCATTACACTCCAATAACCCAGCATCATACTAATTTTTTATTTTCAAAATCTTTTGAAATATGTGGGGGATTGTTGGATATTTCAATAATATTTTGAAATATTTACAATAATAGCTTCGATAATAGTTATGATCGCATTGAAGACCATCATTATTTTTAACGATCACATAATGGTTTCTTAACGATCATATAAGGCTTTTCAATCGTTTTGTAACGTTTAATTTATTTCTCAAATAAATCATTCATTATTTTACAACGGCTCTTTTAACGGCTTTATTTTGTTTGAACATAAAATCTCATAAGGCAATCTTAAAAATAAATACACTGAATAAAACAGAGAATATTCTTTCCTTTTGAAATCTTTCATTTCTTTTTCCTTGTTGGGTTATACACAACGTTGTTTCTATTCCTTATATTCAGTGTGGAATATAGAGGAAGGTCTATTGTATCTTGGGAGGATAGCCGTCAGAAACCTATTGCACCAAGTTTTGCATTCTGAGAGGAGAAATTATCTTTAAAAACAGTGCTTACGCTTGCACGCCTCAGACAAATTTATTTATTCTCATCACCTTTCTTCCTACAAGCTATAATGTCTCTTTCTCTAGGGTGATGCCGCTTGCGCATTTGCAAAGAGCCCATGCGTCAACATTTTATTCATTCCTTGGCTTTTACCCAATCAACATTATGTTTGTATTGTTTTATGGCTAAATGACCCAAAAAAGAAAAAATGGAGAAAGCTGCATGGATAAATGCTTGATTGTATTACATCTCCAGTTCAAAATAATTTGAAATTGAAGGCCACACTGATCACTCTTTTAAAGCCTTATTCGATCTACATTTTTCTTTGGTCGATTTATTCGATCTACATAAATATATTGATTTATACGCATTTTGGCCTATTTGACATTATTGAGAAATTAGTGGTAAGAATTTAAAGAACTCGTTTTTTAAAAGTACAAAAGGAAAGAAAGAGTTGTTCGACAATCACTAGATATGCAATCATGATTGATAAGTCTTAACATTATAGTTGACAAGATTCTAATTATCATCAATTATTTTTTTTCTACTAAATGAATTAAGTGGCTCCCTTTTTCCACGTATTAGATAAGTCAATTTCTAGCTTAATAGCATTAATTGGTGAATCTTTAATTTTCAGCACAAGGGCTATCGGCCGGTTGACAAGTCATAAGTTTTTAACATCACGCATTCTTGAAGAAAGGATAAGAAGAAAATGCCACGAATTTGGCATGCGGTTTCTTAATGGTGTTGTATTGAATATATTGATTGCTCAAGGAATAAGTGTTGTTTTAAGAGAAAATATTGGGAAGGCCTCCACGTCACTGTGGGGCCGGCCCATTAAGTTGCTGACACGTGGCGCCATGTGTCGTCAGCGTCCCACCGCACTCTCTCTTCTCTTGTGATATCTCTCCTTCCGAGCCTACTTCTCTCTCCTCTGTGCTTGCGTTTCTTCTTTTCTCTTGGGGCCGCCATGGCCTCTCTCCTCTGTGTGCTTGCTTTTTGTCTTGCGGCCGCCATGGCCAGGATCTCGAGCTCAAGTAACCCTGGTCGCGAGCTCGTGCTCAAGCGACCATGGCTGCTTTGACCTGAAAAACTACATAAACCTGAAGCAACAAATGTACTGAATTGCCTATCTAGGAATGATTTGCCAGGGACCAAGCACCAATACAAGCTAATTGATTGGTTGATTGATTCAATTTAGACACACGAATTGATTGCAACGAAATCCCAGCAAAGAGCGAAAATGATGAGCAATTCAGGTTCTTTTTTCTTTTCAGCATGTGATTAACTCCCGATACGAATGTTAAGAAAATGATAAATTGCGTACTATTTAATAATTATAAAAAAGAATGAATATCTTCCAAAGAATGTTACGGTGGCTCTTAATTGATCTTGCCTATGTCATGAGAATACATGCAACCTGAGCCCTTGTTGTTTCTCCATATTGTATTTCTGTCACTAGTGTCTTTCCCTTTTTTCTTTCTTTTTTGCTAATCTAGTCAGTCTCAGAGTTTGAGAAAGAGAACATATTCTTTCAACTTTTGAAATTACAACTTAAAAATACTAGTGTCTGATCATTGCTGTCCATGTCTTATGTAGCTTGATCACATGATGTATGCGTGTTTCTGCACTTGTGAACATTTGTGATATGGTATTTTATCAATTTTCTCACCGCCCGCAGACCTAGAGGGGCTGGTGGTGGCCCTCAACCCCTTAGGCTCTGTTAGCCATTGCTTTTCACAAGTTACATAGATTTCCTACAAACCTGTGTTTTCCATGTTTGAGTATACGTGTCCCACTGTGAGAGGAAAAGCCCTACCGATAAGAGCTTGATTAATGTATCGATACTTTTTAACGTTATGTCTCACTTTTGAAGGTTTTCTGCATTTTGTAGCATCGTTGTCATAAAGATATGCCATTTGGTGTCTTAATGGGATCGATCGTGGTTATCAAATCTTAAGTCTGTTCTTATTAGTCTTCATAATAACAGATGATTGTGTGGATTCTTTGGCCCAAGTTTGTGGGTCTTGTAGATGATTTTGCAAGGGTTTAATAGATCGCATTAAAAAAGGCTTTAAGCTAAACATCAATCCATATGCATCTGCTAATACATTTAATCTGGATCAACTCTATGCTCCATCAGGAATTGAATGACTTACAAATACTAGAAAATTTGTTAGGCAAATCTATCTACTCATTTGTCAAGTCTTCATGAGGAGAAGTTTAAATTTTTCGAGGTCTTACTTGCATCCTCTATTGAAAGTCCAGCTTACATATGGGGGATAATATTAGAATATGTAAATATTAATCTACACCTTCATGTGACAAGTTTAACTTTTAGTAAAATTGGAGGTAATCTCACGAAATTTTGCATGATACTGAATTTTATTTAATTAATTAATTAATTAATTATTATTATTATTATTATTATTATTATTATTATTATATGCGGGGAATGGGCTTGGACCGGGTTTATCCGATTCGGCCCATTGGCCCGATCCAAACCCGGATCCGACCAATTGGATTAAAAAAAAACTTTTGATTTTCCTTTTTTTAATTCTTATTTTCTTATTTTTGTCTTTTTCCTATTTTGTCCTTTTCTGTCTTCATCTTCAACCTCACGCCAACCCTCCTCCTCCTTCACCGAAGACTCCCACAACCTGCAACTTGTTCTCTGCCGACGACGCCGCCATCACATCAGTTACCAATCTCTGTGCTACGCCACCGCAGAACCAGTACCAACTACTTGCCGCCTACTCCGGCCTACAGCCAGAACTCCAGCGACCACAAATTTTAACAAAACAAAATCCTATCAATCCGAAACTTCTAACACCAGCAATTCAGAAAACAAACAAGCGTGAATGCATAAGCATGGGGAAGAATAGCGTAACTAGTGCGGCCTCGAACCGCTGGCTTCGTAGGTAGTATTCATAAATAAGGAAATTAATGTTTTGTTAGTGTCTCTCATGCTTTATAAATAGAGCCGTCTATATACTCTTTTATTTAGTCGTTCAGTAAAGGTGTAGCCTTTATTATCTGCCGGAATTCCAGCAGTTTGCAAATTAGTCCAAAGTAGAACTCGACTTTTTCATTTTTGTAGTAGAAGCATTTGACCGCTCGTAATTTGCGGAATTATTTATTATCAACATTAATCTGTAAAGCTTTACAATTAGTGTGAACAACCAGGGCTTCCATTCCCTGTTAACATAACCTGGAAAACTTTGTTTTCATTTGATTTCCAAAACATGGTAATTTTATTTTCTTTTGGCAGATTTGCCTTGTGTAAGCTCTGCGTTCCCTGTAGGAGAAATCGTGAGGTTGCTGGAGAGGGGGAATCTCTTATGATGGAAGGCGAAATTGGTGGTGGACTGGTCCTTCAACGACTCATTATCTGTCGCAAAAGGACAACCCTATGGTCTTTCGAACTGACTCTAGCTTTGCAGCCAGGAAAGTTGGTGCTGGCTCTGGTGGATTTTCAAGGTCAGCTCACAAAAAAGTCTAGGAGAAAGTTACGCAACTACCAAGGACTTCTGATGACAGGCCTCTAGGAAATCGGCAGGTGTGTTAATGCTAAGAAAATGTAATGAAAAACTCATTGCTCATCACTCTTGAGAATACTTGCTTAACATTCAGCCTGCATATTTCTTACAGTGAATAATTTAATCAGAAAATTAAATGGAGAAATCATCAGAGAACTGCATTTTATGCTTTTCGTTTTTAATATGACTTTCAATTGTCGATAATCACTTGTAATGGTGGTTAGTAATGTGCTGTAGCCTGTAGGTTGGTCTGCTTGAGAGCACGCCCCAACTTCCACCCTGTTGCACCCTACGGAATCTTTTATCTCATTTACCGCCATTGATGGTTCTAAGCATGAACTTTGGCCCGATTTTGGTGAGCAGACCTCTGATTGCATCATGCCACTTTTTGGAACTCTTACATTGGTTTGCCAGAACTCTTGCATTTGGTTATCTGCTGGAAGACCGGGGTAATAGGGTCACAAACTCCTTGTTTAACCAAGATCCAAGTGCATTGTTCAAGATTTAGGTAAATTTCTAGCATCTTGGATCACCAAAAGTTGGTTAGGATTGAATTTTTAACACTCTGGTATCATTTTAACAAAATTATTACAGAAACCGTAGATGCTTTAAGTGATTAAGGAGAAATAAAATGGTAGAGATAACGAAATTGAGGTAAGTATAGGAGAGGTTCAGGCTCGCACCTTTCTCCTCTTTTTTCATGTACTACCGGCCCAGCATCAGTTGCTTCTATGTAGAGGTGTTAAAATGGGTCACTTATTTATAACAAAAGATAGTTAAATGGGTTTCACAATTAAAGGTTTAAGATAAGTGGGTCTTAAGTGGGTTTTTAAATGGGTTGGGTTGAAAAATCATCTTTAACAAAAACATTATAATTCCTCCCTTCTCTCTTTAACTTTATAAAAATCGAAATTATAATTTTTTTATTTTTATTTTCTCTTTTCTTTTTCTTCTTTTTTTTCTTTTTTTTTTCTTTCTCCTTCCTCCTTCCGGTCGCCGGCACGGCGACAGCCGGCTACCGGCCAGGCAAGAGAAAAATAAAAAAAGAAAAAAGAAAAAGAAAAGAAAAAGAAAATTATATTTTAAAAATAATAAAAATTTAATTTTAAAAAAATAATTAAATTTCAAAATTTTTAAATAATTATTTTAAATTTTATAAAAATTGTCCATTAAATTTATATTGTATAAAACTATATAAGCAATACAATTTTAAAAAAAAAATATATATATAAAAGCTTGGAAGTATTTTAATAATATAATCTTTAAAAATAACATAGGAATAAGTTTTTCTAAATTTGTTAAATATGAAAATATTTTATTAATATGAGTTGGGTCGGGTCAGGTATGGGTTGGGTATGGGTCGGGTCGGGTTTGGGTCGAAAAATTTACATTAAACATAAATGGGTCATAAATTGGTTAATGGGTTAATTTGGGTCGGACCATTAATGACCCGACCCAAACCTGACCCGACCCACCCGTTTAACGGTTCTACTTCTATGCTAAACCTTGTACAACCAGTCTTTTTAGAATGGAACAATGGTCTCCTATCAATGCTCCCATTTAGTTAGGCCTCTCACTCTCATATAAATTTCTAAGCCCACTCCGCAGTGCTTACTAGAGAGAAGATGATACAAGGATTTTTCAAAACACACTCAAGGTCTTGCTAAGTTTAACGCAAATGGAAGTACAAGAATCAAGGTGTAGGCTCTTCATATTGGTAGTATTCTCGTTATACCCTATTCTTGTCCCCTGCTTTGAATTCCAATCCTCAGTTCTCGTTGATCGAAATTGTAATATATGGGCTCTCTAATAAAATAAAAGGAAAAGAAAGAGTTTGAAAAGTCAAAAAGGGGAGGCTGAAGAGAACCGTGGAACCTTCGGCTGAGCTTTAAAAAGAGAGAAAGAGGGAGAGAAAGAGGAGCACGAGCAGAACAGGGAGCGAAAGAAACAGGGGAGAAGAGAGAAAGAAGAGAAAGGAAAAAGGGAAAAAGGAAAAAAAATTTTTTGGCGCGCTCGTGACCCGGACACCTCTTCAAGCCGACTCAAGTGTGTTTTGCAAGGCCGGTAAGAAATTGAAGCCTTTAATCACTTGCTTGAAGCAATTGCCGCAATTAGGGTTCGAAATTCGGATTTCATGGGTATTTGTGTGGTGAAGCCCAATTTTTGAGTCGTTAAGCTGTAAATTTTTTAGAAATGGTACTTTGGGATGTTGTGAAGCTATAGCATCTTTCGGATCGTGATTTGAGCTTGTAGTTTGTTCGGAACGGAATTTTTAAGTTGGAGACGCAATCTGGTACTGTAGCGAACAGTGGCTTCGAGTCTCTTTTTTTGTTATTTTCGGTACTGTTTTGGGGCGGCTGAGTTGGGGTTGTTGTTGTACGTTAAGAGAGCTTTCTAAAGACTATAAGACGGCTTGAATCGGAATTTTGTGGAGGAAGTTATGGCGTGACGAAGTTGGCGCATGGGCCGCGCCTAGCTGAAAATGATGGGTTTATGCTAAATTGTGAACTTTTGGGACGCGTAGGTGTCGTTTATCGACTAATAGGCCTAGTATGGACGAGTTGTTATAAGAATATCATTTTTACTCGGCTTTTTAATATTTTCCCGTTAATTGTTAGGAATCCGAATGCGTCGGTTCGTGTGAGTGTCGTAGTTGATTTTTGGCTTTTCCTAGGTGAGTGACACTATTTCTTCTTTGTATTTTAAACTCATGTTTTGAGAAACATGGTTGATTAAATACTCTATGAGTTGACAAAAGTATATTTCGTTGCATAAAACAGGATCGAGATATTACTGACATTTTTGGTTCGAAGGGAGTTGTATTTTGACGTTAAATTGAATGGTTGTGTGAAAAAAAGGATTTGTGAAATTCTTTGTGAAAGAATCTTGAAATGCTTTGAAGGATGCTTTGATATTTATATATATCAAATTTTGAGTTGTGATATGATTTCTTTTCTGACGTTGGATTACTGAATATTGTGATTGGTGCTCAATGTCTCTGTGGACCCTGAAGGGGTGTGGGTATGCTCATACTATTCTAGGATATCCTCGTGGGCCGAGCCACCGGCTAATAATATGTGGAAACCTTGCCAAGGGGGGAATCTTGGTCGTTTTGTCACGGGCGTTACGCGTGACCATGGTTAGACATTTGAGCATGAATTGGTCAATGGAGTGGACCATTGACATGTGATTTGAGTTTGGTCAATGGAATGGACCATCGATGTGAGTTGATGAGATTAATCAATGGAATAGACCATTGATGCATGTTTTGTGAGATTGACTAATGGACTCGACCATTGGTGCTTTCGATATTTGAATTATGATTTGGTATTATGATAAAGGGCGTTATATTTGTGTTTTAAAATGTGCATAGTGATTTCTCGATCCGCTTAGAAGAAATGTGTTACTCACTGAGCCGTGGTAGCTCACTTCTCTCATCTACTTGTTTTTCAGGTTCTTCATCGAGTCACGAATAGGCGTGAGCGTTCGTTCGGGGATGACTTTTTTGGTGGAAATTTTGGGTATGGCTTATGCATAGTTCATAAGTTTATAAGTTAGTCTTTGTTAAAGGTTTATGTTTTGATGTTTGTGGATTATAGATATACTCTGATATTGTAACCAATTGTCCCTTTTTGTCAAATATATATATGTGGATGTATATATGTTGATATTGGGTTGAAATTTTGGTTACGTTGAGGCTATGTCCTTTGGAAAAAGGACGGCCGTGTTATGCCCCTTCTTCTTGTGAATCGGGGTATGACAGAAATGTCGGAGGTCCCTTAGCCAGCCATCGTCTTCCACTCTTCCATCCTTGTGTGAATCTTCATATGGCCTTGGATTATTCAAAGTCAATTCATAGGTTCATGAGATTTCATTCCATCAAACCACCAATCAACTGAGGTTCCTCCATTTCCGATTTCATCAATTAGCTTTTGCATATCCTAAAGTTCCATATAATCGATAGGTTGAGTATGGCGATAATCTCCACTTTCTTGGGACGGTTGTATATACATATGGTTAAAATCTTCAATACATAAGCGTCGGTAAATGTTCAATCTGCTCAATTTTTTCCATGATATATGGATATCTAGTTTTTGGTTGGGTTCAAATACATTTTGTTTAAACATAATTTTATCAATTGTGAGGTCTTCAGATTGAATCATTCAAAATTCAATTCAAATTTTGAAGTTGCGGATTTCATTCACCACATCTTGCTCCTATGATAGAACATCCTGCTTCTACCATCAAAGCACTTCTTGCATATGTTTAAAGTGCTTCCAGTTTCTATTTTCCTGTCCTTGGCGGAATCTTCTCTTCTTTGATTTCATAACCTAAATGGTCTTTTATTCGCATCCGGACTCATGAGATTCCTTAAAATGATTAAAAGAAAAAAATTTGGGTAGGACTACCATAAATTGGTCATCCAATCAGCAGCCACTCATTTCAGACCTTTTTGTTCCAACAAATGAGGATATTCTTCATCACAGTGCCTTTACTGTCCACTCTTTTCAAGTGAATGGTCGCTTTGGGACAAATGCCTTGGCGTGGGACTAGTCAATCGGTTTGACTTGAAAGGTCTTCAAGTGAATGATTTACTGGGGAACCGGAACGGTTAATCTGAAGCTGTGGTCAGGGGAAAGGCCAGTTTCAAAAATCATTTGATGTGATTTAATTTGTAAAACTTGTTGTAGTGCAAGCTCTTTCATTCGAAAGAACTACCGTGAGAATTTACATTTTGTTGTAAAGATGTCACTAGATTTCATAATTTCTAAACCCTTCCCAGTTGACCCGATAGTTGTGGCGAGGCATACATGCAGCTGCTATACTCCAAACCCCTGAAATTTTACTGCAATCTAGTCTCTAACGAGTTCAAAAGAAAAAAGGATTGACCTGAAAAGTGGTTAGGCCTGATAAATAGTTACCCAATATTGCAATTACCACAAGGACTCCCTCGGAGTTCCAAGAGAGAAGATATGGCATAATTTCTTATCATTCACTTGAAGCCGAAAGCTTCTCCTCGGACAAACTCTAATTCTTCCATTGACCGCAAACCAATGCCCTTTTCTATCTCATTAATCTTCCATTTGAAGAGTACCATTGATAAATGGATGATCTTGGTAAAACATAAGTTCTTCATTTAGCAAGAGCAAGATGGGGTTTATTCACAAGGGGGAAAAGGAATCAAAGTAATATTACCAAGATCGTATCAATGAACACAACCGTGGATTTTGCACACTGTAATGAGTATTACTAGTCCTAAATCATATCATGAACTCTTGATTCTTGACAATGCTCTAGTGATTTAGAATATTTTAGTAATATCCAAGTAGAGTAGGAGTTTCCTTTAGCTCACATACTGGATAATATATGTCCTACAACAATTCATCCATTTAAAATGCAATTAGATGAATAGACTGTACACGTGCTCAAATTGACTATTGTACAGTACGTTTGAGCTTTTCGAACAGTTATCCCACATTGTTGGTATGCCACATTATATAGAATTTAGAATAAATACGAAGTAAAGGTTATTACCAACCATATTAAAGCCTGTCATTTCTCACCATGTAAGCTATAACCACGTAGGGGTAGATTATGTTTCGTGCATTGGCTTGAGAAAAAATTGTCCCTTTCTCCCCCTCTCTCACGCACTCTGCACTGTGTCTCTGAGAAAATGCTCTCTTTCTCTCCCTCCCTCCCGTCTCCATCTATGCATCGCCGGCGTTCTTAGATTCTGCTCCTTCCTCAACTGAGCCTTGCGCGAGGACCGCGATTGCTCGAGCTCGAATGCCTCGAGCCTACGGTTCGTGAAGGCCGCGGATTTCTTCTGCCTCAAGCGCACGGAGGTGGCGGCGGCGGCAAGTGAGGGGCGGCCGGCACCGCGGCGGGCGGTGGAGGGAGGGAGTGGGGTCCGCTTGGAGGCGGTGAACAATTGGGGTCGAGCTCGTCTTCGGCTTGAAGACCGACCGCAGCAGCTCCTGAATTGATTGCCAGATTCGAGATTGCTTCTTCGCCATCGACGTTGCCGGTTGCCAACTTCCCCTCTTCCCCTTCACTACATTCCCCTCATCGCCGAGGGCCATCCGAGCCCACCAACGACAAATCGTACCCGCACGACTTGGGGTTCCGGAACAAGAAATTGAGCCAAGCGGTGAGGGCTGGGGTTGCAGAGATGGAGAGAGAGAGTTTTCTCAGACTGCACAGCTCGTGAGAGAGGAGGAAATATTAGGTACCCTCAAAGGACCAGCCATCCGTGCTCTGTTCCATTCACGCGTCGACACCTGTCCACTAGCAGGTCCACGTCGGCTCTCTCTTCTCTCCCACGTCGTTCCAGTTCAAAACAACGCGCGGGCAGAAAAACTTGGCATTCTCTCTCCTCTTTACCTTCTCTCTCTTCCTCCTCCTCCGACGCTTGACACCATCTCCCGACGACGGTCTACCGGTTCCTTCGACGACCGTCGCTCCCTCCCGACGACGGCCTTTCTCTCTCCACTCGATGGCCTCATCTCAGGGCTGCATTCTCTCGGCGCACTTCTTCCTAAATCGCGCCCTCTCCCGACGGCCGATTTCGCTCGCATCTCTCTGTCCCCCGACTCGCGACCGAGAAGCAATCGCTCCGCCCTGCTCGAAGCAGTCCCTCAAGAAGCCCTAAATCTACGACCGCAAGTCAGGTTCGATTTTATTTCCCGAGTTTTTATGTTCGCATCTTTGTTTTGGGGGAGAAAGCTTGGCCTAAATCTGTGACCAGAAGTTCACTGGTTTATTGCTTCTGATTCTAAGCGCAGTAACGTGAGAAGTGAAACTACGACTGTCTCTCCCTCTACCCTTGTCCGGTTTTTCCGTTCTTGGCAAATTCGAAGGTGAGCCCACTTCTGGATACATTATCTTAGGCCGACCCGTCAAGTCGAAGCCCGACGTAATCTCGCTGCTTCGCTCCACCGAGCTGTTAAATCGCTTGTGTCCGGGGCGTTTCAAGATTTTCCCGGGGTAAATCGCCTGTTCCGTCATTGCAGACTTCCAGGCGAGAAGAAATGTGCTTACAATGATCACCCCAACAACGAACCGCCTCCTTTGTCCTTTCTCGGTATGTCGTCATCCCTTCTCTGCTTTCGTTTTTTCCCTCGTCGTTTGGTTTCGGGAATTGGTGGGGATGTTATAAGTCAAAGAAAGGAATTGGGCTGTGAGGTTTCGCCTGAATTGTGAGAGATTAACGCGGGAGTGGTCGACCCCACGTCCCGTATATGGCGAACGGTATGATTTTTGAATGAAAGCGGGTTCGCATGAGCTATGAGCGTTGGTGGGGAACGAGCAAGAAAGTGGGTTTTGCTGAAAATTTTGATCTTGTTGAAGTTGGATTTAAGGGTAGGGATTTTCTTGGATTTTGGGCTCTCTCTCTCTTTCTTGGTCGCACGAGCACGATCTTATGCGTGGAAATACTTGTGTTGATCCGTTCTTTCCTTTCAGTGGGACTTTGGTTGTGTATTTTCCCTTTGGAAATTGTGACTGGACTTTCGATTATATGTCCCTCCGCAACCTGAACTGTGGACCCAATTTTGCCGCACGAAGTGGATTTTTAGATCAGGCTGCCGTAACAAAATCATGCACGGGTATCTATCTGTCTCGATTATTGACAAGTTGGGCGTCACGGAATTTCTGTTTGTTGAAAGCTAGTTAATCTTAGATGTTGTTTGTCAAGAAAAATTATAGGAAGAGTAGACACTGAACTAATGTGACTCTTTCGATGAACTGAACACATGAGGAAGCTGATATTACTTGAGATCTCTTGGAATAGTTGGTGGGCGTATCTAGATTCATGAACACCCTGGAATTGAATTAAATGGTTGCATTTCTACTATTGATAAGCATTTTCTGCTCAACTGCTCATGCTTTGTACCTGACTTTAGTGTCCATTTTTCTTGTTTTCTCATTCTCTTATTTGGTTTTGCCGTAAAGGGAATTACTCGAATTGCTTGTCATCAATGATTGCGGTTAACCTTTTGACCTTGTTTTTGCTCACACTCTGTCTTGAGTTAGTTTATCTTTTTAATTCTGTCAGTCTTACTGAGTTCATGGGACTTGGTGGTTCAAAGATTTTAATCTTATAATTTTGTCAATTTTGATTGTTCATATGGGTTCGTGCGTTGTGCAATATTATCTGAGAAGGCCATGCCAGAATGGTTAAATGGTTTATTTGTACGGATTTGTCACCTGACTGCACCTTTATGATTCAGCACTTTTCGTTACTCCTTTCCATGTGCTGCACGAAAAGCTTTTTGACTTTGGTTCCGTTTAGCTATTATAACTTTCTCAGTATAAGCAAAGTATCAAAACTAACGTGTTTACTTCTTAATATTGCTTGCATTCAATTGTTACTTGGTTCACTTATGTGAGAATTTATTGAGCATGGCAATAATTGGCTTTCATTTGATTCCACTGTGGAAGTACTCCATTTAGGATGTCATGGCATATTTGCTTCTTTTGACAAAGAGGATCACTACTCTAGAGTGTCCTCGCCGAATGAATCTTTCATATGGTGCATGATCAGAAAAATTCCGTTCATGCTGTAGTTATATTGGATTCATAGCTTTTAGGCCGATACTAAGAGTTCTTTGCCCATCATATGCCAGGTGCATAATTCTGCAAAATGCACGATCAGTTTTAAATCATCGCTATTCTCTCTCTGTAGAAACCAATCTTTGTTATGGATCGATGAAGGCATGAGTTGAAGAAATCCTTGTTGTCCCAACTGCTCAACAGTGCTTCCATGGATGGCAAAAGCTCATCTGAGTTGAGCCTTCCCTGGTTCTGGATTATTGAGTATTTGGCAAAATTCGAGCAAGTTAAGCCATCCCTCTTGCATGGTATTCACCTTCAACAGTAGCATTTTGCAAGTTTTGGTCCACTTTCTCATCATTTTTGTTGGGCATTCATATGGTTTATGCTTTTCAGGTATCATTAAAGCGGCTCCAGAGTTACCTGCATACTTGGGAAAAAATATGGAGGAAGTTGTTTCTTTGAGATGCTTGGAGGAGTTATGTGGCCCTAGAAATGGAAGCATGAACAGTACTTGCTCCTCATTGGGATCAAAGGCGAAAATTGATACATCAAAGAGCTGCAAAAATGTCCTACAGTAAACGTTCCATAACGTGAGTTCTAATAAATGATGCAGTGAAAATGTGTTATATTTTCTTCATGACATCTTTCCACTGGTTCTGTTCTAATGATTGCTGAAGTTCGGTGTCTATTCCCCTGTTTATGAATTTGTTATATCTTAGGGCTCTGCAAATGAGTTGTTGAAATGGGACCTTCACTCATTTTTAACGCCCAAGAGAACCTCTATGCCAAAAACTGCTCTAGAGGAGGTAAGCAGATCTTTCATCCAGAGCTGTCTATCTTCATGATATCCTCTTTCATTCAGGTTTAAATTGGTTTTTCTTGTTTTTTGGTAGCTGAAAGATACAATACTTGCAGGTACCCATCCGCATGCTGATTTTAAAAAAAAGGAGGGTAGATTGGCAGATGTTTGTCATTTGAATAGGATCGTCATTCATAATGGTAGACATACTAGACTTACATGTGCACCTGATGTGGGAGACGCATGCTCCTAACACAGTTGATGAACCAAACTTGGTTTCTCGATCCACCAATCATGTGGAGCCCTTGGTAGGAGATGACGGTATTAGGAAGTGTCTTCCCACGGAGAGGAACCATATTGATGTTCACGCTGAAAATATTGAAAGGAATTGTAATAAGGATCAACATCGTGATTCTCATTCAGATGCTAAAAGGGCCAAACAACAAGGTTCTGATGAAATAAAAGATAGAGAAGAATCACTAGTTGTTCTAACTGGAATATTAGGTTTCGAGAGAAATGATGAATGTTCTGATAAAGAGGTGGCTAACCTTGTCAAGGATCCTATGGGGCCTGTGGACGACGACCAGTTGTTAGAGGGAGATGGGAGGCATTATGTTCAGCCAAGGACTCATGATGTACTTCCCGATGGAATGGAGTGGGGGTTTTCCGTTGATGATCCCAAACGCGTCCATGACTCCATAGAGAAAACAAAGAACAGTGAATCGGCTCAAGCATCGGAATGGAGGCAGACATTTACCAGTCACGCAGAAGATTACGTGGTCCACGTTGTTGAGGAGGATATGTCTAGTGATGGTGATGAATATAGAAAAGAGCAGACAGCATCTTATAACATTAATGTTTTCAAAAACACATTTTGGTGATTTATATGATCCGATGTCCGGGATTTGAGGATTTTTTCTTTACGAAAAAGCAATAGCTCGTTAGTACTGTCTCGTCAATAATCATTCATGTTGTCTATTAAAGAATGTAACCTAGTCTTCTCGAAAGATTGTCAACTATTGAATAAGGGAAATTTCAGGATGACTTTTTCATGGCAAGTATTTTGCTTAGTTTAACATGCCCTGAAGTTGAGGTTTCGCTTTTTCCTTTCTAAATTTCTTTTTATGCATTAGTTGCTGAATAATTTTGATGTTCACTTTCTCACCTAAATTCTTCTCCAATTTGCTGTTCTTCGAGGAGTGCAATGATATGTTGTTGATTACTTACCTGGCCATGCTCCCCAATTGCTCAAGGTATGAACAAACTCTTGAATTATTTACTTTTGACATATTTTGAGTATGTCCAGGAGTCATGATTTAGGATGAAAATATTGCTCTGGACCATCTTCTGGTTGATAATGCTTGAGGATTGTGTATATAAATCAAACCACACCAATCATGTGCTTGAAAGCTTATCCAATGATGCGAGTTATTAGCTGAATCTAGAAGAATATATACTATAAGTTGAAATTTTCATCAAGAACAATTCGACCGAGATGACATCTCCCTAGTATTTGACTTTTTGTGCAATCTACTTGTTAGGAATTGCTCCTAGCAGATATCATGTTGGAAAACCTTCTCCAATATTTGGCTTGAGCAACACAATGCATTTGTTCTTTCACAAGGTGCACCCTAAGTCTATCCATAAGAAGCCTTGGAACATGATAAACCTTTGGTACGGGTCAGCTAAGCTTTAGGGAAAGTAGCAAAGTCAAGAGCTTTCTTTTGTGAAATATGCTTAATTTTGGTTTGTTCGCTTTATAACTTAAAAGTTTGTATGGTGCACAAACAAATTGATAATGACGGGATTGATATTAACTTGTCAATGCGTGGGTTTGCTCTCGACATTGCGAGGCTGAAGTTCAAATAATTCTTCTCCTTTTTGCAGCAAAATGAACGAGCTAATTGACAAATTGAACATTGTTTATGACAGACACAGTAGGAGGGGAGGAAGGACCCCCTTTGTTTGAAAGATTCCTTATTTCTATCAGACCACCTTCAATTGATTATGGTTCTGCATCTCTCCCGGCATCGCGCTTATGCATGACGCAAGATCATGGCCAACACCACATAGAAGATGGGATCAGGGAGATGAAATCAAAATCTAATAGAAATTCTTATACATCCCCATTTTACTGGGGTTCTCTCACTATTTGCTTGGGATGTTATCTCCCTGATCCCATAGAAAATGGGGATGTATAAGAATTTCTATTAGATTTTGATTTCATCTCCTTGATCTCATCTTCTATGTGGTGTTGGCCATGATCTTGCATCATGCACAAGCGCGATGTCGGGAGAGATGCCGAACCATAATCAATTGAAGGTGGTCTGATAGAAATAAGGAATTTTTCAAACAAAGGGGGTCCTTCCTCCCCTCCTACTGTGTTTGTCATAAGCAGTGTTCAATTTGTCAATTAGCTCGTTCAGTTTGCTGCAAAAAGGAGAAGAATTATCCGAGTTTCTAAAATGAAGCCTCGCAATGTCGAGAGCAAACCCACGCATTGACAAGTTAATATCAATCCCGTCATTATCAATTTGTTTGTGCACCATACAAACTTTTAAGTTATAAAGCGAACAAACCAAAATTAAGCATATTTCACAAAAGAAAGCTCTTGACTTTGCTACTTTCCCTAAAGCTTAGCTGACCCGTACCAAAGGTTTATCATGTTCCAAGGCTTCTTGTGGATAGACTTAGGGTGCACCTTGTGAAAGAACAAATACATTGTGTTGCTCAAGCCAAATATTGGAGAAGGTTTTCCAACATGATATCTGCTAGGAGCAATTCCTAACAAGTAGATTGCACAAAAAGTCAAATACTAGGGAGATTTCATCTCGGTCGAATTGTTCCCGATGAAAATTTCAACTTATAGTATATATTCTTCTAGATTAAGCTAATAACTCACATCATTGGATAAGCTTTCAGGCACATGATTTGTGTGGTTTGATTTATATACACAATTCTCAAGCATTATTACCTAGAAGATGGTCCAAAGCAATATTTTCATCCTAAATCATGATTCCTGGACATACTCAAAATATGTCAAAAGTAAATAATTCAAGAGTTTGTTCATACCTTGAGCAATTGGCGAGCATGGCCAGGTAAGTAATCAACAACATATCATTGCACTCCTCGAAGAACAGCAAATTGGAGAAGAATTTAGGTGAGAAACTGAACATTAAAATTATTAAGCAACTACCACCCATTGCGGTGGCGTAATTGGCTTGAGCTTTGTGCCTCCCATGAAAGGTGCCAAGTTCGAATTTCAGCGGCGTTACTTGGTGACTTAACCGCTGGTGTGAGTGTGGTGGATAGCTTGCATTAGCCCCAGGTTTTTCCCGCCAACTATCGGGTTTCTTGGGTCATAAAAAAAAATTCAGTAAATGATGTATTAATATAAATTTGTAAAGGAAAAAGCGAAACCTCAACTTCAGGGCATGTTAAACTAAATAGAATACTTGCCATCAAAAAGTCATCCTGAAATTTCCCTTATTAAATAGTTGGCAATCTTTCGAGAAGACTAGGTTACATTCTTTAATAGACAACATGAATGATTATTGACGAGACAATACTAACAAGTCATTTTTTTCATAAAGAAAATATCATGAATCCTCAAATCCCGGACATCGGATCATATAAATCACCAAAATGTATTTTTAAAAACATTAATGTTATAAGATGTTGTCTGCTCTTTTCTATATTCATCACCATCACTAGACATATCCTCCTCAACAACGTAGACCACGTAATCTTCTGCGTGACTGGTAAAAGTCTGCCTCCATTCCGATGCTTGAGCTGACTCACTGTTCTTTGTTTTCTCTATGGAGTCATGGACGCGTTTGGGATCATCAATGGAAAACCCCCACTCCATTCCATCAGAAAGTACATCATGAGTCCTTGGTTGAACATAATGCCTCCCATCTCCCTCTAACGACTGGTCGTCGTCCACAGGCCCCATAGGATCCTTGACAAGGTTAGCCACCTCTCTATCAGAGCATTCATCATTTCTCTCGAAACCTAATCTTCCAGTTAGAACAACTGGTGATTCTTCTTTGTCCTTTATTTCATGAATCTTGTTGTTTGGCCCTTTTAGCATCTGAATGAGCATCATGATGTTGATCCTTATTACAATTCCTTTCAATATTTTCAGCGTGAACATCAGTATGGTTCCTCTTCGTGGGAAGACACTTCCTAATACCGTCATCTCCTACCAAGGGCTCCACATGATTGGTGGAACTGTGTTAGGAGCATGTGTCTCCCACATTAGACGCACATGTAAGTCCAGTATGTCCACCATTATGAATGACGGTCCTATTCAAATGACAAACATCTGCCAATCTACCCTCTTTTTTTTTTTTAAATCAACATGTGGATGGGTATTTGCAAGTATTGTATCTTTCAGCTACCAAAAAGCAAGAAAAAAACCAATTTAAACCTGAATGAAAGAGGATATCATGAAGATAGACAGCACTGGATGAAAGATCTGCTTACCTCCTCTAGAGCAGTTTTTGGCACAGAGGTTCTCTTGTGCGTTAAAAATGAGTGAAGGTCCTATTTCAACAACTCATTTGCAGAGCCCTAAGATATAACAAATTCATAAACAGTGGAATAGACACTGAACTTCAGCAATCATTAGAACAGAACCAGTGGAAAGATGTCATGAAGAAAATATAACACATTTTCACTGCATCATTTATTAGAACTCACATTATGGAACATTTACTGTATGACATTTTTGCAGCTCTTTGATGTATCAATTTTCGCCTTTGATCCCAATGAGGATCAAGTACTGTTCATGCTTCCATTTCTAGGGCCACATAACTCCTCCAAGCATCTCAAAGAAACAACTTCCTCCATATTTTTTTCCCAAGTATGCAGGTAACTCTGGAGCCGCTTTAATGATACCTGAAAAGCATAAACCATATGAATGCCCAACAAAAATGATGAGAAAGTGGACCAAAACTTGCAAAATGCTACTGTTGAAGGTGAATACCATGCAAGAGGGATGGCTTAACTTGCTCGAATTTTGCCAAATACTCAATAATCCAGAGCCAGGGAAGGCTCAACTCAGATGAGCTTTTGCCATCCATGGAAGCACTGTTGAGCAGTTGGGACAGCAAGGATTTCTTCAACTCATGCCTTCATCGATCCATAACAAAGATTGGTTTCTACAGAGAGAGAATAACGATGATTTAAAACTGATCGTGCATTTTGCAAAATTATGAACCTGGTATATGATGGGCAAAGAACTCTCAGTATCGGCCTAAAAGCTAAGAATCCAATATAACTACAGCATGAACGAAATTTTTCTGATAATGCACCATATGAAAGATTCATTCGGCAAGGACACTCTAGAGTTGTGATCCTCTTTGTCAAAAGAAGCAAATATGCCATGACATCCTAAATGGAGTACTTCCACAGTGGAATCAAATGAAAGCCAATTATTGCCATGCTCAGTAAATTCTCACATAAGTGACCCAAGTAACAATTGAATGCAAGCAATATTAAGAAGTAAACACGTTAGTTTTGATAGTTTGCTTATACTGAGAAAGTTATAATAGCTAAACGGAACCAAAGTCAAAAAGCTTTTCGTGCAGCACATGGAAAGGAGTAACGAAAAGTGCTGAATCATAAAGGTGCAGTCAGGTGACAAATCCGTACAAATAAACCATTTAACCATTTTGGCATGGCCTTCTCAATAATATTGCATAACGCACGAACCCATATGAACGGCAAAAGAACGCTTCAAGTGCCATAACTTTGGCCAATGGACACTTAAGTGCCATAACTTACGAAATGTACACTTAAAGTGCCACATTCGAAGAAGAACGGATTACTTGAGTGCCACTCCGGCCAAAGTCCGGCCAAAATGCTGACGTGGCATTTTTCCGTTAAAGCGCGCCCAAAACGACGTTGTTTTGCACGCCGACATGGCGAAATAATGCAAAAACGGCGTCCCTTTGGACTGATGTGGTAAAAAAAAAATAATTAAATTAGTTTTAAAATTAATTTTAGTTAAAATATTAAAAAATAATAATTTTAAAATTAAATTTAGTTAAAATATTTAAAAAATAATAATTAAAAAATTTAAAAAAAACTCTAAAAATATTTACATAATTCTTTTAAAAAAAAAAAAAAAGGGGAACGGGGGGGAGGCAGCTAAGGGATCTACTCTTAGCTGCCGCAGCCCCTACCGCCGCTAGGAAGGGCCGACGACAGTGGGGGAGGGTCGGTGAGATCACCAACCCCTGGCTAGGGCCGGCGACCCCAGCCGATCGGCGGCGAGGGCTTGAGAGCCCTCGCCTAGATCCGACGAGGGTCAGTGTGTGGCATCCCAAAAAAATTCAGAGCCAAGCCATAAGGTGTGTTAAAGTCTCTAATTAGGTGATAAAATTTCCTATGGCTTATGCTTTATCCATTAGTCTTTTAATTAGATGATTTGTGCATATGATTGTGAGAATTTAAATTTGATAATAATCTATGCTTGGCCATGTACTTATTAAATTAAATTTCAATAAAAAAGATGTCCCAAGACTTTGGCCAAGATGAAAATTGAAAATTGAAAATATTTATAGAAATGAATTTCAAAAAAAAAAAAAAAAAAAGAAAAGGAAAAGGTCAATTTTAGGATGGGCCGTAGGCCCATTGGCCTAAGCTTAGTGGGCCAAATGGCCAGCCCAAATGGAGGCCCACGAAGGGGCTGTCGACCAGCCCAAGAGGGAGGCATAATAGTGGCCGGCCCAAGCCCAACTCCAAGGCCCATGATGCATGCAATAGGACGAGTGGCATAAGACTTTCATGTATTGGCTTAGGGAAGAAGGCCATGCATTGGCCATGGTTAAGGCAAGTAATGATTAGCAATGATGAGAGTTTGGGGGTATAAGAGGGAAGAGAGAGAGAGGGGTGGCCGGTTCCCTCATTCAGCCAAGAGAGTGAGAGAGAGAGAGAGAGAGATTTCGAAAGAGAGAGGAGGAGCGGCCGAGAGAGAGAGGAGGAGAAACCTCGTCTGTTCGCCGAGTGCTGCCGTGTTCGCCGCCCTACGCCGTCGACCGACCGGTCTAGAGGCAAGTGGGAGTCCTCTAGCTTCTCTTGCATGCTTGTATGTTGTTTGCATGTCGAATTTTTGGGTGTTTAAGTGAGAAAAACCGAGGTGTGGTTGGCTTATTCTTGAATCGCGTGACTGTTCTTGCTCGGATCATGTGAGTCAGAAAGTTGTTTGAGCTTGCATGTGTTTTTAGAGTCCGATTTTGGCTTCGATTTCTTCACAAAAGTTGTAGCTAACATCTTGTACTACAACATACTAAAATTTCGTGGAAAATGATGGATATTTGAGGGGTTAAAGTCTCATCCTACGGAGATCTCAGATCTGGAGAGTTTTTACTGACCTCTTGCTGGATTCGTGATTGCATGTTGGTTTGTGATGAGAATCTCACTTCGATTTCTTCATTAACGTTGTAGGGGATATCTTAAACTATAACATACTAAAATTTTGAGTGAAATGAATAAGTCTAGCCTAGTAAATCGACTAGATCTTCAAGACGATGATTCTGGTGATGTATTCCGAGACGCCCGAGACTTCAAGGATCTAAATGATGACTATATTCTGGTTATTTTACCTATATTTCTTCATGAAACTTGGAAAGGATACCTTGATATATAACATATCCAAATTTCAGAGAAAACGAAAGAGAACAGGTAGGTGAAATCTCAATATTTCGGAGATGTGTACACTGGACGATGCAGTAATGGATCCAGAAGCTTTGTGAGACTATATAAAATAATCTAAAAAGAATCTGGCTTGGAATTCTTCATGAAAGTTGTATGAAAATGTCTTGGATATAACTCAGTAAAATTTCATAATTTTTGGAGGCCATATGGATATTTTAATTGAATTTATTCGAAAACCGTGCATTCTGGTTTCATCCGAGAATCATAGGATGTTTTGTGAAAATTGTGAGATTGTGTAAAATTCAATTTGGCGATGAATTTTGCATGTAATTATCATCCTATTGGTTTGTTTAATGATTTCTTGAATTTTTATAATCTTGGGAATTTATAGATATTAAAAAAATAATAATAAATGAATAAATAATTAAATAAATAAATAAAATAAAATAGATTATTTTGGCCATAGATTCCATTTAATTAATTTATCTTGCATGTATGATAAAGTCTTGGTATATGTATGACGTTGAATCGAGATGCATGTGTGATAAAGTCTTGGTATGTGTATGACATTGAATCAAAATGCATGTGTGAATTTCATGCCAAGTCTGACTTGTTTGATGTCACGCCATGTGCCATGTTAAATTAAGACCAAAATTGGTAAAACATGGATAATGATAAATGAGGAGGTGGTTGTGGTGAAGGATGATGCCTGGAATGTATAGAGATGCATTGCCGGATTACCCTGGGAGATTCAGAATGCTCGGAATGTGGGGGGTCGGAAGCCCTGTCGGAGGTTTCTGCCCGAAGGGAATGCCTTGCGATGCCAGGATTTGGGATGCGGGATGCCCGGCCAGGGAGTGTAAATGCCGGAAGCCTTGTCGGAGGTTTATGCCCGAAGGGAATGCCTCGTGGTGCCAATTGGGATGCGAGGTGCTTGGAATGTAGAGGGCCAGATGCTCAATGGCCTGGGAGGCTGAATGCCGGAAGCCTCGGAGGTCTTTACCCGAGGGGATGATGAAATCGATGATTTGAGAAATGGATAATGTGGTGATCAAATTGAAAGCAAAATGTGGAAATTAAATTATGGCATGATATGCATGATGATATGTATGATGATATGCATGATGATAATATATGATATGGCATGATGACATGTGAGATGTGATGATGTCATGATGATGATGACATGTATGATATAATGATGCCATGATGATGATGACATGTGTGATGTGATAATGTCATGATAATGATGACTTGTATGATGTGATGATACCATGATGATGATGACATATATGATATGATGGTGCATGATAGTATGCGCATGGCTTCAAGGTAAGTAACACCTGCAATGCATGTATGATTTGCATGATGCATTGAGCTGTTATTGGATTCCTTATCTACTGAGTGGTTGTACTCACCCCTTTTGGGGACCAAAATTTCAAATTAGCAGTATGCCGCTTCCTGCTGTCGTGCGGGGTGCATTTTACGAGTTATCGTCCGACGTCGAGGTAGAGTGTGAGGAGTTCAGCTGTCCTGCTGTGCCTGGACTCACCTACATACGTGTGCGTTGTTTTGTTACAAACGACATAGGCCTAGCTGGGGGTCCAGTCGTCCAGGAGTTTGTCTCCGTCCACGTTTGCCGCGATGGGGTGATGGGAGGGATGCTACCACCGCCACTGCCTGACGCACCTGATTGGGTGTGAGATCTGTGTGCGACGAGTAAGGGCTGTGTTTTTTGGGAGTTAGTTAGCCGACACATATGATGAGAGTTGAGCACGTGTGATGTAGAGGGTCGAGGGTTCTTTTTGAGGTTTTAGGCTGGACATGGCAGAGTCCTAGCTTTTCCTTTTTGATGTATCAACCCAAAAGAAATCCCATCTTGAAAATATATGTAAATAAAGTGTCGTGGCTTGTCTATAAAAATTATGGTGATTAGTGGTGTGTATTGGTATCATGGATTTGTAGGGGGATAGATGGTGATGCTTTATTTTGCTTCCGCTAATGAGTCGCGCAGGGACTGCTTAAAAAAAAAAAAATGCCTGTGAATAACAACGCTTCTTCTAATTATAAGTACAAGAGGGTATTAAGGTGTAATATTGATGCTTGTGGCGACCGCCGAAGGGTTCGGGGTGCTACAACGCCCATTTTTGGTATCAGAGCGAATGGTTATAGGTGGAGTAATAAGGAGCCTCAATTGGAAATTGAGGAACATGATGACAATGCACACCATAGGATGTAAAACGAAATAATTGAATAACGGGTGATGAGTATTCACTCGTACATCCCTAGTAATTCTCTTTGAATTGCCTTTAGGTACCAGTAACATGTATATATTACTTATGTAGTAGTAGTAGTTGCTCTGAATGGAGGCAATGAGTCTCAGATTAAAGGTGGTCTGATAGAAATAAGGAATCTTTCAAACAAAGGGGGTCCTTCCTCCCCTCCTACTGTGTTTGTCATAAACAATGTTCAATTTGTCAATTAGCTCGTTCATTTTGTTGCAAAAAGGAGAAGAATTATCTGAGCTTCAGCCTCGCAATGTCAAGAGCAAACCCATGCATTGACAAGTTAATATCAATCCTGTCATTATCAATTTGTTTGTGCACCATAGAAACTTCTAAGTTATAAAGCGAACAAACCAAAATTAAGCATATTTCACAAAAGAAAGCTCTCGACTTAGCTACTTTCCCCAAAGCTTAGCTGACCCGTACCAAAGGTTTATCATATTCCAAGGCTTCTTGTGGATATACTAACTCGAAACCTTGTGAAAGAACAAATGCATTGTGTTGCTCAAGCCAAATATTGGAGAAGGTTTTCTCAACATGATATATGCTAGGAGCAATTCCTAACAAGTAGATTGCACAAAAAGTCAAATACTAGGGAGATGTCATCTCGGTCGAATTGTTCTTGATGAAAATTTCAACTTATAGTATATATTCTTCTAGATTCAGCTAATAACTCGCATCATTGGATAAGCTTTCAAGCACATGATTGGTGTGGTTTGATTTATATACACAATCCTCAAGCATTATCAACCAGAAGATGGTCCAGAGCAATATTTTCATCCTAAATCATGACTCCTGGACATACTCAAAATATGTCAAAAGTAAATAATTCAAGAGTTTGTTCATACCTTGAGCAATTGGGGAGCATGGCCAGGTAAGTAATCAACAACATATCATTGCACTCCTCGAAGAACAGCAAATTGGAGAAGAATTTAGGTGAGAAAGTGAACATCAAAATTATTCAGCAACTAATGTATAAAAAGAAATTTAGAAAGGAAAAAGCGAAACCTCAACTTCAGGGCATGTTAAACTAAGCAAAATACTTGCCATGAAAAAGTCATCCTGAAATTTCCCTTATTCAATAGTTGACAATCTTTCGAGAAGACTAGGTTACATTCTTTAATAGACAACATGAATGATTATTGACGAGACAGTACTAACGAGTTATTGCTTTTTCGTAAAGAAAAAAATCCTCAAATCCCGGACATCGGATCATATAAATCACCAAAATGTGTTTTTGAAAACATTAATGTTATAAGATGCTGTCTGCTCTTTTCTATATTCATCACCATCACTGGACATATCCTCCTCAACAACGTGGACCACGTAATCTTCTGCGTGACTGGTAAATGTCTGCCTCCATTCCGATGCTTGAGCCGATTCACTGTTCTTTGTTTTCTCTATGGAGTCATGGACGCGTTTGGGATCATCAACGGAAAACCCCCACTCCATTCCATCGGGAAGTACATCATGAGTCCTTGGCTGAACATAATGCCTCCCATCTCCCTCTAACAACTGGTCGTCGTCCACAGGCCCCATAGGATCCTTGACAAGGTTAGCCACCTCTTTATCAGAACATTCATCATTTCTCTCGAAACCTAATATTCCAGTTAGAACAACTAGTGATTCTTCTCTATCTTTTATTTCATCAGAACCTTGTTGTTTGGCCCTTTTAGCATCTGAATGAGAATCACGATGTTGATCCTTATTACAATTCCTTTCAATATTTTCAGCGTGAACATCAATATGGTTCCTCTCCGTGGGAAGACACTTCCTAATACCGTCATCTCCTACCAAGGGCTCCACATGATTGGTGGATCGAGAAACCAAGTTTGGTTCATCAACTGTGTTAGGAGCATGCGTCTCCCACATCAGGTGCACATGTAAGTCTAGTATGTCTACCATTATGAATGACGATCCTATTCAAATGACAAACATCTGCCAATCTACCCTCCTTTTTTTTAAAATCAGCATGCGGATGGGTACCTGCAAGTATTGTATCTTTCAGCTACCAAAAAACAAGAAAAAAACCAATTTAAACCTGAATGAAAGAGGATATCATGAAGATAGACAGCTCTGGATGAAAGATCTGCTTACCTCCTCTAGAGCAGTTTTTGGCATAGAGGTTCTCTTGGGCGTTAAAAATGAGTGAAGGTCCCATTTCAACAACTCATTTGCAGAGCCCTAAGATATAACAAATTCATAAACAGGGGAATAGACACCGAACTTCAGCAATCATTAGAACAGAACCAGTGGAAAGATGTCATGAAGAAAATATAACACATTTTCACTGCATCATTTATTAGAACTCACGTTATGGAACGTTTACTGTAGGACATTTTTGCAGCTCTTTGATGTATCAATTTTCGCCTTTGATCCCAATGAGGAGCAAGTACTGTTCATGCTTCCATTTCTAGGGCCACATAACTCCTCCAAGCATCTCAAAGAAACAACTTCCTCCATATTTTTTCCCAAGTATGCAGGTAACTCTGGACCCGCTTTAATGATACCTGAAAAGCATAAACCCTATGAATGCCCAACAAAAATGATGAGAAAGTGGACCAAAACTTGCAAACTGCTACTGTTGAAGGTGAATACCATGCAAGAGGGATGGCTTAACTTGCTCGAATTTTGCCAAATACTCAATAATCCAGAACCAGGGAAGGCTCAACTCAGATGAGCTTTTGCCATCCATGGAAGCACTGTTGAGCAGTTGGGACAACAAGGATTTCTTCAACTCATGCCTTCATCGATCCATAACAAAGATTGCTTTCTATAGAGAGAGAATAGCGATGATTTAAAACTGATCGTGCATTTTGCAGAATTATGCACCTGGCATATGATGGGCAAAGAACTCTTAGTATCGGCCTAAAAGCTATGAATCCAATATAACTACAGCATGAACGGAATTTTTCTGATCATGCACCATATGAAAGATTCATTCGGCGAGGACACTCTAGAGTAGTGATCCTCTTTGTCAAAAGAAGCAAATATGCCATGACATCCTAAATGGAGTACTTCCACAGTGGAATCAAATGAAAGCCAATTATTGCCATGCTCACTAAATTCTCACATAAGTGAACCAAGTAACAATTGAATGCAAGCAATATTAAGAAGTAAACACGTTAGTTTTGATACTTTGCTTATACTGAGAAAGTTATAATAGCTAAACGGAACTAAAGTCAAAAAGCTTTTCGTGCAGCACATGGAAAGGAGTAACGGAAAGTGCTGAATCATAAAGGTGCAGTCAAGTGACAAATCCGTACAAATAAACTATTTAACCATTCTGGCATGGCCTTCTCAGATAATATTGCACAACGCACGAACCCATATGAACAATCAAAATTGACAAAATTATAAGATTAAAATCTTTGAACCACCAAGTCCCATGAACTCAATAAGACCGACAGAATTAAAAAGATAAACTAACTCAAGACAGAGTGTGAGCAAAAACAAGGTCAAAAGGTTAACCGCAATCATTGATGACAAGCAATTCGAGTAATTCCCTTTACGGCAAAACCAAAAAAGAGAATGAGAAAACAAGAAAAATGGACACTAAAGTCAGATACAAAACACGAACAGCGAACAACTAAGGATTTAATTTACCAACAGAATAGATAAGGAAATACCTTGCATTAATGTAATGCACGAGTTTCCAGCCAGAGCTAACCTTCGCATGTCTCCTAATCCTAACAGGGCTCGGATTGGGTGAGGTATTTCAAAAAATTAATTTCACTCGGTACTCAGCATTACAACCCAACATCTCCTACTCCTAATAGGGCTCCAATTCTGTGAGGTATTTCAAAAAATTGATAAGTTCACTCGCATGTCTCCTAAAATCCCCACTCTTCCTCTGCACATACACAAAAATAGCCTCTTGAAGAGCCAAGAAGGAGTGGAAGAGCTGTCATCGGCCCGTGAACGTTGGCGGGCCATAGAGACGAGGATCATCTGTTTATCGATTCGTAACGCGTTCTTGGTTTGATCGAAGAGAAAGGGAAAAGCAACCCCATTGAAGGTAATTTGGCTTACCCATCATCAATGGTTTATTGTTCCTCCAGAAGAAGTTGATTGATCTTGTTATCGGAAATCTTTTCGGCGTTTGGTATAATGGGCGTGTGGTGTTTTGTAATCTTGATAAATTGTTTTGTAATTCGTTTGTTTCCGATAAATTTAGCAGCTATTCCCGGACATGGCACGATTGTTATTGAATATACGTCAATGGTGTCGTTAGTATTTTTTTGGCCTATTCTTGCTACGCTTCAAGTTTTTACCGTGTATGGTTTTGCTATCACATAAATCCAACATTTAAAGGAACAGGAGTCGCAATCCGCCATGTTTGTATTTTGATTTTCGAAGCATCGTTTCGCTTTCGAGTTTGACTTTGAAAAGCTAGAAAATTATATAACGACGGGAAAAAATAAAGTAAAAAGTAAATGGAGCCAAGTTTAAGTTCAACCCCGAGCTGTCTCCTTCAACGATAATGCTTCCAGTCGCATGGGCTTGTATTGGGCACGAACAAATGTAGACCAGTACGAAATGGAGATGTTGGACGCGTTAAGTCTGGAGTTGACGCCATCATAGAGGGAATAGAACGGGGATCGGATTTTTCAGCGAACCAAAGAAAAATTGTAATTAACTTTCGTCACCACAAAAAAAAAAAAAAAAAAAAAAAAAATCCTCAAAAAGATGGCCGATAATGACATGATTACTCCAGACTAAAAAAATCCAAAGCACGGCCCTAATCCTAACCTGCCCTCCCAGGAATTAATCGCCTAACTCAAAATGTCACTTGAAATTACATTATAGAAGAATGAAATTTATAGTGCTTAATTGAATGGACCGAGTGATAAAAATTCGGGGGAAGAGAGATGCTAAAATAACTCTAAATGATACATAGCATGACATCAAAATGCCTTGAATTCATGCCAGCCTGACAAAAGTACACTTTCTAAAGAATGCCTGAATTTAAGATTTTTAGTGATAAGAAAAAGAATTTTGGATATCGACATAGATTAAAGGACAACGTTAAATTTAAATTTAGGCAACGACGCAACTCACATCCATCTCTATTTCTCGTGCGACGGCCTTCTTGTGGTGCATGGGGGTGGACACGTCGCGTCGCTGCGTGGTCAAGCGACGCAAGCAAAGTCACATGGCACCGCGAATTCCTTGTTTTGCCCCTTCCCCTACGGAGAAAACCTCGATCTGTTTTCAAGGTTGATTTTTCGAATGCTCATGTCGTTTTTACAAGCATCGTGCGTCCGGATAATTGGTCTTTTGCTTCGATCGTGTCTCTTGTTAACCGTTTTGGCCACCCCACTACCTCTCTTGTTAACCGTTTTGGCCACCCCACTACCTCCCCCCTCCTCTCCTTTTTCTTTGGTTCTTTTGGGCGAAAGATAACCAACAGCTTTTCCGTCTTGGAATTCCTGGAATCCGTGGGAAGAAGATGAAAAGGAATAGCCAAAGAAAAGGAGGAATTCAAGGAATCTGAACATTTCATTCTTATGTTGTCGTGGTTGAAATCGAAATCTGAACATTTCAACTTTTTTTCCTCTCTCAGGTTTCTGGGCTTCTGCTATTCCCGCTGTGCTGGATGGTTCTTTGGTGAAAAAACGTGACAAACGAACGGAGGTATACATTGATTACACAAACGAAATTGAAATAGAATGGAGAGGAAGATTGCAATTTTGTATTTCTGTATATCGATTTGTACATGTTCACTACTCTATTTATTATACTAAAGTGTAAGAGAAAAGAAATAAACGAAAATATACATTAATTATATAATGGTTCTAATTCCTATTTTACCAAGTCAATTACCGAATCAAGTGTAAGAGATGCTTGACTGTGAATGTCTGTCGCCGGGTTTTTGGTTTGCTCTCTGGGCATCTGCTCTATTTGCCGTTTGTTTGGTTAATCAAGGCTTGTCCTTCTTCGTGTCCTTAGGAAAGGTTTGGCTCCATGATGCCACTGGATGATAAAACAGAGATCTAGTTGTTGTCGTGTGAAGTGCCGAAAATAAGGTTGCTTCAGAGTTTGAGCATTCAAGGGAGCAAGGGACCGCAGTTATGATTGTCTAATATCATTGCCACTTGATATATAAATGATGAGGAATCAGTCTACAGAATCTAGACATGGTTTTTAAGCAAAAGTAGCTAGTAGTTCCAGTCTGTAGCTCCAGAAAAGCCCCTGTAACTTGAACATGATGGTCAGAGGAAATTTCTTCGAGAGAGAGGACGGTTGTGCTTAATCTGAACTATGGCTTCACTTCTTTTGTTATTGGAACTTTAGGAAGTTTTGTGCTATATGGGTGTACGAATTTCATAGTTTTTGAATTAAGTGTAGAATTAATTGATCTGACTTTTCACCGATGGAAACTTTCATGCTTTTGGAAGATAGTATTTTCCGTGTAAAGCTTTTCCTCTAATTAGATTTGCCACTTGTGCTGATGGAGGAATTGGTTGTTGAACTAAGTGTCCTTGAACACATTATTTTGCTATGATGTTTAGCGACCTCATTTTGTTCTTCTGAAGATACTCTATGCAGGTTTTGCATTTTGCTATGTTTCCAGAACCAGAATATGATCTGCCTATATTCTGTGCCAACTTTTCACTGCTGCCGAGACAATTATAGTTGTTCTGTAAGGACAATTATAGTTGTTCTGTAAGAATAATTCTTTCTTCTTGTTTTTTAACTTATTCCTTGTTGTGAGAAACAATGCGAGTTGATGAAAATGACAGCAACTTTGCATGTGCTCTATGGTCAACTGTATGTCTTGAGCAAATGTGCATGTGCATGTGCGTGTGCATGTGCATGTGTAGTATGCTGGACAGTGTTTGTCAAGCTAGATGTGCAATAGTGAACTTCCGGCTTGAGATATGGCTTGAGATATGTAATGCTCCTTGATGAGCTTAGCATCTTGTTGGAGTATTTCAACAATGTTAAATTTCTCAAAACAGGAGTGATGCATTTCAATTTTCTTTTATAATAATTGAATATAGAAAGAAAATAATAAATGATATCCTTCTCGGTTGGTGTAAAGAATTATCATCAAGTCAGGGTCAGCAGGTGCTGAATGCTGCCCATCGCCCTTAAATCCTATATTACCTTTGATTGCTATACATAAGGCTTCATGATCTGCCCTGATATATTGTTTGCAGGGACCTTGACCCTCTATATGACGTCGTCAAGCACAAAGAATACAAAGATAAGTGCTACGAAGGCCTGATGTCTCAAGTATGCTGAGGTCAGTTGTTTGATGTGTTTTATAGTAACATTCAAAAAGTTTTTAGTTTTTTCGTGTCCTTTTTGGACGTTTCAGCTGAACACCACTTTATGCAGCTTTTACCATGGGGTGGAAATTTAACGGGCGAATCGTTGAGATTCTTCTCACCAATAGTCATATGGACAAGGTTTAAGTCTAGTCAACACATGCATGACGTTTGATACCCTGCATTCGTGGATTATCTCAAGGTAAGTCGCTCAATAAATTGTCTCTTCAAGGGATTGCATTGTTTCTTTTAGGCTAGAATATTTCTTTATTTAATTTCCTCTGACCTTTGTTTTCTTCTCACGCTTGGCTTGTTTTGATGGACCTAGGAATAAGGGAGACTGATGCATCTCAAATTATAGCCAACTGTGAAGCGCAGCATCGGTATCCGACTTTGAGAGCAGAAAAGGTTAATCATCTGGTCACTCATCTCCTCCCCTATCTTCATCTACAGCCTACTTGCGAAGTTTATTTATTACATGCACATGCAGAGACCAGTGCTACCACCGATGTATTAAGCGAAGTGTTGTTATAGGTGCATCTAAAATTATGCCATTGCTCTTATGTTTCTTTGATTCCTTTTCAATCTATAATTTATTTGATTTTTGAGTCAAAGATCTGAGTTATGAAGTTTTGAAAAGGTTATTAGGGGAGACATATGCAAAGATAGAAATGTCATTTACAGCTATTCGTACATCTACATCCCCATTGCATATTAGAATTGCGATTACTTATCTCTTGTCATGAAACATAGAATGAAGTCCGGAGCTTCCTATTCCACGGAGTTGATTCACTAGGCAGCAAAACATTTTTGGATTACTTTCCAGAATATCCATGTCAAGAAGGGAGAGTCAATTAGAAGAGAAGCATACTCGGGAAAGGAGAATTTATAGGAAACTGTAATGACTAACTTGCCTTGTTCATTGCATTTCTGTTGCCACCTTTTCCAGGTCTGTTTCATTGTGCTCCTGCACTTAACTAGTGCATCATAAGTGAGTTTTTCTCTCTTCAGGCTAGCAACTTCCTTTCAAGCTTGGTTATTTATCCCTCACATTGACAAAATTGTTATTTTAGTCATTTGAAATTTTGCTTATTCTTGTAGCAATAGGATAAGACCTTGATCTGTAAATACGGTGCAATAGTTTGAAAATGCAGCTACACATATTTAAATGCGCCTATCTTTCCTGTAAGCAACTTTCTATTGCCTATTGATTTGAGTAGCAACTCGAGGCCTCATTTAATTCAGTGGTCGTTGAGTATATGTGAAGTTTTCTTTTGTTGTCGTGGTTGAAATTGAAATCTGAACATTTCATTTTCTTTCCTCTCTCAGGCTTCTAGGCTTATGCTATTCCTGCTGCGCTAGATGGTTCCTTGGTGATTGCCCATGGCAAACGGTGTGGAGGCAAGCCTATTTTTAGGACGTTCATCCATCAAGGTGTGTCATTCAACTATATCCTTGATTAGTTGCTATGGATGTGAACAGCTAGTAATAAAAACAACTAGCACAAATGCAAAAAAATTTAAGCCTAAATTAGCTAAAAAAAAAGAAAAAGATTGAATTAACACAATTGTAGTACATATAAGACTTTTTTGATAATTTTCCCATTCTCATACTTACCCCTTATTCTTCCTTGTTCTTTGTTAGTTTACTTAGAGAGGGACAAAGAGGTGAGGTCTGAACATCAATTTTTGGGATGTTACTGTTGAGGGGTGACGGAGAGAATGACAGAGAGAGACAGAGGTGTTGTATTACTAGAGAGGGACAGAGAGGTCGTACTATTCGGGTCTGAACATCAATTTTTGGTATGTTACTATTGGGGAGTGATAGAGAGAGCGACGGAGAGAGACAGAGAGATAGAGAGGTCGTACTGCTAGAGAGGGGCAGAGAGGTCGTATTATTCGTGTCTGAAAATCAATTTTTGGGATGTTACTATTGGGGGTGACATAGAGAGCGACAGAGAGAGACACAGAGATAAGCTAGGGCTACACAGTGAAGGGACAAGGACATCGCCATCCCTAGTCCTCTCGGACGCAATTGTGAAAGGTTGTCGACCCAAGTTCATGATGACATTGCATAGAAAGAATGCATACATTGAGACTAGGGAAAAAAGATACATGTTAGGCCAACCCATTGTTACCTTTTTCAGTTGAAAAAGCACCTAAGTATTGTCTAGCATTATAAATCAAAATGTGAATATAAGTCTTGTTCGCTTTTGAGTTAGAAAAAGGAGTAGCTAAGAAGCGTCAAAAACCTAACATCTACTCATTGCTACGACAAGTTCTTTTCCTCAACTCAAGCCCTAGCTTAATGTAGAAAAAACGGGAAGCGGCTATAAACATGAGACAAGTCCACAAATTGTTTATAAAGAGAGCAGCCGTTGAGGATATTGTGGGGTTGGGGGAATGAAGAAAACATGCTTACACACCCAGGAGACTGGGACGGCCATCTACAGCTCTTGTTGGAATTTGAGTAGGGTTGACACCTTTCACAATTGCGTCCAAGAGGACTGGGGATGGCGGTGTCCTTGTCCCTTCACTCTATAGCCCTAGCTTATCTCTGTCTCTCTCTCTGTCGCTCTCTCTGTCACCCTCAACAGTAACATCCCAAAAATAGATGTTTAGAACTGAATAGTAGGATCTCTATGTCCTTTTCTAGTAATACGACGTCTCTATCTCTCTCTCTGTCACTCTCTGTCACCTCCCAACAGTAACATCTAAAACTTGATGTTCAAACCCGAATAGTACGACCTCTCTGTCCCTCTCTAGTAATACGACCTCTCTGTCTCTCTCTCTCTATCACTCTCTCTATCACCCCCCAATAGTAACATCCTAAAAATTGATGTTTAGACCCAACATCTTTGTCCCTCTCTAATAATATGACCGTGGGGCGAATGGGCCCATTTCATATGCTTGGGCTGGTTGTTAGGGCCAATTGTTAGGGCCGGACTGAATTCAAACTCTACCCGAACCATTAGGGTCATGGTTAGAGACATATCTGTGTCTGTTTCTATGACCTCGGTCCGAGTCCTTTTTCCCTAGATTAATTTTTTTCTAAATAATAAATAAAAAGATTTGGAAAATTTAAAAATTCATAAAAAAATTTAGGAAATTCAAGAAATCCATAAATTTTCTTAGGAAATTCAAAAAATTCAAAAAAAATGCAGAAAGTTCGAAAAAAAAAAAAAAAAAACTTAAAAATAAGTTTTTGAGTAGTTTTCTCTTAGAATTTGTGAAAATCTTTTCCTTTAAGGCTTTACCTGAGGAATTTTTGGATGCAATTTTCTTTTTAGGGATACGCTAGGTCGCTGTTTGCATTTGTTATTACGATTATACTTGATTGTGCGTTTCTCGTATATTAATTGTTTTTTTTCATTTTTAGAATGGTTAGGATGAACCTTAAAATCCTCAATAAGCTACCCTAACACTTTAATTAGCACTTAATCAAATTTAGGTGTTAAAAAGGCGTTGGTTGCATAACCAGTGTAATCAAGTTTCCGAGTCTAAAATCTCCGGTTGTGCATATATTAAAACGACAGTCTCATAACTTAATTAGTTTTCTAGCCAACCCTCATCAATGGCTAGCGGTGACTTCTTTTGAACACATAGACTAAGAAAATCAAAGAGGTGCGGGTTTGAGAGAACCCACATCCATAATCAATTGGCTAAGTGTAGATCATCAACTAGACGATGTATTCGAGCCGTATGTTGTGGGAATGCCCACTTATGTTGTTTTATGAACAAAGACCTTTGAACCTTTCTCCTCTCGAGGATAGGACATGACAGCTTGATGATTTTGTTGGGACTCGAGGACTTTGGCCTAATAAAACTTAATTGTTTGTTAACTAATGTGATTTCATGGTGGCACTTTTGCGAAGGTGAGGTAAGTCCACTAACATTATTTTAAAGGTTGATGTAGGTTGGGAATTATAAATGGTGGATTGTTTGTTAACATTTTTGTTTAACAGTTGGTGTAAAGAATGAATGTTTATATGAATAAAATTAAAGCACTATTTGGATATTAATTGTTGTGTTTTCCTTTACATATACCTTAGCACTACATATTTGCACACATAGCTTGCGGTTAAACCTAGTTGCATCCCACGAAACACTTAGGAGGTGTTGAGGATTGAATGGACCATACGCAATTCGTGCAAATGACACAATCATTCTCAATTCTGCTCATTTTCTCGAAAGACACAAGCTAGCCCACCCACAGTTTGCAATATTGGTGAAAGGCTTACTATTAGGTTGAAATGGAAACCTTAAGCCTATAGTACCCTACCTGTTAGGCATCAAAACCTCACAAATACGTCCACATGTCTTTATGATTTAAAAAAAAAAAAATCTCATCACCTATTGTAAATATAATTTCTCTCCTTACCTTTATACTTAGAATTGAAATTTCATTTTCGCAAAATCTATGGAAATCACTTGAGCGCCCAATTAATTCCTACAAGTGGCATAGGCCAATATTTCTTGTTTGAACCCGTAGTAAAAGTGGATTGTCAGAATTTTGAATTATGGGTTGGAAATCATTTTTCTAAATTAATTTTTCAAAGTTAATCTTACATATTGAGATGTTGAATTGAAATTACATTGTGTGCATTAATTTTTCAAAATTGAAGAGTTTCCGAAAGTAGATTCTTATTTTAATGAATAAACTTTTCAAAATTAAAAGCACAGCTTTGTAGAAAAATTTATCAAAACTAGATGATTGGAACGGAGTCGGTTTGTAAAATCTACAGGGCATTGGATTGATAAATCATGGAAGGATCTCTCAATGAAGTTTTTTCTTACAAATGAACACTTAACCCTTTTAAGTGGGGATTTTGGGGCAAAGTCTCATTGCCTGGCTTTCATTAGAAGAGATGGTCTCACCGAGAGATCCCTTCTCATTTGCTTAAGTGACAATGTCTTTCTTTCACAGCTTATATGTGATGGTCGATTTTTAGAAATCCCTCTACTTGACCGTGCATTGAAGCATAAAATTCTCCGAAGTCAAGTCAGAAAAATGTGAGTCCTATTCAGTTGTCAATCCATCGTAGCAAACTTTTATGATGTTATTTCCCAAAGAACATTTGTGCATATCCCATTAATAAGCCGTTCGAATATTGGAAGATGAGCCATAATGTTTTTCTAGTAGATGACCAAGAACACATTTCCAAGATCACATCATTTGTTTTATTATTCAAATGTGATGGCTGTCTTCCTTTTCTTATCATTTCACATTCTACCTTAGTTTATTCATGGAATTTGGAGTTTTTTTCGTTGGGCACCGACTATTGATGTTGCAGTTTATAATGGAAGTGAAGATGCTCGTGGACGTAATAGGAACGTGCAATTCTTTGAGGAAGGGGCTTCCATAGCATTTCAAGTGCTTATATGCCCTCTAAAGGCCATTGTTGAGGATATAAATATTCTGACACAAACAGTATGGGAAGTAGTCGTTGTTGATGAATGCCAACAACTTAGAACTTTCTCCTTTATGAAGAATTTGAGAAGCTGTTGAAAAAATGAGGCTTCTTCCCATTAATGGCAAACCAGAGGAAAAATGAGGAAGATATTTTTGATACGGTGTGTGAGACTTGTGATGATGGGGAAAAGTACTTGTACTAAGAATCAAATAAACAGATGGAATCTTCTTATGAAGAGGATGAAATATTATCTTGTGTGACAGACCACCAACTTAATGACTGTGAGAGTAAGCATCGATGACGTTCGGAGGTTCCATGAATCTTATGTCATGCCTAATTCCTGCAGAGAGTGCTTCAATGCCTACTACGTAAAGACCGTCGTCGAAACTCTTTCACTCGAGAGGCTGAGTAAAATCTAATTAATGTACATTATTTTTCCCATTACCTCTGTGGCATCCGCATTCATAGAAATAGCCGTGGTTTTTTAAGGGAGAATTTGTTGGTTCCTTACTTTCTGCAGAAAAGGGTTATGGAGTCGCCACGTTGCTGCCACTGTTGGTGGAGGGGAGCGTGTCGGGGCATCGAGGGTGCTGCGATCTGAGCTTTTGAATAGGGCGGATTAGTCCGTTGAGTGAGGCACGTTAAAGGAATTATAAAGTTGTTTTGAGCGAAAGATTAAACGATCGATGTGGCGTGTGTGACCAATTAAGATTTGCTCGTAGCATGCATCTGGATCAATTTCGTTGCTAAATTTTGAGAGTTTCTTCTGCTTTAAAATGGACTTGTTTCTTTGTATGGTGTTATTATCATGCGGGCTAATGCGATTAATAAAACGACCCAAGACCTAATCCCGCCTGCACATGGCCCCCATGAAGGTATTCCCATTTTGGCTTCTTTCCTTGTAGGTATCCTCTTACCCTTCCACGCGACACTGTCGCACGGTTGTGACGCGTCGCCTAGTTTGAAGCGGTCATAAGCGTGTCTAACTCCTTGGGGTGCTCGAAAAGTTGCAACAAAGATCGAAGGAACAACAAGATTGGAAGAACGTTTTCGGACACAGACCCAACAGTCGGAAGATCACGCTCCAATGTCAACCGTTTACCCGAAACAAATCATTAGCGACGCTCGAAATAGACCGGGCTACCCCAAAACAATGCCTTCGACTTCAAGCAAGAGGTGATCATACACAATACACATTAATCAATCAATGGCGTGACAGATAAGGTGATCCAATAATAGATTATCCGGCCCAAGCAGTAAATAGTGATGGCTATAAGCTATTTATTAATATAAACAATCGAGGTTCTTTTTGCTTGTCCATAGACAATCACTTTTTCGACATTAAAGTGGTATAATTAAGACAAATTTACTCTATGATAGTTTTCATTAAATTTTACTATCAAATTACTGAGTTGGATGACATGTAATAGTTGACTAATATAGCAAGTTGGGATTTTACTTTTCATTCGTCAAAGTTATACCAATTTTGTGGTTTTTTGTGGTTTAATCCAATTTAATAAAGGACATATTTGTCACAAATATATCAGTTTGAAATTTTTAGGGGTTTAAAAATTAATTTGGGGTAAATTTATTACAAGTATGTCAGTTTTTGTTTTTTTTTTTTTTTTTTTTTTTTTTTTTTTTTTTTTTTTTATAGTTGTTTAAGATAAATTTATCTTACGTATACACCACCCGTGGTGGCGGCGTAGTGGTTGAGCGCAGGTTCCTTTCAGGAAATGTTTTGAGTTCGAATCGTTGCATCATCTACCTTACGAGAAAAGAACCCACAACTTACCCGGGGCAGCAAGGGTGGTCCCCCTCCCCCAGGGTTTACTCCGCCGTGAAGCAATGCATGGAGGTTCCCTGGTACCCAAAAAACAAAATTATCATACGTATACTACTTTAGAGTTTTTTGTAGTCAAAATATTAATTTTTGGTAAATTTATTACATAAATACCAGTTTAAGGTTTTGAAAAAGATCGTCCTATTTTCTAGCTCTAACTTCAAGATATATGGATTATGTCCCTACGACAAAGATCAAATGATTGGCCACGATTGTATAACTATACAAATTTGACTCATTTCTCCAACAAGGGCTCAAATACTTAGCGTGGGTTTAATGTAATTTCTGGTTTTTTAATTGTTCTACACTTTATTTTTCATTTGATCTGGAACATGCTTTATTTAAATTTCGCCTAATAACACCAAAAACTCAAAACAAGTACAAACATACTACATTATCTCCAAATAAATTGTTGGGATTGTTGGATTCCCTGAAACCGGATTCGACACTAAATCGAACCCCTAAACTTGTGTGGAGGACGAGCCCTGTAAAAACACATGCATCACCGATCCTAATGCACATAACAGAATCGAACGTACCTTGTTAGCCACAGATTAAACACCGACACCGATATGAGGAAGAGAAACTGATTCCGTTCGATTCGATGACATCAATTGGAATTTAAGGGAAGAGAGTGTCATATCTTTTGTCTTTGTTCTTTCTTTTAGAGGGAGAGAGGGAGGAGGAACATACGTACTGCCAAAAGGTGCATTCCTCCCTCTTTATTTCCCCCTTATATACATCCCCTCCAAAAAAGAAACGTGTCCCTTCATTACATCCCTCTATCCATGGGTCCTTATCTTGCGGGCCGGGTTCTTAGACCTAACATGGGCGGATAGGCCTTAAGCCTATCATAAAAAAAAAAAAAAACATCATCTTCCACTCGCACATGATAGGCTGAACAGGATCCTCTTTTCCTCTCTATAATATTCATGCCGGTGAATAATCCATGCGACCAGCATACTTTGAGAGCTCATTGCCATACATCTGTTAGGAATATATAGCAGCTCATAATGGACATCACACTTTGAGTATATTTAGTATGCAGTACCCTAAATTGATCGATCGCATTTATATCTCTCTTGATCTCTTTTAAACAATGATTTATTGTATTTACAATTATGATTATCACAAAGACAATCATAATTGGTCGACCAGTGAATACAAGAATTACAATGTGATTCTTCAAATTCGATCTTCATCTTCCCTTCAAACTCTCAATTTCAGTTTAGTTTGCTTTTTTAGAAATGTCTCATTAGATTGAATCAATTCATGACCATTGACAACATTCTAAGATAACAAACACTAAATAGAAATTTTGAGAATAAGTAAGAGTCTTGAAGGCACTAAAATTGAGGAACTCTTTTCCTCAAGAGTCTCACACGGCATAAAAGTCGAGATCAAACTTTTGGCACTCTTAATGGTCGTCTATTGCATACGTAATATGAAATACGTATTACGGTATTAACTCATTTCCCATGGAGCGTATGTCTACACCTTCAATACCGTACAGATGATAGTTCAGACATACCCAATGTCTAACTTAAGTTCATGTATCTACTCATTCACATAATTCATCAAAACTCACATCTGACATCTTAGATAGATAAAGTAAAATATGTGGGGTATTTTAATTTCGGACATAGTAAATATCGTCATCATCTTAACACCCAGTTAAGGTGACAAATATATTTTAAGCTTGAACTCTCGATTATCACTTAGATAATAAGCTTAAAAACCGTCTCATATCTATTTATCATATAATAAATAGAGGTGATTACCCATGTGAGTGGACTAATCTTTTATCTGTCCGACATACTTTCTCAACTTAATGTAATACATTGAGCATCAATATGCATAAAGGTCAAACAAAGATTCATAGGCATTAATAATGAAAAACACAAGTTTATAAATGTGAATAACTCAGGAAAATTACAATAGCCAGTACATCAAACTCTACACAATCCTAAAGATTTTACATGACCACAAAACACATTTCTAAGTATTGGCTTTATCATAGGATTTGCTACCATTCTATGCGTAGATATGTACTGTAAGTTCACATTCTTTCGTGCAACCATATCTTTGACAAAGTTATACTCGGTATCTATATGTTTGGTCTTGCCATGATATTTTTGATATTTGGTGTACGTTATAGCCGCTTGACTATCACAGTTAACCAACAATGATATTTTTTCCTTCTCTTGTGGAGTCATTGGACACAATCCGTGTCTTAATCCTTCGTCTTTTGCAATAGAAGTATCTATGAGTTTATAATCTTGCACACCAAATTGTTCAAGATCCCTATTTATATATGTTTATTGTGAAAAAGACAATGATCTCTTAGAATGATTTCTTGAAATCTTAACTCCAAGAATGTATGCAGCCTCACCTATATCTTTCATCTCAAAGTTGGAAGATAGCTAACTTTTGACAATATTAATAAACTCCTTATTACTTCCAGCAATTAGTATATTATCAACATATAATGATATGATCACAAATAGATTTTTGGATCTTTTGATATATACACAATGATCCTCATTGATCATTGTAAAATCATATGCCATTATGGCATTATGAAAACGTATATACCATTGTCTCGATGACTACTTAAGGCAGTATATCGATCTCAAAAGTTAACATACCTTTTTTTCTTGGCCTTTTGTAATGAAACCAACAGGTTGTTCCATATATATTTCTTCTCTAATTCTCCATTGAGGGAAGCAGTCTTTACATCAATTTAATGTAACTCAAGATCCATACTAGCCACTATTGCCAGAATAATGCGAATCGAGGTAAATCTTACTATAGGAGAAAATGTTTCTCCATAATCAATTCATTCATGTTGATTATACCCTTTGCTACAAGGCGAGCCTTATGCCTTTCTATCGAGCCATAAGCTTTTCGCTTTATTTTGAAAACCTATTTGTTCCCAATAGCTTTGCATCCTTTTGGAAGATTAACCAATTTCCAAACTTGGTTTGACTTCATTGACTCAATCTCCTCTTCAATTGCATGAATCCATTGTTCCTTACTAGGGCAATTTAGAGCCTCATTAATATTTCTTGGCTCATCCTCATCTTGCGGAGCAATCATAAAAGTTTCCCCTTCAATGTCAAAACGTCGACGGGGAATACTTTTGCGACTTGTTCGCCGTATGGGAGATTGTACACTTTGCACATCATTCCCCATTATGCTCCCATTGGAATTAGATAATAATGATGTCGTCTCATCATGTGGTTGTAATTGAGAATGAATTGAATTTAATTCATCATTTCTCATATTACTCCCACTTGGACGAACTCCACTAATATCATTATTTTGATCAAATGTTTCAAATATGGAGTAATCTTCACCTATTTCGCGCTTTTTAGGAAATTCATTCTCTAAGAATGTAACATCTCATGATTCAAATTCAGTTATACTCCCACTTTCCTGCTCACTTATGATTTCGTGCTCACTTACGAACACATACTCTTTCGAGTGTTCAGAGTATCTTATGAAAATACTCTTCTTTCCTCTGGGACCCAATTTCTCAAACTTGTGAGATGACTCATGAGTATAGGCATCACAACCACATGACTTAAGAAAACTTAAGTCCAGTTTTCTACCTATCCATAACTCATATGGAGTGGAAGTAACTGATTTGGAAGACATTCAGTTAAGTATATAGACAGCAGTTAACAATGCATCACTCCAAAAAGTGATAGGTAAGTTAACAAGCGCCATCATGGACCTAACCATTTCCAGTAGGGTTCTGTTTCTTCTTTCCGCAATACCATTTTGTTGAGGAGTATATGGAATAAACAACTGTCTTTCTATTCATTTTTCATCACATAATTTTCTGAACTCATCAGATAAATATTCTTGACCTCGATCGGATCTTAAATACTTTTATTTTCTTGTCTAATTGATTTTCTACCAAATTCATAATATTTTGAAATAACTTAATACTTCAAATTTATGATAAATCAAATAAATATATCTTAATCAAATATAATCATCTATAAATGTGATGAAATAAACAACCACATACTTTCTTCTTACATTCATCGGACCACGACGTCAGAATGGACTAATTGCAAAGGAAATTAAGCTCTTTTCCCTTTTCCAAATGGTTTCCTTGTCGTTTTTCCTACTAAGCAATGCTCACATGTGGACAAATCGACTTTTTCAATATTGCCTAAGAAGCCCTCTTTGGCTAGTATATTCATACGTTATTAGCCAATGTGACCAAGTCTAGCATGCCACACACTCACATCATTATCATATGAAGTAGAATACGTAAAAAGGGAATAACAAACATTGACATCACCACAGTCAACATTTTTTTCTTTTTTGTGACCCAAGGAATCTCCGTGCGCCGTTTCGCAGTGGAGAGTAAACCTTGGGGTGGACTAGGCCACCACCACAGACCCAGCCACAGGTAAATCGCGCATTTTGCATTGAAGCAACGCAGATGCGGAGTATCGAACCCTTTCCCCTGCGAATGGGGTACCAAGCCCTAACCATCGCGGCCACCGCGGGCGGTGGTACCACAGTCAACATTTAGTATAATAAAACCATCCAGAAAATAACCACAACTATAGTAGTTTGTATCCTAATACAAATCTACACCTCTATTATAGAAGTTCATATTAAAACCAAGCTTGACCAACATCAAAACAGATACTAAATTTTGACGAATCTCCGGAACATATAAAACATCATGTAGGAACAAGGTGCGTCCACCACGCATGTTCAATTGGCAGGTGCCAATCCCTTTAACTCCAACTCTGGAGTTATTTCCCACATAGATCCACTTAGTTCCAGTTGGTACTCGTCGGAATTCCACGAAAGATATTCTATCCTTCTCTACATGGTCTGTTGCTCATGAATCTACAGTCCACAAATGATTGGATTCAGCCAATAATACAGAACTCGACACATAAGCAAAGTTCTCAAATGTACAAGAGGTGTTTACCTTTTTCGGCTCACAATAGTTGCGAGCATAGTGACCTTTCTTGTCACAATTGTAACACCTCACTCTTGACATTTTCTTCACTTGAGGACGTTTTCCTCTCTTGTGTTTAACTCTTGATTTCTTGCAATAAAAACTTGATCATTTGTATTCTCACATATTGAACGAATCAATACGCTTGTGTTTAGAGCTCAAAGCCCTTTCTAAGCTAGAACCAGCATTACAAATATCTATTTTCGACTCAAATACCGTTAGACGGTCCTCTACTAGCTCAAGGTGGCGCACGGCATCCTCAATATCTTCCATAACATGGTCAAGAACTTCTGGTGCTTCTTACTTTTCCAGCACATATTGAATCTTCATATTCAATATTTCACAATTATTGCCGTTCATATCAGCAATTACGTTCTTAGTTACTGAAACCATCGATCTAAACACATCAGTCATATATGCACGAATAATTAATACCTATCATTTATGCATCTACTTTGCACAGACCTATCATATCAATGAACAATTTCAAATAAGGTTTCAGAATCAAAAAGTCACTATGTTTCCAATCATCCTCCAAAAATTCTAACTTAAAACTATTATTAATATAATTATCTTCTGCAAAATAAATTCTATGAAGTTACAAAAACTTCTATGAACTACCCACAACAATCAATAATAACAGAAAACAAATAATATTTGACATATAATAGAATAATAATACTTTCACATAATACAACTATCCACTACACTAAGTAATATATATAGAGGAAAATATCAACATACAAAGAGATATTTACACCAAAAACATCTCAAACTAATTTAAGAAATAAATAGGGAAAGTCCCCGCTAATCTATCAGTCAAAATATCTAAGAAATCTGAAGGCACATTTGCCAACTATGAAAAAACTTTTGGAGAGCTTTCATGTCGCCTCCAAGGTGCATTCACTCTATGCCATGTGGCGCTCAATCTAAGGGTTGAAGTTTTGGTTAACTCAATCCTATAGTACTCTCTTACAAAAGCTATTACTAGCCTCCTATAACCCGGGACTATGTTGACCTCCCATAGGCGATCTAACACTGCTTGCCATTTAGGTGGAAGAGCATTCATCAAGGCTGGCACCTTCTCAAAATCCGGCATAAGATAACCATTCCAGATGATTTCCTATATCATCTGATTCACCATGACCACATATGATACTAAATCACCGTCATGCCACCGATAATTAGCTAACTCTATCATCAGCCTTTTAAGTCTTGCACTTTCTTCGTCCGTTCTTGGGAATGTAAGTATCCATGCATAACGCATCATGGTTCCTGCAACAAATGCAGAACTAAAAATTGATCACTTATAATCCATAATGAACATAAGGGAAAATACATCATTTTCCATGATTCATGCAACAAGTGCATAACAAAAAATAGATTACTTATAACACACATAGACATAATTGAAAAAAGAAACAGATTCTTTTTCCCTTTTTTTTTTTGGTCAACGGTCAACGATTAACGGATGAAGTCAACGGTCAAATGTCAAAGTCAATGGGTCAACGGTCAACGGTCAAATGTCAAAGGTCAAAGTCAATGGGTCAACGGTCAACGTTCAGCCGGGTCGAGGTCAACGGGCGGTCAGGTCGGACCGGTTGGACCGGACGGACCGGTCGAGCCGGTCGGACCGGTTGGACCGGACGGACCAATCGGGCCGGTCGGACTGGTCGGGCAAACTGACCGGCACATGCGTCACTTGTGTAGCTGACGTTAGCTGGCCCATGCCTCGCACGTGCCAGTGACAGCGACGCATGTGCGTGCATGCGATGCACGCACTTGCCCCTACGAATCGGCACGTGCGTTGCACACGCCGAAGACGCCGGTTCGTTCCAGCTACACGTGGGGGCACGTCCGGTGGCCTTTGGTGGCGTTCCGCCACTCGTCGCGCTCGTCTCGACGAGACCTTCCATCCAATGCCATCATAAATGGATTTCGACTTACAAAAACTTGAAGAAATGGATGAACAGTGCTCGAGTGTCGGGATTTTTCCGCCCCGATCGGTGTCGGCCAATTAATTTCACGAAAAATCAATAAGAAATCATCCATAAACATGAAAGGGGTCAGGAAAAACATGGAAAAGGATTGGGAAACAAGAACTACGGCTCTGATACCAATGTTGGGATTGTCAGATTCCCTGAAACCAAATTCGACACTAAATCGAACCCCTAAACTTGTACGAAAGACGAGCCCGGGAAAAACACATGCATCACCAATCCTAAGGCACATCACAAAATCGAACGTACCTTGTTAGCCACAGATTAAACACCGACACTGATATGAGGAAGAGAAACTGATCCCGTTCGATCCGATGACATCAATTGGCCTTTAAGGGAAGAGAGTGTCGTCTCTTTTGTCTTTGTTCTTTCTTTTACATATTGCCAAAAGGTGCATTCCTCCCTCTTTATTTCTCCCTTATATACGTCCCCTCCAAAAAAGAAACGTGTCCCTTCATTACATCCCTCTATCCATGGGCCCTTATCTTGCGGGCCGGGTTCTTAGGCCCAACATGGGCGGACGGGCCTTAAGCCCATCATAAAAAAAAAAAAAAACAAACAAGCGTCATAAACTTTATAGAACATTCTAGGTTGCCAAATAATACCCCAAACTGATATATTTGTGCCCCATTTACCTCAAATTGTGGCAATTCTTTCATTTTTTAGGGATGAATGTAGCACGAGCGCACCGGTTTGTCATAAATGCCGCATATGTATACTAATTTGGGATGTTTTGAGACATAAAGATTAGCTTGAGGTAAATGGTAAATGTGACATGAATATACCGATTTGAGACTTTTTGTGATATTAATTTTGTATTATCTATTTGACGGGAAAACGGTGAGTATTTTTTTTTATTATATATAAGTGCAACCAAATCATCAAACCCATTAAATTCTTGTTTGATCAAATTTTTTCTTAGATGCAGTGGAATAAGCACAAGAAAATTGTAATAAAAGCTATAATTCTAACCTCTATCTAGAAAGGTTGAGGACTAAATGAGAATGATGTGCTATTTAGTACTGACCTAGATACGAGACAAGTACAAAAAAAAAAAAAAGCAAAGAAGAAATGCTTTAGTGCACGATATTCATAAAAGCACTCAATATGCAGCAACCTCGCCTCTCATATTCCCTGGTTAGTGGGGAAAAAAATATTTAACTACCAATGAGGGATATGAGGTGTGCGGGTGCTGATATGTTAAAATAAGGAATGCAATCTAAATTTAAACTAATCTTATTATTAAACCAACCAACAAAAAAAAAATTGTTACTAGTACTTTATTAAGCACTCAGTAAGTGTGATTTAGCTTGTGTTCAACCTGTTTAAGATACTCCTTGTATCGGGATTGTACTTGATTTGAAGGTGCTCTTCTTGTCATACAAAAAGATATCGACCATTAATTATATTCACATGAGTAAGTGGATGGCCCGAAAAAAAAAAAAGAAATAACAAAAATAAAAAATAAATGAACTGATGAAGCTAGCAAGTAGGAAAAAATATCCCTCGGCCGGCCGTTCATGGAACATATGTGACGACCCGTTAACATGATTAGGAGGCTTGAGAAAGGCTTGTACAAAATTTCATAGACATTCGAAAGGCTTTGTATAGTAAATACTATTGAGGAGAAAGATCACCAGTAGGTGTATAATCCGACAAGTGCCACAATAAAAGATAGAGTCGGTCACCTTGACCACATACTTTTATAGACCTAATTAACGAATTTAATGACCTACAACTGGCCGAAACAGTAACTAAATCAGATCCGAGAGTGTGCAGTTTTTTTTTTTTTTTTTTTTTTTTTTTTCTGTCGTTGAATTGGGCACGAACAAATGTAGACCATTACGAAATGGAGATGTTGGACACGTTAAGTCTGGAGTTGACGCCATCATAGAGGGAATAGAACGGGGATCAGATTTTTCAGCGAACCAAAAAAAAAAAAAAAAAAAATGTAATTAACTTTCATCACCACCAAAAAAAAAAAAAAAACCTCAAAAAGATGGCCGATAATGACATGATTACTCCAAACTAAAAAATTCCAAACTGCGGTCCTAATCCTAACCTGCCCTCCAAGGAATTAGTCGCCTAACTCAAAATGTCACTTGAAAATTACAATATAAAAGAATGAAATTTATAGTGCTTAATTGAATGAACCAAGTGATAAAAATTCGTAGCATGACATCAAAATGCCTTGAATCCATGCCGGCCTAACAAAAGTACGCGTTTGGTAACGTTTATTCCGGAAATAAAAAATAAATAAAAACACGTTTGGTAAATTTTATTCTTTTTTGTTTCTTTTAATTTTTTAATATTTTTATTTTATTTTTCATTTATTTTTATTTTTATTTTTTTCTTCTTTCGGTCGGCAGCCTCGCCTAGCCATGGCTAGGCTCGCCGTGGTTGGGCGAGGCTCGGCCTCATCGGATCTAGGAGAGGCCGAGCTCGCCCAGCCAAGGCGAGGCTTGGCCTCGCCGGGGCCGGCGATGCTCCGGCGAGGTCGCCGACCCTCGATGGCGTCGCGGCACTCGGCAGCCGGTCGCCGGCCATGGCCGAGGCCGGCGACCGGCGAAAGAAAAAAAGAAGAAAAGAAGAAGAAAAGAGAAGAGAGAGAAGAAGAAAAGAGAAGCGTTTCTTTAAAATCGTTTCTGGAACAAGAAACAACTTTTTTTTTGTTTCTCATTTCTATTCTTTTTGTGTTCTGGGAACAAAAAAAAAAAAAGAACAGAAACGCAACCAAACGCGTTTCTGTTCTTTTTTTGTTCCCAGTAACAGAAAAAAAAAAAAAAAAGTGTTCTACGAACACTTTTTAGAAATGAAAACATGCAGGGCCTTAGTCTTTTGCTTCGATCGTGTCTTCTTGTTAACCGTTTTGGCTACCCCACTACCTCCCCCCACCTCTCCTTTTTCCTTGGTTCTTTTGGGCGAAAGATAACCAACAGCTTTTCCGTCTTGGAATTCCTGGAATCCGTGGGAAGAAGATGAAAAGGAATAGCCAAAAGAAAAAGGAGGAATTCAAGGAATAAACACAGACTCGATTTCATTCTTATGTTGTCGTGGTTGAAATCGAAATCTGAACATATCTACTTTTTTTCTTCTCTCAGGTTTCTGGGCTTCTGCTAATCCTGCTGTGCTGGATGGTTCTTAGGTGAAAAAACGTGACAAACGAACGGAGATATACATTGATTACATAAAACGAAATTGAAATAGAATGAAGAGGAAGATTGCAATTTTGTATTTCTGTATATTGATTTGTACATGTTCACTACTCTATTTATTATACTAAAGTGTAAGACAGGAAAGAAATAAACGAAAATATACATTGATTACATAATGATTCTAATTCCTTTGTCGGCACTCCAGACGTAGTCGTTGCATTCCACTGTTTCGTTTTCTATCCGCCGTTTCAAGTTCTGACAATGCTGCTCAGTATGTGCGTGCGTGAGAGAGAGAGAGAGATAGAGAGATGGTTGACTGTGAATGTCTGTCGCCGGGTTTTTGGTTTTCTCTCTGGGCGTCTGCTCTATTTGCCGTTTGTTTGGTTAATCAAGGCTTGTCCTTCTTCGTGTCCTTAGGAAAGGTTCGGCTCCATGATCTCACTGGATGATAAAACAGAGATCGAATTGTTGTCGTGTGAAGTGCCGAAAATAAGGTTGCTTCAGAGTTTGCGCATTCAAGGGAGCAAGGGACCGCAGTTATGATTGTCTAATATCATTGCCACTCGATATATAAATTATGAGGAATCAGACAGCTTAAGTTTATGGTTTTTAAGCAAAAGAGCTAGTAGTTCCAGTCTGTAGCTCCAGAAAAGCCTCTGTAAGTTGAACATGATGGTCAGAGGAAATTTCCTCGAGAGAGAGTACGGTTGTGCTTAATCGGTACTATGGCTTCACATCTTTTGTTATTAGAACTTTAGGAATTTTGGTGCCATATGGGTGTACGAATTTGATAGTTTTTGAATTAAGTGTAGAATTAATTGATCCGACTTTTCACCGATAGAAACTTTCATGTTTTTGGAAGATAGTATTTTCCGTGTAAAGCTTTTCCTCTAATTAGATTTGCCACTTGTGCTGATGGAGGAATTGGTTGTTCAAGTAAGTTTACTTGAACAAATTATTTTGCTATGATGTTTAGCGGCCTCATTTTGTTCTTCTGAAGATACTCCATGCAGGTTTTGCATTTTGCTATGTTTCCAGAACCAGAATATGATCTGCCTATATTCTGTGCCAACTTTTTCACTGCTGCCGAGATAATTATAATTGTTCTGTAAGGACAATTATAGTTGTTCTGTAAGAATAATTCTTTGTTCTTGTTTTTTAACTTACTCCTTGTTGTAAGAAACAACGCGAGTTGATGAAAATGACAGCAGTAGCTCTATGGTCAACTATATGTGCTCCAACTTTGCATGTGCTCTATGGTCAACTGTATGTCTCGAGCAAATGTGCATGTGCATGTGCATGTGATATCCATGTGTAGCAAGCCAATAAGTGGCCATGCGTGTTTTTCTGCTGAAATTACGTGCTAGCACCTTTCTGATAAAAGAAAGTGTTGAACAGTTGAAATAGTTTTTCTGCTGTTCTGCCTGAGTGTCACGAGCTGACTTTTGCAGAAGGTTTGAGCAGTCACACATTTGAAGTCTAACTATCTAGTACCTACTGGCATGGCGTAGTATGCTGGACAATGTCTGTCAAGCTAGATGTGCAATAGTGAACTTCTGGCTTTAGATATGGCTTGAGATATGTAATGCTCCTTGATGAGCTTAGCATCTTGTTGGAGTATACTTTTGTTGTTAAGATGTCCAATAAGTATTTCAACAATGTTAAATTTCTCAGAACAAGAGTGATGCATTTCAATTTTCTTTTATAATAGTTGAATATAGAAAGAAAATAATAAATGATATCCTTCTTGGTTGGTGTAAAGAATTATCGTCAAGTCAGGGTCAGCAGGTGCTGAATGCTGCCAATCGCCCTCAAATCCTATATTAACTTTGATTGCTGTACATAAGCTTCCTGATCTGCCCTGATATATTGTTTGCAGGGACCTTGACCCTCTATATGACGTCGTCAAGCACAAAGAATACAAAGATAAGTGCTACGAAGGCCTGATGTCTCAAGTATGCTGAGGTCAGTTGTTTGTTGTGTTTTATAGTAACATTCAAAGAGTTTTTAGTTTTTTTCCTGTCCTTTTTGGACGTTTCAGCTGAACACCACTTTATGCTGCTTTTACCATGGGGTGGAAATTTAATGGTCGAATCATTGAGATTCTTCTCACCAATAGTCATATGGACCAAGTTTAGTCTAGTCAACATGCATGACGTTTGATACCCCGCATTCAAGGATTATCTTAAGGTACGTCGCTCAGTAAATTGTCTCTTCAAGGGATTGCATTGTTTCTTTTAGGCTAGAATATTTCTCTATTTAGTTTCCTATGACCTTTGATTTCTTCTCAGGCTTGGCTTGTTTTGATGGACCTAGGAATAAGGGAGACTGATGCATCTCAAATTATAGCCAACTGTGAAGCGCAGCATCGGTATCTGACTTTGAGAGCAGAAAAGGTTAATCACCTGGTCACTCATCTCCTCCCCTATCTTCATCTACAGCCTACTTGCGAAGTTTATTTATTACATGCACATGCAGAGACCAGTGCTACCACCGATGGTCTAAAGTATTAAGCGAAGTGTTACAGGTGCATCTAAAATTATGCTGTTGCTCTTATGTTTATTTTCAATCTATAACTTATTTGATATTTGAGTCGAAGATCCGGGTTATGAAGTTTTGAAAAGGTTATTAGGGGAGACACATGCAAAGAAGAAATGTCATTTACAGTTATCCGTACATCTACATCCCCATTGCATATTAGAATTGCAGTTGCTTATCTCTTGTCATGAAACATAGAATCAAGTCCAGAGCTTCCTATTCGACGGAGTTGATTCACTAGGCGGCAAAACATTTTTGGATTACTTTCCAGAATATCCACGTCAAGAAGGCAGAGTCAATTAGAAGAGAAGCATACTCGGGAAAGGAGATCTTATAGGAAACTGTAATGACTAACTTGCCCTGTTCATTGCACTTCTATTGCCACCTTTTCCAGGTCCGTATCATTGTGCTACTGCACTTAACTAGTGCATCATAATTGAGTTTTTCTCACTTCAGGCTAGCAACTTCCTTTCAGGTTTTGTTATTTGACAAAATTGTTATTTTAGTCATTTGAAATTTTGCTTATTCTTGTAGCAGTAGGATAAGACCTTGATTTGTAAATATGGTGCAAGAGTTTGAAAATGCAGCTACACGTATTTAAATGCACTTATCTTTCTTGTAACCAACTTTTTATTGCCTATTGATTTGAGTAGCAACTTGAGGCCTCATTTAATTCAGTGGTTGTTGAGTATATGTGAAGTTTTCTTATGTTGTCGTGGTTGAAATCGAAATCAGAACATTTCATTTTCTTTCCTCTCTCAGGCTTCTGGGCTTCTGCTATTCCTGCTGCACTGGATGGTTCCTTGGTGATTGCCTGTGACAAACGGTGTGGAGGTGAGCCTATTTTTAAGAGTTCATCCATCAAGGTGTGTCATTCAACTATATCCTTGATTTGTCGCTATGAATGTGAACAACTAGTAATAAAAAAAACTAACACAAATGCAAAAAAATTTAAGCCTAAATTAGCCCCCCCAAAAAAAAGACCGAATTAACACAATTGTAGTAAAGATAAGACTTTTTGATAATTTTCCCATTCTCATACTTACCCCTTATTTTCTTCCTTGTTCTTTGTTAACTTACCTAAAAGTAGTAACACTCTGCATGAATATCCAAATCTTATGCATCATTTCTAACAAAAAACAAAAATAATATGAAGAACCTATAACATACGCACCCTATACACTTTTCGTGTGCAGGGAACGATTCCATCGTGCCATACGTGATTGATATCATTTCAAACAATATAGAATGCATTCAAATTTCTTCTATCATTGAATTCCTTTCATTGATTCTTTGCTTGACATTGTTAAATGTACATAATAAATAAAAAAAGGAATAGTGGATTCCAGATGTTTAGGATTGGTTCAATAGTGGAATTCAGTTCAATTCTCGAACTTGAACTGCTTTCGAAGAGTTCCATTTTGCTGATAATTTGAAAGCTTTAGTTTGTCGGCTTGATAAGAAACAAACCTCTAGGAATGGTGAGCTCGGTTCTCAGTTTAGGAATAAAATGAACAGTTCCAAAAAAAAAAAAAGAGAGGAAATAAGAAATAAGAAATAATGAAGAAAATGGGCTTTGAAGGTTTAGAACTAAAAGGGGCTTTGTATGAAAGCCCAATCGTATTTTTTGGCCTAGATTTGTGAAAACATGTTGGACCATATTCGGATTGGGCTCAACAGCCCAGCCCAATGTCCCAATATTTAGTAATAATAATTTTTTTTTAAAAATCGGAAAATTAAAACATTGAAAATGCTTAGAAAATAGGCCTCGTTTGGATAATTAGATCTTAGTATTATATTTAACTTACTGTCTCTTAATTGACATTTATGTAGTTTGGAGATGTTAGTGAGCACTTGATTATAGTTTAGTTTTGGTAGATTACTTTTTAGACAATAATTGGATTCAATTTGATTATAGCTCATGGGGTGCTATCTCAAGGCTTGATAATAGAGCCATGTCATACTCTTTATCCAACTCGTATCGGGCTACATTACCGTAATATACTTTTTTAGTCATTCTTCATTACTTTCTTGGATCAATTGATTGTGATTCTTTTATATTGCTTTCCTAAGTTCTGATTTGCCTGCTTTTGTTGAATAGTTAGGTTGCGTTTTGGGGTCTTAATTTGAAAAAAAATCATTGGGTTTTCTTGTCAACAACTTCATCATTTCGAATCCTAAAACCATCGTTAGGCATTGAGATGTGGACATCAAGTGTAAGGCATTTGTGAGGTACTCACCATCCTATAAGGCTATCAAAGGCTATCAATAATTTATAATTTTTCATATTTCCTCCTTTTCTTTTCACCTAGGCTTGGCCCTACTTCCTCTATTTTCCTTCTTCCCCCGGCCTAGTCTCCTTCCTTTCCCCTTTCTTCCTCTCTCCCCTCATGCTTGCTAAAGGAAGGATGCAAAGGACAGGTAGAGCAATAGAGATTGTCGAGTAGGATGTCTGACCAGGGTTAGGTTGGCACGACGAGCTGGTAATGGTGGGGCCATGCATGCTTGCTAGGTGAGCTTAAAAGTGGTGATTTTTGGGAGGTTTAGGGACTGGGGAGAGAAATCGAGAGAGTGAGAGGGAGCGAGAACTAGGAAGCAAGGTCATGATTGAAGGGCTTCCTTTAGTAGCCAAGTGCCTGAACCTCGATCGCCAACCCTCGCCAAATATACATGCATTGGAGAATTTTGTTTAACGTTTGTCCCACTAAAGTCAATTGCATCGAAGAATTCCCCAACTGCTTCTTCCTCATATAATGTTGGTCTTTAAATATACGTGCACCATCACACCATCCAAAGACAAAAACCCTTCGATATGAGAAAAATTGCCTTCCGCCCAATTCGATCAAGAAGACGATCTTCGTGATTTCGATGGCAGGGATCAAGTCCATGCTTGCCCTTTCCCTCTCGATTCTCCTGTTGCTGTCTTCATCTCTTGAGAGCTCAGCTAGCACTCTTGGAAGTATTGAACCTGTAGATGAGACCTTTAGCTAGGAAATGAGAAAGCTAGACATTTACGTGAAGAAGGGTGGCGGTGGGGGTAGCGATGGCAATGGCGATGGCAATGGTGGTGGCTCTAGTTACACAAGTGGCAGTATCATCTATATAGTACCTGTGGGTGCCGGTGGATATAAGCCTAGTAATGGGAGTCAAAGGTCCTTAACCATCAAACCTCGCCCATCGTCACTTTCCTCAGTCATTTTTGTTCCTCTAATCCTCGGTCTACCATTTGCTTCAACCCTAGTTTGATTGCCATGAACGATAATCCTTGATTCATCATCTCCTCAGATGTGTTTCATGCAAACTAGGGTTGAAGCAAATGGTAGACTGAGGATTTGAGAGGAACAAAAATGATTGAGGAAAGCGACGATGAGTGAGGTTTGATAGTTGAGGTACTTTGAATCCACTTGCTAGGCTTATTCCCACTAGTGCCTTCAGGTATCAAATAGATGATACGCCACCGGTGTCACTAGTGCCGCCACCACGGCCATCGCCACTCCCACCACCAACCCCATCGCCACCCTTCTTCATGTGGACATCGAGCTTTCTCATTTCCTAACTAAAGATCTCATCAAGGGTGTTGACGCCTAAAATTAGGCTTTATTTTTTATTATTATTTTTATCTAATTTTCAAATAATAAACAAAAAACAAAAAAACAAAAAAATAAAGCAAAAGAAAAAAACAAAAAGAGGAGCAGCCCCTCCATGGGCTCTCAGCGCATTTCCGCCAAGCCCGGCCCCACCGCATCTTCTTCTTCCTCGCACCTCTGTAGCGCACGCGCAGAGGGCGCGACGGAGAGGAAGGGGGTGGACGGACGGCGATCGCGTGCGGAGCAGAAGAGCAGTTGGCGTCGACGGGACGTGACTGGAGGAGGCGATGATGGCGGATGGGACGGCAGTCCAACCGGTGGGTCGAAGCCTCGCCAACCGGCCGCTTCCGCGCCTATAAATAGGCCCTCCATCCCCGACGAAGACGGGACACCGAGATCGCGGAGAGAGAGAGGGAGCCAGATTAGTCGCAGCCCTTGGACACCCCACTGAGAGACTTCAGGGGGGCCGAGGGCTCGCGGCCTCAAATCTGAGCCCCGCTGGAGGGAGGAGTAGAGAGAGAGAGAGAGACGCCGGAGAAGAAGAAATCCGCCGGGGGTCTAACCGTCATCACCACCCTCGTCGCGCCGTCATCACGATCAGGTACCGCGTCGTCGCTGTCGCCGTCGTAGCCCTCTCCGTGTCTCGTTCACATCACACCGCCGCCGAAATGCCCAAGTTTGTCCCCGGCGTCGCGGATTCGCAAACCCTATGGTTTGCGATTTTCCGGGTCGCGAGCGGATTCGAACTCGGAAAATCGGGTAGGGTTCGCGATCTATGGGCATCGGGGGTCAGGTCGGGTGTTGCGGCCGAGTTGGGTTAGGAGTCGGGTCGGACCGGGTAGGGTTCGTAAGGAACCGGGTCGTCGGGCGGGCTGGGCATCCCCAAACGCCCGGCCACGGCGTCGTTTTGCTTATATAAAAAAAAAAAAAAAAAAAAAAAAGAGTCGGGCCCGCAATGAGGGCCCATTCGCGTTTGGGTCGTCAACTCGGGTCGGACCCAACCCGCGAGATCCAACCGGGTCGGCCTTTTATTATTTTATAATACTTTAATAAAAAATAATAAAAAAATATTTATTTTCAAAAAAATAATATTAAAAAATATTTTAATTCAAAAACCGAAAAATGTTTTAATATGTTAAAAAATGTTTTATTTTCCAAAAAATCGAGAAAAATAAAAAAATAATTTATTTTCCAAAAATATCAAAAAATATATAAAAAATATTTTATTTTCCGAAAAATCAAAAAAATAAAAAATATTCCATATTTTCCAAAAAAGCCAAAAATCCAAAAAAAGCCAAAAATTAGTGAAAAAGCCAAAAAAAAAAAAAAATCAGAAAAAGCCTAAAAGACTTGTATTTTTCCCAAAAAAAATACCAAAAACCCAAAAAAAAAAAAATCCCTTTTGTGTCCAAAAATTAGAAAATGACTCAAAAAATGTTTTTCCTCCAAAAATGCATCGAAAATCCCTCCAACATCCAAAAGGCCCTAGGGTTTAAACAAGATTAGGTACCGAAAGGGCATTAGTGATTAACTAGTGTAATCAAGTCCCCGATCCTAATTTCTCTGGTTGCGCAGGATTGAGTATTTCTCCCGATACTTCACTTGGGTTTCTAATTAACCCACCCCAAATCGATTAGTGGCGACTCCATTTTAAAAATTGATTCATAGGTTAAAGATTTAGACTATTAAAGTCGTGAATTGGTGGACTTGGGAGAGTCCGGGCATAATTAAATTTAGCTGAGCCATTAGCCTCCTTAGGCGCTCGTACCCGATTGTGGGCGCGAAACAAAAAGAGGTCGCGACAGCTTGGTGACTCCGCTGGGGAATTTGAGGACTTAGGCCATTTTTGTCTTGTTTAAGTTCTTTACTGACTTAGGTTTTTTCTTTATGCAGGTCAAAAGCTTAGAAACTCATTGTAATTTTGCTTAAAATAGATTATCTTGTGATTATAAACTGTTATGCATGCTTTACTATTTTAGCACTACACATGGCACACACAACCCGGCCGCTGGACCTAGGCCGCTATAGGATTTCTAGGATGGTGTTAGGAAAGATACGACCTCGAACGCGAGACTGTGATGTAGAGGTTGCCTTTGTTTTCCCCGAATTTCTTAGCCGAGGTTAAGGGGGTATCTGCTAACGCGAGACTGCGATGGGCGGATACCTTTTAATTTCATCAAGCCTTCGAGTTAGAAATCGAGCCGCACGTCCCATGCGCATGTCTTTGTGCTTGCCATTTTTTCTTTAAAAGCAAAGTGATTTCTTTACTTTTACTCAGTCTTTTTATTTGGCCCATGGCAATGTAGGATAAACTTTTCAAGTCCCAGTTTATATGTGATGGGGAAAGACGATATCCGGTTCATTCTGCTCCCAAGGCGAGCTCTTTAGATGGTGGGGTCAATTAGATCGGTTTGCCCGGGAGCGCGTGACGGCCAAAATTGGTCATCTCCTATCATTGATCCAAATCACTGTTTGTCCTGAAGTCATACAAGCCATGGCACTTTTTTGGTGCCCGAAGACAATTACTTTTATATTCGGTAGGTTTGAGCTAACCCCAATTCTAGAAGAATACAACATCATCACTGGAATGCCTCTTGAGAAAAAGCTTGTCAAGCCATCAATAGGCGCCCTCCCATGGCGCGGGTTAGCATGACTTTTAGGAATTGAAATCCATGTCATGAGACAAATTCTTGAAGGCAACCATAATACCTGCCCACTATAATTTATGAATGCTTGTTTCCAAAATCAGCCTATGACCCAGAAAAGTGAGATTTTCCTCCTAGCCTTTTTTGGGCTCATCATCTTCCCCAATCAAAGAAATGCCATAACTCCCAAGATGGCATGGATAGTTGATCAGATCTTAAGAGGGGGGAATTATGTCAACATGATTTTAACTGAAACATTCTTGTCTTTTAATTGTTTTAAAGACAACTCGGAGAAAATCATGCGAGCCTCTCCTGAAATTTTACAAGTTTGGTTCTTTTCTCACCTAAGCGAATTTCGAGACTTCATGCGATCGCCTGAAACAAATGCTTTTGAAAATCCATTACAAAAATTTATGGTTTTAGAACCGTACATTCCCAATCAAAGCTGTTTAAATTGGGTAAGGTTCCTAAGAAACCCAGCTCCTGAGGCATTCCAATGGTGTGCTGGTTGGTTCCATGAAAAGAGGGCCCGCTTTGCTTACATGCGCACCCGCCCAATTCCGTTGCTCAGTCTCACCGGCGCCATTCCCTACTACCCGTATTGGGTAGCACGACAATATGGAGCCCTTCAGGAGATCCCACCGCCTTTCAAGATGATGGTCCCTCCAGTTCTTTTCAACACAAGCCATGACTATGAATTCAAAATTTCTACCGCTGAGGAAACTTGGGACAAGTGCCATCGCAAAAGGATTGTGATACCTGAAGGTCTTGAGAGAGAAGAAAAAGCCCACCATGCCTCCATGTCCTACATCCACAACCATTGTATCCCGATAAGATGGAAGCCATTAGTCCCTCACTCAATCAGCGAGAGCAGCCAGCACGAGCAAGCAGAGCTCATGGAGAGAGATTTGGGAATGGACTGGATGCACACCTCAGAAGCAATTTAAGGAAGTAGGCGTCCTAGCAAGAACAAGGCTCCCCGTCGCATATAAATTAGCAATCATGTGCCCCTTAGTGTAAATAATGTGAAAGTTTTGTCCCATTGTTTAGGGACTCTTGTTTAATATCTAGTATTTCATCCTGTCTTTTCAATTTCAAGTTCTAGATGTTAGGAGTTGGCAGTCTATAAATCCTCTTTTGATAAATAAAAAAGCAGTTAGACCATTGCCATGGGTCAATCTTTGTTTACTTTTGTGCTCATTCATTGTTTTCACAACGAACAGGTAATTATGAATCGCCGGCCACCAATCGCCCTTGATTGGCCCCATGCAATAGGACCCGATCAGAATGATGTACAAAATCGTCTCATTAACATCGAAGACGGCGTAAGACAGATGTCCATTGTCCTTCAACAACTCTCGAGACAAATGAAATCCACTCAAGCTGAGCCCAACTCTATAGTTGCCTCAAACACCGTCATGACACCCGCAAATTTGCCAGAAAATAGCCGATTACTATGGACAGTTTGAAAGGATCATGAAAAAGTTAAACCAGCTGCAGGGGTGGAATCCCATGGACCTTTCCAATTATGCCGGCATTGAAATCCCTGAAAAGCTCAAAGCACCTGAATGCGAAAGGTATGCTGATACCTCTCACCCAGAGACCTACTTGCAGGCCTACCTGGTCCGAAGGATGATTCAATCGTACCAATCAAACTTGACTGGCCCTACCTTGCGATGGTACATTGTCAGGAAGATTAGTCCCCTTAAAACCTTGAGGGAACTAATTCATATTTTCCGTCAAGAATATGATATTGACATCACCCCTTACATCACCTTACCCTACGAAAAGCCGATGATCGCGGAGCACGAGGAGCTGTTAGCCGCTGAGATAGGAGAGGAGCATGTCAATGAAGCCTTGCATGATAAATGGGCAGTTGAGCAGTATCCTGTTACTGGAAAAATTCCCACTAGGAAAGGCAAGGAGCCTTTGTACGAGATCAAATACACAGAGCCTGTTCAAGAATGGGGCATGACTGGACAACTCCTCAAGCTTACTCCAAGAGCTAGGGTCCAAAGAATACCAACCCCCATCAACCGAGAAAGTGAATCAGAGAGTGAAACTCTAATATCTCTCACTTCTCTTGACAGAATCGAGCTGGCAAAACGCAGGGCAATACTCAAGAGGTCTGGTCTAGGGGCCAATAAAAGAAAGCCTAAGCAAATCAATTCCGCATCTACCGAAGAGCCGCCGCACCAAAGCTTTGAGCATTCCCAAGAATACAGCTTTGAAGGCCTCCATTTTTCCCGACCCTAGAATACAATCCTAAGGACTTCCAGCATTATTTTGACAATGAAACTGACGATTCATCATATAACTGTTTCATACTCTCACCCGGGGATGAAGGTCTGTTAGAAGAGGAAGCGTACGTCTTTATCCGCTATGATCCTAACGAAGTACTAAGCTCGTCCTCTGACCATGAGGATAGCTTCAATACTTCATCCTCATTCGGAAATTTTGACCAAGAAGAAAGCAATGGAGTAATCTCGGCAGAATCCAACTTCCCTGAAATAGAAAAATTCACCACTACAACAGATATGCAGTGGGAAAACCAGCGGCCTAGCCAAGAGATACCCAACTTGTCTTGCCCTCGTAGGATCATGACCCCCATAAAAATGTGGATACCCGATCTATGCAAGTATAACGGCACAACTTGTCCTATGGCCCACTTGCAATATCTCCATGTAGAATTGAGTCGGTACTATGGCCCGATGTCGTTCACAACTCAGGCATTCCAAGAAACTCTTACGGGGTCTGCATTGCAATGGTTTATCACAGCAAATGTTTATCTTCTAAAGGATTGGAATGATCTGACTTCCACATTCTTGCATCAGTACCAAAGCCAGATCGGAATTGAACTGCCTTGTGAGAGCTGGGCTCACTTCACAAGAAAACCAATGGAGAATTTCCGAACATACGCAGGGAGGTGGAGGGCTTTCATGATGCAAACCCGTCCTCAACTGGCTAAAGAGGAGTTAATGAAACAGTTCATAGAAGTTTTGTCCTACAAGTATCGCTGTTGGCTGCATGGGTTACACTTCCGTAACTTCAACGAGGTAGTCATCGCATGCAAATACTTCGAGTCTACTGAAGGCGAGGAATTCAAGGATGCTTAGCTTCAAGGCCAGCACTATCAAAGCACTCATTTGCACAGGAGTTTTCATGGGTTTTACTCGTTTTTATAATTTCATGTTTCTTACCCTGTTTGGTGTGCTACTATTGTATTTTCCATTCCAAGTACTCTATTGTACAGTTATAATATTTTGTTTTAAGAGTATGAGGCGGTACTCCAAACTAGCCTAGTGATGTTATCCAACCATGAAAAGAAAATATCATCCAAGGAGAATACTAAGGGCTGGGCTTTCTCATGCTTTTTCTCCCCTAAAGACGTATTTTGAAAATAAAAAATATTTCATCACCCAAAAGCTTTTGTTAAAACAAGATGATAAATTTAACCATGTTTGTCTTTCTGACTCATTCGCTTCATGTCTCAGAAGATCATTCCCATTCCCTTTGACTTAGTGTGACAGGGGGCATTTGAAGCAAGCGCATCAGGCGAACTCGCCAAATTCAAAGACACCCTGCCAAGAAAACATGGGCAAATAGAAAGAATCATCCTACACCAAAAGATGGTAAGTCTTATTCTCTGAATATAATTTGGAAATAATGTCCTCTCTCTTCTATCTACAGGATACAAAAGATGAAACATAATAGGTACAGGCATAGAGTTGAGATCGAAGCATCCATGACATGCCTCACTCCTGCCTAGCTTCATCCTGAGCCAAAGGACTATCTTGTCACACGACACGCCCAAATAGCTAGATGTTACAGTTCCAGCTTTGACAAGCTAAGAAGCACAGAAAATGAATTTCTCCTCTCGAATTGGCTACCGTCAACGGGGAGAAAATCTAGTCGATTGAGGCGATCTCTAACCCCTTATCTCAAATTGTGACTTGGGGCCTAAAAATCTCACTTCATACTCCGGACACATGTTCTTCCAAGGAGTAGTTGCCATCACAAGGCTTGAGATTTTGATCTCAGAAGCTTGAGGTACATGACTTTGCTCAATGTTGTTAATGATGCTATAATTAAAGACAGAAGAAGAAATTCCATAGAAGGAAGGCGTTGAAGACGAATCAACGACCAACAATCATGCATACATGATCACAAATGAGGAAGGCCAACTGAAGGAAATATTGAACTATGCCAAGATAAAAGGGCCATCATCGATATTCAAATATCTTTAGGAGCTAGCACATACAAACTTTGGAGAAGGGTAATTTGGTATTGTTTCCAATACTCCCGCTATATGAACCCGCTTTTGACATATTTTCCCTATTTGACAGGGAGCATCACAACTCAAGAACCAAACTCAATGATTAGATTTGACAAATCAATACTGGCCAAGCTAGTATACATAAATGGCTTGCATCGAATTCACTTGACTTCGTGTAAAGGGACATGTCATCCATAAGAGAATAATTGACCTGATGAAGTGGAAGACACGAGACTTCATGTCCTCCTTGTACTTCAGGTTCACCCAATCATCTGTAAACCAGTGAAGGGTAAAGTTGTATCGGTTCCAGTTATTCGACACTTGAAAGAGTTCATGACTGACACATTCCCTCTTGTTTGTTGCAGGATCACTTGACTGTCAAAAGCAAAGATGACAAATCAATGAGAGGCATGACAGACTCTCCCAAGCAAAATGGCGTCTCAAGTATTGCCAAAGCAAATGATAGAAAGATCCTTCAAGCCTTAATTCACCTTTAATTTTGGCCCTAATTGTTGATTGATCCATTTTCAGCTTCTTGGGGCAAAAAGCAAGAGTAGAAATTCAATGATAGATTCCCAATCCCTTGGTTGATCCTTCATATGTCATGTCCCTAACCAATAGGAGCAATCTATTGACACTCATTTGTGAATACCGTTCCACCAAGTAAACACCCATATAGCTGTTAATAAGTTCTTCTTGAGTAAAAAGCCATTCATTCATTTTGAGAATACAAACTCCATCACATCATACTTTGCATGCATTTTCTAAGTGAATTCTGCATGATGATTTTGTCTGTCTAAATCATTGATTCCATTGAGAATTATTAGAATAGACAGCTAATTGAAGAATACAAGATTGATTGAGCATGTTGGATGAGGCGCGTCACAATGATGACAGGCAAGCCATATCCTACACACAATCCCCCATCTATACACTTGTGAGATGAGTGTAGAAAATTCCATGACTACATGGTAAAGAGTTCTCTCGCGAATGGTACGATGATCAAAGTGGTGAGAGGCATTCCATCACTCACTTTGAGCCCCATACACTGACAAATTTTTGCTATACTCCCGACAAAGATCCACCCCACACTGGGGCAAGTCGAAAGCAAATCAGCATCACAAGGTGAGAAAGGGGATAGAAATTTTCTTGCTTACACTTGCATCAATCTTCGAGTGTCTTTATTGCATATGAATACTTGCGTTAATTTAAGTGCCCTAGAGTCGTGAAGAGCAATTCTTTATTTACGCACTTGTATCCATTGTACAACTCAATTGAGTCTGTAAATTCACCCTCACATGGAGGCAAAGCGAAGCCTTGTCGTTTGAGCAGCATAATCAAAAGTGCCAACAAAAGATGAAGACTCCATAGTCTAACAAAGGCATTTGCTTGAACTTGCCAAGATCAATTCCTCAACCAACAAGAACAAAAATAAAATGGGCATAAAATAGCAAAGTGTACCTGGTAAAAGCAAGGTCAATGCCCATGAATGAAAAATTGAGATGAGAAATAGGGGCATGAAAAAAGCAGTGTGCCTAGTAAAAGTAAGGCCGATGCCCCAAACAAAAATACAGCCATTTGTATTCCCAAGAGAAATTGCTGTTCAATTGATACAACCTCCATCTGACCGTGAAGAAAGACTAGTGACAAATGCCAAGACAATCACCAACTCCCACCCTCTTACATGTGAGCCAAGACTACGTTACATTCCCATTGTAAAAGTCTCTTCAGACTAGGGGCACTTCAATTAACGTAGGATTTCATGTGGCAATAAGCATCGCTCGAAGAAGTACGAGCAAGATTACTCTATCTCTTTTCGTAAAATTCTTGACTTGCAAACCCGGAGATGATCGTGCGGCACTTCGTTCAGGAGCCTTGACCTCGATGGTCCCATTTGATGAGCCACTGACTAAGTCTTCATCACAATTTCAACAAAGACCTCTCACATTGGTAAAGTCGTATCACTTGCGAGAATACTCGGACCCCTATTGACATGATGACAGTGAGATAGTGTGGTCCTTATAAATCCTGCATCAATGGTCATGATAGCCTTTTCCATGAGAGTGAGCGAAAAGTCCTTTCAAACTGAAAGTCCCTCATCTGGCATGCTCAAAGCATCTACATTCTAAATGAAGGTTGTCTTTCAAAATCTTCCCCAATGGAAATCAGATGATGCAAAACTGACAAAATTGTTGTGCATAAATCTCATTTAAATTCATGAATTTGCAGCATATACAATCATGTGTGCATATTGTGCAAATAGTAGACATACTCTAAGAGATCAGAGATATTGCTAGGTAAGCATATCCCTATCCCCATTTGTCTTAAAATACCTATCACTGTCCAAGTACTCTCTTATTGACACTCGACCTATTTGAGTCATCCCTTGAGTTTGGGTGCTTGCAACTGTCTAAGTATCCCCATTATCTTTGAGTACCAGCCACTGATCGGATACTCCCTCTTCTTGACACTCGACTTGTCCGAGTTGTCCCCAGAGTATTGATACTTGTGACTAATCTAGTATCCCTTTATCTTTGAATACCTACTGCTGTTTATGTATCTCCATTGTCTTTGAGTACTGGCCACCGTTCGAATACTCCTTTTTTTGACACTCGACCTATTCGAGCTGTCCCCAGAGTATTGATACTTGTGACTAATTAAGTATCATTTTATCTTTGAATACCTACTGCTGTCTGGATATCCTTATATCGTCAAGTACCCACCGTTGTTCAGGTACTTCCTTTTTATGACACTTAACCTGCCCGAGTTATCCCCGAATAATATAGCAGTTGTTCAAGCATTCCATTGCTTTGTGTGCCTGCGCCTACCCATGTATGCTTTCTTACACTTGGACCAGCTGAGTGGTCCCAGATCGTATCATTAAATACTTGTGTTCACCCAAGTATTCCAGTACTTTGTACACCTATGGCTACCCAGGTGTTCCACCCCTTTTAAGTGCCTGCGGCAATCCAGGTAAGCCTCATGCCACATTCAAGTTTATAATACCAGGAGGTGATAGACCTTTATGAATATGCGAGGCACGTCCTCGATATACCAACTACCAGGAGGTGAGAGATCTTCACGAATATCCAAGGTACGTCCTCGATATTCCCATTACCAGGAGGTGAGAGACCTTCATGAATATACGGGGCACGCCCTCGATATTCCCATTACCAGGAGGTGAGAGACCTTCACGAATATCCAAGATATGTCCTTGATATTCCAACTACTAGGAGGTGAGAGACCTTCACGAATATCCAAGGTACGTTCACGATATTCCAACTACCAGGAGGTGAGAGACCTTCACGAATATACGGGGCACGCCCTCGATATTCCATTACCAGGAGGTGAGAGACCTTCACGAATATATGGGGCACGCCCTCGATATTCCCATTACAAGGAGGTGAGAGACCTTCACGAATATCCAAGGTACGTCCTCGATATTCCAACTACCAAGAGGTGAGAGACCTTCACGAATATCCAAGGTACGTCCTCGATATTCCAACTACCAAGAGGTGAGAGACCTTCACGAATATCCAAGGTACGTCCTCGATATTCCAACTACCAGGAGTTGAGAGACTTTCACGAATATCCAAGGTACATCCTCGATAATCCAACTACCAGGAGGTGAGAGACCTTCATGAATATCCAAGGTACGTCCTCGATATTCCAACTACCAGGAGGTGAGAGACCTTCACGAATATGCGGGGCACGCCCTCGATATTCCCATTACCAGGAGATGAGAGACCTTCACGAATATCCAAGGTACATCCTCGATATTCCAACTACCAGGAGGTGAGAGACCTTCATGAATATACGGGGCACGCCCTCGATATTTCATTACCAGGAGGTGAGAGACCTTCACGAATATACGGGGCACGCCCTCGATATTCCCATTACCAGGAGGTGAGAGACCTTCACGAATATCCAAGGTACGTCCTTGATATTCCAACTACCAGGAGGTGAGAGACCTTCATGAATATCCAAGGTACGTCCTCGATATTCCAACTACCAGGAGGTGAGAGACCTTCACGAATATCCAAGGTACGTCCTTGATATTCCAACTACCAGGAGGTGAGAGACCTTCACGAATATCCAAGGTACGTCCTCGATATTCCAACTACCAGGAGGTGAGAGACCTTCACGAATATGTGGGGCACGCCCTCGATATTCCCATTACCAGGAGATGAGAGACCTTCACGAATATGCGCACATGCCCTCAATATTCCCTTTACCTGGAGGTGAGAAACCTTCATGAAAATCCTAGGTACGCCCTCGATATTTCCCAATTGCCACGAGGTGGGACACCTTCACAAATATCCAAAGTATGTTTTCAATATTTTCAATTATCAAGTACCTCTTCGATACTTGTGAATGTCTAAGTATCCCTCAAGAATTTATACTTGTGATTATCCAAGTACTCTTTCAACACCTGCAAGCAATTAGGTACTCCTTTGATACCTGCGAATGCTGGATATCTTTCAAGAGTTTGTACTTGTGATCATTCAAGTACTCTTTCAATACCCACAAGCAATCAGGTATTCCTTCAACGCCTGCGAACATCGAGGTATCCTCCAAGAGTTTATGCTTATGATCAATCAAATGCCCCTTTTGACGCCTGCAAAAGCCCAAATATCCTTCAGGTTAGTACTTGTGAATATCCAGGTACTCTTTGATATGCCTGTGAATGTCCAGGTATCTTCGAGAATCGATGCCCTGAGAAAGGTTGGTGCATCCTCCCGAGAAAGATCGGGTTCCAACCAGTGTCTTTGACAAAGGTCAGACACCCCCACAAAGCGGATGCTCTGAGAAAGGTCGGCGCATCTCCTGAGAAAGGTCGGGTATCAACTGGTGTCCTCGATACAAATCAGGCACCCACAAATGAGATGCCTTGAGAAAGGTCGATGCATCTCCCATCAAGGCGACCGAAGAAAGGTTCGGGTCCTAGACAAATTATTCATTGTTTTAACAGGACCGAAGAATGGTTCGGGTCTGGAGAAGCAATTTCCCGTCACGGCGACCGAAGAATGGTTCGGGTCCGAGACAAACCACCGATTACTCCAACGGGCGATCGAAGAATGGTTCGGGTCCCTGGGGGGAGCGATCTCTGTCAAGGCGATCGAAGAAAGGTTCGGGTCCTAGACAAATCATCGATTGTTTTAACGGTGTGACCGAAGAATGGTTCGGGTCCTGGGAAGCAATTTCCCGTCACGGCGACCGAAGAATGGCTCGGGTCCGAGACAAACCAATGATTACTCCAACGGGCGACCAAAGAATGGTTTGGGTCCTGGGGGAGCAAGCGATCTCTGTCAAGGCGATCGAAGAAAGGTTCGGGTCCTAGACAAATCATTGATTGTTTTAATAGGCGACCGAAGAATGGTTCGGGTCTGGAGAAGCAATTTCCCGTCACGGCGACCGAAGAATGGCTCGGGTTCGAGACAAACCTTGATTACTCCAACAAGCGACCGAAGAATGGTTCGGGTCCTGGGGGAGCAATCTCTGTCAAGGCGACCGAAGAAAGGTTCGGGTCCTAGACAAATCATTGATTATTTTAACAGACAACCGAAGAATGGTTCGGGTCTTGGAGAAGCAATTTCCCGTCACGGCGACCCAAGAATGGTTCGGGTCCGAGACAAACCCCGATTACTCCAACGGGCGACCGAAGAATGGTTCGGGTCCGAGAGGAGCAACCACCGATTGCTCCAACGGGCGACCGAAGAATGGTTCGGGTCCTGGAGAAGCAATTTCCCAGCACGGCGACCGAAGAATTGTTCGTTTCGAGACAAACCATTGATTACTCCAACAGGCGACCGAAGAATGGTTCGGGTCTGGAGAAGCAATTTCCGTCACGGCGACCAAAGAATGGTTCGGGTCCGAGACAAACCACCGATTGCTTCGACGGTGACCGAAGAATGGTTCGGGTCCTGGAGAAGCAATTTCCCGTCACGGCGACCGAAGAATGGTTCGTGTCCTGGGGGAGCAGTCTCCTATGAAGGTGACCGAAGAAAGGTTCGGGTCCGAGACAAACCACTGGTTGCTCCAATAGGCGATCGAAGAATGGTTCGGGTCTTGGAGAAGCAATTTTCGGTCGCGGTGACCGAAGAATGGTTCGGGTCTGAGACAAACCACCGATTACTCCAATAGGCGACCGAAGAATGGTTCGGGTCCGAGACAAACCACCGATTACTCAATAGGCGGCGAAGAATGGTTCGGGTCCGAGACAAACCATTGATTGCTCCAACGGGCGACCGAAGAATGGTTTGGGTCCTTGAGAAGCAATTTCCCGTCACGGCGACCGAAGAATGGTTAGGGTCCGAGACAAACCCGATTGCTCCAACGGGCGACCGAAGAATGGTTCGGGTCCTGGAGGAGTAATTTCTCGTCAAGGCGACCGAAGAAAGGTTCGGGTCCTAGACAAATCATTGATTGTTTTAACAGGCGACCGAAGAATGGTTCGGGTCTTGGAGAAGCAATTTCCCGTCACGGCGACCGAAGAATGGTTCGAGTCCGAGACAAACCACTGATTGCTCCAACAGGCGACCGAAGAATGGTTCGGGTCGTGGAGAAGCAATTTCTCGTCAAGGCGACCAAAGAATGGTTCGGGTTCGAGACAAACCACTGATTGCTCCCACAGGCGACCGAAGAATGGTTCGGATCCTGGAAGAGCAATTTCCCGTCAAGGCGACCGAAGAAAGGTTCGGGTCCTAGACAAATCATTGATTGTTTTAACAGGCGATCGAAGAATGGTTCGAGCCCTGGAAAAGCAATCTCCTCATATCACCAGGTAAGATGACGCCTTGATACTTGCCAAACTCGGGGCTCACACCTTATCTCACTCACTCCCGGTAAGTAACTACAGGTATCTTCTTATCTGTCTTAGAATATGTAATGTTATATTGCTCTTTTTACATAGGATAATAAGTCCCAAATAAAATATAATCCGCTACGCATATATGACCAAATTTTAGGTATCATTTTGTCTTTGAATGCAACCTTTGCGAGCTCACCTTCAAAGAGGGGCAGCTGTTGACGCCTAAAATTAGGCTTTATTTTATGATTATTTTGTTTTATCTAATTTTTGGATAATAAACAAAAAACAAAAAAACAAAAAAATAAAGCAAAAGAAAAAACAAAAAGAGGAGCAGCCCCTCCATGGGCTCTCAGCCCATTTCCGCCAAGCCCAGCCCCACCGCATCTTCTTCTTCCTCGCGCCTCTGTAGCGCACGCACAGAGGGCGTGACGGAGAGGAAGGGGCTAGACGGACAGTGATTGCGTGCGGAGAAGAGGAGCAGTTGGCATCGACGGGACGTGACTGGAGGAGGCGATGATGGCGGATGGGACGGTGGTCCAACCGGTGGGTCGAAGCCTCGCCGACCGGCCGCTTCCGCGCCTATAAATAGGCCCTCCATCCCCGACGAAGACGGGACACCGAGATCGCGGAGAGAGAGAGGGAGCCAGATTGAGTCGCAGCCCTTGGACACCCCACCGAGAGACTTCGGGGGAGCCCCGGAGGGAGGAGTAGAGAGAGAGAGAGATCTTTGGAGAAGAAGAAATCCGCGGGGGGTCTCGCATCATCGCCACCCTCGTCGCGTCGTCATCACGATCAGGTACCGCGCCGTCGTAGCCCTCTCCGTGTCTCGTTCACGTCACGCCGCTGCCGCTCGTAGTCACGATCGCCGCCGAAATGCCGGTCTCCCCCGGCGCGCGGATTCGCAAACCCTAGGGTTTGCGATTTTCTCGCGGGTTGCAAAGCGGATCCGGACCGGAAAATCGGGTAGGGTTCGCGATCTGCGGAGGCGGCCGGGGGTCGGGTCGGGTGTTGGAGCCGAGTTGGGTTGGGAGTCGGGTCGAACCATGGTAGGGTTCCGTAAGGATTCGGGTCGTCGGGCCGAGCCGGGCGTCCCCCAAACGCCCGGCCACGGCGTCCTTTTGCTTATAAAAAAAAAAAAAAAAATCGAAAAAGTCGAGCCCGCAACTTGGGCCCGTCCGCGTTTGGGTTGTCGACCCCAGTCGGACCCAACCCGCGGATCCGACCCGGTCGGCCTTTTATTATTTTATAATACTTTAATAAAAATAATAATAAAAACAATTTATTTTCAAAAAAATAATATTAAAAAATATTTTAATTCCAAAAAAACCGAAAAATGTTTTAATATGTTAAAAAATGTTTTATTTTCCAAAAAAATCGAGAAAAATAAAGAAAAATAATTTATTTTCCAAAAATATCAAAAAATATATAAAAAATAATTTATTTTCCGAAAAATCAAAAAAATAAAAAATATTCCATATTTTCAAAAAAAAGCCAAAAATCCAAAAAAAGCCAAAAATTCGTGAAAAGCCAAAAAAATTCAGAAAAAGCCGAAAAGACTTGTATTTTTCCAAAAAAAAAACCAAAAACCCCAAAAAAAAATCCCTTTTGTGTCCAAAAATTAGAAAATGACTCAAAAAATGTTTTTCCTCCAAAATGCATCGAAAATCCCTCGAACATCCAAAAGGCCCTAGGATTTAAACAAGATTAGGTACCGAAAGGGCATTAGTGATTAACTAGTGTAATCAAGTCCCCGATCCTAATTTCTTTGGTTGCTCCCGATACTTCACTTGGGTTTCTAATCAACCCACCCCAAATCGATTAGTGGCGACTCCATTTTAAAAATTGATTCACAGGTTAAAGATTTAGACTATTAAAGTCGTGAATTGGTGGACTTGGGAGAGTTCGGGCATAACCAATTTCAGCCGAGCAATTAGCCTCCTTAGGCGCTCGTGCCTGATCGCGGGCGCCGAAAAAAAGAGGTCGCGACAAAGGGGCTCACCACTTCCACGAGCGCTAGCCAAGCTCTCTAGACATCAAGACAACAACACGAGAATTGCGAGGGAAAGGGCGAGGGAAGACTTGATCCCAGCCCTCAACATTGTGGAGATCGCCTTCTTGATCGAATTAGGGGAAGGCAATTTTTTGTTGAACTGAAATCAATTGCATCGGAGAATTCCCAAACCGCTTCTTCTTCATCTAACATTGGTCTTTAAACATAAATGCAACGTCAAAATCCAAAGGAAAAAACTCTCCAAATTTTCTCCTACAAAATAAATCGCCTTCCACTCGATTCAATCAAGAAGGCAATCTTCGCGATCTCGACAGTGGGGATCAAGTTTGTGCTCACCCTTTCCCTCACGATTCTTGTGTTGCTATCACCATCCTAAGAGCTCGGCCAACGCTTGTGGAAGTGCTAAGCCCATGGATGAGATTTTTACCAAGGAAACGAGAAAGCTCGATGTCCACGTGAAGAAGGATGGCAAATGAAATTTGTATATATTTCGATGTGTACACTAATGAAGAATACAATATATTTATAGACTTTATTAGATAAATATTTTACAATAATATTTCAATTAAAATTATGCATAATCAAATGGCAATATATGTGCAATATACATACAATCTTAAAAGACACGAATAATTTAAATATCATAATTATCTTTAGTACATGAAAATATCTTATAGAAAGTGTTAAACATCCGTAACAAGTTAAAAATAATAATAGTCGAAAAAAGAAATATGAAATTTGTATATATTTTGATGTATATACACCATCTTATTTATAAGTTTTGTTAGATAACCATTTTAAGATAATATCTCAATAAGATTATGCACAATCAAACGGCAATTTACATACAATACACATGTAATATGTGTACAATCTCAAGAGATTTAGATGACCAAAAAGAATTCATAATTATCTTTAACATAGGAAATATTGTATTAAGTCCCTCGCCAAGGCTGGCTTGGACCACCTTAGGCCAATCTCATGACAGTAACCAAACTAACCGTAGGCTCAAAAAATAACCAAAATACTCTCAAGACTTAGAAATTGACTATTTGCTCCCTTTAACCTAAAGTAATTATTGAAATGCCCTTAACTCAATTTTATGGGTGATGATATCACTCACATGTAGAAATTTTGAAAGTTTTAGATGAATAATTGAGATTTAAATCTTTTGGGATATGGTTCCTTAAGGACTAATAGACTCAGTAGCATGCTTGCTTTTGTACATAACTAGATCTGTCAAGCTGGTCGAGTCAGGTTGGGTTTGGGTTGGTTACAAATGGTCCAACCCAAATCGATCTATTTAACACGTTTATGATTCATTTATCCTAATATAAAATTTTTGACCCAACGTATCCCTACCCAACCCAACTCATCATAAGAAAGCTTATTTTTTATGATATTTCTTTTCTTTTTCTTTTTTTTTTTTTTTAAAAGGTATTGTTAAAAAAGAAGGTTTGTTTCTTAAATATTTTCCAAGAAGAATATTTTAGGAAAATTACAATATTTTTTGGTTTTTACCTAAAATTTGAAAATAAATTAGAAAATATTTTTGTCATTTAATAAGAAAAATATGATAAATTTTCCTTGATTCTTAATATTTTTATTTTTAAAAAATAGAAATTTAAATTATTTTTATTTTTAAAATATAATTGTTAGTTTTTTTTTAAATAGAATTTTTACTTTTTACTTTTTCTTCATTTTGGCCAACCACTAACATACGACCATCAACTAGCCATAAGCGAACTCAAGGCTCAAGTCTTGCTCAAGCCTCACTTAAGCCTCACCGGTTGTCGGTGAGCCCTTCACCTCACCAGCTCGAGTCTTGCTAAATTAGTGAGACTCAAGCCTCGCCAGTCATAGGTGACCTCAAGCTCATCTAAGGCCGGCAAGCTCGAGCCTCACCTAGCAAGTCACGGGTCGTCACCGTGCCAACCACTGACTAAGGAAGGACTAAGGAGGAAGAAGAAAAAAAAAAAAAGAAAAGAAAAAAAGAAATATAAAAAATAATTATAATTTCAGTTTTTGTAAAAATATTTTTATGAAGTTAAAGAGAGAAAGAGAGAGTGCAAGGCTTGGACTGGAAATGGGTTCTAGCTTCTAAGTCCCACCCATTTAAGATCCATTTATCTTAAATTTTCAAATTTTAAACCCATTTAAATAGTCTCATAAAAATATAAATGACCCATGTATGATACATTTATGATTTAAATGGGTCATATATTAGTTTAAGACCCATTTTGACACCTTTATATATAATGCAAAACAAACAAATCACACGTGTTGCTACTAGTTATCATATTGTACACAATATTAATAGTTCATTTGTTTCGCAGAAAATTAATTATTTGAAAATTATTTTTAAAAATAATCGTTTGTTGGCACATAAGTTATAGCTATCACTTTAGGGTTTAATTGCATAAAAAGTTTAGGGATTAATTTTTAATTCCTAAAACAATTCAAATCATTAAAATTGCATAGCACATAGGCATTTGGAGCATTTGCATTAATATAACTAGAATTTATAGCAAATACAAAAAATAGATTAATTATTTTTTAAAAAAATTCATAGTTATAAAAAAAAAAAAAATTAAGAAAAGACAGCCAGATTCGGGCCTGGTTGACCCGGCCCCTTATTTCTTTTCTCGGCTAGACCCGGCCCACCCCTTTTTCTCTTTCTTTTCCCCTCGCAGGCCGGCCCATCTCCTGTACCCTCTAGCCCAGCCCGTGCGTTGGTCTTCTTCTTCCCTCACGTCGTGCAGACCTCTGCAACACAGTGACGTACAGAAGCAAATTAGTAGGAACAGAGGCAGAGCAGGCCGCGGCACAATCCTAAGGTCGGGGGATCAGCCAGCCACGGCAAACTGGCGATGGCACCAGCCATGTGCGCCTGCAGTGTTCTTTAAAAAGAGAGGGGACGTTCAGCCAAAGGGATTTCACAAACCGGGAGAGGCCTCGTGAACAAGGGTTGGGCCCCGCGTTCCTAACTCATCGCGGGTGGAACATGACGTTGGAGGGGCTCATAATTGGGATGGTTATGCCGACGTGGCCGAAGGGCTCAAAGCAGTTCGTGAAAACTAAATTGCTGGTGGACGAATAGGGCATGGGAATTGGAGTAGGCACGAGGTCAGAGAAGACACCGGAGGCAGCGGAGTTAGCTCAGGTTTTGGCCGAGTCATTGAGCAGGGATTTGCCCCAAGAGATTCGAGACAAGGAGATGAGAAGTGCGGTTTGGAAAGCAATCAAAGGAGTGAGCTCGGATTTAGATTTAAGCGACTTTGTGAGGTGGGTAAGCAAAAACTTCAAATTAGTACATTTGACAAAAATGCCTTTCATTAAATTGGATTAATACAAAAAAAAAATCATAAAACCGGTACAACTATAACAAATAGAGAGTAAAATGTGAGGGGTGGTGTCTATGCTACATGCCTGTTGGACAAACTAGATCACAACAACGCACAATAGCATGTGACGGATGCAGTGACTTGGGTGAAAAATGTCCCACCACATGCCAGGGTTCTGGATTGTGTTCACAATGTCATCATCGTACTCCTTAGGTATGCCAGCATTTTTTTATTTATTTATTTGGGCAAGCCGAAGTGCAGCCTCCCCATCAAATTTAAACGTCTCAATGAGGAGAGGCTTAGCGAGGCCTAGGCGGCCCCACATGATAAGCCACTCGGGCGATTCTGGCATGTGGTGAAATATGAAAGCAACCATGAGTACAACCAAGGGGATTGCTCCTGCAATAAGCATCCAATGCCACGTATGGTTGAGGTGGAGATTTGAGAGAATATAATTGGATAGATTGCCGAATAGGGTGCCAATGTTGATACGCACCTAAACCAAGGAAATAAAAAATGAAAAAGATGCCACAAAATTAGGAAAAAAAATAAACGAAAATAAATTACTACCTTAGGTGAGGAGATCAAGATGTCATGGGAGAAGGTAGTAGAGAGCTCGGTGGTGAAGATTAGGGTAATCGTTAAGGCAAAGCAGGTGCTGTGGTTGGCCAAGGAGTGATTGACCAAGAAGACGACATAGCTTGGGGGTGAAACCCATAATAAAGGGCCCGATGAAAAATATGGCTCCCTCCATCACAATTGTCCAATGGTGACCGAACTGATTAGAAATCAATCTCACTAGTACCAACCTCAACAATGTGAACACGCTAAGGATGGCTATCATGAACTCAAGATACAAGTAGCCTCAAATCAAGTTCGTCTTGATATATAGCGCAAGCCCATTGATTAGTGCTTGGACTACTAAAATTCAAAAACAAAATAATGAGAAAATCTACTTGCAAATAACTACACCAAAATTACTAGACCAATAGTCTTTGCTTCGCAATATTGAACAAGAGAGACTAACCATAAGCTAGTGAAAGGGTGGTCAAAGAGGTAGCTAAGGCATAGGTCGTGGCATACATATTCGGGAGCGGCCTCACCGGAGTATCAAAGTCCTCAATCCTTCCTTGTCTAGCAATGACAAAATGAATAAAGATCAACTAAGATATTGTTATTTGTCTAGTAGTGACTCACAAAACACAAGCTTCAAAAGAGAGGCATGATAAAAGAATATTATATAAAATTTAATAAGTTATGATATTTGATGGAAAAAAATTAAACTAGGCAATGAACAATTAAAGGATAATAGTCCTCAATGCCCTCCCTCTAATCTATTGTTGCTTTTGCAATTGATTTGTTTAATCCATTCAAATATATATTGTACTATGCTCTTACACCTTCCACTATCCACTGTACCAGAAATCAATGTCCACTATACCGATACTCAATTGGTACTTGTTTTTTAAGAAATAAAAAGTGAGATATCAAAACGAATAGGTTGGGATGATCATTGTCGATCTCACTGCCATCAGCCTCAATCTCAAACGTGCTTGAAGAGTCTCCACTCGGTACTTCTTCAACTAGAGTAGGAGCCAATGCATCTTCTCCATCATCTTCTAGCTCTATCTCATGTGCTCCCAACACATCTTCACTAGCCTACACATCCTCTTCTTGCTGGTCAACTAGTCCCAATCCATCTCCCCCATTCTCTCCTTCTCCTTCATTGAACATCCGCAATAAAAAAAGCCTGATAGCTATCATCCATTCCAAATGGCTCTTCATCTCTTTTATTGAACATCATCAACAAGAATGCTTGGTAGCTATCATCTATTCCAAATGGCTCTTCAAATGACAACAAAAGTTACTTAGAGTCTATGGCAGCTGCTATATGGAAAATCAAAGTCAAGATAACAAATTAGTATGGACATAGGATATGGATAATTGTACATAATACACATGAAAATAAATGAACAAATAGTTTTAAGAATTGACATTTCTCAAATAAAGCTATTCAAGGTAAGATCATGCAAGATTAAAACCAAAGGATGAGCACGGCGCCCCGAAACTAAAAGTAGATCTTGCAAACAAAAGAAGTCTCTGTTTTCAAGAATCAACACTTGTCAATATAAAGCTATTGAAGGTAAAATGGCTTTACAGTTCCCTTTTGTAAATAATTCCTCTCTAGCTAAGCATGACTAGTGCCAAATACGGCTTGATTCCTTGTGGAAGGGACGACATCTCAAATCCCAAATTGGTGAATGCATGTGAAGTTCATTTCTTGTCCGAATGTTTGGTGCGGCATCTCTCCTCTTAAATCTAGGTTCTTCTCTCTTCTCCATCACCGATGATCAGAACATTGCAACGATTCCTGACATTTAGAGTATTGATTTTGGATTTATCGCATAGTGATGCTATTACAGAAAGTGAAATATCTTATCGCTTTTCATTCATTATGAGTAGTTGTAATGACATTATGACATGAACATGCTACCAAAGAGTCAAGGTAAATAAACAAGAGTACTGACACAATCAATCTTGGAAGAGATGCTCAGATATACTAGAAAGTCTACACATCCCATAGAAAGATTGACAGCCTCTTTGGATAGCCTCTTCTAAGAGGATAAGCTAATGATAATGACCATGAAATAATGCAAAATTCATCAAGTCAGGTTCCATCGCCCCTCTTCCCCCAAAAATCTTTTATTCTCTTGTCTTATCCTACTTTTCGTCATTCTCTCACTTACCTACCAATCCTTTAATCATTCATAAGCAAACGTAACTAAGCCCCCTAAAAACCAAGAACAGAAAAGCCCAACCATCGCCTGGAAGATTAAAGTGTTGGAATTTTGATGGGATTCTTGTATATGTTCCAGGCAATGGTTGGGCTTTTCTGTACTTGATCTCACTTTCTGTAATAGCATCGCTATGTGGTAAATCCAAAATCAATACTCTAAATATCAAGAATCGTTGCAATGTTCTGATCATTGGTGATGGAGAAGAGAGAAGAAACCTAGATTTAAGAGGAGAGATGCCGCATCAAACATTCGGACAAGAAATGAACTTCACATGCATTCACCAATTTGGGATTTGAGATGCTGTCCCTTCCACAAGGAATCAAGCCGTATTTGGCACTAGCTTTATTTGACAAGTGTTGATTCTTGAAAATAGAGACTTCTTTTGTTTGCAAGATCAACATTTAGTTTCGGGGCGCTGTGCTCATCCTTTCGTTTTAATCTTGCCTGATCTTACCTTGAATAGCTTTATTTGAGAAATGTCAATTCTTAAAACTATCTGTTCATTTATTTTCATGTGTATTATGTACAATTATCCATATCCTATGTCCATACTAATTTATTATCTTGACTTTGATTTTCCATATATCAGCTGCCATAGACTTTGAGCAACTTTTGTTGTCATGTGAAGAGTGTAAGAGTTTTTCTAATTGTGGACTACATTAATTGATATTGTAATTTACCGTTTAACATTTACCGTTTTACGGGGTTTGTTCTAAGTTGAGATAGAAGGTTTCTTAATTAGTCTAATATGGGCTGGCTAGTATGGGCCGAGTTGAGCCTGGCCCGTAATGAGAGGGACTGGCTGGAAACTCTATAAATAGTGTTTGTGACATCCTGAAATTCGATCCCGTTTCAATAAAATGAAATGTGCATATCGTCGGCATGCCTATGGTCCTTTTTCTCTGAGTTGATCACTCACGAGTTAACTAACTTATTGGGTGAAGCCGTTAAGGGATATATCTGCGGTAAAATCCCTAAAAGCTACCTAATTTGTTGGATTGGACTAAAATCGCGTCCGATCGATTTTAATCATGAAATTTAATTCGGTTTTGGGAATCGAATATTTAGACGTGTCACAATTCATTTTTAGGACCGTCTCATCGTCCATCAATTTATTGCCGAGTCCGAAATCTCAAGAAAGAAATTATCAAAGGAAAAATTGAAGACCGGAAGAAAATAAAAAGGGAATGAGAAAAGGAAAATAATAGAAATAAGAAAATTGGGTTTTCTTATTAAAGTATTATTTTCTTTCCCTTTTTCTTCTCTCTCTCTCTCTCTCTCTCTCTTTTTCTTTTCTCTCGTGCGAATCCCCCTCCCCACCGCCAATGCCCCTTGCCAAATTCAATTTGGCTTCTCTCTCCTTCTTTTTCACTTTGACTTTTCAAACCTTTTCTTTCTCACTTATCTCTTCTTCTCTCTCCTCTTTCTTCTCCCCCCAACCCCACATGACCGACTCCTTCTCTCTCTCTTTTCTTCTTCTCCTTCGTGCGAACCAGCGAACCAGAAACGGGAGAAGCCGAGACAGCAGCCAGCCGCTCCCGTCGCCGCCCATGCACCGCCGCAGCTCGCCGCCAGGCCGTCGTCCCGCCGCCCGCACTCCGCCCCGCTCGTCCGTCGCTCGCTGCCTCCCTTCCCCCGCGCGATCCAGCATCTATTCGGCCTCTGTTCGGCCCCCATCCGGCCACCTCCGGCCGCCGTTTGAGCTCGCCGGACCTCCACCGGCCTTCCCCCGCGCCTTGCCGCCCTTGCTGTGGTTGTAGGTTGCTGTTTTGTGTGTTTTTCCAGCCATTCCAGCAACCCCGCCGAGTGGGTATCCAGCTGGTTCGAGCTCGTTTTGGGCCGTTTCCGGGCCCCGAACCCGAGCCGTGTTTTGGGAACAATCCTTCCTCGCGTCGCCGCCGTCGGATTGATCCGATTTGCGCGCGATTTGGTGAGTAATCTCACTAATCCTGGATTAGTTGGCTAATTATGCTTAAAGTTGGTTTAGTTTTAATTAATTATGTTTATGTTGTTAGATTAGAATAAATTAGCAATTATTAGTCAATTGTTGTGCGATTTAGATAAATTGATTGCGCTATTAGCAAGTAGACGTGGTCTACTATTTATTGGAAGTATCTCGGGAATTTTCCGATCCCTAATCGGGCTTCAATTTGGCGATTCGGGCCTAAGTGGGATTTTTGGCATTTAAATATTATTTTTCGGAATTAAATTAATTATTTATTTATTTTCCGAAAATTCAACTGAGATGGTCGGAACCAGAATATTATGCTGGTGACTATGGTGAAGTCCATTTATTTAATCGGGCTTTATTTTGAGCTAAATTGATTTTTAATATTAATTATTTAATTTTCGAAATTAATTATTTATTTATTTATTTTTCGGAAATTAAGATTGAGATGGCCGACGATCGGAATTTTGTGCTGATTGTCATGGCGCAGTCCGTTTATTTAATTGAGCTTTATTTTGTGCTAAATTGAATTATTTGTGAAATTATAAATTATTCTTTAATTGAATAATCTTTGGTTATTAATTGAAAAATAACCGGGCATCGGTTGATGATGCAAAAAATATTTGAATGGACTACAAAAAATGTGGGAGTTATGGAAAGGAAAATATTATATTTTGGCTAAGGCCAGCCGTGTGCCCACGCACCATATTTTATCGAATATTTTTGATACGAAGAAATGAGGCCAAGGCAGTGCGAGGCACAATGTCATTGGGCCGTGAGGGATTAATCGTGCGTTGGCTTATAGTTGAAGTAAGATGATTATCGAAGGTGATGTGATGTGTGTTGTGTTGAGGGAAACCTATGGATCATGAGCAGGTAAAGGACTAAGTACTACACAAGTAGAAGACTTCGTGTGAGTTACCTATAGCGCCTTATACCATTGCTTACTGTAGTTAAGGACTAAGTATTACATGGCGACCTGAGTCGCATGGGAATTACCTCTAGCGCCTTGCTGCATTGTTATGCATAGTGGAGGGCTAAGTGCTACATGATGGAAGATCTCGTGTGAGTCACCTCTAGCGCCTTACCCTATTGCATTTTGTAGTGAAGGACTAAGTCTTGCACGATAGCGAGATTTCGTGTGAGTTACCTCTAGCGCCTTATACTATTGTTATTTGTGGTCAAGGACTAAGTACCGCACGATGACGAGACTTCGTGTTGGGGTCACCTCTAGCGCCTTGGGCCTATATTTGAGCGGGAATGTTGAATGGGAATGTTGAGATTAATTATCGAGTATAAATGAAATCATCGATATGGTTTGATTCGTTTGTCATGGATTGACCGATTGAACCGAATTGGCGGTAAGGGTCATTGTTGACATGTAATCGACTAGGTCGATTGATCATTGTTCTGATCTGATGTTGTGAATTGCTTGATTGAATGGAAATGACCGTGAGTGGTCTTGTTGGCTTGTAATCGACTAGGTCGATTTGATCGATGTTTCGATCAGTGATATGATTGCTTGAGTGCCTATTGTGAATTGTACCGACTTGCGGGTGGGATCGATGCTAAGGTACGTCTTCTGACCTATGCGTGTTTAGGCAGCCTTTAGTATAATGGTTTACTAATCGGGCTTAGTGGGGTAGAACTCGCTGAGACGTAGTCTCATCCCAGTTTGGGGAAAAACATTTCAGGACCCCGATGAGGAGCTAATGAGGGGGAATCTGAGAAGGAGAACTCGGAAGTGAAACTTAAGGAGAATGATTTTTGGAAGAAGAAGATAATCCCAAGAGGGGCCTTGAGTATTGTCCCGGAGGATTGAGATTCTATTTTCTTTTGAGAATTCCATTTTGATGTGAATAGAGATAGAGTAAAAAGTTGTGAAGTACTGGGTTGTGTTTTGTATAAAAGTTTGGTTATAAGTTTCAATATGAAAAATATGGCCCGCTTTTCTATCCCATTGTTTTATTGTCAGGGATTTATAATTGCTTCCGCATGTGCTTAATAAAAGAAAGGGTCGGCGATATATAGTCCACGGGATATCGCATATTATAATCGACCGAGGAGAAGGATGTGTGCGTGCCCGAGGATCGGGGCGTGACATCCCCTTTTTGTGGTATCAGAGCAATGGTTAGGTATTGGAGTGATAAGGAGCGTTGACTATGGGATAGTTAGTAGGAAAGGCCTTTAAATTCATGCCGGTGCATGTCTGTGTTAGCTGAATGCTAGAATTGTTTGTTGTGTGTGGATCGCTCATCTTCTAATCCAATGTGGATGTGGAAGACGGGTTTCAGTGTAAAGACTGAACCATGAGCGAGTAGGAGCTGAGAACTCCTAGTAAGAGGACAATGTCCTTTGTGACTCGGGATAATGCATTGACAAAGGTCGGTACCCGAGGTGGTTGTGGCAGAGTGTTGGCTTTGGCCAGGTCGAGTGTAAGAGTACCACTGTAGGTTGGTACTAGTGTAGTAGCGTCGAATGATGCTAAGTTCGATAGGATTGTTCTGATGCTAGTGTTCCTTGGGAACTGGAAGAGCCAGCAGACTTATGATCGAGCCGTCGTCAGTGCCGCAACCATTGTTATCGCTTCACCTGCTGAGATCCAAAGTGGAGATGTGATCCAGGAGCGAGTCATTGCATTTGAGCCAAGGTATAGATCCAGCTCAGGCATAAATGAAAATCGGTCAGGGAAAAGATCGAAGTCGAGAGTAGTCCTAGCAGACTGATGAGGCAACCAGAAAGAGTGTGTGCTATCACTTGGCAGGAGATAGAAGATTCACATGATAAGTGTCAGAATTGTAGAAGGAAGCAGGGATGAATCTAGTGTTCGAATATGACTAGAGCTTGTTGTGATGATGACCAGCGTGGCCATCAGGTGAAGGACTGTCAGTAGAAGTCTAAGGTGGCATAGACATCGTTACTGCGGCCAGGAAAGAATGGGAGTAGAATGGACCTTGCACCAATCAGAGAAAGAAAGTGTCGAAGGTGATTTTATCAGAGTAGCGTAGCAGAGTTTTGTGCTAAGTTGTAGAACTTTAATTGTTGAAGAAAAGTGAAGGAAAGAGGAATCACTACCAATAGTTGAACTTGACTAGTTGCTGAGGTGTGAAATTGATGCCACATGAATAGTGTGGGCTTATGAAACATCTTGTGATAATGAATCATGGTCATGGAGTAATCCAGTTTAGTCTATTAACATGTGAAAGTGTTGAGGTTATTGGAAGTCGAAAAGAATCTTCGATTTCATTAATCTCGTTGGCTGAAGGCAACTTGATTGTTAGACGAAGGTTGCCAAGGTTGCTTGGTGATTGTCTTGGGTAAGACAGATTGGAGAACTAGAGATGGAGGACATCTCAATAGTCTAAGAATTTTTAGACGTGTTGTCATAAGAATTGTCAGACCACCGTCAGAGAAAAAGATAGAAAGTGCGATCGAGCTAGCACCAGGATAGAGCCACTCTCAAAGACTTCTTACCAGTTGTTGTTGTCTGAATGGGTAGAATTGAAGATGCAGATGTGAAGATTGACGAATGAGGAATCCGTGCATATCAGTGCATCACTTTGGGGAAACATCAGTTGTGTTTGTGAGAAGAAGAAAGATAGTTTGTTGCGAGTGTGCATTGACCATTGTCAACTCAATTAGGTGAAGATCAAGGACAAGTGTTCTTTGCCAAAGATCAATGAATGGTGTGACTAGTTATAAAGAGTATCGATGTTTTAAAGGTCGACTTGAGATTATGAAGTCATCAGTTACGAACCAGGAAGGAGGTTGTATGAAAGACAGCTGTTCGTACTTGATATGGTTTTTACGAGAGTATTGTAAGATCGTTTGGCCTGGTGAACACTCTAGTTGCTGTGAAGGATTTGACAAACAGAATGTTCAAAGAATATCTAGGTCAGTTGTAATCGTGTTGTGTAATGATATTTCGGTGTATTTGAGGAAGCTAAAGAGCACAAGAGATGTCTGAGAATGGTGAAGGAATTTCCATGAACCCGGTCAAGACCGAATCAGTTATCAGTGGACCAAGACCGATAGCAGTATCAAAGATCATAAGTTTTATGGGTTTAGCAGGATATTACAGACGATTTGTGGAAGGGTTCTTACCGATAGCATCGCCTCTGACAAAGCTCCTAAAGAAAGAAGAGAAATTTGTATGGTCAGACAAGTGCGAGCGTAGTTTCCAAGAGCTGAAGGAAAAGCTGACTACCGCACCTGTGCTGACGATTTCATCTGGTCTTGGAGGATTCGAGATCTATAGTGATGCGTCATTTAGGGGATTGGGTTGCGTGCTGATGCAACATGGCAGAGTTGTTGCATACGCTTCCCGGCAGTTGAGACCTCATGAATTGAATTATCTGACGCATGACTTAGAACCCGCAGCAATCATAGTTGCATTGAAGATTTGGAGGCACTACTTGTGCGGAGAAAAGTTTCAGATCTTCACAAACCATCAAAGTCTCAAGTATTTGTTCTCTCAAAAGGAGTTGAACATGAGATAACGGTGATGGATAGAATTGTTGAAGGATTACGACTGTGATATTCTATATCACCCGGGAAAGGCGAACAAGGTCGCCGATGCATCGAGTCGGAAATCTTCAGCGGCACAGATCTTGGTTAAGGAGTGGAACTTAATTGAGAGAGCTCGAGATTCGGAATTCAAATTTGAGGTAGGCCACCTCTCAAGTTTTATGGCCACCCTCAAAATTGAGCCGGATGTCCAAGTCAGAATCAAGCAACTCCAACCAACAGATCCAAATGTACAGAGAATTCTTCAAGAGGATACTGATAAAAGAAATACTGATTTTCAAGTTTCAGATGATAGGGTACTGAGACTTCGTGGACGTTTGGTTGTATCTGACGATGTAGAGTTTAGAGAAAATTTTTTTTATCTGAAGCACATCGTAACAATTACAGCGTTCATCCTGGAAGCACTAAGATGTATTAGAGTTTGCGTCAACACTACTAGTGGTCAGGTATGAAGGCGGACATCGCCAAGCATGTGGCCAAGTGTTTGACTTGTTAGCAAGTAAAAGCCATCATTGCAAGCCGGGAGGATTTCTGCAACCTCTCGCGATCCCAGGGTGGAAATGGGAGCATATCACGATGGACTTCGTGACTGGACTACCAAAGAGTCAGAAGGGGAATGATTCGATTTGGGTAGTAATCGACAGGCTGACAAAGTCGGTTCACTTCATTGCAGTTCGAAAGGACCCGAGTCTGGATAGACACGCAGACCTGTATGTGCGTTAGGTGGTTCGTATGCATGGAGTGCTAGTTACGATAACATCAAATAGAGACCTGAGGTTTACTGCTACTTCTTGGAAGAGCTTGCAGAGTGCTTTGAGTACAAAGCTTCAGTACAGTACGGCATATCATCCTCAGACGGATGGCCAGTCAGAAAGGACGATTCAGACTCTTGAAGACATGCTAAGAGCATGTGTGATAGACTTCAAAGGAAGTTGGGAGGATCAGCTTCATTTGGTGGAATTCGCTTACAACAACAGTTACCAGCAGAGCATCAAGATGGCTCCATTTGAAGCATTGTATGGCAGAGCATGTAGAACTCCAGTGTGTTGGGATGAAGTCGGAGAAAGAAAGATATCAGGTCTAGAGTTGATTCAGTGATCAGTAGATGCCGTGACAGTAATCAGAGACAGATTAAAGACCGCGCAGAGAAAGCAGAAAAGTTATGCAGATGAGCGCCGAAGGTCTTTGGAATTCCAAGTTGGTGATCACATTTTTCTGAAAGTGTCACCAATGAGGGGAACTTCGCACTTTGGTAAGAAAGGCAAGCTGAGTCCGAGGTACGTAGGTTCATTTGAGATTCTTGAAAGAATCGAAAACCTAGCGTATTGTCTTGCATTGCCGCCAAGATTGGCGCAAGTGCATGACGTCTTTCACGTGTCGATGTTAAGGAAGTACGAGCCCGACTCGACCCATGTGCTCGGCGAAAAATTGGACGTGGATGATCGTGTGTTATACGTCGAAAGCTCGGTTCAGATTGTCGATCGTAAAGAGCAAGTTCTGCGTACCAAGACCATTCCGTTGGTCAAAGTGGTCTGGCAACACCACGGTACTGAAGGAGCAACTTGGGAGACTGAAGAATCGATGAGACAATTGTACCCCCACCTTTTTGAGTAAAGTGCGTAATGGTTTAAATTTCGAGGACGAAATTTTTATAAGAGGGGAAGAATTGTGACATCCTAAAATTCGATCCCGTTTCAATAAAATGAAATGTGCATATCGTCGGCGTGCCTATGGTCCTTTTTCTCTGAGCTGATCACTCACGAGTTAACTAACTTATTGGGTGAAGCCGTTAAGGGATATATCTGCAGTAAAATCCCTAAAAGCTACCTAATTTGTTGGATTGGACTAAAATCGCGTCCGATCGATTTTAATCATGAAATTTAATTCGGTTTTGGGAATCGAATATTTAGACGTGTCACAATTCATTTTTAGGACCGTCTCATCGTCCATCAATTTATTGCCGAGTCCGAAATCTCAAGAAAGAAATTATCGAAGGAAAAATCGAAGACCGGAAGAAAATAAAAGGGAATGAGAAAAGGAAAATAATAGAAATAAGAAAATTGGGCTTTCTTATTAAAGTATTATTTTCTTTCCTTTTCTTTTTTCTCTCTCTCTCTCTCTCTCTCTCTCTCTCTCTCTCTCTCTTTCCCTCTTTTCTCTCGTGCGAATCCCCCTCCCCACCGCCAATGCCCCTTGCCAAATTCAATTTGGCTTCTCTCTCTTTCTTTTTCACTTTGACTTTTCAAACCTTTTCTTTCTCACTTATCTCTTCTTCTCTCTCCTCTTTCTTCTCCCCCAACCCCACATGACCGACTCCTTCTCTCTCTCTTTTCTTCTTCTCCTTCGTGCGAACCAGCGGAACCAGAAACGGGAGAAGCCGAGACAAAGCAGCCAGCCGCTCCCGTCGCCGCCCATGCACCGCCGCAGCTCGCCGCCAGGCCGTCGTCCCGCCGCCCGCACTCCGCCCCGCTCGTCCGTCGCTCGCTGCCTCCCTTCCCCCGCGATCCAGCATCTATTCGGCCTCTGTTCAGCCCCCATCCGGTCGCCGTTTGAGCTCGCCGGACCTCCACCGGCCTTCCCCCCCGTGCCTTGCCGCCCTTGCTGTGGTTGTAGGTTGCTGTTTTGTGTGTTTTTCCAGCCATTCCAGCCACCCCGCCGAGTGGGTATCCAGCTGGTTCGAGCTCGTTTTGGGCCATTTCCGGGCCCCGAACCCGAGCCGTGCTTTGGGAACAATCGTTCCTCGCGTCGCCGCCGTCGGATTGATCCGATTTGCGCGCGATTTGGTGAGTAATCTCACTAATCCTGGATTAGTTGGCTAATTATGCTTAAGGTTGGTTTAGTTTTAATTAATTATGTTTATGTTGTTAGATTAGAATAAATTAGCAATTATTAGTCAATTGTTGTGCGATTTAGATAAATTGATTGCGCTATTAGCAAGTAGACGTGGTCTACTATTTATTGGAAGTATCTCGGGAATTTTCCGATCCCTAATCGGGCTTCAATTTGGCGATTCGGGCCTAAGTGGGATTTTTGGCATTTAAATATTATTTTTCGGAATTAAATTAATTATTTATTTATTTTCCGAAAATTCAACTGAGATGGTCCGGAACCGGAATATTATGCTGATGACTATGGTGAAGTCCATTTATTTAATCGGGCTTTATTTTGAGCTAAATTGATTTTTTAATATTAATTATTTAATTTTCGAAATTAATTAATTATTTATTTATTTTTCGGAAATTAAGATTGAGATGGCCGACGATCGGAATTTTGTGCTGATTGTCATGGCGCAGTCCGTTTATTTAATTGAGCTTTATTTTGTGCTAAATTGAATTATTTGTGAAATTATAAATTATTCTTTAATTGAATAATCTTTGGTTATTAATTGAAAAATAACCGGGCATCGGTTGATGATGCAAAAAATATTTGAATGGACTACAAAAAATGTGGGAGTTATGGAAAGGAAAATATTATATTTTGGCTAAGGCCAGCCGTGTGCCCACGCACCATATTTTATTGAATATTTTTGATACGAAGAAATGAGGCCAAGACAGTGCGAGGCACAATGTCATTGGGCCGTGAGGGATTAATCGTGCGTTGGCTTATAGTTGAAGTAAGATGATTATCGAAGGTGATGTGATGTGTGTTGTGTTGAGGGAAACCTATGGATCATGAGCAGGTAAAGGACTAAGTACTACACAAGTAGAAGACTTCGTGTGAGTTACCTATAGCGCCTTATACCATTGCTTACTGTAGTTAAGGACTAAGTATTACATGGCGACCTGAGTCGCATGGGAATTACCTCTAGCGCCTTGCTGCATTGTTATGCATAGTGGAGGGCTAAGTGCTACATGATGGAAGATCTCGTGTGAGTCACCTCTAGCGCCTTACCCTATTGCATTTTGTAGTGAAGGACTAAGTACTGCACGATAGCGAGATTTCGTGTGAGTTACCTCTAGCGCCTTATACTATTGTTATTTGTGGTCAAGGACTACGTACCGCACGATGACGAGACTTCGTGTTGGGGTCACCTCTAGCGCCTTGGGCCTATATTTGAGCGGGAATGTTGAATGGGAATGTTGAGATTAATTATCGAGTATAAATGAAATCATCGATATGGTTTGATTCGTTTGTCATGGATTGACTGATTGAACTGAATTGGCCGGGAAGGGTCATTGTTGACATGTAATCGACTAGGTCGATTGATCATTGTTCTGATCTGATGTTGTGAATTGCTTGATTGAATGGAAATGACCGTGAGTGGTCTTGTTGGCTTGTAATCGACTAGGTCGATTTGATCGATGTTTCGATTAGTGATATGATTGCTTGAGTGCCTATTGTGAATTGTACTGACTTGCAGGTGGGATCTGATGCTAAGGTACGTCTTCTGACCTATGCGTGTTTAGGCAGCCTTTAGTATAATGGTTTACTAATCGGGCTTAGTGGGGTAGAACTCGCCGAGACGTAGTCTCATCCGGTTTGGGGAAAAACATTTCGGGACCCCGATGAGGAGCTAATGAGGGGAATCGAGAAGGAGAACTCGGAAGTGAAACTTAAGGAGAATGATTTTTGGAAGAAGAAGATAATCCCAAGAGGGGCCTTGAGTATTGTCCAGAGGGATTGAGATTCTATTTTCTTTTGAGAATTCCATTTTGATGTGAATAGAGATAGAGTAAAAAGTTGTGAAGTACTCTGGGTTGTGTTTTGTATAAAAGTTTGGTTATAAGTTTCAATATGAAAAATATGGCCCTGCTTTTCTATCCCATTGTTTTATTGTCTGGGGATTTATAATTACTTCCGCATGTGCTTAATAAAAGAAAGGGTCGGCGATATATAGTCCTAGGATATCGCATATTATAATCGACCGAGGAGAAGGATGTGTGCGTGCCCGAGGATCGGGGCGTGACAGTGTTCAAGTCTCTCCTCTAACCCTAATTCTCACATGTATCGTCACCTAAGGGGCGTTTATCTAACGCTACACGTGAGGGGCCGCCTCATTGAGCCAATGATACGGAGGGCAATAGAGGAGAAGGACTTGTGGGGCCGCCTCATTGAGCCAATGATACAGAGGGCAATAGAGGAGAAGGACTTGCGCGTGGAACATTGTGTTTCCGCTTCCGCTTCAAGTACAATGGATCCCAAAATAGGTGTGTCAATTATTTCTACTCAATCATGCGTGTGCTTGTTCTAGTTATGGAGATCTTGGGGTTTGCGCAATGTGCGTCTAACATGTGGTATCAGAGCATCCATAACCCTAGAACACGAACACAATTGATCTTGCCCTAATTTGTTCGGATTAGCCCTAATTAGTACGGATCTTGCCCTAATTTGTGATTTTCGAGACCTTTCGTTCAATAAAAATTAAATTAAATTATATATTCAGATTGGGCTCGACGAGATGAAGAAAACCGTGGGAGGCATTCTTGTTGATGATGTTCAATAAAAGAGATGAAGAGCCATTCGGAATGGATGATAGCTATCAGGCTTTTCTAATTGCGGATGTTCAATGAAGGAGAAGGAGAGAATGGGGGAGATGGATTGGGACTAGTTGACCAGCAAGAAGAGGATGCGTAGGCTAGTGAAGATATACTTATGTGACACATTCATCTCACAACAATATTCGCTCTGGCTCCACACTCGCGTGGCTCCTTCTGCTTTGCAGGTGTGGTCGTTTTATTTGCCGTTTGGTTGGTTAATCAAGGCTTGTCCTTCTTCGTGTCCTCAGGAAAGGTTCGGCTCCATGAAGGCACTGGATAATAAAACAGAGATCGAGTCGTTGTCGTATGAAGTGCCGAAAATAAGGTTGCTTTGAAATTTAATTATTCAAGGGAGCAAGGGACTGCAGTTATGATCGTCAAATATCTTTGCCACTCGATATTTAGTTTCTCTAAGCTTCTCCAAACAGAAGTTACAGCAAAAGCAAATAAATTATGAGGAATCAGTCTACAGAATCTAGACAGACAGCTTAAATTTATGGTTTTTAAGCAAAACTAGCTGCTAGTTCCAGCCTGTAGCTCCAAAAAAAGCCCCTGTAAGTTGACCATGATGGTCGGAGGAAATTTTGTGATGACCCGAGCGGCGGTGCGCGGGGAGGAGGGATGGCGGTGCGTCCGCGCCTCCGGTCCTCGGACGCGCGCAAGGGAAGGGGAAGGGATTCCTCTCCCTCTTGTCCCACATCGCTTAGGGAGGGGTCATGGGCCTTGTATATAAGGCTTGGGTTCCCTTAACTTGTGAGACGCGTTTTAAAACCGTGAGGACTCAGTGTCCAAAGCGGACAATATCACACAAGTGGAACCCGGGATGTTACAAATTTCCTCAAGAGCGAGGATGGTTGTGCTTAATCGGTACTATGGCTTCACTTCTTTTGCTGGTAGAACTTTAGGTATGTTGGTGCCACATGGGTGTACGGATTTGATAGTTTTTGAATTAAGTGTAGAATAAATTGATCCTCTGACTTTTCGCCGATGGAAACTTTCATGTTTTTGGAAGATAGTATTTTCCGTGTAAAGCTTTTCCTTTAATTAGATTTGCCACTTGTGCTGATGGAGGAATTGGTTATTCAAGTAAGTTTACTTTAACACATTATTTTGCTATGATGTTTAGCTGCCTCATTTTGTTCTTCTGAAGATACTCTAAGCAGGTTTTGCATTTTGCTGTGTTTCCAGAACCAGAATATGATCTGCCTATATTCTGTGCCAACTTTTTCACTGCTGCCGAGACAATTATAGTTGTTCTGTAACAACAATTCTTTGTTCTTGTTTTTTAACTTATTCCTTGTTGTAAGAAACAACGCGAGTTGATGAAAATGACAGCAGTTGCTTGCTCTATGGTCAACTATATGTGCTCAGCAACTTTGCATGTGCTCTATGGTCAACTGTATGTCTCGAGCAAATTTGCATGTGAATGTGCATGTGATATCCATGTGTAGCAAGCCAATAAGTGGCCATGCGTGCTTTTCTGCTGAAATTACCTGCTAGCACCTTTCTGATAAAAGAAAGTGTTAACAGTTGAAATGGGTTGCGGTGTAGCTGTTCTGCTTGAGAGTCACGAGCTGACTTTTGCAGATGCTTTGAACAGTCACGCATTTGACGTCTAACTATCTAGTACCTACTGGCATGTCGTAGTATACTGGACAATGTTTGTCAAGCTAGATGTGCAATAGTGAACTTCCGGCTTGAGATATGGCTTGAGATATATAATGCTCCTTGATGAGCAGTTAGAATCTTGGAGTGTATAGTTTTGTTGTTAAGATGTGCAATAAGTATTTCAACAATGTTAAATTTCTCAAAACAGGAGTGATGCATTTCAATTTTCTTTTATAATAGTTGAATATAGAAAAAAATAATAAATGATATCTTTCTTGGCTTGAGATATGTAATGCTCCTTGGTGCTGAATGCTGCCCATCGCCCTTAAATCCTATATTAACTTTGATTTCTGTACATAAGGCTTCCTGATCTGCCCTGATATATTGTTTGTAGGGACCTTAACCTTCTATATGACGTTGTCAAGCACAAAGAATACAAAGATAAGTGCTACGAAGGCCTGATGTCTTTAGGTCTCAAGTATGCTGATATCAATTGTTTGTTGTGTTTTATAGTAACATTCAAAGAGTTTTTAGATTTTTTCCTGTCCTTTTTGGACGTTTCAGCTGAACACCACTTTATGCCACTTTTACAATGGGGTGGAAATTTAACGGGCGAACTTTGGGATTCTTCTCACCAATAGTCATATGGACCAGGTTTAAGTCTAGTCAACACATGCATGTGGTTTGATACCCTGCATTCGTGGATTATCTCAAGGTACCTTGCTCAATAAGTTGTCTCTTCAAGGGATTGCATTGTTTCTTTTAGGCTAGAATATTTCTCTATTTAATTTCCTCTGACCTTGGATTTCTTCTCACGCTTGGCTTGTTTTGATGGACCTAGGAATAAGGGAGACTGATGCATCTCAGATTATAACCAACCGTGAAGTGCAGCATTGGTATCTGACTTCGAGAGCAGAAAAGGTTAATCACCTGGTCACTCATCTCCTCCCCTATCTTCATCTACAGCCTACTTGCGAAGTTTATTTATTACATGAACATGCAGAGACCAGTGCTACTACCGATGGTCTAAAGTATTAAGCAATGTGTTATAGGTGCATCTAACATTATGTCGTTGCTCTTATGTTTCTTTGATTCCTTTTCAATCTATAACTCATTTGATTTTTGAGTCCAGGATCCGGGTTACGAAGTTTTGAAAAGGTTATTTGGGGGGACACATGCAAAGTACAACTATTCGTACATCTACATCCCCATTGCATATTAGAATTGTAGTTACTTGTCTCTTGTCATGAAACATAGAATGAAGTCCAGAGCTTCCTATTCGACAGAGTTGATTCACTAGGCTGCAAAACAGTTTTGGATTTCTTTCCAGAATATCCATGTGAAGAAGGCAGAGTAAATGAGAAGAGAAGCATGCTCGGGAAGTCTTTTGCACCTCACCCATGGCCATGGAACAGGAAAGGAGAATTTATAGGAAACTGTAACGACTAACTTGCCCTGTTCATTGCACTTCTGTTGCCACCTTTTCCCGGTCTGTTTCATTGTCCTACTGCACTTAACTAGTGCATCATAAGTGAGTTTTTCTCTCTTCAGGCTAGCAACTTCCTTTCAGGTTTGGTTATTTATCCCTCAAATTGACAAAATTGTTATCTTAGTCATTTGAAAATTTTCTTATTCTTGTAGCAAAAGGATAAGACCTTGATCTGTAAATATAGTGCAAGAGTTTGAAAATGCAGTTTCTTTTTTTCTTTTCTAAAAATCCAAAGAATTCTACTTACTTTATACATTACATAGGTCATCGATTCAGCATTGGCTAAGATAAAAAAAAGAGCGTGACCTTTTTTTCCAATAAAGGTTTCAAATAATTTCATCGACATGAGTGTTCTCTATCAAAAAAAAAAAATTGCAAATATTCGTTTTGAAACCCTTATGTATTAAATTAACATAGTAGTAGAAAGAATACCATGCTACGTTTAAACTTCAAACAATTTAGCTTTAACCATATTAATGGTCCCACATTATTGGTTAATCGAGAATCAAAGTGCATTTACCAATGAATCACGAAATGCTATGGTTCTTAAATATTATTTATTAATTTATTCACTTAATTTATTCAGAAGTAATTCGCGGGATCATGCATCTTTTACTTTTTACTAGTTATAATGAAAAAAAGTGCAGCTTGTTTAGTCCAGCCAATTCTTGAAATAAACAACTCTCACACACTCCCTTTAAATGCGCCTATCTTTCCTGTAAGCAACTTTCTATTGCCTGTTGATTTGAGTAGCAACCCGATTCAGTGGTCGTTGGGTATATGTGAAGTTTTCGTGTTGGCTAGATGTGTGATCCCGTGAGAATGTCCCCGCGGCGTCAAGGTTTAGCCAGGAACTACGACCATCACTTTTGACTTAGCCGGATCAGGCGGATTTCTCGTATTTGAGATTCCTTTTTAACGTAATTTCCAGAAACAGATGAATTTTTGGCTATTGTACCATCACAGGCTAGTCTCTAGCGTACCACTCCACGTGCTTCTTCAGTTAGAGCTAGCATTATAATTGTAGAAGCAGGCATCGTTCATCGTACTAACCAGATTAATGTCTCTTTTGGTGCAAGCCATAAATTCAGTTATATGAATGAGATCTTTGGGTGAAAAGATGATTGATGAGCGGTTTGGAAACATGAAAACCGCATCCATGGAATGAGATCTCGAGGGCTTCTCGGTTCTTATTTTCTTCGGTTCTCACCAAATTTGATTGGGTTATGTTTCGGGCCATCATTGATTGGTGGAACAAATCTGAAAATCATAATTATTTATTTTTAATGAAGTTGGTATGCAAGTTATATCCATAATTTGTAACTCGTGAGTAAGTGATGCAATAAGATATTTCGTTATTCCATAATCTATATATAAACTAAGCACTGGGTAAGCTGTATTTAAAACTAAATATATCTTCTTAGTTTTTCATTATCGGTTTTATCCTGATCTTTCGTTTGAGTTAATTTAATTTATAAAAGCAACCCCATTAATTGAAACAATGTTATGGTGAAGTCATAGAAAATAATTTATTAAGAAGGTGGTATACTACTATTAGTTGTTCAACTTGAGGAGGATACAAAGTGTGCATGGTTATCTAACAATTGTTTTTGTAATTTCCGAGAGAGAGTGGGGATAAATAAATCCATCACCATGGTTAAGATGGTGTGAAAACTAGGCAAACTTAAGAGGCGATATGGTAATATTGGTAAATAATTTCGGGAGAGATAATATCATGAAATTTATGTTACAAAGAAGTCCATAAGATAACACGAACAGCGAACAACTAAGGATTTAATTTACCAACAGAATAGAAAAGGAAATACCTTGCATTAACGTAATGCACGAGTTTCCAGCCAGAGCTATCCTTCGCATGTCTCCAAATCCTAACAGGGCTCGGATTGGGTGAGATATTTCAAAAAATTAATTTCACTCGGTACTCAGCATTACAACCCAACATCTCCTACTCCTAATAGGGCTCCAATTCTGTGAGGTATTACAAAAAATTGATGAGTTCACTCGCATGCCTCCTAATCCTAACAGGGCTCGGATTGGTAAGGTATTTCAAAAAATTGATGAGCTCACTCGTTAATCTACATTACAACCGACATAAAATCCCCACTCTTCCTCAGCACATACACAAAAATATCCTCTTGAAGAGCCAAGAAGGAGTGGAAGAGCTGTCATCGGCCCGTGAACGTTGGCGCGCCATAGAGACGAGGATCATCTGTTTATCGATTCGTGACGCGTTCTTGGTTTGAGCGAAGAGAAAGGGAAAAGCAACCCCATTGAAGGTAATTTGGCTTACCCATCATCAATGGTTTATTGTTCCTGTAAAGTCAGCCTCCAGAAGAAGTTGATTGATCTTGTTATCGGAAATCTTTTCGGCGTTTGGTCTAATGGGCGTGTGGTGTTTTGTAATCTTGATAAATTGTTTTGTAATTCGTTTGTTTCCGATAAATTTAGCAGCTATTCCCGGACATGGCACGATTGTTATTGAATATACGTCAATGGTGTCGTTAGTATTTTTGGCCTATTCTTGCTACGCTTCAAGTTTTTACCGTGTATGGTTTTGCTATCACATAAATCCAACATTTAAAGGAACAGGAGTCGCTATCCGCCATGTTTGTATTTTGATTTTCGAAGCCTCGTTTCGCTTTCGAGTTTGACTTTGAAAAGCTAGAAAATTATATAACGACGGGAAAAAAAATTAAGTAAAAAGTAAATGGAACCAAGTTCAAGTTCAACCCCGGGCTGTCTCCTTCAACGATAATGCTTCCAGTCGCATGGGCTTGTACACGCCTTCTAAGTCAAGAACCTTCAACAATCCAAAGCCTCCTTTGTTAATAACATTATTGAGTTCTTGTTCTTTCTTGGATTGCAGGAAGTTTTGTTAGAACGACGAGATGGCAGAGGTCTCCAAAGGCCGCGTTGATACATCGGATTCTGTCCATGGCACTTTTTACTGGCCTCAACCAATAATTCAAAAAATCATGTCACTTTTGCCTTTAAGGGTTGCAACGCAAATGAGCATCCTCTCCAAGGACTGGAACCACGCCTTTAATAGTCTCTCAGCTCTAGAATTCGATGAAGAAACCTTTGGGAGCAAAGACGTTGGCAGTCACAATGCCAACATCGACACTTTCTTGGAGTATGTCGATGGTTACATTACACGGCGCCATAAGAACGACCTCAGCATTGACTCAATGAGTTTGCTGGTCTTTTCGAGAGGCAACAAGTTGAACTCCGCGATGCCTAAGTGGATAGACATTGCCTCAAGGCTCAATCTCCGAGATCTTACGCTCGGCCGCATCGTCGACTATCCCGATAGAAGATACAATCAAAAATGCCCTAACTTGGTCTCTAACACCATCTCTGTCCTCCACGTGAGCCATCTCTCAATGCAGGGTATCAAGATGAAGCTGTCTCGCTTAGAAGAATTGGTCTTACACAAAGCCCACGAGAGTGATTACATCTTGAACGAGCTAATGCTAAGTTGCCCCACACTCCGACTTGTGCAGCTGATTGGCTGCTTCCGCTCCAGGGACCTCCTCATCTGCGGATCGAAGCTTGAGACTTTTGAAGCGTCAGCCGTGCTTCACAATGACAGCTTTTCGATTTCGATTTCAGCCCCAAACCTCGTATCCTTCAGCTACACATCGATATTTGTCATGGACTTCCCAGATGGGCAGTTGTTGAATCTCCAAGTACATGGTGCTCGAAACCTGAGGGAGCTTGCGCTGGATTTGTGCGTGCTCTCAATCAAGACAATCAAAGAAGTCATCTCACGGCTTCGTCTCCTAGAGACCTTGAGGCTCAAGGGGAGCCATTCCGCCAAGCGCATCAGGATAACTCACAAGAATCTCAGACACCTTGCCTTGACTGAATTCGACTCCCTGATAAGAGTAAAGACCCAAACTCCTAATCTGGTGTCGTTCCAATACAATGGCCCCAATATCATAGTCATAGGTCCACGAGATTCGACAAGATTGGCCAATGCGAGACTGGAGGTGGATTTCAGAGTCAACAACAAGAGGAGGAGCTATCTCAAGGTGGCCAAGTTCTTGAGATATTTTGGCTATTGTGACTTGCTAACACTAGTCTGTAATGAAGTCGAGGTAAGTAACATTTTTCCAAATCAGTATTTTGTGTTGAGTATTTTCATGTTAATGTGAACTGAGAATTGAAATCTTCCTATTTTTCTTTTTATATATCTAGGCATTAGTTCTTCCAAAAGAAATCATAAGTGAAGTGCTTCCTCCATTATGGAATGTCAAACATTTGAGACTTCAGATCCTGTGTAACACTTTTGGAGATATTGATACCAGTTCTCAACTGGCGGAAAGCTTGAGGTGGATGTGTCCTAATTTAGAGATGCTGGCTATTAGCTCCAAACCCTCCCACAAGAAGATGCTGCCGGCCATCGCTTCCGGACCTTGTAGAGACAAGTACTCAAGAGTGACTAGGAAAAAGGGTGGCTTGGAACATTAGAAACGCGAATATATAAAGGGAAAATAGAGAAGAAAACAAACGAGATTTTTTTACGTGCAAAACCCTTCCTAAAATCAAGAAAGTGAAAAATCACAGTGCCACACTAGGCCTTGATTAAGTCTCAATTAAATAGTTAGATCTTAATATTAGATTTAGCTTAGTGTCTCTTAATTGATATTTATGTAGTTTGGCGATGTTAGTGAGTTTTGATAGATTGCTATTTTAGACAAGAACTAGATTCAATTTGATTGTAGCTCATGGGGTTGCTACTTTGGGGCTTGATTATATTTTCTATCTAATTTTCTTGTTCATCTTTCATTTCATTTTTTCATTTTCATTATTTTTTTCTCTTTCTTTCATGCATCTTTTATTACTATTACTTTATTTATTATTATTTTTATCTTTTTATGATTCACGTATTTTTATCTTCTTATAAATTTTTATATTTTTGCAAAATGAGAAAATACCTAAAAGGTCGTAAAATTTGAATGTCAATAATGACTGATTGCGCATTCTGTTTTAGTTGGTATATCTTATTTTACTTGAATGTGTAAGAAAATATCACCAACAAAACAGCATGTGTAATACGATAGGAGTAAAACCTCTAACCGTCATGGGTATCATTCCATTGTCATTTAATTGCTCGGATCTAATCATCTTTACTTACTCCGACCATCTTATATTTTCAATTTTTGAAGACTCAATACTGTACTCTCTTCATTCTTGTCTTTTAATTATGGTTTCTCATTCGTTGCCGCTCCTGCAAGAGTTGATGCATTCAAAGAAATCGCTAGAGCGGCGACCCACACCATACTGGCCACGTGTAGCTTGGAGCGGCCCAAGTCTGTCATCTCCAGATCACGAGTCTTACGTCATGCCTAATTCCTGCAGAGAGTGCTTCAATGCCTACGTAAAGACCGTCGTCGAGACCCTTCTACTCGAGAGGCTGAGTAAAATCTAATTAAAGTACGTTCTTTTTCCCATTACCTCTGCGGCATCCGCTTTCGTTTTTGAAGGGAGAATTCGTTGGCTCCTTACTTTCTGCAGAAAAAGGTTCTGGAGTCGCCAAGTTGCCGCCACTGTTGGTGGAGGGGTACGTGTTGGGACATCGAGGGTGCCGCGATCTGAGCTTTTGGACAGGGCGGATTAGTACGGTGAGTGAGGCACGTTAAAGGAACTATAAAGTTGTTTTGAGGGAAAAATTAAACAATCGATGTACGCCAATTAAGATTTGCTCGTGACATGCATCTGGATCGATTTCGTTGCTAAATTTTTTAGAGCTTCTTATGCTTTAAAATCGACTCGTTTCTTTGTATGGTGTTATTATCACGGGGGCTAATGCGATTAGTAAAATAACCCAAGGCCTAATCTAGCCCGTACATGGCCCCCATGAAGGTATTCCCCTTTTGGCTTCTTTCCTTTCCTTGTAGATCTCCTCTTACCCTTCAACGTGAAACTGTTGCACGGTCGTGACGCGCCGCCTAGTTTTAGGCAGTCACAGGCATGTCTAACTCCTTGGGCACTCGAAAAGTTGCAACAAAGATCGAAGGAACAACAAGATTGGAAGAACGTTTTCGGACACGGACCCAACAATCGGAAGATCACACTCTAATGTCAACCGTGCACCCGAAACAAATAATTAGCAACCCTCAAACTTGACCCCCAGGTACTTGCAAAGAAGTCAGAATGGACCGGGCTACCCCAAAACAATACCTTCGACTTCAAGCAAGAGGTGATCATACGCAATACACATTAATCAATCAATGGCGTGACAGATTAGGTGATCTGATAATAGATTATCTGGCCCAAGCAGCGAATAGTGATGGCTATAAATTGTTTGCTAATATAAACAATTGAGGTTCCTTTTGCTTGTCCATAGACAATCACTTTTTTGACATTAAATAAGGATTAATACTAAGAAAAACTTTAAACTGATACACATATGATAAATTTACCCCAAATTAATTTTTTGGTTTTCCGGATTTACTGAACTCATTAATTTATCATTTAACCTTTGGACTAGTTATTGGGAGGGAGTATTTTTTCTTTATTAAAAATTATTAAAAAATTGTGAAAATTAATAGGTTTCGTTAAATGAAGAGGGGCCAAGCTGATAATAGTAATCCCCGTCCTCATCTTCCGTGCCAAGCAACATACATTCATTACGTTTGGGTTGATTAAACTAAACCTACTCTTGCATAATAACAGGGTCAGACTTATTACGAACTCATTTTACATGAGATGTTGGGCCAAGCATTGTTCTAATTTCTTGGTACCAACAAAACCTTATTAAATGTTCAAAACGTCAAGTTTACATAGTATATGAGTAGCAAAAGTGTACGCACATTCTCGAGTGAACATATAGTTAACATTTGAAGGTTTCGCCGAATCGTCCAGTATAGGCTATTTGAATTATCAGTTAACGGAAATAAAGAAGTTACAAATGGAGAAATTTGATACGTACATATATAAATAGAGAAATATATTTCAAGATTTGAACCTTTTTTGTTTTTTGTTTTTTTATGATTGCTTACAAGATTAAAAAGATTCAAAGTAAGATTTATATAAGATTATTAACGTATACATTTATCCATTGATAGAGTGTTATATAAAACAACTATCGGGGATTTAATTTGTCAGAAAACCTTTAAAGTAAGAAATCCTCTTTACCTTACTTTATGCAACAGTATGCTAGATTGACTAGCTTTAACTACATATTCATGTGATTAATAGAGATGAATGTACGATTATTAAACCATCTATTAATCTTTTTATCGCTTAGGTATTTGTTTCGAAAGGTTGTGTTAAAAGCATAAGAAATAAAGTGACATTTTCTTTATATTTTTGTATGGGACTATGTTTTTAGACTCGAAAGCTAGTAACAACTTTAGGGGCGGATTGTATTTTGCAGATCATTTTTCAAAAATTACAGGGTTAATAAGCACATTAAACACTGAAAATTTGATTCATCCATAATTGTTCTTCCGTGATAGTTCACCGTAAGGCTTAACAGGCATGAAAAATAAAATAAAAAATTTGAGGAGAATCCAATACAAAAATTATATTTCTTTCGTTCTTTTTATATTACACGTTTATTGTACTATAAAATAGGAATAGCTCTCAATGAGCCGGCTCGGGAGGGGATACGGGACTGAGAACCACAACGCAGTTGTTCCATGTCTCATTGCTCCTCCTATAGACATCAGATTTTGTCCCCTTAATCGGCTTGTGGCTCGAGATGCTCAACTCCACAAATTGGTTGTGGCAGTTCTTCCCGGCTTTCAAGAGCTCATGGCAACATTCATTGGTGGGTGTAAAGGTGTCAGCAAGGAATATGTATTGAAAGAATCCAGACCCACAATCAGATCTTATTCCCTTTCCGCAATTAGGGTTTCCAACCTTGGCGAAGGTAGCCTTAGGAAGCAATGCAACAGGGACGACCAACAAGATCATAAGAGCGGACAAGTTCTTCGGCGTTGCCATTATAGTCTTTTGGGGATAGGAGGGTTGGAAAATTTTATGAGATTGTTGATCGTTTCATGATGCAGTTGATCTAGAGATGAGAACTTATATAGCTCGAGGGAAGTAGTGCATTAATGAAATCAATTCATCGGTTAAGATTTAGGAATGTTTGTAGGAAACGTGTAAAATTATTTCTCTTGCAATAAATGCAATGATTGAGGGCCTTCTCATCTGACTTCTTTTCTAGTTCAATCATTTGCCAAAAAAAAAAAAAAAAGTATTAATGAGTTGCTTGGTTGAATAGAATTATCTGTAAAAAAAAATACTTATTTCCAATTTGATTTTCAATCCCACGTTCGATTTATAATATGAACTAGTGACATGCCCTCAGTTTAAAATAATTTTATAAAATTGAATATGCTTAAAACATTTCACCATATATATTCTTGCAAATGCACGTTATGTTAACGATACCTTTTATTTAGGGTTAGGGTCCATTCCTAATTTTTAGGATTAAAGCCACAAAAATTATCAAACAAGTACATCTATGACAAATTTCTCTCAAACTAATTTTTTAACTGCCATAATTCCAAACTAGTATTCCTATGGCAAGTTTTTCCAAACTAATTTTTGACGGCAAAAAGTCCCAACCCGATACATTTGAGATAAATTTGCTCTCAATTAGTTTCTATGAAATTGTTTTAATATCACGAAAAATCACAAAACCGATATCCTTGTAAGGTTTTCCGTTGTATTAATCTTTACAAAAAAAAAGATCATCCTTGTGCTTTCTAGCTCTCACTTCTAGACATATGAATTATATCCCTACGGCGAGGATCAAGTGATTGACCACGATTGGGTAACTATCCAAATTTGGCTCATCTCTCCAACGAGGGCTCAACTGCTTAGCGTGGTTTTGATGTGATTTTTTATTTTTCAATTATTCTGCACTTTATTTTTTATTCGACCTTGATAATGCTTTATTGAAATTTGGCTTAATAACACCAAAAACCCCAAACTGATACAAACATACTACACTTGCTCCAAACAAATTTTAGAGAACATTCCAGGCTGTGCCACATAAAACCCTTGATATTTTTGTGTCCTATTTACCTCAAATTGTGGCAAATCTTTGATATTTTTAGCCATAAATGTAACACGAGCACACCGGTTTGTTATAAATGCAGCACGTGTATACTAATTTGGAATTTTTTGTGACATAAAAATTAGCTTTAGGTAAATGTGGCACAAATATATAGTTATCAGATTTTTTGTGGAATTAATTTTGTAGTTTTTATTTGATGAGTGCAACCAAATCATTAAACCCATGAAATTCTTGTTTGATCAAATTTGTGCTTAGATGTATATAAGCAGGGGAATAAGCATAAGAAAGTCATAATCAAAGCTTTAAGTCTAAGCTCTATCTATAACGGTTGAGGACTAAATGAGAATCACGTGCTACTTACTGCTGATGCAGATATGAGACAAGCACAAAAAAGCAAAGAAGAAATGCTTTGGTGCACGAAATTCATAAAACCAGTCAATACACAACTAGAGCCATTAAACGGGTGGGTCGGGTCGGGTTTGGGTCGGGTCATTAATAGTCCGACCCAAATTGACCCATTAACCCATTTAAGACCCATTTATGTTTAATGTAAATTTTTTGACCCAAACCCGACCTGTGACATCCCGATTTTCCAATTCTGGTTTCAATTAAATAAGTCGGGCATTTCATCTTCGCGCTTATAGCTTTCTTCTCTGAGTTGGCCACTCACGAGATAACTAGTCTATCAGGTGAAGCCGTTAAGGAATCTAAACGCAATAGACTTGAGAATTCGACCAGGAAACGATTGCTCGACCGTACTAATCTGCAAGGGTCATTACGGCACAGACCGATTAGAGACCGGAGATAGGTCGATTCAACAGAATCATGTAATTCAGTGTGGGTGATTCCACCTAATTGCACAATTCTTGTTGATCGGCACTAGACCGATTCCTCTATCGTTTTGGTACCCTGTGTCCGTATTTGAAACCTCGAGATTTCTACGACAATCGAGAGTCGCCAATGTGTCGAAGATGCACTTTGTGGCTTGAGAATAATCAACCACAGGTCAATTGCACAGAAAATTCCTAAAAGCTACCCGGTAGATTAGGATGCGCTAAAGTCGCGCCAGATTGAATTTAACCGTGAAATTGAACCAGATTACAGAAATTGGAAGTTCTGTCAAGTCACAATTCATTTTAGGAAAGACGACTCATCTCCAGAAGATTTTTCTACAAACCGAGATTTTTGGCGGAAAAGCAAAGTAAGGCCGTTTTTGTTCGGGATTGTCAGAGGGCCGTTTTTGATCGAGTCTTTGGGATGCAAGTTGAATCATTTGACGGGGAAATGTCATGAGAAGGCCGAGGACACATGGGTTGATTTAATTGAGCTTCAATTGGATGAAATTGAGTGAGAATTGATTGAATTTGATGCACAAATGTCTAAAATTCGTATGCCATGGGGCTAGGGACATTTTGCACCTATTGGCAAGGTTGTGGAGGAAGCTTGAGGAGAGAGAGTGGCTGAGGTCATGTGATGTCATGGTGGGGGCAAAGCCAATGAGAGAATGGCAAGTGTTGAGCTCTAAAGAGCCCAAGGAGACCCCCCTTGCTCAGCAGCCTTCTTCTCCCTTAATTTGTGGCTTTCTCCATGGTTGAGGCTTAGGAAAAGCTCAAGAGAACCAGAGAAACCGAGCTCACCAGCCCCTCCATCGTCGCACACCCGGAAGGCCATCGTCGGCCGTTTTCCTCCCCTGTTTTCTCCTCGTTCCAGTTTCTGCTTCAGCCGACCTTTCGCCAAAGGTTCGAGTTAAAAGTCGACTTCCCGGATGAATCAGCGAACGCTCCACCCACGTCTGTGACGAGGACATCCAACCCGTTCCGAAGCACCCCGCCTCTCGCCGGAAAGATTCCCCGGTTGTCCCGAAATCCTGAGAGAAGCCGCCGCTCGCCGGACCGTCTGGACTCTCCCGGTTCCGCCTGTTTCGGGTTTTCTTGCTGTTTCGCCCCATTCCGACCGTTCCTTTGCCCGTCCCAACCTCCAGCAAGATCCCCAAGACCCCCGGGAGCCATTGGTTGCCAACCACCCGCTCGCCGGAGCTCCGATCGGCCCGTTTTCGCCGTTGAAGTTGCTGGTTTCTTCTCTGCAGTTCAGCCCAGATCAGAAGCAGAAGACAGCAAGAAGTTCCAGACTTCGAGGCCCGTTTTCAGTGTCTTCCCGGCCTCCGTTGGTGTCGCCGCTTTGGGGTTTATCGACCGCCTTGGTGTCGGGGTCGCCGTGAACTCACCGGCGCGCAAAACCGGTGAGTTTATCCTCTAATTCTTGCTTAGTGAGTTAATGACGCTTAAGGGGTGTTTAGATTAGTCTAATTAGGTTTATGTGATTAAGTTAGATTATTTTAATGTAAATTAGATTAGTTGTGTGATTAGTTTAATGGATGTTTAATTAGAGCTAATTGTATGATTAAATTAGTGTAATCTTGTTTAAGCCCTAATTAATTATTTTTAATTTAATAATTATTTCGAATTTATAAATATTATTTTATTAAATTATATTATTATAAAATAATATTTAATTATTTAATTTTCGGAATTAAATTTAATTATTTAATAATTTCGAAAATTATGCCGGGATGGCCGGTCGTTAGAATTTCGCGCTGATCGCAGCGGTGCGGTCGGTTTGTGTTAATTGTATGTTTAAATTGAGAAATTGAGTGATTGATGATTATGGTTAATAATTCCAAAAGTATGGAATTGAATGATATTGATGAAGTTGTGGTATTTAACTTGAAAATACCCGGTGTTGGCTTTTAGCACCGTAATTGCTTTGTATGACTAGTTGAATCGTTGGTTGTTATTGGATTGAATATCCAGTTCTATGGTTTATTATTGAATGATCAGCTTTGGTGAGCATTTGTTTATATATATGTATTAGCTTGGGCGAGCAATTATGATATACATATATATATGGTAGCTTCTGGTGAGCTATAGTATACTATATTGAATATTGCGGCAGCTTCTGGTGAGCTATAGTATACTATATTGAATATTGCGGCAGCTTCTGGTGAGCTAAGATCGTTTTATCAGCTTGTGCGAGCACGATCTATATATATATATCAGCTTGTGAGAGCAATGATCGTTTATCAGCTTGTGAGAGCAACGATCCATATATCAGCTTGTGCGAGCTATCATCTATATATATATCAGCTTGTGAGAGCAATGATCGTTTATCAGCTTGTGAGAGCAACGATCCATATATCAGCTTGTGCGAGCTATCATCTATGTATATATCAGCTTGTGCGAGCTACCATCTATATCAGCTTGTGAGAGCATTGCATCCATTTCAGCTTGTGCGAGCCGTAATTGTATTGATGGATGAATAGATGGTATGGTTTAATAGATGATATGAATTAATAGATGTGTGGATCGTATGATATCAATTGGATTGATTGAATTGATAGACCGATGGGTATGTCGGTAGTTTCAGCTTGTGCGAGCATTGTTGAATATGAATTGTACGACGTGCAGGAAAGGGACTGAGGCGAGGTAAGTCATCTATCCTATTTGTGTGGCTAGAGCGCCCTGAGGCGTATTTTCTCCCTAATTGAGTTTTAGAGGGTAGGACTCGCTGAGACGTAGTCTCATCCCGGTTGTGGGATAATATTTCAGGTCCCTAGATGACGGTCGTGGAGGACCGGAAGTCCTGGAGTTCGGAAGGTGGAGGCTGAAGAATCGGCGAACGTGTCTGACAAGTTGGTCATAGGACAGTTCCCTTTTTGTTGAGCCGGTCTATTTTGTAGACAATCCAGTGTTGTATATAAACCTATGTGTTTATAGAAAGCTTGTTTGGTTGTGATTGATTGCCTGCTTTTCTATCCCAAGTTAAATGTTGTCAGGGGATTTGTTTCGCTTCCGCATGCATAATAAAAATGAATGGGTCGGCGACGTGTCCTGGGAAGTCGCATTTCTATCGACCAAAGTGGGATGTTCGCGCGCTCGGAGGATCGGGGCGTGACATCCCCGTTTAAGTGGTATCAGAGCGGGTCTGTGAATGGAGTGATAAGGTGCGATGAGTCATGGGATAGTTAGTAGGAATGGCTTTTATTTCATGCTGGTGCATGTGGCTGATAGTTGTTTGGTAAATTGTAAATTGATTGGTGATGATCACTCAAATTCTAATCTGGGATTAGAATTGAGAAACAGGTTTCTGTAGAGATCCTGTAGTTGAGTGATCAGGAGCAGAGGACTCCTAGAGAGAACCTTTAGACCAGTTACTCGGGGTGGTATGCCGACAGGGGTCGGTACCCGAGGTGGTCGTGGTGGAGCACTGGCTTAGACCAGCGCGTGTGTGAGAGTACCGCTGTAGGTCGGTACTAGTGTAGCAGCACCGAGTGATTCTAGGTTTGATGGGATCGTTCAGGCGCTAGTGTTCCTTGGAAGCTTGTTGGGTCAGTAAGCTCAGGACCGAGCCGCCGCTGTTATCATTGTTACTAATGCTGCCAGTGCTGTCACTGTTGTTGTTGCTGTGCCTGTTGAGGCCCAAGCTAGAGTTGTGATCTGAGAGCAAGCCATTGCATCTGAGTCGAGGTTCAGATTTAGTTGAGCTGGAAATCAGTTTGGGAAAGAGTCTATGATTGGAGAAAAGCATCCCATTTCTGTCCAACTGGAAATGTGGGATGGTTAGGTCAGCAGTGAATCAAATTGGAGTGTGTCATGCTGACAGAAGCCGATATGGATAAGCCCTATGTCCGGGTAAGATGGGTGCTTGTTCTGTGTGTGACCATCAGGGTTACCTGGCCAGAAATGGTCTTAGAAAGCCGATGGGACAGATTGAAAGGAGTGCGCCATAGAACGCATCGTGGGGTTTTTAGAACAGGCCTTCAGTACAAGAAAGAGCGCATGCTGTTACCTGACAGTAGGTAGGGGACTCACTGATTGTGTGCCAAGTTTGAGAAAAGAAGTGTGAGTCAGCCTGGTGACCAAGTGCAACGAGAGCATGCTTTGAATGTGGCCAGTATGGCCATTGGGCTAGGAACTGTCCGTGTAAGTCCAAGAGGACTCGAGCATCGCTACCGTCGACATGACGCCCTTAGGATGGCGAAAGGAATGAGAATGGATTGATCATGCATCGAGCAAAGAAAGAATGTTTTGGAGGAGTTATTATCAGAGTAGCGCAGCTGGATTTTGAGTGAAAGTTGTGGAGTTTCCGTTGATGTAATAAAGTAAAGTGAAGATGAATCTCTTACTATAGTTGTACCTGAGGGGTTTGCTTATATATGACCTGAGAGTCATTTATAAAAAGATTTGGCTCGAGGAGATTTCTCCTGTTATGAATTATGGCAGTGATGTAATTCAGCTTGATCAGTTAGCGTATGAAAGTTTTGAGTTACTGAAAGTTGAAAAGGATCTCTAATCCCTGTTGTTCGTCACTGAAGACGACCTGAGTCTGGTTGTAGGTTGCCAAATCTATATGACAACTGTAGTGGATGCGACAGTTAAGGAACCGAATATGGAGAACATAATTGTGGTACAGAAGTTTTCTGAGGCGTTTCTTGAAGATTGCCAAGTTTGCTGTCAGAAAGGGAAATAAAGTTCGTGATTGAATTAGTAATCGGATTAGAGCCAGTCCCTAAGGCTCCTTACCAGATGGTGTTATCTGAGTTGAAAGAACTGAAGGTGGAGATGCAAGAATTGTTAGATAAGGGATTCTTACGTCCCAGTGCATCACCTTGGGGAGCATCAGTCTTGTTTGTGAAGAAGAAGGATGGTTTGTTGCGTTTGTGTATTAATATTCTCCAAGATCTACTTGAGAACATGGTATCATCAGTTGAGAATCAAGAAGAAAGACATACCGAAGTTAGCATTGCGTACTTGATACGGCAATTGTGAGGTCACTGCATTATCGTTTGGTTTGATAAACCCTCTAGCTGTTTGTATGGACTTGATGAACAGAGTGTTCATTGGATACTTGGATCAGTTTGTGATCGTGTTCATTGACGTTATTCTGGTGTGTTCAAAGAGTGCTGAGGAGCACGAGAGACACTTGAGGATGGTACTTCAGATCTTGAGGACTCTTGAATTTTACGATAAGTTTAGCAAATGCGAGTTTTGGATGACTCGTGTTGCGTTCCTAAGTCACGTGATTTCAGGTGAAGAAATCTTCGTGGACCCCGTCCAAGATTGAAGCAGTGAACAGTTGGCCGAGATTGACTGCAGTGACAGAGATCAGAAGTTTTCTGGGTTTAGCAGAGTATTACAGAAAGTTTGTGGAAGGGTTTTCAGCTTTGGCTTCGCCGTTGACTCGACTACTAAAGAAAGAAAAGAAGTTCGTGTGGACAGACAAGTGCGAGCGTAGTTTTCAAGAGCTTAAGAAGAAGCTGACTACCGCACCTGTGCTGACCATGCCGTCTGGTCCTGGAAGTTATGAGATCTACAGTGATGCATCTTTCAGTGGGTTGGGTTGCGTGCTGATGCAACATGGTAGGGTTGTTGCATACGCGTCCCGTCAGTTGAGATCTCGTGAACGGAATTACAGATGAATGACTTAGAACTTGCAGCAATAATTTTCGCTCTGAAGATTTAGAGATTTTGTTAGTGTGAAGAAAGACTCCAGATCTTCGCTGACCGTTAAAGTCTCAAAGTATTAATTCTCTCAGAAGAAATTGAATATGAGATAGCGCTGTGAATCAAATCTTTTGAAGGACTAGGACGGTGGTATCTGGTATTACCTTGGAAGGATGAAAGAGGTCACTGATGCGTTGAGTCGAGAGTCTTCATTTGTGCATATGCTGGTTAAAGTATGGACCTTACTTGAGAAAGTTCAAAATTCGGTTTTCAAATCTGAGGTAGGCCACCTTCGAATCTTATGGCCACCCTCAGAATTGAACCGGATATTCAAGTTAGAATCAGACGCTTCAGTGGACAGATTTAGAGATTCAAAAGATCCTGCAAGAGGATACCAAGAAGAGGAGAACTGATTTTCAGATTTCTGAGGACTAATGAGTGTACCTGATGATACAGAGATTAAAGAAGAGGTCTTATTGGAAACCCGTCATAGCAGCTTCAGCGTTGTCCAGACAGTACGAAGTTGGGCCAGAATTTGCATTAATAGGATTGGTAGACCGGTATGAAGACAGATGTCACTGACAGGTTGCAAGTGTCAGATGTGCTAGCAAGAGAAAGCACGGTTTTGCAATTCGAGAGGACTTTTGTAATCTCTCGAGATCCCCGTGAGAAAGTGAGAACACGTCACAATGGATTTTTGTGATAGGTCTATCGAGGAGTCAGTGTGTTAATAATTTCATTTCGGGTAGTAAGTGACAGACTGATGAAATTAGCCCACTTTGTGGCTGTGTGGAAGGATCTTGATTTAATTAGGCATGCAGAGGTGTTTGCGCATCAGATAATTCGTCTGCATAGAGTGTCAGTCAGATCTTGACCAGAGGTTCCCAGTTTTAGCAGATCAGTCAGATAGTTCCTTTTTAGTCAGTGCAGAGCAGAGTGTTCAGAACTTCAGTTGTTGAGTTGAGATCAGATAATGAAAGGTTATAGCTCAGAGTCAGTTCAGTAATCAGTGAAAGCAGTTGCAAATATCAGTGACAGATTAAGGACCGCTCAGAGCCGTCGGGAAATTTACGCAGTTAAGTGTCGAAAATCTTTGAATTTTCAGGTTGAGAATCCTGTTCATCCTTGGATGTCGCCTAGAATAGGGACATCTCGAATTGTTAAGGAAGGAGAGCCGGAACTGTTTAAATGGTGGAATATTTCACGTTCGGGTTCAAATAGGAAATTTGGCCTTAAATAGAAAAAGGAAGCAGTTTGGGACACCGTCGGCGCCTCTAGCCGAGTGGTATGCGGGATGAAGCCGCAGGTCCGAAGTCGGGAGTTCGAATCCCCGACGCGGCAGTTAGCCGCTTTGTGGAAAAAAAAAAAAAGAACCAAAATTTTTGCAGTTTTCATTTTTGTAAAATTGGACAAGTGCTTAGCCTTTTTGGGAATCAAGAATTGGTCTGGTCAATTTGGAAATGTTTTGGCAGCACCGAGGATCTTGGATAGCATTGCGAAGTAGAATGAATGAGCAGAATTGATGAGACGACAATACCCCACCATTTTGAAGAAGAATTTTAATGGTTTAAATTTCGAGGACGAAATTTTTATAAGAGGGGAAGAGTTGTGACATCCCGATTTTCCAATTTCTGGTTTCAATTAAATAAGTCGGGCATTTCATCTTCGCGTCTATAGCTTTCTTCTCTGAGTTGGCCACTCACGAGATAACTAGTCTATCAGGTGAAGCCGTTAAGGAATCTAAACGCAATAGACTTGAGAATTCGACCAGGAAACGACTGCTCGACCGTACTAATCTGCAAGGGTCATTACGGCACAGACCGATTAGAGACCGGAGATAGGTCGATTCAACAGAATCATGTAATTCAGTGTGGGTGATTCCACCTAATTGCACAATTCTTGTTGATCGGCACTAGACCGATTCCTCTATCGTTTTGGTACCCTGTGTCCGTATTTGAAACCTCGAGATTTCTACGACAATCGAGAGTCGCCAATGTGTCGAAGATGCACTTTGTGGCTTGAGAATAATCAACCACAGGTCAATTGCACAGAAAATTCCTAAAAGCTACCCGGTAGATTAGGATGCGCTAAAGTCGCGCCAGATTGAATTTAACCGTGAAATTGAACCAGATTACAGAAATTGGAAGTTCTGTCAAGTCACAATTCATTTTAGGAAAGACGACTCATCTCCAGAAGATTTTTCTACAAACCGAGATTTTTGGCGGAAAAGCAAAGTAAGGCCGTTTTTGTTCGGGATTGTCAGAGGGCCGTTTTTGATCGAATCTTTGGGATGCAAGTTGAATCATTTGACGGGGAAATGTCATGAGAAGGCCGAGGACACATGGGTTGATTTAATTGAGCTTCAATTGGATGAAATTGAGTGAGAATTGATTGAATTTGATGCACAAATGTCTAAAATTCGTATGCCATGGGGCTAGGGACATTTTGCACCTATTGGCAAGGTTGTGGAGGAAGCTTGAGGAGAGAGAGTGGCTGAGGTCATGTGATGTCATGGTGGGGGCAAAGCCAATGAGAGAATGGCAAGTGTTGAGCTCTAAAGAGCCCAAGGAGACCCCCCTTGCTCAGCAGCCTTCTTCTCCCTTAATTTGTGGCTTTCTCCATGGTTGAGGCTTAGGAAAAGCTCAAGAGAACCAGAGAAACCGAGCTCACCAGCCCCTCCATCGTCGCACACCCGGAAGGCCATCGTCGGCCGTTTTCCTCCCCTGTTTTCTCCTCGTTCCAGTTTCTGCTTCAGCCGACCTTTCGCCAAAGGTTCGAGTTAAAAGTCGACTTCCCGGATGAATCAGCGAACGCTCCACCCACGTCCGTGACGAGGACATCCAACCCGTTCCGAAGCACCCCGCCTCTCGCCGGAAAGATTCCCGGTTGTCCCGAAATCCTGAGAGAAGCCGCCGCTCGCCGGACCGTCTGGACTCTCCCGGTTCCGCCTGTTTCGGGTTTTCTTGCTGTTTCGCCCCATTCCGACCGTTCCTTTGCCCGTCCCAACCTCCAGCAAGATCCCCAAGACCCCCGGGAGCCATTGGTTGCCAACCACCCGCTCGCCGGAGCTCCGATCGCCCGTTTTCGCCGTTGAAGTTGCTGGTTTCTTCTCTGCAGTTCAGCCCAGATCAGAAGCAGAAGACAGCAAGAAGTTCCAGACTTCGAGGCCCGTTTTCAGTGTCTTCCCGGCCTCCGTTGGTGTCGCCGCTTTGGGGTTTATCGACCGCCTTGGTGTCGGGGTCGCCGTGAACTCACCGGCGCGCAAAACCGGTGAGTTTATCCTCTAATTCTTGCTTAGTGAGTTAATGATGCTTAAGGGGTGTTTAGATTAGTCTAATTAGGTTTATGTGATTAAGATTAGATTATTTTAATGTAAATTAGATTAGTTGTGTGATTAGTTTAATGGATGTTTAATTAGAGCTAATTGTATGATTAAATTAGTGTAATCTTGTTTAAGCCCTAATTAATTATTTTTAATTTAATAATTATTTCGAATTTATAAATATTATTTTATTAAATTATATTATTATAAAATAATATTTAATTATTTAATTTTCGGAATTAAATTTAATTATTTAATAATTTCGAAAATTATGCTTGGGATGGCCTGGTCGTTAGAATTTCGCGTTGATCGCAGCGGTGCGGTCGGTTTGTGTTAATTGTATGTTTAAATTGAGAAATTGAGTGATTGATGATTATGGTTAATAATTCCAAAAGTATGGAATTGAATGATATTGATGAAGTTGTGGTATTTAACTTGAAAATACCCGGTGTTGGCTTTTAGCACCGTAATTGCTTTGTATGACTAGTTGAATCGTTGGTTGTTATTGGATTGAATATCCAGTTCTATGGTTTATTATTGAATGATCAGCTTTGGTGAGCATTTGTTTATATATATGTATTAGCTTGGGCGAGCAATTATGATATACATATATATATGGTAGCTTCTGGTGAGCTATAGTATACTATATTGAATATTGCGGCAGCTTACGGTGAGCTATAGTATACTATATTGAATATTGCGGCAGCTTGGTGAGCTAAGATCGTTTTATCAGCTTGTGCGCAGCACGATCTATATATATATATCAGCTTGTGAGAGCAATGATCGTTTTGAGAGCAACGATCCATATATCGCTTGTGCGAACTATCATCTATATATATATCAGCTTGTGAGAGCAATGATCGTTTATCAGCTTGTGAGAGCAACGATCCATATATCAGCTTGTGCGAGCTATCATCTATGTATATATCAGCTTGTGCGAGCTACCATCTATATCAGCTTGTGAGAGCATTGCATCCATTTCAGCTTGTGCGAGCCGTAATTGTATTGATGGATGAATAGATGGTATGGTTTAATAGATGATATGAATTAATAGATGTGTGGATCGTATGATATCAATTGGATTGACTGAATTGATAGACCGATGGGTATGTCGGTAGTTTCAGCTTGTGCGAGCATTGTTGAATATGAATTGTATGCGACGTGCGGGGAAAGGGACCGAGGCGAGGTAAGTCATCTATCCTATTTGTGTGGCTAGAGCGCCCGAGGCGTATTTTCTCCCTAATTGAGTTTTAGAGGGTAGGACTCGGCGAGACGTAGTCTCATCCCGGTTGTGGGATAATATTTCAGGTCCCTAGATGACGGTCGTGGAGGACCGGAAGTCCCTGGAGTTCGGAAGGTGGAGGCTGAAGAATCGGCGAACGTGTCTGACAAGTTGGTCATAGGACAGTTCCCTTTTTGTTGAGCCGGTCTATTTTGTAGACAATCCAGTGTTGTATATAAACCTATGTGTTTATAGAAAGCTTGTTTGGTTGTGATTGATTGCCTGCTTTTCTATCCCAAGTTAAATGTTGTCAGGGGATTTGTTTCGCTTCCGCATGCATAATAAAAATGAATGGGTCGGCGACGTGTCCTGGGAAGTCGCATTTCTATCGACCAGAGTGGGATGTTCGCGCGCTCGGAGGATCGGGGCGCGACACGACCCGACCCAACTCATATTAATAAAATATTTTCATATTTAACAAATTTAGAAAAACTTATTCCTATGTTTTTTTTTTTTTTTTAAGATTATATTATTAAAATACTTCCAAGCTTTTATATATATTATTTTTTTAAAAATTGTATTGCTAAAATAGTTTTATACCATATAAATTTAATGGAAAATTTTTATAAATTTTAAAATAATTATTTAAAAAAATCGAAATTTAATTATTATTTTTTAAATATAATTTTCTTTTCTTTTTCTCTTTTCTTTTTCTTTTTCTCTTTTTCTTCTCCTTCTTCTTCTTTTTGGCCGTCGCGGCCACGACGATGGCCGGCGACCGGCCACGGGCGAGCCTCGAGCTCCCCAGCGTTGGCGAGCCTCGAGCTCCCCGACGTTGGGGAGCTCGAGGCTCACCAGACAGGCAAGTTTGAGCTCCCTTGATGCCGGCGAGCTCGAGGCTCGCCGGATCGAGAGGCTCGAGCCTTGCCCGATGTTGGTGAGCTCGAGTCTCGCCCGATCTAGCGAGCCTTGAGCTCGCCGACGCCGACAAGGCCTCCGCCTCGCCAGATCCGGCGAGCTCGAGGCTCGCTGGTGTTGGGCGAGCTCGAGCTCGCCCCCCGCCGGAACCGGGCGAGGCTCGAGCCTCGCCCAACGCCGGCGAGCTCGAGGGTTGACTGCCTCGCCGACGTCGGCGGGCTCGAGCCTCGCCGGATCAGCGAGCTCGAGCTCACTCGGCGCCGGCGAACTCGAGGCTCACTTGGCCGGTCGCCGGTCGTCACCGTGCCGGTGATCGGAAGGAGGAAGGAGAAAGAAAAAAAAGATAAAAAAAAAGAAGAAAGATAAAAAAAAAAAAGAAAGAAAAAGAAAAGAGAAAATAAAAATAAAAAAATTATAATTTCGATTTTTATAAAGTTAAAGAAAGAAGGGAGGAATTATAATGTTTTTTTTTAGAGATGAGTTTTCAACCCAACCCATTTAAAAACCCACTTAAAACCCACTTATCTTAAACCTTTAATTGTGAAACCCATTTAACTATCTTTTGTTATAAACAAATGACCCATTTTAACACCTCTATATACAACTACCTTCGACTCTCGTATTCCCTGATTAGTGGGGAAAAAATATTTAACTACTAAGGGTAATAAAATGTGCGCATGTAAGTACGTTAAAAAAAAAGAAATACAACCTAATTGCAAGCTAACCTTGTTATTAAAACCAACCAACAAAAAGAAAACTTGTTACAAGTAATTTATTAAGCGCTTGTTAAGTGTGATTTTAGCCCGTGTATGACCTGATCAAGATACTCCATGTATCGGGATTGTACTTGATTCGAAAGTGCTTTTCTCTTCATACAAAAAGATATCGATCATTAATTATATTCATGTGAGTAAGTGGATGGTCGAAAAAAAAAATTAAACATAGATTGATGAACCGATGAAGCTAGCGAGTAGGAATAAAAATCCCTCGGCCCGCCGTTCATAGAACATATGCGACGATCCTTTAACACAAGTAGGAGGGTTGAGAAAGGCTTGTGCGAAATTTCCTAGACGGTGATACGAGAGGCTTTCTATAGCAGTCACTATTGAGCAACAAGATCACCAGAAGGTGTATAATCCAACAAGCGCCACAAAAAACATTGAGTCGGTCACCTTTGCCACATCCTTTTATTGACCTAATTTACGAATCTAGCAACCAACGACCGGCTGAAACAGTAACTAAATCAAACTCGAGAGTCTGCGATTTGGACGCCGTTGAATTGGGCACAAACAAATGTAGATCTGTACGACATAACGATGCTGGACAGCATGTTAAGTTTGGAGTCGATGCTGTCATAGAGGGAGCAGAACGAGGATCGGATTCTTCAGCAAACCAAAAAAAAAAAAAAAAAAAAAGAGGTAATTAACTTTCGTCTCCACAAAAAAATAAAAGAAAAACCTCAAAATGGTGGCCGATAATGACACAATTACTCCAAACTGAAAAATTCCAAACTGCGGCCCAAATCCCAACCTCCCCTCTAAGGAATTAATCATCTAACTCAAAATGTCACTTGAAAATTACAATATAAAAGAATGAAATTCGTAATGCTTAATTGGATGAAATAAGTGGTAAAAATTTGAAGAAAGAGAGATGTTAAAATACCTCTAAACATACTAAATGATACCTATCATGACATCAAAATGCCTTGAATTTGTCACAGTCTAACAAAAGTACACTCTGTCAAGAATGCTTGAATTTAAGATTTTTAGCAATAAGAAAAAAAATTCGGATATCGACATAGATGGAGATTTTTCATAGCATTAATTAAATAGGAAAACGTTAAATTTAAATTTGGGCAACGACGCGACTCACGTCCATCTCTATTTCTCGTGCGACGGCCTCCTTGCGGTGCATGGGGTGGACCCGACGCGTCGCTGCGTCGTCAAGTGACGCAAGCAAAGTCACATGGCACCGGGAATTCCCCATTTTGCCCTTCCCCTACGGACAAAACCTCCATCTGTTTTCAAGGTCGTTTTTAGAAGCATCGTGCGTCCGGATAATTAGTCTTTTGTGCTTCGATCGTGTCTTCTTCTTAACCGTTTTGGCGACCCCACGATGAGAATAACGTCGTGAGCTGGTAATAATAACAACTAACACAAATGCAAAAAGTTTAAGCCAAAATTAGCACACAAAAAAAAAAACAATTGAATTAACACAATTGTAGTACAGTTAAGACCTTTTTGATAATTTTCCCATTCTCATACTTACCCCTTATTTTCTTCCTTGTTCTCTGTTAACTTATCCAGAAGTAGTAACACTCTGCATGAATATCTAAATCTTATGCATCATTTATAACAAAAATACAAAAATAATATGAAGAACCTTTACACATCTGCACCCTATATGTTTTTTGTGTGTAGAGAACGACTCCGTCATGCCATACATGATTGATATCATTTCAAACACTATAGAGTGCATTCAAATTTCTTCTATCATTGATTCTTTGCTTGACATCATTACATGTACATGCTGCGTTTTATGTGAAATGCAACAGGGAGGGTTAAGGATATGCCTGAATTTAGATACAAACAACTTTTGCTGATTGCTTAAGCTTTGAACAAAACAATCTTAGAGGAGTTGTTCAATGACGGGAGCTGTTTAGAAAAAGTGAATAACGATGGTGCACAGTAGAGATTGATGGAGGAGAAGCGGGGATGGCATCTGTTGGTGGCTGATATTGATAGGCGAATGCAATACTTGATAATGGGGATCCCGTGATAGACAATAAGTGACTGATGGTGAAGTAACGTGCTGATATTTTGGTGAAGGGAAGTTTGATTGTTGGTGTTCTGATCTGGCTATGGTTTTTTGTATTCTCAGTCTATTAAGAGGAAGACAGCATAGGAAATAGATATAAGGAGAATAATAAAAATAGGAGTAGTGGATTCCAAATGTTTAGGATTGTTTCAATAGCGGAATTCGGTTCAATTTTCGAACTTGAACTACTTTCGAAGAGTTCCATTTTGCTGACAATTTGAAAGCTTTTAGTTTGTGGGCTTGACAAGAAACAAACATCTAGGAATGGTGAGCTTGGTTCTCAGCTTAGGAATAAAATGAACGGTTCCAAAAAAAAGAAAAAAAAAAGAGAGAGGAAATAAGAAATAATGAAGAAAATGGGCTTTGAATGTTTAGAACTAAAAGGGGCTTTGTATGAAAGCCCAATTGTATATTGTGGCCCAAATTTGTGAAAATGGGCTTAGAAAGTTTAGAACATGTTGGACCATATTCGGATTGGGCTCAACAGCCCAGAACAGTGTCCCAATTTTTAATAATAATAAAATTTTCAAAAAATTCGGAAAATTAAAAACATAGAAAATGTTTAGAAAATAGGCCTCGATCGGATAATTAGATCTTAGTATTATATTTAACTTAGTGTCTCTTAATTGACATTTATGTAATTTGGAGATGTTAGTGAGTACTTGATTATAGTTTAGTTTTGGTAGATTACTTTTTAGATGAGAATTGGATTCAATTTGATTATAGCTCATGAGGTTGCTATGTCAAGGCTTGATAATGTAGCCATGTCATATTCTTTATCCAACTCATGTCGGGTTACATTACCATACTATACTTTTTTACTCATTCTTCATTACTTTCTTGGATCAACTAATTGTGATTCTTTTATATTGCTTTCTTAAGTTGTGATTTGCTTGCTTTTGTTGAATAATTAGGTTGCGTTTTGGGGTCTTAATTTGAAAAAGAAAAATCCTTGGATTTTCTTGTCAACAACTTCTTCATCATTTCGAATCCTGCAATCTATCACTAGGCATTACGATGTGGACATCAAGCATAAGGCATTTATGAGATACTCACCATCCTATAAGGCTATCAAAAGGTTATCAATAATTTATAATTTATAATTTATAATTCTTCCTCCTTTTTCTTCTCACCTAGGCTGGCCCTACTTCCTCTATTTTCCTTCTTCCCCCCACCTAGTCTCCTTCCCCTTTCTTCCTCTCTCCCCTCACGCTCGCTAAAGGAAGGACACAAAGGACAAGTAAAGCAATAGAGACTGTCAAGTAGGATGTCCAGCCAGGGGCAGGCTGGCACGACAAGCTATTGGTGGCAGGGCCATGCGCATTTGCTAGGTGAGCTTAAAAGTGGTGATTTTGGGGAGGTTCAGGGACTAGGGAGAGAAATCGAGAGAGTGAGAGGGATCGAGAACTAGGAAGCAAGGTCGTGATTGAAGGGCTTCCTTTAGTAGCCAACATGCCTAGACCTCGATCGTCAACCCTTGCCAAAAATATACGTGCATTGGAGAATCTTGTCTAACGTTTGTCCAACTAAAGTCAATTGCATCGAAGAATTTCCCAACTGTTTCTTCCTCATATAACGTTGGTCTTTAAGTATACGTGCAACATCACCATCCAAAGACAAAAACCCTTCGGACGTTATCCTATGAGAAATATCACCTTCGCCCGATTTGATCAAGAAGACGATCTCCGTGATCTCGACGGCGAGATCAGGTTCATGCTTGCCCTTTCCCTCTCGATCCTCCTGTTACTGTCTTCATCTCTTGAGAGTTCAGGACGTATTGAACCTGCAAATGAGACCTTTAGCCAAGAAATAAGAAAGCTTGACATCCACGTGAAGAAGGGTGGCAGTGGGGGTGGTGATGGCAATGGCGATGGCAGTGGTGGCGGCGCTAGTTACGCAGGTGGCAATATTGTATATCTAGTACATGTGGGTACCAGTGGGCATAAGCCTAGCAACAGGACTAAAAGGTCCTCAACCATCAAACCTCGCCCAAACGATCGAGGCAAGCGACGATGGGCGAGGTTCGATGGTTGAGGACGTTTGAGTCTCATTGCTAGGCTTATGCCCACCGACACCCGCATGTACTAGATAGAGAATACCACCACGTGTAACTAGTGCCACCAGCACCCCCGCCATCACCACCCCACAGCCAACCCCACTGCCAACCTTCTTCATGTGGACATCGAGCTTTTACGTTTCCTGACTAAAGATGTCATCAAGGGGCTCAGCACTTCCACGAGCACTAGCCAAGCTCTCTGGACATCGAGACAACAACACAAGAATTGTGAGGGAAAGGGCGAGCGCAAACTTGATCCCGGCTATCGACATTGTGAAGATCGCCTTCTTGATCGAATCGAGCGAAAGGCAATTTTTTGTTGAACTAAAATCAATTGCATCAGAGAATTCCCCAACCGCTTCTTCTTCATCTAACGTTGGTCTTTAAATATACGTGCAACATCACCATCCAAAGGCAAAAACTCTCCAAATCTTCTCCTACAAAAAAAATCACCTTCCACTCGATTCAATCAAGAAGGTGATCTTCGCGATCTCAACGGTGGGGATCAAGTCTGTGCTCACCCCTTCCCTCATGATCCTCGTGTTGCTATCACCATCTCCTAAGAACTCGGCCAATGCTTGTGGAAGTGCTAAGCCCATGGATGAGATCTTTACCAAGGAAACGAGAAGGCTCGATGCCCATGTGAAGAAGGATGGCAAATGAAATTTGTATATATTTCAATGTATATAGTAATGAAGAATACAATATATTTACAGACTTTATTAGATAACTATTTTATGATCATATGTCAATTAAGATTATGCATAATATTTCACCAAAAAAAAAAAAAAAAAGATTATGCATAATCAAATGGCAATATATGTGCAATATACATACAATCTTAAAAGACACAAATAATTTATACAAAATATCATAATTATCTTTAGTACATGAAAATATCTTATAGAAAGTGTTAAACATCCGTAACAAGTTAAAAATAATAAAAATGGAAAAAAAGAAATATGAAATTTGTATATATTTTGATGTATATACACTATCTTATTTATAAGTTTTGTTAGATTACCATTTTAAGATAATATCTAAATCAAGATTATGCACAATCAAATGGCAATTTACATACAATCCACATGTAATATGTGTACAATTTCGAGAGATTTAGATAACCAAAAAGAAATATCAAAACTATCTTTAACATAAGAAATAACGTATTTCGTCCCTCACCATGGTTGGCTTGGTCCACCTCGGGCCAATCTCATGACAGTAACCAAAATAACCATAGGTTCAAAAAATAATTTAAAATACTCTCAAGACTTAGAAATTGACTATTTGCTCCCTTTAATTTAAAGTAGTTATAGAAATGCCATTAAACTCAATTTTATGGGTGATGATATCACTCATGTGTAGAAATTTTGAAATTTTTAGATGAATAATTGAGATTTAAATCTTTTGGGATATGGTTTCTTAAGGACTAATAGACTCAGTGGCATGCTTGTTTTTGTACATAACTAGATCTATCAAGCAAGTTGGGTCAGCTCGGGTTTGGGTCAATCACAAATGATTCAACTCAAATCAACCTATTTAACACGTTTATGATCAATTTATCCTAATATACAATTTTTGACTCATTCCCGACCCAACCTTACCCAACCCAAACCATTTAAGTAAACCTAAGAAAGCTTATTTATTATGATATTTTAAAAAAAATGGTATTGCTAAAACACTTTCATGCAATATAAATTAGTGTGCAATTTTTTTTTAAAAAAAAAAGGTTTGTTTCCTAAATATTTTCCAATAAATATTTTTTAGGAAAATTACAATATTTTTTTGGTTTTTGCTTGAAATTTGAAAATAAATTAAAAAATATTTTTGCCATTTAGTAAGAAAAATATGATTAAATTTTCCTTGACTCCTATTTAATATTTTTATATTAAAAATAGAATTTTAAATTAGTTTTATTTTTGAAAATCTAATTTTTATTTTTTTATTTTTTAAAAAATCGATTTTTACATTTTTTTTTTCTTTTTCTTCTTCTTTGGCCGACCGCTGACAATAAGCCGGCAACTAGCCATAAGCGAGCTCAAGGTTCAAGCCTTGCTTAAGCCTCACCAGTCATTAGTGAGGCTTTTGCCTCACCAGATTTGCGAGCTCAAGCTCGCTTGATGCCAGTAAGCTTGAGTCTTGCTAGATCAGCAAGAGTCGAGCCTCGCCAGTCATTGGCGACCTTGAGCTCATCTGAGGCCGGCAAGCTCGAGCCTCACCTAGTTGATCACGGGTTGTCGTTGTGCCAAACACTAGCTAAGGAAGGACTAAGGAGGAAGAAGAAAGGAAAGAAAAAGGAAAGAAAAAAGAAATACAAAAAGTAATTATAATTTCAATTTTTATACAAATATTTTTATAAAGTTAAAGAGGGAAAGAGAGAGTGCAAGGCTTGAATTGGAAATGGGTTCTAGCTTCTAAGTCCCACCCATTTAAGACCCGTTTATATTAATTTTTCAATTTTTAAACCCATTTAACTAGTCTTTTGAAAATATAAATGTCTCATATATTACACATTTATGATTTAAATGGGTCATATATTGGTTTAAGACTCATTTTAACACATCTATATATAATGCAAAATGTCATGCTTCGAACCTCGAGTGCACGCACAACCCTCAGTGGTCGATAGAATTTCGCGACATTCCCAGAAGTCGTCGCCAACCCTTTTTATTTTGTTGCACACGTGGAAGCAAATTAACTAATCCCCTAATAACAACATACATGGGATAGAAAAGCAAGACAACCAATTTCAAATCAAATACACTTTTATAAACACTTCAAACTTATACATAAGATCTATGTCATAAAGAACTACTAAGCCACCTATGCTCCTGATCCTTCTGCTTCAAGCTTATAGCTCTTCACACTAGGGACTTGAAAATGGTTATTCAATAACTAGTGAGATATAAATCTCAATGAGTTCCACCCCTAAGCCCCGGTTAGTACACCAACTTAACTTGGGGTATCTCTCTAAAACCTCCCCTCAAACAAACCATGACTAATAGCCAACAATCAATAGTCGGTTCACATGCAACCTTACCTGGTATGTCATACCCTGCACATTATAACTCAGCACGATACACGCAAAGCACATGGCCATTAGATGGTGTAGTTCATCAATCACATACGAGTCGTGTCACAAGCGATCTCACCTGGCCATTGCCACACCCTGCATGTTATCGATTCATGCGTGCGTGCCATAAACAATGTGCTCGACTCATGTATGATCGAAATCAACAATGCAATGATTCTCATGCATTCTTGCACTTTAGTGTACCACCTATCACACATCAATCTATCACACGGGTTCCTGATTATAAGATAAAATCGTTATAACACATCACATTCCATGCCACACAATTTTACCCCATAATAAGGCCCAACTATCTCACTCAATAATCTGACTCAATGCTCAATACTAGGCTCAAGGTTCTAGAGGTGCCCTCTCCTCACGAAGTTCCGATATTGTGTGGCACTTAGTCCCTAACCTTAATCAGTCATAGTTCAAGTTACTTGAAGTGGCTCCCACACAGTCATGTTGTCGTGTAGCACTTAGTTCTCGACTATGATAAGCAATAACTCAAGTTACTAGAGGTGGCTCCCACTCAGTCATGCTGTCGTGTAGCACTTAGTTCTTGACCACAAAAAGCACTAGTATAATGTTCTAGAAGTAACTCACACAAAATCTCACTATCATGTAACACTTAGCCCCTATATTATGCATGACAATACTACAAGGCTTCTAGAGGTGGCTCCCATATAACTTAAGTCACCATGTGGCACTTAAACCTTGACTACAATAAGCAATGGTACAAGGTACTAGAGGTGGCTCACATGAGATTTTAGTATCATGTAGCACTTAGTTCTTTACTGACTCACAACTGATTGGTTTTCTCAACACAACTCACTTTTTTTTTTTATAAAAGCGGTCCATCTCTCATGTCCCTCGAACAACCCTTTTTCCCCTTTTTTGTGAAAAACATACATTTCATGTAGATGTTTATGCAATAACACATCCAATCACTTCATAGAATCAACACAAGTGAATTTTAGACACTTTTCACATTCTGGATAAACAGTGCACGTGAACAGTACTCGGTGAACAATACTCGTGAACAGTAATTTATGAATAATGTCGCATGAACAGTAAATTCCTAGAATTTAATAAACCATAAATTAAATTCAGAAATCATTAAAACAATAATTAAATTAAGGAAACCAATCAATTAAGATAAACATGCTTAATTAACCACATAAGCATAATTAAGCTAATAAAGTAAAATTAAGCTAAACTAATCTTAGTCATTAATCTAACCACATATCTTAAGATTAATACAACTTAATTAAATCACTTAAAATAGAATTAAATCTAACTAAACCAACCCTAAGCAAGTTTAGGCATTAATCGAATGATTAGGAGATAAACTCACCCGTTAAGTGGGCCAGAGGCACCGACACAATGGCGACGAAGGTGGCTACGCATTGGGACCTCTACCACAATAATCCAAGGTGGTTCCAAGCTCAACACAGCAACCACAGCACGGACTCCCACTGAAAACACTGAAAAGTAACCCTGCTGGAGGAGAAACTAAGTTGAACGGCTTGGCCGGAGCTCCGTCAAGGGGGTTGGTCGGCAATCGGTGGCTCCCGGGGGTGTTGGCTATCTTATGGGTGGATGGAATGGGCAAAGGAATTGTCAGAATGGGAGAAAAATGAAGAAAAACGGTGCAGGCTGCAAGCGGACCAATGGACTGACGACTAGCGTCTTTTGACGGCCCTACAAGATAGACGGCCGCTCCGTTCGGGAAAAATCAGGCTCATTGGAACGGTATGTCTCTCCCGGTCATGGTGATAGGTGGCTCGTTGGCTAATTCATCCGGAAAGACTACTTTTGACTCAATTCTTCATCGAAGGGTCAGCTGGAGCAGAAACTGGAAGAGAGGGAGAACGAGGGAGAGAGGAGCTCGTTCGTTTTGAGGCCGAATGGGGGAGAGAGCGAGTGAAGTGAGGGCTGAGAGCACATCTCATTAAGGCCATTAAATGGCTACTTCAATTCCCCATGCATGATGACATCATCTTCTCTCTCTTTGTGACACCCCGAACCCTTCGCAGGTCGCCACAAGCGCCAATGTTACACCTTATTACCTTTCATCTTAAAAGAAACGTCGTAATTAGTCGACACTTATATTTTTTTTTTAAACGGTCCCGGCCTAACTCATCAGCGAAAGCAAAATAAAACATCACCATCTCTCCCCTTACCAATCATGATACAAATACACACCACTAATCACCATGATTTTATAAACAAGCCACGACACTTATTTACATATATTTTCAAGATGGGACTTCTTTTGGGTCGGTACATCAAAAGGAAAAGCCAGGACTCAGCCACGTCCGGCTTGAAACCCAAAAAGAACCCTCGACCCTCTATAACTCGCGTGCACAATCCCCATCATCAGTGTCGGCTAACGATCCCCACAAAGATCCAGCTCCTACTCGTCATGCACAGCCCTCACACCCATCCTGGTGCATCAGGCGGTGGCGGCAGCAACATCCCACGCATCACCCCGTTGCGTCGAACATGGACAGATATAAACTCTTGGACAACAAGGCCCCCAGCCAGTCCCACGTCGTACATAACTAGATAGCGCACTCGAATATACACAAGACCAGGAGCAGAAGGACAGTCAAACTCCTCGCACTCGACCTCTACGTCCGAAGGTATACTGTAAAATACGCCTTGCGTAACGGCAGGAAGCGACATACTGCTAATCTGAAATGTTGGTCCCCAAAAAGGGTGAGTACAACCACTTAGCAAGTAAAGAAATCCAATAACAACTCATGTCATCATGCAAATCATACATGCATTGCAGGCGTTACTTACCTTAAAGCCATGCGCATACTATCATGCATCATCATATCATACATGTCATCATGATCATGGCATCATTATATCATACATGTCATCATCATCATGACATCATCACATTACACATGTCATCATGCCATATCATATATCATCATCATGTATATCATCATACATGTCATGCCATGGGTGATCATCATTATATCATGTCACATATCATCATCATCACCATCATCATCATGCATTTTTTCCTGCATATCATGCCATGGGTGATCATCATTATTTCACATCACATCATCATCATCATCATCATCATCATCATCATCATCATCATCATATATCATCATCATTATCATCATCATGCATATCATGCATGTCATGCCATGGTTTAATTTCCACTTTTAGCTTTCAATTTGATCACCACATCACCCATTCCTCAAATCATCAATTTCATCATCCCCTTGGGCAAAGACTCCGAGGCTTCTGGCATTCAGCCATCCCAGGCCACCGGGCATCCGGTCCCCCACATTCTGGGCATCTTGCATCCCAACTGGTATCACGAGGCATTCTCTTCGGGCAGAAACCTCCAACAGGGCTTCCGGCATTTACACTCCCTGGCCGGGCATCCCGCACCCTAAATCCTGGCATCACGAGGTATTCCCTTCGGGCAGAAACCTTCGATAGGGCTTTCGGCACCCCCACGTTCCGGGCATCCTGAATCTTTCAAGGCCATCTGGCAATGCATCTCTATACATTCCGGGCATCAATCCTCCACCACAACCACCTCCTCACTTATCATTATCCACTTTTACCCATTTCGGTCTTAATTTTAGCATGGCATATGACGTGACATCAAACAAGTCAAACTTGGCATGAAATTCACACATACATCTCAATTCAATGTCATGCATGCATCAAGACCTTATGATATAATTATTTATTAATAAATTTAATGGAATTTATGGTCAATAAAATAATCTATTTTATTTTATATTTTTTATTTCAATATTAAATTTAATATCTATAAATTCCCAAAATTATAAAAATTCAAGTAATTATTAAACAAGCCAATAGGATGACAATTACATGCAAAATTCATGGCCAAATAGAATTTTACACCATCTCACAATTTTCACAAAACATCATATGGTTTTCGGATGAAACCAGAACGCACGTTTTCCGAATAAATTCAATTAAAATATCCATACGGCCTCCAAAAATTACGAAATTTTACTGAGTTATAGACAAGACATTTTCGTACAACTTTCATGAAGACTTATAAGCCAAATTATTTTTATATTATTTTAATCAATCTCACGAAGCTTCTGAATCCATTACCGCATCGTCCAGTGCATGCTTCTCCGAAATACTGAGATTTCACATACCTATTCTCTTTCTTTTCCTCTGAAATTTGAATATGTTATACATCAAGATGTCCTATACAAGTTTGATGAAGAGATCTAAGTCAAATAACCATATTATAGTCGTCATTTAAGTCCATGAAGTCTCGGGTGTCCCAAAATACATCTCTAGAATTACCGTCTTCAAGATCTAGTCGATTTACTAGGCTATACTTGTTCATTTCACTTAAAATTTGAGTATGTTGTATTTAAGATGTCCCCAACAACTTTCATGAAGAAAGCGAAGACAGATTATCAACACAAACCAACATGCAATCACAAATCCAACAAGAGGTCAGAAAAATCTTTCCAGATCTGAGGTCTCCGTAGGATAAGAGTTTAACCCCTCAAATCTCCATCATTTTCCAGGAAATTTCATTATGTTGTAGTTCAAGATGTTATCTACAACTCTCATGAAGAAATCGAAGCCAAAATGGGACTCTAAACATGCATGCATGCTCACACAACATTCTGACTCACACTGTTCGAGCAAGAACAGCCATGCCATTCAAGAATAAACCAACCATACTTCGGTTTTTCTCACCTAAACACCCAAAAATCCAACATGCAATCAACATACACACATGAAAGAGCAGCTAGAGGACTCCCACTTGCCTTTAGACCGTACGGACGACGGCACAAGGCGGCGAGCACGGCGGTACACGGCTTGGTTCCTCCCCCTCTAGGCCGCTCTCCCTCTCTCTCTCACTCTCTTAGGCGAATGAAGTAACCGGCCACTCCTCTCTCTCTCTTCCCTTTATCCCCCCTAATCCTCATCATTGATAATCATTGCTTGCCTTCAAATTAGCCAATGCATGGCATCTTAGTCTAGGCCAATGCATGAAGACTTCTTGCCACTTGTCTTGATGGGCTTTTGGGCTTGGGCTTTTGGGCCGGCCACTCTTGGGCCTCCCTCTTGGTTGACGGCAGCCCACTTGTGGGCTTCAATGGGCCGGCCAACTTGGCCCATTAAAGATCCACTTTTGGGCTTAAGGCCCAATCAAATTTTACCCTTTTTTTCCTTTTTTTTTTTTTTTTTGAATTTCTTCTATAAATATTTTTAAATTTTAATTTTCAACATGCCAAAGTCTTGTGACATTTTTTTATTGAAATTTAATTTATAAAGTACATGGCCAAGCATAGATTATTATCATTAATCTATCAAATTTAAATTCTCACAAACACAAGCACAAATCATCTAATCTTAAAAGACCAATGGCTAAAGCATTAAATCATAGGAAATTTTATTACCTAATTAGAGACTTTAACACACCTTATGGCTTGACTTTGAATTTTGGGATGCCACACTCTTCTCTAGCCTTTTTCTCCCTACAACTAGGGGGCAATTTGGTCATTTCACATTGCACAATTACCATTCTGTCCTTGGGCTGAAATTGGTGGATGGGCCTAATAAATGGGCTTAGTAATTTATTAGGCTTGATTGGGCTCAAAGTTGGACCATGGGCTTTGAAAGATGAATAGTTGGTTTAGGCCCAATAAGCTCATTTGATTTCCTTAGGCCCACCATGGTGGCTATCCACATTGGGCCTAAGGCCCACAAGACTTGGCCTAGCCCTCGTCCTCACGGGCTTGCTTCCTCGGTTCGAAAATCCCTTTTCCAATTGCTCGGCTTAACTGACTCTGTCGACTGTTTGATGTAGCTTCATTCAAAGGCCGTCCCGGACATTCTCAATAATTTGAAGTCTAATCCTAAGTTCTCTTGCCATGTCAATTTCACCCAATGCCATTTCGGGTACAACTCAGATTGACAGGTGGCTGTGAGGATTCACGCATGACCGACTCGTGCCAAACCACGTCCAAAACATCTCGACGCATAGACGTCCTTGACTGCATGAAATATCGAGGATAGATTCTTATTTTAAAGTACACGATCACTAAGGATCAACATAGGGTCATTAGCGGGTTCAATAACGGTAAATGGAATCACCCGCCATTCCATTATGTTATGTCCGCAAATCGACTTCTAGTCGTCCTTAGAATCAGCCTGTTTATCCATAGGATTGTCCTCACGCAAATCTCATAGTCAAGTTGTTTTCCCAAGTCGAGTCCTTTAGTCATACAAGTTCTGTCCTCATTAGCCTTTCCTCTCAAGATCAGTATCTCAAGAGTGATCAATTCCGAGTGAGATCAACCAACAATGCATTGGCGAAATTCACCTTCACTCATCCCTCAAAGGGCTCGAATTTTAGGATGTCCCACAAAACAAACAAATCACACATGTAGCTACTGGTTTTCATATTGTACACAATACTAATATTTCATTTGTTTTGCAAAAAATAAATTATTTGAAAATTATTATTTTTTTAAATAATTGTTTGTGGGCACATAAGTTTTAGCTATCACTTTAGGGTTTAATTGCATAAAAAATTAGGGATTCATTTTTAATTCCTAAAACAATTTAAATCATTAAAAATGCATAGCACATAGGCATTTGGAGCATTTGCATTAATAGAACTAGAATTTATAGTAAATATAAAAAATAGTTTAATTAAAAAAATTAAAAAGAGTTAGTTATAAAATAAAAAATAAAAAATTTAGAAAAGACAAAGCCGATTCGAGCCTGGTCGACCCGACCCCTGATTTCTTTTCTCAGCTAGACCCGACCCACCCCTTTTTCTCTTTATTTTCCCTTGCACAAGCAGGCCCATCTCTTGCACCCTCAAGCCCGACCCGTGCATTGGTCTTCTTCTTCCCCCACATCGCGCACACCTCTGCAACGGAGTGACGTACATAAGCAAATTGGTAGGAACAGAGGCAGGGCATGTGAGGTATTGAGCGGCGGTGCCCAAGGAGGAGGGATGGCGGCGCATCCGCACCTCGGTCCCCAGATGTGCGCAAGGAAGGGTTCCTTGTCCCACATCGCCTAGGGAGGGAGTCTTAGGCTAGTTTATAATGGCTTAGGCCCCTCTAACCTATGTGACGCGTTTTAAAACCGTGAGGATTCAGTGTCCAAAGCGGACAATATTACACAGTGGAGCCTGCCTTGTTATAAGGCAGGCCGCGGCACAATCCTAGGGTCGGGGGATCAGCCGGCCACGGCAAACTGGCGGTGGCAAAAGCAATGCGCACCTGCGGTGGTCTTTAAAAGAGAGAGGGGACCACCCCCATCGTTTTTTTACTAAAGAAGTTGCTAGAGTTGTAGTTTCTGCAAGATAATAAACAAGATCTGAAAGCAACTCACAACACTGCATAATGTGGTAGAATATAAAATCTCTAAATGATTAACTATCCTCCTAAATTATTCAATGACAGATAATGAACTTCTAAAAATTTATCAAGTGGCTAAAGATTTAAATTACTGAGCAACATGGTGCATGCTTTAAGGTTTTAAAGTTTGCAAATCAATCAACCATAATCTATATAAATACCAGAAAATACTCTCAAAAGAGGACAAGGGCCAATCATTTCATATACTGTTACAACAGGAATCAGTTATTCTCACGGAATTAGTTACACAAGCTGAACACGTATCAAATAAGTTCGTGAAAGAGAATATGGACGTCCCAAGGATAACAATGACCAATCTTAGGAGCTTTTCAATATTTAAAAACATCATCGTTACCATCTCTGCTGAGAGTATACCATTAGATTTCACCCCAGCAAGAAGAAAGGCAAGAAGGTCCACCCAATTCATTATAAAAGGATCTTTTAGTTCCAGTGAGTCAATGACTTCTGAGAAGGGTCTAAGAAGCTTTGTCGCACCAATAGCACCCTGAGGTCCCATTTGGATAAAGATTTCAACAAGAAAGGAGCACATCTAGCAGCAGTGGTAGAAAGGACACCCAAATCACCACGAGCAGATTGAGGAGGTAGAGCCATCACAGCTGCAGACATTGGAAGCACTGCATCCTGCAAATTCATATTACTTAAGAAAAGATGAATAGCAGCAAAGCAACAGAAAAAGATGCCCGTACTTCAAATTTAAACAAACACGGTCATTACAGATAAAATGTAGAGTAAGAGTACCGTTTTATCATAATGGTCACTGATAAATCATAAAACAAGCACTAGATTCAGAGGTTCCAATTTACTTTAACTTCTCATAGGGGGGTCAATGTCAATAATGAGTACTTTTGCTTATAAGCCGTTGTAAAATCTTCTTTTGCTCTTTAAATCTACAAAGCCATCTTGTTCTTTCTTTACAAATGAGACAGAATAGAACAGGAGATACCATGAGCTTTTCCATTCTTGCACGGCATTTTGACTTGCATACTTCTCGAGGTCCTGGATTAAGATTTAATTAAAAGCATAAGCAGAACATACTATAAAATTTAAAACATCATGGGCATTGACTGAAGAACTACAGAGACAATATTACCAGGCTCACAAATTGCCATCGGTGGACCCACATAAATTTTTACAAGAACATATGAAGCAATATTACTGTTTTTCTCTTTAGAATAGTAGTCAATTCTATGTAAACAGCTGTCTCTTTTGAATGTTCCCTGAGTTTGTAATATATCCAATTCGGCCTAGGAGGCTGATTACGACGCTCCCTGAATTTGACTGGAGATCTTTCAAGACTTTCATGAGGTAATGTTCAATCCAGACAAGACTTCTCTACCTCAAACAATGAGTTTTCCTGCCACTTGTTAAAATATAAATATGCATGGAAGCATGGTATAGTTTATATTTGATAGAGGATGGACAAGGGACAAGGATATGATATTTTGAGAAGGTTTATGGGACAACGAAAATTTCACTAGTTTATGAAAATAATTTTATAATAGTTGAAGTGTTGGTGAGGGAGCATGTGGTTTTTAATAGTATACTGGTATACTGCTCTCGCTAAGCTGACATATCGCCCGAAGGCCGATATAGTATACCCCCGATGCTCCCACTAAGCTGATAAAGTGTACTGCTCGCACTAAGCTGACATATCGCCCGTAGGCTGATATAGTACACCAGTATACTGCTCTCGCTAAGCTGACATATCAGAGCCCGTAGGATGATATAGTATACTATCCAACCATTCAATCCATTCCATCTGATATCCTTCTCGATAAAATAGCCGTGTGTGGGGACACGGTCGGCCTTAGCCAAAATATTATAATTTCCTTTTTCATAATTCCCACCATTCTCTACAGCCCACCAAAACACTTTTGGTGCTGTTAACCGACACCCGGTTATTTTCCAATCAATAATCAAAGATTATTCCATTAAAGGATAATTCTCAATTTCATAAATAATTCAATTCAGCACAAACTAAAGCTCAATTAAATAAACGAACTGTGCCACGACAATCAGCACGAGATTTCGGTCGTTGGCCATCTCAAACTTAATTTCCGAAAAATAATTAATTAATTAATTAATTTCGAAAATTAATTATTTAATATTAAAAATTCTGTTTAGCTCAAAATAATGTCCAATTAAATAAACGGACTTCACCACGGTCATCAGCATAATATTCCGGTCACTAGCCATCTCAATTGAATTTTCGGAAAATAATTAATTAATTAATTAATTTCAAAATTTAAATAATTAATATTCAAAATTCAATTTAGCTCAAACTAAAGCCCGATCAAATATACGGACTTCACCACAGTCATCAGTATAATATTCTGGTTCCAGACCATCTCCCTTGAATTTTCGAAAAATAAATAGTTATTTAATTTAATTCCGAAAATTAATATTTAAATGCCAAAAATTCCACTTAGGCCCGAATCATCAAATTGAAGCCCAATTGGGAGTCCAAAAATTCCCGAGACACTCCCAATAAATAGTAGACCACGTCTACTTGTTAATTGCACAATCAATTTATCTAAATCGCATCACAATTGACTAATAATTGTTAATTACTTCTAATCTAACAACCTAAACATAATTAATTAAAACTAAACCAACCTAAAGCATAATTAGCCAACTAATCCGGGATTAGTGAGATTACTCACCAAATCGCGCGCAAATCGGATCAATCCGACGGCGGCGACGCGAGGAACTATTCTTCCCAAAGCACGGCTCGGGTTCGGGGCCGGGAAACGGCCCAAAACGGCCTTGAACAGTGCTGGAAACCCATTTTTCCAGCTGCTGTTCATGGCCAAAGGAAGCTGTTCCGGTGGCTGAGATGGCGGAGCAAGGCCGGCGGAGGGCGAGGGGAACGTCGGGGAGGTTGGGCGAAGTTGGGCGGTGGCCGGAGGTGGTCGAACGGTGGCTGGTCGATACAGAACCGAGCTGAACAGAGGTTGGTTCGTTCGGGGAGGTCGCCTGGCGCGAGGAGACGGAGCTGGTGGCGCACGGCGGCGCGCGGGCGAGTGCGAAGCGGACGGGGCGGTGGCAGGCGGAGGTCGGTGGCGTCACGCGTGCGGCGTTTGCTGCTGTCCCTATTTCTGCTTCGTTCGAACCAGAGGAAGGAGAAAGGGCAGAGGGCGCGGACGACCGTGGAGCAGCGGCGGTAGCTCCGGCTTCGGTGGGCAACGACGGCGGCGAGAAGCGGCGACGGGCGGAGCTTCTTCGGCTTCTTCGGCTTCCATGGTGCCGAGCAACCGAAGAGAAGAGGAAGAAAGGGGGGTTCGTCGACGGAGGAGGAGAGAAGAAGAAGAAGAAGAAGAAGAGAAAACCAATTTCTCTTTCTTTTCTCTCTCTCTCTCTCTCTCTTATGTCAGCCACCAGCTGTCTTCCACTTCATTTTCCTTGCCAAAGATGCCCCTTCTAGAAGCTTTAGATAGGCCAAAATGTGGGGGTAGAGGTGGCATACGAATTTTGCTAGGTTTTCTTTCCAATTAAGCCTTAATTCCTCATGAATTAAATCAAATTGGCCCCCATTAATTTATCCAACACCTCATCATTCCAATTGGTATTTTTCCCTTACCAATGTAGCCCACTTGCATCCCCATTTCACAATCCATGGCTTCAATTGAACGAAAATGGCCCTACTTATCTAGTCGAAATTATGACTCGAAAAATCTGGATGTCACAACTCTTCCCCTCTTATAAAAATTTCGTCCTCGAAATTTAAACCTTTACCAATCCATAAACGAAAGGTGGGGGTATTGCCGTCTCATCGAGTCTCACTTTTCCACGCCGATCATTCGGTCTCGTGGCGTTGTCTAACCACTTTGACCAAAGAGATCATCTTTGTACACAAAATCCACTCTTTCTGAACCAACAACTGAACTGAGCTTCTCACATAAGACATTATGTCATCCACATCTGATCTCTTTTTCTCGACTCCCTAATAAACCTTCGAACCTTAACGATTCAAAATTTCTGACAATTCTGAGTAATCTTTACTCGACACCGATCGACAACCGCAAACACGACACGAGCTGACATCATTATTTACTTTCTTTTCACCACTGAAATTCTGTACCCTCTGTTATACACTGCTTAGTAAAGAACCCTCTAAAAACTCTGCCAACTTATAATCTCTGATCTAGATTCGAGATATAATTCATCCTCGACACTCCATGTCGGTGAACTATCCGAGACACACACTTCGGTATGCCCACTTTATGGCAAGATAGGATCTTCAATTTCTGAAATCGAATTTAGATTGGCGGTTAATTTCACTCCGACACGCTTTTAGTGTGACCTAGGCTCTTTGGGTAGTGTTCGAGCTTTTAGGACAAATGACCCGTGGTCGATTTTCTTCGAGCCACAATGAACCCACTCGACACATTGGCGACTCTCGATTGTCGTGAAAATCTCAAAGGTTCAAATACGGACACAGGGTCCCAAAACGATAGAAACATCAAATTAGTATCGGTCGATAAGAATTTTCCAATTTAGTGGAGTCACCCACGATCGGTCATTCATCTCAGTCGAGCCGATCTATTTCTGATTTCAAATCGATTTTATATTGTGCCGCAATGATCTCTAAAGATGAGCACGGTCGAGAAGTCGATCCATGATCGAATTCTCAAGTCTATTTGCCTTAAGGTCCTTAATAACTCACCCAGCTAATCTAGTTATCTCATAAGTGGCCAACTCAGAGAAAAACACTGTAATCGCGTCGATGAAATGCCCAATTTATCTAATCGAAATCAGAGCCGAAATCTGGATCACACACTCAAAACAAGATGTAATCGAACTGTACCAAAGTGAACCAACTCCATCTATCGATCAACCACTATTCTTCATTCATATCAGTAATCCCCTGAATCCTTAGTAAGTCATATATTCCCATTTCCACTTGGGACTCTCAAGTGATGGTAAAATCTTCCGGATTTGCATTACTGAACTTCCACTTACTGACACCTTTGACACTTGCAACCTGCTTGGCGATATCTATCTTCATATCGATATACCAATTTAGCTGACGTCGATTCTGATTACTTGCCCTATCTGGTCAAAACTGTGATACTATGGTGAACTTTTGACAAGATCTTTTCCCTAAGTGTTACACTGTCAAGTGCACTCAATCACTCATGGAACCCAAACTTTCCATCCTCAGAAATCTTAAAGTCAATATCTTTCTTACTAGTATTCTCTTATAAGATTTTATGCACATCTCTGCTTGTCAATTAGGCACCGATTCTAACTTGAACATTTGGTTCAATTTTGAGGGCGGCTATAAAATTTAAAAAGGTAGCCTACCTCAAATTTGAAAACCAAATTTCGAATCCTTTTTAAGTAAAGTTTATACTTTAGCCAGCCTATGTATAATCGAAGACTCTCGGCTCAACACATAAATTACTTCTTTCATTCTCCCAAGATAATACCAGATAACATCATTATAGTTCTGCCAAAACTCTGATTCACGACACTGTTTCATGTTCAACTTGTTGGGTCTCAACTGGCGGGACGGTTATACAACAATCTTCTCATGTTGTATCACTACATACCCAGTTGTTGGCAAGACACATCACTAAAGATTTCATGCTTTCCAAAGCCAATGAAAAGTTTAGCACAAGTGCAGCAGCCTAATTTTACTGAAGCTCTGGAAACTATTCTCGTACTTGTCTATGCCAATGAATTTCTCTTCTTTCTCAAGAGGTCAAGCCCATGATGATACTGATGCTGAAAATTCTTTCACAAACCTTCTGTAGTAATCTGTCCAATCCCCACAACTTCTGATCTTTGACATTGATGTCGGTCTCGGTCCATTAACAACTGATTCGATCTTGACTAGGTCCATGAAGATTCCTTTACCTGTAACCACACGACCATTCTTAGGGGCATCTCGTGATTCTCAACACTTAATGTACACCCTATAATGTCGCTACATCACACGATCACCATTGATCTAGATATTCTTTGAACACTCAATTTGTCAAATCTATGACAGCGGCTAAAGTGTTCACCAGGCCAAACGATCTTACAATACTCTCATAAAGACCATATCAAGTACGAACAGTTGTCTTTCTTACAACCTCCATCCTGGTTCATAACTAACGACTTCATAATCTCAAGTCGACCTTTAAAACATCAATACTCTTTATAACTAGTCACACCATTCATTGATCTTTGGTAAAGAACACTTGTCCTTGATCTTCACCTAATTGAGTTGACTATGGTTGATGCACACTCGCAACAAACCATCTTTCTTCTTTTCACAAACAAAACTAATGTTTCCCCAAAGTAATACACTAATATGCACGAATACCTCATTCATCAATCTTCACATCGGCATTTTCAATTCTACCAGTTCAGACAACAACAATTGGTAAGAAACCTTCGAGAATCGCTCCATCTTGGTGCTAGCTCGATCGCACTTTCTATCTCTTTCTCTGACGGCGATCGACGGTTCTTGTGATAACACATCTAGAAATTCTTAGACCACTGAGATGTCCTCCATCTCTAGTTCTTCAATCAGTCCTACCCAAGACAATCGCTAAGCAACCTTGGCAACCTCCGTCTAACAAACAAGTTGCCTCTAGCCAATGAGATTAATGAAATCGAAGATTCTTTTCAACTTCCAATAACTTCGACACTTTCACATGTTAATGGACTAAACTGGCTTACTCCAAGATCGTGATTCATTATCACTAAATGCTGCTTGAGCCCACACTATTCATGCGGTGTCAAACTCACACCTTAGCAACTAGTCAAGTACAACTGTTGATAGTGATTCCCTTCTCTTTCACTTTTACTTCAACAATTTAAGTTCTACTACTTAGCACAAAACTCTGCTGCGCTACTCTGATAAAATCACCTTTGACACATTCTTTCTCTGATTGGCGCAAGGTCCATTCTACTCCCATTCCTTTCGCCATCCTAGTGGCGTTCGGCCTTGATAGCAATGTCTATGCTACCTTAGACTTCCACCGACAGTCCTTCATCGATGGCCATGCTAGTCATCATCACAATATGTTCTAGTCATATTCGGACACTGGATTTATCCATGCTTCCATCTACAATTCTGACACCTATCAGGTGAGTCTTCTATCTCCTGCCAAGTGACAGCACACACTCTTTCTGGTTGTCTCATCGGTCTGCTAAAACCACTCTCGACCTCGATCTTTTCCCTGACCGATTTTCATTTCTGCCTGAACTGGATCTATACCTCGGCTCGAATGCAATGACTCGCTCCTGGATCACATCTCCACTTTGGATCTCAGCAGGGTATCAACAACAGCAACAACTTGATTCTGACCGTACAGGCTCATCCAGATCCCAAGAAATACTTGCATCAGAACGATCCTATCGAGCTTAGGATCATTCGACGCTGCTACACTAGTACCAACCTGCAGTGGTACTTACACTCGAGCTGGCCAGAGCCAACACTCTGCCACAACCACCTCGGGTACCGACCTTTGTCAGTGCATTATCCCGAGTCACAGAGGACATTGTCCTCTTACTAGGAGTTCTCAGCTCCGCTCGCTCATGGTTCGGTCTTTACATCGAAACCTGTCTTCCACATCCACACTGGATTAGAAGATAAGCGATCCATACACAACCAACAATTTTAGCACTCAGCTAACACAGACATGCATCGGCATGAATTTAAAGGCCATCCTACTAACTATCCCATGGTCAACGCTCCTTATCACTCCAATCTTCAACTTCGCTCTGATACCACATAAACGAGGATGTCACGCCCGATCCTCGGGCACGCACACATCCGTCTCACTAGGTCGATTTTATAATGCGATATCCCGGGACAATGTATCGCCGACCCTTTCATTTTTAAGCACATGCGGAAGCAATTAAAATCCCAGCCAATAAAACGATGGGATAGAAAAGCAGGGCCATATTTTTCATATTGAAATTTATAACCAAACTTTTGTACATAACATCAACTAAAGAACTTCATAAGTATTCACATCAATTGGAGTTCACAAAAGAAGATGAAATCTCAATCCCTTCAGGTCATACTCAAAATCTCTCTCGATATTATCTTCTTCTTCCAAAAGTCCTTCTACTCAGGTTTCACCTCCGAGTTCTCCTTCTCAGATTCCTCCTCAGCTCCTCAACGGGGTCCTGAAATGTTTTTCCCCAAAGCGGGATGAGACTACGTCTCGGCGAGTTCTACCCCACTAAGCCCAATTAGTAAACCATTATACTAAAGGCTGCCTAAACACGCATAGGTCAGAAGACGTACCTTAGCATCAGATCCCACTTGCAAGTCAGTACAATTCATAATAGGCACTCAAGCAATCATATCACGGATCGAAGCATCGATCAAATCGACCTAGTCGATTAAATGCCAACAAGACCACTCACGGTCATTTCTATTCAGTCAATCAATTCACAACATCAAATCAAAGCCATGAATCACATCAAGTCACACTCGGATCGAATCATCGATCAATCGACCTAGTCGATTACAAGTCAATGAGACCATCTCATGGTCATTTCTAATAAATCGATCAATTCACAACATCGGATCAAGCAATGATCAATCGACCTAGTCGATTACACGTCATCACGACCCATGCTTGGTCGGCACATTCAATACTATCTATAAGTCCGACCATAATCCAGGACTGCTCACTCTAAGCCGATATATAGATAGTATAGCTCACACTAAGCTGACAGGGTTAAGGTATACTGCTCTCACTAAGCTGACATATCGCCCGTAGGCTGATATAGTATACCGGTATACTGCTCTCGCTAAGCTGACATATCGCCCGAAGGCCGATATAGTATAGCCCCGATGCTCCCACTAAGCTGATAAAGTGTACTGCTCGCACTAAGCTGACATATCGCCCGTAGGCTGATATAGTACACCAATATCTGCTCTCGCTAAGCGACATATCAGAGCCCGTAGGATGATATAGTATACTATCCAACCATTCAATCCATTCCATCTGATATCCTTCTCGATAAAATAGCCGTGTGTGGGGACACGGTCGGCCTTAGCCAAAATATTATAATTTCCTTTTTCATAATTCCCACCATTCTCTACAGCCCACCAAAACACTTTTGGTGCTGTTAACCGACACTAAGGTTATTTTCCAATCAATAATCAAAGATTATTCCATTAAAGGATAATTCTCAATTTCATAAATAATTCAATTCAGCACAAACTAAAGCTCAATTAAATAAACGAACTGTGCCACGACAATCAGCACGAGATTTCGGTCGTTGGCCATCTCAAACTTAATTTCCGAAAAATAATTAATTAATTAATTAATTTCGAAAATTAATTATTTAATATTAAAAATTCTGTTTAGCTCAAAATAATGTCCAATTAAATAAACGGACTTCACCACGGTCATCAGCATAATATTCCGGTCACTAGCCATCTCAATTGAATTTTCGGAAAATAATTAATTAATTAATTAATTTCAAAATTTAAATAATTAATATTCAAAATTCAATTTAGCTCAAACTAAAGCCCGATCAAATATACGGACTTCACCACAGTCATCAGTATAATATTCTGGTTCCAGACCATCTCCCTTGAATTTTCGAAAAATAAATAGTTATTTAATTTAATTCCGAAAATTAATATTTAAATGCCAAAAATTCCACTTAGGCCCGAATCATCAAATTGAAGCCCAATTGGGAGTCCAAAAATTCCCGAGACACTCCCAATAAATAGTAGACCACGTCTACTTGTTAATTGCACAATCAATTTATCTAAATCGCATCACAATTGACTAATAATTGTTAATTACTTCTAATCTAACAACCTAAACATAATTAATTAAAACTAAACCAACCTAAAGCATAATTAGCCAACTAATCCGGGATTAGTGAGATTACTCACCAAATCGCGCGCAAATCGGATCAATCCGACGGCGGCGACGCGAGGAACTATTCTTCCCAAAGCACGGCTCGGGTTCGGGGCCGGGAAACGGCCCAAAACGGCCTTGAACAGTGCTGGAAACCCATTTTTCCAGCTGATGTTCATGGCCAAAGGAAGCTGTTCCGGTGGCTGAGATGGCGGAGCAAGGCCGGCGGAGGGCGAGGGGAACGTCGGGGAGGTTGGGCGAAGTTGGGCGATGGCCGGAGGTGGTCGAACGGTGGCTGGTCGGTACAGAACCGAGCTGAACAGAGGCTGGTTCGTTCGGGGAGGTCGCCTGGCGCGAGGAGACGGAGCTAGTGGCGCACGGCGGCGCGCGGGCGAGTGCGAGCGGACGGGGCGGTGGCAGGCGGAGGTCGGTGGCGTCACGCGTGCGGCGTTTGCTGCTGTCCCTATTTCTGCTTCGTTCGAACCGAGAGGAAGGAGAGAGGGCGAGAGGGCGCGGACGACCGTGGAGCAGCGGCGGTAGCTCCGGCCGGTGGGCAACGACGGCGGCGAAGCGGCGACGGGCGGAGCTTCTTTGGCTTCTTCGGCTTCCATGGTGCCGAGCAACCGAAGAGAAGAGGAAGAAAGGGGGTTCGTCGACGAAGGAGGAGAGAAGAAGAAGAAGAAGAGAAAACCAATTTCTCTTTCTTTTTCTCTCTCTCTCTCTCTCTCTCTCTTATGTCAGCCACCGGCTGTCTTCCACTTCATTTTCCTTGCCAAAGATGCCCCTTCTAGAAGCTTTAGATAGGCCAAAATGTGGGGGTAGAGGTGGCATACGAATTTTGCTAGGTTTTCTTTCCAATTAAGCCTTAATTCCTCATGAATTAAATCAAATTGGCCCCCATTAATTTATCCAACACCTCATCATTCCAATTGGTATTTTTCCCTTACCAATGTAGCCCACTTGCATCCCCATTTCACAATCCATGGCTTCAATTGAACGAAAATGGCCCTACTTATCTAGTCGAAATTATGACTCGAAAAATCTGGAAGTCACAAAACTTCTAGACACATGAGCTTTCAGACAATTCTAGAGACTTCTCTTACATGTTGGACATTATCCTCTTTCTTCTAGAAAATTTTTTCTTCTCTCTTCTAGAAAATTCATCTAGGGAATTCTAGAGAATTCTAGAAGTTTACAACTCTAGGAAATTCTAGAAAATAGAACACCATTTCCAACACCACTACATGTATCTAAAAGTTCCTTCATAAGTTATCTAGGTTATGCATGTTCATTTCTTCAGTGTACCTAAGATAAATGACAATCTTCACATTATCGGCCTTGGCAGTCTACTCAATGAATGCTTTCGTCATAACAGCTTGGTAATCGTCTTTTGCCACAGAAACCATTTCCGTTGTTTAAGTTAATTCTGTTCAGCTGACGCCAGACACTTAGCGTCATCTGGGAAATCTATGCAAAGACATTCTTTCCCCTTGATATTCGCACCACGATGCCTTGCATCATAAATCGTCTTGGCATTAAGGACTCTGTATTAAGCTGCCTCATTGTCTATCAAAAAGGGATGACCAGCTTTTTCCACGTTAGCATCCATATCCTCGACAACTGAGCACCATTGGATTTAAACTAACTTGGGCTCAGCTGTCTGGTTATCCGCATATCTGTTTCATATTAAGCAGAACATGATAAATGAGACCATTCTGTCCAATCTTCAATTCGACAGATGAATTTGGCAATTGGTCCAGTAACATTTTTAAAACTGATACGACATTCATATATTCATAGATGTGCTAAAGATAAGTCCAAGGGATGATGCTATAGATATACAAAACTCTATTGGACCAATACGTGAAAAAAAATTCACCTTCTGGTATGTACACCATCCAGGAGTCACAGTTAGCACACGGAACGGACTCTCCTAATGCATCTAGCACCTGATACATGAGAAATGCCGTTATCTATTAATATCATCCAGAGGCAAAAACACACCAGAGTATACCAATGGAAAAGTGGCCATATAAACATAAACAATCTGCACTTGATTCATGCTAAAGACAAAATGGGGCAACTTAGAGTGATGGAAATCAGATTACCTGTGCAAGAGGATTCACCTGAAGATCCCTAGATTGAAAGCCAGAAAACAGTGAAGGACCAGAGTCAAACTTGTACCCCTTGATGTCGAACGCGTAAGCAGCACCTCCTGGTTGGTCCTTGCTCTCCAGAACAAGCACGTCTTGGTTGTATCTGGCAAGAAGCCGAGCACAACAGAGATCAGCGATATCACTTCCAATGACCACGACATCGGCCTCAGGCTTCCCTGATACCCAAATCCACAACTTCGTGTTATCAAAGAAACCCAATTCAAGTGCAAAATTCCATCCAAACAATACTACACTCTCCAAATAGCTATTTCAACAGTGATAGCCAATGCAATCTGGATCAGAACCGAAAACCAACCCATAAGCATTTGAGAAGGGAACTAAAAGGGGTAATCACCAATTCCAAAAAAAGCCAACCCACAAATTTTAATACGTTGTGCCCGCTTGATCTACAAATATGGTGCAAGAGTTTGAAAATACAGCTACATGCATTTAAATGCGCCTATATTTCCTGTAACCAACTCTCTATTGCCTGTTGATTTGAGTAGCAACGCAAGGCTTCGTTTAATTTGTCAGTCATCGACTATATGTGAAGTTTTTGTGTTGGCTACATGCATGATCTGGATAGAATGTCCCCGCGACATCGAGGTTTAGCCAGGAACTTTGACCATCAGTTTGGCTTAGCCAGATTAGGCGGATTTCTCGTACTTTGAGAATCGTCTTTCGAAAATCCCTGAAGCAGATGAAGTTTTGGCCGTGGTACCATCTCACGCTAGTCTCGCGTACCATTCTACCTTCTTCTTCAGTCAGAGCTAGCATTGTGTCCGTAGAACCAAGCATTGTGTCCGTAGAACCAGGCATTGTTCGTGACACTATTAATATCCAGATTAATGTCTCTTTTAGCGCAAGCTGTAAATTGAGTTACGTAAGCGAGATCTCAGGAGGAAAAGTGATTGATGAGTGGTTTGAAAAAGCATCCATAGAATGAGATGCCGAGGGTTTCTCGGTTCTTATTTTCTTCGGTTCCTGCCACACTTGATAAGATTGGGTTATGTTTTGGGTCATCCCTGAGCAGAGAAACATATCTGAAAATCATAAGTATTTATCTTTAACTAAGTTGATATGCAAGTAATATCCATAATTTGTAACTAACGAGTAAGTAATCCGATGATAAGATATATTGTTAGATACCTTTTCCGTGAGCTATATTTAAACTAAGCACTGGATAAGCCATATTTAAAACTAGATATATCTTCTTAGATTTATTTTTTTTTTATTGTCGGTTTTATCCGATGATTAGTTACTGAGGAAGTTTGAGAAAATTTGGTGTTTCTGTTTGAGCACAGGTGGTATTTTGGAGTTATGCCAAAGTCATTAGATATTAAAGCGATGGACTTCTTACTCTGGGATCTTCATTTAGTTGCATAGGATTGAAGAGTGCGGAGAGCTAAGTCTCCCGGAAGATCTTGACATGATTCCAATCTTTTTGAGAGACCTCGCAAGAGTTTGTTGACCTTCATCGGGGTAGAAATTTCTGACCATGCTAAACCATTTATAATTTCTGTAAAATGGCTGAACATATCTCCAATTGACTCTCCTTGCTTCATCTTGAATGATTCATATTGGCTAAGCAAGAAGTTTACTTTTGTCTCTTTTATATGATCAATCCCTTCATATGTAAAAAGCAAATCCATGAAGAGATTCTACTATATTCAGCAGGAGATGCACAATATAAAAGAATCAATGGGTTTCTTTTGGACAACTCCGTCCGAGACATAAGAGTGGGGGATTTGGTTTCTTTGTCTTTGCCATTCTTATTTGATGTAGACGTAGCAATGGGGTTGTTCCATTGTAAGAGATCTCTAGATCTTAGGAATGCTTTCATTTTTGTTCTTCCATACGTCGATTCATTTCCATTAAGATTGCCAACATACTAGCCATAAAGAATCTTTAGCTCAAAAGTAAAAACACTTTATAAAACCGAGGGTCATGAGAGCCTAGTATGAAAAAATAAAGGAGTTAGGAAGAGAATAAGCAGTGGAGAAACATATCTGAAAATCATTAAGTATTTTATGCAAACACTTAGTAGTTTATCTCACTAAGAGCGAGTATCCCGGAGAAGTTTCCAATATAATTCCGTATCTAGAAGATAAGATGACAAATATATTGTTCCGAGATACCTTTTCCGTCAAGAGCTATATTTAAACTAAGCACTGTTATATCGATAAGCCATATTTAAAACTGTCTGTTTGAGCTTACACCGCATAATCTGAAGGTGTGTGGTATTTATACGATCCATTGACCGAGGAGGGAAACCAAATAAATACGCTTAGGAAAACCATTGCCAATAAAATAGCAAGAGATAATAATATGGCGGAAATTTCATGAAATTGTATTTTCAACTTTTGTAATGTATTACTATTATTTTGACTATTATTTTGTATTTAATGATTTTTTATGTTGTAATCTAATCAATTTCTATTCCTAGAAATAGAAATTTTATTCTGTTATCAAACGGATTTCTATTTCAGAAATAGAAATTTTGAGTCGTTATCAAATCCGGAAATTCCATAAAATTGTATTTTCAATTTTTGTAATGTAATACTATTATTTCGACTATTATTTTGTATTTGAGGATTTCCTATGTTGTAATATAATCAATTTTTATTCCTAGAAATAGAAATTTTATTTTGTTATCAAATGGATTTCTAATTCAGAAATAGAATTTTTAAGTTGTAATCAAACGGATTTCTTTGCTCAAAAACTTATTCAAGGAATAAAAATTGAGAAATCAATTTATGGCTAGAAATTAATTTATGTTTCAGAAATTTTGTCATTTGCACCCTAAGCGAGTCCAACTCGAGTCCGTTTATGGTGAGGACGGCACGCTAGCTCCGGATGGGGTACGCTTCCTCCACCACTTCTCCTTAGCTCTCCGGCGCTCCTCATCCGCCATCGCCGCTGCCGCCAGCCTCGCTTGGCGGACGAGGAGGCCGTTCGTTCGCGTCTCCGCTCTGTTGTACCGGCAATTCATGTAATTCACTCTGGCTCCACACTCGCATGGCTCCTTCTCCTCTGCAGGTGTGGTGGTTTTATTTGCCGTTTGGTTGGTTAATCAAGGCTTGTCCTTCTTCGTGTCCTTAGTAAAGGTTCGGCTCCATGAAGCCACTGGATGACAAAACAGAGACCGAGTTGTTGCCGTATGAAGTGCCGAAAAAATAAGGTTGCTTCGAAGTTTAAGCATTCAAGGGAGCAAGGGACTGCAGTTATGTTGTCAAATATCTTTGCCACTCGAAATTTAGTTTCTCTAAGCTTCTCCAAACAGAAGTTACAGCAAAAGCAAATAAATTATGAGGAATCAGTCTACAGAATCAAGACAGACAGCTTAAATTTATGGTTTTTAAGCAGAACTAGCTGCTAATTCTAGTCTGTAGCTCCAAAAAAAGCCCCTGTAAGTTGACCATGATGGTCGGAGGAAATTTCCTTGAGAGCGAGGACGGTTGTGCTTAATCAGTACTATGGCTTCACTTCTTTTGCTATTAGAACTTTAGGTACGTTGGTAACATATGGGTGTACGAACTTGATAGTTTTTGAATTAAGTGTAGAATTAATTGATCCTCTGACTTTTCGCCAATGGAACTTTTCATGTTTTCGGAAGATAGTATTTTCTGTGTAAGCTTTTCCTCTAGTTAGATTTGCCACTTGTGCTGATGGAGGAATTGGTTGTTCAAGTACGTTTACTTGAAACATTATTTGGCTATGATGTTTAGCTGCCTCATTTTGTTCTTCTGAAGATACTCTATGCAGGTTTTGCATTTTGCTGTGTTTCCAGAACCAGAATATGATCTGCCTATATTCTATGCCAACTTTTTCACTGCTGCTGAGACAATTATAGTTGTTCTGTAACAACAATTCTTTGTTCTTGTTTTCTAACTTATTCCTTGTTGTAAGAAACAGCGCGAGTTGATGAAAATGACAGCAGTTGCTTGCTCTATGGTCAACTATATGTGCTCAGCAACTTTGCATGTGCTCTATGATCAACTGTATGTCTCGAGCAAATTTGTATGTGCATGTGCATGTGATATCCATGTGTAGGAAGCCAATAAGTGGCCATGCGTGTTTTTCTGCTGAAATTACCTGCTAGCACCTTTCTGATAAAAGAAAGTGTTGAACAGTTGAAATGGGTTGCGGTGTAGCTGTTCTGCTTGAGTGTCACGAGCTGACTTTTGCAGAAGCTTTGAACAGTCACGCATTTGACATCTAACTATCTAGTACCTACTGGCATGGCGTAGTATACTGGACAGTGTTTGTCAAGCTAGATGTGCAATAGTGAACTTCCAGCTTGAGATATGGCTTGAGATATGTAATGCTCCTTGATGAGCAGTTAGCATCTTGGAGTGTATAGTTTTGTTGTTAAGATGTGCAATAAGTATTTCAACAATGTTAAATTTCTCAAAACAGGAGTGATGCATTTCAATTTTCTTTTATAATAGTTGAATATAGAAAAATAATAATAAATGATATCCTTCTTGGCTTGAGATATGTAATGCTCCTTGGTGCTGAATGCTGCCCATCGCCCTTAAATCCTATATTAAGTTTGATTTCTGTATATAAGGCTTCCTGATCTGCCCTGATATATTGTTTGCAGGGACCTTAACCTTCTATATGACGTTGTCAAGAACAAAGAATACAAAGATAAGTGCTACGAAGGCCTGATGTCTTTAGGTCTCAAGTATGCTGATGTCAATTGTTTGTTGTGTTTTATAGTAACATTCAAAGAGTTTTTAGTTTTTCTCCTATCCTTTTTGGACGTTTCAGCTGAACACCACTTTATGCCGCTTTTACCATGGGGTGGAAATTTAACGGGCGAATCATTGAGATTCTTCTCATCAATAATCATATGGACTAGGTTTAAGTCTAGTCAACACATGCATACGGTTTGATACCCTGCATTCGTGGATTATCTCAAGGTACCTCGCTCAATAAATTGTCTCTTGAAGGGATTGTATTGTTTCTTTTAGGCTAGAATATTTCTCTATTTAATTTCCTCTGACCTTGGATTTCTTCTAAGGCTTGGCTTGTTTTGATGGGCCTAGGAATAAGGGAGATTGATGCATCTCAAATTATAGCCAACCGTGAAGCGCAGCATTGGTATCTGACTTCGAGAGCAGAAAAGGTTAATCACCTGGTCACTCATCTCCTCCCCTATCTTCATCTACAGCCTACTTGTGAAGTTTATTTATTACATGGACATGCAGAGACCAGTGCTACTGCCGATGGTCTAAAGTATTAAGCAATGTGTTACAGGTGCATCTAACATTATGCTGTTGCTCTTATGTTTTTTTGATTCCTTTTCAATCTATAACTTATTTGATTTTTGAGTCCAGGATCCGGGTTATGAAGTTTTGAAAAGGTTATTTGGGGGGACACATGCAAAGATAGAAATGTCATTTACAGCTATTCGTACATCTACATCTCCATTGCATATTAGAATTGCAGTTACTTATCTCTTGTCATGAAACATAGAATGAAGTCCAAAGCTTCCTATTCGACGGGGTTGATTCACTAGGGTGCAAAACATTTTTGGATTACTTTCCAGAATATCCATGTGAAGAAGGCAGAGTAAATGAGGAGAAGCATGCTCGGGAAGTCTTTTCCAACTCGCCCGTGGAACAGGAAAGGAGAATTTATAGGAAACTGTAATGACTAACTTGCCCTGTTAATTGCACTTCTGTTGCCACCTTTTCCAGGTCTGTTTCATTGTGCTACTGCACTTAATTAGTGCATCATAAGTCAATTTTTCTCTCTTCAGGCTTGCAACTTCCTTTCAGGTTTGGTTATTTATCCCTCAAATTGACAAAATTTTTATCTTAGTCCTTTGAAATTTTGCTTATTCTTGTAGCAAAAGGATAAGACCTTGATCTGTAAATATGGTGCCAAAGTTTGAAAAATCAGCTACATGTTTTTAAATGCGCCTATCTTTCCTGTTAGCAACTTTCTATTGCCTGTTGATTTGAGTAGCAACCCGAGGCCTCATTTAATTCAGTGCTCGCTGAGTATATGTGAAGTTTTTGTGTTGGCTACATGTGTGATACCATGAGAATGTCCCCGTGGCATCAAGGTTTAGCCAGGAACTACGACCATCAGTTTTGACTTAGCCGGATCAGGCGGATTTCTCGTACTTGAGAATCGTCTTTAACGTAATTCCCAGAAGCAGATGAATTTTTGGCTAAGGTACCATCACAGGCTAGTCTCTAGCGTACCACTCCACCTTCTTCTTCAGTTAGAGCTAGCATTATAATTGTAGAAGCAGGCATTGTTCGTCATACTATCCAGATTAATGTCTCTTTTGGTGCAAGCCATAAATTCAGTTATATGAGATCTCCGGGTAAAAAAATGATTGATGAGCGGTTTGGAAACATGAACACCGCATCCATGGAATGAGATCTCGAGGGCTTCTCGGTTCTTATTTTCTTCGGTGTCGCCACATTTGATTGGGTTATGTTTCGGGCCATCACTAATTGGAGGAACAAATCTGAAAATCATAATTATTTATTTTTAATGAAGTTGGTATGCAAGTTATATCCATAATTTGTAACTCGTGAGTAAGTGATGCAATAAGATATTTCGTTATTCCATAATCTATTTATAAACTAAGCACTGGGTAAGCTGTATTTAAAACTAAATATATCTTCTTAGTTTTTCATTATCGGTTTTATCCTGATCTTTCGTTTGAGTTAATTTAATTTATAAAAGCAACCCCATTAATTGAAACAATGTTATGGTGAAGTCATAGAAAATAATTTATTAAGAAGGTGGTATACTACTATTAGTTGTTCAACTTGAGGAGGATACAAAGTGTGCATGGTTATCTAACAATTGTTTTTGTAATTTCCGGAGAGAGAGTGGGGGATAAATAAATCCATCACCATGGTTAAGATGGTGTGAAAACTAGGCAAACTTAAGAGGCGATATGGTAATATTGGTAAATAATTTCGGGAGAGATAATATCATGAAATTTATGTTACAAAGAAGTCCATAAGATAACACGAACAGCGAACAACTAAGGATTTAATTTACCAACAGAATAGAAAAGGAAATACCTTGCATTAACGTAATGCACGAGTTTCCAGCCAGAGCTATCCTTCGCATGTCTCCTAATCCTAACAGGGCTCGGATTGGGTGAGATATTTCAAAAATTAATTTCACTCGGTACTCAGCATTACAACCCAACATCTCCTACTCCTAATAGGGCTCCAATTCTGTGAGGTATTACAAAAAATTGATGAGTTCACTCGCATGCCTCCTAATCCTAACAGGGCTCGGATTGGTAAGGTATTTCAAAAAATTGATGAGCTCACTCGTTAATCTACATTACACAATATAAATAGTAAATTGCTTTTGCATCGAGTGCTTGTCTCTTGATCATCTCTTCCTGAGTCATTCCGCTGGTCTCAACAATTTCTTTCTCTCTTTCAGAGACTGATGCAGCTGTAGGAGTAATTCCTTTTTCTACAATGTCCCATTCCAGAGGATCCTTTGATCGTAGGAAAGCTTTCATCTTGTTCTTCCAGATGTTGTAATCCTTTCCATCAAAGTAGGGTGGTCTGGTATTGCTTTGCCCTTCCACCAGCCCTGGTGCTAGCATACTAGCCATGGATCTTTTACTCTGAAGTAAAACACTTCAAATAAAGTGAGTACACGAGCTCTGATACCAATGATATAGCTAGTATAAGTACCTAGAGGGGGGTGAATAGGTATATAAAAGATTTTTCTCGATAATTGCACAATACTAGACAGTTGATATATTTGAGACAAACAATAATCAAAGTAAGACTGAGAGAATGGAAGAGAAATTGAACACACGGTTTATAGTGGTTCGACTTATTTCAAGCCTACGCCCACTCTTCTGCACTGACAGCCTATTGGCTGGATTCCACTGTGAACAAAGAGATGTTACAGCGTTGTTCTTCCTTGATTTCTCGGTGTAGATGATCTACCACACTCGTTCTAAGTATAGACACTCTTTGTGTATACAATTTCGCTCAAAATGTATCGACTAATAATCAAGGTGCTTCAGACTCTGGAATTTCTCTATCGATCATGCACTAAAGCAACTAGAACGTCTTCCTTTTATACTCCTTTATGCCATCATACCCGTTGGCACTTACCAAAGGAATTCCTCCAATCTACCCGTTGGACGGAATCAATCAAGAAGATCATTCGAGCTATTAAAGGAACCTGACGATAGCCCATCAATCATGTTCGCCCATACAATCAGGATCTTGGTTTCCAAGAATAGAACATTCCAAGAATATTTCGTCGACCATCGGATCTTCAAATGATCTTGAATACGAATAAAAGAATCCGTTATATTTATCCAGCCAAGAGTTCTTCTCCAGAGGATAGGACTAAATCCTCAACCAAATACTTCGGCTCTGGATTGCCTTCGACACTGGATTAGAAAAACTGTCAATGAGGATAGTCTTGAGTCTTGAGTCTTGAGTGCTGAGTCCGGTGATCGAAAGTCTTGGACTCTTAACGAAGGTCTGCAATTATACAGACTAGACTGATAGAAACGTTTTGTTAGTTTCAAAATATTGTGGAAAGATTTCTCCAACAATCTCCCTTTTTTTGATCTGACAAAACTTTTTTGTAGATTTGAACAACTTTGACCTGCAAAAACATTACTCAAGTAATATGGCTATCTCATAAAGATTAATAAATCAACCAGACTCTGCATCCACAAAAAATCGGTTAGTCTTTCATGAGTAAGACCATACAATAACACTTTATATAAATGCAAACAGTCAAGTTAGTCAAATTCAAATCCACACCCAATTCATACTCAAAAACAAACATTCAGACACAAAAGAAATTTAAAGTCAAAGTCTAAAGAGTTCAAGAGTTCAAATTGCAATTCTCCCCTTTTTTGTCATCATTAAAAGGGTGAGAAAAGAGTCAAGTCTGCTTGGGAATGCGCACAATCTAGAAATCTCCCATCGACTGTACGATGCCTTCCAGCCTTTTCAAGTCTTCTCGTAGATGAGCCACCTCTTCTCCTTTGGTATTGGCTTGAATTTGAAGAGCGAGGTCTTTCATTTTATCCTCCAGGATAACAGAAGATGCTTGTCCAGCATTCTTCATGACTTGAAGTTCACAGTCCAGAGCATAGATTTGACCATGCATTTCCAGAAGAACATCAAGCATATGGCGAAAATCTGCTGTATTGTCCGTCTGTGTGCTCGCATTTGTTCTCTCGAATGGAGTGAAGGCAGACGATGGAACTTTTGTGTAATCTTGCAGATTTGGTGTTGGCGTATCATGTCCTTCCTCAGGCATTTGAGAAGCTTGAAAATCTTCTGGATTTGTTGGTGAGCGACTCACACCTTCATTGTTGACAGCATGTAGTGTAGTCCTTCCTTGCTCGACATCTCCCCCTGTCTCTAGGACCTCAAATGGGGAAGAGTGATGGTCATGCTCTTCAGCATCTTGATTCCCCTTCTCTCCGGCTTCATATGCAGACTTTTCTTTCTCTGCTTCTCCTTCTTCTTCAACTTCTTTCTCTTTGTCTTCTTTCTCTTTCTCTTGTTGCTCCTCTGCTTCTCTGTTCTTTGCTTGCTCCTCTTCTTTTCTCTGTTCTTTTTCCTCTGATTCTTTCCCTTTCTTCTAATGTTCCGTTGATTCAGGTACATAACGTCTGGTCCTTATCAATGCAGAGATAGTGAGATCTTCCTCTTCATCTTCATCCTCCAAGATGAGAGTTATTTTCTTTTTGGATGGGGCACCAATGGGCTCCTTCCCTTTTCTCTTTGATGCAGAAGATGCTGGAGTCTTCACTCTGAACTTCTCCATTGCCTTAGCAAGCTCTTTCAGACGCATTTTTGTCAGCATTTTCAAACCTATCACCATTTTGTCGCATGGTCGAACACAAAGAGTATGTGAAGGTTCAATGTTCAAGTGTCTGAAGATCTTGGTCACAAGACCTGGGTAAGGCAATTGGCCATTGTCCTTCACCATTGCTCTATACACGTGAAAGAGAATAGTGTGAGGGAGAGAGAACTTCTTCCCTGTATTGATCGTGTACATCAATTTCGCCTCGGAGTTAGACACGTCAGTCTTGGATGTAGACTTTGGCCTGATACAGTTGATCACAATTTTATGGAGCAAGATGTTGATGGCGCGCATTCTTGAGTAGATAATTCTTCCCTCTATATCCCTGTCTTTGACAAGCTCCAATGTGGCACGAGCAATCGAAACTTTGATCGGTTGATAGCGTCCTCTTTCAACTCCAATTATATCTGCCAACATGTCTACATCCACCACAGTCTTTGTCTCGAACACTGAATGATATTCTATTCGCATCTAAAAAGCTAAGATTCGAGTAGAAGTATGCTGTCAATTGCACATAACCGTCTGTGGTATCGGAGCAAAATTGCTCAAGTTGAAGCAGATTGAATTTCTCCCTTAAGTTCACATTAATGGCATCCAAGAAATCGAAATCAACATTTCTAGGGTTTATCACCCCTCGTTTCAACAGTCTAAAGAACAGATTCTCCTGTTCCTTCAATTTAAACAAATCCATCCTTTTTCCCTTCACCTTCGCAGCAACACCCATTCTAGGTTGAAATTCACTGAACATTTTATCATCATCGTTCCCGTCAGTCGGATTTTGTCCCGATACACGAGGGTCACTTGAAATGTTCGCAAGTGCTTCCTCAGCCTTCCCTTTAGGAGCAATTCCCAAATCCTCCATTTGTCGCAAAAAGATATACTCATTCCCATAATTCTTATCTTTAAGGAAATCATCTACGTAGTTCAGCGGAGTCCTAGTACTTTTCAACACACAATAGAGCTTGTAAATAAAAGAGGGTTTTTGGACTCTTACAGGGTCAGCGTCCTTGATTATTTCTTCCTTCGGTTGTTGACCCACACCTTGTGGGGTAGATGGTGTTGAGTGACGTGGTGGAGAGTGAATCAGGCTCTGTTGCTGACTCGGTAAATCTTCTTCTTCGGTGAGATCGAAATGGGTAGGCCCCTCCCTCATTCTCTGTGGTCCCCTGTTTGCAATTCTTGAAGACTTCATCGAAGAAGACATCCTTTCTTGTCGTTGAAAGATTCCTTTACTTGCTTTCCCAAGAAAAGATGACAACTTTCTCGAAGATGAACACGAAGTAGAGACAGGATTGGGAGGAGAATGCCTTTTTAGGGTTTTGAAGTTTAAGCGAGGAAAACTGTATATATATAACTCAGTTTAAAAAAAAGGAAAAACCAATCGGCACAAAGGAAAGTGAACAGACGCCTCTTTTTAAGATCGATAACTGCCAAATAGAAGTTATTCCTTTTTTAAAAGACAAGATTCCATTTTTCACGGAAATTATAAATTACCTGAACTAAAGATCGTACCTTTTCAAGATTAAATATAATAACAACTTACAGTCTATAGCCATGAATGTTTGAGTCTGAGGGTTGGAGAGTCTCTAGACTTTAACTTCCTCAAGTTTCAAGATGTTGAGTCCGGAACGGATAAAATCGAATTGATTCTTCTCCAAAGGCTTTGTGAATATATCCGCTAGTTGATTTTTTGAATCAACAAATTGAATCGAGATTTCTCCATTTTGAACATGATCTCTAATGAAATGATGTCGAATCTCTATATGCTTCGCTCTTGAGTGAAGGATTGGATTTTTAGTGAGATTGATTGCGCTGGTGTTGTCACATCTAATCTCTGTGCATGAGTCTTCAATTCCAAAGTTTTGTAGCTGTTGTTTTATCCATAGAATTTGCGAACAACAACTTCCAAGAGCTACATACTCGCTTCGTTGTTGAGAGAGCCACGGTGCTTTGTTTCCTTGAAAACCAAGACACCGTCACGCTTCCAAGCAGCGGCAAGTTCCCAAAGTACTCTTTCTATTGACTCGCAACCGGCCAGATCTGCGCGTCGAATATCCCAGAAGATTAAAGTCTCCCTTCTTAGGATACCAAAGACCGATGCTTGAAGATGAAGCAACGTATTTGATAATACGTTTCGCAGCACTGAGATGGGATTCTCTAGGATCTGATTGAAACCTAGCACAGATGCAAACACTCAACAAAATGTCAGGTCTAGAAGCAGTAAGATAAAGAAGTGAACCAATGATACTCCTGTACAGCTTTTGATCAACTTTCTTCCCTTCTTCATCTTTGTCTATCTTCAAAGAACTTGACATCGGTATGTTGGTCTTTTTGCAATTTTCCAATCCAAACCTTTTAACAAGATCATTAGCATATTTTTCTTGATAAATAAAGGTTCCTTCATTCAATTGTTTTACTTGAAGACCAAGAAAGAATGTTAGCTCTCCCATTATACTCATTTCAAATTCATCCTTCATAGACTTAGAAAATTTCTTACACAGACTTTCATTAGAGGATCCAAAAATAATATCATCCACATATATTTGAACAAGTAAAAAGCTTTTGTTTTCCTTTTTGATAAATAAAGTAGTATCTACTTTACCTTTGACAAAATCATTCTATATTAAAAACTTACTTAGTTTGTCGTACCAAGCTCGAGGTGCTTGCTTTAAACCATACAAGGCCTTTTTCAGTCTGAAGACTGAGTCTGGCTTCTTTGGGTCTTCAAACCTTAGTGGTTGTTCCACATAAGCTTCCTCATGGATAAATCCATTTAGGAAGGCACTTTTGACGTCCATTTGGAATAACCTGAAATTTTTATAACAAGCAAACGCAAGTAATAGTCTAATAGCTTCTAACCTTGCTACTGGTGCGTAAGTCTCATCATAGTCTATTCCTTCTTCTTGCGTGTATCCTTTGGCCACAAGTCTTGCTTTGTTTTGTACGACTTTTCATTTTTCATTCATCTTGTTCCTAAACACCCATTTAACTCCAATAACAGTTTTACCTTTTGGTTTAGATGTCAATTCCTAGACATCATTAATGTTAAACTGTCTGAGCTCTTCTTGCATAGCTTCAATCCAGCTTTCATCAGATAAAGCTTCTTCTATGCTCTTTGGTTCAATTTCAGAAATGAGAGCCACAGCACTAGACTCTTCACGCCTTTTGGATCTGGTGCGAATTCCTTCATTAATTTCGCCGATAATGAGATCTTTGGGATGACTGGACTTATGCTTCCAGTTACTGGTTGATTTGTCCGGTTGATGATCTCTTTCTTTATTTGAATCATCACGAACAGCTTGATGCTGGTCTTCCAGAGTCTGAGATGCTTCTTGAGTTGTAAGCTTTGGAGGGTCTGGAGCAGATTCATACTCTTCATAATGAGTCTCGACTGGATTCATCTTACGTAGAGTCTTGAAATTTGACATTCATTGACTCCTCCACATCGGCTCTTCTTGTTATAGACTCGTAGGCTTTGCTTGATGTAGAATATCCAAGGAAGATGCCTTCATCTGATCTTTCTTCAAACTTACCAACTCGATCTTTTGCATTTTTCAATATAAATCATTTGCAACCGAACACATGAAAGTATGAAACAATAGGCTTCTTACCTTTGAATAACTCATAAGAGGTTTTCTCTAGAATATGTCTTAAGAAGACTCTATTGATGATATAGCACGCTGTTGAAACTTGACTTTAGCCCAAAATCGTGAAGAAATTTTACTTTCAATTAAAAGAGTTCTAACCATTTCTTGAAGAGATCTATTCTTTCTTTCCACAACCCCATTTTGCTGAGGAGTATATGGAGAGGAGAACACATGCTTAAAGCCAGATTCATCACAAAATTTTATAAAATCTTGATTTCAAATTCACCTCCATGATCTGTTCTTATACTTGAGATAACACATCCTTTTTCATTTTGAACCTTTTTAGCAAATTTTTCAAAATATGAGAAGGTTTCGGACTTACTTGCAAGGAAATATACCCAAGTAAAGCGGGAGTAATCGTCCAAAATTACTAGGCAATATTTCTTACCTCCAATGCTCTAGGTTCTGCTTGGTCCGAAGAGATCCATATGCAACAACTGTAGTACATGATTAGTAGAGACATGATTTATTGGCTTAAATGAATTTCTTACATGCTTTCCCAGAATACATGGTGTGCATGGATCGGACTTTTGGTATGGTAATTTGGGTAGACCTCGAACAAGCTGCTTTGATGAGATTTTGGCTAATTGCTTCATGTTGACATGACCAAGCTTTCGTGCCATAAGCTTGCTTCGTCTTGAATTGAGATTAGGCATTGCGATTCATTTGGTTTCACATCCAGAAGATAGATATTTCCATGTCTTCGACCCATGAAAGACTGAGTAGAGTCTTTACTGGTTCCAGAACATATTCCTTCTTGAAAGAAGATCTTAAAACCAATGTCACACAATTGGCTAATGCTGAGAAGATTGTAATTGAGTCATTCCACTAGGGAAACATTACTTATTGTGAGATTTCCAACTTTCACAGTTCCAAATCCCACAATACTTCCTTTGTTGTTTCCTCCAAATGAAACTTTTCCACCATTTACTTGAACAAGCTTTAAGAAGCAATTTGAGTCTCCTATCATGTGTCTTGAGCATCCCCTGTTAAGATACCACTTTATCTTTTTATTGACGGAGACCTGCATTTAAAAGAGAGTCTCAAGCTTTCTTTGGTACCCAAATTTTCTTGAGTCCTTTGGTGTTAGTAAGATAAAAAGTATTAGCCCATACTTTCTTAACAGGTTTCCAAATCATAGGACACTCTTTTTCAAAGTGATCCAGACTGTTGCACTTTGAACACCCGAGGGCATTTCGACCTACAGACTTTACAAAAACTTTCTCGAAATGATTTTTGTAAGCCTCTCTCGAGGGTCTTTTCTTAATTCTTTCTTTTACTTTAGGAAAATCAATTAAGGGAATTGTTTCTGCTGTCATACCTAGACCGGACTTATTGAAGTAAGGTCTTTGAGCTGAAAGAATTTTTTTCAAGTTTTTTGGACCCTATTGAAAATTTATTTGAAATATTTGATAAGTCAGTTTTTAAAAAAAACATTTTCTTTCAAATGATTATCTTCATTTTCTTTAAGAGTGGAAACATTCAAGTCTAAACTTTTAACTCTTTCTTCTAAAACGTTTTCCTTTTGTTTTAGAGATGAGTTTTCCTTTTTAAGATCGGAAATTCTGTTGAGAGAAGTCTTAAGACTAAAACATAGTTCTTCAATATATTTAGAAACTTTGACAGGAATTTTAAAATTACTTGCCTCAAATTCACTGTCTGAGTCTGATCCAGAATCTGAGTCTGAGTCTCAATGTGCCATCGGACATAGGTTGGGATATTCATTATCACTTTCTTCACACTATGTATCACTCCGGGTTTCGGCTTTGAGAGCTTTTTGAAACTTTTTAGTTTTTCCTTTCTTCTTCTTAAGAAGAGGACAGTTGGGTCCGATGTGTCCATTTTTCTTACATTCAAAGCAGACTACATTTTTGTTTGGTTCCTCATCATCAACAGACTTGGTCTGCTGTCTTTGAAAACTTTGTTTCTTTGAGTTGAACCTTCTTCCTTTTCTATTTAGTTTTTTTAATCTTCTTATCATGAGAGCAAGCTCCTCATCGTCCATATCATCTTCAGAATCTGTATCATGAGAATCATTATTTGATTTTAATGCAATGGATTTCTTACCTTTTGGATCTTCGTCTTCATTAATTCGTTCCACTTCATAAGACTGAAGAGTTCCAATCAGCTCATCGACAGATAGTGGCATAATTCTTTGCGTCTCTCTTATTGAAGCCTTTATGTGATTCCAATTCTTGGAGAGTCCATGCAGTAGCTTGTTTACCTTCATGGGATCATAAATTTTTTGTCCTTGATTCTCAAGACCATTAACAATATCTGTAAAACGGCTAAACATATCAGTTATAGATTCTCCTGATTTCATTTTGAAGGCTTCATATTAACCGAGGTGAATGTTAATTCTGGTTTCCTTCACTCGATCTGTTCCTTCATAGGTGATATGTAATCTATTCCAAACTTCTTTTGCTGTAACACAAGAAGATATTCTGTTATATTCAGTTGGTGACAAAGCACAATATAAAGAGTAAATTACTTTTGCATCGAGTGCTTGTCTCTTGATCATCTCTTCCTGAGTCATTCCGCTGGTCTCAACAGTTTCTTTCTCTCTTTCAGAGACTAATGCAGCTGTCGAAGTAATTCCTTTTTCTACAACAGTTTCTTTCCTGAGTAATTCCGCTGGTCTCAACAGTTTCTTTCTCTCTTTCAGAGACTGATGCAGCTGTCGGAGTAATTCCTTTTTCTTATTGAAGCCTTTATGTGATTCCAATCCTTGGAGAGTCCACGCAGTAGCTTGTTTACCTTCATGGGATCATAAATTTTTTGTCCTTGATTCTCAAGACCATTAACAATATCTGTAAAACGGCTAAACATATCAGTTATAGATTCTCCTGGTTTCATTTTGAAGGCTTCATATTGACCGAGGTGAATGTTAATTCTAGTTTCCTTCACTCGATCTGTTCCTTCATAGGTGATATGTAATCTATTCCAAACTTCTTTTGCTGTAACACAAGAAGATATTCTGTTATATTCAGTTGGTGACAAAGCACAATATAAAGAGTAAATTACTTTTGCATCGAGTGCTTGTCTCTTGATCATCTCTTCCTGAGTCATTCCGCTAGTCTCAACAGTTTCTTTCTCTCTTTCAGAGATTGATGCAGCTGTCGGAGTAATTCCTTTTTCTACAACGTCCCATTCCAGTGGATCCTTTGATCGTAGGAAAGCTTTCATCTTGTTCTTCCAGATGTTGTAATCATTTCCATCAAAGTAGGGTGGTCTGGTATTGCTTTGCCCTTCCACCAGTTCTGGTGCTAGCATACTAGCCATGGATATTTTACTCTAAAGTAAAACACTTCAAATAAAGTGAGTACACGAGCTCTGATACCAATGATATAGCTAGTATAAGTACCTAGAGGGGGGGTGAATAGGTATATAAAAGATTTTTCTCGATAATTGCACAATACTAGACAGTTGATATATTTGAGACAAACAATAATCAAAGTAAGACTGAGAGAATGGAAGAGAAATTGAACACGCGGTTTATAGTGGTTCGACTTATTTCAAGCGTACGTCCACTCTTCTGCACTGACAGCCAATTGGCTGGATTCCACTATGAACAAAGAGATGTTACAGCGTTGTTCTTCCTTGATTTCTCGGTGTAGATGATCTACCACACTCGCTCAAGATCTCACTAAGTATAGACACTCTTTGTGTATACAATTTCGCTCAAAATGTATCGACTAATAATCAAGTTGCTTCGAGACTCTGGAATTTCTCTATCGATCATGCACTAAAGCAACTAGAACGTCTTCCTTTTATACTCCTTTATGCCATCATACCCGTTGGCACTTACCAAAGGAATTCCTCCAATCTACCCGTTGGACGGAATCAATCAAGAAGATCATTCGAGATATTAAAGGAACCTGATGATAGCCCATCAATCATGTTCGCCCATACAATCAGGATCTTGGTTTCCAAGAATAGAACCTTCTAAGAATATTTCGTCGACCATCGGATCTTCAAACGATCTTGAATACGAATAAAAGAATCCGTTATATTTATCCAGCCAAGAGATCTTCTCTAGAGGATATGATTAAATCCTCAACCAAATACTTCAGCTCTGGATTGCCTTCGACATTGGATTAGAAAAACTGTCAATGAGGATAGTCTTGAGTCTTGAGTCTTGAGTGCTGAGTCTGGTGATCTGAAAGTCTTCAGACTCTTAACAGAAGGTCTGCAATTATACAAACTAGACTGATAGAAACGTTTTGTCAGCTTCAAAATATTATGGAAAGATTTCTCCAACAAGATGATCCCAATTAAATTGTGAGTGCATTAGGTGCACGTGGCCCCGTTTTCTTTTTAATTTTTTCTGTCTTATGAATGCGAAATTAAATGCCTTAAAGGCTATGTGAACTCGTGATCTATGTCTGATTAAATTTGACCTTATCTAATATGCATTAGTAGATTAGCAGAAGTTCTTGACTTAAATAACAACACGCATGCTGTGCAATAACTAATTATAATCAAAATTCTTGATTTCATGCCACCTCTCAAAATCCTGAATTTGTCCTGAACTTGGATCAAGTCCTTGCCAGAGTCTCTGTTCTGGTCAACCCACCTAAAAAAACTATTCTCAACTTATTGTGATCTCTTGAGGGTGTTATCCCTATGAATTGGAAAACTTCAGCAGCTTGAGGTTCTTGATCCCAAAGGGACTATGATCATGGATCTGCTGGAGGAGGTCACAAAGCTAATGACGCTCACTTGCTCAGAGGTATCTTTTACCAATGCATAGATTGTGGCCCAAAATATGCGAAAGTGAATGCATTGATTCTTCGGGGCCCTATTTCCACGCTCACTCGATTAGAAGAGCCTAGTATCAAGGTAAGCGTAGAGGATGAGAGGCGGCAGAGTGTTGTCGAAGCTGTTGTTGACGATGTTTGTGGCTTGATGAGGCTAGGTACTCTTCAAATTTCATGGCGGAGGATCTCCATTGTCATTGGACATGTAGATGAAGGTTTTTTTTATCTCGTGCTTTAAAGTTGAAAACCCAAAAAAAAAAAAAAAAAAAATTATAACAGTCAAAGGGAAAGAAATTAGTAGCATTGCCTTTTGTTATCGGGCACGTGCTAACTAGAGTGCATTTATATTAAATGTACTTAATTTTAAATAATTCAACATGAGAACACTAAAGCTAGCACATTAAAAGCTTGATACTCTCTCTCCTGAATCGATTGTTTAATAAGAGTATTCTACAATGACTAATAGATTTTCATTGGAAATATTTTTTTCCTCTGATTAAATATAATAATGGGGATGGAAAGAAATGCTCGGCCCCTTTTGAAATTGGTCGATTTTCAGGGTTAAAAATTCAAAATTACATTCTATACGGGCAATACCGATGAAAATTATTAAATTGGAAACTCCCCATTTTCCTTGTGAACTTGTCTCTAACTCTACTATGTGAAGCAATATGAATATAATAATTTTTATTCTGGAAATCAAGATCAACCATTCTTTTTTAGCAGAATATTATTAAAATGAAAAAAAAAAAAAGGAAGCAAACTTTATCCACTTTATGTTAAAAAGAAAAACACGAACATTAAAATGGACCATGAAGACACGCAAAATTAAATTTTTGGTTTAAAAAAAAAACGTTATTCCGTCCGCAAAAACCACCGTTTAATAGCATATCCGTCGATTGACATGTCATCTTAAATACTCAGCAGTTAGGTAGGCAAAAGAAAAACATGTTGTTTCGTGTGCATCCAAAAGCAATCAATTAGAAATTTCTTTTAGAGTATTATAGAAAACTTCTCTCGTCAAGAGAGGGAGCGCGATCAAGTGGAGGAGGGGACGTGAGGAAAGTCGGAGTTTCGATCGAACAATTTTTTTTTTTTTTTGGACCAATTGGACTTTTGATCTGGGGCTTTTTTTTTTTTTTTTTTAAGATACGGTTGCTGATAGTTAGTTATCTTAAATGATCTCATGCTGATAGGAATTGATCTTAAATGATCATGATTGGGGGATTTTTCTTTTATTTGATTTATTGTATATGTTCCTTCCTTATAGATTTAGATCTCTTGTATTATGAAAGATGATGTAATTGTACACATGAAAGTCATAGAAGAGAATTTCAAACTTTACTCTCTATCCAAACTTCTGACGTGGTATCAGAGCCTCCCTCATCCATCTAGCTTCCGCTATACTTTTATACTTTAGAAAACTTCTTTCAGTCCTTTATTCTGTTGGCTCGACAGCATCAACGCCAGAATTCTTTTTAGTCAACAAAGGGAGCACCATGCCGAAGAATCAAGGTACAAATTCTGGTGTGTCCGAAGGCCACGACCAGTCTCTCAACAACCGAGGAGGAGACAACGTTGCTGCCTATGTAGCACGGACACGGACACGCGACACGCGACACGACACGACACGACAGGCCGACACGTCATTTCTTAAAAATAGAGAATTTCGACACGTTTCGACACGTTATATATTAAATATATGTTTATATAAATACATAAATAAATAATAATAAAAACAGCCTAGAATTAATTTACACAAAAAATATTAAATAATATCATTCATTATTTTAATTTGTTACAATAATACACAAAACTTAGAGGAAAAAACATTGTTTAAAAAAAATGCTGAAATGATATTTTTAAATTTATTTATTTGTCATATATAGCATTTTTTATTAATTCTTTCATAGTAAAAAACTTCTAAAAAAAACAAAACAATTCTAAAAAAACAAAACTGAAAAAGAAAATATTGATCCCGTGCATGTATATTTATAGCAATTTTATTACTTCTTTTATTACTTCTTTTGTGTATATTTATATTTTGACCTCTCAAGTGTTAGAAATTTTCAAAATTGACCCCGTGCGTGTCGGAATTGCGTGTCGGAATTCTGGACTCGCGTGTCGGAACGTGTCGAAGAGAGTTGACCACGTGTCGGATTTTTCGACACTCGTTGACCACGTGTCGGAGCGTGTTGGGACGTGTCGGAGTGTGTCGGACACGTGTCAGAGTGTCGGACACGACACGAAGGCTTCCGGAGAGTGTCCGTGCTACATTGCTACAGAACACCAGACAGGACCATCAGATATTGAAGGACAATCGAGTCCTGTTGAACACGTCTCAGGGACAGGACAATATAACCCTGGACAAATTTTTTCAGGTCCATACATCCAATGGGTACCTATACCCATTCAGCCGAACCCAGGAAGATCAGCCCAAAATCCGAGCCTTGAAGAACCCGGAACAAATGGTGGATCAAGAAGAAGCCCATTAGATGTTGCCGGGGCGGGTCATGGATATGCGGCAGGTTGGTCTTTTTCGGGTCATCATGAATTGGGTCCACCGGGTTTGGGAGGAAATCCCTACCCGACTTATGGACCCAGTTTCTTTCCACTTGCAAGTCTCACCAAAGGATGGCTGGAACCTGGAGATCTGCTGTACACATCCGCCACCGACAGACCTAAGCTTTGTCTCGTCGCAGAGCAACTTTCGGGACCAGAGACTATTCCGTATGGTCTCGCAAGCTGCGGCGAGCCTTGGTGACCAAAGACAAAGATGGTTTCTCGGACGGTTCTATTTTGATTCCTTTTGACAATCGTCTCGCCCGGCAATGGAAGAAATGCAATCAATTGGTGCAGACCTGGATCGGGAATTACCTCACGCTGAAAGTTGCCGCCAGAATACCATCAATAGAAGATGCCAAGAGACTGTGGGAGAACCTGCGAGAAATGTATGGAAAGCTCGATCGAGCAAAATTTTTTTCGCTCACCCAAACTCTATAAGAACTCAAACAAGGAAATCTCTCCATTTCTGTCGTCTTCAACCATTTATCCGCTCTCTAGAATGAACTTGAAATGGCGGAGGAGAAGTTGTAGGGACCGGAGAATACCTTGGCACAGTATCGAGTGATAAAAGAACAAGAGAAATTCACGTGATTTCTACTCATCCTCAATGAAATGTACCTGCCATTTCGGAGCCAAATCTTGGCCATGGACCCAGTTCCCCCTCTCAGCCACATATACCAACTTGCTGTTCAAGAGGAGTCTCAACAATTGGTGTCATCGGAATACGTCGAAATTGAGAGTGCTAGTATGAACACCTAGAGGGGGTGAATAGGTGTATAAAATAAACCTTGGCAAATATATGTGGAATAAAATAAACTTCGAGTAAAATAAAGGAGTTAGGGAAGAGAATAAGAACACAATATTTATAGTGGTTCGGCTTAATCCAAGCCTACGTCCACTCTCCCACGCTAACAGCCTTCTTGGCGAGATTCCACTATGCAATCAACAAGAGATTACAACTTTGAGTACAAACACTTAGTAGATCACACTATCTCACTAAGTCACTCTTTTGGTATTTCTCTCATGATCACAAATGTTTAAGCTCTCAAGAGACAAGTATATGATCGAAAGTCGCTCAGACTTTGGAATTATAAATTCTACGCTCCGTCTCTTATTTGCTCATCGGTCCATGATCTCCTTAAATACTCCTCCACTTCCAAACTACCCGTTGGACAGTATCCCGGAGAATCGTCCTCAAATATACCCATTGGACAGCTCTGTATCTAGAAGATTTGGTAGCCATTGAGTGACAAAGGTAGAATCCCAAATTGATTCCAATTGCCCATATAAACGGAATCTTGGTTTCCATAAGTAAAGCTTCTTCGTATAGAAAGTTCTTGTCTTCAAGATCCAATCGTCAATCAATTAGATCGAATCAATCAAATCAATCTTGATGTGGAATCCAAACCAGATCACTAGCCGTTATATGATTATGCTTGAGTTACGTTTTGTCGAATCTGGATGTAAAGTCTGATAGCAATAGACTTTACAATCTGAGTCTGAATGCAATAGACTTTACAATCTGGGTCTGAACATATTATGCTTCTGAACAGATTTAGCTTTAAGGTCTATACCCAGTTCAGCTTCAGCATAGAGTCTGTCTTCTAGTTCTTCATTCACGTTTAGTTTGGAATTTGTCAGAGTGAGCAGACTTTTGATGTAGAACAGACTTTGACACTAAAGTCTGGCAGTTGACATAGAAGTCTGGAAATCTTCAAAATATACTTCAGACATATGTTACGTTCAGTCTTCTGGCCATCTTCTGACTTTGATAATATCATTTATATGTTCTATCATCTGCATGGTCTATTACTCAACCATCAAACATGTTAGTAGCCTTTGATTTATTTTGTCATCTTCAAAACATCATAAGGGATTTCCCTAACAAAAATAGGTGACCGAGTCATCCTTGCAACCAAAGCTTCATCAAAGCAACGTTTGGTCGTGGCAACACACGGCCATGGAGGTCCTCCGCGAAACCCAGGCAGAATGCTAGGGTTCCATGAGGAAGAAGATGAAGTCTTTTTCCAAGGGAACGTCCAAGATCTATTCAGGGGATCCGACGGCCAAGGATATGGCCGACGGATGAGCGGCCAAGATTCATTCCTTGGATCAAAAGGTGGAGGGTTTATAGCAAAATCAAACGGCCCACATTTAATCCTTGTTGCACCGCGATCTAATAGCCCGAAATTGGCCACGTCGGCACCTACTTGGAAGGGATCAAATGGTCAGAATTCTTCCACATCATCCAACAAAGCTATTTCCAACAAAGGAAAAGGTAAATTTTGCGATTATTGTAAACAACCTTATCATACTAAAGAAAATTGTTGGAAATTGCATGGAAAGCCGGCAGATAAAAAGGAACGGGAATTTTCCATCATAGAATGCTAAGGTCAATCAGCCCTTCAATAATGATTAGCTTCAACAAATTATGAGGGCCTTAAATTAAATGGGAATTATGAAGGTATTTCCCATTGTTTAATGAGCACTATTTCTAATAAAGCATGGATTATTGATTCGGGTGCTAGTGACCATATAGTTTAGGACAAACATTTCTTTGCCAAAATTGACAAACCCCTAGCACATACTTCCGTTCGTCTTCCAAATGGTAGTGACACTTTAGTTACTAAGGGCGCATTTGGTAACGATTCTGTTCCCAGGAGCTAATTCGACTAGAAATGATTATTTTGATTGTTCCCAGGAACCGATTTTGAGTAAAAAAGCGCGTTTGGTAAGCGCTCAAAATTTTTTATTTTGCAATAGAATTGCGTTTGGTACCTTATTAATTGATTCTGTTCCAAATTAATTTCTTTTGATTTTTAAATAAATTTTAAATAATTTCTTTACTTTTTTACTTTTTTCTTTTCTTTTTCCTTTTTTTTTTTTTTTTTTTGTTTTTTTTTTTCCCCATTTTTCCTATTCTTATTCTTCTTCACCGCCGACCGGCCCTCGGCGAGGTTGGCCTTCGTCGGCCGAGCCTCGCCGGTAGCCGGGCGAGCCTCACGGTACCGGGCAAGGCTTGTCCGGCCCGCCGGTGGCCGGGTCGGCCTCTCCGGTCGGGCGAGGCCGGCTCGGCCACCGGTGAGGTTGGACCTCGCCCGGATTTAGCGAGGCCGAGCCTCGCCGGTGGCGGGCTTGCCTCCGCGAGCTCGCGGACCTCGCCCGGCTTGGCGAGCCTCCGGCCCGGCGGCGGACCGGCGACCGATGGCGGACCGGCGATCGGGCGGTGGACCGGCGACCGGGCGGCGAACCGGCGGCCGGTGGTGGACCGACGTCTGGTGGCGGACGGGCGGCCGGCGGCGGCGACCGGCGGCGGCGGGCGGCGGCGGGCGGCAGCAGCACGGTGGGCGGTGGGTGGCGGCGGACAGCGGACGGCGGGCGGCGGCGGCGGACGGTGGGACGGTGGGTGGCGTGGACGGCGGACGGCGGGCGGTGGCGGCGGTGGACGGCGGACGGCGGAGGGCGGGCGGCGAGTGGTGGGCGGCGAGCGAGACGGCGGACGGTGGACGGCGGGCGGGCGGCGGCGGACGGTGGACGGCGGGTGGCGGCGGACGGCGGACAGCGATCGGCGGGCGGCGGCGGACGGCGAACGACGGGCGGTGGCGAACGGCGGCGGGCGATGGCGAACGGCAACCGAGCCTCGCCGGTGGCTAGGCTTGCCTCCCGGCGAGCTCGCCGGTGGCTAGGCTTGCCTCCGGCGAGCTCGCCGGACCTCGCCTTGGCTCGGCGAGCCTCCGGTGACCTCGCCGGACTAGCGGCCGGCAGCGAGACCGGCGACCGGTGGTGGACCGGCAACCGGTGGTGGACCGGCGACCGGCGGTGGATCGGCAACCGGCGGCGGCGGACGGCGGCAGGCGATGGCAAACGGCAACCGAGCCTCGCCGGTGGCCGGGCTTGCCTCCGGCGACTCGCCGGACCTCGCCCTGGCCTAGCGAGCCTCCGGCGACCTCACCGCACTGGCGACCGGCGGCGGACCGGCGACCGGCGCCGGACTGGCGACCGGCGGCGTACCGGCAACCGACGGCGGCGACGGGCGGTGGATTGCGGCGGGCGGTGGCGAACGGCGGACGGCGGATGGCGGGCGGTGGCGGACGGTGGTAGGCGATGTTGAACGACAACCGAAATGTTGAAAGAGAAGAACAAGGGTTTTACCGTTTTGATTCTTTTCTGATTCTCGGTCGTAGAATCAAATTTTTTTATTCTCAAATCTTGTCTAAAATCATTCTCGGGAACGAAAAGTTTACCAAACATGATTCTCGTCGCAAACCGATTCTGGGAACAAAAAATCAGAATGCGGCCTTTGTTTGGCAAGTTGCCAAACAGGCCCTAACATTGGGGATGTCCACCTCGGTTCTTCCATCAAACTCAAAAATGTTTTATTCATTCACGATTTCCAATTTAATCTCATCTTCGTGTCTAGACTTTGTGAAGACAGCTCGTGTCGAGTCTTTTTTGATTATGATATCTGTCTCTTTCAAGCCCTTTCGACTGGGACACTGATGAGCTTGGGTAGAAATCATGAGAGTCTCTATTTCTGGGACACTTTTCCAAAGAGCTTTGATATTGCACCTTTTCCTTTAAGTAAGAGCATTTCATGTAATGCCAACAATAATAAAAATATTTCTTTATCTCATCAACGTCTTGGCCACAGTGCTGCTTTTCCTTATCCCTAATGCCCTATTTGTCCATTGGGTAAACAGTCTCAAATGCCTTTTCCGAAAAGAACATCACGTGCTAATCAAGCTTTGGCACTATTACACATGGACATATGGCGACCATACCATACTCCACATCGTGATGGATCTCGTTTTTTCCTTACAATCGTAGATGACCATACACGACCAACTTGGGTCTTTCTCATGCAATCCAAGGCCCAAGTACTTTCTAATCTGAAGAAACTTTTCATTCTGATTAAAAATTAGTTCAACAAATCCATACAACGGGTTCACATTGATAATGCTCACGAATTTTTTAATCATGAATGCTCTTCATTATTCCTTTCCAATGGAATCATTCATGAAAGTTCTTGTGTCTATACTTCCCAACAAAATGGAAACGTAGAAAGAAAACACCGTCATCTACTTGAAGTTGCTTGAGCTCTTAAATACCAAGCCTCAATTCCAAAAATGTTTTGGGGACACTGTGTGGTCACGGCAGTGTATCTGATCAATTGGATGCCATCTCGTGTTCTCAATGGAATGACTCCTTTTGAATTGCTATATGGGAAATGTCCAAACATTCGACATCTTCGTGTTTTTGGATGTTTATGCTATGTGTCTACCATGGGTCCTCGGGACAAATTGGGTCCTCGTGCTCTGAAGTGCATATTCATTGGATATCCAACTCAACCAAAAGGATATTTAGTCCTTGATCCATCTAGTGGGCGTTTTTTTGTCAGTAGACATGTTATCTTTCATGAAGATATTTTTCCTTTCCAGGATAAATCAACTTCTTATCAACAGGATGATCTTGCTACACCTCATCATCCTTTTTTAAGCGAGGATGATCCTCCACAGGCACCAGTAATTGTGCTTCCACAAGTGTCACCTTCTACAGCATTTCTTGACAATGAAGCAAGACCTGAAAATAAAGCATTCCCAAAGTTGCCTCTTCCAATAGGAGATTCCCCTACTGCATCACAAGATGACGTTTTACCTGTACCAGTTAATCCTTGGCAATCGGGTTGCACAATTTGACCACCTACATGGACAGCAAATTATGTTTGTTCTTCTTTGCACAAATCTGGTACACAATATCCCATCTCCTCCTATGTTAGTTTTGTTCACCTCTCACCCGAACATAGGTGTTGCATTAGCAAAATTTCTTAGCAATAGGAACCTTCATCATGTGAAGAGGCAACTAAAGATCCTCATTGGCAACGGGCAATGGAAGATGAATTGCAAGCCCTTATTGAGAATAATACCTGGGATATAGTTCGCCTACTTCTGCATTGGAAACCCATAGGCTGCAAATGGGTATACAAGATCAAATACAAAGCGGACGGATCCATTGAACGTTATAAAGCCAAGTTAGTTGCAAAGGGATTCACACAAAGGGAATGATTTGATTATAAGGAAACCTTCTCTCCTATTGCAAAGGAAGTCATAGTTCGGTCTTTCCTCTCTATTGCTACTCTGCGTGATTGGCCTCTTCATCAGAAGGATGTCACAATGCTTTTCTTCATGGCAATCTCGAAGAAGAAATTTATATGGATCTTCCACAAGGATTTCGTAGACAAGGGGAGAATAATGTATGTCATCTCCGTAAATCCCTATATGGCCTCAAACAGGCTTCTCGTCGATGGTATGCCAAATTCACTGATGCACTTGTAACTGCAAAGTTCCAACAATCCAGGCATGACTATGCTTTATTCACATGGAAACAAGGTACATCATCAATCTACTTACTCATATATGTGGATGATATACTCATTATGGGAAATGATGCATCTGCCATTGATAGACTTAAGAAATACCTGCATTATACATTTCACATTAAGGATTTAGGATCTCCCAAATATTTCCTTGGGATATAAATTGCATGGTCAAATAAAGGCATCTGTCTTAGCCAATGCAAATTTTTCTTGGAAATTATCTCGGACGTAGGATTGTCGAGATCCAAGCTAGATGTTATTCCAATCAAACAGAATGTCAGGTTGACAACAGCTAAATATGACAAAGGATTGTGACTCGTAAACAAGGATCCTTTACTTAAGCACCCTTCTGCTTATCAAAGACTTGCTGGAAAACTCATCTATTTAATTATGACTAGACTTGACATTTGCTATGCGGTACAGACTTTCAATCAATTCATGCATGCTCCAAAACAATCTCACATGAATGCGGCATTAAAGGTTATAAAATACTTGAAGGGATGTCCAGGGCTGGGAATACTGTTATCTCGAGATAGTAACATGGAGATGTCAGCATATTGCGACGTGGATTATGTTACTTGTCCTATGAGTAGAAAATCCGTTACGAGTTTCTGTATAAAGCTGGGAGATTCTTACTTTCATGGAATACGAAGAAACAATCAATTGTTTCCTTATCATCTTTTGAGGCAGAGTGTTGAGCAATGGCAAAAACTAGCTGTGAGATAGTCTAGATAAGAGGCCTTCTTCAAGATCTCAATATACAAGTGAATCAGCCAACCATCTTATATTACAATAATGATGCTACTCTAAAACTTGCAATGAATCCAATTTTTCATGAAAGGACAAAGCACATAGAGGTTGACTATCATTTCATTTGAGATAAGATTCAAAGTGGGGTGATCAGAACAAAAGGAATAAGAATGGAGCAGCCTGAGGACATTTTTACCAAGGTCTTATGTCAAAGGCAACATTCGTATCCATTAAGCAAGCTAGGCGTTTTTTTATGTGTATAGGCCGCCAAGCTTAAGGGGGAGTGTTGAAGATACGGTTGCTAATAGTTAGTTATCTTAATTGATCTCGTGTTAATAGAATTGATCTTAAATGATCATGATTTGGGGGATTTTTCTTTTATTTGATTTATTGCATATTTTCCTTCCTTATAGAATTAGATCTCTTGTATTATAAAAGATGATGTAATTGTACACATGAAAGTCATAGAAGAAAAATTTCAAAGTTTACTCTCTATCCAAACTTCTAACGGTTTTCAATTGGTAATGCCCTAGGGCTGTCAGATCAAGTTTGGATCGGGTTGAAAATGGTTCAATCTATATTGACCCATTTTCATGTAACGTAAAATTAATTACCTATACCTGACCTAACTTGTACTTAACACATACCCAATCCGATCCATATTATCAAAACAAATTAATATAATAGGAAAAACCTATACCTACTTATTTAACCCATTTCAAGCTTTCCATATATATTATTTAGATAAAAACTTCATGTTGAATGAAAAAAAATTAATTAAATAAAAAATTAGTAAATAAAATAAAAAAAATTTTAAAACTTATGAATTGAAATACTTATAAAGACTTAGGGTAGGAAAAGTGGGTTCTATACCCATTTTGTGACTCAGATTCAATGAGGTCAATCTCATATGAGTAACCCGTTTGCTTTTTAAATGAGTTATAAATTGCTTGAAAAAAAAAAAGAAATCAACAAATTTCAAAACTTATTTTGTAATTCTCCTCCAATTTTTTTTTTAAAACTATTTAGACTCTAAGGGCAATGACTTTAAAGGTTTTTTTTTGGTTTTGTCAATCAATGACTTTGAAATTGATCGATTCATATATAAAATGTATAGATAATTAACAAATCGAGCTAAAAAATAATGAAGATTAGATATCTTTGCTACTCAAATATGTTTCAATGTAGGGATATCTCATACTTATCCAATAAAATAATATGAAAAGTAAAATTAAAAAATGAAAAACAAAAAAGAAATTAAAAATTAAAAATTTAATTTCTTGAAAAATGAAATCAATTTAAAATATATATATATATATATATATATATATATATATATATATATATATATATATATATATATATATCTTCTTCCCCAGTGAGAACATAAGCCAATGTCTCTCTCTCTGAAAAAGAAATCCACTTTCTCAACAGAAAAATTGGGGATAAGTACACTAATTGTGCCATAAGTTGTGTACAATGCTCACTTTGGTGCCAACAATTTCTGCCGGATCACTTAAGTGCCAAATCAGAGAAAAAACGATCACTTTGGTGCCACCAATGAAAAATTCCGGCCAAAATGATTACGTGGCTTTATATTTTTAAAAAAAAATCGATAAACCCTTTAAATGACGCCGTTTTCTGTCCTACTTAAGAAAACGACGTCATTTTGCCGTTCTATGTGGATGGCTTAGGAAATATTACGCCGTATAGCTCATTTGTGATTGAAATTAGGGTTTTTTTTGTTCATCCTTGCCAACCTAGCTTGCTCGGCCACCGTTGCTTGGCCACTGTGCTCAGCCACCGTCGCTCGGCCACCATCGCTCGGCCACCATCGCTCGGCCAAGAAGTGATGGGAAAATAGAAGGCGAGGGCGGAGGAGGAGGAGGAAGAAGGGGGATTGAAGGTGTAGGGAGAGAGAGAAGACGAGGAGTGCGAGGGAAACAAAGAGGGAGCATATAGAGATGGTGGATTGGGCTCTGTTCAAAGAGTGGCTGGTGCTGGTGTTGTTCTTCGGGGAAGAAGACACCACCACCATGGCTTCTCTCTCTCTGTTTGTGTTGTTCTTCAGGGAAGAAGACGACATTGCCATGGCTTCTCTCTCTCTCTACTGGCGTTGTTCTTCGGAGAAGAAGACGATGCCGCCATGGCTTCTCTCTCTCTCTATTGGTGTTGTTCTTCGAGCCGTGGCCTCTCTCTCTCTCTCTCTCTCTCTCTCAATTTGAGGATTTAGGGTTTCGACTTGGGGTTTAAGACACCAAACGACATCGTTTTGTGATTTACGCGCTGACTGGACTCTCCGGTAAGCCACATTAGTATAAAAAATTAATAAAAAAAAGGCCACGTCGGATTTCCGGCAGTTTAGATCGGTGTTGGCACCAAAGTAAGCGTTTTTCAAATTTTTTGGCACGTAGTGATCCAACGGAAACTTTTGGCACTAAAGTGAATGTCGTACACAACTTATGGCACCATTAGTATACTTATCCCGAAAAATGGCGGAGACCACCAGAAGAAGGACCTAGCCAAGGCTGACTAGGCTGGTGGTCCAGGCTTCATGCGCAGCCGTCCTCCGCTGCCTCCTCCTCCTCCTCCTTCACGTTTACATCCCGCGCCTCCGCTGCCGCCACCCTCACCTCCTTCCACAGATCTTCCTCCCCACGTGCATCTACCTCCACTACCTTACGCAGCACTCTTCTTCCATCCGCTTCTCCCTCAATTGCCTGACATCGCAGAGGACTTGCATACTGCAGTGCTCACGACGATGCATCCCTGCTTGTTCCGATGCAGCTTGCCCAAGAGCTGCAGATCCCCAAGTGCGAATGTCAGCTACGCACTGCCGTTGAGTAGAGTTTTTATTTTTATTTTTTTTCCTTTCTTTCCTTCCTAAGCGAGTCAAGCGAGCGAAATGAAGACATATAAGTTGGGCTAGTAAACTAAACGAGTCAAGTATAGGTCATGGACAAACCCATATAGACCCATATAAAGTCAAATATCTTAAACCCATTTCCACCCCTTGGTAAAATTTTAAGTGACCCATTTATAGCTTGGCCCCCTAAAAGTGAGTCGTAAAATGTGTTTTTAACCCATATCGACGGCTCTACAATATCCTGAATTCGAAACATTTTAAAGCTGTGCGTTGTTAATTTGTGGGAGAAGTCAAAGACATGGGGCTTTCTAACTATTTTGCGCATGTTATTTCAACTGATCGAGTAGAAGTAATTTTTGATATAGCTAGTACGAGTACCTAGAGGGGGGTGAATAGGTATATAAAAGATTTTTCTTGATTATTGCGCAATACTTAGACAGTTGAAGGATTTGCGATAAGTAATAATCAATGTAAGACTAAGTAAAGGAAAGAGAGAATTGAACACGCGGTTTATAGTGGTTCGGCTTGATTCAAGCCTACGTCCACTCTTCTGCACTGAGAAAGGAGTCAGGTTTGCTTGGGAATGCGTACGATCTGGAAATCTCCCATGGACTGGACTACGCCTTCTAGCCTCTTCAAGTCTTCCCTTAGTTGAGCTACCTCCTCTCCTTTGGCATTGGCTTGAAGTTTTAGAGCGAGGTCTTTCATTTTGTCCTCCAGGGTAAGCGAAGATGCTTGTCCAGCATTCTTTATGGTTTGAATCTCACAGTCCAGAGCATAGATTTGGCTCCGCATTTCCAAAAGAACATCTAGAATACGACGAAAATCTGCAGAATTGTCCGTCTGTGTATTTGCATTTGCTTTCTCGAGATGGAGTGAATGCGGACGATGGCGCTTCGTATAGTCTTGCAGATTTGGTGTTGACGTATCGTGTCCTTCTTCGGTGCAATTGAGAAGCCTGAAATTCTTCTGGATCTCGCTGGAGATTGTCTTAGACCTTCACTATTGGTAGCATGAGGTGTGGACCTTTGCTCGCCAACTCCCCCTGTCTCTAGGACATCAAAAAGGGAAGAGTGATGATCATGCTCTTCTGTATCTTGATTCCCCTTCTCTCCAGATTCAGCTGCAGACTTTTCTTGCTCTTCTTCTCCTTCTTCTTCAGCTTCTTTCTCTCTCTCTCGCTGTTCTTCTTCTTCTCTGTTCTTGGCTTGCTCATCTTCTTCTCTCTGTTTCTTCTGATGTTTTGTTGATTGGGGAACAAAACGTATGGTCCTTATCAAGGCAGTGATTGTGAGATCTTCCTCCTCATCTTCATCCTCCAAGATGAGAGTTCTCTTCTTTTTGGATGGGGCACCAATGGCCTCCTTCCCTTTTCTCTTTGAAGCAGACGGAACTGGAGTCTTCACTCTGAATTTCTCCATTGCCTTGGAAAGTTCTTGCAGACGCATTTTCGTTAACATCTTTAAACCTACCACCATCTTATCGCACGGTCGAACACAAAGTGTGTGTGGCGGTTCAATATTCATGTGTCTGAAGATCTTGGTCATCAGACCTGGGTAAGGCAATTGTCCCTTGTCCTTCGACATTGCTCTATACATGTGAAAGAGAATAATGTGAGGAAGAGAGAACTTCATCCCTGAGTTGATTGTGTACATCAATTTTGCCTCTGAATTAGATACATCAGTCTTTGATGTAGACTTGGGCCTGATGCAATTGATCACAATTTTGTGCAGCACGATATTGATGGCACACATCCTTGAATAGATGATTTTTCCTTCTGCATCTCTATCTTTGACCAGTTCCAATGAGGCACGAGCAACTGAGACTTTGATTGGTTGATATCGTCCTCATTCAACTCCAATTATGTCTGCCAACATGTCCACGTCTAACACATAATCCGATCTCGAACACTTTGAATGATATTCTATTCGCATCTATAAAGCCGAGATTCGAATAGAAATACGCAGATCGATTGTGCATAACCATCGTGGTATCGGTGCAAAAACGTTCCAGTTGAAGCAGACTGAACTTCTCTCTTAAGTTCACATTAACAGAATCCAAGAAATCGAAATCAACACTCCTAGGGTTTATCACCCCTCGTTTCAGCAGTTTGAAAAACAAATTCTCATGTTCCTTTGATTTGAATAACTCCATCATCTTTCCCTTGACCTTTGCAGCAATACCCATTCTAGGTTGAAAATCAATGAACATTTTATCATCGTCGTTTCCATCAGTCGGATTCGGTCCTAACATACGAGGGTCACTGGGAATATTCGCAAGTGCTTCCTCTGCTTTACCATTGGGAGCAATTCCCAAATCCTCCATTTTTTTTCAGAAAGATATACTCATTCCCATAATGCTTATCTTTGAGAAAATCATCCACGTATTTCAACGGAGTCCCAGTACTTTTCAACGCACAGTAAAGTTTGTAAATAATCGAGGGTTTTTGGACTCTTACTAGGTATGCGTCCTCGATTATCTCTTCCTCAGGTTGTTGACCCGCATCATGTGGGGTAGATGGCATTGAGTGACGTGGTGGAGAGTGAGTCAGGTTCTGTTGCTGACTCGATAATTCTTCCTCTTTGGTGAGATCGAAATGGGTAGGTCCCTCATTCATCCTCAGTGGTCCCCTGTTCGCGATTCTTGAAGACTTCCTCGAAGAAGACATCATTCCTTGTCGCTGAAAGATTCCTTTACTTGCTTTCCCAAGAAAAGATGACAACTTTCTCGAAGATGAACACGAAGTAGAAACCGGATTGGGAGGAGAATGCTTTTTAGGGTTTTGAAGATTGAAAATGAAAACTGTATATATATAACTCGGTTTGGAAAAGGGAAGTTCAATCGGCACAAGGAAAGTGTACGAATACCTCTTTTTGAAATCAATAACTGCCAAAATTAGTCCTTTTGAAAAGATAAGTTTTTCGATTTTCACGGAGACTACAAAATAACTGAACAAAAGATCATACCTTTTCGAGTTTAGATAAAATAACAACTTACAGTCTATAGTCATCAATGTCTGAGTCTGAGAGATTTAGAGTCTGAGAGATTAGAGTCTGATAGATTAGAGTCTGATAATCATCAACTTTCTGAGTCTGAAGGTTGGAGAGTCTTTAAACTTTAACTTCTTCGAGCTTCAAAATGTTGAGTCTGGAACAGATAAAATCGAATTGATTTTTCTCCAAAGGCTTTGTGAATATATCCGCTAGTTGACTTTTTGAATCAACAAATTGAATCGAGATTTCTCCATTTTGAATATGATCTCTAATGAAGTGATGTCGAATCTCTATATGCTTTGCTCTTGAATGAAGAATTGGATTTTTGGTGAGATTGATTGCACTGGTGTTGTCACATTTGATTTATGTGCATGAGTCTTCAATCCCAAAGTCTTGTAGCTGTTGTTTTATCCATAGAATTTGCGAACAGCAGCTTCCAAGGGCTACATACTCTGCTTCTGTTGTTGAGAGAGCTACAGTGTTTTGTTTCCTTGAAAACCAAGACATTGTCCTGCTTCCAAGCAACTGGCAAGTTCCTGAAGTACTCTTTCTATCGACTCTGCAGCCGGCCAGGTCTGCGTCTGAATATCCCAGAAGATTAAAGTCTCCCTTCTTAGGATACCAAAGACCAATGCTTGAAGATGAAGCAACGTATTTAATAATACGTTTTGCAGCACGAGATGGGATTCTCTAGGATCGATTGAAACCTAGCACAGATGCAAACACTCAACAAAATGTCAAGTCTAGAAGAAGTAAGATAAAGAAGTGAACCGATGATGCTCCTATACAGCTTTTGATCAACTTTCTTCCCTTCTTCATCTTTGTCTATCTTCAAAGAACTTGACATTGGTATATCGTCTTCTTGCAATTTTCTAATCCAAATCTTTTGACAAGATCATTAGCATATTTTTCTTGGTAAATGAAAGTTCATTCCTTCAATTGCTTTATTTGAAGACCAAGAAAGAATGTTAATTCTCCCGTCATACTCATTTCAAACTCATCCCGCATAGACTTAGAAAATTTCTTGCATAGACTTTCATTAGAAGATCAAAAAATAATATCATCCACATATATTTGAACAAGTAAAAAGCTTTTCTTTTCCTTTTTGATAAATAAAGTAGTATCTACTTTACCTTTGACAAAACCATTCTACGTAATAAGAACATACTCAACTGTCGTACCAAACTCGAGGTGCTTGCTTTAAACCATACAAGGCTTTTTTTTAGTCGAAGGCGGAGTCGGCTTCTTTGGGTCTTCAAACCCGGGCGGTTGTTCCACATAAACTTCCTCTTGGATAAATCCATTTAGGAAAGCACTTTTGACGTCCATTTGGAATAACCTGAAATTTTTGTAACAAGCAAACGCAAGTAATAGACGAATAGCTTCTAACCTTGCTACGGGAGCGTAAGTCTCATCATAGTCTATTCCTTCTTCTTGCGTGTATCCTTTGGCCACGAGTCTTGCTTTATTTCGTAGACTTTTCCTTTTTCATTCATCTTGTTTTTGAACACCCATTTGGCTCCAATAACAGTTTTACATTTTGGTTTAGATGTCAATTCCCAGACATCATTAATGTTGAACTGTCTGAGCTCCTCTTGCATAGCTTTGATCCAGCTTTCATCAGATAAAGTTTCTTCTATGCTTTTTGGTTCAATTTCAAAAATGAGAGCCACAGCACTAGACTTTTCACATCTTTTGGATCTGGTACGAATTCCTTCATTAATTTCGCTGATAATGAGATCTTTGGGATGACTGGACTTATGCTTCCAGTTACTGGTTGATTTATTTAGGATGATGATCTCTTTCTTTATTTGAATCTTCATGAACTTCTTGATGCTGGTCTTCAGTCCGAGACATTTTTTGAGTTGTCAGCTTTGGAAGGTCTGTAGCAGGTTTAGACTCTTCATACTGAGTTTGACTGAATTCGTCTTACGTAGAGTCTTGAAATTTGACATTCATTGACTCCTCCACCGATTGGCTCTTCTTGTTATAGACTCTGTAGGCTTTGCTTGATGTAGAATATCCAAGGAAGATGCCTTCCTCTGATCTTTTTGTCAAACTTACCAACTTGATCCTTTTGCATTTTTCAATATAAAGCATTTACAACCGTACACATGAAAGTATGAAACGATGGGCTTCTTACCTTTGAATAATTCATAAGAGGTTTTCTCAAGAATAGGTCTTAGGAAGACTCTATTGATGATATAGCATGCTGTTGAAACAGCTTCAGCCCAAAATCGTGAAGAAATTTTACTTTCAATTAAAATAGTTCTAGCCATTTCTTGAAGAGATCTATTCTTTCTTTCCACAACTCCATTTTGCTGAGGAGTGTATGGAGAGGAGAACACATGCTTAAATCCAGATTCATCACACAATTTTGTAAAATCTTGATTTTCAAATTCTCCTCCATGATCTGTTCTTATACTTGAGATAACACATCCTTTTTCATTTTGAACATTTTTAGCAAATTTTTCAAAATACGAAAAGGTTTTCGACTTACTTGTAAGGAAATATACCCAAGTAAAGTGGGAGAAATCATCCACAATTACTAGGCAGTATTTCTTACCTCCAATACTACGGGTTACGGTTGGTCCGAAGAGATCCATATGCAGCAAGCGTAGTACATGATTAGTAGAGACATGATTTATTGGCTTAAATGAATTTCTTACATGCTTTCCCAGAATACATGGTGTGCATGGATCGGACTTTTGATATGGTAATTTGGGTAGACCTCGAATAAGCTGCTTTGATGAGATTTTGGCTAATTGCTTCATATTGACATGACCAAGCTTTCTGTGCCATAAGCTCGCTTCATCTTGAATTGAGATTAGGCATTGTGATTCATTTAATTTCATGTCTAAGAGGTAGATATTTCCATGTCTTCGACCCATGAAAGGCGAGTAGAGTCTTTGCGATTCCGAGCAAATTCCTTCTTGAAATGAGATCTTGAAACCAATATCACACAATTGGCTAATGTTGAGAAGGTTATAGTTGAGTCCTTCCACTAGAGAAATATTGCTTATTGTGAGATTTCCAATTTTCATAGTTCCAAATCCCACAATGCTTCCTTTGCCGTTTCCTCCAAATTAAACATTTCCACCGTTTACTTGAACAAGCTTTATGAAGCACTTTGAGTCTCCTGTCATGTGTCTTGAACATCTACTGTCAAGATACCACTTTACCTTTTTCTTGACGGAGACCTGCATTTAAAAGAGAGTCTCAAGCTTTCTTTGGTACCCAAATTTTCTTGGGTCATTTGGTGTTAGTAGGATAAACATTATTAGGCCATACTTTCTTAACAGGCTTCCAAACCATAGGACACTCTTTTTCAAAGTGATCCCGATTACACTTTGAACACCTTATAGCATTTCGACCTACAGACTTTACAAAAAATTTATTGAAATGATTTTTGTAAGCCTCTCTCGATGGTCTTTTCTTAATTCTTTCTTTTACTTTAGGAAAATCAATCAAGGGAATTGTTTCTACTGTCATGCCTAGACCAGACTTATTGAAGTAAGGTCTTTGAACTGAAAGAAATTTTTCAAGCTTTTCGGATCCTATCGAAAATTTCTTTGAAATATTTGCTAAGTCAGTTTTTAAGAAAACATTTTCTTTCAAAAGATTATCATCTTTTTCTTTAAGAGTAGAAACATTCAGGTCTAAACTTTTAACTCTTTCTTCTAAAATGGTTTCCTTTTGTTTTAGAGCTGAGTTTTCATTTTTAAGTTTGGAAATCCTTTTGAGACAAGTCTTAAAACTGAAACACGGTTCATCAATGTATTTATAGACTTTAACAAGAATTTTAAAATCACTTACCTCAAATTCACTGTCTGAGTCTGATCCAAAATCTGAAATCGAGTCCGAATGTGCCATCGGACATATGTTGGCATATTCATTATCACTTTCTTCACATTACGTATCACTCCTGGTTTCGGCTTTGAGAGCTTTTCGAAACTTCTCAGCTTTTCCTCTTTTCTTCTTGAGAAGAGGATAGTTGGGTCCGATGTGTCCCTTTTTCTTACATTCGAAGCAGACTACATCTTTGTTTGGTTCCTCATCATCAACAGACTTGGTCTGCTGCCTCTGGAAACTTTGTTTCTTTGAGTTGAACCTTCTACCTTTTCTATTCAGTTTTCTGAATCTTCTTATCATTAGAGCAAGCTCCTCGTCGTCCATATCATCTCCTGAATCTGTATCATCAGAATCATCATTTGATTTTAATGCAATGGATTTCTTACCTCTTGGATCTTCGTCTTCATTAATTCGTTCCACTTCATAAGACTGAAGAGTTCCAATCAGCTCGTCAACAGATAGAGGCATAATTCTATGCCTCTCTCTTATTGAAGTCTTTATATGATTCCAATCCTTGGAGAGTCCACGCGGTAGCTTGTTCACCTTCATGGGATCAGAATTTTTTTGTCCTTGGTTCTCAAGACCATTGACAATATCTGTAAAACGACTAAACATGTCAGTTATAGATTCTCCTAGTTTCATTTTGAAGGCTTCATATTGACCGAGGAGAATGTTGATTCTGGTCTCCTTCACTCGATCTGTTCCTTCATAGGTGATATGTAATATGTCCCATACTTCTTTTGCTGTAACACAAGAAAATATTATGTTATATTCAGTTGGAGACAAGGCACAATATAAAGAGTAAATTGCTTTTGCATCGAGTGCTTGTCTCTTGTTTATCTCTTCCTGAGTCATTCTGCTAGTCTCAACAGTTTCTTTCCCTCTTTCGAGGCGATGCAGCAATAGGAGTGATTCCTCTTTCCACAACGTCCCATTCCAGAGGATCCTTTGATCGTAGGAAAGCTTTCATCTTGTTCTTCCAAATGTTGTAATCCTTTCCATCAAAGTAGGGTGGTCTAGTATTGCTTTGCCCTTCCACTAGCCCTGGTGCTAGCATACTAGCCATGGATCTTTTACTCTGAAGTAAAACACTTCAAATAAAGTAAGAACACGGGCTCTGATACCAATTGATATAGCTAGTACGAGTACCTAGAGGGGGGTGAATAGGTATATAAAAGATTTTTCTTGATTATTGCGCAATACTTAGACAGTTGAAGGATTTACGATAAGTAATAATCAACGTAAGACTAAGTAAATGAAAGAGAGAATTGAACACACGGTTTATAGTGGTTTGGCTTGATTTAAGCCTACGTCCACTCTTCTGCACTGACAGCCAATTGGTTGAATTCCACTATGAACAAAGAGATGTTATAGTGTTGATCTTCCTTGATTTCTAGGTGTAGATGATCTACCACACTCGCTCAAGGTATCACCAAGTATGGACACTCTCTGTGTATACAATTTCGCTTAGAATGAATCGACTAATAATCAAGATACTTCAGACTCTGGAATTTTTCTATCGATCACATACTTAAACAACTAGAACGTCTTCCTTTTTATGCTCATTTATGCCATCATACCCGTTGGCACTTTCCAAAGGAATTCCTCCAATCTACCCGTTGGACGGAATCAATTAGGAAGATCATTCTAGCTATTAAAGGAACCTGACGATAGCCCATCAATCCTATTCGCCCATACAATCAGGATCTTGGTTTCCAAGAATAGAACATTCAGGAATATTTCGTCGACCATCGGATCTTCAATTGATCTAGATACGAACAAAAGAATCCGTTGTATTTATCCAACCAAAAAGATCTTCTCCAGAGAATATGATTAAATCCTCAACCATATACTTCGGCTCTGGATTTCCTTCGTCACTGGATCAGAAATACTGTCAATGAGAATAGTCTTGAGTCTTGAGTCTTGAGTCTTGGATCTTGAGTCTGGTGATCAGAAAGTCTTCAGACTTTAAACTAGACGATCTGCAGATATCCAGACTAGATTGATAGAAATGTTTTGTCAGCTTCAAAATATTCTGGAAAGATTTCTCCAACAATTTTTACCAATCTTCTCCTCTGATGGCGGCGACTGAAAGCGTCAGTAAGTGAGGTTGATTTTTAATGGGTGGGGCAACGATTTAAAGAGTGGATTGTGGGGATGCTTCATTTAAATGTAGTTTAGATTTGCAAGCAACCAAGAGAAGTTTTGCAATCACATTATTAACATCTAGCCATTGCTCGTACACTATCATAATGAATTGAAAAATCTAATATCTTGTTAACTAGATTAAGATCTTAAAAGATTTTTTGTAGTTGATATTTTTACATTGTTTTGGTGTCAGCTTTTAGTATTAAAATCTCAATGCTCTTACTAATGAAACGTCTATCTTGATTCATCAACCATTCCTCCACATCACACATGAAAGTATACACTTTAGGTCAAGGAATATGAACAAATTGGAGTTTTTATCGGCTGTTCACTCCGCATGTGTTACCGCATGTTGGCTTAAAAACGGGCAAGGTGTTTCCTACTTTGTGACCATTATGTATGCACACTTTACCTCAAAAAGCATAAATTATTTCATGCTCCGTCACACTACTTTTCTCTACTATTGCTTCAAAGTATCTGGTAATTCGCATTGTTTTAGATAGCCTATTTAAATTGAGATGGAGATTTAAATCTCATTCATTTTTCAAAAACAAGGTTCTCATAGTAACACCTTAGATTAGACAAGGAGAATCTTTGTCTATCCTGACCCTCATCATCCTCATTGTTTCCAGGAGTAAAACGTTCGTCATCCGAATTGTTATAGCCACTATCCCCTCTTGTGGCACTCATCGAAAAGGCAAAGAAATCAAGCTCCATCATTTTTATTCTTTCCCTAAGTACCTTTGTATTTTGCTCAACCCCATTACATGGAGAGTTTTCATCATGACATAAGCTACTATCGGACTGTCACTTTGATTCACATTTTTTTTTTTTTTTTTTTGGTCCATGAAGGTTGCTATAGTAATATTGAGATGCAAGTTTACTACTTACCCTTTGGGCTACTTCTCTAATCCTCCCCGTTAACAAATTTGTAATTGCATGTTTGTTTTGATCGCAGTAATAGTTAAGGTTATAATGTAATAGCTATTATGATCTTAACGTAACTAAACTATGTTGGATATCTCAATAATATTTTGAAATATTTACAATAATAGTTATAATTGCATTGAAAACCATCATTATTTTTAACAATCACATAACGGTTTTTTAACAGTCATATAAGGCTTTTCAATCGTTTTGTAACGTTTCATTTATTTCTCAAATAAATCCTTCAGTATTTTAAAATGGCTCTTTTAATGGCTCTATTTTGTCTGAATATAAAATCTCATAAGGCAATCTTAAAAATAGATGCACTGAATGAAACAGAGAATATTCTTTCCTTTTGAAATCTTTCATTTCCTTTTCCTTGCTGGGTTATGCACAACTTTGTTTCTGTTTCTTCTAATATTCAATGTGGAATATAGAAGAAGGTCTATTGTATCTTGGGAGAATAGCCGTCAGAAGCCTATCGCACTGAGTTTCGCACTCCGAGGGGCAAAATTATCCTTAAGGACAATGTTTGCGCTTGCATGCCTCAGACAAATTTATTTATTCTCATCAACTTTTTTCCTACAATCTTAAGGATAATTCCGCCCATGGAGCATCAAGTTGATACTGCTGCTAATGCCTCAATCTCCACCATTCCAGTTGCTCTACCACCACTACCACATATGTCCTATGCCAAACCATTCCTCAACATATCGAAGATCGAAGTTTTCAATGGTAACAATTTTAGAAGGTGGCAAGAAAGGGTTTTCTCTATCTTAGATATGCACGGCGTGGCTTTCGCACTTACAAAGGCCAAACCAACTGATAACGAGCTTCGAGATCAATGGATACACGCTAATAAGGTATGTAGGCACACAATTATTAGTACTCTTTCTAATGAATCTTTTGATGTCTACTGTCTGTACAAGGAAGCGAAACAAATATAGGACTCCATGACTGCAAAGTACATTGCTGAAGATGTGGGCAGACAAAAATTTGTAATCGGAAATTATTATCGATGGGAAATGTCCAATGATAAGGAGATCAAGACACAAATCAATGAATATCACAAGCTAGTGGAGGACTTGAAGGCAGAAAACATCAATTTACAAGAAGAATTTATTGCGGGCCTGCTGATTGAAAAGTTGTTTGAGTCTTGGAATAATTACAAGCAACAACTCAAGCACAAGGACAAGCAATTGTTACTAGCCGATCTGATCGTGCATATTATCATTGAGGATACAACTCACAAGGAGATCAAAGCTGCCAAAGCTAAGGAAATTGCTATCAGGGCAAATTTTGTGCAAGGCAAATTTCAACATCGTCAAAACAGGTATTATAACAAAAAACCTGATTACAAGCCCAAGGTTGCTCACCCCACCTTCAAAAAGAAAGGCTCTTGCTTTGTTTGTGGAAAACCAGGTCATCATGGAGCGCACTGTAGAAAGAGAATAATGAGAAATGACAATCCTGCTAAACCAAAAGTAAATTTGGTTAAAGTAAATGACTTTAATGATATAATTGTTGCAATTATTTCCCAAGCCAACATTGTGGCCAATGTGAAAGAGTGAGTGGTAGACTCAAGTGCTACTAGGCATATTTGTGCAAACAAAAATGCATTTTCCTCCTACATGCCAGTAGGAGAAGGAGAAGAAATTATTTATCTTGGTGATTTAAGAACAGCTCACGTTCTTGGGAAATGAAACGTTCTTCTCAAGCCGATATCTGGCAAGACTTTAGCCCTGAATGATGTATTATATATCCCTAATATAAGGGCAAACCTAGTCTTAGTAGCGCTTTTAGGAAAGGTTGGGGTGAAAGTGTCATTCGAATCTGATAAGATTGTAATGACAAAAAATAACGTCTTTGTGGGAAAGTGTTATCGTAATCAATGACTTTTTGTTCTTAACGTTTCCAATTTTATCAATGAAAATGCTATTGCTTTCGCTTACTTGGCTGAATTGTTGATTTATGGCATGGTAGATTAGGTCATGTTAGTATTTCTTATATTAACAAAATGCAAAAACGGGATTTAATTTCTGGAATTAAAAACCCATGTTTTAATAAATGTATAATATGTGCCGAAACAAAATTAACAAAAAAGTCTTGTATTTTTGTAAATAAGGAATCTGATTTGTTGAGTTTAATTCATACTGATCTAGGAGATTTAAAACAAACTATGACTAGAGGAGGTAAAAAATATTGCGCGACCTTCATTGATGATTATTCTAGATTTACTAAAGTTTATTTGCTTAGGCATAAAAATAAAGCTTTTGATATGTTCCTTTTGTATAAAGCTAAGGTAGAAACCAATTGAATAAAAAGATAAAAACAATTAGATTGGATAGAAGTGGAGAATATGTATTGCTTAACAAATTTTGTGAAAATGAAATAATAATTCATGAAACTACACCTCCTTATTCCCTTGAATCTGATGGTATAGCTGAAAAGAAAAATAAGACATGATGAATTCTATGCTTGTTAGTTCTAATGCTCCACATAATTTATGGGGTGAAGCTATTTTATCTGCATGTCACATCCAAAATACAATACCTCATAAGAAAACAGGTAAAACACCCTATGAATTTTGGAAAGGTTATCGTCCTAATTTAAAATATTTGAAAGTGTGGGCGTATCTTGCTAAGGTTATGATTCCTAATTCTAAGAAAAGAAAAAATAGGCTCTAAATCATCTAACTGCATGTTTATTGGTTATGCTAAACATAGTGTTGTATATAGATTTCTTGTATTAAAAAGTGACATGCTTGATAATAATACTATAGTTAAGAAAAAAAATGCAGAATTTTTTTAACATATTTTTCCGTTAAGTGTTGATACTATTTCTCTTGCACCTCTTCATAAAAACGTTTTCAAAAATTCAAATGATGAATTAAGAAGAAGCAAAAGAATAAGGAAATAAACTTCTTTAGGAATGATTTTTATTCTTATCTTATTGATAATGATTCTTTGACTTATTTTGAAGCAATATCTTCCTCAAAAAGCAATTTTGGGAAAGAAGCTATAAAAATCGAGATTGATTCTCTCTTACAAAATCAAACTTGGAAATTAGTTGATTTACCACCCGGTGCAAAACCGATTGGTTGTAAATGGATTTTAAAAAGAAAATATAATCTTGATGGTTCTATTGATAAATATAAAGCAAGATTAGTTACAAAATATTTTACTAAAAACAAAATGTTGATTATTTTGACACTTTTGCTCCAGTTACAAGAATTTAATCAATTTGTGTTTTAATTGTTTTGACTTCTATTTACAAACTTATTGTTCATCAAATGAATGTTAAAAAAGCTTTTTTAATGGTGATTTGGAAGAGGAAATTTACATGGTGCAACCTGAGGGCTGTATTTTTTTTGGCCAAGAAAACAAAGTTTGTAAACTTGTTAAATCCTTATACGGCTTAAAGCAAGCACTAAAGTAATGGTATGAGAAATTTGATGATGTTCTAGTTAATAATTTTTTTTTCTCTATTGGAGTAGATAAATGTGTATACACAAAAACTGTTGATGGTGAATCTATAATTATTAGCTTATATGTTGATGATATGCTTATTTTTGGTACGTGTATTAATGTAGTGAATGAAACAAAATGTTTTTTGACTTCTAAATTCGATATGAAGGACATGGGGGAAGCTAATAATATTTTGGATGTTAGAATCATAAAGAGTGATAGTGGCCTAATGCTTACTCAAACACATTATGTGGAGAGACTACTTAAAAAATATGATCACTTTGATGTGAAACCTATGAATACTTCTTATTATTCTAATATCCAATTAATAAAAAATAAAAGAGATGGTGTTGTTAGTCTAAGTATGCTCAAATTATTGGGAGTTTGATGCATTTGATGAATTATACTCGACCTGATATAGCTTATGATGTATGTGGACTGAGCATATATACACAAAATCCCAATGATGATCATTGGACTGCTTTGAGCAGATTAATGAAATATTTGAGAGGAACCATGAATTATGATATTTTATATAATGGATTTTCCACTGTATTAGAAGGATACGGTGATGCTAATTGGATTTCAGATTCAGATGAGACAAAATCCCCTAGTGGATATGTGTTCACCCTTGGTGGAGGTGTTGTAAATTGGAAGTCAACCAAACAAACAATAATTGCTAAATCCACCTTAGAGTCAAAGTTTGTGGTTCTAGAATTAGCTCGCAATGAGGCTGAGTGGTTAAGGAACCTCTTAGCGGATATTCTTTTGGAAATGAAACTGACACCTTCGGTGTCTATGCACTGTGATTGCCAAGTGGCAATAGCCATTACAAATAATAGAACTTTCAATAGTAAAAATAGACACATCCGATTGAGACATGATGTAGTAAAGCATTTGTTTAAAGATGGAATTATATCAGTCGATTTTGTAAAGTCAGAAGTGAATTTGGCCGATCCTTTGATTAAACCTATTGGAAGAAAATTAATTTATGACACATCGAGGGGAATGAGACTTAAGTCAATTAAGGAAAACAACAGTGATGGTAACCCAACCTATGTGATTGGTGATCCCATGAATTAGGTTCACATGGGTAATAACAAGTCACTTGTTGTTCTAGTGATGCACTATTAAAAATTATTGTCCATCTTAAGATAAGAATGGTGCAAAACTGTAAGGAAAAAAGAGGTTGAGCTAAGCTCTTAATAAAATTCCATAGCCATTATTGGTGGTATATTAAGCTACTGAATACACTTGATGGAATCACTTATATAAGTGTGGAGTGGGGCCACTCCTATGAGAATTTTTGACGAAAATCTCTAAAGCACTTATAAACCAAGTATGCACATGGCCTATTAGAGCAAAACCCCGTTGAACAACCAAATTTGTGGGAGTGCAATGTGATTGATGAAAATTTTAATTCACAAACGAAATTTTTGGTTCTTAGAAGTTTCAAACTTCACTAATAATTTCGTGAATTATATTTCATTTTTTCTAGGGCTGATTCATAGTCTAACAAGCACCAATTCTGATGCATTACACTCTAATAACCCAGCATCATAGTAATTTTTTATTTTCAAAATCTTTTGAAATATGTGGGGGATTGTTGGATATTTCAATAATATTTTGAAAAATTTACAATAATAGCTTCGATAATAGTTATGACTGCATTGAAGACTATCATTATTTTTAACAGTCACATAACGGTTTCTTAACAGTCATATAAGGCTTTTCAATCGTTTTGTAACGTTTAATTTATTTCTCAAATAAATCATTCATTATTTTACAATGACTCTTTTAACAGCTTTATTTTGTCTGAATATAAAATCTCATAAGGCAATCTTAAAAATAGATACACTGAATAAAATAGAGAATATTCTTTCCTTTTGAAATCTTTCATTTCCTTTTTCTTGCTGGGTTATACACAACGTTGTTTCTATTCCTTATATTCAGTGCGGAATATAGATGAAGGTCTGTATCTTGGGAGGATCGTCAGAAGCCTATCACACCGAGTTTCGCACTCCAAGAGGCGGAATTATCTTTAAAATCAGTACTTACGCTTGCATGCCTCAGAAAAATTTATTTATTCTCATCAGCTTTCTTCCTACAAGCTATAATGCCTCTTTCTCTAGGGTGATGCCGCTCGTGCATTTGCAAAGAGCCCATGCGTCAACATTTATTCATTCCTTGGCTTTTACCCAATCAACATTATGTTTGTATTGTTTTATGGCTAAATGAAAATGGAGAAAGCTGCATGGATAAATGCCTGATTGTATTACATCTCCAATTCAAAATAATTTGAAATTGAAGGCCACGCTGATCACTCTTTTGAAGCCTTATTCAATCTACATTTTTCTTTGGTCGATTTATTCGATATTGATTTATATGCATTTTGGCCTATCTGACATTATTGAGAAATTAGTGGTAAGAATTTAACGAACTCATTTTTTAGTGCAGAAAAGGAAAGAAAGAGTTGTTCGACATTCACTAGATATGCAATCATGATTGACAAGTCTTAACATTATAGTTGACAAGATTCTAATTATCATCAATTATCTTTTTTCTACTAAATGAATTAAGTGGCCCCCTTTTTCCACGTATTAGATAAATCAATTTCTAGCTTAATAACATTAATTGGTGAATCTTTAATTTTCAGCACAAGGGCTATCGGCCGGTTGACAAGTCATAAGTTTTTAACATCACGCATTCTTGAAGAAAGGATAAGAAGAAAATGCCACGAATTTGACATGTGGTTTCTTAGGGTATGCATGGTTGCGTTTTTAAATTTTGTTCATGAACAAATTTTTGTTTTTAGAACATAAACGCATTTGTTTGCATTTTTGTTCAAAATCTTTTTTTTTTGTTCCGAGAACAAAATTAGAATAGAAATAAGAAACAAAAAAAAAAAAAGTTATTTTTTTGTTCCGAAACACTTTTAAAGAACAAATTTTCTCTCTCATTTCTTTTCTTCTCTTTTTTTTTTTTTCTTCTTTTTTCTTTGGCTGATTGCCAGCCTCGGCCATGGCCGGCAACCAGCCGTTGAGGGCCGGCAACCTCACCGGAGGGTCGCCGGCCCCGACGAGGCCGAGCGTCGCTAGCCCCTAAGCCTCGCCTTGGTTGGGCAAGATAGGGCTTACCCAGATCCGGTGAGGCCGAGCCTTGCCGAGCCACGCCGGCGTGAGGTGAGGCTCGGTGAGCTTGCCCAGCCAAGGCGAGGCCAAGCCTCGCCCAACCACGGCAAGCCTCAGCCTCACCGGGGCCGGCGAGCCTCGCCGTGGCGGTCGACCGGCCAAAAGTTAAAAAAAAAAAAAAAAATTAAAAAAAGAAGGAAAAAATTAAAAAAAACAATTAAAGAAACAAAAAAAGAATACAAAATTACCAAATGTATTTCTATTCATTTTTTATTTCTAGAACAAGTTTACCAAACGCGTCTTTCTGGTCAAAAATTATTCGAGGAATTTCCCGGACTATTCCTCAGAATAATTTTTGAATAGAAACATAAACAAACGCACCCTTAATGGTGTTGTATCAATTGCTCAAGGAATAAGTGTTGTTTTACGAGAAAATACTGGGAAGGCCTCCCCGTCATCATGGGACCGGCCAATTAAGTTGCTGACACGTGACACCATGTGTCATCAATGTCCCACCACACTCTCTCTTCTCTTGTGATATCTCTCCTCCCGAGCCTACTTCTCTCTCCGCTATGCTTGCGTTTCTTCTTTTTTGTTGGGGCCGCCATGGCCTCTCTCCTCTGCGTGCTTGCTTTTCTTCTTGCGGCTGCCATGGCCAGGAGCTCGAGCTCAAGTAACCCTGGCAGCGAGCTTGTGCTCAAGCGACCATGGCTGCTTTGACCTCAAGCTCCAGGCTCAAGCCTGTGGTCCACAACCATAGCAACTGCGACTGTAGATGAGGCCGAGCTCCGTCGCCACGGCGGCCACAAGAAAAACAAAAGAAATGCAAGCACAGAAGAGAGAGAACGAGGGCGGAGAGGGAGATCACGGAAAGAGAGAGTACGTGGGAGGTGGAACCCGGCCGATACGTGGCATGTCGGCATTGAATGGGCTGGCCCACTCAATATTTTATTGTTACATCATCTTTGCCCTAGAAAAGAGTTTCCGATCGATTTGCGCAATTTCTTTATCTCTTGGAAAGAAAATATGATAATATTTAAGGAAACACCAAAACGGCATAGAGATCAGCACTGAGGCAGCATGGGGATCTTAAAAGATCTTCCCCTAGTTTGGTCTTTCCGAGGCTCTCTCCTCTAGTCAAATACTTAAAAAGATTTGTACCCTTCTTATCCAAATCCTAAGTTTATAAATCGACCCTTGTTTTCAGCAAATCTGCCACAACATCGCCTAATTGTCCACCCGCCTTAACGTATGCACCCAAAAAAGGAAAAAAAAAGAAAGCCGTGCATTATTAAGATAATCCCATGATCAGAAAAACTACGCACGTCGCTCTGACCACAACATATGATAAGACGACATTATTTTTGCTGCGATTTGGAAATAAACCAATAATTGATGCCAAGTTGATTATTGTCGGGAAAAAATGGGGCTTGCCTGCAATTTTCACTTTTTTCTCATTCTAAAATTTACCAAATATGTATTTTCTATTGAAAAAAATTGGCTAGCTAACATTTCAAGTTCACATTTCATGATTGGGTTTTGCTATCGCGTCATTAGGAAGCACCATACTTTATTAATTATGAAATGAAACCTATGTCAAGTTTGTGTCGATTCGTATCACTTTCGGATTTGCCATATAACCATTTATAAATGAGTTAAATTGTGTAGAAAACTGTCAATCTTTCGCTCTTCATTTTTACTATATAATTCTACTAGTTCTCATGGGCATGCAATGTTGTTTTTTGGGTACTTTAAAACTAATTGGATGGGTGAATTTCGTGATAAATGCGAATAGCAATACTTGAGTGATGAAAAAGATAAATGCTAACCTCTTATTCATACAACACACATATTTATCGTGTCATAAGGTAGATTATACACATCTCGGCATACACTTTTGAAGTCATTAAAAAATTAAGATATCATTAAAACGACCTAAAAAAAATTTGTTAATGCTGGACAGTTTTAGCAAAACCTAACCCCTACCACGAGGTAGACAATTAAAAGCAAACATAGTCGTATCAAGGGAACAAAGGAAAAAAAGAAAGAAAGAGAAACTCCAGTCATAAATGCACCCATGTAGGAGGGAAAGTAAAGATGATGAAGAAAGAATAAGAACACGAGGACAAAAAAATGACGTAAGTATGCACGGCAACCAACCTCTATTTGTGAGTCCAAGAATGGGCATTGATATACAATTTCTTAAATCAAAACGATACAAATAAGTAGTCTCTAAATTTTAGTTTAAAATTTTATTTGAATGTATGATGTGGTCTCTAAAATTTTAATTTATTCAATATGGTCATTGAACTTTGATCTAATGTACAATTTATCCCTGAACTTTTAATATTTTTAATGTGATCCTTAGTTTGTCAATTATATATTTAATTAAGTCTATAAATTATATGAAAATATTTAATATTATACAATGACTAAATTGAGTATGTATCAAAAAACTTAGGGATCGCATCAAATAAATTAAAAATTCAAAGAGACATTGTATATTGGACTAAAATTTGAGTATTAATTTGAATAAATTAAAAGTTCAAATATCAAAATACATATTGGACCAAAATTCACAAACTATTTGCCCATTTTTCCTAAATTCTTATATTAAAGTCAATTGATGGCATTAGTAAAATGGTGAAGATATAATCCATAGATTTTCATTTCATGTTTTCATTGAGATGGGGATTTTTTTGGTAGGTTTTTCTTAAGATATATATATAATACCTTTTCTTTTTATCTTTATTTTTCGGCATTAGAGTTCATAGACGATCTTTAACTAATTCTGTTTATGCCATTGTTCTTTTTGTCAATTTTCAAACTAAAATTAAAATTTTGATTTCACATTTGGCTATGTAACAAGAATTCTTCAATGATAATATATCCATGTATACAAATACCAAGACTTGGAAAGCCATGATTTGCTTTTCCAAATAAATTTGAAAATTATGATTATTATTCGGTACTCTCAATGCTTGAGTCTTATGTAACGAATATGTATAAAATGTTATAATCGATAGTTTATTTTAACTATATACAAAAAATATACGTACCATCCAATTATAAATCAATTTACATATTTCATTTGAAAAAAAATTGAGTTTTTTGCTAATGAGTTTGAATTTCAATGTAAAGTGTTTGATAAATCACTTATTGGCTAATTAAAAAAGAAACTATCTTTAACTAATTACCAATTCAGCCGCACTGGTAATCGTTCCCCCTCACTTTGATGTGGTCAAGAGTTTTTTCTAGCGATTTAAGTGGGGGGCTGGTGGTGGGTTTTGGGCCAACTTCCCTCGAGGTATAGTCGCTGTTGGGCTTCCATCACGGAGGCCCGTGAGACCCCGAATCGGCGTAAGCCGACAAGGGCATGCTCCGACGGATCCTTGGTCACAAAGAAAAAAAAAAACTATCTTTAATTAATTACTGTAGTTAGTCTAAAAGACAAAATAATGTATATTATTTTCGAGCTTTAAAAAACGCGATATACCCTTAATGACCCTCGTAATCAATGACCATCTCATTTGATATATCCTTAGTACTTATGCCAAACATAATCTCTAAAAAAATTCCAATTTCCACAAAGAATGTAACATGTCTCAGCAATTTTGCATGCATGGCTTGGACGTTGCAAGCATGTATTGGTGTGTACAGTCGACTTAACTAAAGTGCAAATTTAGGTCGTTCATAAAATAACATTGTTGTGCAGCCAAATAGGCCGTACAAAGGGCCTTTCAAATAATTAATACGTCCACTTCCTTAGATTTTTTTAATCTCCTATAGTGAGATATTTAGGACTATCTTCGATAATTTGACGCAAGTGTATGGCTGATCTACCCTTGATTTCTAATTATTGGATCCTCCGCTCACAGGTAAAAAATTAATTGATCTTAAAAGGAAAAATTGTCAAGTTAAGTATGTATAGTTCTTTCAATTGTGAAATTATATGAATAAGAGGCTCATTTGACCCAAAAATTCCCTTTTGACTGCTTTTTTTAGGCCTAACTTTTTACTTGCTTTCAAGTGATATAATATGGAAATCGCTTAGATGATTGCACATTTGCTTTGTCCAGAGTAACGGTGCAATCTACACCCCACAATTTCCCAAGGAAACCAGATGATTTTATTGTCCAGTTTCCTTGGGAAATCAGTTCCCATAAATAACAAAGTTTTCAAAAAGTAAGTTTAAAAAAGAAAGAAAAAAATTATTAATGATCCAAGTTCATATAATCACAAATATGAAAAATGATATTTTGTTGATTTAATTCTTCTATTACATTTAAGTTGATTTTTGTTTCATCTTTTTTAAATCAATCTTCAATCACATTTTAAAGAATTATAGTTTCCTTACTATTTTCCTTTTATACGAGTTTAAGAATCTAATGTTAAAATATAGCTTTCGAGTATAAATATAAAATGTATGATTTTTATTTTATTGTTTTGGTTGAAATGAAGTTTAAAATGTCAAATTCTGTACTCATTTAACAATTCTTAGAAATTAGTAGAAGAGACTAGTGAAATTTCTTTTCATAATGAGAGACTAACTTGTTCTTCAATGTGCACATAAAAAAAGCCTAATCATTGTGGACTCGATCAGAAAACATTTAAAAATTAATAGTCCACAATTTATATCCTCAAAATACATAATATTTACTTGGGAAAATTCCAAAAGGGACCCGCAATGCCCTCTTTTTTCTCAAATAAAGACCTGAAGTGGACCTTATTCCAAATAAGGACCTGAAGTGCCATTATTTCTTCAAATAAAGGTCTGAAGTGGATGTTGTTTCAAATGAGGACCTGAAGTAATTATGTTTGTTTCAATTAAAGGCCTAAAGTGGCTATGTCTGTTGCAAATAAGGATTTAACTTTTTGACAATCAAGGGTATTTTCGTTATTTGTTATTTTTTTTATGTTTTTTTTTTTATTTTGGTTCTTATTCTTCCTCTTCGTTGATGGCCAATCAATCATTGGCAATGCCCACAGAAGGTTGGGCAAGGTGAGCTTCGCCTAGGGGCCATTCGCTAGGTCGGCCAATGCCAGCGAGGGCTGGGTGATCTCACCCCTCGCCGGCTGCTAATAAGGGTTGACCGATCGCGGGCGAGGCCCAAGCGAGGCCAACCCTTGCCAAATTTGGCGAAGGTGGCCTCGCAAACCCTTATGAGGGGCCAGTGAGGGTCAATCTTGTAGATGGCCCCTAGGCGAGGGTCGCCATGCCTAGGTGAGGCCGTCCCTCACTTGTGGCCAGCGTGGGTGGCCCTTGTCGACAAGGGCAACCTTTGCCCAACCCTCTGTGGGCATCGTCGATGGCCGCTTGGCCACTGACAAAGAGAAAAAATAAGAACCAGGGGGGAAAAAAGGTAAGAAAAGAGGTAAGAAAAAAAGGAAGAAAAAGGGGAGGAAGTGTCAAATGACGAAAATACCCTTAACTGGTTGGAAAATTTAGCTTGCTATCAACTGGTGAGGTCGGGTCTTTATTTGAAACAATCAAAACCATTTCAAGCCCTTATTTGAAACAACTAAAGTTGCTTCAAGTCCTTATTTGAAACAAAATTCAGTTTGAGTCCTTATTTGAGAAAAATAGGGCACTTCGGGTCTCTTTTTGAAATTTTCCCTATTTACTTTTCTCATTTAGCAATTATTATAAATTATTATTCCTTTTCTCTAAAATTATGAATTGTGAAATTAAACACGTTTGAAACTAGCATTTGACATTTTAAAGACTTGGCTAGCATTTGATATTTTCTCTTGTATCTCAACAAGTTGAAACTATTTTTCACATTTTAAAATTTATCCTCGGGGTGACCATCCTAGGAAAAAGAGAATTTGTGGTCCTGCCGGCACTGTTACTATTTGTCTGTAACGGGTCATTAAGCTAGCTAACCTCAAAAGAAAAAAAAAATTAAATTGCAAGAGAAAAGGTATAATGGAAAGACGAATATTACCCTTTTCTACAAAGTCGAGGGGCTCAAATTTGAAGCTCATCTTTTACAACTGATACGGCTCATCAACCCTGCCAAAGAACTACATAAACCTGAATCAACAAACTTATTGAATTGCCCATCTAGAATGATTTGCCAGGGACCAAGCACCAAGACAAACTAAATGATTGATTCAATCCAGGGACACCAATTGATTGCAATGAAATCCCAGCAAAGAGCAAAAATGATGAGCAATTCAGGTTCTTTTTTTCTTTTCAGCATATGATTAACCCCGGATACGAATGTTAAGGAAATGATAAATCGCGTACTATTTAATAATTATAAAAAAGAATACAAAATAATCTTCCAAAGAATGTTCCGTGGCTCTCAATTGATCTTGCCTATGTCATGAGAATACATGCAACCTGAGCTCTTGTTGTTTCTCCATATTGTATTTCTGTCATTAGTGTCTTTCCCTTTTTTTCTTTCTTTTTGCTAATCTCGTCAGTATCTTTCTCAGAGTTTGAGAAAGAGAATATATTTTTTCAACTTTTGAAATTACAACTTAAAGATACTAGTGTCTGATGATTTCATTAGCTATAATTGCTGTCCCTGTCTTATGTGGCTTGATCACATGATGTATGCGTATTTCTGCACTCGTGAACATTTGTGATATGGTATTTTATCAATGTTCTCACCGCCAGCAGACCTGGAGGGGCTGGTGGTGGCCCTCAACCCCTTAGGCTCAGTTAGCCATTGCTTCTCACAAGTTACATAGATTTCCTACAAACCTGTGTTTTCCACGTTTGAGTATACGTGTCCCACTGTGAGAGGAAAAGCCCTACCGATAAGAGATTGATTAATTTATCAATACTTTTGAACGTTATGTCCACGAGATTCGACAAGATTGGCAAATGCGAGACTAGAGGTGGATTTCAGAGTCCACAACAAGAGGAGGAGCTATCTCAAGGCCGCCAAGTTCTTGAGATATTTTGGCCATTGTGACTCACCAACACTAGTCTATAATGAAGTCGAGGTAAGTAACATTTTTCCAAATTGGTATTTTGTATTGAGTATTCGCATGCTAATGTGAACTGAGTATTGAAATCTTGCTATTTTTATTTTTATATACATAGGCATTGGTTCTTGCAAAAGAAATTAGAAGTCAAGTGCTTCCTCCATTGTGGAATGTCAAACATCTGAAACTTCAGATCCTGTGCAACACATTTGGAGATATTAATACCAGTTCTCAACTAGCGGAAAGCTTGAGGTGGATGTGTCCTAATTTAGAGATGTTGGCTATTAGCTCCAAACCCTCCCACAAGAAGATGCTGCCGGCCATTGCTTCCGGACCTCGCAAAGACAAGTAATCAAGAGTGACTAGGAAAAAGGGTGGCTTGGAACATTAGAAACGCAAATATATAAAGAGAAAATAGAGAAGAAAACAATCGAGATTTTTTACGTGCAAAACCCTTCCTAAAATCAGGAAAGTGAAAAATCTTAGTGCCACACTAGGCCTTGATTATTTCTCAATTAAGTAGTTAGATCTTACTATTAGATTTAGCTTAGTGTCTCTTAATTGATATTTATGTAGTTTGGAGATGTTAGTGAGTACTTGATTATAGTTTAGTTTTGGTAGATTGCTATTTTAGACGAGAACTAGATTCAATTTGATTGTAGCTCATGGGGTTTATACCTCGGGGCTTGATTATATTTTCTGTCTAATTTTCTTGTTCATCTTTCTTTCTTTTTTTCATTTTCATTATTTTTTCTCTTTCTTTCATGCATCTTTTATTACTTTACTTTATTTATTATTATTTTTATCTTTTTATGATTTATATTTTTTTATCTTCTTATAAATTTTTATATTTTTGAAAAATGAGCAAATACTTAAAAGGTCGCAAAATTCGACTGTCGATAATGATCAATTGCGCATTCTATTTCAATTGGTATATCTTACTTTACCTGAATGTGTAAGAAAATATCACAGACAAAATAACATGTGTAACACGATAGGAGTAAAACCTCTAACCGTCATGGGTATCATTCTGTTGTCATCTAGTTGCTTGGATCTAACCATCTTTACTTACTCTGACCATCTTATCTTTTCAATTTTTTAAGGCTCAATACAGTACTCCTTTCACTCTTGTCTTTTTTAATTGTAGTTTCTCATCCGTTGCCGTTCCGGCGAGAGTTGATGCATTCAAAGAAATCGCTAGAGCGGCGACCCACACCATACTGGCCGCGTGTGGCTTGGAGCAGCCCAAGTCTGTCATCTCCAGCTCCGCGTGTCGCCGCACCGATGACGTTCGGAGGCTCCATGAGTCTTATGTCATGCCTAATTCCTGCAGAGAGCGCTTCAATGCCTACGTAAAGACCGTCGTCGAAACCCTTCTACTCGAGAGGCTGAGTAAAATCTAATTAAAGTACGTTCTTTTTCCCATTACCTCTGCGGCACGTGTTGGGACATCGAGGGTGCCGCGATCTGAGCTTTTGGACAGGGCGGATTAGTACGGTGAGTGAGGCACGTTAAAGGAACTATAAAGTTGTTTTGAGGGAAAAATTAAACAATCGATGTACGCCAATTAAGATTTGCTCGTGACATGCATCTGGATCGATTTCGTTGCTAAATTTTTGAGAGCTTCTTATGCTTTAAAATCGACTCATTTCTTTGTATGGTGTTATTATCACGGGGGCTAATGCGATTAGTAAAACGACCCGAGGCCTAATCTGGCCCGTACATGGTCCCCATGAAGGTATTCCCCTTTTGGCTTTTTTCCTTGTAGATCTCCTCTTACCCTTCAACGTGAAACTATCGAACGGTTGTGACGCGCCGCCTAGTTTTAGGCAGTCACAGGCATGTCTAACTCCTTGGGCGCTCGAAAAAGTTGCAACAAAGATCGAAGGAACAACAAGATTGGAAGAACGTTTTCGGACACGGACCCAACAATCGGAAGATCACACTCTAATGTCAACCGTGCACCCGAAACAAATAATTAGTGACGCTCGAACTTGACCCCCAGGTACTTGCAAAGAAGTCGGAATGGACTGGGCTACCCCAAAACAATACCTTCGACTTCAAGCAAGAGGTGATCATACGCAATACACATTAATCAATCAATGGCGTGACAGATTAGGTGATCTGATAATAGATTATCCGGCCCAAGCAGCGAATAGTGATGGCTATAAATTGTTTGCTAATATAAACAATTGAGGTTCCTTTTGCTTGTCCATAGACAATCACTTTTTTGACATTAAATAAGGATTAATACTAAGAAAAACTTTAAACTGATACACATATGATAAATTTACCCCAAATTAATTTTTTGGTTTTCCGGATTTACTGAACTCATTAATTGATCATTTAGCCTTTGGACTAGTTATTGGGAGGGACTATTTTTTCTTTATTAAAAATTATTAAAAACTTGTGATAATTAATAGGTTTCGTTAAATAAAGAGGGGCCAAGCTGATAATAGTAATCCCCGTCCTTATCTTCTGCGCCAAGCAACATACATTCATTACGTTTGGGTTGATTAAATTAAACCCATAATAACAGGGTCAGACTTATTACGAACTCATTTTACATAAGATGTTGGGCCAAGCATTGTTCTAAATTCTTGGTACCAACAAAACCTCATTAAATGTTCAAAAGTCAAGTTTACATAGTATATGAGTAGCAAAAGTGTACACACATTCTCGAGTGAACATATAGTTAACATTTGAAGGTTTCGCCGAAACGTCCAGTATAGGCTATTTGAATTATCAGTTAACGGAAAGAAAGAAGTTACGAATGGAGAAATTTGATACGTACATATATAAATAGAGAAATGTATTTCGAGATTTGAACTTTTTGTTTTTGTTTTTTTATGATTGCTTAAAAGATTAAAAAGATTCAAAGTAAGATTTATATAAGATTATTAACGTATACGTTTATCCATTGATAGAGTGTTCTATAAAACAACTATCGGGGATTTAATTTGTCATAAAACCTTTAAAGTAAGAAATCCTCTTTACCTTACTTTATGCAACAGTATGCTAGATCGACTAGCTTTAACTACGTATTCATGTGACTATTAGAGATGAATGTATGATTATTAAACCATCTATTAATCTTTTTATCGCTTAGGTATTTGTTTCAAAAGGTTGTGTTAAAAGCATAAGAAATAAAGTGACAATTTCTTTATAGTTTTGTATGGGACTATGTTTTTAGACTCGAAAGCTAGTAACAACTTTAGGGGCGGATTGTTTTTTGCAGATCATTTTAAAAAAATGATAGGTTTAATAAGCACATTAAACACTGAAAATTTGATTCATCCACAATTGTGCTTCCGTGATAGCTAACCATAAGGCTTAAGAGGCACGCAAAATAAAATAAAAAATTTGAGGAGAATCCAATACAAAAATTATAATTCTTTCGTTCTTTTTATATTACATGTTTCTTGTACTATAAAATAGGAATAGCTCTCAATGAGCCGGCTCGAGAGGGGATACGGGACTGAGAGCCGCAACGCAGTTGTTCCATGTCTCATTGCTCCTCCTATAGACATCAGATTTTGTCCCCTTAATCGGCTTGTGGCTCGAGATGCTCAACTCCACAAATTGGTTGTGGCAGTTCTTCCCGGCTATCAAGAGCTCATGACAACATTCATTGGTGGGTGTAAAGGTGTCGGCAAGGAATATGTATTGAAAGAATCCAAACCCACAATCAGATCTTGTTCCCTTTCCGCAATCAGGGTTTCCGACCTTGGCGAAGGTAGCCTTAGGAAGCAATGCAACAGGGACGATCAACAAGATCATAAGAGCGGACAAGTTCTTTGGCGTTGCCCTTATGGTCTTTTGGGGATAGGAGGGTTGGAAAATTTTATGAGATTGTTGATCGTTTGATGATACAGTTGATCTAGAGATGAGAACTTATATAGCTCGAGGGAAGTAATGCATTAATGAAATCAATTCATTGGTTAAGATTTAGGAATGTTTATAGGAAACGTGTAAAATTATTTCTATTGCAAAAAATGCAATGATTGAGGGCCTTGTCATCTGACTTTTTTTCTAGTTCAATCATTTGCCATTAAAAAAAAAAGTACTAATGAGTTGCTTGGTTGAACAGAATTATCTGTAAACGAAAATACTTATTTCCAATTTGATTTTCAATCCCACGTTCGATATATAATATGAACTAGTGACATGCCCTCAGTTTAAAATAATTTTATAAAATTGAATATGCTTAAAACATTTCACCATATATACTCTCGCAAATGCACGTTATGTTATCGATACCTTTTATTTAGGCTTAGGGTCCATCCCTAATTTTTAGGATTAATGCCACAAAAATTATCAAACAAGTACATCTATGACAAATTTCTCTCAAACTAATTTTTTAACCACCATAATTCGAAACTAGAATTCCTATGGCAAGTTTTTCCGAACTAATTTTTTGACTGCAAAAATCCCAACCGATACATTTGAGATAAATTTGCTCTCAATTAGTTTCTATGAAATTGTATTAACATCACGAAAAATCACAAAACCGATATCCTTGTAACAAATGGAGGATAAACCAAATACCAATCAACTACCACATATCATCCATCCAACTCAGGAATTTGATAAAAAAAATTTAACGAAAACTAGTAAAAGATAAATTTGTCATGAGTATGCCAGTTTAGGTTGGCACAAGGGTACTCATTTAGGGTTTTTCGTGATATAAGCCCTGATTTTTATGCAAGCGATTACAGTTGGAGACAAAATTTAAGTATCGACAATTGATAAATTAAACCATTGCTTAGATAATTCAGTCTTGGTTTGTCATCAATCGAACTTATTAATTAATTAATTAATTAATGATTTCACGAGATAGTTTAGTGTGATTTTGTTCTTCATTAAATTATTTTTCAACAACTTGAGGAAAAAAAGTTAAATAATCAATAGGTCTCATTAATTAATGAAAAGGAGCCAAGTTTATATGTACAGAGTGCCTACCCGTCTTGTTTTTAGTCTTGTTTTTCCTTTATATCTATAAACCAAAATTGGCTTTGGTTTTCTAGATTAATTGAGATTATTTAAAAGCTGAATTCTTTTGGTCAAATTATTTATTAGGTAATTATCCTTTAACAAGATTTGGGTTTTGGTTTTCCTGATTTACTGAACTTATCAATTGATCATTTAACCTTTGGACTAGTTATTGGGAGGGAGTATTTTTTCTTTATTAAAAATTATTAAAAACTTGTGATAATAAAGAGGTTTCGTTAAATGAAGAGGGGCCAAGCTGATAATAGTAATCCCCGTCCTCATCTTCCGCGCCAAGCAACATACATTCGTTATGTTTGGGTTGATTAAACTAAACCTACTCTTGCATAATAACAGGGTCAGACTTATTACGAACTCATTTTACATAAGATGTTGGGCCATGCACTGTTCTAAATTCTTGGTACCAACAAAACCTCATTAAATGTTCAAAAGTCAAGTTTACATAGTATATGAGTAGCAAAAGTGTACGCGCATTCTCGAGTGAACATATAGTTAACATTTGAAGGTTTCGCCGAATCGTCCAAGTATAGGCTATTTGAATTATCAGTTAACGGAAAGAAAGAAGTTACGAATGGAGCAATTTGATATGTACATATATAATAGAGAAATATATTTCGAGATTTTAATTTTTTTTTGTTTTATTATGATTGCTTCCAAGATTAAAATGATTCAAAGTATGATTCATATAAGATTATTAAGTATACATTTATCCATTGATAGAGTGTTATATAAAACAACTATCGAGGATTTAATCTGTCAGAAAACCTTTAAAGTAAGAAATCCTCTTTACCTTACTTTATGCAACAATATGCTAGATGGACTAGCTTTAACTACGTATTCATGTGATTATTAGAGATGAATGTATGATTATTAAACCATCTATTAATCTTTTTATCGCTTAGGCATTTGTTTCAAAAGGTTGTGTTAAAAGCATAAGAAATAAAGTGACAGTTTCTTTATAGTTTTGTGTGGGACTATGTTTTTAGACTCTAAAGCTAGTGTAACAACTTTAGGGACGGATTGTATTTTTCAGATCATTTTTAAAAAATTACAGCGTTAATATGTACATTAAACACTGAAAATTTGATTCATCCAGAATTGTTCTTTGGTGATAATTAACCATAAGCATAAGAGGCACGAAAAACAAAATAAAAAATTTGAGGAGAATCAAATACAAAAATTATAATTCTTTCGTTCTTTTTATATTACACGTTTATTGTACTATAAAATAGGAATAGCTCTCAATGAGCCGGCTCGGGAGGGGATACGGGACTGAGAGCCACAACGCAGTTGTTCCATATCTCATTGCTTCTCCTATAGACATCAGATTTTGTCCCCTTAATCGGCTTGTGGCTCGAGATGCTCAACTCCACAAATTGTTTGTGGCAGTTCTTCCCGGCTTTCAAGAGCTCATGACAACATTCATCGGTGGGTGTAAAGGTGTCGGCAAGGAATATGTATTGAAAGAATCTAGAGCCACAATCAGATCTTATTCCCTTTCCGCAATCAGGGTTTCCGACCTTGGCGAAGGTAGCCTTAGGAAGCAATGCAACAGGGACGACCAACAAGATCATAAGAGCGGACAAGTTCTTCAGCGTTGCCATTATAGTCTTTTGGGGATAGGATGGTGAGAAATTTTTATGAGATTGTTGATCGTTTGATGATGCAGTTGATCTAGAGATGAGAACTTATATAGCTCGAGGGAAGTAGTGCATTAATGAAAGCAATTCATCGGTTAAGATTTAGAAATTTATGTGGGAAACGTGTAAAATTATTTCTCTTGCAATAAATGCAATGATTGAGGGCCTTGTCATCTGACTTTTTTTCCAGTTCAATCATTTGCCATTAAAAAACAAATGTATTAATGAGTTGCTTGGTTGAAGAGAATTATCTGTAAACGAAAATACTTATTTCCAATTTGATTTTCAATCCCACGTTTGATATATAATATCAACTAGTGACATGCTCTCAGTTTAAAATAATTTTATAAAATTAATTAGCTTAACACGTTTCACCATATATACTGTCGCAAATGCACGTTATGTTAACGATACCTTTTATTTAGGGTTAGGGTCCATCCCTAATTTTTAGGATTAACGCCACAAAAGTTATCAAACAAGTACATCTATGACAAATTTAACTCAAACTAATTTTTTAACCGCCATAATTCCAAACTAGTATTCCTATGACAAGTTTTCCCAAACTAATTTTTTGACTACAAAAAATCCCAACCTGATACATTTGTGATAAAGTTGCTCTCGATCCTCCTGTTACTGTCTTCATCTCTTGAGAGTTCAGCTAGCACTCTTGTACGTATTGAACTTGCAAATGAGACCTTTAGCCAAGAAATAAGAAAGCTTGACATCCACGTGAAGAAGGGTGGCAGTGGGGGTGGTGATGGCAATGGCGAAGGCAGTGGTGGCAGTGGTGGCGACGCTAGTTACGCAGGTGGCAATATTGTATATCTAGTACATGTGGGTACCAGTGGGCATAAGCCTAGCAACAGGACTGAAAGGTCCTCAACCATCAAACCTCACCCAAACGATCGAGGCAAGCGACGATGGGCGAGGTTCGATGGTTGAGGACGTTTGAGTCTCATTGCTAGGCTTATGCCCACCGACACCCACATGTACTAGATAGACAATACCACCACATGCGTAACTAACGCCACCAGCACCCCCGCCATCGCCACCCCCACCGCCAACTCCACTGCCAACCTTCTTCATGTGGACATCGAGCTTTTACGTTTCCTAACTAAAGATGTCATCAAGGGGCTCAGCACTTCCACGAACGCTAGCCAAGCTCTCTGGACATCGAGACAACAACACAAGAATTGTGAGGGAAAGGGCCAGCGTGGACTTGATCCCAGCTATCGACATTGTGAAGATCGCCTTCTTGATCGAATCGAGCGAAAGGCAATTTTTTGTTGAACTAAAATCAATTGCATCGGAGAATTCCCCAACCGCTTCTTCTTCATCTAACGCTGATCTTTAAATATACATGCAACATCACCATCCAAAGGCAAAAACTCTCCAAATCTTCTCCTACAAAAAAAATCACCTTCCACTCGATTCAATCAAGAAGGCGATCTTCGCGATCTCGATGGTGGGGATCAAGTCTGTGCTCACCCTTTCCCTCATGATCCTCGTGTTGCTATCACCATCTCCTAAGAACTCGGCCAATGCTTGTGGAAGTGCTAAGCCCATGGATGAGATCTTTACCAAGGAAACAAGAAGGCTCGACGCCCACATGAAGAAGGATGGCAAATGAAATTTGTATATATTTCAATGTATATAGTAATGAAGAATACAATATATTTACAGACTTTATTAGATAACTATTTTACGATCATATGTCAATTAAGATTATGCATAATCAAATGGCAATATATGTGCAATATACATACAATCTTAAAAGACACGAATAATTTATACAAAATATAATAATTATCTTTAGTACGTGAAAATATCTTATTGAAAGTGTTAAACATCCGTAACAAGTTAAAAATAATAAAAATGGAAAAAAGAAATATGAAATTTGTATATATTTTGATGTATATACACCATCTTATTTATAAGTTTTGTTAGATTACCATTTTAAGATAATATCTAAATCAAGATTATGCACAATCAAATGGCAATTTACATACAATCCACATGTAATATGTGTACAATTTTGAGAGATTTAGATAACCAAAAAGAAATATCAAAATTATCTTTAACATAAGAAATAACGTATTTCGTCCCTCGCCACGGCTGGCTCGGTCCACCTCGGGCCAATCTCATGACAATAACCAAAATAACCATAGGTTCAAAAAATAATTTAAAATACTCTCAAGACTTAGAAATTGACTATTTGCTCCCTTTAATTTAAAGTAGTTATAGAAATGCCATTAAACTCAATTTTATGGGATATGTTTTAGATGAAATTTCGAAAGTTTTAGATGAATAATTGAGATTTAAATCTTTTGGGATATGTTTTCTTAAGGACTAATAGACTCAGTGGCATGCTTGTTTTTGTACATAACTAGATCTATCAAGTAGGTTGGGTCAGCTCGGGTTTGGGTCAATCACAAATGATTCAACTCAAATCGACCTATTTAACACGTTTATGATCAATTTATCCTAATATGCAATTTTTGACTCATTCCCGACCCAACCTTACCCAACCCAAACCATTTAAGTAAACCTAAGAAAGCTTATTTATTATGATATTTAAAAAAAAAAAAATGGTATTGCTAAAACACTTTCATGCAATATAAATTAGTGTGCAATTTAAAAAAAAAAAAAAAGGTTTGTTTCCTAAATATTTTGCAATAAATATTTTTAAGGAAAATTACAATATTTTTTTTGGTTTTTGCCTGAAATTTGAAAATAAATTAAAAAATATTTTTTGCCATTTGGTAAGAAAAATATGATTAAATTTTCCTTGACTCCTATTTAATATTTTTATATTTAAAATAGAATTTTTAATTAGTTTTATTTTTGAAAATCTAATTTTTTTTTTAAATCGAATTTTTACATTTTCTTTTTTCTTTTTCTTCTTCTTTGGCTGACCATTGACAAGTAAGCCGGCAACTAGCCATAAGCGAGCTCAAGGTTCAAGCCTTGCTCAAGCCTCACCAGATTTGCGAGCTCGAGCTCGCTTGATGCCAGTAAACTTGAGTCTTGCTAGATCGGCAAGAGTCAACCCTCGCCGATCATTGGCGACCTTGAGCTCATCTCGAGGCCAGCAAGCTTGAGCCTCACCTAGTTGATCACAGGTTGTCGTTGTGCCAAACACTAGCTAAGGAAGGACTAAGGAGGACGAAGAAAGGAAAAAAAAGGAAAGAAAAAAGAAATACAAAAAGTAATTATAATTTCAATTTTTATACAAATATTTTTATAAAGTTAAAGAGGGAAAGAGAGAGTGCAAGGCTTGAATTGGAAATGGGTCCTAGCTTCTAAGTCCCACCCATTAATGACCCGTTTATATTAATTTTTCAATTTTTAAACCCATTTAACTAGTCTTTTGAAAATATAAATGTCTCATATATTACACATTTATGATTTAAATGGGTCATATATTGGTTTAAGACTCATTTTAACACATCTATATATAATGCAAAATGTCACGCTTCGAACCTCGAGTGCACGCACAACCCTCAGTGGTCGATAGAATTTCGCGGCATTCCCAGAACTCATCGCCGACCCTTTTTATTTTGTTGCACACGCGGAAGCAAATTAACTAATCCCCTAATAACGACATACATGGGATAGAAAAGCAAGACAACCAATTTCAAATCAAATACACTTTTATAAACACTTCAAACTTATACATAAGATTTATGTCATATAGAACTACTAAGCCACCTATGCTTCTGATCCTTCTGCTTCAAGCTTATAGCTCTTCACACTAGGGACTTGAAAATGGTTATTCAATAACTAGTGAGATATAAATCTCAACGAGTTCCACCCCTAAGCCCTGATTAGTACACCAACTCAACTCGGGGTATCTCTCTAAAACCTCCCCTCAAACAAACCACAACTAATAGCCAACAATCAATGGTCGGTTCACATGCAACCTTACCTGGTATGCCATACCCTGCACATTATAACTCAGCACAATACACGCAAAGCACATAGCCATTAGATGGTGTAGTTCATCAATCACATACGAGTCGTGTCACAAGCGATCTCACCTGGCCATTGCCACACCCTGCACATTATCGATTCATGCGTGTGTGCCATAAACAATGTGCTCGACTCATGTATGATCGAAATCAACAATGCAATGATTCTCATGCATTCTTGCACATTAGTGTGCCACCTATCACACATTAATCTATCACACGAGTCCCGATTATAAGATAAAATCATTATAACACGTCACATTCCATGCCACACAATTTTATCCATAATAAGGCCCAACTATCTCACTCAATAATCTGACTCAATGCTCAATACCAAACTCAAGGTTCTAGAGGTGCCCTCTCATCACGAAGTTCTGATATTGTGTGGCACTTAGTCCCTAACCTCAATCAGTCATAGTTCAAGTTACTAGAAGTGGCTCCCACACAGTCATGTTGTCGTGTAGCACTTAGTTCTCGACTATGATAAGCAATAACTCAAGTTACTAGAGGTGGCTCCCACGTAGTCATGCTGTCGTGTAGAACCTAGTTCTTGGCCACAAAAAGCACTAGTATAATGTTCTAGAAGTAACTTACACAAAATCTCACTATCATGTAGCACTTAGCCCCTATACTATGCATGACAATACTACAAGGCTTCTAGAGGTGGCTCCCATATAACTTAAGTCACCATGTAGCACTTAAACCTTGACTACAATAAGCAATAGTACAAGGTACTAGAGGTGGCTCACATGAGATTTTAGTATCATGTAGCACTTAGTTCTTTATTGACTCACAACTGATTGGTTTTCTCAACACAACTCACTTTTTTTTTTTATAAAAACGGTCCATCTCCCATGTCCCTCGAACAACCCTTTTTTCCCTTCTTTTGTGAAAAACATACATTTCATGTAGATGTTTATGTAATAACACATCAAATCACTTCATAGAATCAACACACATGAATTTTAGACACTTTTCGCATTCTAGATAAACAGTGCACGTGAACAGTACTCGGTGAACAATACTCGTGAACAGTGCACGTGAACAGTATTTTATGAATAGTGTCACATGAACAGTAAATTTCCAGAATTTAATAAACCATAAATTAAATTTAGAAATCATTAAAACAATAATTAAATTAAGGAAACCAATCAAGTAAGATAAAAATGCTTAATTAACGACATAAGCATCATTAAGCTAATAAAGTAAAATTAAGCTAAACTAATCTTAGTCATTAATCTAACCACATATCTTAAGACTAATACAACTTAATTAAATCACTTAAACTAGAATTAAATCTAACTAAACCAACCCTAAGCAAATTTAGGCACTAATCAAATGATTAGGAGATAAACTAACCCGTTAAGCGGGCCAGAGGCACCGACACAGCGGCGACGAAGGTGGCTACGCACCAGGACCTCTACCACAATAATCCAATGTGGTACCAAGCTCAACACAGCAACCGCAGCTCGAACTCCCACTGAAAACATTGAAAAACAGCCCTGCCGGAGGATAAACTAAGTTGAATGGCTTGGCCGGAGCTCCGGCAAGGGGGTTGGTCGGCAATTGGTGGCTGTTGGGGGTCTTGGGGAGCTTGTGGGTGGATGGAACGGGCAAAAGAATGGTTAGAATGGGAGAAAAATGAAGAAAAACAGTGCAGGCTGCAAGCGGACCGATGGACCGACGACTAGCGTCTTGTGACGGCCCTACAAGACGGATGACGGCTCCGTTCAGGACGAAATCAGGCTCATTGGGATGATATGTCTGTCCCGGACATGGTGATAGATGGCTCGTTGGCTAATTCATCCGGAAAGACCACTTTTGACTCAATTCTTCACCGAAGGGTCAGCTGGAGCAGAAACTAGAAGAGAGGGAGAACGAGGGAGAGAGGAGCTCATCCATTTTGAGGCCAAATGGGGGAGAGAGAGAGTGAAGTGAGGGCTGAGAGCACATCTCATTAAGGCCATTAAATGGCTACTTCAATTCCCCATGCATGATGACATCATCTTCTCTCTCTTCTCTAGCCTTTTTCTCCCTACAACTAGGGGCAATTTAGTCATTTCACATTGCACAATTACCATTCTGTCCTTGGGCTGAAATTGGTGGATGGGCCTAATAAATGGGCTTAGTAATTTATTAGGCTTGATTGGGCTCAAAGTTGGACCATGGGCTTTGAAAGATGAATATTTGGTTTAGGCCTAATGGACTCATTTGATTTCCTTAGGCCCACCATGATGGCTGCCCACCTTGGGGCTAAGGCCCACAAGACTTGGCCTAGCCCACGTCCTCATGGGCTTGCTTCCTCGGTTCGAAAATCCCTTTTCCAATTGCCCTACTTAACTGACTCTATCAACTGTTTGCTATAGCTTCATTCGAAGTTCGTCCCGGACATTCTCAATAATTCGAAGTCCAATCCTAAGTTCTCTTGCCATGTCAATTTCACCCAATGCCATTTCGGGTACAACTCAGACTGACAGGTGGCTGTGAGGATTCATGCATGACCGACTCGTGCCAAACCACGTTCAAAATATCTCGACACATAGACGTCCTTGACTGCATGAAATACGGAGGATAGATTCTTATTTTAAAGTACACGATCACTGAGGACCGACATAGGGTCATTAGCGGGTTCAATAACGGTAAACGGAATCACCTGCTATTACATTATGTTATGTCCGCAAATTGACTTCTAGTCGTCCTTAAAATCAGCATGCTTATCTACAGGATCGTCCTCACGCAAATCTCACAGTCAAGTCATTTTCCCAGGTCGAGTCCTTTAGTCATACAAGTTCTGTCCTCATTAGTCTTTCCTCTCAAGATCAGTATCTCAAGAGTGATCAATTCTGAGTGAGATCAACCAACAATGCATTGACGAAATTCACCTTCACTCGTCCCTCGAGGGCTCGAATTTTAGGATGTCCCACAAAACAAACAAATCACACATGTAGCTACTGGTTTTCTTATTGTACACAATACTAATAGTTCATTTGTTTTGCAAAAAATGAATTATTTGAAAATTATTATTTTTTTAAATAATTGTTTGTGGGCACATAAGTTTTAGCTATCACTTTAGGGTTTAATTGCCTAAAATTAGGGATTCATTTTTAATTCCTAAAACAATTTAAATCATTAAAAATGCATAGCACATAGGCATTTGGAGCATTTGCATTAATAGAACTAGAATTTATAGTAAATATAAAAAATAGTTTAATTAAAAAAATTTAAAAAGAGTTAGTTATAAAAATAAAAAATAAAAAATATAGAAAAGACAAATTCGAGCCTGGTCGACCCGGGCCCTTATTTCTTTTCTCAGCTAGACCCGGCCCACCCCTTTTTCTCTTTCTTTTCCCTTGCACAAGTAGGCCCTTCTCCTGCACCCTCAAGCCCAACCCGTGCATTGGTCTTCTTCTTCCCCCACGTCGCGCACACCTCTGCAATGGAGTGACATACAGAAGCAAATTCGTAGGAATAGAGGCAAGGCATGTGAGGGCTCGAGCGGCAGTGCGCGGGGAGGAGGGATGGTGGTGCGTCCGCACCTCGGTCCCCAGACATGCGCAAGGAAGGGGTCCCTGTCCCACATCACCTAGGGAGGGAGTCTTAGGCCAGTTTATAATGGCTTTGGCTCCTCTAATCTGTGTGACACGTTTTAAAGCCATGAGGATTCAGTGTCCAAAGTGGACAATATCATACAGTGGGGCCTAGGTCATTACAAATGGTATCAGAGCCAACTCCCGACCACGTGTGGGGCCACAGTGAGGGCGCTGTGCTCCCAAGGAGGGGAGAGTGTGACGGCTCGAGTGGTGGTGCGCAGGGAGGAGGGATGGCGATGCGTCCACACCTCGGTCCCCGAACATGCCCAAGAAAGGGGTCCCTATCCCACATCGCCTAGGGAGGGAGTCCCGGGCTAGTTTATAATGGCTTTGGCCCCTCTAACCTATGTGACGCATTTCGAAGCCATGAGGACTCAATGTCCAAAGCGGACAATATTACACAGTGGAGCCCGAGTCGTTATAAGACAGACCGCGGCACAATCCTAGGGTCGGGGGATCAGCCGGCCACGGCAAACTGGCGGTGGCCAAAGCCAATGCGCACCTGCAGTGGTCTTTAAAAGATAGAGGGGACCACCCCATCGTTTATTTACTAAAGAAGTTGCTAGAGTTGTAGTTTTTGCAAGATAATAAACAAGATCTGAAAGCAACTCACAACACTGCATAATGTGGTAGAATATAAAATCTTTAAATGATTAACTGTCCTCCTAAATTATTCAATGACAGATACTGAACTTCTAAAATTTTATCAAGTGGCTAAAGATTTAAATTACTCAACAACATGGTGCATGCTTTAAGGTTTTAAAGTTTGCAAATCAATCGACCATAATCTATATAAATACTAGAAAATACTCTGAAAAGAAGACAAGGGCCAATCATTTCATATACTGTTACAACAAGAATCAGTTATTCTCACGGAATTAGTTACACAAGCTGAACACGTATCAAATAAGTTCGTGAAAGAGAATATGGACATCCCAAGGATAACAGTGACCAATCTTAGGAGCTTTTCAATATTTAAAAACATCATCGTTACCATCTCTCGCTGAGAGTATACCATTAGATTTCACCCCAAAGAAGAAGAAAGGCAAGAAGGTCCACCCAATTCCTTATAAAAGGATCTTTTAGTTCCAGTGAATCAATGACTTCGAGAAGGGTCTAAGAAGCTTCGTCGCACCAATAGCACCCTGAGGTCCCATTTGGATAAAATTTCAACAAGAAAGGAGCACATCTAGCAGCAGTGGTGGAAAGGACACCCAAATCACGAGCAGATTGAGGAGGTAGAGCCATCACAGCTGCAGACATTGGAAGCACTGCATCCTGCAAATTCATTGTTGGGAATAACGGATCCCCGAAAACCGAATTCGACACTTAATCGAACCCTTAAATCAATGCGGAAGGCGAGGCCCGGGAAAACACGTATCACCGATCGTAAAGCACACCATGGATTCGAGCGTACCTTGTTAGCCACAGATTAAACACCAATGCTGAAGACCGAGGAAGAAATTCTGATTCGATGATGTCAATTCGCTTTGAAGGGAACCTTAAGCGTTTGTCTTACTTTTTGTTTTTGAGAGAGAATATGCGGGAGAGAGGAACCGTACGTTTGTTTTTTTTTTTTTTAACAACTGTCTTCTCTCTCTCTCTCCTCCCTTTTATACCTTCCCCCATCCACGGGCCCTATTCTCGTGGGCCGGGCCTTTTGGGGCCCAACTTGAGCGGATGGGCCTTAAGCCCATCTCATAAATCCATCATCTCCCACTCGCACATGGTGGTCCAAAACCAACATGGGCGGACAGGCCCTACTCAACCCCATCAGAGAAAAATCCATCATAGACTCTCACTTAACATGGTGGGCTGAACAGAATCCTCTTTTCCTCTCTTCAACATTCATACCGGTGAATAATCCATGCGACCAGCATACTTTGAGAGCTCGTTGCCATACATCTATTAGGAATATATAGCAGCTCATAATGGGCATCACATCCTGAGTAGATTTAGTATGCAGTACCCTAGATCGATCGATCACATTTATATCTCTCTTGATCTCTTTTAAACAATGATATATATATATATATATATATATATATTTTATTCACAATTATGATTATCACAAAGACCGTCATAATTGGTTAACCGGTGAATACAAAACTACAATGTGATTCTCCAAAATCGATCTTCCTCTTTCCTTCAAACTCTCAATTTCAGTCTAGCTTGATTTTCTAGAAATGCCCCATTAGATCGAATCACTCATGACTATTGGTAACATCCTAAGATAGCAAACACTAAATAGAAATCTTGAGAATAAGTAAGAGTCATGAGAGGACTAAGAAATTGAGGAACTCTCTTCCTCAAGAGTTTCACACGACATAAAAGTTGAGATCAAACTTTTGCCACTCTTATTGGTCGTCTCATGCATACATAGTATGAAATACATATTATAGTATTAACTCATTTCTCATGGAGCGTATGTCTACATCTTTTATACCGTACAAATGATAGTTCAGACATACCCAATGTCTAACTTGAGTTCACGTATCTACTCATTCACAAAATTCATCAGAACTCACATCTGGCATCTTAGACAGATAAAGTAAAAACATGTGGGGTATTTTACTTTCGGACATAGTAAGTATTATATCATCATCTTAACACCTAGTTAAGACGACATACGTGTTTTAAGCTTGAGCTCTCGATTATCACCTAGATAATAAGCTTTAAAATAGTCTCATCTCTATTTATCACACAAGTAAATAGAGGCGATTACCCCCGTGAGTGGGCTAATCTTATATCTGTCCGACATACTTCTCAACTTAAAGTAATGCACTAAGCATTAAGATGCATAAAGATCAAACAAAGATTCATAGGCATTAATGATGAAAACACAAATTCATCAAATTGTGAACATTTAGGGAAATTACAATATTCAGTACATCAGTCTCTACGCAATCCTAGATATTTCATATGGCCACAAAACACATCTCTAGGTATTGGCTTTGTCATAGGATCTGCTACCATTCCATGCGTAGTATGTACTTTAAGTTCACATCCTTTCATGCAACCATATCCTTGACAAGATTATACTTGGTATCTATATGTTTGGTCTTGCCATGATATTTTGGATCTTTGGTATATGCTTTTGCTGCTTGGCTATCACAGTTAACCAACAATTAATCTGCAGCACTTCCAATAACACCTAAATGATCCAAAAAATCTCTTAAGTCAAACACTTTCTTACACTGCTGCTGATAATGCCACGAACTCAACTTACATCGTGGACAAGGCTATACACTTTTGTTTCTTACTGCTCCAACATATAGTGCCATTATTCGGTAAGAAAACAAACCCAGAGATAGATTTTCTTTCATCTAAATCTCCTCCCCAATCAGTAATAGAATAGCATTTGAGTTACAGATCCTTTCCTTAATAACTCAACGTATAATCAGCAGTCCCCTTTAGATACCTTAGTATTCTCTTAACGGCTTTCCAATGTGCTTGACCTGGATTGGATTGGTAACTACTCACTGTTGGAGAAATCATTCCAGAATATTTTGAAGCTGACAAAACGTTTCTTTCAGTCTAGTCTGGATATCTGCAGATCGTCTAGTTTAAAGTCTGAAGACTTTCAGATCACCAAACTCAAGAATCAAGACTCAAGACTCAAGACTATTCTCATTGACAGTCTTTCCGATCCAGTGGCGAAGGAAATCCAGAGCCGAAGTATATGGTTGAGGATTTTATCCTATCGTCCGGAGAAGATCTTTTGGCTGGATAAACATAACAGATTCTTTTGTTCGTATCAAGATCAATTGAAGATCCGATGGTCGACGAAGTATTCTTGGAATGTTCTATTCTTGGAAACCAAGATCCCGATTGTATAGGCGAACGGGATTGATGGGCTATCATCGGTTCCTTTTATAGCTCGAATGATCTTCTTGATTGATTCCGTCCAACGGGTAGATTGGAGGAATTCCTTTGGTAAGTGCCAACGGTATGATGGCATAAAGGAGTATAAAAAGGAAGTCGTTCTAGTTGTTTAAGAGTGTGATCGATAGAAAAATTCCAGAGTCTGAAGCTCCTTGATTATTAGTCGATACAATCTGAGCGAAATTGTATACACAGAGAGTGTCTATACTTGGTGATACCTTGAGCGAGTGTGGTAGATCATCTACACCGAGAAATCAAGGAAGATCAACACTGTAACATCTCTTTGTTCATAGTGGAATCCAGCTAAATTGGCTATCAGTGCAGAAGAGTGGACGTAGGCTTGAATCAAGCCGAACCACTATAAACCGCATGTTTAATTCTCTTCTTCCTTGCTTAGTCTTGCGTTGATTATTACTTGTTGCGAATTCTTCAACTGTCTAAGTATTGTGCAAGTATACAGAAATTATCAAGAAAAATCTTTGTATACCTATACACCCCCCTCTAGGTACTCATACTAGCAATATCAATTGGTATCAGAGCCTGTGTTCTTACTTTGTTTGAAGTGTTTTACTTCAGAGTAAATGATCCATGGCTAGTATGCTAGCACCAGGGCTGATGGAAGGGCAAAGCAATACCAGACCACCCTACTTTGACGGAAAGGATTACAACATCTGGAAGAACAAGATGAAAGCTTTCCTACGATCCAAGGATCCTTTGGAATGGGATGTTGTGGAAAGAGGAATCACTCATGTTGCTGCATCAGTCTCTGAAAGAGGGAAAGAAACTGTTGATGCCAGCGGAATGCCTCAGGAAGAAATAAACAAGAGACAAGCACTCGATGCAAAAGCAATTTACTCTTTATATTGTGCCTTGTCTCCAACTGAATATAACAAAATATCTTCTTGTGTTACAGCAAAAGAAGTATGGGATAGATTACATATCACCTATGAAGGAACAGATCGAGTGAAGGAGACTAGAATCAACATTCTCCTCGGTCAATATGAAGCCTTTAAAATGAAACCAGGAGAATCTATAACTGACATGTTTAGTCGTTTTACAGATATTGTCAATGGTCTTGAGAACCAAGGACAAAAAATTTCTGATCCTATGAAGGTGAACAAGCTACTGCGTGGACTCTCCAAGGACTGGAATCATATAAAGACATCAATAAGAGAGATGCAAAGAATTATGCCTCTATCTATCGACGAGCTAATTGGAACCCTTCAGTCTTATGAAGTGGAACGAATTAATGAAGACGAAGATCCAAGAGGTAAGAAATCTATTGTATTAAAATCAAATGATGACTCTGATGATGCAGATTCTGAAGATGATATGGATGATGAGGAGCTCGCTCTCATGATAAGAAGATTCAGAAAATTGAATAGAAAAGGCAGAAGGTTCAACTCAAAGAAACAAAGTTTCCGAGACAGCAGCACCAAAGACCAAAGTGATGATGAGGAACCAAACAAAGATGTAGTTTGCTTCGAATGTAAGAAGAAGGGACACATCGGACTCCAACCGTCCTCTTCGAAGAAGAAAAGAGGAAAAGCGAGAAGTTTCGAAAAGCTCTCAAAGCCGAAACCCGGAGTGATACGAATGTGAAGAAAGTGATAATGAATATGCCAACATATGTTTGATGGCACATTCAGATTTAGACTCGATTCTCGGATCGGACTCGACAGTGAATCGAGGTAAGTGATTTTAAAATTCCTGTCAAAGTCTCTAAATATATTGATGAACTGTGTTTCGTCTTAAGACTTCTCTCAAAAGGATTTCCGAACTTAAAAAGGAAAACTCAGCTCTAAAATAAAAGGAAGTCATTTTAGAAGAAAGAGTTAAAAGTCTAGACCTAAATGTTTCTGCTCTTAAAGAAAAAGAAGATGATCTTTTGAAAGAAAATGTTTTCTTAAAAACGGACTTATCAAATATTTCAAAGTTTTCGATAGGATCCGAAAAGATTGAAAAAGTTCTTTCAGTTCAAAGACCTTACTTCAATAAGTCTGGTTTAGGCATGACAGCGGAAACAATTCCCTTGATTGATTTTCCTAAAGTTAAAGAAAGAATTAAGAAAAGACCATCGAGAGAGGCTTACAAAAATCATTTCAAGAAAGTTTTTGTAAAGTCTGTTGGTCGAAATGCTCTAAGGTGTTCAAAGTGTAACAAGTAAGGATCACTTTGAAAAAGAATGTCCTATGGTTTGGAAACCTGTTAAGAAAGTATGGCCTAATAATGCTTATCCTACTAACACCAAAGGACCCAAGAAAATTTGGGTACCAAAGAAAACTTAAGATTCTCTTTTAAATGCAGGTCTCCGTCAAGAAAAAGATAAAATGGTATCTTGACAAAGCGGATGTTCAAGACACATGACAGAGACTCAAAATGCTTCGTTAAACTTGTTCAAGTAAATGGCGGAAATGTTTCATTTGGAGGAAACGGCAAAGGAAGCATCGTGGGATTTGGAACTGTGAAAATTGGAAATCTCACAATAAGCAATGTTTCTCTCGTAGAAGGACTCAACTATAACCTTCTCAGCATTAGCCAATTATGTGATACTGGTTTCAAGATCTCCTTTCAAGAAGGAATTTGCTATGGAATGAGTAAAGACTCTACTCAGTCCTTCATGGGTCGAAGACATGGAAACATCTATCTCTTAGACATGAAGTTGAATGAATCACAATGTCTAATCTCAATTCAAGATGAAGCAAGCTTATGGCACAGAAAGCTTGGCCATGTCAATATGAAGCAATTAGCCAAAATCTCATCAAAGCAGCTTGTTCGAGGTCTACCCAAATTACCATATCAAAAGTCTGATCCATGCACACCCTGTATTTTGGGAAAACAGGTAAGAAATTCATTTAAGCCAATAAATCATGTCTCTACTAATCATGTACTACAGTTACTGCATATGGATCTCTTCGGACCAACCAGAACTCAGAGTATTGGAGGTAAGAAATATTGCCTAGTAATTGTGGATGATTTATCTCGCTTTACTTGGGTATATTTCCTTGCAAGTAAGTCAGAAACCTTTTTGTATTTTGAAAAATTTGCTAAAAAGGTTCAAAACGAAAAAGGATGTGTTATCTCAAGTATAAGAACAGATCATGGAGGTGAATTTGAAAATCAAGATTTCACAAAATTGTGTGATGAATATGGTTTTAATCATGTATTCTCTTCTCCATACACTCCTCAGCAAAATGGAGTTGTGGAAAGAAAGAATAGATCTCTTCAAGAAATGGCTAGAACACTTTTAATTGAAAGCAAAATTTCTTCACGATTTTGGGCTGAAGCTGTGTCAACAGCATGCTATATTATCAATAGAGTCTTCCTAAGACCTATTCTTGAGAAAACCCCTTATGAATTATTCAAAGGTTATTCCAAATGGACGTCAAAAGTGCTTTCCTAAATGAATTTATCCAAGAAGAAGTTTATGTGGAACAACCGCCTGGATTTGAAGACCCAAAGAAGCCGGACTCGGTCTTCGGACCGAAAAGGCCCCGTATGGTCTAAAGCAAGCACCTCGAGCTTGGTACGACGGACTAAGTAAGTTTTTATTACGTAACGGATTTGTCAAAGGTAAAGTAGATACTACTTTATTTATCAAAAAGGAAAACAAAAGCTTTTTACTCGTTCAAATATATGTGGATGACATTATTTTTGGATCCTCTAATGAAAGTCTATGCAAGAAATTTTCTAAGTCTATGCAGGATAAGTTTGAAATGAGTATGATGGGAGAATTAACATTCTTTCTTGGCCTTCAAATAAAGCGATTGAAAGAAGGAACTTTTATTTTCCAAGAAAAATATGCTAATGATCTTGTCAAAAGATTTGGATTGGAAAATTGCAAGAAGATTGATATACCAATGTCAAGTTCTTTGAAGATAGACAAAGATGAGGAAGGGAAGAAAGTTGATCAAAAGCTATACAGGAGCATCATCGGTTCACTTCTTTATCTTACTGCTTCTAGACCTGACATTTTGTTGAGTGTTTGTATCGTGCTAGGTTTCAATCGGATCCTAAAGAATCCCATCTCGGTGCTGCAAAACGTATTATTAAATACGTTGCTTCATCTTCAAGCATTGGTCTTTGGTATCCTAAGAAGGAGACTTTAATCTTCCGGGATATTCAGACGCAGATCTGGCCGGCTGCGAGTCGATAGAAAGAGTACTTCGGAACTTGCCAATTGCTTGGAAGCGGGGACAGTGTCTTGGTTTTCAAGGAAACAAAGCACCGTAGCTCTCTCAACAACGAAGTAGAGTATGTTGCTCTTGGAAGCTGCTTGTTCACAAATTCTATGGATAAAACAACAGCTACAAGACTTCGGTAATTGAAGACTCATGCACGTAAATCAAATGTGACAACACCAAGTGCAATCAATCTCACCAAAAATCCAATTCTTCATTTAAGAGCAAAGCATATAGAGATTCGACATCACTTCATTAGAGATCATATTCAAAGTAGAGAAATCTCGATTCAATTTGTTGATTCAAAAAGTCAACTCGCGGATATATTCACAAAGCCTTTGGAGAAAAATCAATTTGATTTTATCCGCTCCAGACTCAACATTTTGAAGCTCGAAGAAGTTAAAGTCTAGAGACTCTCCAACCTTCGACTCGAAAGTTGATAACCGTCGACTCAAATATCTCAGACTCAAATCTCTACGACTCAGACGTTGATGACTATAGACTGTAAGTTGTTGCTTTATCTAAACTCGAAAAGGTATGATCTTTCGTTTAGTTATTTTGTAGTATCCGTGAAAATCGAAAAACTTGTCTTTTCAAAAGGATTAATTTTGGCAGTTGTTGATTTCGAAAAGAGGTATTCGTACACTTTCCTTGTACCGATTGAACTTCCCTTTTTCAAAACTGAGTTATATATACACAGTTTTCTCTTTCAATCTTCAAAACCCTAAAAGCATTCTCCTCTCAATCCGGTTTCTACTTCGAATTCATCCTCGAAAAAAAAGTTGTCATCTTTTCTTGGGAAAGCAAGCAAAGGAATCTCTCAGCGGCAAGAAGAATGTCTTCTTCAAGGAAGTCTTCAAGAATCGCGTCAAGGGGACCACAGAGGATGAAGGAGGGACCTACCCACTTCGATCTCACAGAAGAGGAAGAATTATCGAGTCAGCAACACAGCCCGACTCATTCTCCACCACGTCACTCAACGCCTTCTACCCCACAAGGTGCGGGTCAACATCCAGAAGAAGAGATAATCGAGGACGCAGACCCAATAAGAGTCCAAAAACCCTAGTTTATTTACAAACTTTACCGTGCATTGAAAAGTATTGCGACTCCGATGAAATATGTGGATGATTTTCTTAAAGAAAAGAACTATGGGAATGAGTACATTTTTCTGAAGAAAATGGAGGATTTGGGAATTGCTCCCAAAGGTAAAGCAGAGGAAGCACTTGCAAATATTCCGAGTGACCCTCGGATGTCGGGCCCAAATTTGATTGATGGGAACGACGATGACAAAATGTTCACTGATTTTCAACCGAGATTGGGTGTTGCGGCGAAAGTGAAGGGAAAGAGAATGGAGTTATTTAAATCGAAGGAACAGGAAACTTTGTTCTTCAAACTACTGAAACGAGGGGTGATAAACCCTAGGAGTGTTGACTTCGATTTTCTGGATCTTTGTGAATGTGAACTTGAGAGAGAAGTTCATCCGCTTCAACCGGAACGTTTTTGCACCGACACCACGGACGGATATGCACAATCGACGCATATTTCTATTCAAATCTTAGCTTTATCGATGCGAATAGAATATCTTTCAGTGTTCGAGATCAGGATTATGTGTTGGATATAGACATGTTGGCGGACATACTTGGAGTTGAACGGGCACGATATCAACCAGTCAAAGTCTCAGTTGCTCGTGCCACAATGGATCTTGTCGAGGATAGAGCTATTAAGGGAAAAATCATCTATTCAAGGATGCGTGCCATCAACATTGTGTTGCACAAAATTGTCATCAATTGCATTAGGCCGAAGTCTACATCAAAGACTGATGTGTCTAATTCCGAAGCAAAATTGATGTACGCAATCAACTCAGGGAAGAAGTTCTCTCTCCCTCACACTATTCTCTTTCACATGTACGAGCAATGTCGAAAGACAAGGGACAATTGCCTTATCCAGTGCGGTGACCAGGATCTTCAAACACTTGAATATTGAACCGCCACACACTCTCTGTGTTCGACCGTGCGATAAGATGGTGGTAGGTTTAAAGATGTTGACAAAGATGCGTCTGAAAGAACTTTCTAAGGCAATGGAGAAATTCAGAGTGAAGACTCCAGCTCCGTCTGCTTCAAAAAGGAAGGGAAAGGAAGCCATTGGTGCTCCCACCAAAATGAAGAGAACTCTCATCTTGGAAGATGAAGAGGAGGAGGAAGATCTTACAATCACTGCCTTGATAAGGACAAGACGTTCTGTTCCCCAATCAACAGAACATCAGGAGAACAGAGAAGAAGAAGAGCAGAGAGAGAAGGAGAAAGAAGTTGAAGAAGAAGAAGGAGAAGAAGAGCAAGAAAAGTCTGCAGCTGAATCTGGAGAGAAGGGGAATCAAGACCCAGAAGAGCATGATCATCACTCTTTCCCTCTTGATGTCTTAGAGACAAGGGGAGTTGGCGAGCAAGAAAGGTCCTCACCTCATGCTGCCAATAGTGAAGGTCTACGACAATCTCCAAGAAGCACGGTAAGAATTTCAGGCTTCTCAATTGCCTGAAGAAGGTCACGATACGTCAGAACCAAATCTGCAAGACTCTACAGAAGCGCCATCGTCTGCATTCACTCCATCTGAGAAAGCCAATGCTAGTACACAGACGGATAATTCTGCAGATTTTCGTCGTATCATGGATATTCTTCTGGAAATGCGTGGCCAGATACATGCTCTGGACTGTGAAATTCAAGCCTTGAAGAATGCTGGACAAGCATCTTTAGTTACCCTGGAGGATAAAATGAAAGACCTCACTCTGCAACTTCAAGCAAATGCCAAGGGAGAAGAGGTAGCTCAACTGAGGGAAGACTTGAAGAAGCTCGAAGGAGTAGTCCAGTCCATGGGGGATTTCCAGATTGTGCACATTCCTAGCGAGACATGACATCTTTCTCACCTTTTTAATGTTGACAAAAAGGGGGAGAAAGCAATTTGAACCAACCAATCAACCAAAACTTTCTTTGACTTTAAATTTGTTTGAATGTGTTTGTTTTTTGAACTTGAGTGAACTTGGATATGAACTTGAATCGATCGAATTGGTGTGGATTTAAATGCTTGACTGTTTGCATTCATTTCAAGTTTTGTTATATGGTATTACTCATGAAAGACTAACCAATTTTCTGTGGATGCGAGTCCGGTTGTTTTGTTAAAACTTTATGAGATTGCCATATTACTTGAGAAATGTTTTTGCAGGTCAAAGTGGTTCAAATCTACAGGAAAGTTTTGTCACCATCAAAAAGGGGAGATTGTTGGAGAAATCATTCCGAGAATATTTTGAAGCGACAAAACGTTTCTTTCGGCCTAGTCCGGATATCTGCAGATCGTCTAGTTTAAAGTCTGAAGACTTTCAGATCACCAGACTCAAGATTCAAGACTCAAGAATCAAGACTCAAGACTCAAGACTATTCTCATTGACAGTCTTTCCGATCCAGTGGCGAAGGAAATCCAGAGCCGAAGTATATGGTTGAGGATTTTATCCTATCGTCTGGAGAAGATCTTTTTGGCTGGATAAACATAACGGATTCTTTTGTTCGTATCAAGATCAATTGAAGATCCGATGGTCGACAAAGTATTCTTGGAATGTTCTATTCTTGGAAACCAAGATCCTGATTGTATGGGCGAACAGGATTGATGGGCTATCGTTAGGTTCCTTTTATAGCTCTAATGATCTTCTTGATTGATTCCATCCAACGGGTAGATTGGAGGAATTCCTTTGGTAAGTGCCAACGGTATGATGGCATAAAGGAGTATAAAAAGGAAGCATTCTAGTTGTTTAAGAGTGTGATCGATAGAAAAATTCAGAGTCCGAAGCTCCTTGATTATTAGTCGATACGAGCCGAGCGAAATTGTATACACAGAGAGTGTCTATACTTGGTGATACCTTGAGCGAGTGTGGTAGATCATCTACACCGAGAAATCAAGGAAGATCAACACCGTAACATCTCTTTGTTCATAGTGGAATCCAGCCAAATTGGCTATCGGTGCGTAAGAGTGGACGTAGGCTTGAATCAAGCCGAACCACTATAAACCGCATGTTTAATTCTCTTCTTCCTTGCTTAGTCTTGCGTTGATTATTACTTGTTGTGAATTCTTCAACTGTCTAAGTATTGTGCAAGTATACAGAAATTATCAAGAAAAATCTTTGTATACCTATTCACCCCCCTCTAGGTACTCATACTAGCAATATCACTCACCATTCCAACTACAAAACATATGTCAGGTCTTGTACACATCATAGCGTACATAAAGCTTCTAATAGCACTAGCATAAAGAAAATGTTTCATTTGTTCCTTCTCTTGTGGAGTCCCTGGACACAGTCTATGGCTCAATCCTTCACCTTTTGCAATAGGAGTGTCTATGGGTTTACAGTCTTGCATACGAAACCGTTCAAGAACATTATTTATATATGTTTCTTGCGAAAGAGACAACGATCTCTTCAAACAATCTCTTGAAATCTTAACTCCAAGAATGTATGCAGCCTCACCCATATCCTTCATTTCATAGTTAGAAGACAACCATCTCTTGACAGTATTGACAAACTCCATATTACTTCTGGCAATTAGTATATCATTAACATATAATGATATGATCACAAATTGATCATTGGATCTTTTGAGATATATACACAATGATCCTCATCAATACGTATATACCATTGTCTTGATGATTGCTTAAGACCATATATCGACCTCAAAAGTCGACATACTTTTTCTTCTTGGCCTTTTTTACCATGAAACCAACAGGTTGTTCCATATATGTTCCTTCCTCTAATTCTCCATTGAGGAAAGCAGTCTTTACATCGATTTGATGTAACTCAAGATCCATACTAGTCACTATTGCCGAATAATGCGAATCAAGGTAAATCTCACTACGGGAGAAAATGTATCTTCATAATCAATTTCTTCCTGTTGATTATACCCCTTCGCCATAATGCAAGTCTTATGCCTTTCTATCGAGCCATCAGCCTTTCGTTTTATTTTGAGAACCCACTCGTTCCCAATAGCTTTGTGTCCTTTTGGAAGATCAACCAGTTCCCAGACTTTGGTTTGATTTCATTGACTCAATTTCCTCTTTCATTGCATGAATCCATTTTTCCTTATTAGGGCAATTCAGAGCCTAATTAATATTTCTTGGCTCATCCTCATCTTGTGGAGCAACCATAAAAGTTTCCCTTTCAATGTCAAAACATCGACGGGGAATACTTTGGCGACTTGTTCACCGTATGGGAGATTGTACACTTAGCACATCATTCTCCATCATGCTCCCACTTGGATTAGGTAATGATGATGTCATCACATCAGGTGGTTGCAATTGAGAATAAGTAGAATTCAATTCATCACATCTCATATTACTCCCACTTGGACAAACTCCACTGACATTATTATCTTGATCCAAGGTTTCAAATAGGGAGTTATTTACCCTTATTTCGCCCTTTTTAGGAAATTCATCCACTAAGGATGTGACATCTCGTGATTCAAATTCAGTTATACTCACACTTTCCTGCTCACCTATGAACATATACCCTTTAGAGTGTTCGCAGTATCTCATGAAAATACTCTTATTTCCTTCAGGACCCAATTTCCCAAACTTGTGAGATGACTCATGAGTATAGGCAGCATAACCTCATGACTTAATAAAACTTAAGTCCGGTGTTCTACCTGTCCATAGCTCATATGGAGTGGAAGTAACTGATTTTGAAGGCACCCGGTTAAGTATATAGGCAGCAATTAACAACACATCACTCCAAAAAGTGATAGGTAAGTTAGCATGCGCCATCATGGACCAAACCATTCCAGTAGGGTTCTGTTTCTTCTCTCCGCAACACCATTTTGTTGAGAAATATATGGAATAGACAACTATCTTTCTATTCCTTTTTCATCACATAATTTTATGAACTTATCAGATAAATATTCTTAACCTCGATCGGATTTAAATACCTTTATTTTCTTGTCTAATTGATTTTCTACCAGGTTCATAAACCTTCTGAAACAACTTATGCTTCAGATTCATGAGAAATCAAATAGACATATCCGACTCGAGTATAATCATCTATAATAAGTGATGAAATAAACAGCCCCTTGCCTTCCTCTCACATTTATTGAACCACAAACGCCCAAATAGATTAAATGCAGAGAAAATTCAGCTATTTTACCTTTTCCAAATGGTTTCCTTGTCATTTTCCCTACTAGGCAATGCTCACTTATGGACAAATCGACTTTTTCAATATTGCCCAACAAGCCCTCTTTGGCTAGTCTATTCATATGTTGTTGGCCCATATGACAAAATCTAGCATGCCACCATGTTCACATCATTATCATACAAGGTAGAAGACGTGAAACAAGGGAATAACATATTGACATCATCACATTCAACATTTCGTACAATAAAACCATTCAGTAAGTGACCACAACCATAGTAGTTTGTATCTAAACACAAATCTACACCTTTATTATGAAAGTTCATACCAAAACCAAGCTTAACCAACACTAAGACAGACACTAAATTTCGACGAATCTCCAGAGCATATAGAACATCAAGATGCGTCCACCTTGCATGTTCAATTGGCAGGTGCCAATCCCTTTAACTTCAGCTCTGGAGTTATTTCTAATATAGATTCACTTAGTTCCAGTTGGTATCGTTGGAATTCAACGAAGGATCCTCTATCCTTCGCTACATGGTCTATCGCTCATGAATCTACAATCCACATAGGATTGGATTCAGCCAATATTTCAGAACTTGACACATAAGCAAAGTTCTCAAATGTACAAGAGGTGTATACCTTCTTTGGCTCACGACAGTCACGAGCATAGTGACCTCTCTTGTCACAATTGTAACATTTCACCCTTGACATTTTCTTCACTTAAGGACGTTTTCCTCTCTCTTGTTGGTTAATTCTTGATTTCTTGCAATAAGGACTTGATCCTTTGCATTCCCACATATTGAACGAATCAATACGCTTGCGCTTAGAGCTCAAAGCCCTTTATGAGCTAGAACCAGCATTGAAAATATCTATTTTCGGCTCACATGCCGTCAAGCGGTCCTCTACCAGCTCAAGGTGGCGCACAGCATTCTCAAGATCTTTCATAACATGGCAAGAGCTTCTAGTGCTTCTTGCTTTTTCAGCACATATTGAATCTTCATATTCAATATTTCACAATTGTTGCCGTTCATATCAGCAATTACATTCTTAGTTCTTTGAAACCATCGATCCGAACACACCGAGACATATATGCACGAATAATTAATGCCTATCATTTATGCATCCCTATTTGCATAGACCCATCATATTAATGAATAATTTCAAGTAAGGTTTCAGAATCAAAAGGTCACTACGTTTTCAATCATCCTCCAAAAATCCTAACTCAAAATTATTATTAATATAATTGTCTTATGCAAAATCAATTCTATGAAGCTACAAAAGCTTTTATTACTACCCACAACTAATTACCCACAACAACCAACAATAGCATAAAGCAAATAAAATCTTAACATCCAATAAAATAACAATGCTTTCACATGATACAACTAACATATCGGTTGCTACATCAACAACAATCAGGTAGTAAACATTACATAATTAATCAAAGAAATAAATAGGGAATGTCCCTTTTTAATCAATCAGTCAAAACATCTGAGAAAACTGAAGGCACATTTGCCAACCATGGAAAAACTTTTGGAGAGCATTCATGTCGCCACCAAGGCGCATTTACTCTACGCCATGTGGCGCTCAATCTAAGGGTTGAAGTTTTGGCCAACTCAATCCTATAGTGCTCTCTTACAAAAGCTTCCACCAGCCTCCTATAACCCGGGACCACATTGACCTCCCATAGCTGATCCAACACTGCTTGTCATTCAGGTGGAAAAGTGTTCATCAAAGCCAGCACATTCTCAAAATCCGGCATAAGATAACCATTCCAGATGATTTCCTGTATCATCTGATTGACCATGACCACATGTGATACTAAATCACCATCATGCCACCGATAATTAGCTAATTCGACATCAGCCTTTTAACTCTTGCATTTCCCTCGTCCGTTCTGGATTGCAGGTATCCTTGCATAACGCATCATAGTTCCTACAACAAATGCAGAACTAAAAATGGATCACTTATAATCCATAATAAATATAAGGGAAAATACATAATTTTCCAAAATTCATGCAACAAATGCAGAATTAAAAATGCATTACTTATAACCCACATAGGCATGAATGAAAAAGAAACAAATTTTTTTTTTTTTTGGGTCAACGGTCAACGTCAACGGTCAACGGTCAACGGTCGTCAACGGTCAACTGTCGTCGGTCAACGGTGGTCAACGGTCAACAGTCGTCGGACCGGTCCGGTTGGTCGGATCGCTCGCGCGGACCGACCCCACGTGCCTCGCGCGTGCGGTGGATGACGTCACGCAGACGTCATCCGGCACGTGCCGGGCGCGTGCCTACGTCCGCGAGTCGGGTCGGGTCGGGTCGTCGGCCGGTGACTGCCCGGCGAAACGTCGTCGGCGATGACGTCATTGGTGACGTCATCCGAGCGGTTACCGACCGTTGTGGGCGCGTGCGGCATCGGACGGAGGCGTGCGACATATCGCCGGACTGGTCTCGACGTCGCCTTTCTCCCCTAGTTCAGAAAACGATTTCGACTTACGAAAACTCAGAAAAATGGCCGAACAACGCTCAGGTGTCGGGATTTCTCGCCCCGATCAGTACGGCCGAATGGTTTTTGCGAGAAAATCAATCAAAAACATCAAATTGATTGGGAAAACATGAACTAGGGCTCTGATACCAATGTTGGGAATAACGGATCCCCGAAAATCGGATTCGACACTTAATCGAACCCCTAAATCAATGCGGAAGACGAGGCCCGGGAAAACACGTATCACCGATCATAAAGCACACCACGGATTCGAGCGTACCTTGTTAGCCACAGATTAAACACCAATGCTGAAGACCGAGGAAGAAATTCTGATTCGATGATGTCAATTCGCTTTGAAGGGAAGACGGGATGCCTTAAGCGTTTGTCTTACTTTTTGTTTTTGAGAGAGAATGCGCGGGAGAGAGGAAGCGTACGTTTTTTTTTTTTTTTAACAACTGTCTTCTCTCTCTCTCTCCTCCCTTTTATACCTTCCCCCATCCACGGGCCCTATTCCCGTGGGCCGGGCCTTTTTGGGCCCAACTTGTTCGTATGGGCCTTAAGCCTACCTCATAAATCCATCATTCATATTATGTAAGAAAAAATGAATAGCAGCAAACCGACAGAAAAAGATGCTCGTACTTCAAATTTAAACAAACACGTTCATTACAGATAAAATGTAGAGTAAGAGTACCGTTATATCATAATGGTCACTGATAAATCATAAAACAAGCACTAGAATTCAGAGGTTCCAATTTACTTTAACTTCTCATAGGGGGGTCAACGTCAATAATGAGTACTTTTGCGTATAAGCTGTTGTAAAATCTTCTTTTGCTCATTAAATCTACAAAGCCATCTTGTTCTTTCTTTACAAATGAGACAGAATAGAACAAGAGATACCATGAGCTTTTCCATTCTTGCACGGCATTTTGACTTGCATACTTCTCGAGGTCCTGGATTAAGATTTAATTAAAAGCATAAGCAGAACATACTATAAAATTTAAAACATCATGGGCAAGAACTACAGAGACAATATTACCAGGCTCACAAATTGCCATCAGTGGACCCACATAAATTCTTACAGGAACATATGAAGCAATATTACTGTTTTTCTCTTTAGAGTAGTAGTCAATTCTATGTAAACAGCGGTCTCTTTTGAATGTTCCCTGAGTTTGTAATATATCCAATTCGGCCTAGGAGGCTGATTACGACGCTCCCTGAATTTGACTGGAGATCTGTCAAGACTTTCATGAGGTAATGTTCAATCCAGACAAGACTTCTCTACCTCAAACAAAGAGTTTTCCTGCCACTACATGTATCTAAAAGTTCCTTCATAAGTTATCTAGGTTATACATGTTCATTTCTTCAGTGTACCTAAGATAAATGACAATCTTCACATTCTCGGCCTTGGCAGTCTACTCAATGAATGCTTTCGTCATAACAGCTTGGTAATCGTCTTTTTCCATAGAAACCATTTCCGTTGTTTAAGTTAATTCTGTTCAGCTGACGCCAGACACTTAGCGTCATTTGGGAAATCTATGCAAAGACATTCTTTCCCCTTGATATTCGCACCACGATGCCTTGCATCATAAATCGTCTTGGCATTAAGGACTCTGTATTAAGCTGCCTTATTGTCTATCAAAAAGGGATGACCAGCTTTTTCCACGTTAGCATCCATATCCTCGACAACTTAGCACCATTGTATTTAAACTAACTTGGGCTCAGCTATCTGGCTATCCGCATATATGTTTCATATTAAGCGAGAACATGATAAATGAGACCATTCTGTCCAATCTTCAATTCGACGGATGAATTTGGCAATTGGTCCAAGAACATTTTTAAAACTGATACGACATTCATATATTCATAGATGTGCTAAAGATAAGTCCAAGGGATGATGCTATAGATATACAAAACCACAGGGAAAAGAAGGATCCACCTTGAAAAACTCTATTGGACCAATACGTGAAAAAAAATTCACCTTTCGGTATGTACACCATCCGGGAGTCACGGTTAGCACACGGAAGACTCTCCTAATGCATCTAACACCTGATACATGAGAAATGCCGTTATCTATTAATATCATCTAGAGGCGAAAACAACACTAGAGTATACCAATGGAAAAGTGGCCATATAAACATAAACAATCTACACTTGATTCATGCTAAAGACAAAATGGGGCAACTTAGAGTGATGGAAATCAGATTACCTGTGCAAGAGGATTCACCTGAGGATCCCTAGATTGGAAGCCAGAAAACAGCGAAGGACTGGAGTCGAACTTGTACCCCTTGATGTCGAACGCGTAAGCAGCACCTCCTGGTTGGTCCTTGCTCTCCAGAACAAGCACGTCTTGGTTGTATCTGGCAAGAAGCCCAGTGTCACGACCTCTTTTTTCCATCTGGGGAAAAGAAAGAAAGGTTTAGGGGTATTTGCCTAAAGAGACTGACCAACGGCCCTAAATTAGGCGTGGGCTCTTCCAAGCCCATACCTCGCGCAACATTGGATTTTGAATTTTAATTCTTAACAACCTATGTACTTCTAGAAGTTGCCACTAGCCTATTAGGGTTGGCTAGAAACCAACCGAAACACGGGAGTGTTGCCTCGATTACTACGCAACTAGAGATTTCTAGGAACGGGGACTTGTTTACGCTAATGTTTCTATTAGCGCCCTTGTGGTACCACTAACTTGGAAGGTTGTTTATCTAAATGGTCACACAATCATGATTACCAATCATAACCTTTATGAAACCACTAAGTGTCCATGCAAATGTTTTTGTAGGTTTTTTTTTTTTTTTTTTTTTTTTTTAGGTCTAGACTAATTCTAACCTAATTTAGAAGAGAAATTTACACTCAAATTAATGAAAAACGATGCGGTAAGTATACATCCACGAAATTAAAATGACTTGAAAATAAATACGGAAAAGGAAAACCCGATACAAGTCGGGCAAATAATATTACATGGCCTTGTTATCACGCCCCGGGACAGGACCCCCATGAGCGAAATGGGAATTTAAATACGCATGATATTACTCTAAATGCATGAAATTACTCTAGATAATTTTAATCTATGCAATATGGATTATTTACAAAAATTGTTATAAAATACCAAAATAGCATTAAATTAAGAAAATGACATTTTTAAATTAGGAAAATTCCATATATGTCATTTCTATCCTAATTTGATGTTATCCAACATTTTTGATATTTTTGAAATTTTCAGATTTTCTCTTTTTTTTTATTATTTCTTTTTCAAAAAAAATATTAATAATGATTCCTTAAACCGATCTATGCTAACATGGAGTAACACATCACATGAATATCACAACGATTAAGCTCAAATCGACCGCTTCAAGATTGAAGCTTGGTTTCAACATTTTATCGAATACTTGGCTTGCATAAAACTACCCCAAAACGGCTTCTTCGGGTAATGTTCGTGGCCTTCAATCTCGACCCATAAGCAATCTCATGTGAATGTAAAGTATCAAGGATATACTACTACATGCAAAGAACGTGTTTGACTAGAAATTACAGCCTAGAACATGCAAAAACCGAACTGAAAATGACCTCCAAGATGCGAGTTGGAGCTGTTCTGCAAAACTGGTGATGAACCCAAGTCAAACAGCCATGCCAAATGCTTAGATTGAAGCTCCGACAACCATCACATGCCATATCTATATGAAATATTACTCCATCTAGATGAAAATAGGTAACACTTACTTTCAAATGCAACAAACATCACCGAAAACGATCAACCGAACGCATCAAAATGAACTCTCCAAGAAGCATTCATGCATGATCTATGCTGGCCAACCATGTCTCAATGTGGTTTTTGGCCCATGTTATAGATGGTTTTATGGTTCACAAGGAGATTTAAAGACTAAACCGGGTTGTCCTATGCATCATTTGTACTCCCATGTAACATTCATCAAAGTCACAACGAAAAAAAAAAGCATGCAAAGGGGAGTAACAAGTCGAGCATGTAGGGGCATTGAAGAGGTTTTAAACACTTAGAAAAATTTTAGCTTCAGAAATCAGCTCTTCAGACTATTTTCCTTCTCGATTTTCATGATCAAAACATGTTCAAACTTGAACAAAAATACATCTAGAATGCTTACCTTGCTTCCTAGTTTCTTTTTCAAGTGACTCTTAGCCAAGGAAACCACGAAATTGTCTTCTGGAAGCACATGAAAGTTGGTTCCTTCAAGCTGAAAGTGAGATCTGCAGAAGAAAAAGTGACAACGAAGCTTTTCGTTGACTTCTAAAACTAGACTTCCAAACCTTCCTTGTTGGCCAAGTTAAAATCAACCCAAACTATATGTATTATAGTTTGGCGTGTAAGTCATGGCTTTCCTCATTTGTCTGTCAAGTTTCTCAAAAAGCACTCTCTTTTCCTCACTCGTGACCAATCAGGCTCAACACTTAATAAATTTTCGGACTTTTTGGGCCCACTAGGAGGGCACTGTTTCGGGGGGCTTTAGGAGGCCTTACCGATCTCCATTTGGGACGTGCGACCTATGGTTGGAAAGATCTTTGAATGAATTTTCACTCTCTAGTTGAAGGTTTTGGCTAATTTTGGTCGTAGGTGTGTGAAAAGCTCACTTTTCTCTCTCCAGGTCGGTCTGGAATTTCTGGGTTTCTCTCTTCTGGAGTTGCTTCTGAAGGTGTGTTTGGGGTACGATTCCGAGCTCTCTCCTCTCCCTCTCGTCTTTTTTTTCATCCCTTGAAAGAAATTGCTTCAGTGATCTTATCCCATGAATTGAGGGATTTTTGGTCAGCTTTTTGGCCCCCTACCAAGCCTGCCAACTGAGCTAGTCCACCCACTCTCCCGACTTAGCCAAATTTTTTAATTCTGCAGCTGTTGAGTGTGCAGGTTTCGCTGCGATTTTCCGGTGCTGTCAGGAGCTTATCCTTGGCCAATTTCCGTCCACTTGCACTGCTATATATGGTCTTCCATCACGTGCAAATATCAAGCTATATGGGCGGCTGAGTGAGATATGGTGGGGCCACCAATATGCCTACTTATCAGCTCTGAATTAAGACCTAACCGTGGGCTGGGTTTTGGTAGCTAGTTTGTGTGCTTTAATCGATCAATTTGGCCGCGGTTTCTGATCAATTAGCAACCTCATGTATAGTTGTTTAAGATTTTGACCATTTTTCATAATTGTCTCCACCCAATTTTGCAAGAGAGTCCCTCAAAGTTGGCCATTTTCTTGCCCGAAAATGTCAAATTCAATGCAATTAGGTCCTTTTTGCCCGATTCGATTAATTAGACCTGACCTAAGTTCAATTTCAACTTAATTGGGGGCTAAGATGATGATTTAAGGGCTCGGGTGAAATTTTGCAAAAATTGCGAATTGGTCCCTCAACTTTTGGAAATTACATTTTTGCCCCCAATTTGCCATTTTAATTCCAATCTGACCTCCCGGGCTTGGCTAGTCACATTTAGATCATTGGCCACAACTTTTTTTTTTTTTCATTTTTTAACTTTTTCTATTTTTTAATCTTTTTCTCTATTTTTTTAAATTAATTAATCTATATGCAATAATTTGGGCAAAAAATTAGGTGTCAACACTAAGCACAACAGAGATCAGCGATACCACTTCCAATGACCACGACATCGGCCTCAGGCTTCCCTGATACCCAAATCCACAACTTCACGTTATCGAAGAAACCCAATTCAAGTGCAAAAATCCATCCAAACAATACTACACTCTCCAAATAGCTATTTCAACAGTGATAGCCAATGCAACTGGATCAAAACCGAAAACCAACCCATAAGCATTTGAGAAGGGAACTAAAAGGGGTAATCACCAATTCCAAAAAAGCCAACCCACTCGATATAGCTAGTACGAGTACCTAGAGGGGGTGAATAGGTATATAAAAGATTTTTCTTGATAATTGCACAATACTTAAACAGTTGAAGGATTTGCGACAAATAATAATCAACGTAAGACTGAGAAAAGGAAAGAGAAAATTGAACACGCGGTTTATAGTGGTTCGGCTTGATTCAAGCCTACGTCCACTCTTCTGCACTGACAGCCAATTGGCTGGATTCCACTATGAACAAAGAGATGTTACAGCGTTGATCTTCCTTGATTTCTCAGTGTAGATGATCTACCACACTCGCTCAAGATATCACCAAGTATAGACACTCTCTGTGTATACAATTTCGCTCAAAATGTATCGATTAATAATCAAGGAGCTTCAAACTCTGGAATTTCTCTATCGATCACGTACTCAAACAATTAGAACGTCTTCCTTTTTATACTCCTTTATGCCATCATACCCGTTAGCACTTACCAATGGAATTCCTCCAATCTACCCGTTGGATGGAATCAATTAAGGAGATCATTCGAGCTGTTAAAGGAACCTGACGATAGCCCATCAATCATGTTCGCCCATACAATCAGGATCTTGGTTTCCAAGAATAGAACATTCCAAGAATATTTCGTCGACCATCGGATCTTCAATCGATCTAGATACGAATAAAAGAATCCGTTATATTTATCCAACCAAGAGATCTTCTCCAGAGGATAGGATTAAATCGTCAACCATATACTTCGGCTCTGGATTTCCTTCGTCACTGGATCCAAAAAGGCTGTTAATGAGAATAATCTTGAGTCTTAAGTCTTGAGTCTTGAGTCTTGAGTCTTGAGTCTTGAGTGCTGAGTCTGGTGATTAGAAAGTCTTCAGACTTTAAACAGAAGGTTTGCAAATATCCAGACTAGACTGATATAAATGCTTTGTCAGCTTCAAAATATTCTAGAAAGATTTCTCCAATAATCTCCCCTTTTTGATGGTGACAAAACTTTCCCTGTAGATTTGAACAATTTTGACCGCAAAAACATTTCTCAAGCAATATGGCTATCTCATAAAGATTAATAAAACAACCAGACTCGCATCCACAGAAAATTGGTTAGTCTTTCATGAGTAATACCATATGACAACACTTGATATAAATGCAAGCAATCAAGCATCAAAATCCACAGCCAGTTCAGTCAAATTCAAGTTCACACCTAAGTTCACTCAAGTCATACTAAAAAACAAACATATTCAACCACAAAAACAAATTTAAAGTCAGAGTTTAAAGTTCAAATTGATTCAAATTTCTTCTCCCCCTTTTTGTCATCATTAAAAAGGTGAGAAAAGAGTCAGGTCTGCTTGGGAATGTGCACGATCTGGAAATATCCCATCGACTGGACTATGCCTTCTAGCCTCTTCAAGTCTTCCCTTAGATGAGCGACCTCCTCTCATTTGGCATTAGCTTGAATTTGTAGAGCTAGGTTTTTCATTTTGTCCTCCAGGGTAACCGAAGATGCTTGTCCAGCATTCTTCATGACTTGAATTTCATAGTCCAGAGTATAGATTTGGCCTCGCATTTCCAGAAGAACATCAAGAATGCGACGAAAAGCTGCTGAATTATCCGTCTATGTACTTGCATTGGCTTTCTCGGATGGAGTGAATGCAGACGATGGAGCTTCTGTATAAACTTGCAGATTTGGTGTTGACGTATCGTGTCCTTCTTTAGGCAATTGAGAAGCCTGAAACTCTTCTGGATCTGCTGGAGATTGTCTTAGACCTTCACTATCGGCAGCATGAGGTGTGGACCTTTCTTGCTCACCAACTCCCCCTATCTCTAGGACCTCAAATGGGGAAGAGTGATAATCATGCTCTTATGTATCTTGATTCCCCTTATCTCCAGATTCAGCTGCAGACTTTTCTTTCTCTTCTTCTCCTTCTTCTTCAGCTTCTTTCTCCTTCTCTTGTTGCTCTTCTTCTTCTCTGATCTTGGCTTGCTCCTCTTCTTCTCTCTGTTTCTTCTGAAGTTCTATCGATTGAGGTACAGAACGTCTGGTCCTTATCAAGGCAGAGATTGTGAGATCTTCCTCCTTATCTTCATCCTCCAAGATGAGAGTTCTTCTCTTTGAGGATGGAGCACCAATGGCCTCCTTCCCTTTTCTCTTTGAAGCAGACGGTACTGGAGTCTTCACTCTTAATTTCTCCATTGCCTTGGAAAGTTCTTTCAGACGCATCTTCGTCAACATCTTCAAAGCGTATGTGGCGGTTCAATATTCATGTGTCTAAAGATCTTGGTCACCAGACCTGGGTAAGGCAATTGACTCTTGTCCTTCGACATTGCTCTGTACATGTGAAAGAGAATGATGTGAGGAAGAGAGAACTTCATCCCTGAGTGAATCGCATACATCAATTTTGCCTCGGAATTGGACACATCAGTCTTTGATGTAGACTTGGGCCTGATGCAATTGATCACAATTTTGTGAAACACTATATTGATGCCGCGCATCCTTGAATAGATGATTCTTCCCTTTGTATCTCTATCTTTGACAAGCTCCAATGAGGCACGAGCAATTGAGACTTTGATTGGTTGATAGCGTCCTCGTTCAACTCCAATTATGTCTGCCAACATGTCCACGTCCACCACATGGTCTTGGTCTCTAACACTGAATGATATTCTATTCGCATTTAAGAAGCTAAGATTCGAATAGAAGTATGCTATTAATTGCGCATATCCATCGTGGTATCGGTGCAAAAACGTTCCAGTTGAAGCAGATTGAACTTCTCCCTTAAGTTCAAATTAATGGCATCCAAGAAATCGAAATCAACACTCCTAGGGTTTATCACCCCTCATTTCAGCAGTCTAAAGAACAAATTCTCTTGCTCCTTTGATTTAAATAGCTCCATTCTTTTTCCCTTCACCCTTGCAGCAACACCCATTCTAGGTTGAAAATCACTGAACATTTTATCATCATCGTTCCCATCAGTCGGATTCGGTCTCGACATACGAGGGTCACTTGGAATGTTCGCAAGTGCTTCCTCAGCCTTTCCTTTGGGAGCAATTCCCAAATCCTTCATTCGTTTCAGAAAGATATACTCATTCCCATAATTCTTATCTTTAAGAAAATCATCGACATAAAAGAGGGTTTTTGGACTTTTACAGGGTCTGCGTTCTCGATTATTTCTTCCTCTGGTTGTTGACCCGCACCTTGTGGGGTAGATGGCATTGAGTGACGTGGTGGAGAGTGAATCAGGCTCTGTTGCTGACTTGATAATTCTTCCTCTTCGGTGAGATCGAAATGGGTAGGTCCCTCCTTCATTCTCTCGTGGTCCCCGTTCGCGATTCTTGAAGACTTCCTCGAAGAAGATATCCTTCCTTGTCGTTGAAAGATTCCTTTACTTGCTTTCCCAAGAAAAGATGACAACTTTCTCGAAGATGAACACAAAGTAGAAATCAAATTGGGAGGAGAATGTCTTTTAGGGTTTTGAAGATTGGGCGAAAAAGAAAACTGTATATATATAACTCAGTTTTGAAAAGGAAAGTTCAATCGGCACAAGGAAAGTGTACGAACACCTCTTTTTAAAATCATTAACTGCCAAAATTAATCCTTTTGAAAAGACAAGATTATGTTTTTCACGGAAATTATAAATTAATTGAACGAAAGATCGTACCTTTTCGAGTTTAGATATAATATCAACTTACAGTCTATAGCCATGAATGTCTGAGTCTGACGACCAAAATTAGAGAGTCTCTAGACTTTAACTTCCTCGAGCTTCAAAATGCTGAGTCTGGATCGGATAAAATCGAATTGATTTTTCTCCAAAGGCTTTGTGAATATATTCGCTAGTTGACTTTTCGAATCAACAAATTGAATTGAGATTTCTCCATTTTGAATATGATCTCTAATGAAGTGATGTCGAATCTCTATATGCTTTGCTCTTGAATGAAGGATTGGATTTTTAGTGAGATTGATTGCGCTGGTGTTGTCACATCTGATTTCTGTGCATAAGTCTTCAATCCCAAAGTCTTGTAGCTATTGTTTTATCCATAGAATTTGCGAACAGCAGCTTCCAAGAGCTACATACTCTACTTCTGTTGTTGAGAGAGCCACAGTGCTTTGTTTTCTTGAAAACCAAGACACTATCCTACTTCCAAGTAATTGGCAAGTTCCTGAAGTACTCTTTCTATCGACTCTGCAACTGGCCAGATCTGCGTCTGAATATCCCAAAAGATTAAAGTCTCCCTTCTTAGGATACCAAAGACCGATGCTTGAAGATGAAGCAACGTATTTAATAATATGTTTTGCAGCACTGAGATGGGATTCTCTAGGATCTTATTGAAACCTAGCACATATGCAAATACTCAACAAAATGTCAGGTCTAGAAGCAGTAAGATAAAGAAGTGAACCAATGATGCTCTTATACAACTTTTGATCAACTTTCTTCCCTTCTTCTTCTTTGTCTATCTTCAAAGAACTTGACATTGGTATATCAGTCTTTTTGCAATTTTCCAATCCAAATCTTTTGACAAGATCATTAGCATATTTTTCTTGGTAAATGAAAGTTCCTTCCGTCAATTGCTTTACTTGAAGACCAAGAAAGAATGTTAATTCTCCCATCATACTCATTTCAAACTCATCCTGCATAGACTTAGAAAATTTCTTGCATAGAAAGAGGTGATCATATGCAATACACATTAATCAATACCTTCGACTTCAAGAAAGAGGTGATCATACGCAATACACATTAATCAATCAATGGCGTGACAGATTAGGTGATCTGATAATAGATTATCCGGCCCAAGCAACGAATAGTGATGGCTATAAATTGTTTGCTAATATAAACAATTGAGGTTCATTTTGCTTGTCCATAGACAATCACTTTTTTGACATAAAATAAGGATTAATACTAAGAAAAACTTTAAACTGATACACACATGATAAATTTACCCCAAATTAATTTTTTGGTTTTCCGGATTTACTGAACTCATTAATTGATCATTTAACCTTTGGACTAGTTATTGGGAGGGACTATTTTTTCTTTATTAAAAATTATTAAAAACTTGTGATAATTAATAGGTTTCGTTAAATGAAGAGGGGCCAAGCTGATAATAGCAATCCCCGTCCTCATCTTCCGCGCCAAGCAACATACATTCATTACGTTTGGGTTGATTAAATTAAACCTACTCTTGCATAATAACAGGGTCAGACTTATTACGAACTCATTTTACATCAGATGTTGGGCCATGCATTGTTCTAAATTCTTGGTACCAACAAAACCTCATTAAATGTTCAAAAGTCAAGTTTACATAGTATATGAGTAGCAAAAGTGTACGCACATTCTCGAGTGAACATATAGTTAACATTTGAAGGTTTCGCCCAATCGTTCAGTATAGGCTATTTGAATTATCAGTTAACGGAAAGAAAGAAGTTACAAATGGAGAAATTTGATACGTACATATATAAATAGAGAAATATATTTCGAGATTTTAACTTTTTTGTTTTTTTTATTATGATTGCTTACAAGATTAAAAAGATTCAAAGTAAGATTTATATAAGATTATTAATGTATACATTTATCCATTGATAGAGTGCTATATAAAACAACTATCGGGGATTTAATTTGTCAGAAAACCTTTAAAGTAAGAAATCCTCTTTACCTTACTTTATGCAATAGTGTGCTAGATCGACTAGCTTTAATAGAGATGAATGTATGATTATTAAACCATCTATTAATCTTTTTATCGCTTAGGTATTTGTTTCAAAATGTTGTGTTAAAAGCATAAGAAATAAAGTGACACTTTCTTTATAGTTTTGTATGGGACTATGTTTTTAGACTCGAAAGCTAGTAACAACTTTAGGGGCGGATTGTATTTTGCAGATCATTTTTAAAAAAATTACAGGGTTAATAAGCACATTAAACACTGAAAATTTGATTCATCCACAATTGTTCTTCCGTCATAGTTAACCATAAGGCTTAACAGGAACGAAAAATAAAATAAAAAATTTGAGGAGAATCCAATACAAAAATTATAATTCTTTCGTTCTTTTTATATTACACGTTTATTGTACTATAAAATAGGAATAGCTCTCAATGAGCCGGCTCGGGAGGGGATACGGGACTGAGAGCCGCAACGCAGTTGTTCCATGTCTCATTGCTCCTCCTATAGACATCAGATTTTGTCCCCTTAATCGGCTTGTGGCTCGAGATGCTCAACTCCACAAATTGGTTGTGGCAGTTCTTCCCGGCTTTCAAGAGCTCATGACAACATTCATTGGTAGGTGTAAAGGTGTCGGCAAGGAATATGTATTGAAGGAATCCAGACCCACAATCAGATCTTATTCCCTTTCCACAATCAGGGTTTTCGACCTTGGCGAAGGTAGCCTTAGGAAGCAATGCAACAGGGACGACTAACAAGATCATAAGAGCGGACAAGTTCTTCGGGGTTGCCATTATGGTCTTTTGGGGATTGGAGGGTTGGAAAATTTTATGAGATTGTTGATCGTTTGATGATGCAGTTGATCTAGAGATGAGAACTTATATAGCTCGAGGGAAGTAATGCATTAATGAAATCAATTCGTCGGTTAAGATTTAGGAATGTTTGTAGGAAACGTGTAAAATTATTTCTCTTGCAATAAATGCAATGATTGATGGCCTTGTCATCTGACTTCTTTTCTAGTTCATTCATTTGCCATTTAAAAAAAAAAAGTATTAATGAGTTGCTTGGTTGAACACAATTATCTATAAACGAAAATACTTATTTCCAATTTGATTTTCAATCCCACGTTCGATATATAATATGAACTAGTGACATGCCCTCAGTTTAAAATAATTTTATAAAATTGAATATTCTTAAAACATTTCACCATATATACTCTCACAAATGCACGTTATGTTAACGATACCTTTTATTTAGGGTTAGGGTCCATCCCTAATTTTTAGGATTAACGCCACAAAAATTATCAAACAAGTACATCTATGACAAATTTCTCTCAGACTAAATTTTTAACCGCCATAATTCCAAACTAGTCTTCCTAAGGCAAGTTTTTCCAAACTAATTTTTTCACTGCAAAAATCCCAACCCGATACATTTGAGATAAATTTGCTCTCAATTAGTTTCTATGAAATTGTATTAACATCACGAAAAATCACAAAACCAATATCCTCGTAACAAATGGAGGATAAACCAAATACCCATCAACTACCACATATCATCCATCCAACACAGGAATTTGATAAAAAAAAAAAAAAATTAACGAAAACTAGTAAAAGATAAATTTGTCATAAGTATGCCAGTTTAGGTTGACACAAGTGTACTCATTTAGGGTCTTTTGTGATATAAGCCTTGATTTTTTTGCAAGTGATTATAGTTGAAGACAAAATTTAAGTATCGGCAATTGATAAATTAAATAATTGATCAGATAATTCGGTCTTGGTTTGTCATATTTATCGAACAAATTAATTAATTAATTAATTAATAATTTGACGAGATATTTTAGTGTGATTTTGTTCTTCATTAAATTATTTTTCAACAACTTGAAAAAAAAAGTTAAATAATCAATAGGTCTCATTAATTAATGAAAATGAGCCAAGTTTATATGTACAGAGTGCTTACTAGTCTTGTTTTTAGTCTTGTTTTCCTTTATATCTATAAACCAAAATTGGCTTTGGTTTTCTAGATTAATTGAGATTATTTAAAAGCTGAATTTTTTTGGTCAAATTATTTATTAGGTAATTATCCTTTAACAAGATTTGGGTTCTGGTTTTCCGGATTTACTGAACTCATTAATTGATCATTTAACCTTTGGACTAGTTATTGGGGCGGGACTATTTTTTTTTTATCTAAAAATTATTAAAAACTTGTGATAATAAATAGGTTTCGTTAAATGAAGAGGGGCCAAGCTGATAATAATAATCTCCATCGTCATCTTCCGTGCCAAGCAACATACATTCATTACGTTTGGGTTGATTAAATTAAACCTACTCTTGCATAATAACAGGGTCAGACTTATTACGAACTCATTTTACATAAGATGTTGGGCCATGCATTGTTCTAAATTCTTGGTACCAACAAAACCTCATTAAATGTTCAAAAGTCAAGTTTACATAGTATATGAGTAGCAAAAGTGTACGCGCATTCTCGAGTGAACATATAGTTAACATTTGAAGGTTTCGCCGAATCGTCCAGTATAGGCTATTTGAATTATCAGTTAACGGAAAGAAAGAAGTTACGAATGGAGCAATTTGATACGTACATATATAATAGAGAAATATATTTCGAGATTTGAACTTTTTTTTTGTTTTATTATGATTGCTTCCAAGATTAAAAAGATTCAAAGTATGATTTATATAAGATTATTAAGTATACATTTATCCATTGATAGAGTGTTATATAAAACAACTATCGGGGATTTAATTTGTCAGAAAACCTTTAAAGTAAGAAATCCTCTTTACCTTACTTTATGCAACAGTATGCTAGATCGACTAGCTTTAACTACGTATCCATGTGATTATTAGAGATGAATGTATGATTATTAAACCATCTATTAATCTTTTTATCGCTTAGGTATTTGTTTCAAAAGGTTGTGTTAAAAGCATAAGAAATAAAGTGACAGTTTCTTTATAGTTTTGTTGGGACTATGTTTTTAGACTCGAAAGCTAGTAACAACTTTAGGGCGGATTGTATTTTGCAGATCATTTTTAAAAAATTACAGGGTTAATAAGCACATTAAACACTGAAAATTTGATTCATCCACAATTGTTCTTCCATGATAGTTAACCATAAGGCTTAAGAGGCACGAAAAATAAAATAAAAAATTTGAGGAGAATCCAATACAAAAATTATAATTCTTTCGTTCTTTTTATATTACACGTTTATTGTACTATAAAATAGGAATAGCTCTCAATGAGCCGGCTCGGGAGGGGATACGGGACTGAGAGCCGCAACGCAGTTGTTCCATGTCTCATTGCTCCTCCTATAGACATCAGATTTTGTCCCCTTAATCGGCTTGTGGCTCGAGATGCTCAACTCCACAAATTGGTTGTGGCAGTTCTTCCCGGCTTTCAAGAGCTCATGACAACATTCATTGGTGGGTGTAAAGGTGTTGGCAAGGAATATGTATTGAAACAATCCAGACCCACAATCAGATCTTATTCCCTTTCCGCAATCAGGGTTTTCGACCTTGGCGAAGGTAGCCTTGGGAAGCAATGCAACAGGGACGACCAACAAGATCATAAGAGCAGACAAGTTCTTCAGCGTTGCCATTATAGTCTTTTGGGGATAGGAGGGTTGGAAAATTTTATGAGATTGTTGATCGTTTGATGATGCAGTTGATCTAGAGATGAGAACTTATATAGCTCGAGGGAAGTAGTGCATTAATGAAATCAATTCATCGGTTAAGACTTAGAAATTTATGTAGGAAACGTGTAAAATTATTTCTCTTGCAATAAATGCAATGATTGAGGGCCTTCTCATCTCACTTTTTCCAGTTCAATCATTTGCCATTAAAAAAAAATGTATTAATGAGTTGCTTGGTTGAAGAGAATTATCTGTAAACGAAAATACTTATTTCCAATTTGATTTTCAATCCCACGTTTGATATATAATATCAACTAGTGACATGCCCTCAGTTTAAAATAATTTTATAAAATTAAATTAGCTTAACACGTTTCACCATATGTACTCTCGCAAATGCACGTTATGTTAACGATACCTTTTATTTAGGGTTAGGGTCCATCCCTAATTTTTAGGATTAAGGCCACAAAAATTATCAAACAAGTACATCTATGACAAATTTCTCTCAGACTAATTTTTTAACGCCATAATTCCAAACTAGTATTCCTATGGCAAGTTTTTCCAAACTAATTTTTTGACTGCAAAAATCCCAACCCGATACATTTGAGATAAATTTGCTCTCAATTAGTTTCTATCAAATTGTATTAACATCACGAAAAATCACAAAAACAATATCCTCGTAACAAATGGAGGATAAACCAAATACCCATCAACTACCACATATCATCCATCCAACTCAGGAATTTGATTAAAAAAAATTTCACGGAAACTAGTAAAAGATAAATTTGTCATAAGTATGCCAATTTAGGTTGACACAAGTGTACTCATTTAGTGTTTTTGTGATAAGCCCTGATTTTTATGCAAGTGATTACAGTTGAAGCCAAAATTTAAGTATCGACAATTGATAAATTAAACCATTTCAGATAATTTGGTCTTGGTTTGTCATATTTATCGAACTTAATTAATTAATTAATTAATTAATGATTTGCCGAATATTTTAGTGTGATTTTGTTCTTCATCAAATTATTTTTCAACAACTTGAGGAAAAAAAAAAGTTAAATAATCAATAGTTCTCATTAATTAATGAAAAGGAGCCAAGTTTATATGTACAAAGTGCTTACCAGTCTTGTTTTTAGTCTTGTTTTTCCTTTATATCTATAAACCAAAATTGGCTTTGGTTTTCTAGATTAATTGAGATTATTTAAAAGCTGAATTTTTTTGGTCAAATTATTTATTAGGTAATTATCCTTTAACAAGATTTGGGTTTTGGTTTTCCGGATTTACCGAACTCATTAATTGATCATTTAACCTTTGGACTAGTTATTGGGGCGGGACTATTTTTTCTTTATTAAAAATTATTAAAAATTTTTGATAATTAATAGGTTTCGTTAAATGAAGAGGGGCCAAGCTGATAATAATAATCTCCATCGTCATCTTCCGCGCCAAGCAACATGCATTCATTACGTTTGGGTTGATTAAATTAAACCTACTCTTGCATAATAACAGGGTCAGACTTATTACGAACTCATTTTACATAAGATGTTGGGCCATGCATAGTTCTAAATTCCTGGTACCAACAAACCTCATTAAAAGTTCAAAAGTCAAGTTTACATAGTATATGAGTAGCAAAAGTGTACGCGCATTCTCGAGTGAACATATAGTTAACATTTGAAGGTTTCGCCAAATCGTCCAGTATAGGCTATTTGAATTATCAGTCAACAGAAAGAAAGAAGTTACGAATGGAGCAATTTGATACGTACATATATAATAGAGAAATATATTTCGAGATTTTAACTTTTTTTTTTTTTTTTTTATTATGATTGCTTCCAAGATTAAAAAGATTCAAAGTATGATTTATATAAGATTATTAAGTATACAATTATCCATTGATAGAGTGTTATATAAAACAACTATCGAGGATTTAATTTGTCGGAAAACCTTTAAAGTAAGAAATCCTCTTTACCTTACTTTATACAACAGTATGCTAGATCGACTAGCTTTAACTACGTATTCATGTTATTATTAGAGATGAATGTATGATTATTAAACCATCTATTAATCTTTTTATCGCTTAGGTATTTGTTTCAAAAGGTTGTGTTAAGAGCATAAGAAATAAAGTGACAGTTTCTTGATAGTTTTGTATGGGACTATGTTTTTAGACTCGAAAGCTAGTAACAACTTTAGGGCGGATTGTATTTTGCAGATCATTTTTAAAAAATTACAGGGTTAATAAGCACATTAAACACTGAAAATTTGATTCATCCACAATTGTTCTTCCGTGATAGTTAACCATAAGGCTTAAGAGGCACGAAAAATAAAATAAAAAATTTGTGGAGAATCCAATACAAAAATTATAATTCTTTCGTTATTTTTATATTACACGTTTATTGTACTATAAAATAGGAATAGCTCTCAATGAGCCGGCTCGGGAGGGGATATGGGACTGAGAGCCGCAACGCAGTTGTTCCATGTCTCATTGCTCCTCCTATAGACATCAGATTTTGTCCCCTTAATCGGCTTGTGGCTCGAGATGCTCAACTCCACAAATTGGTTGTGGCAGTTCTTCCCGGCTTTCAAGAGCTCATGACAACATTCATTGGTGGGTGTAAAGGTGTCGGCAAGGAATATGTATTGAAAGAATCCAGACCCACAATTAGATCTTATTCCCTTTCCGCAATCAGGGTTTCCGACCTTGCGAAGGTAGCCTTAGGAAGCAATGCAACAGGGACGACCAACAAGATCATAAGAGCAGACAAGTTCTTCGGCGTTGCCATTATGGTCTTTTGGGGATAGGAGGGTTGGAAAATTTTATGAGATTGTTGATCGTTCGATGATGCAGTTGATCAAGAGACGAGAACTTATATACCTCGAGGGAAGTATTGCATTAATGAAATCAATTCATCGGTTAAGATTTAGAAATTTATGTCGGAAACGTGTAAAATTATTTCTCTTGCAATAAATGCAATGATTGAGGGCCTTGTCATCTGACTTTTTCCAGTTCAATCATTTGCCATTAAAAAAAAAAATGAATTAATGAGTTGCTTGGTTGAAGAGAATTATCTGTAAACAAAAATACTTATTTCCAATTTGATTTTCAATCCCACGTTTGATATATAATATCAACTAGTGACATGCCCTCAGTTTAAAATAATTTTATAAAATGGATAATGCTTAAAACATTTCACCATATATACTCTCGCAAATGCACGTTATTTTAACGATACCTTTTATTTAGGGTTAGGGTCCATCCCTAATTTTTAGGATTAACGCCACAAAAATTATCAAACAAGTACATCTATGACAAATTTCTCTCAGACTAATTTTTTTAACAGCCATAATTCCAAACTAGTATTCATATGGCAAGTTTTTCCAAACATATTTTTTGACTGCAAAAAATCCCAACCCGATACATTTGAGATAAATTTGCTCTCAATTAGTTTCTATGAAATTGTATTAACATCACGAAAAATCACAAAACCAATATCCTCGTAACAAATGGAGGATAAACCAAATACCCATCAACTACCACATATCATCCATCCAACTCAGGAATTTGATAAAAAAAATTTAACGAAAACTAGTAAAAGATAAATTTGTCATAAGTATGCCAATTTAGGTTGACACAAGTGTACTCATTTAGGGTCTTTCGTGATATAAGCCCTGATTTTTATGCAAGTGATTACAGTTGAAGACAAAATTTAAGTATCGACAATTGATAAATTAAACCATTGATCAAATAATTTGGTCTTGGTTTGTCATATTTATCGAACTTAATAATTAATTAATTAATTAATTAATGATTTGCCGAGATATTTTAGTGTGATTTTGTTCTTCATCAAATTATTTTTCAACAACTTGAGGAAAAAAAGTTAAATAATCAATAGTTCTCATTAATTAATGAAAAGGAGCCAAGTTTATATGTACATAGTGCTTACCAGTCTTGTTTTTTGTCTTGTTTTTCCTTTATATCGATAAACTAAAATTGGCTTTGGTTTTCTAGATTAATTGTGATTATTTAAAAGCTGATTTTTTTTGGTCAAATTATTTATTAGGTAATTATCCTTTAACAAGATTTGGGTTTTGGTTTTCCGGATTTACCGAACTCATTAATTGATCATTTAACCTTTTGACTAGTTATTGGGGCGGGACTATTTTTTTCTTTATTAAAAATTATTAAAAACTTTTGATTATTAATAGGTTTCGTTAAATGAAGATGGGCCAAGCTCATAATAATAATCTCCATCGTCATCTTCCGCGCCAAGCAACATGCATTCATTACGTTTGGGTTGATTAAATTAAACCTACTCTTGCATAATAACAGGGTCAGACTTATTACGAACTCATTTTACATAAGATGTTGGGCCATGCATAGTTCTAAATTCTGGTACCAACAAACCTCATTAAAAGTTCAAAAGTCAAGTTTACATAGTATATGAGTAGCAAAAGTGTACGCGCATTCTCGAGTGAACATATAGTTAACATTTGAAGGTTTCGCCAAATCGTCAGTATAGGCTATTTGAATTATCAGTCAACAGAAAGAAAGAAGTTACGAATGGAGCAATTTGATACGTACATATATAATAGAGAAATATATTTCGAGATTTTAACTTTTTTTTGTTTTATTATGATTGCTTCCAAGATTAAAAAGATTCAAAGTATGATTCATATAAGATTATTAAGTATACAATTATCCATTGATAGAGTGTTATATAAAACAACTATCGAGGATTTAATTTGTCGGAAAACCTTTAAAGTAAGAAATCCTCTTTACCTTACTTTATACAACAGTATGCTAGATCGACTAGCTTTAACTACGTATTCATGTGATTATTAGAGATGAATGTATGATTATTAAACCATCTATTAATCTTTTTATCGCTTAGGTATTTGTTTCAAAAGGTTGTGTTAAGAGCATAAGAAATAAAGTGACAGTTTCTTGATAGTTTTGTATGGGACTATGTTTTTAGACTCGAAAGCTAGTAACAACTTTAGGCGCGGATTGTATTTTGCAGATCATTTTTAAAAAATTACAGGGTTAATAAGCACATTAAACACTGAAAATTTGATTCATCCACAATTGTTCTTCCGTGATAGTTAACCATAAGGCTTAAGAGGCACGAAAAATAAAATAAAAAATTTGTGGAGAATCCAATACAAAAATTATAATTCTTTCGTTATTTTTATATTACACGTTTATTGTACTATAAAATAGGAATAGCTCTCAATGAGCCGGCTCGGGAGGGGATATGGGACTGAGAGCCGCAACGCAGTTGTTCCATGTCTCATTGCTCCTCCTATAGACATCAGATTTTGTCCCCTTAATCGGCTTGTGGCTCGAGATGCTCAACTCCACAAATTGGTTGTGGCAGTTCTTCCCGGCTTTCAAGAGCTCATGACAACATTCATTGGTGGGTGTAAAGGTGTCGGCAAGGAATATGTATTGAAAGAATCCAGACCCACAATAAGATCTTATTCCCTTTCCGCAATCAGGGTTTCCGACCTTGGCGAAGGTAGCCTTAGGAAGCAATGCAACAGGGACGACCAACAAGATCATAAGAGTGGACAAGTTCTTCGGCGTTGCCATTATGGTCTTTTGGGGATAGGAGGGTTGGAAAATTTTATGAGATTGTTGATCGTTTGATGATGCAGTTGATCTAGAGATGAGAACTTATATAGCTCGAGGGAAGTAGTGCATTAATGAAATCAATTCATCGGTTAAGATTTAGAAATTTATGTCGGAAACGTGTAAAATTATTTCTCTTGCAATAAATGCAATGATTGAGGGCCTTGTCATCTGACTCTTTTTCCAGTTCAATCATTTGCCATTAAAAAAAAAATGAATTAATGAGTTGCTTGGTTGAAGAGAATTATCTGTAAACAAAAATACTTATTTCCAATTTGATTTTCAATCCCACGTTTGATATATAATATCAACTAGTGACATGCCCTCAGTTTAAAATAATTTTATAAAATGGATAATGCTTAAAACATTTCACCATATATACTCTCGCAAATGCACGTTATTTTAACGATACCTTTTATTTAGGGTTAGGGTCCATCCCTAATTTTTAGGATTAACGCCACAAAAATTATCAAACAAGTACATCTATGACAAATTTCTCTCAAACTAATTTTTTAACAGCCATAATTCCAAACTAGTATTCCTATGGCAAGTTTTTCCAAACATAATTTTTTGACTGCAAAAATCCCAACCCGATACATTTGAGATAAATTTGCTCTCAATTAGTTTCTATGAAATTGTATTAACATCACGAAAAATCACAAAACCGATATCCTCGTAACAAATGGAGGATAAACCAAATACCCATCAACTACCACATATCATCCATCCAACTCAGGAATTTGATAAAAAAAAATTTAACGAAAACTAGTAAAAGATAAATTTGTCATAAGTATGCCAGTTTAGGTTGACACAAGTGTACTCATTTAGGGTTTTTCGTGATATAAGCCCTGATTTTTATGCAAGTGATTACAGTTGAAGACAAAATTTAAGTATCGACAATTGATAAATTAAACCATTGATCAGATAATTTGGTCTTGGTTTGTCATATTTATCGAACTTAATTAATTAATTAATTAATTAATGATTTGCCGAGATATTTTAGTGTGATTTTGTTCTTCATCAAATTATTTTTCAACAACTTGAGGAAAAAAAAGTTAAATAATCAATAGTTCTCATTAATTAATAAAAACGAGCCAAGTTTATATGTACAGAGTGCTTACCAGTCTTGTTTTTAGTCTTGTTTTTCCTTTATATCTATAAACCAAAATTGGCTTTGGTTTTCTAGATTAATTGAGATTATTTAAAAGCTGAATTTTTTTTGGTCAAATTATTTATTAGGTAATTATCCTTTAACAAGATTTGGGTTTTGGTTTTCCGGATTTACCGAACTCATTAATTGATCATTTAACCTTTGGACTAGTTATTGGGGCGGGACTATTTTTTCTTTATTAAAAATTATTAAAAACTTTTGATAATTAATAGGTTTCGTTATATGAAGAGGGGCCAAGCTGATGATAATAATCTCCGTCGTCATCTTCCGCGCGAAGCAACATACATTCATCACGTTTGGGTTGATTAAATTAAACCTACTCTTGCGTAATAACAGGGTCAGACTTTATTACGAACTCATTTTACATAAGATGTTGGGCCATGCATAGTTCTAAATTCTTGGTACCAAACAAACCTCATTAAATGTTCGAAAGTGAAGTTTACATAGTATATGAGTAGCAAAAGTGTATGCGCATTCTCGAATGAACATATAGTTAACATTTGAAGGTTTCGCCGAATCATCTAGTGTAGGCTATTTGAATTATCAGTTAACGGAAAGAAAGAAGTTACGAATGGAGCAATTTGATACGTACAAATATAAGTAGAGAAGTATATTTCAAGACTTGAACTTTTTTTTTTTTTTGTTTTGTTATGATTGATTCCAAGATTAAAAAGATTCAAAGTATGATTCATATAAGATTATTAAGTATACATTTATCCATTGATAGAGTGTTATATAAAACAACTATCGAGGATTTAATTTGTCGGAAAACCTTTAAAGTAAGAAATCCTCTTTACCTTACTTTATACAACAGTATGCTAGATCGACTAGCTTTAACTACGTATTCATGTGATTATTAGAGATGAATGTATGATTATTAAACCATCTATTAATCTTTTTATCGCTTAGGTATTTGTTTCAAAAGGTTGTGTTAAAAGCATAAGAAATAAAGTGACAGTTTCTTTATAGTTTTGTATGGGACTATGTTTTTAGACTCGAAAGCTAGTAACAACTTTAGGGCGGATTGTATTTTGCAGATCATTTTTAAAAAATTACAGGGTTAATAAGCACATTAAACACTGAAAATTTGATTCATCCACAATTGTTCTTCCGTGATAGTTAACCATAAGGCTTAAGAGGCACGAAAAATAAAATAAAAAATTTGAGGAGAATCCAATACAAAAATTATAATTCTTTCGTTATTTTTATATTACACGTTTATTGTACTATAAAATAGGAATAGCTCTCAATGAGCCGGCTCGGGAGGGGATATGGGACTGAGAGCCGCAACGCAGTTGTTCCATGTCTCATTGCTCCTCCTATAGACATCAGATTTTGTCCCCTTAATCGGCTTGTGGCTCGAGATGCTCAACTCCACAAATTGGTTGTGGCAGTTCTTCCCCGCTTTCAAGAGCTCATGACAACATTCATTGGTGGGTGTAAAGGTGTCGGCAAGGAATATGTATTGAAAGAATCCAGACCCACAATCAGATCTTATTCCCTTGCCGCAATCAGGGTTTCCGACCTTGGCGAAGGTAGCCTTAGGAAGCAATGCAACAGGGATGACCAACAAGATCATAAGAGCGGACAAGTTCTTCGGCGTTGCCATTATGGTCTTTTGGGGATAGGAGGGTTGGAAAATTTTATGAGATTGTTGATCGTTTGATGATGCAGTTGATCTAGAGATGAGAACTTATATAGCTCGAGGGAAGTAGTGCATTAATGAAATCAATTCATCGGTTAAGATTTAGAAATTTATGTCGGAAACGTGTAAAATTATTTCTCTTGCAATAAATGCAATGATTGAGGGCCTTGTCATCTGACTTTTTTCCAGTTCAATCATTTGCCATTAAAAAAAAAAATGTATTAATGAGTTGCTTGGTTGAAGAGAATTATCTGTAAACAAAAATACTTATTTCCAATTTGATTTTCCATCCCACGTTTGATATATAATATCAACTAGTGACATGCCCTCAGTTTAAAATAATTTTATAAAATTAAATTAGCTTAACACGTTTCACCATATATACTCTCGCAAATGCACGTTATTTTAACGATACCTTTTATTTAGGGTTAGGGTCCATCCCTAATTTTTAGGATTAACGCCACAAAAATTATCAAACAAGTACATCTATGACAAATTTCTCTCAAACTAATTTTTTAACAGCCATAATTCCAAACTAGTATTCCTATGGCAAATTTTCCAAACTAATTTTTTGACTACAAAAATCCCAACCCGATACATTTGAGATAAATTTGCTCTCAATTAGTTTCTATGAAATTGTATTAACATCACGAAAAATCACAAAACCAATATCCTCGTAACAAATGGAGGATAAACCAAATACCCATCAACTACCACATATCATGCATCCAACTCAGGAATTTGATAAAAAAATTTCCGAAAACTAGTAAAAGATAAATTTGTCATAAGTATGCCAAATTGACACAAGTGTACTCATTTAGGGTCTTTCGTGATATAAGCCCTGATTTTTATGCAAGTGATTACAGTTGAAGACAAAATTTAAGTATCGACAATTGATAAATTAAACCATTGATCAAATAATTTGGTCTTGGTTTGTCATATTTATCGAACTTAATAATTTTTAATTAATTAATTAATTAATGATTTGCCCAAATATTTTAGTGTGATTTTGTTCTTCATCAAATTATTTTTCAACAACTTGAGGAAAAAAAAAGTTAAATAATCAATAGTTCTCATTAATTAATGAAAACGAGCCAAGTTTATATGTACAGAGTGCTTACCAGTCTTGTTTTTAGTCTTGTTTTTCCTTTATATCTATAAACCAAAATTGGCTTTGGTTTTCTAGATTAATTGAGATTATTTAAAAGCTGAATTTTTTTTGGTCAAATTATTTATTAGGTAATTATCCTTTAACAAGATTTGGGTTTTGGTTTTCCGGATTTACCTGAACTCATTAATTGATCATTTAACCTTTGGACTAGTTATTGGGAGGGACTATTTTTTCTTTATTAAAAATTATTAGAAACTTTTGATAATTAATAGGTTTCATTAAATGAAGAGGGGCCAAGCTAATAATAGTAATCTCCATCGTCATCTTCCGCGCCAAGCAACATACATTCATTACGTTTGGGTTGATTAAATTAAACCTACTCTTGCATAATAACAGGGTCAGACTTATTACGAACTCATTTTACATAAGATGTTGGGCCATGCATTGTTCTAAATTCTGGTACCAACAAAACCTCATTAAATGTTCAAAAGTCAAGTTTACATAGTATATGAGTAGCAAAAGTGTACGCGCATTCTCGAGTGAACATATAGTTAACATTTGAAGGTTTCGCCAAATCGTCCAGTATAGGCTATTTGAATTATCAAGTTAACAGAAAGAAAGAAGTTACGAATGGAGCAATTTGATACGTACATATATAATAGAGAAATATATTTCGAGATTTTCACTTTTTTTTTTTGTTTTATTATGATTGCTTCCAAGATTAAAAAGATTCAAAGTATGATTCATATAAGATTATTAAGTATACATTTATCCATTGATAGAGTGTTATATAAAACAACTATCGAGGATTTAATTTGTCGGAAAACCTTTAAAGTAAGAAATCCTCTTTACCTTACTTTATACAACAGTATGCTAGATCGACTAGCTTTAACTACGTATTCATGTGATTATTAGAGATGAATGTATGATTATTAAACCATCTATTAATCTTTTTATCGCTTAGGTATTTGTTTCAAAAGGTTGTGTTAAAAGCATAAGAAATAAAGTGACAGTTTCTTTATAGTTTTGTATGGGACTATGTTTTTAGACTCGAAAGCTAGTAACAACTTTAGGGGCGGATTGTATTTTGCAGATCATTTTTAAAAAATTACAGGGTTAATAAGCACATTAAACACTGAAAATTTGATTCATCCACAATTGTTCTTCCGTGATAGTTAACCATAAGGCTTAAGAGGCACGAAAAATAAAATAAAAAATTTGTGGAGAATCCAATACAAAAATTATAATTCTTTCGTTATTTTTATATTACACGTTTATTGTACTATAAAATAGGAATAGCTCTCAATGAGCCGGCTCGGGAGGGGATATGGGACTGAGAGCCGCAACGCAGTTGTTCCATGTCTCATTGCTCCTCCTATAGACATCAGATTTTGTCCCCTTAATCGGCTTGTGGCTCGAGATGCTCAACTCCACAAATTGGTTGTGGCAGTTCTTCCCGGCTTTCAAGAGCTCATGACAACATTCATTGGTGGGTGTAAAGGTGTCGGCAAGGAATATGTATTGAAAGAATCCAGACCCACAATTAGATCTTATTCCCTTTCCGCAATCAGGGTTTCCGACCTTTGCGAAGGTAGCCTTAGGAAGCAATGCAACAGGGACGACCAACAAGATCATAAGAGCGGACAAGTTCTTCGGCGTTGCCATTATGGTCTTTTGGGGATAGGAGGGTTGGAAAATTTTATGAGATTGTTGATCGTTTGATGATGCAGTTGATCTAGAGATGAGAACTTATATAGCTCGAGGGAAGTAGTGCATTAATGAAATCAATTCATCGGTTAAGATTTAGAAATTTATGTCGGAAACGTGTAAAATTATTTCTCTTGCAATAAATGCAATGATTGAGGGCCTTGTCATCTGACTTTTTTCCAGTTCAATCATTTGCCATTAAAAAAAAAAAAAAGCATTACTGAGTTGCTTGGTTGAAGAGAATTATCTGCAAACGAAAATATTATTTCCAATTTGATTTTCAATCCCACGTTCGATATATAATATCAACTAGTGACATGCCCTCAGTTTAAAATAATTTTATAAAATTAAATATGCTTAAAACATTTCACCATATATACTCTCGCAAATGCACGTTATTTTAACGATACCTTTTATTTAGGGTTAGGGTCCATCCCTAATTTTTAGGATTAACGCCACAAAAATTATCAAACAAGTACATCTATGACAAATTTCTCTCAAACTAATTTTTTAACAGCCATAATTCCAAACTAGTATTCCTATGGCAAGTTTTTCCAAACTAATTTTTTGACTGCAAAAATCCCAACCCGATACATTTGAGATAAATTTGCTCTCAATTAGTTTCTATGAAATTGTATTAACATCACGAAAAATCACAAAACCAATATCCTCGTAACAAATGGAGGATAAACCAAATACCCATCAACTACCACATATCATCCATCCAACTCAGGAATTTGATAAAAAAAATTTAACGAAAACTAGTAAAAGATAAATTTGTCATAAGTATGCCAATTTAGGTTGACACAAGTGTACTCATTTAGGGTCTTTCGTGATATAAGCCCTGATTTTTATGCAAGTGATTACAGTTGAAGACAAAATTTAAGTATCGACAATTGATAAATTAAACCATTGATCAGATAATTTGGTCTTGGTTTGTCATATTTATCGAACTTAATAATTTTTAATTAATTAATTAATTAATGATTTGCCGAGATATTTTAGTGTGATTTTGTTCTTCATTAAATTATTTTTCAACAACTTGAGGAAAAAAAAAGTTAAATAATCAATAGGTCTCATTAATTAATGAAAAGGAGCCAAGTTTATATGTACAGAGTGCTTACTAGTCTTGTTTTTAGTCTTGTTTTTCCTTTATATCTATAAACCAAAATTGGCTTTGGTTTTCTAGATTAATTGAGATTATTTAAAAGCTGAATTTTTTTGGTCAAATTATTTATTAGGTAATTATCCTTTTACAAGATTTGGGTTTTGGTTTTCCGGATTTGTTGAACTCATTAATTGATCATTTAACCTTTGGACTAGTTATTGGGGCGGGACTATTTTTTCTTTATTAAAAATTATTAAAAACTTGTGATAATTAATAGGTTTCATTAAATGAAGAGGGGCCAAGCTGATAATAATAATCTCCATCGTCATCTTCCACGCCAAGCAACATACATTCATTACATTTGGGTTGATGAAATTAAACCTACTCTTGCACAATAACAGGGTTAGACTTATTACGAACTCATTTTACATAAGATGTTGGGCCATGCATTGTTCTAAATTCTAGGTACCAACAAAACCTCATTAAATGTTCAAAAGTCAAGTTTACATAGTATATGAGTAGCAAAAGTGTACGCGCATTCTCGAGTGAACATATAGTTAACATTTGAAGGTTTCGCCAAATCGTCCAGTATAGGCTATTTGAATTATCAGTTAACGGAAAGAAAGAAGTTACGAATGGAGCAATTTGATACGTACATATATAATAGAGAAATATATTTCGAGATTTTAACTTTTTTTTTGTTTTATTATGATTGCTTCCAAGATTAAAAAGATTCAAAGTATGATTTATATAAGATTATTAAGTATACATTTATCCATTGATAGAGTGTTATATAAAACAACTATCGAGGATTTAATTTGTCGGAAAACCTTTAAAGTAAGAAATCCTCTTTACCTTACTTTATGCAACAGTATGCTAGATCGACTAGCTTTAACTACGTATTCATGTGATTATTAGAGATGAATGTATGATTATTAAACCATCTATTAATCTTTTTATCGCTTAGGTATTTGTTTCAAAAGGTTGTGTTAAAAGCATAAGAAATAAAGTGACAGTTTCTTTATAGTTTTGTATGGGACTATGTTTTTAGACTCGAAAGCTAGTAACAACTTTAGGGGCGGATTGTATTTTGCAGATCATTTTTAAAAAATTACAGGGTTAATAAGCACATTAAACACTGAAAATTTGATTCATCCACAATTGTTCTTCCGTGATAGTTAACCATAAGGCTTAAGAGGCACGAAAAATAAAATAAAAAATTTGAGGAGAATCCAATACAAAAATTATAATTCTTTCGTTATTTTTATATTACACGTTTATTGTACTATAAAATAGGAATAGCTCTCAATGAGCCGGCTCGGGAGGGGATATGGGACTGAGAGCCGCAACGCAGTTGTTCCATGTCTCATTGCTCCTCCTATAGACATCAGATTTTGTCCCCTTAATCGGCTTGTGGCTCGAGATGCTCAACTCCACAAATTGGTTGTGGCAGTTTTTCCCCGCTTTCAAGAGCTCATGACAACATTCATTGGTGGGTGTAAAGGTGTGGGCAAGGAATATGTATTGAAAGAATCCAGACCCACAATCAGATCTTATTCCCTTTCCGCAATCAGGGTTTCCGACCTTGCCAAAGGTAGCCTTAGGAAGCAATGCAACAGGGACGACCAACAAGATCATAAGAGTGGACAAGTTCTTCGGCGTTGCCATTATGGTCTTTTGGGGATAGGAGGGTTGGAAAATTTTATGAGATTGTTGATCGTTTGATGATGCAGTTGATCTAGAGATGAGAACTTATATAGCTCGAGGGAAGTAGTGCATTAATGAAATCAATTCATCGGTTAAGATTTAGAAATTTATGTCGGAAACGTGTAAAATTATTTCTCTTGCAATAAATGCAATGATTGAGGGCCTTGTCATCTGACTTTTTTCCAGTTCAATCATTTGCCATTAAAAAAAAAATGTATTAATGAGTTGCTTGGTTGAAGAGAATTATCTGTAAACAAAAATACTTATTTCCAATTTGATTTTCAATCCCACGTTTGATATATAATATCAACTAGTGACATGCCCTCAGTTTAAAATAATTTTATAAAATGGAAATGCTTAAAACATTTCACCATATATACTCTCGCAAATGCACGTTATTTTAACGATACCTTTTATTTAGGGTTAGGGTCCATCCCTAATTTTTAGGATTAACGCCACAAAAATTATCAAACAAGTACATCTATGACAAATTTCTCTCAAACTAATTTTTTAACAGCCATAATTCCAAACTAGTATTCCTATGGCAAGTTTTTCCAAACTAATTTTTTGACTGCAAAAATCCCAACCCGATACATTTGAGATAAATTTGCTCTCAATTAGTTTCTATGAAATTGTATTAACATCACGAAAAATCACAAAACCAATATCCTCGTAACAAATGGAGGATAAACCAAATACCCATCAACTACCACATATCATCCATCCAACTCAGGAATTTGATAAAAAAAAAATTTAACGAAAACTAGTAAAAGATAAATTTGTCATAAGTATGCCAGTTTAGGTTGACACAAGTGTACTCATTTAGGGTCTTTCGTGATATAAGCCCTGATTTTTATGCAAGTGATTACAGTTGAACCAAAATTTAAGTATCGACAATTGATAAATTAAACCATTGATGAGATAATTTGGTCTTGGTTTGTCATATTTATCGAACTTACTAATTAATTAATTAATTAATTAATGATTTGCCGAGATATTTTAGTGTGATTTTGTTCTTCATTAAATTATTTTTCAACAACTTGAGGAAAAAAAAAGTTAAATAATCAATAGTTCTCATTAATTAATGAAAACGAGCCAAGTTTATATGTACATAGTGCTTAGTCTTGTTTTTAGTCTTGTTTTTCCTTTATATCTATAAACCAAAATTGGCTTTGGTTTTCTAGATTAATTGAGATTATTTAAAAGCTGAATTTTTTTGGTCAAATTATTTATTAGGTAATTATCCTTTAACAAGATTTGGGTTTTGGTTTTTCGGATTTACCGAACTCATTAATTGATCATTTAACCTTTGGACTAGTTATTGGGGCGGGACTATTTTTTCTTTATTAAAAATTATTAAAAACTTTTGATAATTAATAGGTTTCGTTAAATGAAGAGGGGCCAAGCTGATAATAATAATCTCCATCGTCATCTTCCGCGCCAAGCAACATGCATTCATTACGTTTGGGTTGATTAAATTAAACCTACTCTTGCATAATAACAGGTCAGACTTATTACGAACTCATTTTACATAAGATGTTGGGCCATGCATAGTTCTAAATTCTGGTACCAACAAACCTCATTAAATGTTCAAAAGTCAAGTTTACATAGTATATGAGTAGCAAAAGTGTACGCGCATTCTCGAGTGAACATATAGTTAACATTTGAAGGTTTCGCCAAATCGTCCAGTATAGGCTATTTGAATTATCAGTTAACGGAAAGAAAGAAGTTACGAATGGAGCAATTTGATACGTACATATATAATAGAGAAATATATTTCGAGATTTTAACTTTTTTTTTTGTTTTATTATGATTGCTTCCAAGATTAAAAAGATTCAAAGTATGATTCATATAAGATTATTAAGTATACAATTATCCATTGATAGAGTGTTATATAAAACAACTATCGAGGATTTAATTTGTCGGAAAACCTTTAAAGTAAGAAATCCTCTTTACCTTACTTTATGCAACAGTATGCTAGATCGACTAGCTTTAACTACGTATTCATGTGATTATTAGAGATGAATGTATGATTATTAAACCATCTATTAATCTTTTTATCGCTTAGGTATTTGTTTCAAAAGGTTGTGTTAAAGCATAAGAAATAAAGTGACAGTTTCTTTATAGTTTTGTATGGGACTATGTTTTTAGACTCGAAAGCTAGTAACAACTTTAGGGGCGGATTGTATTTTGCAGATCATTTTTAAAAAATTACAGGGTTAATAAGCACATTAAACACTGAAAATTTGATTCATCCACAATTGTTCTTCCGTGATAGTTAACCATAAGGCTTAAGAGGCACGAAAAATAAAATAAAAAATTTGAGGAGAATCCAATACAAAAATTATAATTCTTTCGTTATTTTTATATTACACGTTTATTGTACTATAAAATAGGAATAGCTCTCAATGAGCCGGCTCGGGAGGGGATATGGGACTGAGAGCCGCAACGCAGTTGTTCCATGTCTCATTGCTCCTCCTATAGACATCAGATTTTGTCCCCTTAATCGGCTTGTGGCTCGAGATGCTCAACTCCACAAATTGGTTGTGGCAGTTCTTCCCGGCTTTCAAGAGCTCATGACAACATTCATTGGTGGGTGTAAAGGTGTCGGCAAGGAATATGTATTGAAAGAATCCAGACCCACAATCAGATCTTATTCCCATTCCGCGATCAGGGTTTCCGACCTTAGCGAAGGTAGCCTTAGGAAGCAATGCAACAGGGACGACCAACAAGATCATAAGAGCGGACAAGTTCTTCGCCGTTGCCATTATAGTCTTTTGGGGATAGGATGGTTGGAAAATTTTATGAGACTGTTGATCGTGTGATGATGCAGTTGATCTAGAGAAGAGAACTTATATAGCTTGAGGGAAGTAGTGCATTAATGAAATCAATTCATCGGTTAAGATTTAGAAATTTATGTGGGAAACATGTAAAATTATTTCTCTTGCAATAAATGCAATGATTGAGGGCCTTGTCACCTGACTTTTTTCCAGTTCAATCTTTTGCCATTAAAAAACAAATGTATTAATGAGTTGCTTGGTTGAAGAGAATTATCTGTAAACAAAAATACTTATTTCCAATTTGATTTTCAATCCCACGTTTGATATATAATATCAACTAGTGACATGCCCTCAGTTTAAAATAATTTAATAAAATTGAATATGCTTAAAACATTTCACCATATATACTCTCGCAAATGCACGTTATGTTAACGATACCTTTTATTTAGGGTTAGGGTCCATCCCTAATTTTTAGGATTAACGCCACAAAAATTATCAAACAAGTACATCTATGACAAATTTCTCTCAAACTAATTTTTTAACCGCCATAATTCCAAACTAGTATTCCTATGGCAAGTTTTTCCAAACTAATTTTTTGACTACAAAAATCCCAACCCGATACATTTGAGATAAATTTGCTCTCAATTAGTTTATATGAAATTGTATTAATATCACGAAAAATCACAAAACCGATATCCTTGTAAGGTTTTCCGTTGTATTAATCTTTACAAAAAAAAAAAAAAAAAAAAAAAAAGATCATCCTTGTGCTTTCTAGCTCTCACTTCAAGACATATGGATTATATCCCTACGGCGAGGATCAAGTGATTGGCCACAATTGGGTAACTATCCAAATTTGGCTCATCTCTCCAACGAGGGCTCAACTGCTTAGCGTGGTTTTGATGTGATTTTTATTTTTCAATTATTCTGCACTTTATTTTTTATTCTACCTTGATAATGCTTTATTGAAATTTGGCTTAATAACACCAAAAACCCCAAACTGATACAAACATACTACACTTGCTCCAAACAAATTTTAGAGAACATTCCAGGCTGTGCCACATAATACCCTTGATATTTTTGTGTCCTATTTACCTCAAATTGTGGCAAATCTTTGATATTTTTAGCCATAAATGTAACACGAGCACACCGGTTTGTTATAAATGCAGCACGTGTATACTAATTTGGAATTTTTTGTGACATAAAAATTAGCTTTAGGTAAATGTGGCACAAATATATCGTTATCAGATTTTTTGTGGAATTAATTTTGTAGTTTTTATTTGATGAGTGCAACCAAATCATTAAACCCATGAAATTCTTGTTTGATCAAATTTGTGCTTAGATGTATATAAGCAGGGGAATAAGCATAAGAAAGTCGTAATCAAAGCATTAAGTCTAAGCTCTATCTATAACGGTTGAGGACTAAATCATAATCATGTGCTACTTACTGCTGATGCAGATATGAGACAAGCACAAAAAAGCAAAGAAGAAATGCTCTGGTGCACTAAATTCATAAAACCAGTCAATATACAACTAGAGCCATTAAATTGGTGGGTCGGGTCGGGTTTGGGTTGGGTCATTAATAGTCTGACCCAAATTGACCCATTAACCCATTTAAGACCCATTTATGTTTAATGTAAATTTTTCGACCCAAAACCCAACCCATACCTAACCCATACCCGACCCAACCCAACTCATATTAATAAAATATTTTCATATTTAACAAATTTAGAAAAACTTATTCCTATGTTTTTTTAAAGATTATATTATTAAAATACTTCCAAGCTTTTATATATATTATTTTTTTTAAAAATTGTATTGCTAAAATAGTTTTATACCATATAAATTTAATGGAAATTTTTATAAATTTTAAAATAATTATTTAAAAAAATCGAAATTTAATTATTATTTTTAAATATATTTTCTTTTTTCTTTTTTTTTTTTTTTTTCTTTTTCTCTTTTTTCTCTCTTTCTTCTTCTTTGGCCGGTCGCCGGCCACGACGACAGCCGGCGACCGGCCACGGGTGAGCCTCGAGCTCCCGGCGTCGGCGAGCCTTGAGCTCCCCGATGCCGGGGAGCTCGAGGCTCGCCGACTCGGCGAGTTTGAGCTCACGCCCAAGCTCGAGGCTCGCCGGCGAGGCTCGAGCCTCGCCCAACGTCGCGAGCTCGAGTCTCGCCCGATCTAGCGAGCCTTGAGCTCACCGACGCCGACGAGGCCTCCGCCTCACCAGATCCGGCGAGGCTCGAGGCTCCGGGTGTCGGCGAGGCTCCAGCCTCGCCCAATCCGGCGAGCTCGAGCTCGCTCGGCGCCCGGCAAGCTCGAGGCTCACTTGGCCGATCGCCGGCCGTCACCATGCCGGTGACCGGAAGGAGGAAGGAGAAAGAAAAAAAAAAAAAAAAAAAGATAAAAAGAAAGATAAAAAGAAAGAAAAATAAAAAAGAAAATAAAAATAAAAAATTATAATTTCGATTTTTATAAAATTAAAGAAAGAAGGGAGGAATTATAATGTTTTTTTTTTAAAGATGAGTTTTCAACCCAACCCATTTAAAAACCCACTTAAAACCCACCTATCTTAAACCTTTAATTGTGAAACTCATTTAACTATCTTTTGTTATAAACAAATGACCCATTTATGACCCATTTAAGATTTAAATGGGTCATAAATGGGTTTATGACCCATTTTAACACCTCTATATACAACTACCTTCGACTCTCGTATTCCCTGATTAGTGGGGAAAAAATATTTAACTACTAAGTGTAATAAAATGTGCGCATGTAAGTACGTTAAAAAAAAAAAAGAAATACAACCTAATTGCAAGCTAACCTTGTTATTAAAACCAACCAACAAAAAGAAAACTTGTTACAAGTAATTTATTGAGCACTTGTTAAGTGTGATTTTAGCCCGTGTATGACCTGATCAAGATACTCCATGTATCGGGATTGTACTTGATTCGAAAGTGCTTTTCTCTTCATACAAAAAGATATCGATCATTAATTATATTCATGTGAATAAGTGGATGGTCGGAAAAAAAAATTAAACATAGATTGATGAACCGATGAAGCTAGCGAGTAGGAATAAATATCCCTCGGCCCGCCGTTCATAGAACATATGCGACGATCCTTCAACACAAGTAGGAGGGTTGAGAAAGGCTTGTACGAAATTTCCTTGACGGTGATACGAGAGGCTTTCTATAGCAGTCACTATTGAGGAACAAGATCACCAGAAGGTGTATAATCCAACAAGCGCGACAAAAAACATAGAGTCGGTCACCTTTGCCACATCCTTTTATTGACCTAATTTACGAATCTAGCGACCAATGACCGGCTGAAACAGTAACTAAATCAAACTCGAGAGTCTGCGATTTGGACGCCATTGAATTGGGCACAAACAAATGTAGATCTGTACGACATAGCGATGCTGGACGGCATGTTAAGTTTGGAGTCGATGCCGTCATAGAGGGAGCAGAACGAGGATCAGATTCTTCAGCAAACCAAAAAAAAACGAAGAAGAGGTAATTAACTTTCGTCTCCACAAAAAAATAAAAGAAAAACCTCAAAATGGTGGCCGATAATGACACAATTACTCCAAACTGAAAAATTCCAAACCACGGCCCAAATCCCAACCTCCCCTCTAAGGAATTAATCATCTAACTCAAAATATCACTTGAAAATTACAATATAAAAGAATGAAATTCGTAATACTTAATTGGATGAAATAAGTGGTAAAAATTTGAAGGAAGATAGATGTTAAAATACCTCTAAACGTACTAAATGATATCTACCATGGCATCAAAATGCCTTGAATTTGTCCCAGTCTAACAAAAGTACACTCTGTCAAGAATGCTTGAATTTAAGATTTTTAGCAATAAGAAAAAAAAATTCGGATATTGACGTGGATGGAGATTTTTCATAGCATTAATTAAATAGGAAAACGTTAAATTAAAATTTGGGCAACAACGCGACTCACGTCCATCTCTATTTCTCGTGCGACGGCCTTCTTGCGGTGCATGGGGTGGACCCGCCACGTCGCTGCATCGTCAAGGGACGCAAGCAAAGTCGCATGGCACCGGGAATTCCCCATTTTGCCCTTCCCCTACGGACAAAACCTCCATCTGTTTTCAAGGTCGTTTTTAGAAGCATCGTGCGTCCGGATAATTAGTCTTTTGTGCTACGATCGTGTCTTCTTTTTAACCGTTTTGGCGACCCCACGATGAGAATAACGTCGTCAGAATCCCCCCACAACCCCCCACCCCCTTCTTTTTCTCTGGTTCTTTTGGGGGAAAGATAACCAACAGCTTTTCCGTCTTGGAATTCCTGGAATACGTGGGAAGAAGATGAAAAGGAATAGCCAAAGAAAAAGGAGGAATTCAAGGAATAAACACGGACTCGATTTCATTTTTATTTTGTCGCCGTTGAAATCGAAATCTGAACATTTCGACTTTTTTTCCTCTCTCAGGTTTCTGGTCTTCTGCTATTCCCGCTGTGCTGGATGGTTCTTTGGTGAAAAAACGTGACAAACGGTGTGGAGGCGAGCCTAATTTTTGGACTTTCATCTATCAAGGTGTGTCGTTCAACTATGTCCTTGATTTGTCGCTATGAATGTGAACAGCTTGTAGTAAAAACAACACACACAAATGCAAAAAGTTTAAGCCAAAATTAGCACAAAAAAAAAACAATTGAATTAACACAATTGTAGTGCAGTTAAGACTTTTTTGATAATTTTCCCATTCTCATACTTACCCCTTATTTTCTCCCTTGTTCTCTGTTAACTTACGCAGAAGTAGTAACACTTTGCATGAATATCTAAATCTTATGCATCATTTATAACAAAAATACAAAAATAATATGAAGAACCTTTACACATCTGCACCCTATATGTTTTTTGTGTGTAGAGAACGACTCCGTCATGCCATACGTGATTGATATCATTTCGAACAATATAGAGTGCATTCAAATTTCTTCTATCATTGGTTCTTTGCTTGACATCATTACATGTACATGCTGCGTTTTATGTGAAATGCAATTGGGAGGGTTAAGGATATGCCTGAATTTAGATACAAACAACTTTTGCTGATTGCTTAAGCTTTGAACAAAACAATCTTAGAGGAGTTGTTCAATGACTAGAGCTGTTTAGTAAAAGTGAATGACGATGGTGCACAGTAGAGATTGATGGAGGAGAAGCGGGGATGGCATCTGTTGGTGGCTGATATTGATAGGCGAATGCAACACTTGATAATGGGGATCTCGTGATAGACAATAAGTGACTGATGGTGAAGTAACGTGCTGATATTTTGGTGAAGGGAAGTTTGATTGTTGGTGTTCTGATCTGGCTATGGTTTTTTGTATTCTCAGTCTATTAAGAGGAAGACAGCATAGGAAATAGATATACGAAGGAGCTGGTCTCCTTCCCCTTTCTTCCTCTCTCCACCCACGCTCGCTAAAGGAAGGACACAAAGGATAGGTAGAGCAATAGAGACCGTCGAGTAGGATGTCTAGCCAGGGCCAGGCTGGCACGACGAGCTGACAGTGGCAGGGCCATGCGCGCTTGCTAGGCGAGCTTAAAGTGGTGATTTTTGGGAGGTTCAAGGACTGGGTAGAGAAATCGAGAGAGTGAGAGGGATCGAGAACAAGGAAGAAAGGTCGTGATTGAAGGGCTTCCTTTAGTAGCCAACGTGCTTGGACCTTGACCGCCAACCCTCGCCAAATATACATGCATTGGAGAATTTTGTCTAACGTTTGTCCAACTAAAGTCAATTGCATCGAAGAATTCCCCAACTGCTTCTTCCTCATATAATGTTGGTCTTTAAATATACGTGCAACATCACCATCCAAAGACAAAAACCCTTCGGACCTTTTCCTTTAAGAAAAATCGCCTTCAGCCCTATTCGATCAAGAAGACGATCTCCGTGATCTCGATGGCAGGGATCAGGTTCATGCTTGCCCTTTCCCTCTCAATCCTCTTGTTGTTGTCTTCATCTCTTAGAGAGTTCAGCTAGCACTCTTGGACGTATTGACCCTGCAAATGAGACCTTTAGCCAGGAAATAAGAAAGCTTGACATCCACATGAAGAAGGGTGGCGGTGGGGGTGGCGATGGCAACGGCGATAGCAATGGTGGTGGCACTAGTTACAAAGGTGGCGTTTTTATCTATTTAGTACATGTGGGTGCCAGTGGGCATAAGCCTAGCAATGGGACTCAAAGGTCCTCAACCATCGAACCTCGCCCATCGTCGCTTGCCTCGATCATTTTTGTTCCTCTCTAATCCTCGGTCTACCGTTTGCTTTGCTTCAAAACTGGTTTGATTGCCAATTGTTCAATCTATCGATAAAGGGAATTCTTCTTCTTCTTTTTATGATTTTCTTTTTAGTATGAAATGAAAGAAAAAGAGCCTAAATCTTCCTTTACATCAACTTTTTTTTATTCACTCCACGAAAAAAAGAAATAAATTTCTTTTTCTATCTATCTATATTTTTTTAATCACTGAGGTTTAATTCAAAGATGAATTATTTATGATGATAAATGCAATTTTTAGGAAAAAATTATTCAAATTGAGGTTTTTTTTTTCAACTCAATAACCACTTGAATTGAATGATTTTGAATGATTTTTTATGAGTATTTGATAGTCGAAGAAGTCTAAGATTGTTGAATATCAAATACTCATAAGAAATCATTCAAAATCATTCAATTCAAATAGTTATTGAATTGAAAAAAAAAGAAAAAAAAAAACTACTTGATTATCACTGTTTGAATAAAGTTTTCCTAAAGATTGCATTTATCATCATAAATAATTCATCTTTGAATTAAACCTCAGTGATTAAAAAATATAGATAGATAGAAAAAGAAATTTATTTCTTTTTTTTTGTGGAGTGAATAAAAAAAAAAAGTTGATGTAAAAGGAAAATTTAGGCTCTTTTTCTTTCATTTCATACTGAAAAAGAAAATCATAAAAAATAAAAAAGAATTCCCTCTATCGATAGACTGAACAATTGGCAATCAAACTAGTTTTGAAGAGAATTAGAGAGGAACAAAAACGATTGAGGCAAGCGATGATGGGCGAGGTTCGATGGTTGAGGACCTTGAGTCCCGTTGCTAGGCTTATGCCCACCGGCACCTGCAGGTACCAAATAGATGATACGCCACCTTTGTAACTAGTGCCGCCACCACGGCCATCGCAACCCCCACCACCAACCTTCTTCATGTGGACATCAAGTTTTCTCGTTTCCTGACTAAAGATATCATCAAGGGGCTCAGCACTTCCACGAGCACTAGCCAAGCTCTCTAGACATCGGGACAACAACACAAGAATTGCGAGGGAAAGGGCGAGCGTGGACTTGATCCCAGCCATTAACATTGCGGAGATCGTCTTCTTGATCGAATTAGGTGAAAGGCAATTTTTTGTTGAACTGAAATCAATTGCATCAGAGAATTCCCCAACCGCTCCTTCTTCATCTAACGTTTGTCTTTAAATATACGTGCAACATCACCATTCAAAGGCAAAAACTCTCCAAACCTTCTTCTACGAAAAAAATCACCTTCCAGGCGATCTTTGCGATCTCGATGGTGGGGATCAAGTCCGGGCTCACCCTTTCCCTCACGATCCTCATGTTGCTATCACCATCTCCTAGGAGCTCGGCCAACGCTTGTGGAAGTGCTAAGCCCATGGATGAGATCTTTACCAAGGAAACGAGAAGGCTCGACGTCCACGTGAAGAGGATGGCAAATGAAATTGTATATATTTCAATGTATACACTAATGAAGAATACAATATATTTATGGACTTTATTAGATAACTATTTTACGATCATATGTCAATTAAGATTATGCATAATCAAATGGCAATATATGTGCAATATATGTGCAATCTTAAAAGACATGAATAATTTATACGAAATATCATAATTATCTTTAGTACATGAAAATATCTGATAGAAAGTGTGAAACATCCGTAACAAGTTAAAAATAATAATAAATAAAAAAAAAATATGAAATTTGTATATATTTTGATGTATATACACCATCTTATTTATAAGTTTTGTTAAATTACCACTTTAAGATAATATCTAAATCAAGATTATGCACAATCAAATGGCAATTTACATACAATCCACATGTAATATGTGTACAATCTCGAGAGATTTAGATAACCAAAAAGAAATATCATAATTATCTTTAACATAGGAAATAACGTATTTTGTCCCTCGCCAAGGCTAGCTCGGTCCACCTCAGGCCAATCTCATGACAGTAACCAAAATAACCATAGGCTCAAAAAATAATTTAAAGGATTAATACCCTGAAAAACTCCAAATTGGTATACTTATAATAAATTTACCCCAAACTATTTTTTTTACCACAAAAAACCCAAAACTGGTATACCTTTGACAAATTTACCCCAAACCGATACACTTATAACAAATTTACCCTCTATTAATTTTCGTTAAATTTTACTATTAAAATATTAAGTTAAATGACATAGATAGTTGACTAGTATACCAATTTAGGATTTTACGCTTTGTTTGTCATAATTTACAATTTTTGTGATTTTTTTTGTTGTATTAATCCAATTTAACAAGAGTATATTTGTCACAAATTTACTAGTTTGGGGTTTTTATGGTCGAATAAATTAGTTTGGGGTAAATTTGTCATTAATGTACCAATTTAAGGTTTTTTATGGTCAATCGGGATAAATTTATCACAGGTGTGCCAGTTTGGGGTTTTTCATGGTAAAAAAAATAGTTTTAGGTAAATTTGTCACATGTGTACCAGTTTGGGGTTTTTTAGAGTATTAATCCTTTTTATTAATATTGAAATAAATAGCGAGCAATTTTGTAATGTATCCACTACGATTGTACTAGAAAAACAAGGCATGTTGAGTTAAAGAGCGAGTTTTTGTTGATTTGAGGTCAAGTGTTAAATGTTTTCTATTGAATATAGTGGGACAAAATACCATAACTTCTGGTTTTCCACATTCATAGCACAAGTAATGTCATGATTCAACTTTTGATTACTTCATCATTGTTGTACATTCAGTGTCATATAAAACGAATGGTGAGGTCGACAGAATTGAAGAGTGCCTTGCTTTTCATCTCTTTGTCTGAGGATCTTCTCTACCAAATTTGCATTGTGCAATCCGAGAGCCTTTTCTCCCATGACCCCAATATTCTCTTTCGTGTGTAAAATCACAATCAAACCATTAGTTTAAGAAAATTGAGACTGAGTTAGTGGAAGAAGAGTTCTTTCTTTGTAAAGCATTTGTAATACCACCATCGCAAGATTAGGTAGGAGGTTTACTTCTGATCTTTGGTACTTTCATCATTTATAAGGGTTGCTTGTGTCCTTCACTCAGACACATGGCTTGAACATCCTTGGGTGAAGGTTATGAGCCTGAAGTTCTTTGAGAAAAGTGATTGGACACAGATTCCGCCAAGTTTTTATCTATTGTGGCAGCTTCTGTAATCAACGGTACATGATCTAATGGATCTTGAAGAGAAGGTTTGACATCATAACACCTAAGAGATGGTAGGGAATAGATAAAAAAAAAACAAGTAAAACATATGGATAGCTTTCACTACAAATGTATCGGTAGGCACATAAACTTGAAAGGTTTTGGGTTTAGCAGATGATACCACACGGATAGATAAGACGCCTGTGAGGATTTCTTTGCAAAATGAGGACTGTAGATAGTAACCAAGATGGTTATAGTTTGTCGAAATGACTTCTTTGGACTGTCGACTTATATACACCCCTTATCCTTGAAAAAGACATAGGTCTTAGGATGCACATAGGACAATTCATATTTTCATTCAGTCACCTCCTCACATAAGTGTTGAAGCCCATCATATACCATCCCACATAAGTGTACTTGAGTTGGGAAGTCAACTAAAATATCATCATCCGACCATAAGAGCGGCAAAACAGAAAAAGAAATAGGCTTGCTCTCACGATCAATAAGAAATAGACTGTCATAGGAGGTAATGTTTCACCCTCTTAGTTAATAGATTCCATTTGTTGATTTGAATTTTAGCATAAGTACTCCCCATCATCACAAATCACACTCATCGTATCAAATATAACATCATCATTTTCCTCTGGTTTACCATTATTGGAGAGAAGCCTCATTCGAGTTTTTAGGTTCTTAAATTTTTAGAAAATGAGAAAGCGCTAGGTTGTTCTTTATCAACACCCCCTACTTCCTATTATATTTGTGTCAGATTATCTATATCCTCGACAATGGCCTTTGGATTCTCTCTCTCTCTCAAAACAAATCTATGAAATGGTTGACAAGCAAGCGATGCAATGTAGGGAATGGAAATTCAACAAGATCGGTACTTGGATCGCTACATTGGCGTTGAACACGACTGCTACAATATGGTTGACAAGCAAGCGATGCAATGTGAGGAATGGAAATTCAACAATATTAATATTTGGATCACTACATTGGCGTTGAACATAACCGCTACAACCTCATCGAAACCTTAGAAAGCTTATGTTCCCATCTATCATGTCATCTACTCCTCCATCCTTTGACCCAAAAGTAGCGGTCAAAGGCTACCCTGCTCCTTATCCTTTGCGAAGGGGACATCGATGAGGTAAATGCATATCCAACCTGCCTCAGCCACATACCCCCAACTTCAATCCCAGTGAATATGCATCATATGCACTCTCTATCTCTCTTAACAGATCTATCGAATGATTGACAAGCGAGCAACGCATTTTAGGGAATGGAAATTCAACAAGATCGATATTTGGATTGCTACATTGGCGTGGAACATGACCGCCACAACCTCATTCTCTGCACAAATCCTTTCTTCGGTTCCTTTCCCATTCACACATCACCGAAATCCTAGAAAGCTTATGTTCCCATATGTCATGTCATCTACTCCTCCATCCTTTGACTTGAAAACAGCGGTCAAGGGCTACCCTGCTCCTTATCCGTCGTCGAAACCCTTCCACTCGAGAGGCTGAGTAAAATCTAATTAATGTACATTATTTTTCCCATTACCTCTGCGGCATCCGCATTCATAGAAATAGCCATGGTTTTTGAAGGGAGAATTTGTTGGCTCCTTACTTTTTCCAGAAAAGGGTTATGGAGTCGCCACGTTGCTGCCACTGTTGGTGAAGGGGTGCGTGTCGGGACATCGAGGGTGCTGCGATCTGAGCTTTTGGACAGGACGGATTTAGTCCGGTGAGTGAGGCACGTTAAAGGAATTATAAAGTTGTTCTGAGCGAAATATTAAACGGTCGATGTGGCGTGTGTGACCAATTAAGATTTGCTCGTGATATGCATCTGGATCAATTTCGTTGCTAAATTTTGAGAGTTTCTTCTGCTTTAAAATTGACTCATTTCTTTGTATGGTGTTATTATCACGGGTCCTAATGCAATCAATAAAACGACCCAGGACCTAATCTGGCCCGTACATGGTCCCCATGAAGGTATTCCCCTTTTGGCTTCTTTCCTTGTAGGTCTCCACTTGCCCTTCCATGCAACATTGTCGCACGGTTGTGACATGTCGCCTAGTTTGAAGCTGTCATAAGCATGTCTAACTTCTTGGGGCGCTCGAAAAGTTGTAACAAAGATCGAAGGAATAACAAGATTGGAAGAACGTTTTCGGACACAGACCCAACGGTCAGAAGATCACGCTCCGATGTCAACCGTTAACCCGAAACAGATCATTAGCGATGCTCGAAACAGACCGGGCTACACCAAAACAATACCTTTTGACTTCAAGCAAGAGGTGATCATACGCAATGCACATTAATCAATCAATGGCGTGACAGATAAGGTGATCTGCTAATAGATTATTCGGCACAAGCAAAGTGAATACCGATGGCTATAAGCTATTTATTAATATAAACAATCGAGGTTCTTTTTGCTTGTCCATAGACAATCACTTTTTCAACATTAAATAAGGGTTAATATCATTAAAAAAAAAAAAAAAATAACCCAAACTATTATACATATGATAAATTTATCTTGAACTAATTTTTTTACCATAAAAAATCTCAAATTGGTACACCTTTGACAATTTTAACTTGAACTGGTATGCTTAAGACAAATTTATTCTCTGATAGTTTCCGTTAAATTTTACTATCAAATTACTAAGTTAAATGACACGTAACAGTTGATTAATATAGCAATTTGGGATTTTACTTTCCATTTGTCAAAGTTATACCAATTTTGTGATTTTTTTTTGTATTAGTCCAATTTAATGAATGGCATATTTATCACAAATATACCAGTTTGAGATTTTTAGGGGTTTAAAATTTGCTTTGGGTCAATTTATTACAAGTATGCTATTTTTTGGTTTTTTTTATAGTTGTTAGAGATAAATTTATCATACGTATACTAGTTTAGAGTTTTTTGTAGTCAAAATATTAATTTTTGGTAAATTTATTACATATATACCAGTTTAAGGTTTTGAACAAGATCATCCTTCTATTTTCTAGCTCTAACTTCAAGATATGTGGATTATGTCCCTACGACAAAGATCAAGTGATTGGCCATGATTGTATAACTATCCAAATTTGGCTCATTTCTCCAACAAGGGCTCAAATACTTAGCGTGGTTTTAATGTAATTTCTGGTTTTTTTAATTGTTCTGCACTTTATTTTTCATTCCATCTTGAACATGCTTTATTTAAATTTTGCCTAATAACACCAAAAACTCAAGACGGGTACAAACATACTACATTATCTCCAAACAAACTTTATAGAACATTCTAGGTGTGCCACATAATATCCCAAACTGGTATTTTTGTGCCCCATTTACCTCAAAGTGTGGCAATTCTTTCATTTTTTTTAGGGATAAATGTAGCACGAGCACACCAGTTTGTCATAAATGCCACATGTGTATACTAATTTGGGATGTTTTGAGACATAAAAATTAGCTTGAGGTAAATGTGACACGAATATACCGATTTGAGACTTTTTGTGGTATTAATTTTGTATTTTCTATTTGACGGGAAAGCCGTGAGTATTTTTTTTATTATTATATATAAGTGCAACCAAATCATCAAACCTGTTAAATCTTGTTTGATCAAATTTGTGCTTAAATGCTGTGGAATAAGCATAAGAAAATTGTAATAAAAGCTATAATTCTAACCTCTAACTAGAAAGGTTGAGGACTAAATGAGAATGACGTGCTATTTAGTGTTGACCTAGATACGAGACAAGTACAAAAAAAGCAAAGAAGAAATCCTTTGGTGCACAAAAGTCATAAAACCACTCAATATGCAGCAACCTTCACCTCTCATATTCCCTAGTTAGTGGGGGAAAAAATACTTAACTATGAACAAGGGATATGAGGTGTGCAGGTGCTAACATGTTAAAATAAGGAATGTAGTCAAAATGTAAATTAACCTTATTATTAAGCCAACCAACAAAGCACTCGGTAAGAGTGATTTTAGCTTGTGCTCAACCTGATTAAGATACTCCACGTATTGGGATTGTACTTGATTTGAAGGTGCTCTTCTCGTCATACAAAAAGATATCGACCATTAATTATATTCACATGAGTAAGTGGAAAAAAAGTAGACAGATTAATGAACCGATGAAGCCAGCGAGTAGGAAAAAATACCCCTCGGCCGGCCGTTCATGGAACAAATGCGACCACCCGTTAACATGATTAGGAGGCTTGAGAAAGGCTTGTACAAAATTTCATAGACATACGAAAGGCTTTGTATATTAAATAGTATTGAGGAGCAAGATCACCGGTAGGTGTATAATCCAACAAGTGCCACAATAAAAGATAAGAGTCGGTCACCTTGACCACATACTTTTATCGACCTAATTAACGAATTTGACAACCTACAACTGGCCGAAACGGTAACTAAATCAAAAACGAGAGTCTGCAGTTTTTTTTTTTTTTTTATGTCGTTGAATTGGGCACGAACAAATGTAGACCGGTACGAAATGGAGATGTCAGACGCGTTAAGTCTGGAGTTGACACCGTCATAGAGGGAATAGAACGGGGATCGGATTTTTCAGCGAACCAAAAGAAAAAAATATAATTAACTTTCGTCACCACAAAAAAAAAAAAAAAACCCCTAAAAAGATGGCCGATAATGACATGATTACTCCAAACCACAGTCCTAATCCTAACCTGCCCTCCAAGTAATTAATCGCCTACTCAAAATGTCACTTGAAAATTACAATATAAAAGAATGAAATTTATAGCGCTTAATTGAATGAACCGAGTGATAAAAATTCGGAGGAAGAGAGATGCTAAAATACCTCTAAATGATATGTAGCATGACATCAAAATGCCTTGAATTCGTGCCGGCCTAACAAAAGTACGCTTTCTAAAAAATGCCTGAATTTAAGATTTTTAGTGATAAGAAAAAGAATTTTGGATAGATTAAAATTTTTCACAGCATTAATCAACAGGACAACGTTAAATTTAAATTTAGGCAACGACGCAACTCACATCCATCTCTATTTCTCGTGCGATGTCCTTCTTGCGGGGCATGGGGTGGACCCGCCGCGTCGCTGCATCGTCAAGCGACGCAAGCAATGTCACATGGCACTGTGAATTCCTTGTTTTGCTCTTCCCCTACGGAGAAAACCTCGATCTGTTTTCAAGGTTGATTTTGCGAATGCTCATGTCGTTTTTACAAGCATCGTGCGTCCGGATAATTGGTCTTTTGCTTCGATCGTGTCTCTTGTTAACCGTTTTGGCCACCCCACTACCTCTCTTGTTAACCGTTTTGGCCACCCCACTACCTCCCCCCTCCTCTCCTTTTTCTTTGGTTCTTTTGGGCGAAATATAACCAACAGCTTTTCCGTCTTGGAATTCCTGGAATCCGTGGGAAGAAGATGAAAAGGAATAGCCAAAGAAAAAGGAGGAATTCAAGGTATAAACACAGACTCGATTTCATTCTTATGTTGTCGTGGTTGAAATCGAAATCTGAACATTTCTACTTTTTTTTTCCTCTCTCAGGTTTCTGGGCTTCTGTTATTCCCGCTGTGCTGGATGGTTCTTTGGTGATTACTCGTGACAAACGAACGGAGATATACATTGATTACATAAACGAAATTGAAATAGAATGGAGAGGAAGATTGCAATTCTGTAAAGCTAGTTTTTCCGTGTAAAGCTTTTCCTCTAATTAGATTTGCCACTTGTGCTGATGGAGGGATTGGTTGTTCAAGTAAGTTTACTTGAACAAATTATTTTGCTATGATGTTTAGCGGCCTCAGTTTGTTCTTCTGAAGATACTCTATGCAGGTTTTGCATTTTGTTATGTTTCCAGAACCAGAATATGATCTGCCTATATTCTGTGCCAACTTTTTCACTGCTGCCGACACAATTATAGTTGTTCTGTAAGGACAATTATAGTTGTTCTGTAAGAATAATTCTTTCTTCTTGTTTTTTAACTTATTCCTTGTTGTAAGAAACAACGCGAGTTGATGAAAATGACAGCAGTTGCTTGCTCTATGGTCAACTATATGTGCTCAGTAATTTTGCACGTGCTCTATGGTCAACTGTATGTCTCGAGCAAATGTGCATGTGCATGTGATATCCATGTGTAGCAAGCCAATTAGTGGCCATGCGTGTTTTTCTGCTGAAATTACCTGCTAGCACCTTTCTGATAAAACAAAGTGTTTGAACAGTTGAAATGGGTTGCGGTGTAGCTGTTCTGCCTGAGTGTCACGAGCTGACTTTTGCAGAAGCTTTGAGTGTAAGAGTTTTTCTAATTGTGGACTACATTAATTGATATTGTAATTTACCGTTTAACGTTTACCATTTTACGGGGTTTGGTCTAAGTTGAGATAGAAGGTTTCTTAATTAGTCTAATATGGGCTGACTAGTGTGGGCCGAGTTGAGCCTGGCCCGTAATGAGAGGGACTGGCTGGACACTCTATAAATAGTGTTCAAGTCTCTCCTTTAACCCTAATTCTCACTTGTATCCTCACCTAATGGGCGTTTATCTAATGCTACACGTGAGGGGGCCGCCTCATTGAGCCAGTGATACGGAGGGCAATAGAGGAGAAGGACTTGCGCGTGGAACATTGTGTTTCCGCTTCCGCTTCAAGTACAATGGATCCCAAAATAGGTGCGTCAATTCTTTTTACTCAATCATGCGTGTGCTTGTTCTAGTTATGGAGATCTTGGGGTTTGCGCAATGTGCGTCTAACATTTGGTATCAAAGCTTCCATAACCCTAGAACACGAACACTATTGATCTTGTCCTAATTTGTTCGGATTAGCCCTAATTAGTACGGATCTTGCCCTAATTTGTGATTTACGAGACCTTTCGTTCAATAAAAATTAAATTAAATTATATATTCGGATTGGGCTCGACGAGACGAAGAAAACCGTGGGCGGCGCGTCGACGGAGGAGGCCGCACGCGCCCCCACGTGCGGCCACGCGCCTCCTGCACGTCGAACACGCGCTGCGCGTGTGCTCCACGCGCCGCGCACTCAGGCGGCGCGTGCGGGCGCGTGAATGCTCTTATTCGCGCGTGGCCGGCGGCGATGAACTCGTACAATTATTTCCTATGTCATGGTATAATTATTTTATATGTTTGATGATTTTATGGATGTGAAAATACATACAAAGCCCTAAATACGTGAATTTTTAGTGTATTTTCGCGTATTTTTCTTGTATTTTCTATGTTTTGAAAATACAGGTGCCAGGATACAGGTATGTTATCAATGAACTTTATAAGTGTCATTCATTAATAATATACGATAAAGCTTATTTTTTATTAATGAATGAAGCAATGTAATTAGCATGATATGTGATTTTAGTGATTACTGCCCCTATCACTAAAGTTAAAATCACATATGTATGGTTTATGTGAGATGAAAATTTTATATCCCTGGTATGAGAGAGTTTCAATGATTCAATTGAGTTGTGACCGCCAAAGTGGCACACTTGATTGGATTTGAGAAATTTCGATCTCGTATATTTGATTGGGATGTCTCCTGATCTAATGCATGGTTATACTCTCAAAGGAGGTGATTATGTATTAGTTTATGGAGGGATACATGATAGTGTGGTGGAGGAGTGACCGATCCTAATGGTTCATATACCCAAAGGTGATGAATTCATGAAAATTGGAATATATTCTCATAACCCTTATCATGTGGGGAGTGTACAATTGCTTGTCATGTATTCTGCCTAAAGGTGATTATGTGATTTTGCATGTAACTCTGGATGTGTACTTGTGTGTCAAGTTACACAATGCTCACATGATGCTAATTATATACATTGCTTGTTTTTTAGTCACCTTTTCTGTAAATGGTAACTCCGTCACCATTGAGGTTCTTGTTGGTTCGAATTTTAAGAGATGGAGAGAGGATTTTCTGTTTGCTATGGAGATGGCAGATGTTCATATGGCTCTTACTACTGATTGGCCGGCAGTTTTGACTGCTGAGAGTACAGAGGCTCAAAAAGCAAATTTTGCTGCATGGGAAAAGAGCAATAGAATTTGCTTGCTATCCATGAAGCGTTCCATTCAGGAACACTTGAAAAGTGGTTTGCCTGCAGACTGCAATGCTAGGCAAATGATGGAAGCTTTGATGGCTAGAAACCATGTGTCGCCTAATGCTGAGATAGGGACACATATGCAAACACTTTTTACTATGAAGTATGATGGTTCTAGTGGAGTCAGAGATTATGTTCTGAGGATGGTTGATTTGTAAACAAAGCTTCAAGCTCTCAATGTTGAAATTCCTACTGCTTGTATTGTCCATCAAGCTCTAAATACTCTTCCTCCTGATTTTGGGATTATTAAGACTAATTATAGTTTCCAAGATGGAACCTGGTCTGTTAATGACCTAATTGCAAGGTTGGTGGCAGAGGAAGAGAAATTGAAGAAAGATAAAGGACATATTGCTCTTTATGCTTCTAGTTCTGCTAGTGACAAGGGTAAGAAGGTGAAAACTTATACCCATAAAGGCAATTCAAAAGTTGCTGGTCATTCCAACAACAAAGGAAATTCTGAAGGAGTAGGTCCTTCTAACACTCTGGGTCCTAAGAAGGCAATCATCAAGAAGGATGGTGTTCTTTGCTACTTTTGTAGGGAGAGAGGACACGTGAAGAGACGTTGCAGCAAGTTTAATGCTTGGTTGTCTAAGAGGAATAAGAGTGAGCCTAAAGGTAATGATTCTTTGGCATTCGTTTATGAATCCAATCTATCTGAAGTTCCAACCAATTCCTGGTGGCTAGATAGTGGTACAACTAATCATGTTGCATTTACCATTCAGGGGTTCATAAACCGAAGGACGCCAACTCAGGATGAATCAAAACTCACTGTTGGAAACAACGTTGGAGTTGACGTTGAGTTCGTGGGAGATGTTATTTTGATTTTAGATTCTGGTTTTCGGATGGTGTTAAGAAACACTTTTTACATACCTTCTTTTAGGCGGAATTTAGTTTCTGTGTCTTGTTTGGACATGTGTGGATACTCTTTTGAAATAAAGAGTAAAACTATTTCCATATTTTATTATTCAAATAAGATTGGGTGTTGCCATTTATCCGATGGATTATATCGATTTAGTTTATCTCCCAACGACATATACGTTGCTTATTTAGTTGAAAATGTTGTTTCCAAAAGGCCTCTACCTAAGGAACAGTCTTATGCATTGTGGCATAAACGTCTTGGTCACATCTCTAAAGAAAGAGTAAAAAGGCTTATAAAGGATGATATCTTGCCTACTCTTAAAGGTGATCAAGAGACTTGCGTAGATTGCTGCAGAGGTAAGATGACTAAGATAAAGAAGAAATCCGTTGTACGAAGTTCAGACTTGTTGGAGGTTATTCACACTAATATTAGTGGACCTTACACGCCTACCTTGTGCAGAAATTTTTATTTCATCACATTTATTGACGACTTTTGTTGATATGGATACTTGTAACTGATTAAAGAAAAGTCCGAGTCTCTTGACAAATTCAAGATTTTTCGGACTGAAGTGGAGAAATAGTTGGGAAAAGTTATTAAGATTGTCAGATCTGATCGTGGTGGTGAGTATTTTGGTAGACACGGTGATGCTGGACAGCTTAAAGGGCCGTTTGCTAAATACTTAGAGGATTCTGGGATTATAAGTCAGTTTACTATGCCTGGTAGTCCTGAACAAAATGGTGTAGCTGAAAGGCGGAATCGTACTCTTATGGACATGATGAGAAGTATGATTAGTAGGACACATTTACCTAATTTTCTGTGGGGAGAAGCTTTGAAAACGGCTCTTTATATTTTAAATCGTGTTCCTACTAAAGCGGTTCCATTGACTCCTTTTGAGTTGTGGACTGGACATAAGCCTAGCTTGAATCATCTTAGAGTTTAGGGATGTCCAGCAGAAGTGAAGTTATATAATCCAACATTGAGTAAGCTGGATTCCAAAACTACTCGGTGTTACTTCGTGTCTTACCTAGATCATTCAAAGGGATATCGGTTTTATAACCCTAATGGAGGTACAAGAATTGTGGAATCTCAGACTGCAAAATTTCTGGAATTTGATGTAGCCGAAAAGAGTAGCTGCTCACAAGCTATCGAAGATGATAGTATGGTGGGAATTATTGAATCGCTATCTCATCCTGTGCAAACAATTATGGAGCCTCTTGCGCCACAAACTGAGCCTGTTGTGGCCCATGATCCTATTGTTGAGATAGTTCCTGAAGAAATTCCACATGCTCCTCAAATTCAAAATGAGAATGAAGTAGCTCAAGTTAGAAGATCAACTAGGGAAAGACGATCAGCTATACCGCCAGACTATTTAGTCTACTTGGGAGAGCATGATTATGACATAGGCTGTATTGTTGATCTTGTGACTTATACTGAAGCTATCTCATGTCCTCAATCAGATTTGTGGTTAGATGCGATGAAAGATGAGATGCAATCTATGAAACACAATGGTGTTTGGGAGCTTGTTGAATTGCATGAAGGTTGTAAACCTATTGGCTGCAAATGGGTATTCAAGACTAAAAGGGATTCCAAAGAAAAGATTGAAAAGTTTAAAGCCAGACTGGTAGCTAAGGGTTTCACTCAAAGAGAAGGAATAGACTATGGAGCAACATTTTCTCCAGTTTATTCTAAAGATTCCTTTAGAGTGATCTTAGCATTGGTAGCTTATTACGATATGGAGTTACACCAGATGGATGTTAAGACTGCTTTTCTAAATGGAGACCTTAATGATGAGGTTTATATGGTGCAGCCTGAAGGTTTTGTAGCAGATGACTCAGGTCAGCTTGTTTGTAGATTGAAAAAGTCTATTTATGGCCTTAAGCAAGCTTCTAGACAGTGGTATTTCAAGTTTCATAGTGTTGTTACTTCATTTGGATTTATTGAGAATAAAGTAGATCAGTGCATATACACCAAGGTCAGTGGGAGAAAATATATTTTTCTCATACTTTATGTAGATGATATCTTGCTTGCTAGTAGTGACATTGGTTTACTGCATAAGACAAAGCGGATGTTATTGAAAAATTTTGATATGAAAGACCTTGGTGAGGCGTCTTTTGTTCTTGGCATTGAGATCCATAGGGATTGCTCACGCCGTTCATTGGGTTTATCTCAGAGGGCGTATATTGATTGTGTTTTAGAAAGATTCAATTTGTAGGATTGCAAACCAGGAATTGCTCCTGTTGTAAAAGGTGATAAATTGAGTCTTTCACAATGCCCTAATTCAGATTTTGAGAAAGCTCAAATGAAGGATGTACCTTATGCTAGTGTGCTTGGAAGCATCATGTATGCTCAAGTTTGCACTAGGCTAGATATTGCTTTTGCAACAGGGCTTCTAGGCAGATATCAGTCAAATCCAGGACACGATCACTGGGTTGCTACCAAGAAGGTTTTAAGGTACTTGAAGAGAACAAAAGATTATATGCTGATATATAGACATGTTCCAGACTTGCAACTAGCAAGCTATTCAGATGCAGATTTTGCTGATTGTCAAGATGATAAGAAATCAACAACAGGATACATATTTATGTTGGTAGGAGGTGCAATATCATGGAAGAGCGAAAAAAGAAATCCATATCTTCTTCTACCATGCAAGCGGAGTTTGTAGCATGTTTTTCAGCTACTACTTAAGCTATTTGGCTCCGGAACCTCATTAAGGAGTTATCAGTTTTTGATTTTGTGGATAGACCCATACAGTTATATTGTGACAATAACTCTGCAATGTTGTTTATTAATAACAACAGAAGTCTCAAGGGGTCTAAACACATGGAGGTCAAGTTTTTGACTATAAAAGAATCAGTACATAATGGTGACGTTGCAATAGATTATATTCATACAGATAATATGGTTGCAGACCCACTAACTAAAGGCCCACGCCCATGTGTTTTTAATCGACATGTCATTAGTATGGGCCTAGGAGTGTCTTGTGATACTGTTATTTAGTGGGAGCTGTGTTTTATTCTTCTTTAAATAAAGTTTACATCTGTTTTTGTTACAATTAAGTAACAGTTTGATACATATATGTCAATTTTTGCATTCAATAAAATATTTTGAATGGATTGTTATTATATTGATATATATTGTTAAAAGTCTCAGGGTATTGTTTAAACCTTGAGTGAAGGCTAGGGGCATCCGGGCATCCGGTTATTAGCCTTGTGCATATGTCTTGTGATGCATAAAGAAAGGTTAACCATAAGAACAAGACATATGTGGGTTCATTGGAACCATAAAGTATTCTCTTGTGGCACAAGTTTTTGTGTCGCCTAAGGTAAGAGAATGGTGAATAACAAATGGGATTTCTCTACGAGAGATGTTATCCATTTGCCACACTACCATATTGAATCCATATCAATAAAGTCGAGAGCACTTGTGACCATGAAAGGCTCTGTGTGTATACATGCAGTTACCGCCATGATTCGGTGTTTGAGAATTTATGGGATAGGATTGACTATTAAGAATTATCTTTGGATCAATGTGCGCACATAAGGTACGATTTCAATTAATATAGTTCAAGTGGGAGAATGTAGGAGTTTTTCTAATTGTAGACTACATTAATTGATATTGTAATTTACCGTTTAACGTTTATCGTTTTACGGGGTTTGGTCTAAGTTGAGATAGAAGGTTTCTTAATTAGTCTAATATGGGCTGGCTAGTGCGGGCCAAGTTGAGCCTGGCCCGTAATGAGAGGGACTGGCTAGAAACTCTATAAATAGTGCTCAAGTCTCTCCTCTAACCCTAATTCTCACCTGTATCCTCACCTAAGGGGCGTTTATCTAACACTACACGTGAGGGGGCCGCCTCATTGAGCCAGTGATACGGAGGGCAATAGAGGAGAAGGACTTGCGCGTGGAACATTGTATTTCCACTTCCGCGTGGAACATTGTGTTTCCACTTCCGCTTCAAGTACAATGGATCCCAAAACAGGTGTGTCAATTCTTTCTACTCAATCATGAGTGTGCTTGTTCTAGTTATGGAGATCTTGGGGTTTGCGCAATGTGCGTCTAACATTGAGCAGTCACACATTTGATGTCTAACTATCTAGTACCTGCTGGCATGGCGTAGTATGCTGGACAGTGTTTGTCAAGCTAGATGTGCAATAGTGAACTTCCGGCTTGAGATATGGCTTGAGATATGTAATGCTCCTTGATGAGCTTTAGCATCTTGTTGGAGTGTACAGTTCTGTTGTTAAGATGTGCAATAAGTATTTCAACAATGTTAAATTTCTCAAAACAAGAGTGATGCATTTCAATTTTCTTTTATAATAGTTGAATATAGAAAGAAAATAAATAAATGATATCCTTCTTGGTTGGTGTAAAGAATTATCGTCAAGTCGGGTCGGCGCAGGTGCTGAATGCTGCCCATCGCCCTTAAATCCTATATTAACTTTGATTGCTGTACATAAGGCTTCCTGATCTGCCCTGATATATTGTTTGCAGGGACCTTAACCCTCTATATGACGTTGTCAAGCACAAAGAACACAAAGATAAGTGCTACGAAGGCCTAATGTCTCAAGTATGCTGAGGTCAGTTATCTGATGTGTTTTATAGTAACATTCAAAGAGTTTTTAGTTTTTTTCCTGTCTTTTTTGGACGTTTCAGCTGAACACCACTTTATGCAGCTTTTACCATGGGGTGGAAATTTAACGGGTGAATCGTTGAGATTCTTCTCACCAATAGTCATATGGACCAGGTCAACACATGCATGCCGTTTGATACCCTGCATTCGTGGATTATCTCAAGGTACGTCGCTCAATAAATTGTCTCTTCAAGGGATTGCATTTTTTCTTTTAGGCTAGAATATTTCTCTATTTAATTTCCTCTGACCTTTGATTGGCTTGGCTTGTTTTGATGGGCCTAGGAATAAGGGAGACTGATGCATCTCAAATTATAGCCAACCGTGAAGTGTAGCATCGGTATCCGACTTTGAGAGCAGAAAAGGTTAATCACTTGGTCACTCATCTCCTCCCCTATCTTCATCTACAGCCTACTTGCAAAGTTTATTTATTACATGCACATGCAGAGACCAGTGCTACCACCGATGGTCTAAAGTATTAAGCGAAGTGTTGTTATAGGTGCATCTAAAATTATGCCGTTGCTCTTATGTTTCTTTGATTTCTTTTCAATCTATAATTTATTTGATTTTTGAGTCGAAGATCCGGGTTATGAAGTTTTGAAAAGGTTATTAGAGGAGACACATGCAAAGATAGAAATGTCATTTACAGCTATTCGTACATCTACATCCCCATTGCATATTAGAATTGCAGTTACTTATCTCTTGTCATGAAACATAGAATGATGACATTCCGTGACAAACGGTGACAAACGGTGTGAAAGCGAGCCTAATTTTAGACGTTCATCCTTCAAGGTGTGTCGTTCAACTATATCCTTGATTAGTCGCTATGAATGCGAACAGCTAGTAATAAAAACACCTAACACAAATGCAAAAAATTTAAGCCTAAATTAGCAACAAAAAAAAAAGAAAAAAAAAAAGAAACAACTGAATTAACACAATTGTAGTACAGTTAAGACTTTTTTGATAATTTTCCCATTCTCATACTTACCCCTTATTGTCTTCCTTGTTCTCTGCTAACTGACCCAGAAGTAGTAACACTACATGAATATCTAAATTTTATGCATCATTTATAACAAAATACAAAAGTAATATAAAGAACTGTACACATCTGCACCCTATATACTTTTTGTGTGCAGGGAATGACTCCATCGTGCCATACATGATTGATATCATTTGAACAATATAGAGTGCATTCAAATTTCTTCTATCATTGAATTCCTTTCATTGATTCTTTGCTTGACATCGTTACATGTACATGCTGCGTTTTATGTGAAATGCAATAGGGAGGGTTAAAGATATGCCTGAATTTAGATATAGACGAGTTTTGCTGATTGCTTAAGCTTTGAACAAAACAATCTTAGAGGAGTTGTTCAATGACCGTAGCTATTTAGTAAAAGTGAATGACGATGGTGCACGGTAGAGATTGATGGAGGAGAAGCAGGGATGGCATCTATTGGTGGCTGATATTGACAGGCGAATGCAACACTTGATAATGGGGATCCCGTGATAGACAATAAGTGATTGATGGTGAAGTAACGTGCTGCTATTTTGGTGAAGGGAAGTTTGATTGTTGGTGTTCTGATCTAGCTATGGTTTTTTGTAATCTCAGTCTATTAAGAGGAAGACAGTGAGCATAGAAAATAGATATAAGAAGGAGAGTAATAAAAATAGGAGTAGTGGATTCCGAATGTTTAGGATTGTTTCAATAGCGGAATTCAGTTCAATTTTCGAACTTGAACTACTTTTGGAGAGTTCCATTTTGCTGATAATTTGAAAGCTTTAGTTTGTGGGCTTGATAAGAAACAAACATCTAGGAATGGTGAGCTTGGTTCTCGGTTTAGGAATAAAATGACGGTTCAAAAAAAAAAAAAAAAAAAAAGAGATGGAATAAGAAATAATTAAGAAAATGGGCTTTGAAAGTTTAGAACTAAAAGGGCTTTTATGAAAGCCTAATCATATTTTTTGGCCCAGATTTGTGAAAACATGTTGGACCATATTCAGATTGGGCTCAACAGCCCAGAACAATGTCCCAATTTTTTATAATAAAAAAATTTCAAAAAATTTGGAAAATTAAAAACATAGAAAATGTTTAGAAAATAGGCCTCGATTGGATAATTAGATCTTAGTATTATATTTAACTTAGTGTCTCTTAATTGACATTTATGTAATTTGGAGATGTTAGTGAGTACTTGATTATAGTTTAGTTTTGGTAGATTACTTTTTAGATGAGAATTGGATTCAATTTGATTATAGCTCATGAGGTTGCTATGTCAAGGCTTGATAATGGAGCCATGTCATATTCTTTATCCAACTCATGTCGGGTTACCTTACCATACTATACTTTTTTACTCTTTCTTCATTACTTTCTTGGATCAACTAATTGTGATTCTTTTATATTGCTTTCTTAAGTTGTGATTTGCTTGCTTTTGTTGAATAATTAGGTTGCGTTTTGGGGTCTTAATTTGAAAAAGAAAAATCCTTGGGTTTTCTTGTCAACAACTTCTTTATCATTTTGAATCCTGCAATCTATCACTAGGCATTACGATGTGGACATCAAGCATAAGGCATTTATGAGATACTCACCATCCTATAAGGCTATCAAAAGTTATCAATAATTTATAATTTATAATTCTTCCTCATTTTTCTTCTCACCTAGGCTTGGCCCTACTTCCTCTATTTTCCTTCTTCCCCCGACCTAGTTTCCTTCCCCTTTCTTCCTCTCTCCCCTCACGCTCGCTAAAGGAAGGACACAAAAGTACAAGTAAAGCAATAGAGACTGTCAAGTAGGATGTCCAGCCAAGGGCAGGCTAGCACGACAAGCTATTGGTGGCAGGGCCATGCACATTTGCTAGGTGAGCTTAAAAGTGGTGATTTTGGGGAGGTTCAGGGACTAGGGAGAGAAATCGAGAGAGTGAAAGGGATCGAGAACTAGGAAGCAAGGTCGTGATTGAAGGGCTTCCTTTAGCAGCCAACATGCCTAGACCTCGATCGCCAACCCTTGCCAAAAATATACGTGCATTGGAGAATCTTGTCTAATGTTTGTCTTTAAGTCAATTGCATCGAAGAATTTCCCAACTGTTTCTTCCTCATATAACGTTGTTCTTTAAGTATACGTGCAACATCACCATCCAAAGACAAAAACCCTTCAGACGTTATCCTATGAGAAATATCACATTTGCCCGATTTGATCAAGAAGATGATCTCCGTGATCTCGATGGTGAGATCAGGTTCATGCTCGCCCTTTCCCTCTCGATCCTCCTGTTACTGTCTTCATCTCTTGAGAGTTCAGCTAGCACTCTTGGACGTATTGAACCTGCAAATGAGACCTTTAGCCAAGAAATAAGAAAGCTTGACAACCACGTGAAGAAGGGTGGCAGTGGGGGTGGCGATGGCAATGGCGAAGGCAGTGGTGGCAGTGGTGGCGACGCTAGTTACGCAAGTGGCAATATTGTATATCTAGTACATGTGGGTACCAATGGGCATAAGCCTAGCAACAGGACTGAAAGGTCCTCAACCATCAAACCTCGCCCAAACGATCGAGGCAAGCGACGATGGGCGAGGTTCGATGGTTGAGGACGTTTGAGTCTCATTGCTAGGCTTATGCCCACCGACACCCACATGTACTAGATAGACAATACCACCACATGCATAACTAGCGCCACCAGCACCCCCGCCATCGCCACCTTCATCGCCAACTCCCCTGCCAACCTTCTTCATGTGGACATCGAGCTTTTACGTTTCCTGACTAAAGATGTTGTCGCGACCTAATTTTTCATGGGTTTGGACTACCTAAAACTAGGTTAATGGACTACTAAGCCTTTAAGCTTAGCTCAGGCTCTCCCAAGCCCATATTAATTCGCGACTTAGGTTCAAAATGCAAATTGACTTTATTTAGGAGTCGCCACTAATCAGTTTATGGTAGGTCGATTAGACACCTAAGTAAAATAATGGGAGAATTACTTTACTCCTACGAACCAGAGATTAAGGATACGGGGACTTGGTTACACTAGACTATCCTAGTGCCATTTCGGTACCTTTTATTTCATTTTCAAGAAAATGTTTGGCAATTAATTGATTTTAATTTAACTTCCTAACATGTGAGGTGATCATACATATGCACATACTACCAATTTAATACTCAAGAAAGCAATTAAACATTGCAAAACATACCTAGAAGCAACGAAAGCATCTGCATTGTTAAATCAAAATTCACATCAGCAACCCTAGATATGATTTCTAATTAACACGCAATTTCAATTTTTGTTTTTGTTTTCACTTTATTTAATGAAAATCATGCGATGCATACTAATAATCTAATATGACATGGCAGCATGGCATAAACTATATGACATGAAGAAATGCAATAATTAAATGCAATAATTAAATGCAATCTAAATGACCTAATTTTAATGATGCAATGACATACAAAATTATTTAAACTAAAATGACATGCAGCATATAATTTAGTATGCAATTTATATGTCATGCGACATTTATTAAATGACTTAGTCTGATGACAAGGAAGTTTTAATTAAATGAACTTAATAAAAACTAAATGACGTGCATTTGATATTTATATTTTTAAAAATGCAAAAATGATCTAGTTAGATTAAATTCTATCTAATTCAAACTAAGGATTAAGTCACATTAAATCCTAATTTAAACCATGCAATTTATGACGTGCAAGAATGCCCTAATTCAACATGATATATGCATGATAGTTTTTTTATTTTTTTAATTAAAAATTCGAAATTTAAAATTGCCATGTAATAAAAAAATGCAACTTAAATTAAACAGAAACTAAAAATCCTAAATGAATGCATTTTTTTAGTTTTTTTGGTTTTTTATATTTTCTGAACTGAAATCCCTATGCTAAATATGCCAGATAACAAAAAATATTCCAAAACAAACTGAATCCTAATTCAAATATTTTTTAGATTTTTTAGTGGCTTTTTAAAACAATGCGATTACCAACTAAAAATCAAATCTAAACTAATCAAGGCATCCAATCAAATAAAGAATTACAATGATCGAAAAAAATAACCTTTTATCTCACAGGTCAAATTAACGATTACTATAATCCTGAATGTTACGACAAGAAGATCATAATAATAACTAAAAATCTGATCTGAATTCTTATAGATCAAATTAATAGTTATGTTGATTCAACAATTAATATGCTATCGACAAAACCCCAATAATTAATATAATTAAAAAAATGACCCGATATCTTACGGGTCAAATTAATAATTACAATAATCTTAGGGAACACCCTTATGGCTAATGCATGTAAGATACTTTGAAATAAGCATCGACATCCGATATTACAATGTAAATGAATTAAAGAAAGCTATCAAATAAAAGCACAATAAATAAACGAGAATAATAATAATACTAATAATAATAAACTAATCTACCTAATTGGATTTCCTTTTTTCTTTTTGTTTTTCCTTTTCCTGCTTGTAACCGTGAGTCTCCAAGGCAGTGGATCAATCAGCACGGCAAAGGGGATCACCGGCGAGGGGGGATTCCGGCGAGGCAAGGCAGGTGAGCGTCTAGCGTAGGGCAGCGAAGATTGACAACGGCAAGGGACTTCGGCGAAGCGGGGCACCGGCGAGGGGGTGTCGCAGGGCGTGGGGCCTGCTGTCGGGCACCGAGGAGACACGAGCAACGGCGATGTGGGCTCTGGCGGCGTTGGGTCGCGACAGGAACAGCGGCACGATGACAGCTGAACGTCAAGTCTCGGCGCTGTTCGGCCCAGCGTTGGCGGGCGCTCGGGCGGAATAAACGCGAGCAGAACAGGGGTAGGGCTCAGCGTGGCACGGTGGGCTCGGGTGGAAGAAGACTCAAGCGTCGGGACTCGGGGCGGCGCGGGTGGTTGCAGCGGACGGGACTGGCTTCGAGCTCCAGGTGGCGTCGGCGTGCGCGGTGAGGCGGTTCGCGAGTGAAGCAAGTGCAAGGCTCGGCACGGCACGGTGGGCTCGGGCGGAGGAGGACTCGGGCGTTGGGGACCTTGGCGGCGCGGCGAGCGTCGGTGGGCGAGGCGTGGCGTCAGGTCGTCGCGACGAGCTTCGTGGGGAGACCGACAAAGCGGCTGTGGCAAACACACGGTGGCGGAAGCCTCGCGGATGGAAGTTGCAAAGGAGGGGCAACGGATTTGGGGAAGATGATGAATAGTAGGGGTCAAATCACCTCTTTACTTTTCTCCTCTCTCTCTCTCGCTCACGTCACTCTCTCTCTTCCTTCGTACTCTTTCTCTCTTTTTACTGCAGAAACAAAACTTCTCTCCACTTTTTTTTTGAATTTTTTCCATAAAAAGCTCCCCTACGATTGATCCGTACATATCCTTTTATAGGCAACGCAAAACAGGATCTTTTTTTAAAATATTTTCATCTCCCGAATATTGCTTATAACCTCCTGATCACAAAAATCCTTATCTCAAAAATATTCTCTCCCGATTTCATCATCTATTGATAAAAAATAAGATTACAATGCGATTTTTTTTAATTTTCAAAAACCATAATATCACATCAAATCTTAATTTTTCGCAAGATAATCAATTAAAAATAACGACGGGCTTGGGTTAATTTTATCCTTTCTTGGGCCTAGCCCGGCCTATTAATTTAAAATTCAAAACCACCAATTCGACCCATTCACCACCGGTCCAATAAATAAAATGCCAATTAAAATAAAATGCACCTAAATCTATATGCTATGTAATTAATATATTTTTTATAAAATTAAACCCTAATTTTTAATGACTAAACGGGCCATTAAAATTTAGGTGTCAACAGATGTCATCAAGGGGCTCAGCACTTCCACGAACGCTAGCCAAGCTCTCTGGACATCGAGACAACAACACAAGAATTGTGAGGGATAGGGCCAACGCGGACTTGATCCCAGCTATCGACATTGTGAAGATCGCCTTCTTGATCGAATCAAGCAAAAGGCAATTTTTTGTTGAACTAAAATCAATTGCATCTGAGAATTCCCCAACCGCTTCTTCTTCATCAACCGCTTCTTCTTCATCTAACGCTGGTCTTTAAATATACGTGCAACATCACCATCCAAAGGCAAAAACTCTCCAAATCTTCTCCTACAAAAAAAAATCACCTTCCACTCGATTCAATCAAGAAGGCGATCTTCGCGATCTCGACGGTGGGGATCAAGTCTGTGCTCACCCTTTCCCTCATGATCCTCGTGTTGCCATCACCATCTCCTTAGAACTCGGCCAATGCTTGTGGAAGTGCTAAGCCCATGGATGAGATCTTTACCAAGGAAACGAGAAGGCTCGACGCCCACGTGAAGAAGGGTGGCAAATGAAATTTGTATATATTTCAATGTATATAGTAATGAAGAATACAATATATTTACAGACTTTATTAGATAACTATTTTACAATCATATGTCAATTAAGATTATGCATAATCAAATGGCAATATATGTGCAATATACATACAATCTTAAAAGACACGAATAATTTATACAAAATATCAGAATTATCTTTGGTACGTGAAAATATCTTATAGAAAGTGTTAAACATCCGTAACAAGTTAAAAATAATAAAAATGGATAAAAGAAATATGAAATTTGTATATATTTTGATGTATATACACCATCTTATTTATAAGTTTTGTTAGATTACCATTTTAAGATAATATCTAAATCAAGATTATGCACAATCAAATGGCAATTTACATACAATCCACATGTAATATGTGTACAATTTCGAGAGATTTAGATAACCAAAAAGAAATATCAAAATTATCTTTAACATAAGAAATAACGTATTTTGTCCCTCGCCACGGCTGGCTTGGTCCACCTCGGGCCAATCTCATGACAGTAACCAAAATAACCATAGGTTCAAAATATAATTTAAAATACTCTCAAGACTTAGAAATTGACTATTTGCTCCCTTTAATTTAAAGTAGTTATAGAAATGCCATTAAACTCAATTTTATGGGTGATGATATCACTCACGTGTAGAAATTTCGAAAGTTTTAGATGAATAATTGAGATTTAAATCTTTTGGGATATGGTTTCTTAAGGACTAATAGACTTAGTTGCATGCTTGTTTTTGTACATAACTAGATCTATCAAGCAGGTTGGGTCAGCTCGAGTTTGGGTCAATCACAAATGATTCAACTCAAATCAACCTATTTAACACGTTTATGATCAATTTATCCTAATATACAATTTTTGACTCATTCCCGACCCAACCTTACCCAACCCAAACCATTTAAGTAAACCTAAGAAAGCTTATTTATTATGATATTTAAAAAAAATGGTATTGCTAAAACACTTTCATGCAATATAAATTAGTGTGCAATTAAAAAAAAAAGGTTTGTTTCCTAAATATTTTCCAATAAATATTTTTTAGGAAAATTACAATATTTTTTTGGTTTTTGCCTAAAATTTGAAAATAAATTAAAAAAATATTTTTTGCCATTTGGTAAGAAAAAAATATGGTTAAATTTTCATTGACTCCTATTTAATATTTTTATATTAAAAATAGAATTTTTAATTAGTTTTATTTTTGAAAATCTAATTTTTTTTAAATCTAATTTTTACATTTTTCTTTTCTTTTTTCTTTTTCTTCTTCTTTGGCTGACCGTTGACAGTAAGCCGGCAACTAGCCATAAGCGAGCTCAAGGTTCAAGCCTTGCTCAAGCCTCACCAGTCATTAGTGAGGCTTTTGCCTCACTGATTTGCGAGCTCGAGCTCGCTTGATGCTAGTAAACTTGAGTCTTGCTAGATCAGCAAGAGTCATGCCTCGCCAGTCATTGGCAACCTTGAGCTCATTTGAGGCTGGCAAGCTTGAGCCTCACCTAGTTGATCACAGGTTGTCGTTGTGCCAAACGCTAGCTAAGGAAGGACTAAGGAGGAAGAAGAAAGGAAAAAAAAAAGGAAAGAAAAAAGAAATACAAAAAATAATTATAATTTCAATTTTTATACAAATATTTTTATAAAGTTAAAGAGGGAAATGGGTTCTAGCTTCTAAGTCCCACCCATTTAAGACCCATTTATATTAATTTTTCAATTTTTAAACCCATTTAACTAGTCTTTTGAAAATATAAATGTCTCATATATTACACATTTATGATTTAAATGTGTCATATATTAGTTTAAGACTCATTTTAACACATCTATATATAATGCAAAATGTCATGCTTCGAACCTCGAGTGCACGCACAACCCTCAGTGGTCGATAGAATTTCGTGACATTCCCAAAACTCATCGCCGACCCTTTTTATTTTGTTGCACATGCGGAAGCAAATTAACTAATCCCCTAATAACGACATACATGGGATAGAAAAGCAAGACAACCAATTTCAAATCAAATACACTTTTATAAACACTTCAAACTTATACATAAGATTTATGTCATAAAGAACTACTAAGCCACCTATGCTCCTAATCATTCTGCTTCAAGCTTATAGCTCTTCACACTAGGGACTTCAAAATGGTTATTCAATAACTAATGAGATATAAATCTCAACGAGTTCCACCCCTAAGCCCCGGTTAGTACACCAACTCAACTTGGGGTATCTCTCTAAAACCTCCCCTCAAACAAACCACAACTAATAGCCAACAATCAATGGTCGGTTCACATGCAACCTTACCTGGTATGCCATACCCTGCACATTATAACTCAGCACGATACACACAAAGCACATGGCCATTAGATGGTGTAGTTCATCAATCACATACGAGTCGTGTCACAAGCGATCTCACATGGCCATTGCCACACCCTGCATGTTATTGATTCGTGCGTGCGTGCCATAAACAATGTGCTCGACTCATGTATGATCGAAATCAACAATGCAATGATTCTCATGCATTCTTGCACTTTAGTGTGCCACCTATCACACATTAATCTATCACACGAGTCCCGATTATAAGATAAAATCATTATAACACGTCACATTCCATGCCACACAATTTTACCCCATAATAAGGCCCAACTATCTCACTCAATAATCTGACTCAATGCTCAATACCAAACTCAAGGTTCTAGAGGTGCCCTCTCCTCACGAAGTTCCGATATTGTGTGGCACTTAGTCTCTAACCTCAATCAGTCATAGTTCAAGTTACTAGAAGTGGCTCCCACATAGTCATGCTGTCATGTAGCACTTAGTTCTCGACTATGATAAGCAATAACTCAAGTTACTAGAGGTGGCTCCCACGCAGTCATGCTGTCGTGTATAACTTAGTTCTTGGCCACAAAAAGCACTAGTATAATGTTCTAGAAGTAACTTATACAAAATCTCACTATCATGTAGCACTTAGCCCCTATACTATGCATGACAATACTACAAGGCTTCTAGAGATGGCTCCCATATAACTTAAGTCACCATGTAGCACTTAAACCTTGACTACAATAAGCAATGGTACAAGGTACTAGAGATGGCTCACATGAGATTTTAGTATCATGTAGAACTTAGTTCTTTACTGACTCACAACTGATTGGTTTTCTCAACACAACTCACTTTTTTTTATAAAAACGATCCATCTCCCATGTCCCTCGGACAACCCTTTTTCCCTTTTTTTGTGAAAAAACATACATTTCATGCAGATGTTTATGTAATAACACATTAAATCACTTCATAGAATCAACACACATGAATTTTAGACACTTTTCACATTCTAGATAAACAGTGCACGTGAACAGTACTCGGTGAACAATAATTTATGAATAGTGTCACATGAACAGTAAATTTCTAGAATTTAATAAACCATAAATTAAATTCAGAAATCATTAAAACAATAATTAAATTAAGGAAACCAATCAATTAAGATAAACATGCTTAATTAACCACATAAGCATCATTAAGCTAATAAAGTAAAATTAAGTTAAACTAATCTTAGTCATTAATCTAACCACATATCTTAAGACTAATACAACTTAATTAAATCACTTAAACTAGAATTAAATCTAACTAAACCAACCCTAAGCAAATTTAGGCACTAATCGAATGATTAGGAGATAAACTCACCGGTTAAGCGGGCCAGAGGCATCGACACAGTGGCAACGAAGGTGGCTACGCACCAGGACCTCTACCACAATAATCCAAGGTGGTCCCAAGCTCAACATAGCAACCACAGCTCGAACTCCCACTGAAAACATTGAAAAACAGCCCTGCCGGAGGATAAACTAAGTTGAACGGCTTGGCCGGAGCTCCGGCAAGGGGGTTGGTCGGCAATTGGTGGCTCTTGGGGATCTTGAGGATCTTGTGGGTGGATGGAATGGGCAAAGGAATGGTTAGAATGGGAGAAAAATGAAGAAAAACAGTGCAGGCTGCAAGCGGACCGATGGACCGATGACCAGCGTCTTGTGACCGCCCTACAAGATGGATGGCGGCTCCGTTCAGGACAAAATCAGGCTCGTTGGAACAATATGTCTCTCCCGGTCATGGTGATAGATGGCTCGTTGGCTAATTCATCCGAAAAGACCACTTTTGACTCAATTCTTCACCGAAGGGTTAGCTGGAGCATAAACTAGAAGAGAGGGAGAACGAGGGAGAGAGGAGCTCGTCCATTTTGAGGCCAAATGGGGGAGAGAGAGAGAGAGTGAAGTGAGGGCTGATAGCACATCTCATTAAGGCCATTAAATGGCTACTTCAATTCCCCATGCATGATGACATCATCTTCTCTCTCTTCTCTAGCCTTTTTCTCCCTACAACTAGGGGGCAATTTGGTCATTTCACATTGCACAATTACCATTCTGTCCTTGGGCTGAAATTGGTGGATGGGCCTAATAAATGGGCTTAGTAATTTATTAGGCTTGATTAGGCCTGATTGGGCTCAAAGTTGGACCATGGGCTTTGAAAGATGAATAGTTGGTTTAGGCCCAATGGGCTCATTTGATTTCCTTAGGCCCACCATGATGGCTGTCCACCTTGGGTCTAAGGCCCACAAGACTTGGCCCAGCCCACGTTCTCATGGGCTTGCTTCCTCGGTTCGAAAATCCCTTTTCCAATTGCCTGGCTTAACTGACTCTATCAACTATTTGATGTAGCTTCATTTGAAGTCCGTCCCGGACATTCTCAATAATTCGAAGTTCAATCCTAAGTTCTCTTGCCATGTCTGTAACATTCAAATTCGACCCCATTTCGATAAAGTGAAATGGGCATTTCGTCAACGTGCCTATGGCTTTTTTCTTTGAGCTGATCACTCACGAGTTAACTAACCTATTAGGTAAAGCTGTTTAGGGATGTATCAGCTGTAAAATCCCTAAAAGCTACCTAATTGGTTGGATTGAGCTAAAATTACGTCTGATCAATTTTTAATCATGAAATTGAACTCGATTTCGGGAATCAAATTTTAAACGCGTCATAATTCTTATTTTTAGGATATTGTCTCATCGCTTGTCAATTTATTGACGGATCCGAAATTTCAAGAAAGAAATTATCGGAAGAAAAATTGAAGCCTAAAAGAAAATAGAAAGGAAAAGGAAAATAGAAAAAGAAAATTGAAATAAAGAATTATGCATTTCCTTTTCTTTTTCCTCTCTCTCCCTCTCTTTTCTTTTCTTTCTTTTTCTCTCTTTTCTTTCTCTCTCCTCTCTCCTCTCCCCTTTCCCCCTTCGTGCGATTCCACCCCCACCGCCCACTTTCTCTCTCTCTTTCTTGACCGGTCAACCCTTATCCCTCTCTTCTCTCTCTCTTCTCTCTCCTCTTTCTTCTTTCTTCCCCCATGCGACCGAACCCCTCTTTTCTTCTTTCTTCTTCGCGGAAACCAGAGACGGAGGAAGGACAGCAGCTCGCCGCGACCGCTGCCCGCTCGCCGCTCGTCCCGCCGTCCGCGCGCGCCCATGCGTCCCTCTCCCGCTCGGCCCAGCTCTATTCGCCCCTGTTCCAGCCCCGTCTGGCCATCTCCGGCCACCTCCGACCACCACCTAGCCTCGCCGGACCTCCCTCATGACCCCCTCGCCCTTCGCCAGCTTCCCCTCGCCGCCCTAGCCGCCGGAGCGGCCCCGATCCGCCCGTTCAGTAGACCGACGAAGTGGGTATTCAGCACTTCGCGCCCACTTTTGGGCCGTTTCCCGGCCCCGAACCCGAGCCGTGCTTTGGGAACAATCGTTCCTCGCGTCGCCGACGTCGGATTGATCCGATTTGCGCGCGATTTGGTGAGTAATCTCATTAATCCAGGATTAGTGGCTAATTATGCTTATGGTTGGTTTAGTTTTAATTAATTATGTTTAGGTTGTTAGATTAGCCAATTGTGATGCGAATTAGATCAATTGAATGTTTAATTAGCAAGTAGACGTGGTCTACTATTTATTGGAAGTGCCTTGGAAATTTTCCCAACCCTTGGTGGGCTCCAATTAGGCTTTTCGGGCCTAAGTGGATTTTTTAGTATTTAAATATTAATTTTCGGAAATAAATTAAATAATTATTTATTTTCTGAAAATTCAACTTAGATGGCCTGGAACCGGAAAATTATGCTGATGACCATGGTGAAGTCCGTTTATTTAATCAGGCTCTATTTTGAGCTAAATTGAATTTTTAGTAATTAATAATTAATTTTCGAAATTAATTAATTTATTTATTTATTTTTCGGAAATTAAGATTTTGATGGCCGACGATCGAAATCTCATGCTGATCGTCATGGCACAATCCGTTTATTTATTTGAGCCCTACGTTGTATGGAATTGAATAAATTGTGATATTTTAGGGATTTACCCTAAATTGATTGGAATTGATTGAGATTGAATTGGTGATTGGTAAATGGCCAAGTATGTTATTCAATATTTATAATGCTTTGTTGAGTTGATTTAATTATTTGATTGAGAAATCGTTGGACATTGGTTGTCGGTATTGAAAGTAGATTGGTAACCACTTGAAAGAGGACACGTGGGTTCGATGAATTGGAATATCACCTGGAGAATGCACGTGAGTTCAGTGGTTGAATATGTCACATTGGCGAAAAGGTCGCCTGAGAGAATGCACGTGGCTCGGAGACTCGGTATGTCGTGACTGGAGAAGTGGCTTGTGATAGAGTTTGGCATCTAAAATGGCACGTGGGCTCGGTGATCTGATGCGTCACTTTGGTAAGCGAGTACCTTAGAGAATGCACGTGGGTCCAGTATTCGGAATGGCATCTAAAAGGGCACGTGGCTCGGTGATCTGATGCGTCACTTTGGTAAGCGAGTACCTTAAAGAATGCACGTGGGCCCAAGCATCGTAAAAAGGACATGTGGCTCGGTGGCTTGATATACCACCTCGGTGAAGAGGTCGCCTTAGAGAATGCACGTGGGTCCGAGGTTTGAGGCACATGGCTCGGAGACCTGGAATGCCGTCTTGGAAAATGCACGTGGCCTAGCTTTTAAATATCCCACAGTGGGGATTGAATTGTATGACATATAATCGACTGGTTCGATTTGTTTGAAGTGAATGGGCGTTTATTGGGAATTGTATTGACTTGCAGGTGGGATCTGAGGCCAAGGTAAGTCCTCTGTCCTGTGCGTGTTTAGGCAACCTTTAGTATAATAGTTTATCTAATCGGGCTTAGTGGGGTAGAACTCGCTGAGATGTAGTCTCATCCCAGTTTGGGGAAAGCCATTTCAGGACCCCGCTGAAGAGCTGAGGAGGAGGAATCCGAGAAGGAGAACTCGGAGGTGAGATCTGAAGAAAATAATTTTTGGAAGAAGAAGACAATTCTGAGAGGGGCCTTGAGTACGGCCTAGTTCATCTAAGTTTCTGTCTTCTTTTGAGATCTCCGTTTTGATGTGAATAGTTATGAAAGGGTTTGTGGTTTGTATAAAAGTTTGGTTATAAATTTCAATATGAAAAATATGGCCCTACTTTTCTATCCCATCGCTTTATTGTCTAGGGATTTTAACTGCTTCCGCATGTGCTTAAAATTGAAAAGGGCCGGCAATACATTATCCTGGGATATCGCATTATAAATTGACCAAGTGAGACGGATGTGTGCGTGCCTGAGAATCGGGGCGTGACAATGTCAATTTCACCCAATGCCATTTCGGGTACAACTCAGACTGACAGGTGGCTATGAGGATTCATGCATGACCGACTCGTGCCAAACCACGTTCAAAATATCTCGACACATAGACGTTCGTGACTGCATGAAATACGGAGGATAGATTCTTATTTTAAAGTACACGATCACTGAGGACCGACATAGGGTCATTAGCGGGTTCAATAACGGTAAACGGAATCACCTTTTATTCCATTATGTTATGTCCGCAAATCGACTTCTAGTCGTCCTTATAATCAGCCTGCTTATCTATAGGATTGTCCTCACACAAATCTCACAGTCAAGTCGTTTTCCTAGGTCGAGTCCTTTAGTCATACAAGTTCTGTCCTCATTAGTCTTTCCTCTCAAGATCAGTATCTCAAGAGTGATCAATTCCGAGTGAGATCAACCAACAATGCATTGACGAAATTCACCTTCACTCGTCCCTTAGAGGGCTCGAATTTTAGGATGTCCCACAAAACAAACAAATCACACATGTAGCTATTGGTTTTCATATTGTACACAATACTAATAGTTCATTTGTTTTGCAAAAAATGAATTATTTGAAAATTATTATTTTTTTAAATAATTGTTTGTGGGCACATAAGTTTTAGCTATCACTTTAGGGTTTAATTGCATAAAAAATTAGGGATTCATTTTTAATTCCTAAAACAATTTAAATCATTAAAAATGCATAGCACATAGGCATTTGGAGCATTTGCATTAATAAAACTAGAATTTATAGTAAATATAAAAAATATTTTAATTAAAAAATTTAAAAAGAGTTAGTTATAAAAATAAAAAATAAAAAATATAGAAAAGACAAAGCCGAATTCGAGCCTGGTCGACTCGGCCCCTTATTTCTTTTCTCAGCTAGACCCGGCCCACCCCTTTTTCTCTTTCTTTTCCCTTGCACAAGCAGGCCCATCTCCTGCACCCTCAAGCCCGACCCGTGCATTGGTCTTCTTCTTCCCCCACGTCGCGCACACCTCTGCAACGAATTGATGTACAGAAGCAAATTGGTAGGAATAGAGGCAAGGCATGTGAGGGCTCGAGCGGCAGTGCGTGGGGAGGAGGGATGGCGGTGCGTTCGCACCTCGGTCCCCAGATGTGCGCAAGGAATGGGTCCCTATCCCACATCGCCTAGGGAGGGAGTCTTAGGCCAGTTTATAATGGCTTTGGCTCCTCTAATATGTGTAACGCGTTTTAAAGCCATGAGGATTCAGTATCCAAAGTGGACAATATCATACAGTGGGGCCCAGGTCATTACAAATGATATCAGAGCTGACTCCCGACCGCGTGTGGGGCCACAGTGAGGGTGCTGTGCTCCCAAGGAGGGGAGAGTGTGACGGCTCGAGCGGTGGTGCGCAGGGAGGAGGGATGGCGGTGCGTCCACACCTCGGTCCCCGAACATGCCCAAGAAAGGGGTCTCTGTCCCACATCACCTAGGGAGGGAGTCATTGGCTAGTTTATAATGGCTTTGGCCCCTCTAACCTATGTGACGCATTTTGAAGCCATGAGGACTCAATGTCTAAAGCGGACAATATTACACAGTGGAGCCTGGGTCGTTATAAGGCAGACCGCGGCACAATCCTAGGGTCGGGGGATCAGCCGGCCACGGCAAATTGGCGGTGGCCAAAGCCAATGCACACCTGCAGTGGTCTTTAAAAGATAGAGGGGACCACCCCATCATTTATTTACTAAAGAAGTTGCTAGAGTTGTAGTTTCTGCAAGATAATAAACAAGATCTGAAAGCAACTCACAACACTGCATAATGTGGTAGAATATAAAATCTCTAAATGATTAACTATCCTCCTATATTATTCAATGACAGATACTGAACTTCTACAATTTTATCAAGTGGCTAAAGATTTAAATTATTCAGCAACATGGTGCATGCTTTAAGGTTTTAAAGTTTGCAAATCAATCGACCATAATCTATATAAATACCAGAAAATACTCTCAAAAGAAGACAAGGGCCAATCATTTCATATACTGTTACAACAGGAATCAGTTATTCTCACGGAATTAGTTACACAAGCTGAACACGTATCAAATAAGTTCGTGAAAGAGAATATGGACATCCCAAGGATAACAATGACCAATCTTAGGAGCTTTTCAATATTTAAAAACATCATCGTTACCATCTCTGCTGAGAGTATACCATTAGATTTCACCCCAGCAAGAAGAAAGGCAAGAAGGTCCACCCAATTCCTTATAAAAGGATCTTTTAGTTCCAGTGAATCAATGACTTCTGAGAAGGATCTAAGAAGCTTTGTCGCACCAATAGCACCCTGAGGTCCCATTTGGATAAAGATTTCAACAAGAAAGGAGCACATCTAGCAGCAGTGGTGGAAAGGACACCCAAATCACCACGAGCAGATTGAGGAGGTAGAGCCATCACAGCTGCAGACATTGGAAGCACTGCATCCTGCAAATTCATATTACGTAAGAAAAGATGAATAGCAGCAAACCAACAGAAAAAGATGCCCGTACTTCAAATTTAAACAAACACGTTCATTACAGATAAAATGTAGAGTAAGAGTACCGTTATATCATAATGGTCACTGATAAATCATAAAACAAGCACTAGATTCAGAGGTTCCAATTTACTTTAACTTCTCATAGGGGGGTCAACGTCAATAATGAGTACTTTTGCTTATAAGCCGTTGTAAAATCTTCTTTTGCTCATTAAATCTACAAAGCCATCTTGTTCTTTCTTTACAAATGAGACAGAATAGAACAGGAGATACCATGAGCTTTTCCATTCTTGCACGGCATTTTGACTTGCATACTTCTCGAGGTCCTGGATTAAGATTTAATTAAAAGCATAAGCAGAACATACTATAAAATTTAAAACATCATGGGCAAGAACTACAGAGACAATATTACCAGGCTCACAAATTGCCATCAGTGGACCCACATAAATTCTTACAAGAACATATGAACCAATATTACTGTTTTTCTCTTTTGAATAGTAGTCAATTCTATGTAAACAGCGGTCTCTTTTGAATGTTCCCTGAGTTTGTAATATATCCAATTCGGCCTAGGAGGCTGATTACGACACTCCCTGAATTTGACTGGAGATCTGTCAAGACTTTCATGAGGTAATGTTCAATCCAGACAAGACTTCTCTACCTCAAACAAAGAGTTTTCCTGCCACTACATGTATCTAAAAGTTCCTTCATAAGTTATCTAGGTTATGCATGTTCATTTCTTCAGTGTACCTAAGATAAATGACAATCTTCACATTCTCAGCCTTGGCAGTCTACTCAATGAATGCTTTTGTCATAACAGCTTGGTAATCGTCTTTTGCCACAGAAACCATTTCCGTTGTTTAAGTTAATTCTGTTCAGCTGACGCCAGACACTTAGAGTCATCTGGGAAATCTATGCAAAGACATTCTTTCCCCTTGATATTCGCACCACGATGCCTTGCATCATAAATCGTCTTGGCATTAAGGACTCTGTATTAAGCTGCCTTATTGTCTATCAAAAAGGGATGACCAGCTTTTTCCATGTTAGCATCCATATCCTCGACAACTGAGCACCATTGGATTTAAACTAACTTGGGCTCAGCTGTCTGGCTATCCGCATATCTGTTTCATATTAAGCAGAACATGATAAATGAGACCATTCTGTCCAATCTTCAATTCGACAGATGAATTTGGCAATTGGTCCAGTAACATTTTTAAAACTGATACGACATTCATATATTCATAGATATGCTAAAGATAAGTCCAAGGGATGATGCTATAGATATACAAAACCACAGGGAAAAGAAGGATCCACCTTGAAAAACTCTATTGGACCAATACGTGAAAAAAAATTCACCTTCTGGTATGTACACCATCCAGGAGTCACAGTTAGCACACGGAACAGACTCTCCTAATGCATCTAACACCTAATACATGAGAAATGCCGTTATCTATTAATATCATCCAGAGGCGAAAACAACACCAGAGTATACCAATGGAAAAGTGGCCATATAAACATAAACAATCTGCACTTGATTCATGCTAAAGACAAAATGGGGCAACTTAGAGTGATGGAAATCAGATTACCTGTGCAAGAGGATTCACCTGAGGATCCCTAGATTGGAAGCCAGAAAACAGCGAAGGACCAGAGTCGAACTTGTACCCCTCGATGTCGAACGCATAAGCAGCACCTCCTGGTTGGTCCTTGCTCTCCAGAACAAGCACGTCTTGGTTGTATCTGGCAAGAAGCCCAGCACAACAGAGATCAGCGATACCACTTCCAATGACCACGACATCGGCCTCAGGCTTCCCTGATACCCAAATCCACCACTTCACGTTATCGAAGAAACCCAATTCAAGTGCAAAATTCCATCCAAACAATACTACACTCTCCAAATAGCTATTTCAACAGTGATAGCCAATGCAATCTGGATCAAAACCGAAAACCAACCCATAAGCATTTGAGAAGGGAACTAAAAGGGGTAATCACCAATTCCAAAAAAAGCCAACCCACAAGTTTTAATACGTTGTGCCTGCTTGATCTACAAATATGGTGCAAGAGTTTGAAAATACAGCTACATGCATTTAAATGCGCCTATATTTGCTGTAACCAACTCTCTATTGCCTGTTGATTTGAGTAGCAACGCAAGGCTTCGTTTAATTTGTCAGTCATCGACTATATGTGAAGTTTTTGTGTTGGCTACATGCATGATCCGGATAGAATGTCCCCGCGACATCGAGGTTTAGCCAGGAACTTTGACCATCAGTTTGGCTTAGCCAGATTAGGCGGATTTCTCGTACTTTGAGAATCGTCTTTCGAAAATCCCTGAAGCAGATGAAGTTTTGGCCCTGGTACCATCTCACGCTAGTCTCGCGTACCATTCTACCTTCTTCTTCAGTCAGAGCTAGCATTGTGTCCGTAGAACCAGGCATTGTTCGTGACACTATTAATATCCAGATTAATGTCTCTTTTAGCGCAAGCTGTAAATTGAGTTACATAAGCGAGATCTCAGGAGGAAAAGTGATTGATGAGTGGTTTGAAAAAGCATCCATAGAATGAGATGCCGAGGGTTTTTCGGTTCTTATTTTCTTCGGTTCCTGCCACACTTGATAAGATTGGGTTATGTTTTGGGTCATCCCTGAGCAGAGAAACAAATCTGAAAATCATAAGTATTTATCTTTAACTAGGTTGATATGCAAGTAATATCCATAATTTGTAACTCACGAGTAAGTAATCCGATGATAAGATATATTGTTAGATACCTTTTCCGTGAGCTATATTTAAACTAAGCACTGGATAAGCCATACTTAAAACTAGATATATCTTCTTAGTTTTTTTATTGTCGGTTTTATCCGATGATTAGTTACTGAGGAAGTTTGAGAAAATTTGGTGTTTCTGTTTGAGCACAGGTGGTATTTTTGGAGTTATGCCAAAGTCGAGCGACTGTGCTTACACCGCATAATCTGAAGGTGTGTGGTATTTATACGATACATTGACCGAGGAGGGAAACCAAATAAATACGCTTAGGAAAACCATTGCCAATAAAATAGCAATAGATAATAATATGGCGGAAATTCATGAAATTGCATTTTCAACTTTTGTAATGTATTACTATTATTTTGACTATTATTTTGTATTTAAGGATTTTTATGTTGTAATCTAATCAATTTCTATTCCTAGAAATAGAAATTTTATTCTGTTATCAAATGGATTTCTATTTCAAAATAGAAATTTTGAATTGTTATCAAACCTGGAAATTTCATAAAATTGTATTTTCAACTTTTGTAATGCATTACTATTATTTCAACTATTATTTTGTATTTGAGGATTTCCTATGTTGTAATATAATCATTTTTATTCCTAAAAATAGAAATTTTATTCTGTTATCAAACGGATTTCTAATTCAGAAATATAATCGTCATCAAATGGGTTTCTTTTTTTTTGGTGAAGATTATCAAATGGGTTTCTTTGCTCAAAAAACTTGTCCAGGGAATAACTCAATTTCTAGCTAGAAATTAATTTCTGTTTTAGAAATTTTGTCATTTGCACCCTAAGTGAGTCCAACTCCGAGTCCATTTATGGTGAGGACGGCACGCTAACTCTGGATGGAGTACGCTTCCTCCACCGCCTTCTCCTTCGCTCTCCAGCGCTCCTCATCTGCCATTGCCGCTGCCGCCAGCCTCCCTTGGCGGAGGAGGAGGCCGTCCGTTCGCGTCTCCGCTCTGTCATACCAGCAGTTTGTCCAATTCGCTCTGGCTCCACACTCGCATGGTTCCTTCTCCTCTGCAGGTGTGGTGGTTTTATTTGCCGTTTGGTTGGTTAATCAAGGCTTGTCCTTCTTCGTGTCCTTAGTAAAGGTTCGGCTCCATGAAGCCACTGGCTGACAAAACAGAGACCGAGTTGTTGCCGTATGAAGTGCCGAAAATAAGGTTGCTTCGAAGTTTAAGCATTCAAGGGAGCAAGGGACTGCAGTTATGATTGTCAAATATCTTTGCCACTCGAAATTTAGTTTCTCTAAGCTTCTCCAAACAGAAGTTACAGCAAAAGCAAATAAATTATGAGGAATCAGTCTACAGAATCAAGACAGACAACTTAAATTTATGGTTTTTAAGCGGAACTAGCTGCTAATTCCAGTCTGTAGCTCCAAAAAAAGCCCCTGTAAGTTGACCATGATGGTCGGAGGAAATTTCCTCGAGAGCGAGGACGGTTGTGCTTAATCAGTACTATGGCTTCACTTCTTTTGCTATTAGAACTTTAGGTACGTTGGTAACATATGGGTGTACGAACTTGATAGTTTTTGAATTAAGTGTAGAATTAATTGATCCTCTGAAACTTTCATGTTTTCGGAAGATAGTATTTTCTGTGTAAAGCTTTTCCTCTAGTTAGATTTGCCACTTGTGCTGATGGAGGAATTGGTTGTTCAAGTACGTTTACTTGAAACATTATTTTGCTATGATGTTTAGCTGCCTCATTTTGTTCTTCTGAAGATACTCTATGCAGGTTTTGCATTTTGCTGTGTTTCCAGAACCAGAATATGATCTGCCTATATTCTATGCCAACTTTTTCATTGCTGCCGAGACAATTATAGTTGTTCTGTAAGGACAATTATAGTTGTTCTGTAAGAATAATTCTTTGTTCTTGTTTTCTAACTTATTCCTTGTTGTAAGAAACAACGCGAGTTGATGAAAATGACAGCAGTTGCTTGCTCTATGGTCAACTATATGTGCTCAGCAACTTTGCATGTGCTCTATGGTCAACTGTATGTCTCGAGCAAATTTGCATGTGCATGTGCATGTGATATCCATGTGTAGCAAGCCAATAAGTGGCCATGCGTGCTTTTCTGCTGAAATTACCTGCTAGCACCTTTCTGATAAAAGAAAGTGTTGAACAGTTGAAATGGGTTGCGGTGTAGCTGTTCTGCTTGAGTGTCACGAGCTGACTTTTGCAGAAGCTTTGAACAGTCACGCATTTGACGTCTAACTATCTAGTACCTACTGGCATGGCGTAGTGTACTGGACAGTGTTTGTCAAGCTAGATGTGCAATAGTGAACTTCCGGCTTGAGATATGGCTTGAGATATGTAATGCTGCTTGATGAGCAGCTAGAATCTTGGAGTGTATACTTTTGTTGTTAAGATGCGCAATAAGTATTTCAACGACATTAAATTTCTCAAAACAGGAGTGATGCATTTCAATTTTCTTTTATAATAGTTGAATATAGAAAAATAATAATAAATGATATGCTTCCTGGCTTGAGATATGTAATGCTCCTTGGTGCTGAATGCTGCCCATCGCCCTTAAATCCTATATTAACTTTGATTTCTGTATATAAGGCTTCCTGATCTGCCCTGATAATTGTTTGCAGGGACCTTAACCTTCTATATGATGTTGTCAAGCACAAAGAATACAAAGATAAGTGCTACAAAAGGCCTTATGTCTTTAGGTCTCGAGTATGCTGATGTCAATTGTTTGTTGTGTTTTATAGTAACATTCAAAGAGTTTTTAGTTTTTTCCTGTGCTTTTTGGATGTTTCAGCTGAACACCACTTTATGCAGCTTTTACCATGGGGTGGAAATCTAACGGGCGAATTGTTGAGATTCTTCTCACCAATAGTCATATGGACCAGGTTTAAGTCTAGTCAACACATGCATGCCGTTTGATACCCTGCATTCGTGGATTATCTCAAGGTACCTCGCTCAATAAATTGTCTCTTCAAGGGATTGCATTGTTTCTTTTAGGCTAGAATATTTCTCTATTTAATTTCCTCTAACCTTTGATTTCTTCTCAGGCTTGGCTCGTTTAGATGGACCTAGGAATAAGGGAGACTGATGCATCTCAAATTATAGCCAACCATGAAGCGCAGCATCGGTATCTGACTTCGAGAGCAGAAAAGGTTTATCACCTCGTCACTCATCTCCTCCCCTATCTTCATCTACAGCCTACTTGCAAAGTTTATTTATTACATGCACATGCAGAGACCAGCGCTACTACCAATGGTCTAAAGTATTAAGCAAAGTGTTATAAATGCATCTAACATTATGCCGTTGCTCTTATGTTTCTTTGATTCATTTTCAATCTATAACTTATTTGATTTTTGAGTCCCGGATCTGGTTTATGAAGTTTTGAAAAGGTTATTTGGGGAGACACATGCAAAGATAGAAATGTCATTTACAGCTATTCATACATCTACATCCCCATAGCATATTAGAATTGCAGTTACTTATCTTTTGTCATGAAACGTAGAATGAAGTCCAAAGCTTCCTATTCGATGGAGTTGATTCACTAGGCTGCAAAACATTTTTGGATTACTTTCCAGAATATCCATGTGAAGAAGGCAGAGTAAATGAGAAGCATGCTCGGGAAGTCTTTTGCAACTCGCCCGTGGAACAGGAAAGGAGAATTTATAGGAAACTGTAATGACTAACTTGCCCTATTCATTGCACTTCTGTTGCCACCTTTTCCAGATCTGTTTCATTGTGCTACTGCACTTAACTAGTGCGTCATAAGTGAGTTTTTCTGTCTTCAGGCTAGCAACTTCCTTTTAGGTTTGGTTATTTATCCCTCAAATTGACAACATTGTTATCTTAATCATTTGAAATTTTGCTTATTCTTGTAGCAAAAGGATAAGACCTTGATCTGTAAATATGGTGCAAGAGTTTGAAAATGCAGCTACATGTATTTAAATGCGCCTATCTTTCTTGTAAGCAACTTTCTATTGCTTGTTGATTTGAGTAGCAACCCGAGGCCTCATTTAATTCAGTGATCGTGGAGTATATGTGATGTTTTCGTGTTGGTAACATGCGTGATCCCATGAGAATGTCCCCGTGGCATCAAGGTTTAGCCAGGAACTACGACCATCACCTTTGACTTATCCGGATCAGGAGGATTTCTCGTACTTGAGAATCGTCTTTAACGTAATTCCCAGAAGCAGATGAATTTTTGGCTATGGTACCATCACAGGCTAGTCTCTAGCGTACCACTCCACCTTCTTCTTCAGTTAGAGCTAGCATTATAATTGTAGAAGCAGGCATTGTTCATCGTACTAACCAGATTAATGTCTCTTTTGGTGCAAGCCATAAATTTAGTTATATGAATGAGATCTCCGGGTGAAAAAATGATTGATGAGCGGTTTGGAAACATGAACACCGCATCCATGGAATGAGATCTCGAGGGCTTCTCTGTTCTTATTTTCTTCGCTTCTCGCCACGTATGATTGGGTTATGTTTCGGGCCATCATTGATTGGAGGAACAAATCCGAAAATCATAATTATTTATTTTTAATGAAGTCGGTATCCAAGTTATGTCCGTAATTTGTAACTCGCGAGTAAGTGATGCACTAAGATATATTGTTATTCCATAATCTATATATAAACTAAGCACTGGGTAAGCTATATTTAATAAATATATCTTCTTAGTTTTTCATTTTCGGTTTTATCCTAATCTTTCATTTGAGTGAATTTAATTTATAAAGGAACCCACTGATTGAAACATGTTGCTGATTGAAACAATGTTATGGTGAAGTCATAGAAAATAATTTATTAAGAAGGGGGTATACTGCTATTAGTTGTTCAACTTGAGGAGGATACAAATTGTGGATGGTTATTCAATAATTGTTTTTGTAATTTCCGGAGAGAGAGTGGGGGATAAAAAAATCCATCACCACGGTTAAGATGGTGTGAAAACTAGGCAAACTTAAGAGGTAATAGGGTAATATTGGTAAATAACGAGAGAGATAATATCATGAAAATTTATATTACAAAGATGCACATCTATTTAGGGGACAAGAAGTCCATAAGATAACACGAACAGCGAACAACTAAGGATTTAATTTACCAACAGAATAGAAAAGGAAATACCTTGCATTAACGGAATGCACGAGTTTCCAGCCAGAGCTAACCTTGGCATGTCTCCTAATCCTAACAGGACTCGGATTGGGTGAGGTATTTCAAAAAATTAATCTCACTCGGTACTCAGCATTACAACCCAACATCTCCTACTCCTAATAGGGCTCCAATTCTGTGAGGTATTTCAAAAATTGATGAGTTCACTCGCATGTCTCCTAAATCCAAACAGGGCTCGGATTGGCAAGGTATTTCAAAAAATTAATGAGCTCACTCGGTAAGCTACATTACAACCGACATAAAATCCCCACTCTTCCTCTGCACATACACAAAAATAGCCTCTTGAAGAACCAAGAAGGAGTGGAAGAGCTGTCATCGGCCCGTGAACGTTGGCGGGCCATAGAGACGAGGATCATCTGTTTATCGATTCGTAACGCGTTCTTGGTTTGATCGAAGAGAAAGGGAAAAGCAACCCCATTGAAGGTAATTTGGCTTACCCATCATCAATGGTTTATTGTTCCTGTAAAGTCAGCCTCCAGAAGAAGTTGATTGATCTTGTTATCGGAAATCTTTTCGGCGTTTTGTATAATGGGCGTGTGGTGTTTTGTAATGTTGATAAATTGTTTTGTAATTCGTTTGTTTCCGATAAATTTAGCAGCTATTCCCGGACATGGCACGATTGTTATTGAATATACGATCAATGGTGTCGTTAGTATTTTTTTGGCCTATTCTTGCTACGCTTCAAATTTTTACCGTGTATGGTTTTGCTATCACATAAATCCAACATTTACAGGAAACAGGAGTCGCAATCCGCCATGTTTGTATTTTGATTTTCGAAGCATCGTTCCCCTTTCGAGTTTGACTTTGAAAAGCTAGAAAATTATTTAACGACGGGAAAAAAATTAAGTAAAAAGTAAATGGAACCGAGTTCAAGTTCAACCCCGGGCTGTCTCCTTCAACGATAATGCTTCCAGTCGCGTGGGCTTGTACACGCCTTCTAAGTCAAGAACCTTCAACAATCCAAAGCCTCCTTTGTTAATAACATTCTTGAGTTCTTGTTCCTTCTTGGATTGCAGGAAGTTTTGTTAGAACGACGAGATGGCAGAGATCTCCAAAGGCCGCGTTGATACATCGGATTCTGTCCATGGCACTTTTTACTGGCCTCAACCAATAATTCAAAAAATCATGTCACTTTTGCCTTTAAGGGTTGCAACGCAAATGAGCATCCTCTCCAAGGAATAGCCGTGGTTTTTGAAGGGAGAATTTGTTGGCTCCTTACTTTCTGCAGAAAAAGGTTCTGGAGTCGCCAAGTTGCCGCCACTGTTGGTGGAGGGGTACGTGTTGGGACATCGAGGGTGCCGTGATCTGAGCTTTTGGACAGGGCGGATTAGTACGGTGAGTGAGGCACGTTAAAGGAACTATAAAGTTGTTTTGAGGGAAAAATTAAACAATCGATGTACGCCAATTAAGATTTGCTCGTGACATGCATCTGGATCGATTTCGTTGCTAAATTTTTTAGAGCTTCTTATGCTTTAAAATCGACTCGTTTCTTTGTATGGTGTTATTATCACGGGAGCTAATGCGATTAGTAAAACGACCCGAGGCCTAATCTGGCCCGTACATGGTCCCCGTGAAGGTATTCCCCTTTTGGCTTCTTTCCTTGTAGATCTCCTCTTACCCTTCAACGTGAAACTATCGCACGGTCGTGACGCGCCGCCTAGTTTTAGGCAGTCACAGGCATGTCTAACTCCTTGGGCGCTCGAAAAGTTGCAACAAAGATCGAAGGAACAACAAGATTGGAAGAACGTTTTCAGACACGGACCCAACAATCGGAAGATCACACTCTAATGTCAACTGTGCGCCCGAAACAAATAATTAGCGACGCTCGAACTTGACCCCTAGGTACTTGCAAAGAAGTCAGAATGGACCGGGCTACCCCAAAACAATACCTTCGACTTCAAGCAAGAGGTGATCATACGCAATACACATTAATCAATCAATGGCGTGACAGATTAGGTGATCTGATAATAGATTATCCGGCCCAAGCAGCGAATAGTGATGGCTATAATTGTTTGCTAATATAAACAATTGAGGTTCCTTTTGCTTGTCCATAGACAATCACTTTTTTGACATTAAATAAGGATTAATACTAAGAAAAAAATTTAAACTTATACACATATGATAAATTTACCCCAAATTAATTTTTTGGTTTTCCGGATTTACTGAACTCATTAATTGATCATTTAACCTTTGGACTAGTTATTGGGAGGGACTATTTTTTCTTTATTAAAAATTATTAAAAACTTGTGATAATTAATAGGTTTCGTTAAATGAAGAGAGGTCAAGCTGATAATAGTAATCCCCGTTCTCATCTTCCGCGCCAAGCAACATACATTCATTACGTTTGGGTTGATTAAATTAAACCTACTCTTGCATAATAACAGGGTCATACTTATTACGAACTCATTTTACATAAGATGTTGGGCCAAGCATTGTTCTAATTTCTTGGTACCAACAAAACCTCATTAAATGTTCAAAATTCAAGTTTACATAGTATATGAGTAGCAACAGTGTACGCACATTCAGTATAGGCTATTTGAATTATCAGTTAACGAAAAGAAAGAAGTTACGAATGGAGAAATTTGATACGTACATATATAAATAGAGAAATATATTTCAAGATTTGAACTTTTTTTTTTTTTTTTTAATAATTGTTACAAGATTAAAAAGATTCAAAGTAAGATTTATATAAGATTATTAACGTATACATTTATCCATTGATACAGTGTTATATAAAACAGCTATCGGGGATTTAATTTGTCAGAAAACCTTTAAAGTAAGAAATCCTCTTTACCTTACTTTATGCAACAGTATGCTAGATCGACTAGCTTTAACTACGTATTCATGTGATTATTAGAGATGTATGTATGATTATTAAACCATCTATTAATCTTTTTATCGCTTAGGTATTTGTTTCAAAAGGTTGTGTTAAAAGCATAAGAAATAAAGTGACATTTTCTTTATAGTTTTGTATGGGACTATGTTTTTAGACTCGAAAGCTAGTAACAACTTTCGGGCGGATTGTATTTTGCAGATCATTTTAAAAAATTACAGGGTTAATAAGCACATTAAACAATGAAAATTTGATTCATCCACAATTGTTCTTCCGTGATAGTTAACCATAAGGCTTAACAGGCACGAAAAATAAAATAAAAAATTTGAGGAGAATCCAATACAAAAATTATAATTCTTTCGTTCTTTTTATATTACACGTTTATTGTACTATAAAATAGGAATAGCTCTCAATGAGCCGGCTTGGGAGGGGATACGGGACTGAGAGCCGCAACGCAGTTGTTCCATGTCTCATTGCTCCTCCTATAGACATCAGATTTTGTCCCCTTAATCGGCTTGTGGCTCGAGATGCTCAACTCCACAAATTGGTTGTGGCAGTTCTTCCCGGCTTTCAAGAGCTCATGACAACATTCATTGGTGGGTGTAAAGGTGTCGGCAAGGAATATGTATTGAAAGAATCCAAACCCACAATCAGATCTTATTCCCTTTCCGCAATCAGGGTTTCCGACCTTGGCGAAGGTAGCCTTAGGAAGCAATGCAACAGGGACGACCAACAAGATCATAAGAGCGGACAAGTTCTTCGGCGTTGCCATTATGGTCTTTTGGGGATAGGAGGGTTGAAAATTTTATGAGATTGTTGATCGTTTGATGATGCAGTTGATCTAGAGATGAGAACTTATATAGCTCGAGGGAAGTAGTGCATTAATGAAATAAATTCATCGGTTAAGATTTAGGAATGTTTGTAGGAAACGTGTAAAATTATTTCTCTTGCAATAAATGCAATGATTGAGGGCCTTGTCATCTGACTTTTTTTCTAGTTCAATCATTTGCCATTAAAACAAAAAAAGTATTAATGAGTTGCTTGGTTGAAAAGAATTATATGTAAACGAAAATACTTATTTCCAATTTGATTTTCAATCCCAAATTTGATATATAATATCAACTAGTGACATGCCCTCAGTTTAAAATGATTTTATAAAATTAAATTAGCTTAACACGTTTCACCATATATACTCGCAAATGCACGTTATGTTAACGATACCTTTTATTTAGGTTTAGGGTCCATCCCTAATTTTTAGGATTAACGCCACAAAAGTTATCAAACAAGTACATCTATGACAAATTTAACTCAAACTAATTTTTTAACCGCCATAATTCCAAACTAGTATTCCTATGACAAATTTTCCCAAACTATTTTTTTGACTACAAAAAATCCCAACCCGATACATTTGTGATAAAGTTGCTCTCAATTAGTTTCTATGAAATTGTATTAACATCACGAAAAAATCACAAAACCGATATCCTCGTAACAAATGGAGGATAAACCAAATACTCATCAACTACCACATATCATCCATCCAACTCAGGAATTTGATAAAAAAATTTAATGAAAACTAGTAAAAGATAAATTTGTCATAAGTATGCCAGTTTAGGTTGACACAAATGTACTCATTTAGGGTTTTTCGTGATATAAGCCCTGATTTTTATGCAAGTGATTATAGTTGAAGACAAAATTTAAGTATCGACAATTGATAAATTAAAGCATTGATTAGATAATTCGGTCTTGGTTTGTCATATATATCGAACATATTAATTAATTAATTAATGATTTGACGAGATATTTTAGTGTCATTTTGTTCTTCATTAAATTATTTTTCAACAACTTGAGGAAAAAAAAAGTTAAATAATCAATAGGTCTCATTAATTAATGAAAAGGAGCCAAGTTTATATGTACAGAGTGCTTACCAGTCTTGTTTTTCCTTTATATCTATAAACCAAATTTGGCTTTGGTTTTCTAGATTAATTGAGATTATTTAAAAGCTGAATTTTTTTGGTCAAATTATTTATTAGGTAATTATCCTTTAACAAGATTTGGGTTTTGGTTTTCCAGATTTACTGAACTCATTAATTCATCATTTAACCTTTGGACTAGTTATTGGGAGGGACTATTTTTTCAATATTAAAAATTAATAAAAAACTTGTGATAATAAAGAGGTTTCGTTAAATAAGAGGGGCCAAGCTGATAATTGTAATCCCCGTCCTCATCTTCCGCGCCAAGCAACATACATTCATTATGTTTGGGTTGATTAAATTAAACCTACTCTTGCATAATAACAGGGTCGACTTATTACGAACTCATTTTACATAAGATGTTGGGCCATGCATTGTTCTAAATTCTTGGTACCAACAAAACCTCATTAAATGTTCAAAAGTCAAGTTTACATAGTATATGAGTAGCAAAAGTGTACGCGCATTCTCGAGTGAACATATAGTTAACATTTGAAGGTTTCGCCGAATCGTCCAGTATGGACTATTTGAATTATCAGTTAACGGAAAGAAAGAAGTTACGAATGGAGCAATTTGATACGTACATATATAATAGAAAAATATATTTCGAGATTTGAACTTTTTTTTTTTTTTTGTTTTATTATGATTGCTTCCAAGATTAAAAAGATTCAAAGTATGATTTATATAAGATTATTAAGTATACATTTATCCATTGATAGAGTGTTATATAAAACAACTATCGAGGATTTAATTTGTCTAGAAAACCTTTAAAGTAAGAAATCCTCTTTACATTACTTTATGCAACAGTATGCTAGATCGACTAGCTTTAACTACGTATTCATGTGATTATTAGAGATGAATGTATGATTATTAAACCATGTATTAATCTTTTTATCGCTTAGGTATTTGTTTCAAAAGGTTGTGTTAAAAGCATAAGAAATAAAGTGACAGTTTCTTTATAGTTTTGTGTGGGACTATGTTTTTAGACTCGAAAGCTAGTAAAAACTTTAGGGACAGATTGTATTTTTCAGATCATTTTTAAAAATCTACAGCGTTAATAAGTACATTAAACAATGAAAATTTGATTGATCCACAATTGTGCTTCCATGATAGTTAACCATAAGGCTTAAGAGGCACGGAAAATAAAATAAAAAATTTGAGGAGAATCCAATACAAAAATTATAATTCTTTCGTTCTTTTTATATTACACGTTTATTGTACTATAAAATAGGAATAGCTCTCAATGAGCTGGCTCGGGAGGGGATACGGGATTGAGAGCCGCAACGCAGTTGTTCCATGTCTCATTGCTCCTCCTATAGACATCAGGTTTTGTCCCCTTAATCGGCTTGTGGCTCGAGATGCTCAGCTCCACAAATTGGTTGTGGCAGTTCTTCCCCGCTTTCAAGAGCTCATGACAACATTCATTGGTGGGTGTAAAGGTGTCGGCAAGGAATATGTATTGAAAGAATCCGGACCCACAATCAGATCTTATTCCCTTACCACAATTAGGGTTTCCGACCTTGGCGAAGGTAGCCTTAGGAAGCAATGCAACAGGGACGACCAACAAGATCATAAGAGCGGACAAGTTCTTCGGTGTTGCCATTATAGTCTTTTGGGGATAGGAGGGTGAGAAAATTTTATGAGATTGTTGATCGTTTGACGATGCAGTTGATCTAGAGATGAGAACTTATATAGCTCAAGGGAAGTAGTGCATTAATGAAATCAATTCATCGGTTAAGATTTAGAAATTTATGTGGGAAACGTGTAAAATTATTTCTCTTGCAATAAATGCAATGATTGAGGGCCTTGTCATCTGACTTTTTTTCCAGTTCAATCATTTGCCATTAAAAAACAAATGTATTAATGAGTTGCTTGGTTGAAAAGAATTATATGTAAACGAAAATACTTATTTCCAATTTGATTTTCAATCCCACATTTGATATATAATATCAACTAGTGACATGCCCTCAGTTTAAAATGATTTTATAAAATTAAATTAGCTTAACACGTTTCACCATATATACTCTCGCAAATGCACGTTATGTTAACGATACCTTTTATTTAGGTTTAGGGTCCATCCCTAATTTTTAGGATTAACGCCACAAAAGTTATCAAACAAGTACATCTATGACAAATTTAACTCAAACTAATTTTTAACCGCCATAATTCCAAACTAGTATTCCTATGACAAATTTTCCCAAACTATTTTTTTGACTACAAAAAATCCCAACCCGATACATTTGTGATAAAGTTGCTCTCAATTAGTTTCTATGAAATTGTATTAATATCACGAAAAATCACAAAACCGATATCCTTGTAACAAATGGAGGATAAACCAAATACCCATCAACTACCACATATCATCCATCCAACTCAAGAATTTGATAGCCAAAATTTAAGTATCGACAATTGATAAATTAAACCATTGATCAAATAATTTGGTCCTGGTTGGTTATATTTATCGAACTTATTAATTAAATAATGTTTTGCCCAAATATTTTAGTGTGATTTTGTTCTTCATTAAATTATTTTTCAACAACTTGAGGAAAAAAAAAGTTAAATAATCAATAGGTCTCATTAATTAATGAAAAGGAGCCAAGTTTATATGTACAAAGTGCTTACCAGTCTTGTTTTTAGTCTTGTTTTCCCTTTATATCTATAAACCAAAATTGGCTTTGGTTTTCTAGATTAATTGAGATTATTTAAAAGCTGAATTTTTTTTTGTCAAATCATTTATTAGGTAATTATCATTTAACAAGATTTGGGTTCTGGTTTTCCGGATTTACCAAACTCATTAATTGATCATTTAACCGTTGGACTAGTTATTGGGGCGGGACTATTTTTTCTTTATTAAAAATTATTAAAAACTTTTGATAATTAATAGGTTTCCTTAAATGAAGAGGGGCCAAGCTGATAATAATAATCTCCATCGTCATCTTCCGCGCCAAGCAACATACATTCATTACGTTTGGGTTGATTAAATTAAACCTACTCCTGCATAATAACAGGGTCAGACTTATCACGAACTCATTTTACATAAGATGTTGGGCCAAGCATTGTTCTAAATTCTGGGTACCAACAAAACCTCATTAAATGTTCAAAAGTCAAGTTTACAAAGTATATGAGTAGCAAAAGTGTACGCGCATTCTCGAGTGAACATATAGTTAACATTTGAAGGTTTTACCGAATCGTGCAGTATAGGCTATTTGAATTATCAGTTAACGGAAAGAAAGAAGTTACGAATGGAGCAATTTGATACGTACATATATAATAGAGAAATATATTTCGAGATTTGAACTTTTTTTCTTTTATTATGATTGCTTCCAAGATTAAAAAGATTCAAAGTATGATTTATATAAGATTATTAAGTATACATTTATCCATTGATAGAGTGTTATATAAAACAACTATCAGGGATTTAATTTGTCAGAAAACCTTTAAAGTAAGAAATCCTCTTTACCTTACTTTATGCAACAGTATGCTAGATCGACTAGCTTTAACTACGTATTCATGTGATTATTAGAGATGAATGTATGATTATTAAACCATCTATTAATCTTTTTATCGCTTAGGTATTTGTTTCAAAAGGTTGTGTTAAAAGCATAAGAAATAAAGTGACAGTTTCTTTATAGTTTTGTGTGGGACTATGTTTTTAGACTCGAAAGCTAGTAAAAACTTTAGGGACAGATTGTATTTTTCAGATCATTTTTAAAAATCTACAGCGTTAATAAGTACATTAAACAATGAAAATTTGATTCATCCACAATTGTGCTTCCGTGATAGTTAACCATAAGGCTTAAGAGGCACGGAAAATAAAATAAAAAATTTGAGGAGAATCCAATACAAAAATTATAATTCTTTCGTTCTTTTTATATTACACGTTTATTGTACTATAAAATAGCAATAGCTCTCAATGAGCCGGCTCGGGAGGGGATACGGGACTGAGAGCCGCAACGCAGTTGTTCCATGTCTCATTGCTCCTCCTATAGACATCAGATTTTGTCCCCTTAATCGGCTTGTGGCTCGAGATGCTCAACTCCACAAATTGGTTGTGGCAATTCTTCCCGGCTTTCAAGAGCTCATGACAACATTCATTGGTGGGTGTAAAGGTGTTGGCAAGGAATATGTATTGAAAGAATCCAGACCCACAATCAGATCTTATTCCCTTTCCACAATCAGGGTTTCCGACCTTGGCGAAGGTAGCCTTAGGAAGCAATGCAATAGGGACGACCAACAAGATCATAAGAGCGGACAAGTTCTTCGGCGTTGCCATTATAGTCTTTTGGGGATAGGAGGGTTGGAAAATTTTATGAGATTGTTGATCGTTTGACGATGCAGTTGATCTAGAGATGAGAACTTGTATAGCTCGAGGGAAGTAGTCCATTAATGAAATGAATTCATCGGTTAAGATTTAGAAATTTATGTGGGAAACGTGTAAAATTATTTCTCTTGCAATAAATGCAATGACTGAGGGCCTTGTCATCTGACTTTTTTTCCAGTTCAATCATTTGCCATTAAAAAAACAAATGTATTAATGGGTTGCTTGGTTGAAGACAATTATATGTAAATGAAAATACTTATTTCCAATTTGATTTTCAATCCCACGTTTGATATATAATATCAACTAGTGACATGCCCTCAGTTTAAAATAATTTTATAAAATTAAATTAGCTTAACACGTTTCACCATATATACTCTCGCAAATGCACGTTATGTTAACGATACCTTTTATTTAGGGTTAGGGTCCATCCCTAATTTTTAGGATTAACGTCACAAAAATTATCAAACAAGTACATCTATGACAAATTTCTCTCAGGCTAATTTTTTAATCGCCATAATTCCAAACTAGTATTCCTATGGCAAGTTTTTCCAAACTAATTTTTTGACTGCAAAAAATCCAAACCCGATACATTTGAGATAAATTTGCTCTCAATTAGTTTCTATGAAATTGTATTAACATCACGAAAAATCACAAAACCAATATCCTCGTAACAAATGGAGGATAAACCAAATACCCATCAACTACCACAGATCATCCATCCAACTCAGCAATTTGATAAAAAAAATTGAACGAAAACTAGTAAAAGATAAATTTGTCATAAGTATGCCAGTTTAGGTTGACATAAGTGCACTCATTTAGTGTTTTTCGTGATATAAGCCCTGATTTTTATGCAAGTGATTACAGTTGAAGCCAAAATTTAAGTATCGACAATTGATAAATTAAACCATTGATGAGATAATTTGGTCTTGGTTTGTCATATTTATCGAACTTACTAATTAATTAATTAATAAATGATTTGCCGAGATATTTTAGTGTGATTTTGTTCTTCATTAAATTATTTTTCAACAACTTGAGGAAAAAAAAAAAAGTGAAATAATCAATAGTTCTCATTAATTAATGAAAACGAGCCAATTTATATGTACAGAGTGCTTACCAGTCTTGTTTTTAGTCTTGTTTTTCCTTTATATCTATAAACCATAATTGGCTTTGGTTTTCTAGATTAATTGAGATTATTTAAAAGCTGAATTTTTTTGGTCAAATTATTTATTAGGTAATTATCATTTAACAAGATTTGGGTTTTGGTTTTCCGGATTTACCGAACTCATTAATTGATCATTTAACCTTTGGACTACTTATTGTGGGCGGGACTATTTGTTGTTTATTAAAAATTATTAAAAACTTTTGATAATTAATAGGTTTCGTTAAATGAAGATGGGCCAAGCTCATAATAATAATCTCCATCGTCATCTTCCGCGCCAAGCAACATACATTCATTACGTTTGGGTTGATTAAATTAAACCTACTCTTGCATAATAACAGGGTCAGACTTATTACGAACTCATTTTACATAAGATGTTGGGCCATGCATAGTTCTAAATTCCCGGTACCAACAAAACCTCATTAAATGTTCAAAAGTCAAGTTTACATAGTATATGAGTAGCAAAAGTGTACGTGCATTCTCGAGTGAACATATAGTTAACATTTGAAGGTTTCGCCAAATCGTCCACTATAGGCTATTTGAATTATCAGTTAACGGAAAGAAAGAAGTTACGAATGGAGCAATTTGATATGTACATATATAATAGAGAAATATATTTCGAGATTTTAACTTTTTTTTTTTTGTTTTATTATGATTGCTTCCAAGATTAAAAAGATTCAAAGTATGATTCATATAAGATTATTAAGTATACAATTATCCATTGATAGAGTGTTATATAAAACAACTATCGAGGATTTAATTTGTCAGAAAACCTCTAAAGTAAGAAATCCTCTTTACCTTACTTTATACAACAGTATGCTAGATCCACTAGCTTTAACTACGTATTCATGTGATTATTAGAGATGAATGTATGATTATTAAACCATGTATTAATCTTTTTATCGCTTAGGTATTTGTTTCAAAAGGTTGTGTTAAGAGCATAAGAAATAAAGTGACAGTTCCTTTATAGTTTTGTATGGGGCTATGTTTTTAGACTCGAAAGCTAGTAACAACTTTAGGGGCGGATTGTATTTTGTAGGTCATTTTTAAAAAATTACAGGGTTAATAAGCACATTAAACACTGAAAATTTGATTCATCCACAATTGTTCTTCCGTGATAGTTAACCATAAGGCTTAACCGGCAAGAAAAATAAAATAAAAAATTTGAGGAGAATCCAATACAAAAATTATAATTATTTCGTTCTTTTTATATTACACGTTTATTGTACTATAAAATATGAATAGCTCTCAATGAGCCGGCTCGGGAGGGGATACGGGACTGAGAGCCGCAACGCAGTTGTTCCATGTCTCATTGCTCCTCCTATAGACATCAGATTTTGTCCCCTTAATCGGCTTCTGGCTCGAGATGCTCAACTCCACAAATTGGTTGTGGCAGTTCTTCCCGGCTTTCAAGAGCTCATGACAACATTCATTGCTTGGTGTAAAAGTGTCGGCAAGGAATATGTATTGAAAGAATCCAGACCCACAATCAGATCTTATTCCCTTTCCGCAATCAGGGTTTCCGACCTTGGCAAATGTAGCCTTAGTAAGCAATGCAATAGGGACGACCAACAAGATCATAAGAGCGGACAAGTTCTTTGGCGTTGCCATTATGGTCTTTTGGGGATGGGAGGGTTGGAAAATTTTATGAGATTGTTGATCGTTTGATGATGTAGTTGATCTAGAGATGGGAACTTATATAGCTCGAGGGAAGTAGTGCATTAATGAAATCAAATCATCGGTTAAGATTTAGGAATGTGTGTAGGAAACGTGTAAAATTATTTCTCTTGCAATAAATGCAATGATTGAGGGCCTTGTCGTCTGACTTTTTTTCTAGTTCAATCATTTGCCATTAAAAAAAAAAAGGTATTAATGAGTTGCTTGGTTGAACAGAATTATCTGTAAACGAAAATACTTATTTCCAATTTGATTTTCAATCCCACGATCAATAGATAACATGAACTAGTGACATACCCTCAGTTTAAAATAATTTTATAAAATTGAATATGCTTAAAACATTTCACCATATATACTCTCGCAAATGCACGTTTTGTTAAGGATACCTTTTATTTAGGGTTAGGGTCCATCCCTAATTTTTAGGATTAAAGCCACAAAAATTATCAAACAAGTACATCTATGACAAATTTCTCTCAGACTAATTTTTTAACCGCCATAATTCCAAACTAGTATTCCTATGGCAAGTTTTTCCAAACTAATTTTTTGACTGCAAAAAATCCCAACCCGATACATTTGAGATAATTTTGCTCTCAATTAGTTTATATGAAATTATATTAATATCACGAAAAATCACAAAACCGATATCCTTGTAAAGTTTTCCGTTGTATTAATCTTTACAAAAAAAAAAAAAAAGTTCATCCTTGTGCTTTCTAGCTCTCACTTCAAGACATATGGATTATATCCCTACGGCGAGGATCAAGTGATTGACCACGATTGGGTAACTATCCAAATTTGGCTCATCTCTCCAACGAGGGCTCAACTGCTTAGCATGGTTTTGATGTGATTTTTTATTTTTCAATTATTCTGCACTTTATTTTTTATTCGACCTTGATAATGCTTTATTGAAATTTGGCTTAATAACACCAAAAACGCCAAACTGATACGAACATACTACACTTGCTCCAAACAAATTTTAGAGAACATCCCAGGCTGTGCCACATAATACCCTTGATATTTTTGTGTCCTATTTACCTCAAATTGTGGCAAATCTTTGATATTTTTAGCCATAAATGTAACACGAGCACACCGGTTTGTTATAAATGCAGCACGTGTATACTAATTTGGAATTTTTTGTGACATAAAAATTAGCTTTAGGTAAATGTGGCACAAATATATCGTTATCAGATTTTTTGTGGAATTAATTTTGTAGTTTTTATTTGATGAGTGCAACCAAATCATTAAACCCATGAAATTCTTGTTTGATCAAATTTGTGCTTAGTTGTATATAAGTAGGGGAATAAGCATAAGAAAGTCGTAATCAAAGCTTTAAGTCTAAGCTCTATCCATAACAGTTGAGGACTAAATGAGAATCACGTGCTACTTACTGCTGATGCAGATATGAGACAAGCACAAAAAAGCAAAGAAGAAATGCTCTGGTGCACGAAATTCATAAAACCAGTCAATATACAACTATAGCCATTAAATTGGTGGGTCGGGTCGGGTTTGGGTCGGGTCATTAATAGTCTGACCCAAATTGACCCATTAACTCATTTAAGACCCATTTATGTTTAATGTAAATTTTTCGACCCAAACCTGACCCGGCCCAACTCATATTAATAAAATATTTTCATATTTAACAAATTTAGAAAAACTTATTCCTATGTTTTTTTTTAAGATTATATTATTAAAATACTTCCAAGCTTTTATATATATATTTAAATTGTATTGCTAAAATAGTTTTATACCATATAAATTTAATGGAAATTTTTTATAAATTTTAAAATAATTATTTAAAAAAATCGAAATATAATTATTATTTTTTAAATATAATTTTCTTTTTCTTTTTTTCTTTTTTTTTTTTCTTTTTCTCTTTTTCTTCTCCTTCTTCTTCTTCTTTGGCCGGTCGCCGATCGGCGACCGGCCACAGTGAGCCTCGAGCTCCCGGCGTCGGCGATCCTCGAGCTCCCGACGTCGGGAGCTCGAGGCTCGCCAAACCGGCGAGTTTGAGCTCGCCCGACGCCGGCGAGCTTGAGGCTCGAGCCTCGCCCGTCGTCGGTGAGCTCGAGTCTCGCCCGATCTAGCGAGCCTTGAGCTCGCCGACGCCGACGAGGCCTCGCCTCGCCAGATCCGACGAGCTCGAGGCTCGCGGGTGTCGGGCGAGCTCGAGCTCGCCCTCGCCGGAACTGGTGAGGCTCGAGCCTCGCCAACGCCGGCGAGCTCGAGCTCGCTCGGCGCCGGCGAGCTCGAGCTCGCTCGGCGCCGGCGAGCTCGAGGCTCGCTTGGCCGCGATCGGCTGGCCGTCACCGTGCCGTGACTGGAAGGAGGAAGGAGAAAAAAAAAAAGCAAAAAAAAAAAAAAAAAAAAAAGAAGAAAGATAAAAAAAAGAAAGAAAAATAAAAGAGAAAATAAAAATAAAAAAATTATAATTTCGATTTTTATAAAGTTAATGAAAGAAGGGAGGAATTATAATGTTTTTTTTAGAGATGAGTTTTCAACCCAACCCATTTAAAAACCCACTTAAAACCCACCTATCTTAAACCTTTAATTGTGAAACCCATTTAACTATCTTTTGTTATAAGCAAATGACCCATTTAAGATTTAAATGGGTCATAAATGGGTTTATGACCCATTTTAACACCTCTATATACAACTACCTTCGACTCTCGTATTCCCTAATTAGTGGGGAAAAAATATATAACTACTAAGTGTAATAAAATGTGCGCATGTAAGTACGTTAAAAAAAAAAAGAAATACAACCTAATTGCAAGCTAACCTTGTTATTAAAACCAACCAACAAAAAAGAAAACTTGTTACAAGTAATTTATTAAGCACTTGTTAAGTGTGATTTTAGCCCGTGTATGACCTGATCAAGATACTCCATGTATCGGGATTGTACTTGATTCGAAAGTGCTTTTCTCTTCATACAAAAAGAAAACTTGTTACAAGTAATTTATTAAGCACTTGTTAAGTGTGATTTTAGCCCGTGTATGACCTGATCAAGATACTCCATGTATCGGGATTGTACTTGATTCGAAAGTGCTTTTCTCTTCATACAAAAAGATATCGATCATTAATTATATTCATGTGAGTAAGTGGATGGTCGGAAAAAAAAAATTAAACATAGATTGATGAACCGATGAAGCTAGCGAGTAGGAATAAATATCCCTCGGCCCGCCGTTCATAGAACATATGCGACGATCCTTTAACACAAGTAGGAGGGTTGAGAAAGGCTTGTGCGAAATTTCCTAGACGGTGATACGAGAGGCTTTCTATAGCTGTCACTATTGAGGAACAAGATCACCAGAAGGTGTATAATCCAACAAGCGCCACAAAAACATAGAGTCGGTCACCTTTGCCACATCCTTTTATTGACCTAATTTACGAATCTAGCAACCAACGACCGGCTGAAACAGTAACTAAATCAAACTCGAGAGTCTGCGATTTGTTTCAATAGCAGAATTCAATTCAATTTTCGAACTTGAACTACTTTCGGAGAGTTCCATTTTGTTGATAATTTGAAAGCTTTAGTTTGTGGGCTTGATAAGAAACAAACATCTAGGAATGGTGAGCTTAGTTCTCGGTTTAGGAATAAAATGACGGTTCCAAAAAAAAAAAAAAAGAGATGAAATAAGAAATAATTAAGAAAATGGGCTTTGAAAGTTTAGAACTAAAAGGGCTTCTTATGAAAGCCTAATCATATTTTTGGCCCAGATTTGTGAAAACATGTTGGACCATATTCAGATTGGGCTCAACAGCCCAGAACAATGTCCCAATTTTTAATAATAAAAAAATTTCAAAAAATTTGGAAAATTAAAAACATAGAAAATGTTTAGAAAATAGGCCTCAATTGGATAATTATATCTTAGTATTATATTTAACTTAGTGTCTCTTAATTGACATTTATGTAATTTGGAGTGAGTACTTGATTATAGTTTAGTTTTGGTAGATTACTCTTTTAGACAAGAATTGGATTTAATTTGATTATAGCTCATGAGGTTGCTATCTCAGGGCTTGATAATAGAGCTATGTCATATTCTTTATCCAACTCGTGTCGGGTTACATTACCGTACTATACTTTTTTACTCATTCTTCATTACTTTCTTTGATCAACTGATTGTGATTCTTTTGATATTGCTTTCTTAAGTTGTGATTTGCTTGCTTTTGTTGAATAATTAGGTTGTGTTTTGGGGTCTTAATTTGAAAAAAAAAATCCTCGGGTTTTCTTGTCAACAACTTCTTCATCATTTGAATCTTGCAATCATCACTAGTCATTAAGATGTGGACATCAAGCGGAAGGCATTTGTGAGATACTCACCATCCTACAAGGCTATCAAAAGGCTATCAAAAGGCTATCAAAAGGCTATCAATAATTTATAATTTATAATGCTTGGCCCTACTTCCTCTATTTTCCTTCTTCCCCTAACCTGGTCTCCTTCCCCTTTCTTCCTCTCTCCCCTCACGCTCGCTAAAGGAAGGACACAAAGGATAGGTAGAGCAATAGAGACCGTCAAGTAGGATGTCTAGCTAGGGCCAGGCTGGCACGACGAGCTGACAGTGGCAGGGCCATGTGTGCTTGCTAGGCGGGCTTAAAAGTGGTGATTTTTGGGAGGTTCAGGGACTGGGTAGAGAAACCGAGAGAGTGAGAGGGATCGAGAACCAGGAAGAAAGGTCATGATTGAAGGGCCTCCTTTAGTAGCCAACGTGCTTGGACCTCGATCGCCAACCCTCGCCAAATATATGTGCATTGGAGAATTTTGTCTAACGTTTGTCCAACTAAAGTCAATTGCATCGAAGAATTCCCCAACTGCTTCTTCCTCGTATAACGTTGGTCTTTAAATATACGTGCAACATCACCATCCAAAGACAAAAACCCTTTGGACCTTTTCCTTTAAGAAAAATCACCTTCTGCCCTATTTGATCAAGAAGATGATCTCCGTGATCTCGATGGTAAGGATCAGATCATGCTCGCCCTTTCCCTCTCGATCCTCCTGTTGCTGTCTTCATCTCTTAGAGAGTTTAGCTAGCACTCTTGGACGTATTGAACTTGCAAATGAGACCTTTAGCCAAGAAATAAGAAAGCTTGACATCCACGTGAAGAAGGGTGGTGATGGGGGTGGCAATGGTAATGGCGATGGCAGTGGTGGCGGCACTAGTTACAAAGGTGGCTGTTTGATCTATTTAGTACATGTGGGTGCCAATGGGCATAAGCCTAGCAATGGGACTCAAAGGTCCTCAACCATCGAACCTCGCCAATCGTCGCTTGCCTCGATCGTTTTTGTTCCTCTCTAATTCTCTTCAAAACTAGTTTGATTGCCAATTGTTCAGTCTATCTGATAGAGGGAATTCTTTTTTTTTTTTTATGATTTTCTTTTTCAGTATGAAATGAAAGAAAAAGAGCCTAAATCTTTCTTTTACATCAACTTTTTTTATTCACTCCACAAAAAAAAAAAAAAAAATTTCTTTTTCTATCTATCTATATTTTTTTAACCTTTAATTCAAAGATGAATTATTTATGATGATAAATGCAATTTTTAGGAAAACTTTATTCAAATAGAGTTTTTTTTTTTTTTTTCAACTCAATAACCATTTGAATTGAATGATTTTGAATGATTTCTTATGAGTATTTGATAGTCGAAGAAGTCTAAGATTGTTGAATATCAAATACTCATAAGAAATCATTCAAAATCATTCAATTCAAATAGTCATTTAATTGAAAAAAAAGAAAAACTACCTAGATATCACTATTTGAATAAAGTTTTCCTAAAGATTGCCTTTATCATCATAAATAATTCATTTTTGAATTAAACCTCAGTGATTAAAAAAATATAGATAGATAGAAAAAGAAATTTATTTCTTTTTTTCATGGAGTGAATAAAAAAAATTAATGTAAAAGGAAGATTTAGGCTCTTTTTCTTTCATTTCATACTGAAAAAGAAAATCATAAAAAACAAAATTCCCCCTATTAGATAGACTGAACAATTGGCAATCAAACTAGTTTTGAAGAGAATTAGAGAGGAACAAAAAAACGATTGAGGCAAGCGACGATGGGCGAGGTTTGATGGTTGAGGACCTTTGAATCCCGTTGCTAGGCTTATGCCCACTGGCACCTGCAAGTACCAGATAGATGATACGCCACCTTTGTAACTAGTGCCGCCACCACGGCCATCGCAATCCCCATCGCCAACCTTCTTCATGTGGACATCGAGCTTTCTCGTTTCCTAACTAAAGATATCATCAAGGGGCTCAGCACTTCCATGAGCGCTAGCCAAGCTCTCTAGACATCGGGACAACAACACAAGAATTGCGAGGGAAAGGGCGAGCGCGGACTTGATCCCAGCCATCGACATTGCGAATATCGCCTTCTTGATCGAATCGGGCGAAAGGCAATTTTTTGTTGAACTGAAATCAATTGCATTAGAGAATTCCCCAACCACTTCTTCTTCATCTAACTTTTGTCTTTAAATATACGTGCAACATCACCATTCAAAAGCAAAAACTCTCCAAACCTTCTCCTATGAAAAAAATCACCTTATAGGCGATCTTTGCGATCTCGACGGTGGGGATCAAGTTTGTGCTCACCCTTTCCCTCACGATCCTCGTGTTGCTATCACCATCTCCTAAGAGCTCGGCCAACACTTGTGGAAGTGCTAAGCCCATGGATGAGATCTTTACCAAGGAAACGAGAAGGCTCGACGTCCACATGAAGAAGGATGGCAAATGAAATTTGCATATATTTCAATGTATACACTGATGAAGAATACAATATATTTATAGACTTTATTAGATAACTATTTTACGATCATATGTCAATTAAGATTATGCATAATCAAATGGCAATATATGTGCAATGTACATACAATCTTAAAAGACATGAATAATTTATACGAAATATCATAATTATCTTTAGTACATGAAAATATCTGATAGAAAGTGTGAAACATATGTAACAAGTTAAAAATAATAATAATGGAAAAAAGAAATATGAAATTTGTATATATTTTGATGTAGATGCACCATCTTATTTATAAGTTTTGTTAGATTACCATTTTAAGATAATATCTAAATCAAGATTATGCACAATCAAATGGCAATTTACATATAATCCACATGTAATATGTGTACAATCTCGAGAGATTTAGATAACCAAAAATTTTGACCCATTCTTGACCCGACCTTACCCAACCCAACCTATTTAAGTAAACCTAAGAAAGCTTATTTATTATGATATATATATTTTTAAAAAGGTACTGCTAAAACACTTTCGTGCAATACAAATTAGTGTCCATTTTTTTTTAAAAGGTTTGTTTCCTAAATATTTTCCAAGAAATATTTTTTAGGAAAATTACAATATTTTTTGGTTTTTGCCTGAAATTTGAAAATAAATTAGAAAATATTTTTGCCATTTGGTAAGAAAAATATGATTAAATTTTCCTGGACTCCTTCTTTATATTTTTATTTTAAAAAATAGAATTTTTGATTATTTTTACTTTTTGAAAAAAATCTATTTTCTATTTTTTATTTTTTTTTAAAATCGAATTTTTACATTTTTCTTTTTTTCTTTTTCTTTTTCTTCTTCTTTGGCCAACCGCGACAGTTAGCCGACAACTAGCCATAAGCGAGCTCAAGGTTCAAGCCTCGCTCAAGCGTCACCGATCGTCAATGAGGCTTTCGCCTCACAGATTTGTGAGCTTGAGCTCATATGATGCCGATGGCTGGAGTCTTGCTAGATCAACCCAAGACTCAAGCCTGGCCAATCATTGGCAACCTCGAGCTCATCTGAGGCCGGCAAGCTCAAGCCTCACCTAGTCAATCGCGGGTTGTTGCCATGCCAAACCCTGGCTAAGGAAGGACTAAGGAGGAAGAAGAAAGGAAAAAAAAGGAAAGAAAAAAGAAATACAAAAAATAATTATAATTTCAATTTTTATAATGTTAAAGAGGGAAAGAGAGAGTGCAAGGCTTGAATTTTCTAAAACACTTCACAGACAAATTAAATGTTGAAACGACAAAGATTAAAGTGACTAGCCTCTAATAAAAAAAGAATCCAAACATTAAACGGGACAAGAAACTCATAATTAGACCCTAAGATAGCAAGGAACATGAGGTGCTATTGCCAGAAACATCTCCAGTACGTTGCCTCTCTCTGTCTCTCTCACTGCGCACGTGCGCACGTGGGCACTAATTCCACCGTGCTTCAGTGTGTGAGAGTGAAGTAGCACAGCAAACCTAATGACAACAAAAACTCATAAAGTAGAGCCCTCGAGAGATTTAGATTTCACCCTGCAAGAAGAAAGGCAAGAAGGTCCACCCAATTCCTTATAAAAGGATCTTTTAGTTCCAGTGAGTCAATGATTTTCTGAGAAGGGTCTAAGAAGCTTTGTCGCACCAATAGCACCTTGAGGTCTCATTTGGATAAAAGATTTCAACAAGGAAGGAGCATATCTAGCGGCAGCGGTGGAAAGGACACCCAAATCACCACAAACAGATAGACGAGGGAGAGACATCACAGCTACAGACATTGGAAGCACTGCATGCCGCAAATTCATATTATGTAAGAAAAGATGAATAGCAGCAAACCGACAGAAAAAGACGCCCATAGTTCAAATTCAAACAAACAGATTCATTTACAGATAAAATGTGGAGTAAGAGTGCCGTTATATCATAATGGTCACTGATAAATTGTAAAACAAGCACTAAATTCAGAAGTTCCAATTTACTTTAACTTCTCGTAGGGGGGTCAACATCAATAGTGAGTACTTTTGCTTATAACCCGTTGTAAAATCTTCTTTTACTGTTCAAATCTACAAAGCCATCTTGTTCTTTCTTTACAAATGAGACAGAATAGAACAGGAGATACCATGAGCTTTTCCATACTTGCACGGCATTTTGACTTGCATGATTTAATTAAAAGCATAAGCAGGAACATACTATAAAATTTAAAACATCATGGGCACTGACTGAAGAACTACAGAGACAATATTACCAGGCTCACAAATTGCCATAAGTGGACCCACACAAATTCTTACAAGAACATGTGAAGTAATAATCCTAGAAATATGTAAATGGTGTGGGTGTCCCCACTAATATGGAGAAGTTGCTTCAGCGTGCTACTACATATTTCTTAGGCTGCCATGCGGATGTCACTAAGCTATCTGATTTTGGAATTGAGAACATGGAGCAACTGAAATGCTACATAATTGGAGAGTGTAATGAGATTTGGGTTATTCTTGACAAAACTGACATGTACAATGAAGTATATAGAAGTGAAATTGAATTGGAAACATGGGAGAACGATAGGCAGTTTCCCAAATCACTTGAGTCTCTACATATGTCATATGAAGAGTTTGAGGTGCATTTATGTGAGGTCACTGCATCAAGAAAGTTTGTCTCATCTTAAATGTTTGTCTTTAGTCACATGTCCTCAGTTGATTATCATATTTAGTATCATATTCACACCCTGCCTACTAGAAAACCTCGATAGCTTAGAAGAGCTTCAAGTTGTTGACTAGCCCTTCATCTTAAGTCTAGTGAGGTGTGAAGACACTTCTATTTTTTAGAGTACTCGCTTCCTCCCCAAATCGAGAAAGATATCCACAGTCTCATTTCCTCAACTCATTAGCATTTCTAGACGTTGACACCTGAAATTTTTGTCAACCATTTAGGCATCCATTTTTTGCGAAAATACAAGAAATAAAAAACTAAAAATATATATATAGTAAAAAAATTAATAAATTTTTTTATTTACTCGAATTCTTGGACCGCTACGAGTCCAGCCCAGGCTTTAATTTCGTCCACCCAACTTTTTATTTCTTTCTGGACCCAATCCTTTTCTGTTCTCTCAAATCCAGCCCATTCCCTTCATTTTATTTTTTTTCTCATCATTGGCCCATCCGAAGCAGCAAGGGCCTGGCCACTTTGCTGTTTCTTCTCTCCCTTTTTGCACGTTCAGGCTGCGAACGTAAGGAATCCACCGGGACGCAATGAAGGGTAACCGAATGAGAAGGAATTGAGCCAATATGAGAGCTTCTAGAATCCTGTTGAAGGCGTTGGCTCGGCTAGAGGAGAAAAGGGGTGCGAGAGAGAGAGAGAGAGAGAGAGAGAGAGAGAAGCGAGAGACCGAGAGTGAATTTCTTTCCGTTCGCGGGCGGTTCGCCCGAATCACCCTCGACCATCTGCAGAAGCCAACTCGCCCATCGTCGTTCGTTCGTCGCAGCAACCTCTCGAACCAGGTAGGCCTGAAGAACGCCCTGCTTCTTTCTAGCATACCGAGTTTGAGAGTATTGGACGAAATCGACGAGATTTTGGGCGAATCGTGTGATGCCTAAGTGAGATTCCGAACTGGATTTTGTGTGATTCGCTGTGTGATATTGTTTTGATCCGATTTTTGGGTTATGCTCACTTCATTGATCGACAGAATAGAAGGAATTGCTGCGTTTTCCTTCGTTTTTATGGCATATACGCCTTAACGAGTCGGCCATGGACGAAAGCCTCCTTGCCAGAAAATCTATTCCCACGCTGGTGAAGCCCGCGGTTAGAGGCCGCCATAGTCGGTTCATTCCTCTTCGTTTAATATGCATTTGAGTGTTTTCTACGCTAGTTTTATTAGGTTTCTGTCATACATGTCTTTATAGTTGTGAAAATCCCATCGCTGGATCTAGTCCGGCGACATTAGTGATCACCGGCTAATTAGTGGTTGGCGCCGGTCGGTGTGGACGGCCGGTGAAGTGCGGTGGTCTGAGCTCAGGGCAAGAGACATCGTCGGAGGCGGAAGGTGGTTCGGGTGAGTTGCAGAGAAGTGGGTGCGAGCAAGATTCGGGATGAAGAAGATGCAGAAAAAGAAAAATAGGAAAAAAAAAAAAACAAGAAATTTAAAAAATTCCAATAAAGATAGAGAATAAAAATTCGGTTACGATAAAGAATAATATAGTTGGCCGGGTTAGACACCGCGGGCTTGTGGTTGGGCCGAGTATAATAAAAAGAAGATAAATCGGATGCCGTGGCTTAGAGGCGAATTGGCCCATTTCATATGTTTGGGCCGGTCATTAGGGCCAGATTGAATTCAAACTCTACCCGGATCATTAGGGTCTGATCTGTGCCGGTTCTATGACCCGGCCTAGAGTCCTTTTGCCCCAGATTAAAAAATATTTTTAAAAGTAATAAATAATAATACATTCGGAATAATTAAAAATTCGTAAAACAGATCTAGAAAATTCAAGAAATCCATAAATTTTCTTAGGAAATTCAAAAAAATTGAAAAAATGCAGAAATTTCAGGAAAAAAAAAACTTAACAAATCAGTTTTTGAGTAGTTTTCTCTTAGAATTTGTGAAAATCCTTTAATCGAAAAATGAAACCTAATTGAATGATCCTTTAGGGCTTTACCATCAGATTTTTTTTGATGCAATTTTCTTTTTAGGGATACGCTAGGTTGTTGTTTGCATTTGTTATTACGATCATACTTGATTGTGCGTTTCTCATATATTAATTGTTTTTTTCATTTTTAGAATGGTTAGGAAGAACCTTAAAATTTTCAATAAGCTACCCCGACACTTTAATTAGCACTTAATCAAATTTAGGTGTCAAAAAGGCATTGGTTGCATAACTAGTGTAATCAAGTCTTCGAGTCTAAAATCTTTGATTGTGCATGTATCAAAACGACATTCCACTCTCATATCTTAATTAGTGTTTCTAGCCAACCCTCAACAAGGGCTAATGGTGACTTCTTTTGAACACTTAACCCTTTTAAGTGGGGATTTTGGGGCAAAGTCTCATTGCCTCGCTTTCATTAGAAGAGATGGTCTCACCGAGAGATCCCTTCTCATTTGCTTAAGTGACAATGTCTTTCTTTCACAGCTTATATGTAATGGCTGATTTTTAGAAATCTCTCTACTTGACCGTGCATTGAAGCAGAAAATTCTCTGAAGTCAAGTTAGAAAAATTTGAGTCCTATTCAATTGTCAATCCATCGTAGCAAACTTTTAGGATGTTATTTCCCAAAGAACAATTGTGCATATCCCATTAATAAGCCATTTGAATATTGGAAGAGGAGCCATAATGTTATTCTAGTAGATGACCAAGAACACATTTCCAAGATCACATCATTTGTTTTCTTATTCAAATGTGATGGGTGTCTTCCTTTTCTTACCATTTCACATTCTACCCTAGTTTATTCATGGATTTGGAGTCTTTTTTCATCGAGCGCCGGCTATTGATGTTGCAGTTTATAATAAAAGTGAAGATGCTCTTGGACGTAATAAGAACATGCAATTCTTTGAGGAAGGGGCTTCCATAGCATTTCAAGTGCTTATATGCCCTCTAAAGGCCATTGTTGAGGATATAAATATTCTGACACAAACAGAATGGGAAGTAGTCATTGTTGATGAATGCCAACAACTTAGAATTCCTCTTTTATGAAGAATTTGAGAAGCTATTGAAAAAAATGAGACTTCTTCCCATTAATGGCAAACCAGAGGAAAAATGAGGAAGAGATTTTTGATATGGTGTGTGAGACTTGTGATGATGGGGGAAAAGCACTTATACTAAGAATCAAATAAACAAATGGAATCTTCTGGTGAAGAGGGTGAAACATTATCTTGTGTGACAGACTATCAACTTAATGATTGTGAGAGCAAGCCTGTTTCGTTTTCTGTTTTGCCGCTTCCTCGGTTGAATGATGATATTTTCATTGACTTGCAAACTAAAGTACGCTTCCTTGGTTGAATGATGATCTTTTTGAAGAAATTTTCTCTTTTTCTTTGCCAACGTTATCCATCAAATACGTTTGAAAAAAATTTCTTTATCTATTTTTACATTCAAAAAGATCGGTATTTAAAATTAAACTCGAATGTTAAATCTCCAGCATTAATTCGGAGGAAGAGAGATGCTAAAATACCTCTAAATGATACGTAGCAAGACATCAAAATGCCTTGAATTCGTGCCGGCTTAATAAAAATACGCTTTCTAAAGAATGCTTGAATTTAAGATTTTTAGTGGTAAGAAAAAGAATTTTGAATATTGACATAGATTAAAAAATTTCGCAGCATTAATCAACAGGAAAACATTAAATTTAAATTTAGGCAACCACTCAACTCACGTCTGTCTCTATTTCTCGTGCGACGGCCTTCTTGCAGTGCATGGGTTGGACCCGCCGCGTCGCGGCGTCGTCAACGACGCAAGCAAAGTCACATGGCACTGTGAATTCCCCATTTTGCCCCTCCCCTACGGAGTAAACCTCCATCTGTTTAAAGGTTGATTTTCGAATGCTCACGTCGTTTTTAGAAGCATCGTGCGTCCGGATAATTAGTATTTTGTGCTACGATCGTATCTTCTTTTTAACCGTTTTGGCGACCCCACGATGAGAATAACGTCGTGAGAATCCCCCCACTAGGAGTGTCAACGGTTCGGTTCGGTTCGGTTTTTTTGAAAACCGAACCGAACCGAACCGTTAGAAATTTTTCGAACCGAACCGAACCGAACTGAAATTTCGGTTCGGTTTGGCCCCGGTTTTTCGGTTTTCGGTTTTCGGTTTCGGTTTTCGGTTTTCGGTTTTTAGCTTCTTTTTTTTTCCTGTTCAAAATCACCCTACGACCTTCCCCTCCCCGGGTCTCCGCTTTCCCCTCCTTTGCCTCTGCCGCCTCCACGACCACGTTCCCCTCAACGGCCTTCTCCTCCCACCCTCGCTCGTTATCCGCCGGCACAGCTCCAGTCGCTCCGATTGACAACTGAACAGTCCTCGGAATCGAGAAGGAAATGGACAAAACTCCAGCCTTTCTCTGCTTTCACTCCGATCTATGACTGACCAATCCCCCAAAAGGCCCCCCAAAAGAAAACCAACGAATCGGCCAAAGCGTGGCGAGAGAGAGATTATAGAGGAGGGAAGAAGACGATGTGACCGAGAGAGAGAGTATTTATGAAGTGGAGCGATGGAGGAGGAAGACGATGAAACGGGGAGGGAGAGCCTCTCTAGCTGATGATCAAGGCTCTCTCACGCTTGACTGAAGCACGCCGAACGGAACGGGGATGAGCCGGAGCGGGGGAAAGAAATGGGAGAAAAAAGTCGCAATTCACTCTCCACAATCTGCAAAACTGGTTAAGGCAAAAACAGGGGAGTAAAGGATGAAAAATCGAGCAAACAATATTGGTTTGTTTATCGGTTTGTGGTTCGGTTCGGTTCGGTTAACCGATAAAAACCGAACCGATAAAAAAATTCGGTTTTTAATGAAAACCGAACCGAAACCGAACCGAACCAGAAAAACCGAATTTTCGGTTCGGTTCGGTTCGGGTTTCGGTTCGGTTCGGTTTCCGGTTCGGTTCTTGACACCCCTACCCCCACAACCCCCACCCCCTTCTTTTTCTATGGTTCTTTTGGGCGAAAGATATCCAACAGCTTTTCGGTCTTGGTATTCCTGGAATCCGTGGGAAGAAGATGAAAGGAATAGCCAAAGAAAAAGGAGGAATTCAAGGAATAAACACGGACTCGATTTCATTCTTATTTTGTCACCGTCGAAATCGAAATCTGAACATTTTGACTTTTTTTCCTCTCTCAGGTTACTGGGCTTCTGCTATTCCCGCTGTGCTGGATAGTTCTTTGGTGATTACTCGTGACAAACGGTGTGGAGGCGAGCCTAATTTTTGGACTTTCATCTATCAAGGTGTGTCGTTCAACTATATCCTTGATTTGTCGCTATGAATGCAAACAGCTGGTAATAAGAACAACTAACACAAATGCAAAAAATTTAAGCCAAAATTAGCACACACAAAAAAAAAAAAAAAAACAATTGAATTAACACAATTGTAGTACAGTTAAGACCTTTTTGATCATTTTCCCATTATCATACTTACCCCTTATTTTCTTCCTTGTTCTCTGTTAACTTACGCAGAAGTAGTAACACTCTGCATGAATATCTAAATCTTATGCATCATTTATAACAAAAATACAAAAATAATATGAAGAACCTTTACACATCTGCACCCTATATGTTTTTGTGTGTAGAGAATGACTCCATCGTGCCATACATGATTGATATCATTTCAAACACTATAGAGTGCATTCAAATTTCTTTTATCATTGATTATTTGCTTGACATCATTACATGTACATGCTGCGTTTTATGTGAAATGCAACAGCGAGGATTAAGGATATGCCTGAATTTAGATACAAACAACTTTTGCTGATTGCTTAAGCTTTGAACAAAACAATCTTAGAGGAGTTGTTCAATGACTAGAGCTGTTTAGTAAAAGTGAATGACGATGGTGCACAGTGGAGATTGATGGAGGAGAAGCGGGGATAGCATCTGTTGGTGGCTGATATTGATAGGCGAATGCAACACTTGATAATGGGGATCTCGTGATAGATAATAAGTGACTGATGGTGAAGTAACGTGCTAATATTTTGGTGAAGGGAAGTTTGATTGTTGGTGTTCTGATCTGGCTATGGTTTTTTGTATTCTCAGTCTATTAAGAGGAAGACAACATAGGAAATAGATATACGAAGGAGAATAATAAAAATAGGAGTAGTGGATTCTAGATGTTTAGGATTGTTTCAATAGCGGAATTCGGTTCAATTTTCGAACTTGAACTACTTTCGAAGAGTTCCATTTTGCTGACAATTTGAAAGCTTTTAGTTTGTGGGCTTGATAAGAAACAAACATCTAGGAATGGTGAGTTTGGTTCTCGGTTTAGGAATAAAATGAACGGTTCCAAAAAAAAAAAAAAAAAAAAGACAAAAGACAAAAAAAAAAAAAAAGAGGAAATAAGAAATAATGAAGAAATGGGCTTTGAAAGTTTAGAACTTAAAGGGGGTTTGTATGAGAGCCCAATTGTATTTTTGGCCCAAATTTGTGAAAATGGGCTTTGAAAGTTTAGAACGTGTTGGACCATATTCAGATTGGGCTCAACAGCCCAAAACAATGTCCCAATTATTAATAATAATAGGGATAATACCCTAAAAAAAAACCCTAAACCGGTATTTTGTGACAAATTTACCCCAAACTATTTTTTTTGACCACCAAAAACCCTAAACTGGTATAACTTTGACAAATTTATCCCAAACTAGTACACTTGTGTCAAATTTACCATATGTTAGTTTTCATTAAATTTTATTCTCAAATTATTAAGTTAAATGACACGTGACAGTTAACTAGTATACTAATTTAGGATTTTACGTTCCGTTTGTCACAGTTTACAATTTTTATGATTTTTTTGTGGTATTAATCCAATTTAGCATAGGGTATATTTGTCACAAATTTACTAGTTTAGGATTTTTTGCAGTCAAATAAATTAGTTTGGAGTAAATTTGTCATAAATGTACCAATTTAGAGTTTTTTATAATCAGTTGGTGTAAATTTGTCACAAGTTTACCAGTTTGGGGTTTTTTATGGTCAAAAAAATAGTTTTGGGTAAAATTGTCACAAGTATACCGGTTTAGGGTTTTTCAATGTATTAACCCATAATAATAAAATTTCAAAAAATTTGGAAAATTAAAAACATAGAAAATGTTTAGAAAATAGGCCTCGATTGGATGATTAGATCTTAGTATTATATTTAACTTAGTGTCTCTTAATTGACATTTATGTAATTTGGAGATGTTAGTGAGTACTTGATTATAGTTTAGTTTTAGTTGATTACTTTTTTAGACAAGAATTGGATTCAATTTGATTATAGCTCATGAGGTTGCTATCTCAGGGCTTGATAATAGAGCTATGTCATATTCTATATCCAACTCGTGTCGGGTTACATTACTATACTATACTTTTTTACTCATTCTTCATTACTTTCTTTGATCAACTGATTGTAATTCTTTTTATATGTTTTTATTAAGTTGTGATTTGCTTGCTTTTGTTGAATAATTAGGTTGCGTTTTGGGGTCTTACTTTGAAAAAAAAAAAAAAAAATCCTTGGGTTTTCTTGTCAATAACTTCTTCATCATTTTAAATCCTGCAATCATCACTAGTCATTAAGATGTGGACATCAAGGGTAAGGCATTTGTGAGATACTCACCATCCTACAAGGCTATCAAAAGGCTATCAATAATTTATAATGCTTGGCCCTACTTCCTCTATTTTCCTTCTTCCCCGACCTGGTCTCCTTCCCCTTTCTTCCTCTCTCCACTCACGCTCGCTAAAGGAAGGACACAAAGGATAGGTAGAGCAATAGAGACCGTCGAGTAGGATGTCTAGCCAGGGCCAGGCTGGCACGACGAGCTGACAGTGGCAGGGCCATGCGCGCTTGCTATGCGAGCTTAAAGTGGTGATTTTTGGGAGGTTCAAGGATTGGGTAGAGAAACCGAGAGAGTGAGAGGGATCGAGAACAAGGAAGAAAGGTCGTTATTGAAGGGCTTCCTTTAGTAGCCAACGTGCTTGGACCTTGACCGCCAACCCTCGCCAAATATACATGCATTGGAGAATTTTGTCTAACGTTTGTCCAACTAAAGTCAATTGCATCGAAGAATTCCCTAACTACTTCTTCCTCATATAACGTTGGTCTTTAAATATACGTGCAACATCACCATCCAAAGACAAAAACCCTTCGGACCTTTTCCTTTAAGAAAAATCGCCTTCCACCCTATTCGATCAAGAAGAGGATCTCCGTGATCTCGATGGCAGGGATCAGGTTCATGCTTGCCCTTTCCCTCTCAATCCTCCTGTTGTTGTCTTCATCTCTTAGAGAGTTCAGCTAGCACTCTTGGACGTATTGAACCTGCAAATGAGGCCTTTAGCCAGGAAATAAGAAAGCTTGACATCCACATGAAGAAGGGTGGCGGTGGGGGTGGCGATGGCAACGGCGATAGCAATGGTGGCGGCACTAGTTACAAAGGTGGCGTTTTTATCTATTTAGTACATGTGGGTGCCGGTGGGCATAAGCCTAGCAATGGGACTCAAAGGTCCTCAACCATCGAACCTCGCCCATCATCGCTTGCCTCGATCATTTTGTTCCTCTCTAATCCTCGGTCTACCGTTTGCTTTGCTTCAAAACAGCTTTGATTGCCAATTGTTCAATCTATCTGATTAAGGGAATTCTTCTTCTTCTTTTTTTATGATTTTCTTTTTAGTATGAAATGAAAGAAAAAGAGCCTAAATCTCTCTTTTACATCAACTTTTTTTTTATTCACTCCACGAAAAAAAGAAATAAATTTCTTTTTCTATCTATCTATATTTTCTTAATCACTGAGGTTTAATTCAAAGATGAATTATTTATGATGATAAATGCAATTTTTAGGAAAAAATTATTCAAATTGAGTTTTTTTTTTCCAACTCAATAACCACTTGAATTGAATGATTTTGAATGATTTCTTATGAGTATTTGATAGTCAAAGAAGTCTAAGATTGTTGAATATCAAATACTCATAAGAAATCATTAAAAATCATTCAATTCAAATAGTTATTGAATTGAAAAAAAGAAAAAAAAAAAACCTACTTGGATATCACTGTTTGAATAAAGTTTTCCTAAAGATTGCATTTATCATCATAAATAATTCATCTTTGAATTAAACCTCAGTGATTAAAAAAATATAGATAGATAGAAAAAGAAATTTATTTCTTTTTTTCGTGGAGTGAATAAAAAAAAAGTTGATGTAAAAGGAAGATTTAGGCTCGTTTTCTTTCATTTCATACTGAAAAAAAGAAAATCATAAAAAATAAAAAAATAAAAAAGAATTCCCTCTATCGATGGATAGACTGAACAATTGGCAATCAAACTAGTTTTGAAGAGAATTAGAGAGGAACAAAAATGATTGAGGCAAGCGACGATGGGCGAGGTTCGATGGTTGAGGACCTTTGAGTCCCGTTGCTAGGCTTATGCCCACCGGCACCTGCAGTACCAAATAGATGATACGCCACCTTTGTAACTAGTGCCGCCACCACGGCCATCGCAACCCCCACCGCCAACCTTCTTCATGTGGACATCAAGTTTTCTCGTTTCTAGACTAAAGATATCATCAAGGGGCTCAGTACTTCCATGAGCGCTAGCCAAGCTCTCTGGACATCGGGACAACAACACAAGAATTGCGAGGGAAAGGGCGAGTGCAGACTTGATCCCAACCATTGACATTGCGGAGATCGTCTTCTTGATCGAATTGGGTGAAAGGCAATTTTTTGTTGAACTGAAATCAATTGCATCAGAGAATTCCCTAACCGCTTCTTCTTCATCTAACGTTTGTCTTTAAATGTACGTGCAACATCACCATTCAAAGGCAAAAACTCTCCAAACCTTCTTCTACGAAAAAATCACCTTCCAGGCGATCTTTGCGATCTCGATGGTGGGGATCAAGTCTGGGCTCACCCTTTCCCTCACGATCCTCATGTTGCTATCACCATCTCCTAGGAGCTCGGCCAACGCTTGTGGAAGTGCTAAGCCCATGGATGAGATCTTTACCAAGGAAACGAGAAGGCTCGACGTCCACGTGAAGAAGGATGGCAAATGAAATTGCATATATTTCAATGTATACACTAATGAAGAATACAATATATTTATGGACTTTATTAGATAACTATTTTACGATCATATGTCAATTAAGATTATGCATAATCAAATGGCAATATATGTGCAATATATGTGCAATCTTAAAAGACATGAATAATTTATATGAAATATCATAATTATCTTTAGTACATGAAAATATCTAATAGAAAGTGTGAAACATCCGTAACAAGTTAAAAATAATAATAATGAAAAAAGAAATATGAAATTTGTATATATTTTCATGTATATACACCATCTTATTTATAAGTTTTGTTAAATTACCACTTTAAGATAATATCTAAATCAAGATTATGCACAATCAAATGGCAATTTACATACAATCCACATGTAATATGTGTACAATCTCGAGAGATTTAGATAACCAAAAAGAAATATCATAATTATCTTTAACATAGGAAATAACGTATTTCGTCCCTCGCCAAGGCTAGCTAGGTCCACCTCGGGCCAATCTCATGACAGTAACCAAAATAACCATAGGCTCAAAAAACAATTTAAAGGATTAATACCCTGAAAAACCCCAAATTTGTATACTTATGATAAATTTACCCCAAATTATTTTTTTGACCACAAAAAACCCAAAACTGATATACCTTTGACAAATTTACTCCAAACCGATACACTTATAACAAATTTACCCTCTATTAATTTTCGTTAAATTTTACTATTAAAATATTAAGTTAAATGACATAGATAGTTGACTCGGTATACCAATTTAGGATTTTACCCTTTGTTTGTCATAATTTACAATTTTTGTGATTTTTTTTGTTGTTGTATTAATCCAATTTAACAAGAGTATATTTGTCACAAGTTTACTAGTTTGGGGTTTTTTATGGTTGAATAAATTAGTTTGGGGTAAATTTGTCATTAATGTACCAATTTAAGGTTTTTTATGGTCAATCGGGATAAATTTATCACAGGTGTGCCAGTTTGGGATTTTTCATGGTCAAAAAAATAGTTTTGGGTAAATTTGTCACATGTGTACCAGTTTGGGGTTTTTTAGAGTATCAATCCTTTTTATTAATATTGAAATAGATAGCGAGCAATTTTGTAATGTATCCACTACGATTGTACTAGAAAAACAAGGCAGGTTGAGTTAAAGAGCGAGTTTTTGTTGATTTGAGGTCAAGTGTTATATGTTTTCTATTGAATATAGTGGGATAAAATACCATAACTTCTGGCTTTCCACATTCTTAGCACAAGTAATGTCATGATTCAACTTTTGATTACTTCATCATTGTTGTACATTCAGTGTCATATAAAAGGAATGGTGAGGTCGACAGAATTGAAGAGTGCCTTGCTTTTCATCTCTTTGTCTGAGGATCTTCTCTACCAAATTTGCATTGTGCAATCCGAGAGCCTTTTCTCCCATGACCCCAATATTCTCTTTCGTGTGTAAAATCACAATCAAACCATTAGTTTAAGAAAATTGAGACTGAGTTAGTGGAAGAAGAGTTCTTTCTTTGTAAAGCATTTGTAATACCACCATCGCAAGATTAGGTAGGAGGTTTACTTTTGATCGTTTGGTACTTTCATCATTTATAAGGGTTGCTTGTGTCCTTCACTAAGACACATGGCTTGAACATCCTTGGGTGAAGGTTATGAGCCTGAAGTTCTTTGAGAAAAGTGATTGGACACAGATTCCGCCAAGTTTTTATCTATCGTGGCAGCTTCTGTAATCAACGGTACATGATCTAATAGATCTTCAAGAGAAGGTTTGACATCATAACACCTAAGAGATGGTAGGGAATAGATAAAAAAAAAAAACAAGTAAAACATATGGATTGCTTTCACTACAAATGTATCGTTAGGCACATAAACTTGAAAGGTTTTGGGTTTAGCAAATGATACCACACGGATAGATAAGACGCCTGTGAGGATTTCTTTGCAAAATGAGGACTGTAGATAGTAACCAAGATGGTTATAGTTTGTCGAAATGACTTCTTTGGACTGTCGACTTATATACACCCCTTATCCTTGAAAAAGACATAGGTCTTAGGATGCACATAGGACAATTCATATTTTCATTCAGTCACCTCCTCACATAAGTGTTGAAGCCCATCATTTACCATCCCACATAAGTGTACTTGAGTTGGGAAGTCAACTAAAATATCATCATCCGACCATAAGAGCGGCAAAATAGAAAAAGAAATAGGCTTGCTCTCACGATCAATAAGAAATAGACTGTCATAGGAGGTAATGTTTCACCCTCTTAGTCAATAGATTCCATTTGTTGATTTGAATTTTAGCATAAGTACTCCCCCATCATCACAAATCACACTCATCGTATCAAATATAACATCATCATTTTCCTCTGGTTTACCATTATTGGAGAGAAGCCTCATTCGAGTTTTTAGGTTCTTAAATTTTTAGAAAATGAGAAAGCGCTAGGTTGTTATTTATCAACACCCCCTACTTCCTATTATATTTGTGTCAGATTATCTATATCCTCGACAATGGCCTTTGGATCTCTCTCTCTCTCTCTCAAAACAAATCTATGAAATGGTTGACAAGCAAGCGATGCAATGTAGGGAATGGAAATTCAACAAGATCGGTACTTGGATCGCTACATTGGCGTTGAACACGACTGCTACAATATGGTTGACAAGCAAGCGATGCAATGTGAGGAATGGAAATTCAACAATATTAATATTTGGATCACTACATTGGCGTTGAACATAACCGCTACAACCTCATCGAAACCTTAGAAAGCTTATGTTCCCATCTATCATGTCATCTACTCCTCCATCCTTTGACCCAAAAGTAGCGGTCAAAGGCTACCCTGCTCCTTATCCTTTGCGAAGGGGACATCGATGAGGTAAATGCATATCCAACCTGCCTCGGCCACATACCCCCAACTTCAATCCCAGTGAATATGCATCATATGCACTCTCTATCTCTCTTAACAGATCTATCGAATTTTAGGGAATGGAAATTCAACAAGATCGATATTTGGATTGCTACATTGGCGTGGAACATGACCGCCACAACCTCATTCTCTGCACAAATCCTCGCTTCGGTTCCTTTCCCATTCACACATCACCGAAATCTTAGAAAGCTTATGTCCCCATATGTCATGTCATCTACTCCTCCATCCTTTGACTTGAAAACAGCGGTCAAGGGCTACCCTGCTCCTTATCCGTCGTCGAAACCCTTCCACTCGAGAGGCTGAGTAAAATCTAATTAATGTACATTATTTTTCCCATTACCTCTGCGGCATCCGCATTCATAGAAATAGCCATGGTTTTTGAAGGGAGAATTTGTTGGCTCCTTACTTTTTGCAGAAAAGGGTTATGGAGTCGCCACGTTGCTGCCACTGTTGGTGAAGGGGTGCGTGTCGGGACATCGAGGGTGCTGCGATCTGAGCTTTTGGACAGGACGGATTTAGTCCGGTGAGTGAGGCACGTTAAAGGAATTATAAAGTTGTTTTGAGCGAAAGATTAAACGGTCGATGTGGCGTGTGTGACCAATTAAGATTTGCTCGTGATATGCATCTGGATCAATTTCGTTGCTAAATTTTGAGAGTTTCTTCTGCTTTAAAATTGACTCATTTCTTTGTATGGTGTTATTATCACGGGTCCTAATGCAATTAATAAAACGACCCAGGACCTAATCTGGCCCGTACATGGTCCCCATGAAGGTATTCCCTTTTGGCTTCTTTCCTTGTAGGTCTCCACTTGCCCTTCCATGCAACATTGTCGCACGGTTGTGACGTGTCGCCTATGTCTAACTTCTTGGGGCGCTCGAAAAGTTGTAACAAAGATCGAAGGAATAACAAGATTGGAAGAACGTTTTCGGACACAGACCCAACGGTCGGAAGATCACGCTCCGATGTCAACCGTTAACCCGAAACAGATCATTAGCGATGCTCGAAACAGACCGGGCTACACCAAAACAATACCTTTGACTTCAAGCAAGAGGTGATCATACGCAATGCACATTAATCAATCAATGGCGTGACAGATAAGGTGATCTGCTAATAGATTATTCGGCACAAGCAGTGAATACTGATGGCTATAAGCTATTTATTAATATAAACAATTGAGGTTCTTTTTGCTTGTCCATAGACAATCACTTTTTCAACATTAAATAAGGGTTAATATCATTATAAAAAAAAAAAAAAACCAAACTAGTATACATATGATAAATTTATCTTGAACTAATGTTTTTACCATCAAAAATCTCAAATTGGTACACATTTGACAATTTTAACTTGAATTGGTATGCTTAAAACAAATTTATTCTCTGATAGTTTCCGTTAAATTTTACTATCAAATTACTAAATTGAATGACACGTAACAGTTGATTAATATAGCAATTTGGGATTTTACTTTCCATTTGTCAAAGTTATACCAATTTTGTGATTTTTTTTGTATTAATCCAATTTAATGAATGACATATTTATCACAAATATACCAGTTTGAGATTTTTAGGGGTTTAAAAATTTGCTTTGGGTAAATTTATTACAAGTATGCTAGTTTTTGGTTTTTTTATAGTTGTTAGAGATAAATTTATCATACGTATACTAGTTTAGAGTTTTTGTAGTCAAAATATTAATTTTTGGTAAATTTATTACATATATACCAGTTTAAGGTTTTGAACAAGATCGTCCTTCTATTTTATAGCTCTAACTTCAAGATATGTGGATTATGTCCCTACGACAAAGATCAAGTGATTGACCATGATTGTATAACTATCCAAATTTGGCTCATTTCTCCAACAAGGGCTCAAATACTTAGCGTGGTTTTAATGTAATTTCTGGTTTTTTAATTATTCTGCACTTTATTGTTCATTCCATCTTGAACATGCTTTATTTAAATTTTGCCTAATAACACCAAAAACTCAAGACGGGTACAAACATACTACATTTTCTCCAAACAAACTTTATAGAACATTCTAGGTGTGCCACATAATATCCCAAACTGATATTTTTGTGCCCCATTTACCTCAAAGTGTGCCAAATTTTTTTTTTTTTTTGTAGGGATAAATGTAGCACGAGCACACCAATTTGTCATAAATGCCACATGTGTATACTAATTTGGGATGTTTTGAGACATAAAAATTAGCTTGAGGTAAATGTGACACGAATATACCGATTTGAGACTTTTTGTGGTATTCATTTTGTATTTTCTATTTGACGGAAAGCCGTGAGTATTTTTATTATTATTATATATGATGGATTTATGAGATGGGCTTAAGGCCCATCCGCTCAAGCTAGGCCCAAAAAGGCCCGGCCCACGGGAATAGGGCCCGTGGAGGGGGAAGGTATAAAAGGGAGGAGAGAGAGAGAGAAGACAACATTTTGCAATTAAACGTACGTCTTCTCTTCTCCCGCGCGCTCTCTCCCCTCCAAAAGGAAACAGTAAGCAAACGGCACTTTCCTTCTTCCCTTCAAGGCGTCATCGGATCGAACGGGGCCAGATTTTCTTCCTCTTCTTCAGCGTTGATGTTTAATCTGTGGCTAACAAGGTACGCTCGAATCCGTGGTGTGCTTTACGATCGGTGATGCGTGTTTTCTCGGGCTTCGTCTTCTGCATTGATTTAGGGGTTCGATTTAGTGTCGAATCCGGTTTTCGGGGATCTGTTATTCCCAACATTGGTATCAGAGCCCTAGTTCACGTTTTCTCGATCAATTTCATGTTTTTTTTAATTGATTTTTCGTGAAAAAACTTTCGGCCGTACGGATCGGGCGAGAAATCCCGACACCCGAGCATTGTTCGGCCATTTTCTGAGTTTTCATAAGTTGAAATCAAATTCTGAAGGCACTGGGTGAAAGGCGACGTCGAGACGAGGCCGGCGACATGTCGCACGCCGCTGTACGACGCCGCACGCGCCCACACACGTGGCCAGAAGCCTTTGCACGTGGGCGCGACGCGCCTGGAAGCGCTGGCTTCGCCAGCGTGTGCGCCACACGCGCCGGTGACGAACCGGCACGTGCGCGCCGGCGACCGGGGGAAACGGCACGCCCCGGTCTGCGGACCGACGCATGCCGCGGCATCCGCTGACGTCATCGTGACGTCACCCAACGGTCGATAACCGTTGGGATGACGTCAGCGCTGACGACGGTTGGCCGGCCGGCGACCCGACCCGACCCAATCAGCCTGGCGCATGCCCCGCACGTGCGGCTGACGTCTGCGTGACGTCAGCACGCTCACGCGCGAGGCACGTGCCGGCTGACGTCTGCGTGACGTCGGCCGGCGCACGCGCGCGGCACGTGCGGTCGGTTCGTTCGACCGGCACGGCCGGTCCGACCGGCCCGTCCGGTTCGTCCGGTCCGACCGGTCCTCCGACCCGCGCGTCCGTTGACCCGACCCGTTCACCATTGACTTTGACCGTTGACCGTTGACCCCGAAAAAACAAAAAAGAATTTGTTTTCTTTTTCATTCATGCCTATGTGGATTATAAGTAATCTATTTTTAATTCTACATTTGTTGCATGAATTTTGGAAAATTATGTATTTTCTCTTATATTAATTATGGATTATAAATGATCCATTTTTAATTTTGCATTTGTTGCAGGAACTATGATGCGTTATGAGAGGATACCTGCAATCCCGAGAACGGACGAGGGAAATGCAAGACTTAAAAGGCTGATGTCGAATTAGCTAATTATCGGTGGCATGATGGTGATTTAGTATCACATGTGGCCAAGGACAATCAGATGATACAGAAATCATCTGGAATGGTTATCTTATGCCGGATTTTCAGAAGGTGCCGGCTTTGATGAACACTCTTCCACCTGAATGGCAAGCAGTGTTGGATCGGCTATGGGAGGTCAACGTGGTCCCGGGTTATAGGAGCCTGGTGGAAGCTTTTGTGAGAGAGCACTATAGGATTGAGTTGGCCAAAACTTCAACCCTTAGATTGAGCGCCACATGGCGCCGAGTGAATGCACCTTGGAGGCGACATGAAAGCTCTCCAAAAGTTTTTCCATGGTTGGCAAATGTGCCTTCAATTTTCTCAGATGATTTGACTGATAGATTAGAAGGGACATTCCCTATTTATTTCTATGATTAATTATGTAATGTTTACTACCTGATTGTTGTTGATGTAGCAACCGATATGTTAGTTGTATCATGTGAAAGCATTGTTATTTTATTCGATGTTAAGATTTTATTTGCTTTCTGCTATTATTGGTTGCTTTGTGGGTAATTAGTGTGGGTAGTAATAGAAGTTTTTGTAACTTCATAGAATTGATTTTGCATATGACAATCATACTAATGATAGTTTTAAGTTAGGATTTTTGGAGGATGATTGGAAACATAGTGACATTTTGATTCTGAAGCCTTACTTGAAACTATTTATTAATATGATGGGTCTATGCAAATAGGGATGCATAAAAGATAGGCATTAATTATTCGTGCATGTATGTCCGATGTGTTGATCGATGGTTTCAGCAACTAAGAACGCAATTGCTGATATGAACGGTAACAATTGTGAAATATTGAATAAGAAGATTCAATATGTGCTGGAAAAGCTAGAAGTACTAGAAGCTCTTGACCATGTTATGGAAGATCTTGAGGATACTGTGCGCCACCTTGAGCTGGTAAAGGACTGCTTGACGGCATGTGAGCCAAAAATAGATATTTTCAATGCTGGTTCTAGCTTAGAAAGGGCTTTGTGCTCTAAGCGCAAACATATTGATTTGTTCAATACGTGGAATGCAAAGGATCAAGTCCTTATTGCAAGAAATCAAGAATTAACCAACAAGAGAGAGGAAAACGTCATCAAGTGAAGAAAATGTCAAGAGTGAGATGTTACAATTGTGATAAGAGAGGTCACTATGCTCGCGACTGTCGTGAGCCAAAGAAGCTAAACACCTCTTGTACATTTGAGAACTTTGCTTATGTGTCAATTTCTGCATTATAGGCTGAATCCAATCATTTGTGGAATGTAGATTCATGAGCGATAGACCATGTAGCGAAGGATAGAGGATCCTTCGTGGAATTCCGACGATACCAACTGGAACTAAGTGGATCTATATTGGAAATAACTCCAGAGCTGAAGTTAAATGGATTGGCACCTGCTAATTGAACATGCATGGTGGACACATCTTGATGTCTTATATGCTCTGGAGATTCGTCGAAATTTAGTGTCTGTCTTAGTGTTGGTTAAGCTTGGTTTTGGTATGAACTTCCATAACAAAGGTGTATATTTGTGTTTAGATACAAACTACTATAGTTGTGGTAACGAACTGAATGGTCTTATTGTACTAAATGTTGACTGTGAAGATGTCAATATGTTATTCCCTTGTTTCACGTCTTCTATCTTATATGATAATGATGTGAATATGTTGGCATGCTAGACTTGGTCATATGGGCCAACAACATATAAATAGACTGGCCATAGAGGGCTTATTTGGGCAATAATTGAAAAAGTCGATTTGTCCATATGTGAGCATTGCCTAGTAGAGAAAATGACAAGGAAACCATTTGGAAAAGGTAAAAGAGCTGAATTTTCTTTGCATTTAATCCATTTGGGCGTCTGTGGTTCAATGAATGTGAGAGGAAAGCAATGGGCTGTTTATTTCATCACTTTTTATAGATAATTATACTCGAGTCAAATATGTCTATTTGATTTCTCATGAATTTGAAGCATAAGTTGTTTCAGAAGGTTTATGAACTTGGCAGAAAATCAATTAGACAAGAAAATAAAAGTATTTAGATCCGATCGAGGTTGAGAATATTTATCTAATAAGTTCAGAAAATTATGTGATGAAAAAGGAATAGAAAGATAGTTGTCTATTCCATATACTCCTCAACAAAATGGTGTTGCAGAGAGAATAAACAGAACCCTACTGGAATGGTTAGGTCTAAGATGACGCATGCTAACTTACCTATCACTTTTTGGAGTGATGCGTTGTTAACTGCTGCCAATATACTTAACCGGATGCCTTTCAAATCAGTTATTTCCACTTCATGAGAGTTATGGATAGTTAGAAAACCGAACTTAAGTTTTCTTAAGTCATGGGGTTGTGCTGCCTATATTCATGAGTCATCTCACAAGTTTGGGAAATTGGGACCCAAAGAAAATAAGAGTATTTTCATAAGATACTGCGAACACTCAAAAATGTATATGTTTATAGGTGAGCAGGAAAGTGGGAGTATAACTGAATTTGAATCACGGGATGTCACATCCTTAGTGGATGAATTTTCTAAGAGGGGCGAAATAAGGGAAAATAACTCCCTATTTGAAACCTTGGATCAAGATAATGATGTCGGTGGAGTTCGTCCAAGTGAGAGTAATATGAGATGTAATGAATTGAATTCAACTCATTCTCAATTGCAACCACCGATGTGACGACATCATCATTACCTAATCCAAGTGGGAGCATTATGGGGAATGATGTGCTAAGTGTACAATCTCCCATACGGTGAACAAGTCGCCAAAGTATTCCCCGTCGATGTTTGACATTGAAAGGGAAACTTTTATGTTTGCTCCACAAGATGAGGATGAGCCAAGAAATATTAATGAGGCTCTGAATTGCCCTAATAAGGAAAAATGGATACATGCAATGAAAGAAGAAATGGAGTCAATGAAATCAAACCAAGTATGGGAACTGGTTGATCTTCCAAAAGGACGCAGAGCTATTGGGAACAAGTGGGTTCTCAAAATAAAGCGAAAGACTGATGGCTCAATAGAAAGGCATAAGGCTCGCCTTGTGGCGAAGAGGTATAATCAACAGGAATGAATTGATTATCAAGATACATTTTCTCCTGTAGTGAGATTTACCTTGATTCGCATAGTTCTGGCAATAGCGATTAGTATGGATCTTGAATTATATCAAATGGATGTAAAGACTACTTTTCCTCAGTGGTGAATTAGAGGAAGAAATATATATGGGACAACCTGCTGGTTTCATAGTGAAAGGCCAAGAAAAAAGGTATGTCGACTTTGGGGGTCGATATATGGCCTTAAGCGATCGTCGAGACAATGGTATATACATTTTCATAATGCCATAATGGCATATGATTTTGCAATGATTGACGAGGATCATTGTGTATATATCAAAAGATCCAATGATGAATTTGTGATCATATCATTATATGTTGATGATATACTAATTGCCGGAAGTAATATGGAGTTTGTCAATACTGTCAAAAGTTGGTTGTCTTCCAATTTTGAATTGAAGGATATGGGACTGTAAACCCATAGACACTCCTATTGCAAAATGTGAAGGATTGAGTCATAAACTGTGTACAAGGACTCCACAAGAGAAGGAACAAATGAAACATGTTCCTTATGCTAGTGCTGTTGGGAGCTTGATGTATGCTATGATGTGTACAACACCCGACATATGCTTTGCAGTCGGAATGGTGAGCAGATACCAATCCAATCTATGTCAAGCACATTGGAAAGCCGTTAAGAGAATATTGAGGTATTTAAAGGGGACTGCTGATTATACGCTGAGTTATTAAGAAACGGATCTGCAACTCAAAGGCTATTCTGATGCTGATTGGAGAGGAGATTTAAATGAATGAAAATCTATCTCTGGGTTTGTTTTCTTACCGAATAATGGCACCATATGTTGGAGCAGTAAGAAACAAAAGTGTATAGCCTTGTCCACGATATAAGTTGAGTTCGTGGCATTATCGCAGCAGAGATGTAAGAAAGTGTTTGGCTTAAGAGATTTTTTGGATTATTTAGGTGTTATTGGAAGTGCTGCAGATTAATTGTTGGTTAACTGTGATAGCCAAGCAGCAAAAGCGTATACCAAAGATCCAAAATATCATGGCAAGACCGAATATATAGATACCAAGTATAATCTTGTCAAGTATATGGTTGCACGAAAAGATGTGAACTTAGAGTACATACTACGCATAAAATGGTAGCAGATCCTATGATAAAGCCGATACCTAGAGATGTGTTTTGTGGTCATATGAAATCGCTAGGATTGCGTAGAGACTAATGTACTGAATATTGTATTTTCCCTAAGTGTTCACATTTGATGAATTTGTGTTTTTATCATTAATGCATATGAATCTTTGTTTGATCTTTATGCATCTTAATGCTTAGTGCATTACTTTAAGTTGAGAAGTATGTCGGACAGATATAAGATTAGCCTACTCACACGGGTAATCGCCTCTATTTACTATGTGATAAATAGAGATGAGATTGTTTATAAGCTTATTATCTAGGTGATAATCGAGAGCTCAAGCTTAAAACACATATGTCGCCTTAACTGGGTGTTAAGATGATGATATAATACTTACAATGTCCGAAAGTAAAATACCCCACATATTTTACTTTATCTGTCTAAGATGCCAGATGTGAGTTCTGATGAATTTTGTGAATGAGTAGATACGTGAACTCAAGTTAGACATTGGGTATGTCTGAACTATCATCTGTACGGTATTGAAAAGTATAGACATACGCTCCATGGGAAAGGAGTTAATACCGTAATACGTATTTCATACTACGTATGCATGAGACGACCAATAAGATTGACAAAAGTTTGATCTCAACTTTTATATCGTGTGAGACTCTTGAGGAAGAGAGTTCCTCAATTTTCTTAGTCCCCTCACGACTCTTACTTATTCTCAAGATTTCTATTTAGTGTTTGCTATCTTAGGATGTTGTCAATGGTCATGAGTGATTCGATCTAATGGGGCATTTCTAAAAAAGCAAGCTGGACTGAAATTGAGAGTTTGAAGGAAAGAGGAAGATCGATTTTAGAGAATCACATTGTAGTTTTGTATTCACCCGTTAACCAATTATGACTGTCTTTGTGATAATCATAATTGTGAATACAATATATATATCATTGTTTGAAAGAGATCAAGAGAGATATAAATGTGATCAATCGATCTAGGGTACTGCATACTAAATCTACTCGGAGTGTGATGCCCATTATGAGCTGCTATATATTCCTAACAGATGTATGGCAACGAGCTCTCAAAGTATGCTGGTCGCACGGATTATTCACCGGTATGAATGTTGAAGAGAGGAAAAGAGGATTCTATTCGGCCCACCATGTTAAGTGAGAGTCTATGCTGGATTTTTCTCTGATGGGGCTGAGTAGGGCCTGTCCGCCCATGTTGGTTTTGCACCACCATATGCGAGTGGGAGATGATGGATTTATGAGATGAGCTTAAGGCCCATCCGCTCAAGTTGGGCCCAAAAGGGCCCGGCCCACGGGAATAGGGCCCGTGGAGGGGGAAGGTATAAAAGGGAGGAGAGAGAGAGAGAAGAAAGGTTTTGCAATTAAACGTACGTCTTCTCTTCTCCGCGCGCTCTCTCCCTTCCAAAAGGAAACAGTAAGCAAACGGCACTTTCCTTCTTCCCTTCAAGGCGTCATCGGATCGAACGGGGCCAGATTTTCTTCCTCTTCTTCAGCGTTGGTGTTTAATCTGTGGCTAACAAGGTACGCTCGAATCCGTGGTGTGCTTTACGATCGGTGATGCGTGTTTTTCCCGGTCTTCATCTTCCGCATTGATTTAGGGGTTCGATTTAGTGTCGAATCCGGTTTTCGGGGATCCGTTATTCCCAATAGTGCAACCAAATCATCAAACCTGTTAAGTCTTGTTTGATCAAATTTGTGCTTAAATGCTGTGGAATAAGCATAAGAAAATTGTAATAAAAGCTATAATTCTAACCTCTAACTAGAAAGGTTGAGGACTAAATGAGAATGACGTGCTATTTAGTGCTGACCTAGATACGAGACAAGTACAAAAAAGCAAAGAAGAAATGCTTTGGTGCACAAAAGTCATAAAACCACTCAATATGCAGCAACCTTCACCTCTCATATTCCCTAGTTAGTGGGGGAAAAAATACTTAACTACGAACAAGGGATATGAGGTGTGCAGGTGCTAACATGTTAAAATAAGGAATGTAGTCTAAATGTAAATTAACCTTATTATTAAGCCAACCAACAAAGCACTCGGTAAGTGTGATTTTAGCTTGTGCTCAACCTGATTAAGATACTCCACGTATTGGGATTGTACTTGCTTTGAAGGTGCTCTTCTCGTCATACAAAAAGATATCGACCATTAATTATATTCACATGAGTAAGTGGAAAAAAGTAGACAGATTAATGAACCGATGAAGCCAGCGAGTAGGAAAAAATACCCCTCGGCCGGCCGTTCATGGAACAAATGCGACGACCCGTTAACATGATTAGGAGGCTTGAGAAAGGCTTGTACAAAATTTCATAGACATACGAAAGGCTTTGTATATTAAATAGTATTGAGGAGCAAGATCACCGGTAGGTGCAACAAGTGCCACAATAAAAGATAAGAGTTGGTCACCTTGACCATATACTTTTATCGACCTAATTAACGAATTTGACAACCTACAACTGGCCGAAACGGTAACTAAATCAAAAACGAGAGTCTGCAGTTTTTTTTTTTATGTCGTTGAATTGGGCACGAACAAATGTAGACCGGTACGAAATGGAGATGTCAAACGCGTTAAGTTTGGAGTTGACGCCGTCATAGAGGGAATAGAACGGGGATCGGATTTTTCAGCGAACCAAAAGAAAAAAAATGTAATTAACTTTCGTCACCACCAAAAAAAAAAAAAAAACCCTAAAAAAGATGGCCGATAATGACATGATTACTCCAAACCACAGTCCTAATCCTAACCTGCCCTCCAAGTAATTAATCGCCTACTCAAAATGTCACTTGAAAATTACAATATAAAAGAATGAAATTTATAGCGCTTAATTGAATGAACTGAGTGATAAAAATTCGGAGGAAGAGAGATGCTAAAATACCTCTAAATGATACGTAGCATGACATCAAAATGCCTTGAATTCGTGCCGGCCTAACAAAAGTGCGCTTTCTAAAAAATGCCTGAATTTAAGATTTTTAGTGATAAGAAAAAGAATTTTGGATAGATTAAAATTTTTCACAGCATTAATCAACAGGACAACGTTAAATTTAAATTTAGGCAACGACGCAACTCACATCCATCTCTATTTATCGTGCGACGGCCTTCTTGCGGGGCATGGGGTGGACCGCCGCGTCGCTGCATCGTCAAGCGACGCAAGCAAAGTCACATGGCACGGCGAATTCCTTGTTTTGCCCCTTCCCCTACGGAGAAAACCTCGATCTGTTTTCAAGTTTGATTTTTCGAATGCTCATGTCGTTTTTACAAGCATCGTGCGTCCGGATAATTGGTCTTTTGCTTCGATCGTGTCTCTTGTTAACCGTTTTGGCCACCCCACTACCTCTCTTGTTAACCGTTTTGGCGACCCCACTACCTCCCCCCTCCTCTCCTTTTTCTTTGGTTCTTTTGGGCGAAAGATAACCAACAGCTTTTCCGTCTTGGAATTCCTGGAATCCGTGGGAAGAAGATGAAAAGGAATAGCCAAAGAAAAAAGGAGGAATTCAAGGTATAAACACAGACTCGATTTCATTCTTATGTTGTCGTGGTTGAAATCGAAATCTGAACATTTCTACTTTTTTTTTTTCCTCTCTCAGGTTTCTGGGCTTCTGTTATTCCCGCTGTGCTGGATGGTTCTTTGGTGATTACTCGTGACAAACGAACGGAGATATACATTGATTACATAAACGAAATTGAAATAGAATGGAGAGGAAGATTGCAATTCTGTAAAGCTAGTTTTTCCGTGTAAAGCTTTTCCTCTAATTAGATTTGCCACTTGTGCTGATGGAGGAATTGGTTGCTCAAGTAAGTTTACTTGAACACATTATTTTGCTATGATGTTTAGCTGCCTCATTTTGTTCTTCTGAAGATGCTCTATTCAGGTTTTGCATTTCGCTATGTTTCCAGAACCAGAATATGATCTGCCTATATTCTGTGCCAACTTTTTCACTGCTGCCGAGATAATTATAGTTGTTCTGTAAGGACAATTATAGTTGTTCTGTAAGAATAATTCTTTGTTCTTGTTTTTTAACTTATTCCTTGTTGTGAGAAACAACGCGAGTTGATGAAAATGACAGCAACTTTGCATGTGCTCTATGGTCAACTATATGTCTCGAGCAAATGTGCATGTGATATCCATGTGTAGCAAGCCAATTAGTAGCCATGCGTGTTTTTCCGCTGAAATTACCTGCTAGCACCTTTCTGATAAAAGAAAGTGTTGAACAGTTGAAATGGGTTGCGGTGTAGCTGTTCTGCCTGAGTGTCACGAGCTGACTTTTGCAGAAGCTTTGAGCAGTCACACATTTGACGTCAAACTATCTAGTACCTACTGGCATGGCGTAGTATGCTGGACAATGTTTGTCAAGCTAGATGTGCAATAGTGAACTTCCGGCTTGAGATATGGCTTGAGATATGTAATGCTCCTTGATGAGCTTAGCATCTTGTTGGAGTGTATAGTTTTGTTGTTAAGATGTGCAATAAGTATTTCAACAATATTAAATTTCTCAAAACAGGAGTGACGCATTTCAATTTTCTTTTATAATAGTTGAATATAGAAAGAAAATAATAAATGATATCCTTCTTGGTTGGTGTAAAGAATTATCATCAAGTCAGGGTCAGCAGGTGCTGAATGCTGCCCATCGCCCTTAAATCCTATATTAACTTTGATTGTTGTACATAAGGCTTCCTGATCTACCCAGATATATTGTTTGCAGGGACCTTGACCCTCTATATGACGTCGTCAAGCACAAAGAATACAAAGATAAGTACTACGAAGGCCTGATGTCTCAAGTATGCTGAGGTCAGTTGTTTGTTGTGTTTTATAGTAACATTCAAAGAGCTTTTAGTTTTTTTCCTGTCCTTTTTGGACGTTTCAGCTGAACACCACTTTATGCAGCTTTTACCATGGGTTGGAAAATTAATGGGCGAATCATTGAGATTCTTCTCACCAATAGTCATATGGACCAGGTTTAAGTCTAGTCAACACATGCATGACGTTTGATACCCTGCATTCGTGGATTATCTCAAGGTACGTCGCTCAATAAATTGTCTCTTCAAGGGATTGCATTGTTTCTTTTAGGCTAGAATATTTCTTTATTTAATTTCCTCTGACCTTTGTTTTCTTCTCACGCTTGGCTTGTTTTGATGGACCTAGGAATAAGGGAGACTGATGCATCTCAAATTATAGCCAACCGTGAAGCGCAGCATCGGTATTAGACTTTGAGAGCAGAAAAGGTTAATCACCTGATCACTAATCTCCTCTCCTATCTTCATCTATAGCCTACTTGCGAAGTTTATTTATTACATGCACATGCAGAGACCAGTGCTACCACCGATGGTCTAAAGTATTAAGCGAAGTGTTGTTATAGGTGCATCTAAAATTATGCCGTTGCTCTTATGTTTCTTTGATTCCTTTTCAATCTATAATTATTTGATTTTTGAGTCAAAGATCCGGGTTATGAAGTTTTGAAAAGGTTATTAAGGGAGACATATGCAAAGATAGAAATGTCATTTACAGCTATTCGTACATCTACATCCCCATTGCATATTAGAATTGCGATTACTTATCTCTTGTCATGAAACATAGAATGAAGTCCGGAGCTTCCTATTCCACGGAGTTGATTCACTAGGCAGCAAAACATTTTTGGATTACTTTCCAGAATATCCATGTCAAGAAGGCAGAGTCAATTAGAAGAGAAGCATACTCGGGAAAGGAGAATTTATAGGAAACTGTAATGACTAACTTGCCCTGTTCATTGCATTTCTGTTGCCACCTTTTCCAGGTCTATTTCATTGTGCTATTGCACCTAACTAGTGCATCATAAGTGAGTTTTCTCTCTTCAGGCTAGCAACTTCCTTTCAGGCTTGGTTATTTATCCCTCACATTGGCAAAATTGTTATTTTAGTCATTTGAAATTTTGCTTATTCTTGTAGGAATAGGATAAGACCTTGGTTTGTAAATATGGTGCAAGAGTTTGAAAATGCAGCGACACATTTTTAAATGCGCCTATCTTTCCTGTAAGCAACTTTCTATGGCCTATTGATTTGAGTAGCAACTCGAGGCCTCATTTAATTCAGTGGTTGTTGAGTATATGTGAAGTTTTCTTATGTTGTCATGGTTGAAATTGAAATCAGAACATTTCATTTTCTTTCCTCTCTCAGGCTTTTGGGCTTCTGCTATTCCTACTGCGCTTTGTCGCGACCAATTTTTCGGGTGCATCACCTAAAACTAGGTTAATGGACTACTAAATTTTTACACTTAGCTCGAGCTCTCCCAAGCCCATACCAAATCGCGACTTAAATTCTAAATTTTTAAATATGCAAGATTATTAATCTAAGAGTCGCCACTAATCGGTTTATGGTAGGTCGATTAGACACCTAAGTAAAATAAAGGAGATTTATTTTACTCCTACGAACCAGAGATTTGGGTACGGGGACTTGGTTACACTAAATTTAATGCCCTTTCAGTACCATTTCTTTTATTTTGAAATTTTTTTTTTGCAAGTAGCTTGGATTAATTTTAAATTTATTCCCTAACATGTGAGGTTATCATGCGCGTGCACAAACCACCAATTTAACACTCAGATAAACAATAAATAAATTGCAAAAAAAAAAAACTTACCTCCAAGCAACGAAAACATCTGCAATGTTAAATTAAAATCCACATCAACAACCCTGGATATGGTTTCTAATTAACACACAATTTCTTTTTTTTTTTTTGTTTTCACTTAATTAATGAAAATCATGCAATATGCAATGCGATATTAACTAAATGACCTAATCCTAATGACATGTAATTTCTAATTAAATGGGCCTAGCAAAAATACTAAATGACATGCATTTCAATGAATCTAACCCTAATGATGTGCACATGACATTTTTTTTCCTTTCCTAAAAGAGTGCATTTTATCCTAAATAATAAAACTAATTTAACCTATGACATTTTTTGTATTTTTCATGAAATTCGAAATTTGGTGAAATGTGAAAATTACCTAATTAGATTAAGATCTTATTTAATTTATATTAGGAATTAGGTTAAGCCATATCCTAATTTAAACTAAAATATTATCTTAACCTAAATAATCCTAAAATGCAATATATCTAAAAATGCCAAGCTTATAATAAATAAAAAAAAATCTAAATTAAACTAAGTGCCATTTAACCCTAATATGCAATGACATGCAAAATATGCCCTAATTCTACATGACAAGTGTATGATGATTTTTTATTGTGTTTTTGTTTTCTTTTTCTCTTTTTTTTTTTTTTTATTTTTCGAAATTAATAATTGCCAAGTAATTAAGCATGCAACCTAAATTAAAATCTAGCAACCTAAATTGATTTATTTGAATTTTTTTTTTTATGAAATTAGAAATTAAAATTCCTATTCTAAATATGCAAACCCTAAAACAAGTAATATCCTAACATGCATCTAATCTAACTCAATTTTTTATTTCGAAAATTCATGACAAATAGAATGCTTTGCCTAAATATGCAAATAACCCTAAAACGTGTGATATTCTATCTCAAACATATCTTTAAAAAAAAAATGATCAAATCCATTCAAAATTACCCCAAAAGGGACATCACATATCGCTCAGATCAAGGGGTAATATTTCGCTAGTAAAATCGATATTTTGATCTTAAGCCTTAAAGATCAAAACATCAATTTTATTCCCGCTTAATTAATTATTTCATCTAAAGCTTATAGATGAAATAAAAAACCCCTGGCGCGGTTGCGAATCGGGTGATACATTGAGATTTTCAATTATGCATGGATGGGTATTTCAACCAAAGAAAACAACACATAAAAAGATAATGATAAAAAAAATAGAAAAAAACCTAAACTTGCTTAATAAAGTAAAGCAAAAATACCTAGTAAAATTTTCTTTTCTTTTTTTTTTTTTTTTTTTTAAGAAAGAAAAAGGGATCTTGGCCGCTGGTTTTTTGGGGGAAATTGCCGGCTAGGGTTCCGACGAGGCAAACCAAAGTGGCGGAAGAGCTCCGGCAACAAGAGGAACGGCGGAGACCGGCGTGGGGGACTCGCGGCTAGGCGTGGCTCCGAGCGAGCGTCGCGGAGGCGCGGTGGCGGGCGTCGCGGGCGAGCTCGGGACTCCGAGGGCGCGGGTTGAAGCAGGCGCGGTGGTAGATCGGCGTCGGGCGGCGAGCTTCTAGGTTCCGGCGAGGGCGTCGGGGGGCGGGCGCGGTGAGATCGGCGGCGAGGGTCGCGGGCGGAGCTCGGGCAGGAAGTCGGCACGACGGAGCGGTGCGGTGCTGGTTCGAGGGCGGAGCTGGGGCACGGCGGCGGCGGCTTCACGACGGCGCTGGTTCGCGGGCGGAGCGGAGGCGGCGCCGCGCGCGGGCGGACGGGCGTGGACAGCAGACCGGCGAGGGCGCGCGGCAAAGGCACGGCGGCGTGGAGGCGGAGACGCGCGGTGGAGTGCGAGGCACGGTGGGGTGCAAGCATGGTGTGCAGCTCGGCGAGGAAGCTCCGGCGGTCAATTGCGCACGCGAGTAGTGCAAAGGTGGAAGACGATGAACAGTACCTATCAAATCAACCCCTTTTACTTGTTGTTTCTGCTTTTTTCCTTCCCCTACCGCACACACGTCCACTCACTTTTCCTCCCTTTTCTTTTTCTTTTGTTCTTTTTTTTTTCACAAGAAAGGAACCCCTAAATACTTTGCGCTACGCGGTGTCTTTTATAGGTCCAAAAATTGTATCTTCGTGACATATTTTTTTCCTTTTTTTTGCTTGCGCAAAATTCTCTAGGAATGTCGTTATATTCACCGCGCAATATTTTTTGCATATTCCATCCAGAAAAATTCCATTTTTGCATAAAATACACCCCGAGTGTATATTACCTAAAATGTAAATAGAATAATATAAAATCTTCCCTTCACCGGTGGCCTAAAATAAATAAAATGAAAAGTAAAATGCTTCTAAATTATATGCCATTTTTTTTTTTTGTATTTTTTTTTTTTTTTAGCAAAAATCAACCCCAAAAATTTAGGTGTCAACAGCTGCCCCTCTTTGAAGATGAGCTTGCAGAGGTTGCCTTCAAAGATAAATTGAGACCTAAATTTTGATCATGCTCATGCAATGAATGATTTTTTTTTGTTGGAACATGAATTCCATTTTTTAATGCAAAATACTAATGCAAATGATAGATGAACCTACTTGGAATAACTTACCTTCAAGGATAACGAGATATGGTGTTGTCCAAGAAGAGGTCGCCCAGAATGGTAACATGACTTTGTGAAGATGCTGCTTTCCCAGGACCCGTACCATTCTACGGTCGCCCAGTATGGCAGAAAGGAGCTGCTTTCTCAGGACCCGTACCATTCTACGGTCGCCCAATACGGCAGAAGAGTTTTGTAAGGAACTGCTTTCCCAGGACCCGTACCATTCTACGGTCGCCCAAAGTACGGCAGAAAATGTTTTGTCTAGGACCCGTACCATTCTACGGTCACCTAAACGAGGATTCATTTTCCAGTGCCATACCAATCGCCGAATAAGGAATAGGTGTTGTCAGGGACCCGTACCATTCTACGGTCGCCTCGACGAAGAAAATTATTTTTCCAGGTGCCATACCATTCTACGGTCGCCTGAATGAGGAAATTGCTTTTCCAAGACCCGTACCATTCTACGGTCGCCTCTTAGAGCAATAAATGTTGTCTAAGACCCGTACCATTCTACGGTCGCCTAGATTGAGGTTTTGCTTGGCTAGGACCCGAACCATTCTTCGGTCGCCCAACCTTGCGACAGAAATCATCTAATCAAGACCCGAACCATTCTTCAGTCGCCTTAATCAAATTGAATCTGGAGGAAAAATCTTTGGGGGACAACTCAATTGAGTGTCGGTGTAAAGGGTACGAAAGCACGCAAGGTCGATAAAGAAATCCGGGCTACTAAAAGGGATAAAATGGACTATGGGCTACGAAAGCACGCCAGGTCGATATAACTAGACAGCCAAGTCAAGTGTCAATGACAAATATTCAAGGTATAGATAGAGATATACTTACCTGGTAACATCTCCTATTTTCGGGGATACGTCTCCGCAAAACATGGTCGTAGGAGAGGCAACATGCATTTGTAAACATGCATCAATATAATGTAGGTTCATGATGATTTTCATTAATCTTACACCACCTAATTTCCATTCGAACACATGAGTGTCATGAATGTGTCAAATGAGGGATTCTCTCGGGTCCGAAAGGACTTTTTCTCTCATCCTTATTAAAATGGCAATTTCATCCCGACCTTTGATGCAGGATTTTGTCAATCACTCTATCTCACCATCGTCATGCCAAACAAGGGTCGAGCAATCTCGCAAGTGGTACGATCTCACCAATCCGAGAGGTCTTTAAAAGGGACCGTAATGTGGGCTTAGTTAACGGCTTAACAAAGGAGACTCTTTTGAGTCGAGGTTATTTGAAAAAAAAAAAAGTGATATTCTATAATCATCTCTGGGTTTACAAGTCAAAAACCCTGCAAAATGAGAAAGAAATAATCTTGCTCGCACTTCTTTGAGCGATGCTTAAAACATGTGAACCCCCTTGGTTAATTCAAGTGCCATAATTAGAAGAGACTTTGCAAGGGACATAACATAGGCTTGGTTCATGGGTTGAGAAATGATCATTAGGCTCAAAAGTGTTTAAGGGTTAAAGTTGGTGATCATCTTGACATTGCCACCACTTTATTTTTTTCACCATCGAAGATTTTTATCAAATGCCCCATTGATTGCAACATTTGAGCATTTGAGTATTACTCCATTTTTGGTATCATCTCTTTTTTTCATTTATGGGGGATACAACTTACTATTTCAAGAGTTTTGATTTTTCTTTTTTTTTTTTGGCATTGGCCTTGCTTTTACCAGCACACCGCTTTTTCATGCCCCATTATTTTGCATTTTGATTTCCATGAACTTGCACAACAATACACTTTGAATGACATTCAAGCCATGTTACTTGAATGGTTCATTTTGCCTTGCCCTGTGGGGGATGATCACCAACTGGGTTTAATATGAAATAAATTCATAGGCTCAAATGGGCTATGCAATGGATATAAGTGTATAGGATAAAGAAAGAAATGCTCTTCGTCATCCTAAGGCACTTAAATTACCACATGAATTCAATGTAATAGCATGACTTGAAGATTGATGCAAGTGAGAGCAAGAAAATTTCAATTCATTTTCTCACCTCATGCTGTCATTTTATCTCCCATTTGCCCCAATGTGGGGTGATTCTTGACAGGGGTAATTTAAAAAGAATATCTATAAGTGTATGGGCTCAAAAGGGTTAAGCAATGGATCACTTATAGTGTTTAGGATAGAGAAAAGAATGCCTCTCATCATCTTGGTTGACGTACCCTTTGCGAGATAGCCATTTTCCTTGTGGGCATGGAATTTCTTCACAGAACTCACCGATGATTAGTGCGTGGGATAGTGTATGGAACAAGGCTTGCCTTTCATCATTCCAAAGTATCTCATTTGACACATTCAATTTATCTCACACAATTCATCAAGGAGGAAAAATGCAAAATTTATGACAAATTTGAACAATTCAGCTGAAGTATAATATATTATTCATCATAAAATACTTGTAATTCGAGACAAGACATGGCGAATTCTATCATGGATAATACTTCTTGACAGTATCAGAATTAACTGGAGTGGAAAACTCACGACCATCCATTTCTGCCAAGATCAAGGCACCTCCAAGAGCACTTTCTTCACCACATATGGACCACCATAATTTGGGGCGAACTTGCCACCAGGATCAGGGAAAATTGGCAACAGTTTTCTTAAAACAAGATCATTTACCTCGAAATATCTCGGTCGCACTTTTCGGTTGAAGGATCTAGCAACTCTTTGCTGATAAGCTTGGCCATGACAAAGAGCCTTCAGTCTCTTCTCATGAATCAAGTTTAACTGTTCAAGTCTTTGTTGCGACCACTCAGCTTCGACAACTCCACTTGAGATAAAACTCTCGAGAGAAGGAATCTCCACTTCTACGGGTAGAATTGCCTCCATGCCATACACCAAGCAAATGGGGTTGCCCCAAGTGGAAGTGCGGATCGATGTCCGATACGCCATTAGTGCGAAGGGTAACCTGTCATGCCAATCTCTATAATTCTCGGTTGTCTTAGCCAAAATCTTCTTAATGTTCTTATTGACCGCTTCAACAGCCCCGTTCATTTGAGGGCGATAAGGGGACGAATTTAGATGCTTGATCTTGAACTCGCTAAACAACTCATCAACAAGCTTGTTGTTCAAATTTGTTCCATTGTCGTGATGATTGTTTCGGGGACACCATAGCGAGCAATTATGTCACGTTTGATGAACTTTGCAACATTGCGAGCAAAGTGACACTTGCAAATGACGTAGCTTCGATCCATTTGGAGAAATAATCTATGGCCACTAAAATGAATCGGTACCCATTGGAAGCTTTGGGTTTATTGGGCCGATCACATCAATGCCCCACATTGAGAAGGCCATGGCTCGGAGAAACGATGTAGCTCGGTTGGAGGAACATTTATCTTATCACCATGGATTTGGCAACGATGACAACTCCGTACATGTTTGATGCAGTCACTTTCTAGTGTGAGCCAATAGTAGCCTAATCTCATAATCTTCTTAGCCATCATGTGCCCATTCATATGAGGGCCACATATTCCTTCGTGTACTTCTTGCATGATTTGAGTGGCTTCGACCGCATCTATGCATCGTAACAAAAGATTGAATCGTAAGATCTCTTATACAAATTCTCACCACGACGAAAATTTTGAAGCCATTTTCGTGATGTATTTTCTATCAGCCCGGAGTGCTTCCTTCGGGAAATTCATGTCTTTTAATGTAATTCATGATATCGTAATACCATGGTTTTCCATCGGGTTCTTCAATCAATCATACAATAAGCCGGCTTTGGCAAAACTTCTATTTTCAAAGGCTCAACCTCTAACCCGTCAGTGACTTGCAACATAGATGACAAAGTCGCGAGTGCATCCGCAAATTGATTATGAGACCTTGGCAAGTATTCAAATGAAATTTCGTCAAACTCCTTTACCAGATCTTCTAAGTACTTGTGGTACGGGAGCAACTTGGCATCCTTGGTCTTCCACTCACCTACAGTCTGTAATATGATTAGTGCCGAATCTCCAAATACCATTAACTTGGCCACACCCATCTCGATTGCAGCTTGAAGTCCAAGGATGCAAGCCTCATACTCGGCCACATTGTTAGTGCATGGGAATATCAATTTGCAGCTACCGGATAGTGCTGTCCATCGGGGATATCGAAGCGCTCCGGTACCAGAACTGACAAGTTTACAGCTCCATCAAAGAACATCTTCCATGAGTCTTCATTTACACTCAAGATACGGTCATCAAGGAAACCGTCATCGTCATTATAGACTCGTGAATTTCCGGCCAATAGATCGGCGATCACTCGACCCTTAACCGACTTCTGTGGCATGTATTGCACATCAAATTCGGAGATCAAAATTTGCCATTTGGCCAACTTACCCACCAAAGCTGGCCGATCAAGTAAATACTTGATGGGGTCGTTTTCGATTACGAGAAATGTCGATAATGTAGTGTGTATTGTCGCAATCTATGCAATACCCACACCAATGCCACACAAGTCTTTTCAACATCAGAATATTTCAGCTCTGATACAATGAACTTTTTACTCAGATAATAAACAGCTCGCTCTTTTTTATCCACAAGACTTTCCTGAGCCAACATTGCACCCAACGACTCACTATGAATGGTGAGGTAGAGAATCAAGGGATGCCCGGTGATGGTGGGACAAGAACGGTGGATTCATCGTCTTGCTTTAACTTGTTGAATGCTTCTCGACACTCATCATCCCATTTGATTCGTGCATTCTTCTTTAGGAGCTTGAAGAATGGCTTGGCAGTCTCAGAAAGTTGGGAAATGAACCGGGCTATGTAATTCAGTCTTCCTAGGAGGCTCCGAACTTCTTTCACTGTTGATGGAGATTGCAATTTGCATATGGCCTTAGCCTTGGATGGGTCAATCTCAATCCCCTTACTGCTTACAATGAATCCGAGTAATTTACCGGATGTTGCCCCGAACACGCATTTAGTGGGATTTAGCCGAAGCTTGAATTCACGGAGTCGATCAAACAATTTCTTCAAGGTTTCCACATGGCTTCTTCCAGGCCGAGTCTTTGCGATCATATCATCAACATAGACTTCAATCTCCCGATGCATCATATCATGGAATAGTGTTACCATGGCTCGGTAAGTTGCCCCTGCGTTCTTGAGTCCAAAGGGCATGACCTTGTAATGAAAGGTCCCCACGGGGTGATAAATGCAGTCTTCTCCTTGTCTTCTTCCTTCATCCTTATCTGATTGTATCCGGAAAACCCATCCATAAACAAGAATAGTTCGAATCCGGCAGTACTATCCACGAGGACATCAATGTGAGGCAGCGAGAAATTGTCTTTTGGGCTTGCCTGGTTCAAATTTCGATAGTCGACACAAACTCAAACTCGACCATCCTTCTTCATCACCGGCACGATATTAGCCACCCATTTAGGGTATTGTGAGACTTCAATGAATCCCACCTTAGGAGCTTCATCACCTCTTCCTCTATCTTCTTCGAGAGCTCGGGCTTAGTTCTCCGGAGCCTTTGCTTCTTAGGTGGTACGTCCGGATTAGTAGGCAAGCAATGCTCGACGATCGATGGGTCTAAACCAGGCATGTCGGCATAGGTCCATGCAAAGACATCCCGGTATTCCTTTAGTAGCTGAGTTAGGCGCTTAGCCTCGTCTTTGGGTAGATTTGCTCCAATTTTCACCTCTTTGGCTTCTTCAGTGTCACTCAAATTAATAGTGATGGTCTGCTCAGATGTGAGAGGCTTAGCTTTTTCATGTTGCTCCCAATTACGTTGTACTTCGATGGAGTCTTCGATTGAGTCTTCGGGATCATCATTATAGCACTTGTTGCAATGGATTGGACCATTTCCACACATTTGCATGTCATAGGATTGTTCTGAAACATGAAGTAGATAAATCAAAAAGACAAACGAGTAATCAACATCTTTGTCTCTCTTTTTTTTTTTTTTTTTTTATTGAAAGAAAAATCTTTGCAAAATTTTTTTTTTTTGAAAGAAAAACATTTTGAAACATTTTGACATGAGGAAGCATGATGAAGCCCAGGCCTCGAAGTTCTCCTTGGATTTTGATTTTGATTTATCGACTGGATATCATCACCGGGCTGGTTTGGTATACCTCATCATGCCCTCAAAATTAAACTTGCAATTTTATTGATATTCATCAATCAATTACATTTATTGAATGGAAAAATGCAACACTCAATCACTAAAAGAAAAGGAAATTGAAAACATCTCTCAGAAAACAATAAAAATTCCCACGCAGGGGAAATGTGCACAAGCAGTAAAAGAGTTACTCTTGTGGGCCAAGGCCCATTTCTTCAAGGGGTCCTTCATTAATGGCTCCTATGATGAGGTCGTTGAATAAGCTTGCAACTCCATCCAACTCATCATTAGGGTTCTCTGTGTTCGGGGGTGTCGGATCATCCATGCCACCCCATCCATCTGGGACTATCTCACTAGGATCAATGTAGTAGCTAGGAGGGGTTGAATACTTCACCAGGTAATCAAACTTGCCACTAGGCTGCCCCAAAGTGCCTATCACTTCTGCTTCTTCATGCATCATTCTTGGAGGACCAGGGAATGTTTCGTGAATGCTCGGGGGTAGTGGGTTTTGCCTCTCTCGCCTTTGATCAGGTGGCGAGTTCCGCCTCTCTTGTCTCCGTCCTTCAGAACTTTCCCCACCTCATCCATGGTACCCTAAACCAGCAGAACGGGACCTCTGAGGGGCTTCAATGGGGTTTCGAATGCCTTGACCATTTCTCCCAAGACCATTGCCAGGGACAAAGTCATTCCCAACCATTACTCTTCCCACCATGAGGGCAGCATTTGACACTTCAGGGGTAGGCAGTGATGCACCCCGAGAAGCATGTATAGTGGACACGAACTCAAATGAGTGGTAACTTGATTCAAATTGAGAGTCTGGCTCCACATAGGGGATAGCCGTCTCATGATAAATTCGGTGGTCTTCCTCACCATACACAATGACCAACTTCCTTTCGATCACAAATTTCACAGCTTGATGTAGACTTGAAGGCACTTTGCTCCAAGAAGTGTGTATCCATGGTCGACCCAACAGAAATTGAATGCGTAGGGATGTCCAAGCACTTGGAAGGGAATGTTGAAGACGATTGGCCCTATTTGTACATCGAGATGGATTTCCCGATCACTTCCTTTCTTGTTCCATCAAAAGCTCACACCTAAGTCTTCGCAGCATGTATCCTTGATGGGTCTACCTTAAGGTGATGAAGAGTGGCCAACGGGCAAATGTTCAGAGCAGACCTATTATCAATGAGTACCCGGGACACATGAGAAGACTTGTGCTTAATGGATATGTAGGGTGCTTTGTTATGTCCCCTGCCTTCAAGAGGAAATTCCTCATCAGAGAAGGCAATCAAATCCTTAAGAAGGACCGATCCCACAAATTCTTCCAGCTTGTCCGCCTCAACCGTCTCGGCACACGAATTTCACTCAAGCACCTTCATTAGCGACTTTTGATGAACGGGGATGTCATCAAGAGCTCGAGTAAGGAGATTTGAGCAGGCATCTTTCGTAGTTGGTCAACCACGTTATACTCACTTGCTTTGATTACGGCCGAAACTCCTTAGCCTCTTCATCGTGACCGGCTTTGCGGGTTGAGCACTGGCTTGACCATAGGTTCGGCCAGATCTTGTAACAAGGTCCACATCGAGGTCATAGGTCCAAGGCACTGCCTTATCATTGACATACTCATACGGCTGTGGCACTTCTATCACTATCTCTTCGTTAGATGCATCTTCTAATGGGGGCATGTCTACAAACGCAGGATCAACCTCTTTCTTGCCGGCATCAAGTGTAGCCTGCTCTTCCTCCTAATCGATGATGAGGTGGGAGATAGTAGAAACTATGCAGTTACGATCAGCATAGACAATGATGCCATCATCCACCATTTTGGTAACTCTTTCTCTCATCACCGATAAAGGGACATCTTCCCGACCTCGGTAATACCCAGCTCTCACTAGCCCATTATAGGCATCAGCCACGTGCACCTTTGAGTTCCTGATCCGTCCGACTTCAGGTTCCAAGATAGCATTCACTGTATCCTCATGCCCTGGTAGCGGATTTTTTTGGACATTTGGTCGAGCAGTTTGAAATGAAAAGGCCTTTGTATCGAGGAGATTCTGGATCTTGTGCTTGAGGGTGAAACATTCATCAGTTGAATGCCCCAATTCACCGTTATGGTAGTCACACTTCTTCGTCGGGTCGTAACCACGAATGCTTTCACGGTTAGGGCGCTTTGGTTCACTAGTAAGCAAACCCTTCTTTCGGAGGACTGTCAGCACTTGGGATGGAGACCTAGGGAGAGGAGAGAACTGCCTTCTATTATTTGCATGGGCGAATGATTGACGGCCAGCGGGTTGTTGCTGTCTTGGGTTTACGTGTATAGCCGGGGCAGGTTTGGCACTTTCTTGGCCATAAGCCACATTCACATCTACGGCTGCTTCTTTCTCCTTCTTGGCAGAGAACCTTTTAGTAGATGGCTCAGAAAACCATCATTCCCTTATCCCCATCTCGATTTGCTCCCCCACAGGAATAAGCTGATTGAAGTTTTCAACGTACTTGCTGGCCATCCGTATACGAAACTTGGATGGGAGAGTTTTGATAAACAACTTCATTAACTCCTTGTCAGTAGGTTCGGGGGTGATTTGAGCTGCCAGATTTCGCCATCTCACGGCATACTCTTTGAATGACTCACTCCTTTTCTTTTCCATCCGCTCCAGGTCTTCTCGAGAAGGTGCGATGTCCATGTTGAACTTGTACTGTTTGAGGAACGCATCCGCCACTTCGTTCCAGGTTTCGAGAAGGTTTACCAGTTTAGTGCGGGCCCAGTCAAACTTGCGTGAAACGATTGGATCATAAGGGGCTCATTTTTGACGTGTTGAGCCATGTGCACATGATACATCTGCAAATGAGATTTCGGACAAGATGTCCCGTCGTACTTCTCAAATTCTGGCATTTTAAACTTGCTCGGCATTTTAACCTTCTCATAGACCGAGAGGTCGAATGGGAGTGAGCTTTGCGACTCCTGCAGTTGTCTCACTTTCTCCTCCAGCTTTGCAACGCGCTCATCCTGATCTATCTTGGGAACATTGTCTAGCTTGGTCTTTCCAACAAGGACCACGTCATCTTCCAACCCAGGCATTTCATCATCATTCATTTGGGCCCTATTTGCTTGCCTCGGGACTACTATCTCGGGAGAGCAGGTGGAGGAACCGGATTCACTTGGAGGGATTGAAGTTGAGCCGTTATAAGCTCCATAGAGGCAGCTAACTGTTGGAGTTGGCCTTCCATGGAGGACATGCGATCGCGCATCTCGCTTTGGTCGGCCATTCTTGCTCTTAATCGCGTGATAATAGGCGAGCGTGGAGGATCCGTTATCACCTAAATTGAATAAATGAATACACATAAGCACTTCGTATAAAACAATGCCGGTCCATGACGAAAGTCTAATCGCTTTTATTTATTAATGAAATTGTTTGACATTGACAATGTAAAAACACTTGAAAAGCCCTAGACAAAAAGGTAAATGGCTCAACTTCCTAAACATTAAGCTAAAGTAAAGTAAAAAAAAAACTAAATAGACTCAAGCCACTTTATTTGGCCCGATCCATAAACAAATGGGAAGCCAACGCTCGACGTAATTGCCTCTTCTCTTTGGCATCCTTCTTGGCTTGCTTCTCAAGTTCTTCAATCTTCCTCTTGTGCCGAATAAGCTCTGCTTGCCGAGTGGGCCTTTCAGTCACATCTGGGACCTTTGGGAGATACTCGGTTGGAATCTTGTGCTGACGGATGTATCGAATAGTGGCATAGTAAGCCTTTTCCTTCCCTTCGAGCTCTTCTTCAGGCAAGCTCAACTTTTGCTCGTGGCATGCAAGCCAAGCTTGTTCGATACAACGGAGCCATTTTTTGTGATCACCATCCATGGTAGTGAATCGGACTTGGAATAAACCAAGCTTGAGTGGGGGCGGTAGATCCTGCACAACTCGATATTGACAAGCCACTCGAAGTGGATAGTAGGAAGTGGCACCAGTGATCCCCAATAGCGAGATCGGCTCATCATCACCATGAAAGAGACGTGCCTTGGAGACTTGGAACCATTTAGCATGCCATAGGAAAATCTTGGTATTGGGATTTTTCAACAATTTTACCCATTTCGAGTAAGAAAGATTTGGAGTCCGATTCTGATGATTTTTGAATACCTCGATGGGATGATGGGAATTAGTGATATTAATTATATTCATGCGAATATTAATCTTACTCATATGAGAAAAGAACCAAATTTGTAAGAGTTCAATTGGTGCATGAAAGGTTTTATCTTCATTTTCCTTAAATCGAGTGAGTGACAAAAATGTTTCAGCTAGAATAGTGTTGACAAAACTAATCCTAGCACACACTTGTTTAACCACCCATGCGACAACAGGATTAATGGCATTTTTACGAAGGGGAAAAATAATGAACCCGAAGAAGGCTAGGAGGAATATCTTACTTTTTAAGAGAGAGTTAGCACTAGCAAAACTCCGATCTAGGAAGGAAAAAGGACATGCAAGACAATTATCTTTCAAAACTCTTTTAATTTGATTCTTATCCATCCTAAAAAGTCAGACAAAATTGATTCGGGTTCTATTCCGAGAGGTGGGTTTATTAATTCCAACTCCAAAGGTTTTCCTATGGCAATGCTATATTCCTCCAAAGTCGGGGCCAGCTCGTGCTTACCAAATATGAACGTTGATGTTTGAGGGCACCAGAAATGAGCGAGTGCTTGCATGACACCACTTTGAACATCAATGTCGAGGAGGGGAACAAGAAGACCAAGTCTGCTTTCCACATAGCTTTGACCATCGTGGCCTAGACAATCCCACCATGACTTGAGTTCAGCCTTCGGTGCAGGTACGAATCGAATGTCGGATCTTCCCATTGTTTATAGACCAAGACTCGACCAACCTAACGTCATGGACCGACCAAAGACATAAATAAGTAAATTGCAAGAGTAAAGGATAGAGAGCTTACTTTACCATACGATTAAAGCAACCACATAGACAAGCGCATGAAATGTGAGGCTCAATTTCTATCTAGACGGCTTAGCAAAGTGGAGTTAAAAGGATGGGATGACTTAGTCGCAGCCTTCGCGTACTAAGCCAAGTCCTCTTAACTCCGGCTAGTCAAGAATGATACCCTAATGCGACGCAGCCTCGCGGGCATAGGTAAACATTCTTAACACCAAGAAAAACTTTCAGGATTGAGTTGGGCAACCTCTACTACGCCGCCTCGCGGTCGAAGTTGTATCCAACTCAATACCATCCTAAATGTCCTAGTGCGGCCCAGGTCCGGCGGCGGGTTGTGTGTGCAATAATGTAGTGTTGAATGCAAGACATGCACAACAATTTAGATCAAGCAACACTTCAATAACTTGAATTTAAAACATCCATCTCCAACTCCAACCTGTAAGACAAAGGTTAGCAATCACTACTCCCCTTATATCTCCCAATCTGCAAAAACATTTAACACATTAAATGTTAGGGGCGTACCTGGAATCCTCGCTGCCAAACAAAAACATTTTTTTTCAAAAAAAGAAAAATTGGCTTAAGTCCACTAAGAGTTTTAACTCAAGTCCCCCGGAGTCGCCAAGCTGTCGCGACCTATATTTCGAGTGCACCACCTAAAACTAGGTTAATGGACTACTAAATTTTTTTAAACTTAGCTCAGGCTCTCCCAAGCCCATACCAATTCGCGACTTAAGTCTAAATTTTTAAACATGCAAAAGGTTATTATCTAAGAGTCGCCACTAATCAGTTTATGGTAGGTCGATTAGACACCTAAGTAAAATAAAGAGAGATTTATTTTACTCCTACGAACCAGAGATTTGGGTACGGGGACTTGGTTACGCTAAATTTCTCTAACGCCCTTTCGGTACCATTTCTTTTATTTTGAAAAAATGTTTTTTTTTTGCAAGCAGCTTGGGTTTATTTTAAATCTATTTCCCTAACATGTGAGGTTATCATGCGCGTGCACAAACCACCAATTTAACACTCAGATAAACAATAAATAAATTGCAAAAACTTACCTCCAAGCAACGAAAGCATCTGCAATGTTAAATTAAAATCCACATCAACAACCTTGGATATGGTTTCTAATTAACACACAATTTCTTTATTTTTTTGTTTTCACTTAATTAATGAAAATCATGCAATATATGCAATGCGATATTAACTAAATGACCTAATCCTAATGACATGTAATTTCTAATTAAATGGGCCTAGCAAAAAAATACTAAATGACATACATTTCAATGAATCTAACCCTAATGATGTGCACATGACATTTTTTCTTTTTCCTAAAAGAGTGCATTTTATCCTAAATAATAAAACTAATTTAACCTATGACATTTTTTGTATTTTTCATGAAATTCGAAATTTGGTGAAATGTGAAAATTACCTAATTAGATTAAGATCTTATTTAATTTATATTAGGAATTAGGTTGAGCCATATCCTAATTTAAACTAAAATATTATCTTAACCTAAATGATCCTAAAATGCAATATATCTAAAAATGCCAAGCTTATAATAAATTTAAAAAAAAAATCTAAATTAAACTAAGTGCCATTTAACCCTAATATGCAATGACATGCAAAATATGCCCTAATTCTACATGACAAGTGTATGATGATTTCTTTTATTGTGTTTTTGTTTTCTTTCTCTTTTTTTTTTTCGAAATTAATAATTGCCAAGTAATTAAGCATGCAACCTAAATTAAAATCTAGCAACCTAAATTGATTTATTTGAATTTTTTTATTTTATGAAATTCGAAATTAAAATTCCTATTCTAAATATGCAAACCCTAAAACAAGTAATATCCTAACATGCATCTAATCTAACTCAATTTTTTATTTCAAAAATTCATGACAAATAGAATGCTGTGCCTAAATATGCAAATAACCCTAAAACGTGTGATATTCTATCTCAAACATATCTCAAGATAAATAAATAAAACGATCAAATCCATTCAAAATTACCCCAAAAAGGACATCACATATCGCTCAGATCAAGATCAAGGAATAATATTTCGCTAGTAAAATCGATACTTCGATCTTAAGCCTTAAAGATCAAAATATCAATTTTATTCCCGCTTAATTAATTATTTCATCTAAAGCTTATAGATGAAATAAAAAAACCCTGGCGCGGTTGCGAATCGGGTGATACATTGAGATCTCCAATTATGCATGGATGGGTACTTCAACCAAAGAAAAAAATACATAAAAAGATAATGATAAAAAAAATAGAGAAAAACCTAAACTTGCTTAATAAAGTAAAGCAAAAATACCTAGTAAAATCTTTCTTTTCTTTTCTTTTCTTTTCTTTTAAAAAAAAGAACTTTGGCCGCTGGTTTGGGGGAAATCACTGGCGAGGACACCGGGAGTAGCGCGACGGCGGCGAGGCAACAAGGAGCGTCGCGGGTCTGGGTGCGGGCGTCGCGGGCGAGGGACTCCGAGCGCGGGCTGAAGCAGGGCGGAGACGGCGTCGGGGCGGCGATGCAGCAGGGAGCGTCGCGGGCGGCACGGTGAGATCGGCGAGCAGGGTCGCGGGCGGAGCTCGGGCACGGGCGTCGGAGCGGTGCGGCGCTGGTTCGTGGGCGGAGCTGAGGTGGTGTCGCGAGCGTCGCGGGCAAGACCGGTGGCGCGGCGGTGGCGGATGCGCGGTGGAGTGCGAGCACGGTGTGCACTCGGCTGAGGAAGCTCCGGCGGTCAGTTGCAGACGCGAACGGCAAAGGTGGAAGACGATGAACAATATCTGTCAAATCAACCCCCTTTTACTTGTTGTTTCTGCTTTTTTTCCTTCCCCTACCGCACACACGTCCACTCACTTTTCCTCCCTTTTCTTTTTCTTTTGTTCTTTTTTTTTTACCAGAAAGGAACCCCCTAAATACTTTGCGCTCGGTGTCTTTTATAGGTCCAAAAAAGTGTATCCTCACGACATATATTTTTTCCTTTTTTTGGCTTGCGTACGATATCTCTAGGTATGTCGTTGAAACATATATACCGCGCAATATTCCCTTTTGTATTTCACGCATATTCCATCCAGAAAAATTCCATTTTTGCATAAAATACACCCCAGTGTATATATGAAAAATCTAAATAGAATATGTGTAAAATCTTCCCTTCACCGGTGGCCTAAAATAAACTGAAAAGTAAAATGCTTCTAAATTATATGCCATGCCAGGTGTGTGTGTGTGTGTGTGTGTGTTTTTTTTTTTAATCAAATCCCCAAAAATTTAGGTGTCAACACATGTGCAGGGAACGACTCCATTGTGCCATACGTGATTGATATCATTTCGAACAATATAGAATGCATTCAAATTTCTTCTATCATTGAATTCCTTTCATTGATTCTTTGCTTGAAATCGTTAAATGTACATACTGTGTTTTATGTGAAATGCAACAGGGTGGGTTAAGGATATGCCTGAATTTAGATATAGACGAGTTTTGCTGATTGCTTAAGCTTTTAACAAAACTATCTTAGACGAGTTTTGCTGATTGCTTAAGTGAATGACGATGGTGCACGGTAGAGATTGATGGAGGAGAAGCAGGGATGGCATTTGTTGGTGGTTGATATTGATAGGCGAATGCAACGCTTGATAATGGAGACCTCGTGATAGACAATAGGTGATTGATGGTGAAGTAACGTGTTGATATTTTGGTGAAGGGAAATTTGATTGTTGGTGTTCTAATCTGGTTATGGTTTTTTGTGTTATCAATCTATTAAGAGGAAGACAGTGAGCATAGATAATAGATATAAGAAGGAGAATAAAAAAAAAATAGGAATAGTGGATTCTGGATATTTAGGATTGTTTCAATAGTGGAATTTGGTTCAATTCTCGAACTTGAACTGCTTTCGGAGAGTTCCATTTTGCTGATAATTTGAAAGCTTTAGTTTGTGGGCTTGATAAGAAACAAACCTCTAGGAATGGTGAGCTCAGTTCTTGGTTTAGGAATAAAATGCATGGTTCCAAAAAAAAAAAAAAAGAGAGGAAATAAGAAATAAGAAATAATGAAGAAAATGGGCTTTGAAGGTTTAGAACTAAAAGGGGCTTTGTATGAAAGCCCAATCGTATTTTTTTGGCCCAGATTTGTGAAAACATGTTGGACCATATTCGGATTGGGCTCAACAGCCCAGCCCAATGTCTCCCAATTTTTAGTAATAATTTTTTTTTTTTAAAAATCAGAAAATTAAAACATTGAAAATGTTTAGAAAATAGGCCTCGTTTGGATAATTAGATCTTAGTATTATATTTAACTTACTGTCTCTTAATTGACATTTATGTAGCTTGGAGATGTTAGTGAGCACTTGATTATAGTTTAGTTTTGGTAGATTACTTTTTTAGACAATAATTGGATTCAATTTGATTATAGCTCATGGGGTTGCTATCTCAAGGCTTGATAATAGAGCCATGTCATACTCTTTATCCAACTCGTATCGGGCTACATTACCGTAATATACTTTTTTACTCATTCTTCATTACTTTCTTGGATCAATTGATTGTGATTCTTTTATATTGCTTTGCTAAGTTCTGATTTGCTTGCTTTTGTTGAATAGTTAGGTTGCATTTTGGGGTCTTAATTTGAAAAAAAAAAAAAAAAAATCCTTGGGTTTTCTTGTCAACAACTTCTTCATCATTTCGAATCCTAAAACCATCATTAGGCATTGAGACGTGGACATCAAGTGTAAGGCATTTGTGAGGTACTCACCATCCTATAAGGTTATCAAAGGTTATCAATAATTTATAATTTTTCATATTTCCTCCTTTTCTTTTCACCTAGGCTTGGCCCTACTTCCTCTATTTTCCTTCTTCCCCCGGCCTAGTCTCCTTCCTTTCCCCTTTCTTCCTCTCTCCCCTCATGCTTGCTAAAGGAAGGACGCAAAGGATAGGTAGAGCAATAGAGACCGTTGAGTAGGATGTCCAACCAGGGTTAGGTTGGCACAACGAGCTGGTAATGGCGGGGCCATGCATGCTTGCTAGGCGAGCTTAAAAGTGGTGATTTTTGGGAGGTTTAGGGACTAGGGAGAGAAATTGAGAGAGTGAGAGGGTGCGAGAACTAGGAAGCAAGGTCATGATTGAAGGGCTTCCTTTATTAGCCAATGTGCCTGGACCTCAATCGCCAACCCTGGCCAAATATACATGCATTGGAGAATTTTGTTTAACGTTTGTCCCACTAAAGTCAATTGCATCGAAGAATTCCCAAATTGCTTCTTCCTCATATAATGTTGGTCTTTAAATATACGTGCACCATCACACCATCCAAAGACAAAAACCCTCCGATATGAGAAAAATCGCCTTCCACCCGATTCGATCAAGAAGACGATCTTCGTGGTTTCGATGGCAGGGATCAGGTCCATGCTTGTCCTTTCCCTCTCGATTCTCCTGTTGCTGTCTTCATCTCTTGAGAGCTCAGCTGGCACTCTTGGAAGTATTGAACCTGTAGATGAGACCTTTAGCTAGGAAATGAGAAAGCTAGACATTTATGTGAAGAAGGGTGGCGGTGGGGGTAGCGATGGCAATGGCAATGGCATTGGTGGTGGCTCTAGTTACACAGGTGGCGGTATCATCTATATAGTACTTGTGGGTGCCAGTGGATATAAGCCTAGTAATCGGAGTCAAAGGTCCTTAACCATCAAACCTCGCCCATCATCACTTACCTTAGTCATTTTTGTTCCTCTAATCCTCAGTCTACCGTTTGCTTCAACCCTAGTTTGATTGCCATGAACGATAATCCTTGATTCATCATCTCCTGAAATGCAAACTAGGGTTGAAGCTAAGGAGATGATGAATCGAGGATTATTGTTCATGGCAATCAAACTAGGGTTGAAGCAAATGGTAGACTGAGGATTTGAGAGGAACAAAAATGATCAAGGAAAGCAACGATGAGTGAGGTTTGATAGTTGAGGTTCTTTGAATCCCCTTGCTAGGCTTATTCCAACTAGCGCCTTCAGGTATCAAATAGATGATACGCCACCGTGTCACTAGTGCTGCCACCACGGCCATCGCCACTCCCACCGCCAACCCCATCGCCACCCTTCCTCATGTGGACATCGAGCTTTCTCGTTTCCTGACTAAAGATCTCATCAAGGGGCTCACCACTTCCACGAGCGCTAGCCAAGCTCTCTAGACATCAAGACAACAACATGAGAATTGCGAGGGAAAGGGTGAGGGCAGACTTGATCCCAGCCCTCGACATTGTGGAGATGGCCTTCTTGATTGAATTAAGGGAAAGGCAATTTTTTGTTAAATTGAAATCAATTGCATCGGAGAATTCCCCAACCACTTCTTCTTCATCTAACATCGGTCTTTAAACATACGTGCAACGTCACCATCCAAAGGAAAAACCTCTCCAAATTTTCTCCTACAAAATAAATCGCCTTCCACTCGATTCAATCAAGAAGGCAATCTTCGTGATCTCGATGGTGGGGATCAAGTTTGTGCTCACCCTTTCCCTCACGATCCTCATGTTGCTATCACCATCCTAAGAGCTCAGCTAACGCTTGTGGAAGTGCTAAGCCCATGGATGAGATTTTTACCAAGGAAACAAGAAAGCTCGATGTCCACGTGAAGAAGGATGGCAGATGAAATTTGTATATATTTCAATGTATACACTAATGAAGAATACAATATATTTATAGACTTTATTAGATAAATATTTTACGATAATATGTCAATTAAGATTATGCATAATCAAATGGCAATATATTTGCAATATACATACAATCTTAAAAGACACGAATAATTTATATGAAATATCATAATTATCTTTAGTACATGAAAATATCTTAGAGAAAGTGTTAAACATCCATAACAAGTTAAAAATAATAATAGTAGAAAAAAAGAAATATGAAATTTTTATATATTTTGATGTATATACACCATCTTTTTATAAGTTTTGTTAGATAACCATTTTAAGATAATATCTCAATCAAGATTATGCACAATCAAACGGCAATTTACATACAATACACATGTAATATGTGTACAATCTCGAGAGATTTAGATGACCAAAAATAATATCATAATTATCTTTAACATAGGAAATATTGTATTATGTCCTCGCCAAGGCCGGCTTGGACCACCTCAGGCCAATCTCATGACAGTAACCAAACTAACCGTAGGCTCAAAAAATAACCAAAATACTCTCAAGACTTAGAAATTGACTATTTGCTCCCTTTAACCTAAAGTAATTATTGGAATGCCCTTAACTCAATTTTATGGGTGATGATATCACTCACATGTAGAAATTTTGAAAGTTTTAGATATGGTTCCTTAAGGACTAATAGACTCAGTAGCATGCTTGCTTTTGTACATAACTAGATCTGTCAAGCTAGTCAAGTCAGGTTGGGTTTGGGTTGGTTACAAATGGTCCAACCCAAATCGATCTATTTAACACGTTTATGATTCATTTATCCTAATGTGAAAAATTTTACCCAACCTATCCCTACCCAACCCAACTCATTTAACTAAACATAAGAAAGCTTTTTTTTTTTTTTTTTTATGATATTTCTTTTTCTTTTTCTTTTTTTAAAAGGTATTGTTAAAACACTTTCATGCAATACAAATTTAGTGGAAAATTTATTTTTATTAAAAAAAAAAAAAGAAGGTTTGTTTCTTAAATATTTTCCAAAAAGAATATTTTAGGAAAATTACAATATTTTTGGTTTTTGCCTAAAATTTGAAAATAAACTAGAAAATATTTCTTGTCATTTAATAAGAAAAATATGATAAATTTTCCTTGATTCCTTTTTAATATTTTTATTTTAAAAAATAGAAATAGAAATTATTTTATTTTTAAAAATCTAATTGTTAGTTTTTTTTAATCAAATTTTTACTTTTTTTCTTTTTCTTTTTCTTTATTTTGGCCGACCGCTAACAGACGACCATCAACTAGCCATAAGCGAACTCAAGGCTCAAGTCTTGCTCAAGTCTTGCTCAAGCCTCGCTCAAGCCTCACCAGTTGTCAGTGAGCCCTTCGCCTCACTAGCTCGAGTCTTGCTAAATTAGTGAGACTCAAGCCTCACCAGTCATAGGTGACCTCAAGCTCATCTGAGGCCGGCAAGCTCAAGCCTCACCTAGCAAGTCACAGGTCATCACCTTGCCAACCACCGACTAAGGAAGGACTAAGGAGGAAGAAGAAAGAAAAAAAAAAAGGAAAGAAAAAAGAAATATAAAAAATAATTATAATTTCAGTTTTTGTAAAAATATTTTTATAAAGTTAAAGAGAGAAAGAGAGAGTGCAAGGCTTGGATTGGAAATGGGTTCTAACTTCTAAGTCCCACCCATTTAAGACCCATTTATCTTAAATTTTCAAATTTTAAACCCATTTAAATAGTCTCATAAAAATATAAATGACCCATGTATAATACATTTATGATTTAAATGGGTCATATATTAGTTTAAGACCCATTTTGACACCTCTATATATAATGCAAAACAAACATATCACGTGTTGCTACTAGTTATCATATTGTACACAATATTAATAGTTCATTTGTTTCGCAGAAAATTAATTATTTGAAAATTATTTTTAAAAATAATCGTTTGTTGGCACATAAGTTATGGCTTTCACTTTAGGGTTTAATTGCATAAAAAGTTTAGGGATTAATTTTTAATTCCTAAAACAATTCAAATCATTAAAATTGCATAGCACATAGGCATTTGGAGCATTTGCATTAATAGAACTAGAATTTATAGTAAATAAAAAAATAGATTAATTATTTTTTAAAAAAATTCATAGTTATAAAAATAAAAAAAAAATAAAAAATTAAGAAAAGACAGAGCGATTCGGGCCTGGTCGACCCGGCCCCTTATTTCTTTTCTCGGCTAGACTCGGCCCACCACTTTTTCTCTTTCTTTTCCCCGTGCAGGCCGGCCCATCTCTTGTACCCTCTAGCCCAGCTCGTGCGTTGGTCTTCTTCTTCCCTCACGTCGTGCAGACCTCTACAACATAGTGACGTATAGAAGCAAATTAGTAGGAACAGAGGCAGAGCAGGCCGCGGCACAATCCTAGGGTCGGGGGATTAGCCAGCCACGGCAAACTGGCAATGGCAACAGCCATGCACGCCTGCGGTGTTCTTTAAAAGAGAGAGGGGACGTTCAGCCAAAGGGATTTCACAAACCGGGAGAGGCCTCATGAACAAGGGTTGGGCCCTGCGTTCCTAACTCATCGCGGGTGGAACATGACATTGGAGGGGCTCAGAATTGGGATGGTTATGCCGACATGGCCGAAGGGCGCAAAGCAGTTCGTGAAAGCTAAATTGCTGGTGGGCGAATAGGGCATGGGAATTGGAGTAGGCACGGGGTCGGAGAAGACACCGGAGGCAGCGGAGTTGGCTCAGGTTTTGGCCGAGTCATTGAGCAGGGATTTTTACCCCAAGAGATTTGAGACAAGGAGATGAGAAGTGCGGTTTGGAGAGCAATCAAAGGAGGGAGCTCGGACTTAGATTTAAGCAACTTTGTGAGGTGGGTAAGCAAAAACTTCAAATTGGTACATTCGACAAAAATGCCTTTCATTAAATTGGATTAATACAAACAAAAAAAATCATTAAACCGGTACAACTATAACAAATAGAGAGTAAAATCCCAAACTGGTATAGATCGTGGCATACATGTTCGGGAGCAGCCTCGCCTTACACATTAGTAGTTTCGATTTTCAAAAGAAATGTTGGGGATAGCAGACTTTTAAAAATCAAATTGAATACATGTGCAATGTACGTGCAATACACATGTAATGTACATGCGATATACTTCCTAGAAGAAAATGATGGGGAAGATGTGTTATGAGTAGTTAATAAAATGGGTGGGAAAAGAGCAAAGAGATGTCGAAATCAAATGCTTGAACATATAGACCCACCTAATGCACAATCTAAATCGGAGGTCTACGTTGGAAAAGTCACCGTATCTATGCTTCTCGAAAAAATGAGGGGTGAAGAGCATCATGGTGTTTATGCTACATGTCTGTTGGACAAACTAGATCACAACAGTGCACAGTAGCATGTGATGGATGCACTGACTTGGGTGAAAGATGTCCCACCACGTGCCGATGTTCTAGATTGTGTTCACAATGCCATCTTCGCACTCCTTGGGGTATGCCAGCATTTATTTTTTTGATTTGGGCAAGTTGAAGTGCAGCCTCCCCATTAGATTTAAAGGTCTCAATGAGGAGAGTATAATTGGATAGATTGCCGAATAGGGTGCCAATGTTGATACGCACCTAAACCAGAGAAATAAAAAACGAAAACGATGCGACAAAGTTAGGAAAAAAAAATAAATGAAAATAAATTACTACTTTAGGTGAGGAGATCAAGATGCCATGGGAGAAGGTAGTAGAGATCTTGGTGGTGAAGATTAGGGCAATCGTCAAGGCAAAGCAGGTGCTGTGGTTAGCCATGGAGTGATTGACCAAGGAGACGACATAACTGGGGGTGAAACCCATAATGAAGGGCCTGATGAAAAATATGGCGCCTTCCATCACAATTGTCCAATGGCGACCGAACTGATTAGAAATCAATCTCGCTAGCACCAACCTCAACAAGATCACCGGTAGGTGTATAATCCAACAAGTGCCACAATAAAAGATAAGAGTCGGTCACCTTGACCACATACTTTTATCGACCTAATTAACGAATTTGACAACCTACAACTGGCCGAAACGGTAACTAAATCAAAAACGAGAGTCTGCAGTTTTTTGTTTTTTTGTTTTTTTATGTCGTTGAATTGGGCACGAACAAATGTAGACCGGTACGAAATGGATGTCGGACGTGTTAAGTCTGGAGTTGACGCCGTCATAGAGGGAATAGAACGGGGATCGGATTTTTCAGCGAACCAAAAGAAAAAAAAATGTAATTAACTTTCGTCACCACCAAAAAAAAAAAACCCTAAGAAAGATGGCCGATAATGACATGATTACTCCAAACCACACTCCTAATCCTAACCTGCCCTCCAAGTAATTAATCGCCTAACTCAAAATGTCACTTGAAAATTACAATATAAGAGAATGAAATTTATAGCTCTTAATTGAATGAACCGAGTGATAAAAATTCGGAGGAAGAGAGATGCTAAAATACCTCTAAATGATACGTAGCATGACATCAAAATGCCTTGAATTCGTGCCGGCCTAACAAAAGTATGCTTTCTAAAAAATGCCTGAATTTAAGATTTTTAGTGATAAGAAAAAGAATTTTGGATAGATTAAAATTTTTCACAGCATTAATCAACAGGACAACGTTAAATTTAAATTTAGGCAACGACGCAACTCACATCCATCTCTATTTCTCGTGCGACGGCCTTCTTGCGGGGCATGGGGTGGACCCGCCGCGTCGCTGCATCGTCAAACGACACAAGCAAAGTCACATGGCACTGCGAATTCCTTGTTTTGCCCTTCCCCTACGGAGAGAACCTCGATCTGTTTTCAAGGTTGATTTTTCGAATGCTCATGTCGTTTTTACAAGCATCGTGCGTCCGGATAATTGGTCTTTTGCTTCGATCGTGTCTCTTGTTAACCGTTTTGGCCACCCCACTACCTCCCCCCTCCTCTCCTTTTTCTTTGGTTCTTTTGGGCGAAAGATAATCAACAGCTTTTCCGTCTTGGAATTCCTGGAATCCGTGGGAAGAAGATGAAAAGGAATAGCCAAAGAAAAAGGAGGAATTCAAGGTATAAACACAGACTCGATTTCATTCTTATGTTGTCGTGGTTGAAATCGAAATCTGAACATTTCTACTTTTTTTCCTCTCTCAGGTTTCTGGGCTTCTGTTATTCCCGCTGTGCTGGATGGTTCTTTGGTGATTACTCGTGACAAACGAACGGAGATATACATTGATTACATGAACGAAATTGAAATAGAACGGAGAGGAAGATTGCAATTCTGTAAAGCTAGTTTTTCCGTGTAAAGCTTTTCCTCTAATTAGATTTGCCACTTGTGCTGATGGAGGGATTGGTTGTTCAAGTAAGTTTACTTGAACACATTATTTTGCTATGATGTTTAGCGGCCTCATTTTGTTCTTCTGAAGATGCTCTATTCAGGTTTTGCATTTCGCTATGTTTCCAGAACCGGAATATATCTGCCTATAGTGAGGGAGCTCGAGGCTCGCCTGTGGCCGGTTGCTGGCCGTCGTCGTGGCCGGCAATCGGCCAAAGAAGAAGAAGAAGGAGAAGAAAAAAGAGAAAAAGAAAAAGAAAATTATATTTAAAAATAATAATTAAATTTCGATTTTTTAAATAATTATTTTAAAATTTATAAAAATTGTCCATTAAATTTATATGGTATAAAACTATTTTAGCAATACAATTTTAAAAAAAATAATATATATATATATATATATATATATATATATATATATATATATATATATATATATAAAGCTTGGAAGTATTTTAATAATATAATCTTAAAAAAAAAACATAGGAATAAGTTTTTCTAAATTTGTTAAATATGAAAATATTTTATTAATATGAGTTGGGTCGGGTCGGGTTTGGGTCGAAAAATTTACATTAAACATAAATGGGTCTTAAATGGGTTAATGGGTCAATTTGGGTCGGACTATTAATGACGCGACCCAAACCCGACCCGACCCACCCGTTTAATGGCTCTAGTTGTATATTGACTGGTTTTATGAATTTCGTGCACCAGAGCATTTTTTCTTTGCTTTTTTGTGCTTGTCTCATATCTGCATCAGCGGTAAGTAGCACGTGATTCTCATTTAGTCCTCAACCGTTATAGATAGAGCTTAGACTTAAAGCTTTGATTACGACTTTCTTATGCTTATTCCCTTGCTTATATACATCTAAGCACAAATTTGATCAAACAAGAATTTCATGGGTTTAATGATTTGGTTGCACTCATCAAATAAAAACTACAAAATTAATTCCACAAAAAATCTGATAACGATATATTTGTGCCACATTTACCTAAAGCTAATTTTTATGTCACAAAAATTCCAATAGTATACACGTGCTGCATTTATAACAAACCGGTGTGCTCGTGTTACATTTATGGCTAAAAATATCAGAGATTTGCCACAATTTGAGGTAAATAGGACACAAAAATATCAAGGGTATTATGTGGCACAGCCTGGAATGTTCTCTAAAATTTGTTTGGAGCAAGTGTAGTATGTTTGTATCAGTTTGGGGTTTTTGGTGTTATTAAGCCAAATTTCAATAAAGCATTATCAAGGTCGAATAAAAAATAAAGTGCAGAATAATTGATAAATAAAAAATCACATCAAAACCACGCTAAGCAGTTGAGCCCTCGTTGGAGAGATGAGCCAAATTTGGATAGTTACCCAATCGTGGCCAATCACTTGATCCTCGCCGTAGGGATATAATCCATATGTCTGGAAGTGAGAGCTAGAAAGCACAAGGATGATCTTCTTTTGTAAAGATTAATACAACGGAAAACCTTAAAAGGATATCGGTTTTGTGATTTTTCATGATATTAATACAATTTCATATAAACTAATTGAGAGCAAATTTATCACAAATGTATCGTGTTGGGATTTTTTGTAGTCAAAAAATTAGTTTGGGAAAATTTGTCATAGGAATACTAGTTTGGAATTATGGCGGTTAAAAAATTAGTTAGAGAGAAATTTGTCATAGATGTACTTGTTTGATAATTTTTATGGCGTTACTCCTAAAAATTAGGGATGGACCCTAACCCTATAAAAGGTATCGTTAATATAACGTGCATTTGCGAGAGTATATATGGTGAAACGTTTTAAGCTAATTTAATTTTATAAAATTATTTTAAACTAAGGGCATGTCACTAGTTCATATTATATATTGAACATGGGATTGAAAATCAAATTGGAAATAAGTATTTTCGTTTACAGATAATTCTGTTCAACAAAGCAACTCATTAAAACTTTTTTTTTTAATGGCAAATGATTGAACTAGAAGAAAAGTCAGATGACAAGGCCCTCAATCATTGCACTTATTGAAAGAGAAATAATATTACATGTTTCCTACATAAAATTCTAAATCTTAACCGATGAATTGATTTCATTAATGCACTACTTCCCTCGAGCTATATAAGTTCTCATCTCTACATCAACTACATCATCAAACGATCAACAATCTCATAAAATTTTCCAACCCTCCTATCCCCAAAAGACCATACTGGCAACACCGAAGAACTTGTCTGCTCTTATGATCTTGTTGGTCATCCATGTTGCATTACTTCCTAAGGCTACCTTCGCCAAGGTCGGAAACCCCTGATTGCGGAAAGGGAATAAGATCTGATTGTGGGTCTGGATTCTTTCAATACATATTCCTTGCCGATACCTTTACACCCACCAATGAATGTTGTCATGAGCTCTTGAAAGCCAGGAAAAACTGCCACAACCAATTTGTGGAGTTGAGCATCTCGAGCCACAAGCTGATTAAGGGGACAAAATCTGATGTCTATAGGAGGAGCAATGAGACATGGAACAACTACGTTGCGGCTCTCAGTCTCGTATCCCCTTCCGAGCCGGCTCATTGAGAGCTATTCCTATTTTATAGTACAATAAACATGTAATATAAAAAGAACGAAAGAATTATAATTTTTGTATTGGATTCTCCTCATATTTTTTATTTTATTTTTCGTGCCTGTTAAGCCTTATGGTTAACTATCACGGAAGAACAATTGTGGATGAATCAAATTTTCAGTGTTTAATGTGCTTATTAACGCTGTAAATTTTTAAAAATGATCTGCAAAATACAATCCGCCCCTAAAGTTGTTACTAGCTTTCGAGTCTAAAAACATAGTCCCATACAAAACTATAAAGAAACTGTCACTTTATTTCTTATGCTTTTAACACAACCTTTTGAAACAAATACCTAAGCGATAAAAAGATTAATAGATGGTTTAATAATCATACATTCATCTCTAATAATCACATGAATACGTAGTTAAAGCTAGTCGATCTAGCATACTGTTGTATAAAGTAAGGTAAAGAGGATTTCTTACTTTAAAGGTTTTCTGACAAATTAAATCCTCGATAGTTGTTTTATATAACACTCTATCAATGGATAAATGTATACGTTAATAATCTTATCTGAATCAAACTTTGAATCTTTTTAATCGTGGAAGAAATCATAATAAAAAAAAACAAAAGTTCAAATCTCGAAATATATTTCTCTATTATATATGTACGTATCAAATTGCTCCATTCGTAACTTCATTCTTTCCGTTAACTGATAATTCAAATAGCCTATACCGGATGATTCGGCGAAACCTTCAAATGTTAACTATATGTTCACTCGAGAATGCGCGTACACTTTTGCTACTCATATACTATGTAAACTTGACTTTTGAACATTTAATGAGGTTTTGTTGGTACCAAGAATTTAGAACTATGCATGGCCCAACATCCTATGTAAAATGAGTTCGTAATAAGTCTGACCCTGTTATTATGCAAGAGTAGGTTTAATTTAATCAACCAAAACGTAATGAATGTATGTTGCTTGGTGCGGAAGATGACGATGGAGATTACTATTATCAGCTTGGCCCCTCTTCATTTAACGAAACCTATTGATTATCAAAAGTTTTTAATAATTTTTAATAAAGAAAAAATAGTCCCGCCCAAATAACTAGACCAAAGGCTAAATGATCAATTAATGAGTTCAGTAAATCCGGAAAACCAAAACCCAAATCTTGTTAAAGGATAATTACCTAATAAATAATTTGACCAAAAAAATTCAGCTTTTAAATAATCTCAATTAATCTAGAAAACCAAAGCCAATTTTGGTTTATAGATATAAAGGAAAAACAAGACTAAAAACAAGGCTGGTAAGCACTCTGTACATATAAACTTGGCTCCTTTTCATTAATTAATGAGACCTATTGATTATTTAACTTTTTTTTTCCTCAAGTTGTTGAAAAATAATTTAATGAAGAACAAAATCACACTAAAATATTTGGCCAAATCATTATTTAATTAATAAGTTCGATAAATATGGCCCACCAAGACCAAATTATTTGATCAATGGTTTAATTTATCAATTGTCGATACTTAAATTTTGGCTATCAAATTCCTGAGTTGGATGGATGATATGTGGTAGTTGATGGGTATTTGGTTTATCCTCCATTTGTTGCAACGATATCGGTTTTGTGATTTTTCGTGATATTAATACAATTTCATAGAAACTAATTGAGAGCAAATTTATCACAAATGTATCGGGTTGGGATTTTTTGTAGTCAAAAAATTAGTTTGGGAAAATTTGTCATAGGCATACTAGTTTGGAATTATGGCGGTTAAAAAATTAGTTTGAGTTAAATTTGTCATAGATTTACTTGTTTGATAACTTTTGTGAAGTTAATCCTAAAAATTAGGGATGGACCCTAACCCTAAATAAAAGGTATCGTAACATAATGTGCATTTGCGAGAGTATATACGGTGAAACGTGTTAAGCTAATTTAATTTTATAAAATTATTTTAAGCTGAGGGCATGTAACTAGTTGATATTATATATCAAACGTGGGATGGAAAATCAAATTGGAAATAAGTATTTTCGTTTACAGATAATTCTCTTCAACCAAGCAACTCATTAATACATTTGTTTTTTAATGGCAAATGATTGAACTAGAAGAAAAGTCAGATGACAAGACCCTCAATCATTGCATTTATTGCAAGAGAAATAATTTTACACGTTTCCCACATAAATTTCTAAATCTTAACCGATAAATTGATTTCATTAATGCACTACTTCCCTCGAGCTATATAAGTTCTCATCTCTAGATCAACTGCATCATCAAACGATCAACACTCTCATAAAATTTTCCAACCCTCCTATCCCCAAAAGACCATAATGGCAACACCGAAGAACTTGTCCGCTCTTATGATCTTGTTGGTCGTCCCTATTGCATTGCTTCCTAAGGCTACCTTCGCCAAGGTCGGAAACCTTGATTGCGGTAAGGGAATAAGATCTGATTGTGGGTCTGAATTCTTTCAATACATATTCCTTGCCGACACCTTTACACCCACCAATGAATGTTGTCATGAGCTCTTGAAAGCAGGGAAGAACTGCCACAACCAATTTGTGGAGCTGAGCATCTCGAGCCACAAGCCGATTAAGGGGACAAAATCTGATGTCTATAGGAGGAGCAATGAGACATGGAACAACTGCATTGCAGCTCTCAGTCCCGTATCCCCTCCCGAGCCGGCTCATTGAGAGCTATTCCTATTTTATAGTACAATAAACGTGTAATATAAAAAGAACGAAAGAATTATAATTTTTGTATTGGATTCTCCTCAAATTTTTTATTTTATTTTTCGTGCCTATTAAGCCTTATGGTTAACTATCACGGAAGAATAATTGTGGATGAATCAAATTTTCAGTGTTTAATGTGCTTATTAACCCTGTAATTTTTTTTAAAAATGATCTGCAAAATACAATCCGCCCCTAAAGTTGTTACTAGCTTTTGAGTCTAAAAACATAGTCCCAAGAAAACTATAAAGAAATTGTCACTTTATTTCTTATGCTTTTAACACAACCTTTTGATACAAATACCTAAGCGATAAAAGGATTAATAGATGGTTTAATAATCATACATTCACCTCTAATAATCACATGGATACGTAGTTAAAGCTAGTCAATCTAGCATACTGTTGCATAAAGTAAGGTAAAGAGGATTTCTTACTTTAAAGGTTTTCTGACAAATTAAATCCTCGATAGTTGTTTTATATAACACTCTATCAATGGATAAATGTATACTTAATAATCTTATATAAATCATACTTTGAATCTTTTTAATCTTGGAAGCAATCATAATAAAACAAAAAAAAAAGTTCAAATCTCGAAATATATTTCTCTATTATATATGTACGTATCAAATTGCTCCATTCATAACTTCTTTCTTTCCGTTAACTGATAATTCAAATAGGCTATATTGGACGATTCAGCGAAACCTTCAAATGTTAACTATATGTTCACTCGAGAATGCGCGTACACTTTTGCTACTCATATACTATGTAAACTTGACTTTTGAACATTTAATGAGGTTTTGTTGGTACCGAGAATTTAGAACAATGCATGGCCCAACATCTTATGTAAAATGAGTTCGTAATAAGTCTGACCCTATTATTATGCAAGAGTAGGTTTAATTTAATCAACCCAAACATAATGAATGTATGTTGCTTGGCGCGGAAGATGAGGACGGGGATTACTATTATCAGCTTGGCCCCTCTTCATTTAACGTAACCTCTTTATTATCACAAGTTTTTATTAATTTTTAATATTGAAAAAATAGTCCCTCCCAATAACTAGTCCAAAGGTTAAATGATCAATTAATGAGTTCAGTAAATCAGGAAAACCAAAACCCAAATCTTGTTAAAGAATAATTACCTAATAAATAATTTGACCAAAAAAATTCAGCTTTTAAATAATCTCAATTAATCTAGAAAACCAAAGCCAATTTTGGTTTATAGATATAAAGGAAAAACAAGACTAGTAAGCACTCTGTACATATAAACTTGGCTCCTTTTCATTAATTAATGAGACCTATTGATTATTTAACTTTTTTTTTCCTCAAGTTGTTGAAAAATAATTTAATGAAGAACAAAATCACACTAAATATTTGGGCAAATAATTATTTAATTAATAAGTTCGATAAATATAACCAACCAAGACCAAATATTTGATCAATGGTTTAATTTATCAATTGTCGATACTTAAATTTTGGCTGTCAAATTCTTGAGTTGGATGGATGATATGTGGTAGTTGATGGGTATTTGGTTTATCCACCATTTGTTACAAGGATATCGGTTTTGTGATTTTTCCTGATATTAATACAATTTCATAGAAACTAATTGAGAGCAACTTCATCACAAATGTATCGGGTTGGGATTTTTTGTAGTCAAAAAATTAGTTTGGGAAAATTTGTCATAGGAATACTAGTTTGGAATTATGGCGGTTAAAAAATTAGTTTGAGTTAAATTTGTCATAGATGTACTTGTTTGATAACTTTTGTGGCATTAAGCCTAAAAATTAGGGATGGACCCTAACCCTAAATAAAAGGTATCGTTAACATAACGTGCATTTGCGAGAGTATATATGGTGAAACGTGTTAAGCTAATTTAATTTTATAAAATTATTTTAAACTGAGGGCATGTCACTAGTTGATATTATATATCAAACGTGGGATTGAAAATCAAATTGGAAATAAGTATTTTCGTTTACATATAATTCTCTTCAACCAAGCAACTCATTAATACATTTTTTTTTAATGGCAAATGATTGAACTGGAAAAAAAGTCAGATGACAAGGCCCTCAATCATTGCATTTATTGCAAGAGAAATAATTTTACACGTTTCCCACATAAATTTCTAAATCTTAACCGATGAATTGATTTCATTAATGCACTACTTCCCTCGAGCTATATAAGTTCTCATCTCTAGATCAACTGCATCATCAAACGATCAACAATCTCATAAAATTTTCTCACCCTCCTATCCCCAAAAGACTATAATGGCAATGCCGAAGAACTTGTCCGCTCTTATGATCTTGTTGGTCATCCCTATTGCATTGCTTCCTAAGGCTACCTTCGCCAAGGTCGGAAACCCTGATTGCGGAAAGGGAATAAGATCTGATTGTGGGTCTGGATTCCTTCAATACATATTCCTTGCCGACACCTTTACACCCACCAATGAATGTTGTCATGAGCTCTTGAAAGCCGGGAAGAACTGCCACAACCAATTTGTGGAGTTGAGCATCTCGAGCCACAAGCCGATTAAGGGGACAAAATCTGATGTCTATAGGAGGAGCAATGAGACATGGAACAACTGCGTTGCGGCTCTCAGTCCCGTATCCCCTCCCGAGCCGGCTCATTGAGAGCTATTCCTATTTTATAGTACAATAAACGTGTAATATAAAAAGAACAAAAGAATTATAATTTTTGTATTGGATTCTCCTCAAATTTTTTATTTTATTTTCCGTGCCTCTTAAGCCTTATGGTTAACTATCACGGAAGCACAATTGTGGATGAATCAAACTTTCAGTGTTTAATGTACTTATTAACGCTGTAGATTTTTAAAAATGATCTGAAAAATACAATCTGTCCCTAAAGCTGTTACTAGCTTTAGAGTCTAAAAACATAGTCCCACACAAAACTATAAAGAAACTGTCACTTTATTTCTTATGCTTTTAACACAACCTTTTGAAACAAATACCTAAGCGATAAAAAGATTAATAGATGGTTTAATAATCATACATTCATCTCTAATAATCACATGAATACGTAGTTAAAGCTAGTCGATCTAGCATACTGTTGCATAAAGTAAGGTAAAGAGGATTTCTTACTTTAAAGGTTTTCTGACAAATTAAATCCTCGATAGTTGTTTTATATAACACTCTATCAATGGATAAATGTATACTTAATAATCTTATATAAATCATACTTTGAATCTTTTTAATCTTGGAAGCAATCATAATAAAAAACAAAAAAAAAAAAAGTTCAAATCTCAAAATATATTTCTCTATTATATATGTACGTATCAAATTGCTCCATTCGTAACTTCTTTCTTTCACGTTAACTGATAATTCAAATAGCCTATACTGGACGATTCGGCGAAACCTTCAAATGTTAACTATATGTTCACTCGAGAATGCGCGTACACTTTTGCTACTCATATACTATGTAAACTTGACTTTTGAACATTTAATGAGGTTTTGTTGGTACCAAGAATTTAGAACAATGCATGGCCCAACATCTTATGTAAAATGAGTTCATAATAAGTTTGACGCTGTTATTATGCAAGAGTAGGTTTAATTTAATCAACCCAAACGTAATGAATGTATGTTGCTTGGCGCGGAAGATGACGATGGAGATTATTATTATCAGCTTGGCCCCTCTTCATTTAACGAAACCTATTAATTATCACAAGTTTTTAATAATTTTTAATAAAGAAAAAATAGTCCCACCCCGAATAACTAGTCCAAAGGTTAAATGATCAATGAGTTCGGTAAATCGGAAAACCAAAACCCAAATCTTGTTAAAGGATAATTACCTAATAAATAATTTGACCATTAAAAATTCAGCTTTTAAATAATCTCAATTAATCTAGAAAACCAAAGCCAATTTTGGTTTATAGATATAAAGGAAAAACAAGACTAAAAACAAGACTGGTAAGCACTCTGTACATATAAACTTGGCTCCTTTTCATTAATTAATGAGACCTATTGATTATTTAACTTTTTTTTCCTCAAGTTGTTGAAAAATAATTTAATGAAGAACAAAATCACACTAAAATATCTCGTCAAATCATTAATTAATTAATTAAGTAATTAATAAGTTCGATAAATATGACAAACCAAGACCGAATTATCTCATCGATGGTTTAATTTAGCAATTGTCGATACTTAAATTTTGTCTTCAACTGTAATCACTTGCATAAAAATCAGGGCTTATATCACGAAAAACCCTAAATGAGTACACTTGTGTCAACCTAAACAGGCATACTTATGACAAATTTATCTTTTACTAGTTTTCGTTAAAAAAATTTTTTTATCAAATTCCTGAGTTGGATGGATGATATGTGGTAGTTGATGGGTATTTGGTTTATCCTCCATTTGTTACGAGGATATTGGTTTTGTGATTTTTCGTGATGTTAATACAATTTCATAGAAACTAATTGAGAGCAAATTTATCTCAAATGTATCGGGTTGGGATTTTTTGCAGTCAAAAAATTAGTTTGGAAAAACTTGCCATAGGAATACTAGTTTGGAATTATGGCGGTTAAAAAATTAGTTTGAGAGAAATTTGTCATAGATGTACTTGTTTGATAATTTTTGTGGCGTTAATCCTAAAAATTAGGGATGGACCCTAACCCTAAATAAAAGGTATCGTTAACATAACGTGCATTTGTGAGAGTATATATGGTGAAATGTTTTAAGCATATTCAATTTTATAAAATTATTTTAAACTGAGGGCATGTCACTAGTTGATATTATATATCAAATGTGGGATTGAAAATCAAATTGGAAATAAGTATTTTCGTTTACAGATAATTCTCTTCAACCAAGCAACTCAGTAATGCTTTTTTTTTTTTTTAATGGCAAATGATTGAACTAGAAAAAAAGTCAGATGACAAGGCCCTCAATCATTGCATTTATTGCAAGAGAAATAATTTTACACGTTTCCTACAAACATTCCTAAATCTTAACCGATGAATTGATTTCATTAATGCACTACTTCCCTCGAGCTATATAAGTTCTCATCTCTAGATCAACTGCATCATCAAACAATCAACAATCTCATAAAATTTTCCAACCCTCCTATCCCCAAAAGACCATAATGGCAACGCCCAAGAACTTGTCCGCTCTTATGATCTTGTTGGTCGTCCCGTTGCATTGCTTCCTAAGGCTACCTTGCCAAGGTCGGAAACCCTGATTGTGGAAAGGGAATAAGATCTGATTGTGGGTCTGGATTCTTTCAATACATATTCCTTGCCGACACCTTTACACCCACCAATGAATGTTGTCATGAGCTCTTGAAAGCCGGGAAGAACTGCCACAACCAATTTGTGGAGTTGAGCATCTCGAGCCACAAGCCGATTAAGGGGACAAAATCTGATGTCTATAGGAGGAGCAATGAGACATGGAACAACTGCGTTGCGGCTCTCAGTCCCGTATCCCCTCCCGAGCCGGCTCATTGAGAGCTATTCCTATTTTATAGTACAATAAACGTGTAATATAAAAAGAACAAAAGAATTATAATTTTTGTATTGGATTCTCCTCAAATTTTTTATTTTATTTTTCGTGCCTATTAAGCCTTATGGTTAACTATCACGGAAGAACAATTGTGGATGAATCAAATTTTCAGTGTTTAATGTGCTTATTAACCCTGTAATTTTTTTAAAATGATCTGCAATATACAATCCGCCCTTAAAGTTATTACTAGCTTTCGAGTCTAAAAACATAGTCCCATACAAAACTATAAAGAAAATGTCACTTTATTTCTTATGCTTTTAACACAACCTTTTGAAACAAATACCTAAGCGATAAAAAGATTAATAGATGGTTTAATAATCATACATTCATCTCTAATAATCACATGAATATGTAGTTAAAGCTAGTCGATCTAGCATACTGTTGCATAAAGTAAGGTAAAGAGGATTTCTTACTTTAAAGGTTTTCTGACAAATTAAATCCCCGATAGTTGTTTTATATAACACTCTATCAATGGATAAATGTATACGTTAATAATCTTATATAAATCTTACTTTGAATCTTTTTAATCTTGTAAGCAATCATAAAAAAACAAAAAAAAAAGTTCAAATCTCGAAATATATTTCTCTATTTATATATGTACGTATCAAATTTCTCCATTCGTAACTTCTTTCTTTCCATTAACTGATAATTCAAATAGCCTATACTGGACGATTCGGCGAAACCTTCAAATGTTAACTATATGTTCACTCGAGAATGTGCGTACACTTTTGCTACTCATATACTATGTAAACTTGACTTTTGAACATTTAATGAGGTTTTGTTGGTATCCAGAAATTAGAACAATGCTTGGCCCAACATCTTATGTAAAATGAGTTCGTAATAAGTCTGACCCTGTTATTATGCAAGAGTAGGTTTAATTTAATCAACCCAAACGTAATGAATGTATGTTGCTTGGCGCGGAAGATGAGGACGGGGATTACTATTATCAGCTTGGCCCCTCTTCATTTAACGAAACCTATTAATTATCACAAAATTTTAATAATTTAAAAAAAAAAAATAGTCCCTCCCAATAACTAGTCCAAAGGTTAAATGATCAATTAATGAGTTTAGTAAATCCGGAAAACCAAAAAATTAATTTGGGGTAAATTTATCATATGTGTATCAGTTTAAAGTTTTTCTTAGTATTAATCCTTATTTAATGTCAAAAAAGTGATTGTCTATGGACAAGCAAAAGGAACCTCAATTGTTTATATTAGCAAACAATTTATAGCCATCACTATTCGCTGCATGGGCTCGATAATGTATTATCAGATCACCTAATCTGTCACGCCATTGATTGATTAATGTGTATTGCATATGATCACCTCTTTCCGAAGGTATTGTTTTTGTCCATTCCGGTCCTAATTATTTGTTTGTGCACGGTTGACATTAGAGTGTGAAGACGTTCTTCCAATCTTGTTGTTCCTTCGATCTTTGTTGCAACTTTTCGAGCACCCAAGGAGTTAGACATGCCTGTGACTGCCTAAAACTAGGCGGCGCGTCACGACCGTGTGATAGTTTCACGTTGAAGGGTAAGAGGAGATCTACAAGGAAAGAAGCCAAAAGGGGAATACCTTCATGGGGGCCATGTACGGGCTAGATTAGGCCTTGGGTTATTTTACTAATCGCATTAGCCCCCGTGATAATAACACCATACAAAGAAACGAGTCGATTTTAAAGCATAAGAAACTCTCAAAATTTAGCAATGAAATTGATCCAGATGCATGTCACGAGCAAATCTTAATTGGTCACACACGCCACATCGATCGTTTAATTTTTCCCTCAAAACAACTTTATAGTTCCTTTAACGTGCCTCACTCACCGTACTAATCCGCCCTGTCCAAAAGCTCAGATCGCGGCACCCTCGATGTCCCAACACGTGCCCCTCCACCAACAGTGGCGGCAACTTGGCGCCTCCATAACCTTTTTCTGCAGAAAGTAAGGAGCCAACAAATTCCCCCTTCAAAAACCATGGCTATTTCTTCCATGAATGCGGATGCCGCGGAGGTAATGGGAAAAAGAATGTACTTTAATTAGATTTTACTCAGCCTCTCGAGTAGAAGGGTTTCGACGATCTTTACGTAGGCATTGAAGCACTCTCTGCAGGAATTAGGCATGACATAAGACTCATGGAGCCTCCGGACGTCATCGGTGCGGCGACACACGAAGCTGGAGATGACAGACTTGGGCCGCTCCAAGCTACACGCGGCCAGTATGGTGTGGGTCGCCGCTCTAGTGATTTCTTTGAATGCATCAACTCTCACAGGAGCGGCAACAAATGAGAAACTACGGCTCCGTTCATTTCACGGAAAATGACTTCCAGGAAAATGTTATATGAATTTTCCGGTGTTCGTTTCACGGAAAATCAATTACTCATGGAAAATATTTTCCATCAATGGATCATGAGCTCGAGCTCCGCCGCCAGATCCGGCGAGCTCGCGGCTCACCAGAGCCCGACGAACCTCCGGCGAGCTCGGGCGAGATCAGCCGAGCCTTGAGCTCACCGGATCTAGCGACCGAATCTTAGTCTGCCGCCGGGCAGTCAGCCATCGTCAAGCGTGCAGTGGTGCGGCTCACCAGAGCCCGACGAACCTCCGGCGAGCTCGGGCGAGATCGCCCGAGCCTTGAGCTCGTCGGATCCGGCGACCGAATCTTAGTTGGCCGTCGGGCGAGTCAGCCATCGTCGGGCGTGCGGTGGTGGAGGAAGGAGGAAGGAGAAGGAAAATAAAAGGAAAAAAAAAAAGAAAAAAAAAAATAAATAATAAATAATAAAAATTTCGATTTTTTTAAATATAAATAATTAAAAAAATTATTTTTAAAAATATAAAATAATAAAACCAATGAATGGTGGAAAATAATTAAAAAAATGTATTTTTTAAAAATAGAAATATTTTTGGTCAATTAAAAATATTAAAATTAAAATTTTTGATAATTTTTCCTAAAATAATTAAATTAGTTAACAAATGGTGGAAAATGTTTTCCACTCAAAATTCAAGTTTCAGCCGAACATCGGAAAATATAGCCATTTTCTTGAAAAATGACTTATGGGAAAATGTTTTTGAGATGGCCCATTTTTCGCGAAACGAACGGACCCTACAATTAAAAGACAATAATGAAGAGTGTACAATATTGAGTCTTCAAAAATTGAAAGGATAAGATGGTCGGAGTAAGTGAAGATGGTTAGATCCATGCAATTAAATGACAACAGAATGATACCCATGGCAGTTAGAGGTTTTACTCCTATTGTATTACACATGCTGTTTTGTTAGTAATATTTTCTTATACATTTAGTTAAAGTAAGATATACCAATTGAAACAGAATGCAATTGATCATTATTGAGACTTGAATTTTGTCGACCTTTTAGGTATTTGCATATTTTGCAAAAATATAAAAATTTATAAAAAGATTAAAAAAAAAAAAAACATGAATCATAAAAAAGATAAAAATAAAAATAATAAGTAAAGTAATAGTGATAAAAGATGCTTGAAAGAAAGAGAAAAAGAATAATGAAAAGAAAAAAATGAAATGAAAGATGAACAAGAAAATTAGATAGAAAATATAATCAAGCCCCAAAGTAGCAACCCCATGAGCTACAATCAAATTGAATCCAGTTCTTGTCTAAAATACCAATCTACCAAAACCAAACTATAATCAAGTACTCACTAACATCTCCAAACTACATAAATATCAATCAAGAGACTCTAAGCTAAATCTAATATTAAGATCTAACTATTTAATTTAGACCTAATCAAGGCCTAGTGCAGCACTGTGATTCTTCCCTTTCCTGATTTTGGGAAGGGTTTTGCACGTAAAATAATCTTGATTGTTTTCTTCTCTATTTTCTCTTCATATATTCGCGTTTCTAATGTTCCAAGCCACCCTTTTTCCTAGTCTCTCTTGAGTACTTGTCTCTACTAGGTTCGAAACCAATGTCTGGCAGCATCTTCTTGTGGGAGGGTTTGGAGCTACTAGCCAGCATCTCTAAATTAGGACACATCCACCTCAAGCTTTATGCCAGTTGAGAATTGGTTTCACTATCTTCAGAAGTGTTGCACAGGATCTGAAGTCTTAGATGTTTGACATTCCACAATGGAGGAAGCACTTCACTTCTAATTTCTTTTGGAAGAATCAATGCCTATGTATACAAAAAGAAAAATAGCAAGATTTCAATGCTTGATTCAGATTAGTATGCAAATACTCAATACAAAATACCGATTTGAACAAATTTTACTTACCTCGACTTCGTTACAGACTAGTGTTAGTGGGTCACAACGGCCGAAATATCTCAAGAACTTGGCTGCCAAAATACAAACATGACGGATTGCGACTCCTGTTCCTGTAAATGGACTTATGTGACAGCAAAACCATTCATGGTAAAAACTTGAAGCGTAGCAAGAATAGGCCAAAAAAATAAAAAATAAAAATACTAACGACACCCTTGATCGTATATTCAATAACAATCGCGCGATGTCCGGGAAGAGCCACTAAATTTATCGGAAACCAACGAATTACGAAACAATTTATCGAGATTACAAAACACCGCACACCCATTATACAAAACACCAAAAAGATTTCCGATAACAAGATCAATCAACTTCTTCTAGAGGCTGACTTTACAGGAACAATAAACCATTGATGATGGGTAAGCCAAATTACCTTCAATGGGGTTGCTTTTCCCTTTCTCTTCGATCAAACCAAGAACGCGTTACGAATCGATAAACAGATGATCCTCGTCTCTATTGCGCGCCAACGTTCACGGGCCGATGACAGCTCTTCCACTCCTTCTTGGCTCTTTAAGAGGCTATTTTTGTGTATGTGCAGAGGAAGAGTGGGGATTTTAAGTCGGTTGTAATGTAGATTAAAGTGAGCTCATCAATTTTTTGAAATACCTTACCAATCGGAGCCCTGTTAGGATTAGGAGACATGCGACTGAACTCATCAATTTTTTGAAATACCTCACAGAATTGGAGCCCTATTAAGAGTAGGAGATGTTGGGTTGTAACTTGTAATGCTGAGTACCGAGTGAAATTAATTTTTTGAAATATCTCACCCAATCCGAGCGAAGGTTAGCCTGACTGGAAACTCGTGCATTACGTTAATGCAAGGTATTTCCTTTTCTGTTCTGTTGGTAAATTAAATCCTTAGTTGTCCGCTGTTCGTGTTATCTTATGGACTTCTTGTCCCCTAAATAGATGTGCATCTTAAGTTTGCCTAGTTTTTTCGACCAAAAAAAAAGTTTGCCTAGTTTTCACACCATCTTAACCATGGTGATGGATTTATTTACAACTCCAGAAATTACAAAAACAATTGTTGGATAACCATCCACAATTTGTATCCTCCTCAAGTTGAACGACTAATAGTAATATACCCCCTTCTTAATAAATTATTTTCTATGACTTCACCATGACATTGTTTCAATCAGCGTGGTTCCTTTTATAAATTAAATTCACTCAAATGAAAGATCAAGATAAAACCGATACTGAAAAACTAAGAAGATATATTTAGTTTTAAATACAGCTTACCCAGTGCTTAGTTTATATATAGATTATGGAATAACAAAATATCTTATTGCATCACTTACTTACGAGTTACAAATTATGGATATAACTTGCGTACCAACTTCATTAAAAATAAATAATTATGATTTTCAGATTTGTTCCTCCAATCAATGATGGCCCGAAACATAACCCAATCAAATGTGGTGAGAACCGAAGAAAATAAGAACCGAGAAGCCCTCGAGATCTCAATGGATGCGGTGTTCATGTTTCCAAACCGCTCATCAATCATTTTTTCACCCAGAGATCTCATTCATATAACTGAATTTATGGCTTGCACCAAAACAGACATTAATCTGGTTAGTAGGATGAACAATGCCTGCTTCTACAATTATAATGCTAGCTCTAACTGAAGAAGCAGGTGGAGTGGTACGCTAGAGACTAGCCTGTGATGGTACCATAGCCAAAAATTCATCTGCTTCTGGGAATTACGTTAAAGAAAATATGAGAAATCCGCCTGATCTGGCTAAGTCAAAAGTGATGATCGTAGTTCCTGGCTGAACCTTGACGCCGCGGGGACATTCTCATGGGATCACGCATGTAGCCAACATGAAAACTTCACATATACCTAACGACCACTGAATTAAATGAGGCCTCGGGTTGCTACTCAAATCAACAGGTAATAGAAAGTTGCTTACAGGAAAGATAGGTGCATTTAAATATGTGTAGCTGCATTTTCAAACTCTTGCACCATATTTACAGATCAAGGTCTTATCCTTTTGCTACAAAAATAAGAAAAATTTCAAATGACTAATGCTCCGTTTGTTTCACGGAAAACAACTTCCATGAAAATATTTTCCTGGATTTCCGGTGTTCAGTGGACGGAAAATACATGGTCAAGGAAAACATTTTCCGGTCAACGGAAAATTCTCTCTTGACATTGAGGAAAACATATTCCTGGCCTCTCGCGCTCGCCCTCACACTCCTTTTTCCTTCTCATTTCTGCACTCTCTCACAAAAGCTTAGGGTTTCTAATCTCCTCCTCCTCCTTCGACGCCAACGATGGGCGAAGCATCCCTCATTCTCCGCCCTCCCCGGCCGCTCCTGCCCGCCTGCTCTGACCGTGGTGCTCCGCTTCCCCGGCGGTTTGAAGCCGCTCGGGAGGATCCGGCTTAAGAGGGAGCACCACGGCGGCGTCGGGAGGCTCGCGGGGAGCCCGTCGTCCAGGCCGCTCGTCGTGCGGTGCGAGGCTTCCGGTGGATGGGTGATTGCCCCCGATTCCTTTCCTTGGGATTTTTTTTAGCGCTCCGCGTGCTTGCTCGTGTGTTCGTTCGTTGCTCTGTTTTGGGGATTTGGTTATGCTTGTTTGGGGTGATGCGATGAGGTCGCGGATCTAGCGGCGGAGCTCGCGGCTCGCCGGATTTGGCGGCGGAGCTCACAGCTCGTCGATCCAGGCGAGCTCGAGCTCTGTCTCGAGATCCGGCGAGCTCGAGCTCGCCGGATCTGGCCACGGGTCTTGGTCGGCCGGGCAGCCGACCATCGTCGGCGGGAAGGAGGTGGCAGAGGCGGAAGGAGGAGGGAGAAGGAGGAGGAAGGAGGCGATGGCGAGAGGAAGGAGGAAGAAGGAGGAAGACGAAGGAGGAAGGTGGAAGGAAAAGAAAAGAAAAATAATAAAAATTTCGATTTTTAAAAATATAAACAATTTAAAAATCATTTTAAAAAAATATAAATAAATAAAATAATTTTTTTCGTCATTTAAATATATTAAAATTCATTTTTTGATAAATTTTCCCAAATAATTAAATGAGCTAACGAACGGTGGAAAATATTTTCCATTGAAATTTTAGATTTTGGCCGAACACCGGAAAATAGAGTCATTTTCCTGTCATTCCAGGAAAATATTTTTCGGAAACATGATATTTTTAGCGAAACGAACGGAGCCTAAGATAACAATTTTGTTAATTTGAGGGATAAATAACCAAACCTGAAAGGAAGTTGCTAGCCTGAAGAGAGAAAAACTCACTTATGATGCACTAGTTAAGTGCAGTAGCACAATGAAACAGACCCGGAAAAGGTGGCAACAGAAGTGCAATGAACAGGGCAAGTTAGTCGTTACAGTTTCCTATAAATTCTCCTTTCCTGTTCCATGGCCATGGGTGAGGTGAAAAAGACTTCCCGAGCATGTTTCTCTTCTCATTTACTCTACCTTCTTCACATGGATATTCTGGAAAGTAATCCAAAAATGTTTTGCAGCCTAGTGAATCAACTCCATCAAATAGGAAGCTCTGGACTTCATTCTATATTTCATGACAAGAGATAAGTAATTGCAATTCTAATATGCAATGGGGATGTAGATGTACGAATAGCTGTAAATGACATTTCTATCTTTGCATGTGTCCCCCCAAATAACCTTTTCAAAACTTCATAACCTGGATCCTGGACTCAAAAATCAAATAAGTTATAGATTGAAAAGGAATCAAAGAAACATAAGAGCAACAGCATAATGTTAGATGCACCTATAACACATTGTTTAATACTTTAGACCATCGGTAGTAGCACTGGTCTTTGCATGTCCATGTAATAAATAAACTTCGCAAGTAGGCTGTAGATGAAGATAGGGGAGGAGATGAGTGACCAGGTGATAAACCTTTTCTGCTCTCGAAGTCAGATACCAATGCTGCGCTTCACGGTTGGCTATAATTTGAGATGCATTAGTCTCCCTTATTCCTAGGTCCATCAAAACAAGCCAAGCCTGAGAAGAAATCCAAGGTCAGAGGAAATTAAATAGAGAAATATTCTAGCCTAAAAGAAACAATGCAATCCCTTGAAGAGACAATTTATTGAGCGAGGTACCTTGAGATAATCCACGAATGCAGGGTATCAAACCGCATGCATGTGTTGACTAGACTTAAACCTGGTCCATATGACTATTGGTGAGAAGAATCTCAATGATTCGCCCGTTAAATTTCCACCCCATGGTAAAAGCGGCATAAAGTGGTGTTCAGCTGAAACGTCCAAAAAGGACAGGAGAAAAACTAAAAACTCTTTGAATGTTACTATATAACACAGGGCTTGAGACCTAAAGACATCAGGGCTTCGTAGCACTTATCTTTGTATTCTTTGTGCTTGCAACGTCATATAGAAGGTTAAGGTCCCTGCAAACAATATATTAGGGCAGATCAGGAAGCCTTATATACAGAAATCAAACTTAATATAGGATTTAAGGGCGATGGGCAGTATTCAGCACCAAGGAGCATTACATATCTCAAGCCAAGAAGGATATCATTTATTATTATTTTTCTATATTCAACTATTGTAAAAGAAAATTGAAATGCATCACTCCTGTTTTGAGAAATTTAACATTGTTGAAATACTTATTGCACATCTTAACAACAAAACTATACACTCCAAGATGCTAACTGCTCATCAAGGAGCATTACATATCTCAAGCCATATCTCAAGCCGGAAGTTCACTATTGCACATCTAGCTTGACAAACACTGTCCAGTATACTACGCCATGCCAGTAGGTACTAGATAGTTAGACGTCAAATGCGTGACTGTTCAAAGCTTCTGCAAAAGTCAGCTCGTGACACTCAAGCAGAACAGCTACACCGCAACCCATTTCAACTGTTCAACATTTTCTTTTATCAGAAAGGTGCTAGCAGGTAATTTCAGCAGAAAAGCACGCATGGCCACTTATTGGCTTCCTACACATGGATATCACATGCACATGCACATACAAATTTGCTCGAGACATACAGTTGACCATAGAGCACATGCAAAGTTGCTGAGCACATATAGTTGACCATAGAGCAAGCAACGGCTGTCATTTTCATCAACTCGCGTTGTTTCTTACAACAAGGAATAAGTTAAACAACAAGAACAAAGAATTGTTGTTACAGAACAACTATAATTGTCTCGGCAGCAGTGAAAAAGTTGGCACAGAATATAGTCAGATCATGTTCTGGTTCTGGAAACACAGCAAAATGCAAAACCTGCATAGAGTATCTTCAGAAGAACAAAACGAGGCAGCTAAACATCATAGCAAAATAATGTGTTCAAGTAAACTTTACTTGAACAACCAATTCCTCCATCAGCACAAGTGGCAAATCTAATTAGAGGAAAAGCTTTACACAGAAAATACTATCTTACAAAAACATGAAAGTTTCCATCGGCGAAAAGTCAGAGGATCAATTATTCTACACTTAATTCAAAAACTATCAAATTTGTACACCCATATGGCACTAACATACCTAAAGTTCTAACAGCAAAAGAAGTGAAGCCATGGTACCGATTAAGCACAACCGTCCTCGCTCTCGAGGAAATTTCCTCCGACCATCATGGTCAACTTACAGGGGCTTTTTTGGAGCTACAGGCTGGAACTAGCAGCTAGTTTTGCTTAAAAACCATAAATTTAAGCTGTCTGTCTAGATTCTGTAGACTGATTCCTCATAATTTATTTGCTTTTGCTGTAACTTCTGTTTGGAGAAGCTTAGAGAAACTAAATATCGAGTGGCAAAGATATTTGACGATCATAACTGCAGTCCCTTGCTCCTTTGAATGCTTAAACTTCGACGCAACCTTATTTTCGGCACTTCATATAACAACAACTCGATCTCTGTTTTATTATCCAGTGCCTGCATGGAGCCGAACCTTTCCTGAGGACACGAAGAAGGACAAGCCTTGATTAACCAACCAAACGGCAAATAAAACGACCACACCTGCAAAGGAGAAGGAGCCACGCGAGTGTGGAGCCACAGCGAATATTGTTGTAAGATGAATGTGTCACATAAGTATATCTTCACTAGCCTACACATCCTCTTCTTGCTGGTCAACTAGTCCCAATCCATCTCCCCCATTCTCTCCTTCTCCTTCATTGAACGTCCGCAATAAAAAAGCCTGATAGCTATCATCCATTCCATGGCTCTTCATCTCTTTTATTGAACATCGCCTAGTAGCTATCATCTATTCCAAATGGCTCTTCACATGACAACAAAAGTTGCTCAGAGTCTATGGCAGCTGATATATGGAAAATCAAAGTCAAGATAACAAATTAGTATGGACATAGGATATGGATAATTGTACATAATACACATGAAAATAAATGAACAGATAGTTTTAAGAATTGACATTTCTCAAATAAAGCCATTCAAGGTAAAATCAGGCAAGATTAAAACCAAAGGATGAGCATAGCGCCCCGAAACTAAATGTTGATCTTGCAAACAAAAGAAGGCTCTATTTTCAAGAATCAACACTTGTCAAATAAAGCTAGTGCCAAATACGGCTTGATTCCTTGTGGAAGGGACTACATCTCAAATCCCAAATTGGTGAATGCATGTGAAGTTCATTTCTTGTTCGAATGTTTGGTGTGGCATCTCTCTACTTAAATCTAGGTTTCTTCTCTCTTCTCCATCACCAATGATCAGAACATGGAAACAATTCTTGACATTTAGAGTATTGATTTTGGATTTATCGCATATGGATGCTATTACAAAAAGTGAGATCAAGAACAGAAAAGCCCAACCATTGCCTGGAACAAATACAAGAATCCCATCAAAATTCCAACACTTTAATCTTCCAGGCGATGGTTGGGCTTTTCTGTTTTTGGTTTTTAGGGGGCTTAGTTACGTTTGCTTATGAATGATTAAAGGATTGGTAGGTAAGTGAGAGAATGATGAAAAGTAGGATAAGTCAAGAGAATAAAAGATTTTTGGGGGAAGAGGGGCGATGGAACCTGACTTGATGAATTTTGCATTATTTCATGGTCATTATCATTAGCTTATCCTCTTAGAAGAGGCTATCCAAAGAGGCTGTCAATCTTTCTATGGGATGTGTAGACTTTTTAGTATATCTGAGCATCTCTTCCAAGATTGATTGTGTCAGAGATTGATTGTGTCAGTACTCTTGTTTATTTACCTTGACTCTTTGGCAGCATGTTCATGTCATAATGTCGGTACAACTACTCATAATGAGTGAAAAGCGATAAGATTTTTCACTTTCTGTAATAGCATCACTATGTGATAAATCCAAAATCAATACTCTAAATGTCAGGAATCGTTGCAATGTTCTGATCATTGGTGAGGAGAAGAGAGAAGAAACCTGGATTTAAGAGGAGAGATGCCGCACCAAACATTCAGACAAGAAATGAACTTCACGTACATTCACCAATTTGGGATTTGAGATGTCATCTCTTCCACAAGGAATCAAGCCATATTTGGCACTAGTCATGCTTAGCCAGAGAGGAATTCTTTACAAAAGGGAACTGTAAAGCCATTTTACCTTCAATAGCTTTATTTGACAAGTGTTGATTCTTGAAAACAGAGACTTCTTTTGTTTGCAAGATCGACTTTTAGTTTTGGGGTGCCGTGCTCATCCTTTGGTTTTAATCTTGCAGGATCTTACCTTGAATAGCTTTATTTGAGAAATGTCAATTCTTAAAACTATTTGTTCATTTATTTTCATGTGTATTATGTACAATTATCCATATCCTATGTCCATACTAATTTGTTATCTTGACTTTGATTTTCCATATAGCAGCCGCCATAGACTCTAAGCAACATTTGTTGTCATATGAAGAGCCATTTGGAATAGATGATAGCTACCAAGCATTCTTATTGATGATGTTCAATAAAAGAGATGAAGAGCCATTTGGAATGGATGATAGCTATCAAGCTTTTTTATTGCAGATGTTCAATGAAGGAGAAGGAGAGAATGGGGGAGATGGATTGAGACTAGTTGACCAACAAGAAGAGGATGTGTAGGCTAGTGAAGATGTGTTGGGAGCACATGAGATAGAGCTAGAAGATGATGGGGAAGATGCATTGGCTCCTACTCTAGTTGAAGAAGTACCAAGTGGACACTCTTCAAGCACGTTTGAGATTGAGGCTGATGGCAATGAGATCGACAATGATCTTCCCTACCTATTCGTTTTGATATCTCACTTTTTATTTCTTAAAAAACAAGTACCAATTGAGTATCGGTATAGTGGACATTGATTTCTGATACAGTGGATAGTGGAAGGAGTAAGAGCATAGTACAATATATATTCGAATGGATTAAACAAATCAATTGCAAAAGCAACAATAGATTAGAGGGAGGGTATTGAGGGCTATTATCCTTTAATTGTTCATTGCCTAGTTTAATTTTTATCCATCAAATATCATAACTTATTAAATTTTATATAATATTCTTTTATCATGCCTCTCTTTTGAAGCTTGTGTTTTATGAGTCACTACTAGACAAATAACAATATCTTAGTTGATCTTTATTCATTTTGTCATTGCTAGACAAGGAAGGATTGAGGACTTTGATCCTCCGGTGAGGCCACTCCCAAATATGTATGCCACGACCTATGCCTTAGCTGCCTCTTTGACCACCCTTTTGCTAGCTTATGGTTAGTCTCTCTTGTTCGATATTGTGAAGCAAAGACTATTGGTCTAGTAATTTTGGTGTAATTATTTGCAAATAGATTTTCTCATTATTTTGTTTTTGAATTTTAGTAGTCCAAGCACTAATCAACAAGCTTGCGCTATATATCAAGACAGACTTGATTTTAGGCTACTTGTATCTTGAGCTCATGACAGCCATCCTCAGCATGTTCACATTGTTGAGGTTGGTGCTAGCGAGATTGATTTCTAATCAGTTCGGTCGCCATTGGACAATTGTGATGGAAGGCGCCATATTTTTCATCAGGCCCTTCATTATGGGTTTCACCCCCAAGTTATGTCGTCTCCTTGGTCAATCACTCCATGGCTAACCACAGCACCTGCTTTGCCTTGACGATTGCCCTAATCTTCACCACCAAGATCTCTACTACCTTCTCCCATGGCATCTTGATCTCCTCACCTAAAGTAGTAATTTATTTTCATTTATTTTTTTTCCTAATTTTGTCGCATATTTTTCATTTTTTATTTCCTTGGTTTAGGTGGGTTTTTTATTTCTCTGGTTTAGGTGCGTATCAACATTGGCACCCTATTCGGCAATCTATCCAATTATACTCTCCTCATTGAGACCTTTAAATCTAATGGGGAGGCTGCACTTCAACTTGCCCAAATCAAAAAAATAAATGCTGGCATACCCCAAGGAGTGGGACGATGACATTGTGAACACAATCTAGAACATCGGCACGTGGTGGGACATCTTTCACCCAAGTCAGTGCATCCATCACATGCTATTGTGCACTGTTGTGATCTAGTTTGTCCAACAGGCATGTAGCATAAACACCATGATGCTCTTCACCCCTCACTTTTTCGAGAAGCATAGATACGGTGACTTTTCCAACGTAGACCTCCGATTTAGATTGTGCATTAGGTGGGTCTATATGTTCAAGCATTTGATTTCGACATCTCTTTGCTCTTTTCCCACCCATTTTATTAACTACTCATAACACATCTTCCCCATCATTTTCTTCTAGGAAGTATATCGCATGTACATTACATGTGTATTGCACGTACATTGCACATGTATTCAATTTGATTTTTAAAAGTCTGCTATCCCCAACATTTCTTTTGAAAATCGAAACTACTAATGTGTAAGGCGAGGCTGCTCCCGAACATGTATGCCACGATCTATACCAGTTTGGGATTTTACTCTCTATTTGTTATAGTTGTACCGGTTTTATGATTTTTTTTGTTTGTATTAATCCAATTTAATGAAAGGCATTTTTGTCGAATGTACCAATTTGAAGTTTTTGCTTACCCACCTCACAAAGTTGCTTAAATCTAAGTCCGAGCTCCCTCCTTTGATTGCTCTCCAAACCGCACTTCTCATCTCCTTGTCTCAAATCTCTTGGGGTAAAAATCCCTGCTCAATGACTCGGCCAAAACCTGAGCCAACTCCGCTGCCTCCGGTGTCTTCTCCGACCCCGTGCCTACTCCAATTCCCATGCCCTATTCGCCCACCAGCAGTTTAGCTTTCACGAACTGCTTTGCGCCCTTCGGCCACGTCAGCATAACCATCCCAATTCTGAGCCCCTCCAATGTCATGTTCCACCCGCGATGAGTTAGGAACGCAGGGCCCAACCCTTGTTCATGAGGCCTCTCCCGGTTTGTGAAATCCCTTTGGCTGAACGTCCCCTCTCTCTTTTAAAGAACACCGCAGGCGTGCATGGCTATTGCCATCGCCAGTTTGCCGTGGCTGGCTAATCCCCCGACCCTAGGATTGTGGCGCGGCCTGCTCTGCCTCTGTTCCTACTAATTTGCTTCTGTACGTCACTGTGTTGTAGAGGTCTGCACGACGTGAGGGAAGAAGAAGACCAACGCACGAGCTGGGCTAGAGGGTACAAGAGATGGGCCGGCCTGCACGGGGAAAAGAAAGAGAAAAAGTGGTGGGCCGAGTCTAGCCGAGAAAAGAAATAAGGGGCCGGGTTGACCAGGCCCGAATCTGGCTCTGTCTTTTCTTAATTTTTTATTTTTTATTTTTATAACTATGAATTTTTTTTAAAAATAATTAATCTATTTTTTTTATTTACTATAAATTCTAGTTCTATTAATGCAAATGCTCCAAATGCCTAGGTGCTATGCAATTTTAATGATTTGAATTGTTTTAGGAATTAAAAATTAATCCCTAAACTTTTTATGCAATTAAACCCTAAAGTGAAAGCCATAACTTATGTGCCAACAAACGATTATTTTTAAAAATAATTTTCAAATAATTAATTTTCTGCGAAACAAATGAATTATTAATATTGTGTACAATATGATAACTAGTAGCAACACGTGATATGTTTGTTTTGCATTATATATAGAGGTGTCAAAATGGGTCTTAAACTAATATATGACCCATTTAAATCATAAATGTATTATACATGGGTCATTTATATTTTTATGAGACTATTTAAATGGGTTTAAAATTTGAAAATTTAAGATAAATGGGTCTTAAATGGGTGGGACTTAGAAGTTAGAACCCATTTCCAATCCAAGCCTTGCACTCTCTCTTTCTCTCTTTAACTTTATAAAAATATTTTTACAAAAACTGAAATTATAATTATTTTTTATATTTCTTTTTTCTTTCCTTTTTTCTTTCTTTCTTCTTCCTCCTTAGTCCTTCCTTAGTCGGTGGTTGGCAAGGTGATGACCTGTGACTTGCTAGGTGAGGCTCGAGCTTGCCGGCCTCAGATGAGCTTGAGGTCACCTATGACTGGTGAGGCTTGAGTCTCACTAATTTAGCAAGACTCGAGCTGGTGAGGCGAAGGGCTCACCGACAACCGGTGAGGCTTGAGCGAGGCTTGAGCAAGACTTGAGCAAGACTTGAGCCTTGAGTTCGCTTATGGCTAGTTGATGGTGGTCGTTTGTTAGTGGTCGGCCAAAATAAAGAAAAAGTAAAAAGTAAAAAGTAAAAATTTGATTAAAAAAAACTAACAAATAGATTTTTAAAAATAAAATAATTTCTATTTCTATTTTTTAAAAATAAAAATATTAAAAAGGAATCAAGGAAAATTTATCATATTTTTCTTATTAAATGACAAGAAATATTTTCTAGTTTATTTTCAAATTTTAGGCAAAAACCAAAAAATATTGTAATTTTCCTAAAATATTCTTTTGGAAAATATTTAAGAAACAAACTTTCTTTTTTTAATAAAAATAAATTTTCCACTAAATTTGTATTGCATGAAAGTGTTTTAACAATACCTTTTAAAAATAAAAAGAAAAAGAAATAAAAAAAAAAAAAAAAAAAAAAAAAGCTTTCTTATGTTTAGTTAAATGAGTTGGGTTGGGTAGGGATAGGTTGGGTAAAATTTTTCACATTAGGATAAATGAATCATAAACGTGTTAAATAGATCGATTTGGGTTGGACCATTTGTAACCAACCCAAACCCAACCCGACTTGACTAGCTTGACAGATCTAGTTATGTACAAAAGCAAGCATGCTACTGAGTCTATTAGTCCTTAAGGAACCATATCTAAAACTTTCAAAATTTCTACATGTGAGTGATATCATCACCCATAAAATTGAGTTAAGGGCATTCCAATAATTACTTTAGGTTAAAGGGAGCAAATAGTCAATTTCTAAGTCTTGAGAGTATTTTGGTTATTTTTTGATCCTACGGTTAGTTTGGTTACTGTCATGAGATTGGCCTGAGGTGGTCCAAGCCGGCCTTGGCGAGGGACATAATACAATATTTCCTATGTTAAAGATAATTATGATATTATTTTTGGTCATCTAAATCTCTCGAGATTGTACACATATTACATGTGTATTGTATGTAAATTGCCGTTTGATTGTGCATAATCTTGATTGAGATATTATCTTAAAATGGTTATCTAACAAAACTTATAAAAAGATGGTGTATATACATCAAAATATATAAAAATTTCATATTTCTTTTTTCTACTATTATTATTTTTAACTTGTTATGGATGTTTAACACTTTCTCTAAGATATTTTCATGTACTAAAGATAATTATGATATTTCATATAAATTATTCGTGTCTTTTAAGATTGTATGTATATTGCACATATATTGCCATTTGATTATGCATAATCTTAATTGACATATTATCGTAAAATATTTATCTAATAAAGTCTATAAATATATTGTATTCTTCATTAGTGTATACATTGAAATATATACAAATTTCATCTGCCATCCTTCTTCACGTGGACATCGAGCTTTCTCGTTTCCTTGGTAAAAATCTCATCCATGGGCTTAGCACTTCCACAAGCGTTAGCTGAGCTCTTAGGATGGTGATAGCAACATGAGGATCATGAGGGAAAGGGTGAGCACAAACTTGATCCCCACCATTGAGATCGCGAAGATTGCCTTCTTGATTGAATCGAGTGGAAGGCGATTTATTTTGTAGGAGAAAATTTGGAGAGGTTTTTCCTTTGGATGGTGACGTTGCACGTATGTTTAAAGACTGATGTTAGATGAAGAAGAAGTGGTTGGGGAATTCTCCGATGCAATTGATTTCAGTTCAACAAAAAATTGCATTTCCCCTAATTCAATCAAGAAGGCGATCTCCACAATGTCGAGGGCTGGGATCAAGTCTACCCTCACCCTTTCCCTTGCAATTCTCATGTTGTTGTCTTGATGTCTAGAGAGCTTAGCTAGCGCTCGTGGAAGTGGTGAGCCCCTTGATGAGATCTTTAGTCAGGAAACGAGAAAGCTCGATGTCCACATGAGGAAGGGTGGCGATGGGGTTGGCGGTGGGAGTGGCGATGGCCGTGGTGGCAGCACTAGTGACACTGGTGGCGTATCATCTATTTGATACCTGAAGGCACTAGTTGGAATAAGCCTAGCAAGGGGATTCAAAGAACCTCAACTATCAAACCTCACTCATCGTTGCTTTCCTCGATCATTTTTGTTCCTCTCAAATCCTCAGTCTACCATTCGCTTCAACCCTAGTTTGATTGCCATGAACGATAATCCTCGATTCATCATCTCCTTAGCTTCAACCCTAGTTTGCATTTCAGGAGATGATGAATCGAGGATTATCGTTCATGGCAATCAAACTAGGGTTGAAGCAAACGGTAGACTGAGGATTAGAGGAACAACAATGACTGAGGTAAGTGATGATGGGCGAGGTTTGATGGTTAAGGACCTTTGACTCCGATTACTAGGCTTATATCCACTGGCACCCACAGGTACTATATAGATGATACCGCCACTGTGTAACTAGAGCCACCACCAATGCCATTGCCATTGCCATCGCTACCCCCACCGCCACCCTTCTTCACATAAATGTCTAGCTTTCTCATTTCCTAGCTAAAGGTCTCATCTACAGGTTCAATACTTCCAAGAGTGCCAGCTGAGCTCTCAAGAGATGAAGACAGCAACAGGAGAATCGAGAGGGAAAGGACAAGCATGGACTGATCCCGCCATCGAAACCACGAAGATCGTCTTCTTGATCGAATCGGGTGGAAGGTGATTTTTCTCATATCGGAGGGTTTTTGTCTTTGGATGGTGTGATGGTGCACGTATATTTAAAGACCAACATTATATGAGGAAGAAGCAATTTGGGAATTCTTCGATGCAATTGACTTTAGTGAGACAAACGTTAAACAAAATTCTCCAATGCATGTATATTTGGCCAGGGATGGCGATTGAGGTCCAGGCACATTGGCTAATAAAGGAAGCCCTTCAATCATGACCTTGCTTCCTAGTTCTCGCTCCCTCTCACTCTCTCAATTTCTCTCCCTAGTCCCTAAACCTCCCAAAAATCACCACTTTTAAGCTCGCCTAGCAAGCATGCATGGCCCCGCCATTACCAGCTCGTTGTGCCAACCTAACCTTGGTTGGACATCCTACTCAACGGTCTCTATTGCTCTACCTATCCTTTGCGTCCTTCCTTTAGCAAGCATGAGGGGAGAGAGGAAGAAAGGGGAAAGGAAGGAGACTAGGCCGGGGGAAGAAGGAAAATAGAGGAAGTAGGGCCAAGCCTAGGTGAAAAGAAAAGGAGGAAATATGAAAAATTATAAATTATTGATAACCTTTGATAACCTTATAGGATGGTGAGTACCTCACAAATGCCTTACACTTGATGTCCACGTCTCAATGCCTAATGATGGTTTTAGGATTCGAAATGATGAAGAAGTTGTTGACAAGAAAACCCAAGGATTTTTTTTTTTTTTTCAAATTAAGACCCCAAAATGCAACCTAACTATTCAACAAAAGCAAGCAAAACAGAACTTAGGAAAGCAATATAAAAGAATCACAATCAATTGATCCAAGAAAGTAATGAAGAATGAGTAAAAAAGTATATTACGGTAATGTAGCCCGATACGAGTTGGATAAAGAGTATGACATGGCTCTATTATCAAGCCTTGAGATAGCAACCCCATGAGCTATAATCAAATTGAATCCAATTATTGTCTAAAAAGTAATCTACCAAAACTAAACTATAATCAAGTGCTCACTAACATCTCCAAGCTACATAAATGTCAATTAAGAGACAGTAAGTTAAATATAATACTAAGATCTAATTATCCAAACGAGGCCTATTTTCTAAACATTTTCAATGTTTTAATTTTCTGATTTTAAAAAAAAAAAAAAAAAATTATTACTAAAAATTGGGAGACATTGGGCTGGGCTGTTAAGCCCAATCCGAATATGGTCCAACATGTTTTCACAAATCTGGGCCAAAAAAATACGATTGGACTTTCATACAAAGCCCCTTTTAGTTCTAAACCTTCAAAGCCCATTTTCTTCATTATTTCTTATTTCTTATTTCCTCTCTTTTTTTTTTTTTTTTTTGGAACCATGCATTTTATTCCTAAACCAAGAACTGAGCTCACCATTCCTAGAGGTTTGTTTCTTATCAAGCCCACAAACTAAAGCTTTCAAATTATCAGCAAAATGGAACTCTCCGAAAGCAGTTCAAGTTCGAGAATTGAACCAAATTCCACTATTGAAACAATCCTAAATATCCAGAATCCACTATTCCTATATATATTTCTTTTATTCTCCTTCTTATATCTATTATCTATGCTCACTGTCTTCCTCTTAATAGATTGATAACACAAAAAACCATAACCAGATTAGAACACCAACAATCAAATTTCCCTTCACCAAAATATCAACACGTTACTTCACCATCAATCACCTATTGTCTATCACGAGGTCTCCATTATCAAGCGTTGCATTCGCCTATCAATATCAACCACCAACAAATGCCATCCCTGCTTCTCCTCCATCAATCTCTACCGTGCACCATCGTCATTCACTTTTACTGAACAGCTCCAGTCATTGAACAACTCCTCTAAGATAGTTTTGTTCAAAGCTTAAGCAATCAGCAAAACTCGTCTATATCTAAATTCAGGCATATCCTTAACCCACCCTGTTGCATTTCACATAAAACACAGTATGTACATTTAACGATGTCAAGCAAAGAATCAATGAAAGGAATTCAATGATAGAAGAAATTTGAATGCATTCTATATTGTTCGAAATGATATCAATCACGTATGGCACAATGGAGTCGTTCCCTGCACATGAAAAGTGTATAGGGTGCAGATGGTATAGGTTCTTCATATTATTTTTGTTTTTTGTTATAAATGATGCATAAGATTTAGATATTCATGCAGAGTGTTACTACTTTTGGGTAAGTTAACATAGAACAAGGAAGAAAATAAGGGGTAAGTATGAGAATGAGAAAATTATCAAAAAAGTCTTATCTGTACTACAATTGTGTTAATTCAGTCTCTTTTTTTTTATTGGCTAATTTAGGCTTAAATTTTTTGCATTTGTGTTAGTTGTTTTTATTACTAGCTGTTCACATTCATAGCGACAAATCAAGGATATAGTTGAATGACACACCTTGATGGATGAACTCTTAAAAATAGGCTCGCCTCCACACTGTTTGTCACGAGTAATCACCAAAGAACCATCCAGCACAGCGGGAATAACAGAAGCCCAGAAACCTGAGAGAGGAAAAAAAGTAGAAATGTTCAGATTTCTATTTCAACCACGACAACATAAGAATGAAATCGAGTCTGTGTTTATTCCTTGAATTCCTCCTTTTTCTTTGGCTATTCCTTTTCATCTTCTTCCCACGGATTCCAGGAATTCCAAGACGGAAAAGCTGTTGGTTATCTTTCGCCCAAAAGAACCAAAGAAAAAGGAGAGGAGGGGGGAGGTAGTGGGGTGGCCAAAACGGTTAACAAGAGAGGTAGTGGGGTGGCCAAAACGGTTAACAAGAGACACGATCGAAGCAAAAGACCAATTATCCGGACGCACGATGCTTGTAAAAACGACATGAGCATTCGAAAAATCAACCTTGAAAACAGATCGAGGTTTTCTCCGTAGGGGAAGGGGCAAAAGAAGGAATTCGCCGTGCCATGTGACTTTGCTTGCGTCGCTTGACGATGCAGCGACGCGGCGGGTCCACCCCATGCCCCGCAAGAAGGCCGTCGCACGATAAATAAAGATGGATGTGAGTTGCGTCGTTGCCTAAATTTAAATTTAACGTTGTCCAGTTGATTAATGCTGTGAAAAATTTTAATCTATCCAAAATTCTTTTTCTTGTCACTAAAAATCTTAAATTCAGGTATATTTTAGAAAGCGTACTTTTGTTAGGCCGGCACGAATTCAAGGCATTTTGATGTCATGCTACGTATCATTTAGAGGTATTTTAGCATCTCTCTTCCTCCGAATTTTTATCACTCAGTTCATTCAATTAAGCGCTATAAATTTCATTCTTTTATATTGTAATTTTCAAGTGACATTTTGAGTAGGCGATTAATTACTTGGAGGGCAGGTTAGGATTAGGACTGTGGTTTGGAGTAATCATGTCATTATCGGCCATCTTTTTTAGGGTTTTTTTTTTTTTTTTTTTTTTGGTGGTGACGAAAGTTAATTACATTTTTTTTCTTTTGGTTCGCTGAAAAATCCGATCCCCGTTCTATTCCCTCTATGACGGCGTAAACTACATTTGTTCGTGCCCAATTCAACGACATAAAAAAAAAAAAAAAAAAACTGCAGACTCTCGTTTTTGATTTAGTTACCGTTTCGGCCAGTTGTAGGTTGTCAAATTCGTTAATTAGGTCGATAAAAGTATATGGTCAAGGTGACCGACTCTTATCTTTTATTGTGGCACTTGTTGCACCTACCGGTGATCTTGCTCCTCAATACTATTTAATATACAAAGCCTTTCGTATGTCTATGAAATTTTGTACAAGCCTTTCTCAAGCCTCCTAATCATGTTAACGGGTCGTCGCATTTGTTCCATGAACGGCCGGCCGAGGGGTATTTTTTCCTACTCGCTGGCTTCATCGGTTCATTAATCTGTCTACATTTTTCCACTTACTCATGTGAATATAATTAATGGTCGATATCTTTTTGTATGACGAGAAGAGCACCTTCAAATCAAGTACAATCCCAATACGTGGAGTATCTTAATCAGGTTGAGCACAAGCTAAAATCACACTTACCGAGTGCTTTGTTGGTTGGCTTAATAATAAGGTTAATTTACATTTAGACTACATTCCTTATTTTAACATGTTAGCACCTGCACACCTCATATCCCTTGTTTGTAGTTAAGTATTTTTTCCCCCACTAACTAGGGAATATGAGAGGTGAAGGTTGCTGCATATTGAGTGGTTTTATGACTTTTGTGCACCAAAGCATTTCTTCTTTGCTTTTTTTGTACTTGTCTCGTATCTAGGTTAGCACTAAATAGCACGTCATTCTCATTTAGTCCTCAACCTTTCTAGTTAGAGGTTAGAATTATAGCTTTTATTACAATTTTCTTATGCTTATTCCACAGCATTTAAGCACAAATTTGATCAAACAAGACTTAACAGGTTTGATGATTTGGTTGCACTGTTGGGAATAACGGATCCCCGAAAACCGGATTCGACACTAAATCGAACCCCTAAATCAATGCGGAAGACGAAGACCGGGAAAAACACGCATCACCGATCGTAAAGCACACCACGGATTCGAGCATACCTTGTTAGCCACAGATTAAACATCAACGCTGAAGAAGAGGAAGAAAATTTGGCCCCATTCGATCCGATGACGCCTTGAAGGGAAGAAGGAAAGTGCCGTTTGCTTACTGTTTCCTTTTGGAAGGGGAGAGCGCGCGGGAGAAGAGAAGACGTACGTTTAATTGCAAAACCTTTCTTCTCTCTCTCTCTCTCCTCCCTTTTATACCTTCCCCCTCCACGGGCCCTATTCCCGTGGGTCGGGCCCTTTGGGCCCAACTTGAGCGGATGGGCCTTAAGCTCATCTCATAAATCCATCATCTCCCACTCGCACATGGTGGTGCAAAACCAACATGGGCGGACAGGCCCTACTCAGCCCCATCAGAGAAAAATCCAGCATAGACTCTCACTTAACATGGTGGGCCGAATAGAATCCTCTTTTCCTCTCTTCAACATTCATACCGGTGAATAATCCTTGCGACCAGCATACTTTGAGAACTCGTTGCCATACATCTGTTAGGAATATATAGCAGCTTATAATGGGCATCACACTCCGAGTAGATTTAGTATGCAGTACCCTAGATCGATCGATCACATTTATATCTCTCTTGATCTCTTTCAAACAATGATATATATATTGTATTCACAATTATGATTATCACAAAGACAGTCATAATTGGTTAACGGGTGAATACAAAACTACAATGTGATTCTCTAAAATCAATCTTCCTCTTTCCTTCAAACTCTCAATTTCAGTCCAGCTTGCTTTTTTAGAAATGCCCCATTAGATCGAATCACTCATGACCATTGGCAACATCCTAAGATAGCAAACACTAAATAGAAATCTTGAGAATAAGTAAGAGTCGTGAGGGGACTAAGAAAATTGAGGAACTCTCTTCCTCAAGAGTCTCACACGATATAAAAGTTGAGATCAAACTTTTGCCACTCTTATTGGTCGTCTCATGCATACGTAGTATGAAATACGTATTACGGTATTAACTCCTTTCCCATGGAGCGTATGTCTACACTTTTCAATACCGTACAGATGATAGTTCAGACATACCCAATGTCTAACTTGAGTTCACGTATCTACTCATTCACAAAATTCATCGAACTCACTTCGGCATCTTAGACAGATAAAGTAAAATATGTGGGGTATTTTACTTTCGGACATTGTAAGTATTATATCCTCATCTTAACACCCAGTTAAGGTGACATATGTGTTTTAAGCTTGAGCTCTCGATTATCACCTAGATAATAAGCTTATAAACAATCTCATCTCTATTTATCACATAGTAAATAGAGGCGATTACCCGTGTGAGTGGGCTAATCTTATATCTGTCCGACATACTTCTCAACTTAAAGTAATGCACTAAGCATTAAGATGCATAAAGATCAAACAAAGATTCATAGGCATTAATGATGAAAACACAAATTCATCAAATGTGAACACTTAGGGAAAATACAATATTCAGTACATTAGTCTCTACGCAATCCTAAAGATTTCATATGACCACAAAACACATCTCTAGGTATCGGCTTTATCATAGGATCTGCTACCATTCTATGCGTAGTATGTACTCTAAGTTCACATCTTTTCGTGCAACCATATCCTTGACAAGATTATACTTGGTATCTATATGTTCGGTCTTGCCATGATATTTTGGATCTTTGGTATACGCTTTTGCTGCTTGGCTATCACAGTTAACCAACAATTAATCTGCAGCACTTCCAATAACACCTAAATGATCCAAAAATCTCTTAAGCCAAACACTTTCTTACACTGCTGCTGATAATGCCACGAACTCAACTTATATCGTGGACAAGGCTATACACTTTTGTTTCTTACTGCTCCAACATATGGTGCCATTATTCGGTAAGAAAACAAACCCAGAGATAGATTTTCATTCATTTAAATCTCCTCTCCAATCAGCATCAGAATAGCCTTTGAGTTGCAGATCCGTTTCTTAATAACTCAGCGTATAATCAGCAGTCCCCTTTAAATACCTCAATATTCTCTTAACGGCTTTCCAATGTGCTTGACATAGATTGGATTGGTATCTGCTCACCATTCCGACTACAAAGCATATGTCGGGTGTTGTACACATCATAGCATACATCAAGCTCCCAACAGCACTAGCATAAGGAACATGTTTCATTTGTTCCTTCTCTTGTGGAGTCCTTGGACACAGTTTATGACTCAATCCTTCACATTTTGCAATAGGAGTGTCTATGGGTTTACAGTCCCATATCCTTCAAATCAAAATTGGAAGACAACCAACTTTTGACAGTATTGACAAACTCCATATTACTTCCGGCAATTAGTATATCATCAACATATAATGATATGATCACAAATTGATCATTGGATCTTTTGATATATACACAATGATCCTCGTCAATCATTGCAAAATCATATGCCATTATGGCATTATGAAAATGTATATACCATTGTCTCGACGACTGCTTAAGGCCATATATCGACCCCCAAAGTCGACATACCTTTTTTTCTTGGCCTTTCACTATGAAACCAGCAGGTTGTCCCATATATATTTCTTCCTCTAATTCACCACTGAGAAAATGTATCTTGATAATCAATTCATTCCTGTTGATTATACCTCTTCGCCACAAGGCGAGCCTTATGCCTTTCTATTGAGCCATCAGTCTTTCGCTTTATTTTGAGAACCCACTTGTTCCCAATAGCTCTGCGTCCTTTTGGAAGATCAACCAGTTCCCATACTTGGTTTGATTTCATTGACTCCATTTCTTCTTTCATTGCATGAATCCATTTTTCCTTATTAGGGCAATTCAGAGCCTCATTAATATTTCTTGGCTCATCCTCATCTTGTGGAGCAAACATAAAAGTTTCCCTTTCAATGTCAAACATCGACAGGGAATACTTTGGCGACTTGTTCACCGTATGGGAGATTGTACACTTAGCACATCATTCCCCATAATGCTCCCACTTGGATTAGGTAATGATGATGTCGTCACATCGGGTGGTTGCAATTGAGAATGAGTTGAATTCAATTCATTACATCTCATATTACTCTCACTTGGACGAACTCCACTGACATCATTATCTTGATCCAAGGTTTCAAATAGGGAGTTATTTTCCCTTATTTCGCCCCTCTTAGAAAATTCATCCACTAAGGATGTGACATCCCGTGATTCAAATTCAGTTATACTCCCACTTTCCTGCTCACCTATAAACATATACATTTTTGAGTGTTCGCAGTATCTCATGAAAATACTCTTATTTTCTTTGGGACCCAATTTCCCAAACTTGTGAGATGACTCATGAATATAGGCAGCAAAACCCCATGACTTAAGAAAACTTAAGTTCGGTTTTCTAACTGTCCATAACTCTCATGAAGTGGAAATAACTGATTTGGAAGGCATCTAGTTAAGTATATTGGCAGCAGTTAACAACGCATCACTCCAAAAAGTGATAGGTAAGTTAGCATGCGTCATCTTAGACCTAACCATTCCAGTAGGGTTCTGTTTATTCTCTCTGCAACACCATTTTGTTGAGGAGTATATGGAATAGACAACTATCTTTCTATTCCTTTTTCATCACATAATTTTCTGAACTTATTAGATAAATATTCTCAACCTCGATCGGATCTAAATACTTTTATTTTCTTGTCTAATTGATTTTCTGCCAGGTTCATAAACCTTTCGAAACAACTTATGCTTGATTCATGAGAAATCAAATAGACATATTTGATTTCGAGTATAATTATCTATAAAAAGTGATGAAATAAACAGCCCATTGCTTTCCTCTCACATTCATTGAACCACAGACGCCCAAATGGATTAAATGCAGAGAAAATTCAGCTCTTTTACATTTTCCAAATGGTTTCCTTGTCATTTTCTCTACTAGGCAATGCTCACATATGGACAAATCGACTTTTTCAATTATTGCCCAAATAAGCCCTCTATGGCCAGTCTATTTATATGTTGTTGGCCCATATGACCAAGTCTAGCATGCCAACATATTCACATCATTATCATATAAGATAGAAGACGTGAAACAAGGGAATAACATATTGACATCTTCACAGTCAACATTTAGTACAATAAAACCATTTAGTTCGTTACCACAACTATAGTAGTTTGTATCTAAACACAAATATACACCTTTGTTATGGAAGTTCATACCAAAACCAAGCTTAACCAACACTAAGACAGACACTAAATTTCGACGAATCTCCAGAGCATATAAGACATCAAGATGTGTCCACCATGCATGTTCAATTAGCAGGTGCCAATCCATTTAACTTCAGCTCTGGAGTTATTTCCAATATAGATCCACTTAGTTCCAGTTGGTATCGTCGGAATTCCACGAAGGATCCTCTATCCTTCGCTACATGGTCTATCGCTCATGAATCTACATTCCACAAATGATTGGATTCAGCCTATAATGCAGAAATTGACACATAAGCAAAGTTCTCAAATGTACAAGAGGTGTTTAGCTTCTTTGGCTCACGACAGTCGCGAGCATAGTGACCTCTCTTATCACAATTGTAACATCTCACTCTTGACATTTTCTTCACTTGATGACGTTTTCCTCTCTCTTGTTGGTTAATTCTTGATTTCTTGCAATAAGGACTTGATCATTTGCATTCCACGTATTGAACAAATCAATATGTTTACGCTTAGAGCACAAAGCCCTTTCGAGCTAGAACCAGCATTGAAAATATCTATTTTTGGCTCACATGCCGTCAAGCGAGTCCTTTACCAGCTCAAGGTGGCGCACGGTATCCTCAAGATCTTCCATAACATGGTCAAGAGCTTCTAGTACTTCTAGCTTTTCCAGCACATATTGAATCTTCTTATTCAATATTTCACAATTGTTACCGTTCATATCAGCAATTGCGTTCTTAGTTGCTGAAACCATCGATCTGAACACATCAGACATACATGCACGAATAATTAATGCCTATCTTTTATGCATCCCTATTTGCATAGACCCATCATATTAATAAATAGTTTCAAGTAAGGCTTCAGAATCAAAAGGTCACTATGTTTCCAATCATCCTCCAAAAATCCTAACTTAAAACTATCATTAGTATGATTGTCATATGCAAAATCAATTCTATGAAGTTACAAAAACTTCTATTACTACCCACAGCTAATTACCCACAGCAACCAATAATAGCAGAAAGCAAATAAAATCTTAACATCGAATAAAATAACAATGCTTTCACATGATACAACTAACATATCGGTTGCTACATCAACAACAATCAGGTAGTAAACATTACATAATTAATCATAGAAATAAATAGGGAATGTCCCTTCTAATCTATCAGTCAAATCATCGAGAAAATTGAAGGCACATTTGCCAACCATGGAAAAACTTTTGGAGAGCTTTCATGTCGCCTCCAAGGTGCATTCACTCGGCGCCATGTGGCGCTCAATCTAAGGGTTGAAGTTTTGGCCAACTCAATCCTATAGTGCTCTCTCACAAAAGCTTCCACCAGGCTCCTATAACCCGGGACCACGTTGACCTCCCATAGCCGATCCAACACTGCTTGCCATTCAGGTGGAAGAGTGTTCATCAAAGCCGGCACCTTCTGAAAATCCGGCATAAGATAACCATTCCAGATGATTTCCTGTATCATCTGATTGACCTTGACCACATGTGATACTAAATCACCATCATGCCACTGATAATTAGCTAATTCTGACATCAGCCTTTTAAGTCTTGCATTTCCCTCGTCCGTTCTCGGGATTGCAGGTATCCTCTCATAACGCATCATAGTTCCTGCAACAAATGCAAAATTAAAAATGGATCACTTATAATCCATAATTAATATAAGAGAAAATACATAATTTTCCAAAATTCATGCAACAAATGTAGAATTAAAAATAGATTACTTATAATCCACATAGGCATGAATGAAAAAGAAAACAAATTCTTTTTTTTTTTCGGGGTCAACGGTCAACGGTCAAAGTCAATGGTGAACGGGTCGGGTCAACGGACGCGCGGGTCGGAGGACCGGTCGGACCGGACGAACCGGACGGGCCGGTCGGACCGGCCGTGCCGGTCGGACGAACCGACCGCACGTGCCACGCGCGTGCGCCGGCCGACGTCACGCGAGCGTCGGCCCGGCACGTGCCTCGCGCGTGAGCGTGCGGCGTCACGCGGCGTCGGCCGCACGTGCGGGGCATGCGCCAGGCTGATTGGGTCGGGTCGGGTCTCGTAGGGTCGGGTCGCCGGCCGGTGACCGGCCGGCCAACCGTCGTCGGCTGACGTCATCCCAACGGTTATCGACCGTTGGGTGACGTCACGATGACGTCAGCGGATGCCGTCAGCATGCGTCGGTCCGCAGACCGGGGCGTGCCGTTTCCCCGGTCGCCGGCGCGCACGTGCCGGTTCGTCACCGGCGCGTGTGGCGCACACGCTGGCGAAGCCAGCGCTTCCAGGCGCGTCGCGCCCACGCGCAAAGGCTTCTGGCCACGTGTGTGGGCGCGTGCGGCGTCGTACAGCGGCGTGCGACATGTCGCCGGCCTCGTCTCGACGTCGCCTTTCACCCAGTGCCTTCAGAATTTGATTTCAACTTATGAAAACTCAGAAAAATGGCCGAACAATGCTCGGGTGTCGGGATTTCTCGCCCGATCCGTACGGCCGAAAGTTTTTTCATGAAAAATCAATTAAAAAAAACATGAAATTGATCGAGAAAACGTGAACTAGGGCTCTGATACCAATGTTGGGAATAACAGATCCCCTAAAACCGGATTCGACACTAAATCGAACCCCTAAATCAATGCGGAAGACGAAGCCCGAGAAAAACACGCATCACCGATCGTAAAGCACACCACGGATTCGAGCGTACCTTGTTAGCCACAGATTAAACATCAACGCTGAAGAAGAGGAAGAAAATCTGGCCCCGTTCGATCCGATGACGCCTTGAAGGGAAGAAGGAAAGTGCCGTTTGCTTACTGTTTCCTTTTGGGGGAGAGAGCGCGCGGGAGAAGAGAAGACGTACGTTTAATTGCAAAACCTTTCTTCTCTCTCTCTCTCCTCCCTTTTATACCTTCCCCCTCCACGGGCCCTATTCCCGTGGGCCGGGCCCTTTTGGGCCCAACTTGAGCGGATGGGCCTTAAGCTCATCTTATAAATCCATCATATATAATAATAAAAAAAAATACTCACGGCTTTCCCGTCAAATAGAAAATACAAAATGAATACCACAAAAAGTCTCAAATCGGTATATTCGTGTCACATTTACCTCAAGCTAATTTTTATGTCTCAAAACATCCCAAATTAGTATACACATGTGGCATTTATGACAAATTGGTGTGCTCGTGCTACATTTATCCCTACAAAAAAAAAAAAAAAATTTGCCACACTTTGAGGTAAATGGGGCACAAAAATATCAGTTTGGGATATTATGTGGCACACCTAGAATGTTCTATAAAGTTTGTTTGGAGAAAATGTAGTATGTTTGTACCCGTCTTGAGTTTTTGGTGTTATTAGGCAAAATTTAAATAAAGCATGTTCAAGATGGAATGAACAATAAAGTGCAGAATAATTAAAAAACCAGAAATTACATTAAAACCACGCTAAGTATTTGAGCCCTTGTTGGAGAAATGAGCCAAATTTGGATAGTTATACAATCATGGTCAATCACTTGATCTTTGTCGTAGGGACATAATCCACATATCTTGAAGTTAGAGCTATAAAATAGAAGGACGATCTTGTTCAAAACCTTAAACTGGTATATATGTAATAAATTTACCAAAAATTAATATTTTGACTACAAAAACTCTAAACTAGTATACGTATGATAAATTTATCTCTAACAACTATAAAAAAACCAAAAACTAGCATACTTGTAATAAATTTACCCAAAGCAAATTTTTAAACCCCTAAAAATCTCAAACTGGTATATTTGTGATAAATATGTCATTCATTAAATTGGATTAATACAAAAAAATCACAAAATTGGTATAACTTTGACAAATGGAAAGTAAAATCCCAAATTGCTATATTAATCAACTGTTACGTGTCATTCAATTTAGTAATTTGATAGTAAAATTTAACGGAAACTATCAGAGAATAAATTTGTTTTAAGCATACCAATTCAAGTTAAAATTGTCAAATGTGTACCAATTTGAGATTTTTGATGGTAAAAACATTAGTTCAAGATAAATTTATCATATGTATACTAGTTTTTTTTTTTTTATAATGATATTAACCCTTATTTAATGTTGAAAAAGTGATTGTCTATGGACAAGCAAAAAGAACCTCAATTGTTTATATTAATAAATAGCTTATAGCCATCAGTATTCACTGCTTGTGCTGAATAATCTATTAGCAGATCACCTTATCTGTCACGCCATTGATTGATTAATGTGCATTGCGTATGATCACCTCTTGCTTGAAGTCAAAGGTATTGTTTTGGTGTAGCCCGGTCTGTTTCGAGCATCGCTAATGATTAGTTTCGGGTTAACGGTTGACATCGGAGCGTGATCTTCCGACCGTTGGGTCTGTGTCCGAAAACGTTCTTCCAATCTTGTTATTCCTTCGATCTTTGTTACAACTTTTCGAGCGCCCCAAGAAGTTAGACATAGGCGACACGTCACAACCGTGCGACAATGTTGCATGGAAGGGCAAGTGGAGACCTACAAGGAAAGAAGCCAAAAGGGGAATACCTTCATGGGGACCATGTACGGGCCAGATTAGGTCCTGGGTCGTTTTATTAATTGCATTAGGACCCGTGATAATAACACCATACAAAGAAATGAGTCAATTTTAAAGCAGAAGAAACTCTCAAAATTTAGCAACGAAATTGATCCAGATGCATATCACGAGCAAATCTTAATTGGTCACACACGCCACATCGACCGTTTAATCTTTCGCTCAAAACAACTTTATAATTCCTTTAACGTGCCTCACTCACCGGACTAAATCCGTCCTGTCCAAAAGCTCAGATCGCAGCACCCTCGATGTCCCGACACGCACCCCTTCACCAACAGTGGCAGCAACGTGGCGACTCCATAACCCTTTTCTGCAAAAAGTAAGGAGCCAACAAATTCTCCCTTCAAAAACCATGGCTATTTCTATGAATGCGGATGCCGCAGAGGTAATGGGAAAAATAATGTACATTAATTAGATTTTACTCAGCCTCTCGAGTGGAAGGGTTTCGACGACGGATAAGGAGCAGGGTAGCCCTTGACCGCTGTTTTCAAGTCAAAGGATGGAGGAGTAGATGACATGACATATGGGGACATAAGCTTTCTAAGATTTCGGTGATGTGTGAATGGGAAAGGAACCGAAGCGAGGATTTGTGCAGAGAATGAGGTTGTGGCGGTCATGTTCCACGCCAATGTAGCAATCCAAATATCGATCTTGTTGAATTTCCATTCCCTAAAATTCGATAGATCTGTTAAGAGAGATAGAGAGTGCATATGATGCATATTCACTGGGATTGAAGTTGGGGGTATGTGGCCGAGGCAGGTTGGATATGCATTTACCTCATCGATGTCCCCTTCGCAAAGGATAAGGAGCAGGGTAGCCTTTGACCGCTACTTTTGGGTCAAAGGATGGAGGAGTAGATGACATGATAGATGGGAACATAAGCTTTCTAAGGTTTCGATGAGGTTGTAGCGGTTATGTTCAACGCCAATGTAGTGATCCAAATATTAATATTGTTGAATTTCCATTCCTCACATTGCATCGCTTGCTTGTCAACCATATTGTAGCAGTCGTGTTCAACGCCAATGTAGCGATCCAAGTACCGATCTTGTTGAATTTCCATTCCCTACATTGCATCGCTTGCTTGTCAACCATTTCATAGATTTGTTTTGAGAGAGAGAGAGAGAGGATCCAAAGGCCATTGTCGAGGATATAGATAATCTGACACAAATATAATAGGAAGTAGGGGGTGTTGATAAATAACAACCTAGCGCTTTCTCATTTTCTAAAAATTTAAGAACCTAAAAACTCGAATGAGGCTTCTCTCCAATAATGGTAAACCAGAGGAAAATGATGATGTTATATTTGATACGATGAGTGTGATTTGTGATGATGGGGGAGTACTTATGCTAAAATTCAAATCAACAAATGGAATCTATTGACTAAGAGGGTGAAACATTACCTCCTATGACAGTCTATTTCTTATTGATCGTGAGAGCAAGCCTATTTCTTTTTCTATTTTGCCGCTCTTATGGTCGGATGATGATATTTTAGTTGACTTCCCAACTCAAGTACACTTATGTGGGATGGTAAATGATGGGCTTCAACACTTATGTGAGGAGGTGACTGAATGAAAATATGAATTGTCCTATGTGCATCCTAAGACCTATGTCTTTTTCAAGGATAAGGGGTGTATATAAGTCGACAGTCCAAAGAAGTCATTTCGACAAACTATAACCATCTTGGTTACTATCTACAGTCCTCATTTTGCAAAGAAATCCTCACAGGCGTCTTATCTATCCGTGTGGTATCATTTGCTAAACCCAAAACCTTTCAAGTTTATGTGCCTAACGATACATTTGTAGTGAAAGCAATCCATATGTTTTACTTGTTTTTTTTTTTTATCTATTCCCTACCATCTCTTAGGTGTTATGATGTCAAACCTTCTCTTGAAGATCTATTAGATCATGTACCGTTGATTACAGAAGCTGCCACGATAGATAAAAACTTGGCGGAATCTGTGTCCAATCACTTTTCTCAAAGAACTTCAGGCTCATAACCTTCACCCAAGGATGTTCAAGCCATGTGTCTTAGTGAAGGACACAAGCAACCCTTATAAATGATGAAAGTACCAAACGATCAAAAGTAAACCTCCTACCTAATCTTGCGATGGTGGTATTACAAATGCTTTACAAAGAAAGAACTCTTCTTCCACTAACTCAGTCTCAATTTTCTTAAACTAATGGTTTGATTGTGATTTTACACACGGAAGAGAATATTGGGGTCATGGGAGAAAAGGCTCTCGGATTGCACAATGCAAATTTGGTAGAGAAGATCCTCAGACAAAGAGATGAAAAGCAAGGCACTCTTCAATTCTGTCGACCTCACCATTCCTTTTATATGACACTGAATGTACAACAATGATGAAGTAATCAAAAGTTGAATCATGACATTACTTGTGCTAAGAATGTGGAAAGCCAGAAGTTATGGTATTTTATCCCACTATATTCAATAGAAAACATATAACACTTGACCTCAAATCAACAAAAACTCGCTCTTTAACTCAACCTGCCTTGTTTTTCTAGTACAATCGTAGTGGATACATTACAAAATTGCTCGCTATCTATTTCAATATTAATAAAAAGGATTGATACTCTAAAAAACCCCAAACTGGTACACATGTGACAAATTTACCCAAAACTATTTTTTTGACCATGAAAAATCCCAAACCGGCACTTTTTTTGTGATAAATTTATCCCGATTGACCATAAAAAACCTTAAATTGGTACATTAATGACAAATTTACCCCAAACTAATTTATTCAACCATAAAAAACCCCAAACTAGTAAACTTGTGACAAATATACTCTTGTTAAATTGGATTAATACAACAACAAAAAAAATCACAAAAATTGTAAATTATGACAAACAAAGCGTAAAATCCTAAATTGGTATACCAGTCAACTATCTATGTCATTTAACTCAATATTTTAATAGTAAAATTTAACGAAAATTAATAGAGGGTAAATTTGTTATAAGTGTATCGGTTTGGAGTAAATTTGTCAAAGGTATATCAGTTTTGGGTTTTTTGTGGTCAAAAAAATAGTTTGGGGTAAATTTATCATAAGTATACAAATTTGGGGTTTTTCAGGGTATTAATCCTTTAAATTGTTTTTTGAGCCTATGGTTATTTTGGTTACTGTCATGAGATTGGCCCGAGGTGGACCTAGCTAGCCTTGGCGAGGACGAAATACGTTATTTCCTATGTTAAAGATAATTATGATATTTCTTTTTGGTTATCTAAATCTCTCGAGATTGTACACATATTACATGTGGATTGTATGTAAATTGCCATTTGATTGTGCATAATCTTGATTTAGATATTATCTTAAAGTGGTAATTTAACAAAACTTATAAATAAGATGGTGTATATACATGAAAATATATACAAATTTCATATTTCTTTTTTTCATTATTATTATTTTTAACTTGTTACGGATGTTTCACACTTTCTATTAGATATTTTCATGTACTAAAGATAATTATGATATTTCATATAAATTATTCATGTCTTTTAAGATTGCACATATATTGCACATATATTGCCATTTGATTATGCATAATCTTAATTGACATATGATTGTAAAATAGTTATCTAATAAAGTCCATAAATATATTGTATTCTTCATTAGTGTATACATTGAAATATATGCAATTTCATTTGCCATCCTTCTTCACGTGGACGTCGAGCCTTCTCGTTTCCTTGGTAAAGATCTCATCCATGGGCTTAGCACTTCCACAAGCGTTGGCCGAGCTCCTAGGAGATGGTGATAGCAACATGAGGATCGTGAGGGAAAGGGTGAGCCCAGACTTGATCCCCACCATCGAGATCGCAAAGATCGCCTGGAAGGTGATTTTTTTCGTAGAAGAAGGTTTGGAGAGTTTTTGCCTTTGAATGGTGATGTTGCACGTACATTTAAAGACAAACGTTAGATGAAGAAGAAGCGGTTAGGGAATTCTCTGATGCAATTGATTTCAGTTCAACAAAAATTGCCTTTCACCCAATTCGATCAAGAAGACGATCTCCGCAATGTCAATGGTTGGGATCAAGTCTGCACTCGCCCTTTCCCTCGCAATTCTTGTGTTGTTGTCCCGATGTCCAGAGAGCTTGGCTAGCGCTCGTGGAAGTACTGAGCCCCTTGATGATATCTTTAGTCTAGAAACGAGAAAACTTGATGTCCACATGAAGAAGGTTGGCGGTGGGGGTTGCGATGGCCGTGGTGGCGGCACTAGTTACAAAGGTGGCGTATCATCTATTTGGTACTGCAGGTGCCGGTGGGCATAAGCCTAGCAACGGGACTCAAAGGTCCTCAACCATCGAACCTCGCCCATCGTCGCTTGCCTCAATCATTTTTGTTCCTCTCTAATTCTCTTCAAAACTAGTTTGATTGCCAATTGTTCAGTCTATCTGATAGAGGGAATTCTTTTTTATTTTTTTATTTTTTTTATGATTTTCTTTTTCAGTATGAAATGAAAGAAAACGAGCCTAAATCTTCCTTTTACATCAACTTTTTTTTATTCACTCCACAAAAAAAAGAAATAAATTTCTTTTTCTATCTATCTATATTTTTTTAATCACTGAGGTTTAATTCAAAGATGAATTATTTATGATGATAAATGCAATCTTTAGGAAAACTTTATTCAAACAGTGATATCCAAGTAGTTTTTTTTTTTTCTTTTTTTCAATTCAATAACTATTTGAATTGAATGATTTTGAATGATTTCTTATGAGTATTTGATATTCAACAATCTTAGACTTCTTGACTATCGAATACTCATAAGAAATCATTCAAAATCATTCAATTCAAGTGGTTATTGAGTTGGAAAAAAAAAAAAAAACTCAATTTGAATAATTTTTTCCTAAAAATTGCATTTATCATCATAAATAATTCATCTTTGAATTAAACCTCAGTGATTAAGAAAATATAGATAGATAGAAAAAGAAATTTATTTCTTTTTTTCGTGGAGTGAATAAAAAAAAAGTTGATGTAAAAGGAAGATTTAGGCTCTTTTTCTTTCATTTCATACTAAAAAAGAAAATCATAAAAAAGAAGAAGAAGAATTCCCTTTATCAGATAGATTGAACAATTGGCAATCAAACCAGTTTTGAAGCAAAGCAAACGGTAGACCGAGGATTAGAGAGGAACAAAAATGATCGAGGCAAGCGATGATGGGCGAGGTTCGATGGTTGAGGACCTTTGAGTCCCATTGCTAGGCTTATGCCCACTGCCACCCACATGTACTAAATAGATAAAAACGCCACCTTTGTAACTAGTGCCGCCACCATTGCTATCGACGTTGCCATCGCCACCCCCACCGCCACCCTTCTTCATGTGGATGTCAAGCTTTCTTATTTCCTGGCTAAAGGCCTCATTTGCAGGTTCAATACGTCCAAGAGTGCTAGCTGAACTCTCTAAGAGATGAAGACAACAACAGGAGGATTGAGAGGGAAAGGGCAAGCATGAACCTGATCCATGCCATCGAGATCACGGAGATCCTCTTCTTGATCGAATAGGGCGGAAGGCGATTTTTCTTAAAGGAAAAGGTCCGAAGGGTTTTTGTCTTTGGATGGTGATGTTGCACGTATATTTAAAGACTAACGTTATATGAGGAAGAAGTAGTTAGGGAATTCTTCAATGCAATTGACTTTAGTTGGACAAACGTTAGACAAAATTCTCCAATGCATGTATATTTGGCGAGGGTTGGCGGTCAAGGTCCAAGCATGTTGGCTACTAAAGGAAGCCCTTCAATCACGACCTTTCTTCCTTGTTCTCGATCCCTCTCACTCTCTCGGTTTCTCTACCCAGTCCTTGAACCTCCCAAAAATCACCACTTTAAGCTCGCATAGCAAGCGCGCATGGCCCTGCCACTGTCAGCTCGCCGTGCCAGCCTGGCCCTGGCTAGACATCCTACTCGACGGTCTCTATTGCTCTACCTATCCTTTGTGTCCTTCCTTTAGCGAGCGTGAGTGGAGAGAGGAAGAAAGGGGAAGGAGACCAGGTCGGGGAAGAAGGAAAATAGAGGAAGTAGGGCCAAGCATTATAAATTATTGATAGCCTTTTGATAGCCTTGTAGGATGGTGAGTATCTCACAAATGCCTTACCCTTGATGTCCACATCTTAATGACTAGTGATGATTGCATGATTTAAAATGATGAAGAAGTTATTGACAAGAAAACCCAAGGATTTTTTTTTTTTTCAAAGTAAGACCCCAAAATGCAACCTAATTATTCAACAAAAGCAAGCAAATCACAACGTAATAAAAACATATAAAAAGAATTACAATCAGTTGATCAAAGAAAGTAATGAAGAATGAGTAAAAAAGTATAGTATAGTAATGTAACCCGACACGAGTTGGATATAGAATATGACATAGCTCTATTATCAAGCCCTGAGATAGCAACCTCATGAGCTATAATCAAATTGAATCCAATTCTTGTCTAAAAAAGTAATCAACTAAAACTAAACTATAATCAAGTACTCACTAACATCTCCAAATTACATAAATGTCAATTAAGAGACACTAAGTTAAATATAATACTAAGATCTAATCATCCAATCGAGGCCTATTTTCTAAACATTTTCTATGTTTTTAATTTTCCAAATTTTTGAAATTTTATTATTATGGGTTAATACCTTGAAAAACCCTAAACCGGTATACTTGTTACAATTTTACCCAAAACTATTTTTTTGACCATAAAAAACCCCAAACTGGTAAACTTGTGACAAATTTACACCAATTGATTATAAAAAACCCTAAACTGATACATTTATGACAAATTTACCCCAAACTAATTTATTCAACTGCAAAAAATCCTAAACTAGTAAATTTGTGACAAATATACCATCTGCTAAATTGAATTAATACCACAAAAAAAAATCATAAAAATTGTAAACTATGACAAACGGAGCATAAAATCCTAAATTAGTATACTAGTTAACTGTCACGTGTCATTTAACTTAATAATTTGAGAATAAAATTTAATGAAAACTAACATATGGTAAATTTGTCACAAGTGTACTAGTTTGGGATAAATTTGTCAAAGTTATACCAGGTTAGGGTTTTTGGTGGTCAAAAAAATAGTTTGGGGTAAATTTGTCACAAGTGTACCGGTTTAGGGTTTTTTAGGGTATTATCCCTATTATTATTAATAATTGGGACATTGTTTTGGGCTGTTGAGCCCAATCTGAATATGGTCCAACACGTTCTAAACTTTCAAAGCCCATTTTCACAAATTTGGGCCAAAAAATACAATTGGGCTCTCATACAAACCCCCTTTAAGTTCTAAACTTTCAAAGCCCATTTCTTCATTATTTCTTATTTCCTCTTTTTTTTTTCTTTTGTCTTTTTTTTTTTTTTTTGGAACCGTTCATTTTATTCCTAAACCGAGAACCAAACTCACCATTCCTAGATGTTTGTTTCTTATCAAGCCCACAAACTAAAAGCTTTCAAATTGTCAGCAAAATGGAACTCTTCGAAAGTAGTTCAAGTTCGAAAATTGAACCGAATTCCGCTATTGAAACAATCCTAAACATCTAGAATCCACTACTCCTATTTTTATTATTCTCCTTCGTATATCTATTTCCTATGCTGTCTTCCTCTTAATAGACTGAGAATACAAAAAACCATAGCCAGATCAGAACACCAACAATCAAACTTCCCTTCACCAAAATATTAGCACGTTACTTCACCATCAGTCACTTATTGTCTATCACGAGATCCCCATTATCAAGTGTTGCATTCGCCTATCAATATCAGCCACCAACAGATGCTATCCCCGCTTCTCCTCCATCAATCTCTACTGTGCACCATCGTCATTCACTTTTACTAAACAGCTCTAGTCATTGAACAACTCCTCTAAGATTGTTTTGTTCAAAGCTTAAGCAATCAGCAAAAGTTGTTTGTATCTAAATTCAGGCATATCCTTAACCCTCGCTGTTGCATTTCACATAAAACGCAGCATGTACATGTAATGATGTCAAGCAAATAATCAATGATAAAAGAAATTTGAATGCACTCTATAGTGTTTGAAATGATATCAATCATGTATGGCACGATGGAGTCATTCTCTACACACAAAAAACATATAGGGTGCAGATGTGTAAAGGTTCTTCATATTATTTTTGTATTTTTGTTATAAATGATGCATAAGATTTAGATATTCATGCAGAGTGTTACTACTTCTGCGTAAGTTAACAGAGAACAAGGAAGAAAATAAGGGGTAAGTATGAGAATGGGAAAATGATCAAAAAGGTCTTAACTGTACTACAATTGTGTTAATTCAATTGTTTTTTTTTTTTTTGTGTGTGCTAATTTTGGCTTAAATTTTTTGCATTTGTGTTAGTTGTTCTTATTACCAGCTGTTTGCATTCATAGCGACAAGTCAAGGATATAGTTGAACGACACACCTTGATAGATGAAAGTCCAAAAATTAGGCTCGCCTCCACACCGTTTGTCACGAGTAATCACCAAAGAACTATCCAGCACAGCGAGAATAGCAGAAGCCCAGTAACCTGAGAGAGGAAAAAAAGTCGAAATGTTCAGATTTCGATTTCGACGGTGACAAAATAAGAATGAAATCGAGTCCGTGTTTATTCCTTGAATTCCTCCTTTTTCTTTGGCTATTCCTTTCATCTTCTTCCCACGGATTCCAGGAATACCAAGATGGAAAAGCTGTTGGATATCTTTCGCCCAAAAGAACCATAGAAAAAGAAGGGGGTGGGGGTTGTGGGGGTAGGGGTGTCAAGAACCGAACCGGAAACCGAACCGAACCGAAAACCGAACCGAACCGAACCGAACCGAAAAATTCGGTTTTTTCGGTTCGGTTCTCATTAAAAACCGAAATTTTTTTTATCGGTTCAGTTTTTATCGGTTAACCGAACTGAACCGAACCACAAACCGATAAACAAACCAATATTGTTTGCTCGATTTTTCATCCTTTACTCCCCTGTTTTTGCCTTTACCAGTTTTGCAGATTGTGGAGAGTGAATTGCGACTGTTTTCTCCCATTTCTTTCCCCCGCTCCGGCTCGTCCCCGTTCCGTTTGGCGTGCTTCAGTCAAGCGTGAGAGAGCCTTGATCATCAGCTAGAGAGGCTCTCCCTCCCCGTTTCGTCGTCTTCCTCCTCCATCGCTCCACTTTATAAATACTCTCTCTCTCGGTCACATCGTCTTCTTCCCTCCGCTATAATCTCTCTCTCAGTCACGCTTTGGCCGATTCGTTGGTTTTCTTTTGGGGGGGCCTTTTTGGGGGATTGGTTTGTCATAGATCGGAGTGAAAGCAGAGAAAGGCTGGGGTTTTGTCCATTTCCTTCTCGATTCCGAGGACTGTTCAGTTGTCAATCGGAGCGACTGGAGCTGTGCCGGCGGATAACGAGCGAGGGTGGGAGGAGAAGGCCATTGAGGGGAACGTGGTCGTGGAGGCGGCAGAGGCAAAGGAGGGGAAAGCGGAGACCCGGAGGGAGGGGAAGGTCGTAGGGTGATTTTGAACGGGAAAAAAAAAAGAAGCTAAAAACCGAAAACCGAAAACCGAAAACCGAAAAACCGAAAACCGAAAAACCGAACCGAACCGAAATTTCAGTTCGGTTCGGTTCGGTTCGGGACTCATTCGGTTCGGTTCGAAAAATTTTTCTAACGGTTCAGTTCAGTTCCGTTTTAAAAAAAAACCGAACCGAACCGAACTGTTGACACCCCTAGTGGGGGATTCTCACGACGTTATTCTCATCGTGGGGTCGCCAAAACGGTTAAAAAGAAGATACGATCGTAGCACAAAATACTAATTATCCGGACGCACGATGCTTCTAAAAACGACGTGAGCATTCGAAAAATCAACCTTTTAAACAGATGGAGGTTTACTCCGTAGGGGAGGGGCAAAATGGGGAATTCACAGTGCCATGTGACTTTGCTTGCGTTGCTTGACGACGCCGCGACGCGGCGGGTCCAACCCATGCACTGCAAGAAGGCCGTCGCACGAGAAATAGAGACAGACGTGAGTTGAGTGGTTGCCTAAATTTAAATTTAATGTTTTCCTGTTGATTAATGCTTGCGAAATTTTTTAATCTATGTCAATATTCAAAATTCTTTTTCTTACCACTAAAAATCTTAAATTCAAGCATTCTTTAGAAAGCGTATTTTTATTAAGCCGGCACGAATTCAAGGCATTTTGATGTCTTGCTACGTATCATTTAAAGGTGTTTTAGCATCTCTCTTCCTCCGAATTAATGCTGGAGATTTAACATTCGAGTTTAATTTTAAATACCGATCTTTTTGAATGTAAAAATAGATAAAGAAATTTTTTTTCAAACGTATTTGATGGATAACGTTGGCAAAGAAAAAGAGAAAATTTCTTCAAAAAGATCATCATTCAACCAAGGAAGCGTACTTTAGTTTGCAAGTCAATGAAAATATCATCATTCAACCGAGGAAGCGGCAAAACAGAAAACGAAACAGGCTTGCTCTCACAATCATTAAGTTGATAGTCTGTCACACAAGATAATGTTTCACCCTCTTCACCAGAAGATTCCATTTGTTTATTTGATTCTTAGTATAAGTGCTTTTCCCCCATCATCACAAGTCTCACACACCATATCAAAAATCTCTTCCTCATTTTTCCTCTGGTTTGCCATTAATGGGAAGAAGTCTCATTTTTTCAATAGCTTCTCAAATTCTTCATAAAAGAGGAATTCTAAGTTGTTGGCATTCATCAACAATGACTACTTCCCATTCTGTTTGTGTCAGAATATTTATATCCTCAACAATGGCCTTTAGAGGGCATATAAGCACTTGAAATGCTATGGAAGCCCCTTCCTCAAAGAATTGCATGTTCTTATTACGTCCAAGAGCATCTTCACTTTTATTATAAACTGCAACATCAATAGCCGGCGCTCGATGAAAAAAGACTCCAAATCCATGAATAAACTAGGGTAGAATGTGAAATGGTAAGAAAAGGAAGACACCCATCACATTTGAATAAGAAAACAAATGATGTGATCTTGGAAATGTGTTCTTGGTCATCTACTAGAATAACATTATGGCTCCTCTTCCAATATTCAAATGGCTTATTAATGGGATATGCACAATTGTTCTTTGGGAAATAACATCCTAAAAGTTTGCTACGATGGATTGACAATTGAATAGGACTCAAATTTTTCTAACTTGACTTCAGAGAATTTTCTGCTTCAATGCACGGTCAAGTAGAGAGATTTCTAAAAATCAGCCATTACATATAAGCTGTGAAAGAAAGACATTGTCACTTAAGCAAATGAGAAGGGATCTCTCGGTGAGACCATCTCTTCTAATGAAAGCGAGGCAATGAGACTTTGCCCCAAAATCCCCACTTAAAAGGGTTAAGTGTTCAAAAGAAGTCACCATTAGCCCTTGTTGAGGGTTGGCTAGAAACACTAATTAAGATATGAGAGTGGAATGTCGTTTTGATACATGCACAATCAAAGATTTTAGACTCGAAGACTTGATTACACTAGTTATGCAACCAATGCCTTTTTGACACCTAAATTTGATTAAGTGCTAATTAAAGTGTCGGGGTAGCTTATTGAAAATTTTAAGGTTCTTCCTAACCATTCTAAAAATGAAAAAAACAATTAATATATGAGAAACGCACAATCAAGTATGATCGTAATAACAAATGCAAACAACAACCTAGCGTATCCCTAAAAAGAAAATTGCATCCAAAAAATCTGATGGTAAAGCCCTAAAGGATCATTCAATTAGGTTTCATTTTTCGATTAAAGGATTTTCACAAATTCTAAGAGAAAACTACTCAAAAACTGATTTGTTAAGTTTTTTTTCCTGAAATTTCTGCATTTTTTTCAATTTTTTTGAATTTCCTAAGAAAATTTATGGATTTCTTGAATTTTCTAGATCTGTTTTACGAATTTTTAATTATTCCGAATGTATTATTATTTATTACTTTTAAAAATATTTTTTAATCTGGGGCAAAAGGACTCTAGGCCGGGTCATAGAACCGGCACAGATCAGACCCTAATGATCCGGGTAGAGTTTGAATTCAATCTGGCCCTAATGACCGGCCCAAACATATGAAATGGGCCAATTCGCCTCTAAGCCGCGGCATCCGATTTATCTTCTTTTTATTATACTCGGCCCAACCACAAGCCCGCGGTGTCTAACCCGGCCAACTATATTATTCTTTATCGTAACCGAATTTTTATTCTCTATCTTTATTGGAATTTTTTAAATTTCTTGTTTTTTTTTTTTTTTCCTATTTTTCTTTTTCTGCATCTTCTTCATCCCGAATCTTGCTCGCACCCACTTCTCTGCAACTCACCCGAACCACCTTCCGCCTCCGACGATGTCTCTTGCCCTGAGCTCAGACCACCGCACTTCACCGGCCGTCCACACCGACCGGCGCCAACCACTAATTAGCCGGTGATCACTAATGTCGCCGGACTAGATCCAGCGATGGGATTTTCACAACTATAAAGACATGTATGACAGAAACCTAATAAAACTAGCGTAGAAAACACTCAAATGCATATTAAACGAAGAGGAATGAACCGACTATGGCGGCCTCTAACCGCGGGCTTCACCAGCGTGGGAATAGATTTTCTGGCAAGGAGGCTTTCGTCCATGGCCGACTCGTTAAGGCGTATATGCCATAAAAACGAAGGAAAACGCAGCAATTCCTTCTATTCTGTCGATCAATGAAGTGAGCATAACCCAAAAATCGGATCAAAACAATATCACACAGCGAATCACACAAAATCCATTTCGGAATCTCACTTAGGCATCACACGATTCGCCCAAAATCTCGTCGATTTCGTCCAATACTCTCAAACTCGGTATGCTAGAAAGAAGCAGGGCGTTCTTCAGGCCTACCTGGTTCGAGAGGTTGCTGCGACGAACGAACGACGATGGGCGAGTTGGCTTCTGCAGATGGTCGAGGGTGATTCGGGCGAACCGCCCGCGAACCGAAAGAAATTCACTCTCGGTCTCTCGCTTCTCTCTCTCTCTCTCTCTCGAGCACCCCTTTTCTCCTCTAGCCGAGCCAGCGCCTTCAACAGGATTCTAGAAGCTCTCGTATTTGGTCAATTCCTTCTCATTCGGTTACCCTTCATTGCGTCCCGGTGGATTCCTTACGCTCGCAGCCTGAACGTGCAAAAAGGGAGAGAAGAAACAGCAAAGTGGCCAGGCCCTTGCTGTTTCGGATCGGCCAATGATGAGAAAAAAAAAATATAATGAAGGGAATGTGCTGGATTTGAGAGAACAGAAAAGGATTGGGTCCAGAAAGAAATAAAAAGTTGGTTGGAGGAATTAAAGCCTGGGCTGGACTCGTAGCGGGCCAAGAATTCGAGTAAATAAAAAAATTTATTAATTTTTTTACTATATTTTTTTTTTTTTTTAATTTTTTATTTCTTGTATTTTTGCAAAAAAATGGATGCCTAAATGGTTGACAAAAAGTTCAGGTGTCAACGTCTAGAAATGCTAATGAGTTGAGGAAATGAGACTGTGGATATCTTTCTCAATTTGGAGAGGAAGCGAGTACTCTAAAAAATAGAAGTGTCTTCACACCTCACTAGACTTAAGATGAAGGGCTAGTCAACAACTTGAAGCTCTTCTAAGCTATCGAGGTTTTATAGTAGGCAGTGTGTGAATATGATACTAAATATGATAATCAACTGAGGACATGTGACTAAAGACAAACATTTAAGATGAGACAAACTTTCTTGATGCAGTGACCTCACATAAATGCACCTCAAACTCAACTCTTCATATGACATATGTAGAGACTCAAGTGATTTGGGAAACTGCCTATCGTTCTCCCATGTTTCCAATTCAATTTCACTTCTATATACTTCATTGTACAGTGAGTTTTGTCAAGAATAACCCAAATCTCATTACACTCTCCAATTATGTAGCATTTCAGTTGCTCCATGTTCTCAATTCCAAAATCAGATAGCTTAGTGACATCCGTATGGCAGCCTAAGAAATATGTAGTAGCACGCTGAAGCAACTTCTCCATATTAGTGGGGACACCCACACCATTTACATATTTCTAGGATTATTACTTCACATGTTCTTGTAAGAATTTGTGTGGGTCCACTTATGGCAATTTGTGAGCCTGGTAATATTGTCTTTGTAGTTCTTCAGTCAGTGCCCATGATGTTTTAAATTTTATTGTATGTTCCTGCTTATGCTTTTAATTAAATCATGCAAGTCAAAATGCCGTGCAAGTATGGAAAAGCTCATGGTATCTCCTGTTCTATTCTGTCTCATTTGTAAAGAAAGAACAAGATGGCTTTGTAGATTTGAACAGTAAAAGAAGATTTTACAACGGGTTATAAGCAAAAGTACTCACTATTGATGTTGACCCCCCTACGAGAAGTTAAAAGTAAATTGGAACTTCTGAATTTAGTGCTTGTTTTACAATTTATCAGTGACCATTATGATATAACGGTACTCTTACTCCACATTTTATCTGTAAATGAATCTGTTTGTTTGAATTTGAACTATGGGTGTCTTTTTCTGTCGGTTTGCTGCTATTCATCTTTTCTTACATAATATGAATTTGCGGCATGCAGTGCTTCCAATGTCTGCAGCTGTGATGTCTCTCCCTCGTCTATCTGTTTGTGGTGATTTGGGTGTCCTTTCCACCGCTGCCGCTAGATATGATCCTTCCTTGTTGAAATCTTTTATCCAAATGAGACCTCAAGGTGCTATTGGTGCGACAAAGCTTCTTAGACCCTTCTCAGAAAATCATTGACTCACTGGAACTAAAAGATCCTTTTATAAGGAATTGGGTGGACCTTCTTGCCTTTCTTCTTGCAGGGGTGAAATCTAAATCTCTCGAGGGCTCTACTTTATGAGTTTTTGTTGTCATTAGGTTTGCTGTGCTTCTTCACTCTCACACACTGAAGCACGGTGGAATTAGTGCCCACGTGCGCAAGTGCGCAGTGAGAGAGACAGAGAGAGGCAACGTACTGGAGATGTTTCTGGCAACAGCACCTCATGTTCCTTGCTATCTTAGGGTCTAATTATGAGTTTCTTGTCCCGTTTAATGTTTGGATTCTTTTTTAATTAGAGGCTAGTTACTTTATTTTGTCTTTGTCGTTTCAACATTTAATTTGTCTGTGAAGTTTTTTAGAAAATTCAAGCCTTGCACTCTCTCTTTCCCTCTTTAACTTTATAAAATTGAAATTATAATTATTTTTTGTATTTCTTTTTCTTTCCTTTTTTTTTCCCTTTCTTCTTCCTCCTTAGTCCTTCCTTGGCCAGGGTTTGGCATGGAAACAACCCGCAATTGACTAGGTGAGGCTTGAGCTTACCGGCCTCAGATGAGCTCGAGGTTGCCAATGATTGGCCAGGCTTGAGTCTTGCTAATCTAGCAAGACTCCAGCTTACTAGCATCATATGAGCTCAAGCTCACAAATTTGGTGAGGCGAAAGCCTCACTGATGATCGGTGACGCTTGAGCGAGGCTTGAACCTTGAGCTCGCTTATGGCTAGTTGTTGGCTAACTGTCAGCGGTTGGCCAAAGAAGAAGAAAAAGAAAAAGAAAAAGAAAAATGTAAAAATTCGATTTTTAAAAAATAAAAAAATAGAAAATATATTTTTTCGAAAAGTAAAAATAATAAAAAATTCTATTTTTTAAAATAAAAATATAAAAAAGGAGTCCAGGAAAATTTAATCATATTTTTCTTACCAAATGGCAAAAAATATTTTCTAATTTATTTTCAAATTTCAGGCAAAAACCAAAAAATATTGTAATTTTCCTAAAAAATATTTCTTGGAAAATATTTAGGAAACAAACCTTTTAAAAAAAAAAAATTGCACACTAATTTGTATTGCACGAAAGTGTTTTAGCAGTACCTTTTTAAAAAATATATATCATAATAAATAAGCTTTCTTAGGTTTACTTAAATAGGTTGGGTTGGGTAAGGTCGGGTCAAGAATGGGTCAAAATTTTTATATTAGGATAAATTGATCATAAACGTGTTAAATAGGTCGATTTGAGTTAAATCATTTGTGATTGACCCAAACCCGAGCTGACCCGACCTGCTTGACATATCTAGTTATGTACAAAAACAAGCATGCCACCGAGTCTATTAGTCCTTAAGAAACCATATCCCAAAAGATTTAAATCTCAATTATTCATCTAAAACTTTCGAAATTTCTACACGTGAGTGATATCATCACCCATAAAATTGAGTTTAAGGGCATTTCTATATTTACTTTAAATTAAAGGGAGCAAATCGTCAATTTCTAAGTCTTTAGAGTATTTTAAATTATTTTTTGAGCCTATGGTTATTTTGGTTACTGTCATGAGATTGGCCCGAGGTGGGCCGAGCCAGCCTTGGCGAGGGACGAAATATGTTATTTCCTATGTTAAAGATAATTATGATATTTCTTTTTGGTTATCTAAATCTCTCGAGATTGTACACATATTACATGTGGATTATATGTAAATTGCCATTTGATTGTGCATAATCTTGATTTAGATATTATCTTAAAATGGTAATCTAACAAAACTTATAAATAAGATGGTGCATCTACATCAAAATATATACAAATTTCATATTTCTTTTTTCCATTATTATTATTTTTAACTTGTTACAAATGTTTCGCACTTTCTATCATATATTTTCATGTACTAAAGATAATTATGATATTTCGTATAAATTATTCATGTCTTTTAAGATTGTATGTACATTGCACATATATTGCCATTTGATTATGCATAATCTTAATTGACATATGATCGTAAAATAGTTATCTAATAAAGTCTATAAATATATTGTTTTCTTCATCAGTGTATACATTGAAATATATGCAAATTTCATTTGCCATCCTTCTTCATGTGGACGTCGAGCCTTCTCGTTTCCTTGGTAAAGATCTCATCCATGGGCTTAGCACTTCCACAAGTGTTGGCCGAGCTCTTAAGAGATGGTGATAGCAACATGAGGATCATGAGGGAAAGGGTGAGCACAAACTGGATCCCCACCGTCGAGATCGCAAAGATCGCCTAGAAGGTGATTTTTTTCATAGGAGAAGGTTTGGATGGTGATGTTGCACGTATATTTAAAGACAAACGTTAGATGAAGAAGAAGCGGTTGGGGAATTCTCTGATGCAATTGATTTCAGTTCAACAAAAAATTGCCTTTCGCCCGATTCGATCAAGAAGGCGATCTTCGCAATGTCGATGGCTGGGATCAAGTCCGCGCTCGCCCTTTCCCTCGCAATTCTGGTGTTGTTGTCCCGATGTCCAGAGAGCTTGGCTAGCGCTCATGGAAGTGCTGAGCCCCTTGATGATATCTTTAGTTAGGAAACGAGAAAGCTCGATGTCCACATGAAGAAGGTTGGCGATGGGGATTGCGATGGCCGTGGTGGCGGCACTAGTCACAAAGGTGGCGTATCATCTATTTGGTACTTGCAGGTGCCAGTGGGCATAAGCCTAGCAACGGGATTCAAACGTCCTCAACCATCAAACCTCACCCATCATCGCTTGCCTCAATCGTTTTTGTTCCTCTCTAATTCTCTTCAAAACTAGTTTGATTGCCAATTGTTCAGTCTATCTAATAGGGGGATTTTTTTTTTTTTGATTTTTATTTTCAGTATGAAATGAAAGAAAAAGAGCCTAAATCTTCCTTTTACATTAATTTTTTTATTCACTCCACGAAAAAAAGAAATAAATTTCTTTTTCTATCTATCTATATTTTTTTAATCACTGAGGTTTAATTCAAAAATGAAGTATTTATGATGATAAAGGCAATCTTTAGGAAAACTTTATTCAAATAGTGATATCCAGGTAGTTTTTTTTTTTTCAATTAAATGACTATTTGAATTGAATGATTTTGAATGATTTCTTATGAGTATTTGATATTCAACAATCTTAGACTTCTTCGACTATCAAATACTCATAACAAATCATTCAAAATCATTCAATTCAAATGGTTATTGAGTTGAAAAAAAAAAAAAAACCTCTATTTGAATAAATTTTTCATAAAAATTGCATTTATCATCATAAATAATTCATCTTTGAATTAAAGGTTAAAAAAATATAGATAGATAGAAAAAGAAATTTATTTTTTTTTTGTGGAGTGAATAAAAAAAAGTTGATGTAAAAGAAAGATTTAGGCTCTTTTTCTTTCATTTCATACTGAAAAAGAAAATCATAAAAAGAAAAAGAAAAAGAATTCCCTCTATTAGATAGACTGAACAATTGGCAATCAAACTAGTTTTGAAGAGAATTAGAGAGGAACAAAAACGATCGAGGCAAGCGACGATTGGTGAGGTTCGATGGTTGAGGACCTTTGAGTCCCATTGCTAGGCATATGCCCATTGGCACCCACATATACTAAATAGATCAAACAGCCACCTTTGTAACTAGTGCCGCCACCACTGCCATCGCCATTACCATTGCCACCCCCATCGCCACCCTTCTTCGCGTGGATGTCAAGCTTTCTTATTTCCTGGCTAAAGGTATCATTTGCAAGTTCAATACGTCCAAGAGTGCTAGCTAAACTCTCTAAGAGATGAAGATAGCAACAGGAGGATCGAGAGGGAAAGGGCGAGCATGACCTGATCCTTACCATCGAGATCACGGAGATCATCTTCTTGATCAAATAGGGCAAAAGGTGATTTTTCTTAAAGGAAAAGGTCCAAAGGGTTTTTGTCTTTGGATGGTGATGTTGCACGTATATTTAAAGACCAACGTTATACGAGGAAGAAGCAGTTGGGGAATTCTTCGATGCAATTGACTTTAGTCGGACAAACGTTAGACAAAATTCTCCAATGCACGTATATTTGGCGAGGGTTGGCGATCGAGGTCCAAGCACGTTGGCTACTAAAGGAGGCCCTTCAATCATGACCTTTCTTCCTGGTTCTCGATCCCTCTCACTCTCTCGGTTTCTCTACCCAGTCCCTGAACCTCCCAAAAATCACCACTTTTAAGCCCGCCTAGCAAGCACACATGGCCCTGCCACTGTCAACTCGTCGTGACAGCCTGCCCCTGGCTAGTCATCCTACTCGACAGTCTCTATTGCTCTACCTATCCTTTGTGTCCTTCCTTTAGCGAGCGTGAGGGGAGAGAGGAAGAAAGGGGAAGGAGACCAGGTCAGGGGAAGAAGGAAAATAAAGGAAGTAGGGCCAAGCATTATAAATTATAAATTATTGATAGCCTTTTGATAGCCTTTTGATAGCCTTGTAGGATGGTGAGTATCTCACAAATACCTTCCGCTTGATGTCCACATCTTAATGACTAGTGATGATTGTAGGATTCAAAATGATGAAGAAGTTGTTGACAAGAAAACCCAAGGATTTTTTTTTTTTTCAAATTAAGACCCCAAAACGCAACCTAATTATTCAACAAAAGCAAGCAAATCACAACTTAAGAAAGCAATATCAAAAGAATCACAATCAGTTGATCAAAGAAAGTAATGAAGAATGAGTAAAAAAGTATAGTACGGTAATGTAACCCGACACGAGTTGGATAAAGAATATGACATAGCTCTATTATCAAGCCCTGAGATAGCAACCTCATGAGCTATAATCAAATTAAATCCAATTCTTGTCTAAAAAAGTAATCTACCAAAACTAAACTATAATCAAGTACTCACTAACATCACCAAATTACATAAATGTCAATTAATAGACACTAAGTTAAATATAATACTAAGATCTAATTATCCAATTGAGCCCTATTTTCTAAACATTTTCTATGTTTTTAATTTTCCGAATTTTTTTGAAATTTTATTATTATTAAAAATTGGGACATTGTTCTGGGCTATTGAGCCCAATCCGAATATAGTCCAACATGTTCTAAGCTTTCAAAGCCCATTTTCACAAATTTGGGCCAAAAAATACAATTGGGCTTTCATACAAAGCCCCTTTTAGTTCTAAACATTCGAAGCCCATTTTCTTCATTATTTCTTATTTCGTCTCTTTTTTTTTTTCTTTATTCTGGAACCATTCATTTTATTCCTAAGCCGAGAACCAAGCTCACCATTCCTAGATGTTTGTTTCTTGTCAAGCCCACAAACTAAAAGCTTTCAAATTGTCAGCAAAATGGAACTCTTTGAAAGTAGTTCAAGTTCGAAAATTGAACCGAATTCCGCTATTGAAACAATCCTAAACATCTGGAATCCACTACTCCTATTTTTATTATTCTCCTTCGTATATCTATTTCCTATGCTGTCTTCCTCCTAATAGACTGAGAATACAAAAAACCATAGCCAGATCAGAACACCAACAATCAAACTTCCCTTCACCAAAATATCAGCACGTTACTTCATCATCAGTCACTTATTGTCTATCACGGGATCCCCATTATCAAGTGTTGCATTCGCCTATCAATATCAGCCACCAACAGATGCCATCCCCGCTTCTTCTCCATCAATCTCTACTGTGCACCATCGTCATTCACTTTTACTAAACAGCTCTAGTCATTGAACAACTCCTCTAAGATTGTTTTGTTCAAAGCTTAAGCAATCAGCAAAAGTTGTTTGTATCTAAATTCAGGCATATCCTTAACCCTCCCTATTGCATTTCACATAAAAGACAGCATGTACATGTAATGATGTCAAGCAAAGAATCAGTGATAGAAGAAATTTGAATGCACTCTATATTGTTTGAAATGATATCAATCATGTATGGCACGATGGAGTCGTTCTCTACACACAAAAAACATATAGGGTGCAGATGTGTAAAGGTTCTTCATATTATTTTTGTATTTTTGTTATAAATGATGCATAAGATTTAGATATTCATGCAGAGTGTTACTACTTCTACGTAAGTTAACAGAGAACAAGGAAGAAAATAAGGGGTAAGTATGAGAATGGGAAAATTATAAAAAAAAGTCTTAACTGTACTCAATTGTTTGTTTTTTTTTGTGCTAATTTTGGCTTAAATTTTTTGCATTTGTGTTAGTTGTTTTTATTACTAGCTGTTCGCATTCATACAGACAAATCAAGGATATAGTTTAACGACACACCTTGATGGATGAAAGTCCTAAAATTAGGCTCGCCTCCACACCGTTTGTCATGAGTAATCACCAAAGAACTATCCAGCACAGCGGGAATAGCAGAAGCCCAGGAAACCTGAGAGAGGAGAAAAAGTCGAAATGTTCAGATTTCGATTTCAACGGCGACAAATTAAGAATGAAATCGAGTCCGTGTTTATTCCTTGAATTCCTCCTTTTTCTTTGGCTATTCCTTTCATCTTCTTCCCACGTATTCCAGGAATTCCAAGACGGAAAAGCTGTTGGTTATCTTTCCCCCAAAAGAACCATAGAAAAAGAAGTGGTTGGGGGGGAGTCTCACGACGTTATTCTCATCGTGGGGTCGCCAAAACGGTTAAGAAGAAGACACGATCGAAGCACAAAAGACTAATTATCCGGACGCACGATGCTTCTAAAAACGACCTTGAAAACAGATGGAGGTTTTGTCCGTAGGGGAAGGGCAAAATGGGGAATTCCCGGTGCCATGCGACTTTGCTTGCGTCGCTTGACGATGCAGCGACGTGGCGGGTCCACCCCATGCACCGCAAGAAGGCCGTCGCACGAGAAATAGAGATGGATGTGAGTCGCGTCGTTGCCCAAATTTAAATTTAACGTTTTCCTATTTAATTAATGCTATGAAAAATCTCCATCCACGTCAATATCCGAATTTTTTTTTTGTTATTGCTAAAAATCTTAAATTCAAGCATTCTTGACAGAGTGTACTTTTGTTAGACTGGGACAAATTCAAGGCATTTTGATGCCATGGTAGGTATCATTTAGTACGTTTAGAGGTATTTTAACATCTCTCTTCCTTCAAATTTTTACCACTTATTTCATCCAATTAAGTATTACGAATTTCATTCTTTTATATTGTAATTTTCAAGTGATATTTTGAGTTAGATGATTAATTCCTTAGAGGGGAGGTTGGGATTTGGGCCGCGGTTTGGAATTTTTCAGTTTGGAGTAATTGTGTCATTATCGGCCACCATTTTGAGGTTTTTCTTTTATTTTTTTGTGGAGACGAAAGTTAATTACCTCTTCTTTTTTTTTGGTTTGCTGAAGAATCCGATCCTCGTTCTGCTCCCTCTATGACGGCATCGACTCCAAACTTAACATGCCGTCCAGCATCGCTATGTCGTACAGATCTACATTTGTTTGTGCCCAATTCAACGGCGTCCAAATCGCAGACTCTCGAGTTTGATTTAGTTACTGTTTCAGCCGGTCGTTGGTTGCTAGATTCGTAAATTAGGTCAATAAAAGGATGTGGCAAAGGTGACCGACTCTATGTTTTTTGTGGCGCTTGTTGGATTATACACCTTCTGGTGATCTTGTTCCTCAATAGTGACTGCTATGGAAAGCCTCTCGTATCACCGTCAAGGAAATTTCGTACAAGCCTTTCTCAACCCTCCTACTTGTGTTGAAGGATCGTCGCATATGTTCTATGAACGGCGGGCCGAGGGATATTTATTCCTACTCGCTAGCTTCATTGGTTCATCAATCTATGTTTATTTTGTTTTTTCCGACCATCCACTTACTCACATGAATATAATTAATGATCGATATCTTTTTGTATGAAGAGAAAAGCACTTTCGAATCAAGTACAATCCCGATACATGGAGTATCTCGATTTTTTTAAATAATTGTTTTAAAATTTATAAAAAATTTCCATTAAATTTATATGGTATAACACTATTTTAGCAATACAATTTTAAAAATAATATATATATATATATATATATATATATATATAAAAAAGCTTGGAAGTATTTTAATAATATAATCTTAAAAAAAAAAACATAGGAATAAGTTTTTCTAAATTTGTTAAATATGAAAATATTTTATTAATATGAGTTGGGTCGAGTCGGGTTTGGGTCGAAAAATTTACATTAAACGAAATGGGTCTTAAATGGGTTAATGGGTCAATTTGGATCAGACTATTAATGACCCGACCCAAACCTGACCCGACCCACCAATTTAATGGCTCTAGCTATATATTGACTGGTTTTATGAATTTCGTGCACCAGAGCATTTCTTCTTTGCTTTTTTGTGCTTGTCTCATATCTGCATCAGCAGTAAGTAGCACGTGATTCTCATTTAGTCCTCAACCGTTATAGATAGAGCTTAGACTTAAAGCTTTGATTACGACTTTCTTATGCTTATTCCCCTGCTTATATACATCTAAGCACAAATTTGATCAAACAAGAATTTCATGGGTTTAATGATTTGGTTGCACTCATCAAATAAAAATTACAAAATTAATTCCACAAAAAATCTGATAACGATATATTTGTGCCACATTTACCTAAAGCTAATTTTTATGTCACAAAAAATTCCAAATTAGTATACACGTGCTGCATTTATAACAAACCGGTGTGCTCGTGTTACATTTATGGCTAAAAATATCAAAGATTTGCCACAATTTGAGGTAAATAGGAAACAAAAATATCAAGGGTATTATGTGGCACAGCCTGGAATGTTCTCTAAAATTTGTTTGGAGCAAGTGTAGTATGTTTGTATTAGTTTGGGGTTTTTGGTGTTATTAAGCCAAATTTCAATAAAGCATTATCAAGGTCGAATAAAAATAAAGTGCAGAATAATTGAAAAATAAAAATCACATCAAAACCACGCTAAGCAATTGAGCCCTCGTTGGAGAGATAAGCCAAATTTGGATAGTTACCCAATCGTGGTCAATCACTTGATCCTCGCCGTAGGGATATAATCCATATGTCTTGAAGTGAGAGCTAGAAAGCACAAGGATGATCTTTTTTTTTTTTTTTTGTAAAGATTAATACAACAGAAAACCTTACAAGGATATCGGTTTTGTGATTTTTCGTGATATTAATACAATTTCATATAAACTAATTGAGAGCAAATTTATCTCAAATGTATCGGGTTGGGATTTTTTGCAGTCAAAAAATTAGTTTGGAAAAACTTGCCATAGGAATACTAGTTTGGAATTATGGCGGTTAAAAAATTAGTCTGAGAGAAATTTTTCATAGATGTACTTGTTTGATAATTTTTGTGGCGTTAATCCTAAAAATTAGGGATGGACCCTAACCCTAAATAAAAGGTATCGTTAACATAACGTGCATTTGCGAGAGTATATATGGTGAAATGTTTTAAGCATATTCAATTTTATAAAATTATTTTAAACTGAGGGTATGTCACTAGTTCATATTATATATTGAACGTGGGATTGAAAATCAAATTGGAAATAAGTATTTTCGTTTACAGATAATTCTGTTCAACCAAGCAACTCATTAATACTTTTTTTTTTTTTTAAATGGCAAATGAATGAACTAGAAAAAAAGTCAGACGACAAGGCCCTCAATCATTGCATTTATTGCAAGAGAAATAATTTTAAACGTTTCCTACACACATTCCGAAATCTTAACCGATGAATTGATTTCATTAATGCACTACTTCCCTCGAGCTATATAAGTTCTCATCTCTAGATCAACTGCATCATCAAACGAGCAACAATCTCATAAAATTTTCCAACCCTCCTATCCCCAAAAGACCATAATGGCAACGCCAAAGAACTTGTCCGCTCTTATGATCTTGTTGGTCGTCCCTATTGCATTGCTTCCTAAGGCTACCTTCGCCAAGGTCGGAAACCCTGATTGCGGAAAGGGAATAAGATCTTATTGTGGGTCTGGATTCTTTCAATACATATTCCTTACCGACACTTTTACACCTACCAATGAATGTTGTCATGAGCTCTTGAAAGCCGGGAAGAACTGCCACAACCAATTTGTGGAGTTAAGCATCTCGAGCCACAAGCCGATTAAGGGGACAAAATCTGATGTCTATAGGAGGAGCAATGAGACATGGAACAACTGCGTTGCGGCTCTCAGTCCCATATCCCCTCGCGAGCCGGCTCATTGAGAGCTATTCCTATTTTATAGTACAATAAACGTGTAATATAAAAAGAACGAAAGAATTATAATTTTTGTATTGGACTCTCCTCAAATTTTTTATTTTATTTTCCGTGCCTCTTAAGCCTTATGGTTAACTATCACAGAAGAACAATTGTGGATGAATCAAATTTTCAATGTTTAATGTGCTTATTAACCCTGTAATTTTTTAAAAATGATCTGCAAAATACAATCCGCCCCTAAAGTTGTTACTATCTTTCGAGTCTAAAAATATAGTCCCATACAAAACTATAAAGAAACTGTCACTTTATTTCTTATGCTCTTAACACAACCTTTTGAAACAAATACCTAAGCGATAAAAAGATTAATATATGGTTTAATAATCATACATTCATCTCTAATAATCACATGAATATGTAGTTAAAGCTAGCCGATCTAGCATACTGTTGTATAAAGTAAGGTAAAGAGGATTTCTTACTTTAAAGGTTTTCCGACAAATTGAATCCTCGATAGTTGTTTTATATAACACTCTCTCAATGGATAATTGTATACTTAATAATCTTATATGAATCATACTTTGAATCTTTTTAATCTTGGAAGCAATCATAATAAAACAAAAAAAAAGTTAAATTCTCGAAATATATTTCTCTATTATATATGTACGTATCAAATTGCTCCATTCGTAACTTCTTTCTTTCCGTTAACTGATAATACAAATAGCCTATACTGGACGATTTGGCGAAACCTTCAAATTTTAACTATATGTTCACTCGAGAATGCGCGTACACTTTTGCTACTCATATAATATGTAAACATGACTTTTGAACATTTAATGAGGTTTTTTGGTACCAAGAATTTAGAACTACGCATGGCCCAACATCTTATGTAAAATGAGTTCGTAATAAGTCTGACCCTGTTATTATGCAAGAGTAGGTTTAATTTAATCAACCCAAACGTAATGAATGTATGTTGCTTGGCGCGGAAGATGACGATGGAGATTATTATTATCAGCTTGGCCCCTCTTCATTTAACGAAACCTATTAATTATCAAAAAATTTTAATAATTTTTAATAAAGAAAAAATAGTCCCGCCCCAATAACTAGACAAAAGGTTAAATGATCAATTAATGAGTTCGGTAAATCCGGAAAACCAAAACCCAAATCTTGTTAAAGGATAATTACCTAATAAATGATTTGACCAAAAAAATTTAAGCTTTTAAATAATCTCAATTAATCTAGAAAACCAAAGCCAATTTTGGTTTATAGATATAAAGGAAAAACAAGACTAAAAACAAGACTGGTAAGCACTCTATACATATAAACTTGGCTCGTTTTCATTAATTAATGAGAACTATTGATTATTTAACTTTTTTTTCCTCAAGTTGTTGAAAAATAATTTAATGAAGAACAAAATCACACTAAAATATCTCGGCAAATCATTAATTAATTAATTAATTAGTAAGTTCGATAAATATGACAAACCAAGACCAAATTATCTCATCAATGGTTTAATTTATCAATTGTCGATACTTAAATTTTGGCTTCAACTGTAATCACTTGCATAAAAATAAGGGCTTATATCACGAAAAACACTAAATGCGTACACTTATGTCAACCTAAACTGGCATACTTATGACAAATTTATCTTTTACTAGTTTTCGTTAAATTTTTTTTATCAAATTCCTGAGTTGGATGGATGATATGTGGTAGTTGATGGGTATTTGGTTTATCCTCCATTTGTTCCGAGGATATTGGTTTTGTGATTTTTCGTGGTGTTAATACAATTTCATAGAAACTAATTGAGAGCAAATTTATCTCAAATGTATCGGGTTGGGATTTTTTGCAGTCAAAAAATTAGTTTGGAAAAACTTGCCATAGGAATACTAGTTTGGAATTATGGCGGTTAAAAAATTAGTCTGAGAGAAATTTGTCATAGATGTACTTGTTTGATAATTTTTGTGGTGTTAATCCTAAAAATTAGGGATGGACCCTAACCCTAAATAAAAGGTATTGTTAACATAACGTGCATTTGCGAGAGTATTTATGGTGAAATGTTTTAAGCATATTCAATTTTATAAAATTATCTTAAAATGAGGGTATGTCACTAGTTCATATTATAGATTGAACGTGGGATTGAAAATCAAATTGGAAATAAGTATTTTCGTTTACAGATAATTCTGTTCAACCAAGCAACTCATTAATACTTTTTTTTTTTTTTTTTAATGGCAAATGATTGAACTAGAAAAAAAGTCAGACGACAAGGCCCTCAATCATTGCATTTATTGCAAGAGAAATAATTTTACACGTTTCCTACACACATTCCTAACCGATGAATTGATTTCATTAATGCACTACTTCCCTCGAGCTATATAAGTTCTCATCTCTAGATCAACTGCATCATCAAACGATCAACAATCTCATAAAATTTCCAACCCTCCTATCCCCAAAAGACTATAATGGCAACGCCGAAGAACTTGTCCGCTCTTATGATCTTGTTGGTCGTCCCTGTTGCATTGCTTCCTAAGGCTACCTTCGCCAATGTCGGAAACCCTGATTGTGGAAAGGGAATAAGATCTGATTGTGGGTCTGGATTCTTTCAATACATATTCCTTGCCGACACCTTTACACCCACCAATGAATGTTGTCATGAGCTCTTGAAAGCCGGGAAGAACTGCCACAACCAATTTGTGGAGTTGAGCATCTCGAGCCACAAGCCGATTAAGGGGACAAAATCTGATGTCTATAGGAGGAGCAATGAGACATGGAACAACTGTGTTGCGGCTCTCAGTCCCGTATCCCCTCGCGAGCCGGCTCATTGAGAGCTATTCCTATTTTATAGTACAATAAACGTGTAATATAAAAAGAACGAAAGAATTATAATTTTTGTATTGGATTCTCCTCAAATTTTTTATTTTATTTTCCGTGCCTCTTAAGCCTTATGGTTAACTATCACGGAAGAACAATTGTGGATGAATCAAATTTTCAGTGTTTAATGTGCTTATTAACCCTGTAATTTTTAAAAAATGATCTGCAAAATACAATCCGCCCCTAAAGTTGTTACTAGCTTTCGAGTCCAAAAACATAGTCCCAAGAAAACTATAAAGAAACTGTCACTTTATTTCTTATGCTTTTAACACAACCTTTTGATACAAATACCTAAGCGATAAAAAGATTAATAGATTGTTTAATAATCATACATTCATCTCTAATAATCACTTGGATACGTAGTTAAAGCTAGTCGATCTAGCATACTGTTGCATAAAGTAAGGTAAAGAGGATTTCTTACTTTGAAGGTTTTCTGACAAATTAAATCCCCGATAGTTGTTTTATGTAACACTCTATCAATGGATAAATGTATACTTAATAATCTTATATAAATCATACTTTGAATCTTTTTAATCTTGGAAGCAATCATAATAAAAGAAAAAAAAAGTTCAATTCTCGAAATATATTTCTCTATTATATATGTACGTATCAAATTGCTCCATTCGTAACTTCTTTCTTTCCGTTAACAGATAATTCAAATAGCCTATACTGCACGATTCGGCGAAACCTTCAAATGTTAACTATATGTTCACTCGAGAATGCGCGTACACTTTTGCTACTCATATACCATGTAAACTTGACTTTTGAACATTTAATGAGGTTTTGTTGGTACCAAGAATTTAGAACAATGCATGGCCCAACATATTATGTACAATGAGTTCGTAATAAGTCTGACCCTGTTATTATGCAAGAGTAGGTTTAATATAATCAACCGAAACGTAATGAATGTATATTGCTTCGCGCGGAAGATGACGATGGAGATTATTATTATCAGCTTGGCCCCTCTTCATTTAACGAAACCTATTAATTATCAAAAAAAATTAATAATTTTTAATAAAGAAAAAATAGTCCCGCCCCAATAACTAGTGCAAAGGTTAAATGATCAATTAATGAGTTCGGTAAATCCGGAAAACCAAAACCCAAATCTTGTTAAAGGATAATTACCTAATAAATAATTTGACCAAAAAAATTCAGCTTTTAAATAATCTCAATTAATCTAGAAAACCAAAGCCAATTTTGGTTTATAGATATAAAGGAAAACAAGACTAAAAACAAGACTGGTAAGCACTTTGTACATATAAACTTGGCTCCTTTTCATTAATTAATGAGAACTATTGATTATTTAACTCTTTTTTTCCTCAAGTTGTTGAAAAATAATTTAATGAAGAACAAAATCACACTAAAATATCTCGGCAAATCATTAATTAATTAATTAATTAATTAATATGTTCGATAAATAAGACAAACCAAGACCCAATTATCTCATCAATGGTTTAATTTATCAATTGTCGATACTTAAATTTTGGCTTCAACTGTAATCACTTGCATAAAAATAAGCGCTTATATCACGAAAAACCCTAAATGAGTACACTTATGTCAACCTAAACTGGCATACTTATGACAAATTTATCTTTTACTAGTTTTCGTTAAATCTTTTTATCAAATTCCTGAGTTGGATGGATGATATGTGGTAGTTGATGGGTATTTGGTTTATCCTCCATTTGTTACAAGGATATTGGTTTTGTGATTTTCGTGATGTTAATACAATTTCATACAAACTGATTGAGAGCAAATTTATCTCAAATGTATCGGGTTGGGATTTTTGCAGTCAAAAAATTAGTTTGGAAAAACTTGCCATAGGAATACTAGTTTGGAATTATGGCGATTAAAAAATTAGTTTGAGAGAAATTTTTCATAGATGTACTTGTTTGATAATTTTTGTGGCGTTAATCCTAAAAATTAGGGATGGACCCTAACCCTCAATAAAAGGTATCGTTAACATAACGTGCATTTGCGAGAGTATATATGGTGAAACGTGTTAAGCTAATTTAATTTTATCACATTATTTTAAACTGAGGGCATGTCACTAGTTGATATTATATATCAAACGTGGGATTGAAAATCAAATTGGAAATAAGTATTTTCGTTTACATATAATTGTCTTCAACCAAGCAACTCATTAATACATTTGTTTTTTAATAGCAAATGATTGAACTGGAAAAAAAGTCAGATGACAAGGCCCTCAATCATTGCATTTATTGCAAGAGAAATAATTTTACACGTTTCCCACATAAATTTCTAAATCTTAACCGATGAATTGATTTCATTAATGCACTACTTCCCTCGAGCTATATAATTTCTTATCTCTAGATCAACTGCATCATCAAACAATCAACAATCTCATAAAATTTTCCAACCCTCCTATCCCCAAAAGACTATAATGGCAACGCCGAAGAACTTGTCCGCTCTTATGATCTTGTTGGTCGTCCCTGTTGCATTGCTTCCTAAGGCTACCTTCGCCAAGGTCGGAAACCCTGATTGTGGAAAGGGAATAAGATCTGATTGTGGGTCTGGATTCTTTCAATACATATTCCTTGCCAACAGCTTTACACCCACCAATGAATGTTGTCATGAGCTCTTGAAAGCCGGGAAGAACTGCCACAACCAATTTGTGGAGTTGAGCATCTCGAGCCACAAGCCGATTAAGAGGATAACATATGATGTCTATAGGAGGAGCAATGAGACATGGAACAACTGTGTTGCGGCTCTCAGTCCCGTATCCCCTCCCGAGCCGGCTCATTGAGAGCTATTCCTATTTTATAGTACAATAAACGTGTAATATAAAAAGATTGAAATAATTATAATTTTTGTATTGGATTCTCCTCAAATTTTTTATTTTATTTTCTGTGCCTCTTAAGCCTTATGGTTAACTATCACGGAAGAACAATTGTGGATGAATCAAATTTTCAGTGTTTAATGTGCTTATTAACCCTGTAATTTTTAAAAAATGATCTGCAAAATACAATCCGCCCCTAAAGTTGTTACTAGCTTTCGAGTCTAAAAACATAGTCCCAAGAAAACTATAAAGAAACTGTCACTTTATTTCTTATGCTTTTAACACAACCTTTTGATACAAATACCTAAGCGATAAAAAGATTAATAGATTGTTTAATAATCATACATTCATCTCTAATAATAACATGGATACGTAGTTAAAGCTAGTGGATCTAGCATACTGTTGCATAAAGTAAGGTAAAGAGGATTTCTTACTTTAAAGGTTTTCTGACAAATTAAATCCTCGATAGTTGTTTTATATAACACTCTATCAATGGATAAATGTATACTTAATAATCTTATATAAATCATACTTTGAATCTTTTTAATCTTGGAAGCAATCATAATAAAAGAAAAAAAAAGTTCAAATCTCGAAATATATTTCTCTATTATATATCTACGTATCAAATTGCTCCATTCATAACTTCTTTCTTTCCATTAACTGATAATTCAAATAGCCTATATTGGACGATTGGCGAAACCTTCAAATGTTAACTATATGTTCACTCGAGAATGCGCGTACACTTTTGCTACTCATATACTATGTAAACTTGACTTTTGAACATTTAATGAGGTTTTGTTGGTACCAAGAATTTAGAACAATGCATGGCCCAACATCTTATGTAAAATGAGTTCGTAATAAGTCGACCCTGTTATTATGCAAGAGTAGGTTTAATTTAATCAACCCAAACGTAACGAATGTATGTTGCTTGGCACGGAAGATGACGATGGAGATTATTATTATCAGCTTGGCCCCTCTTCATTTAACGAAACCTATTAATTATCACAAGTTTTTAATAATTTTTAATAAAGAAAAAATAGTCCCGCCCCAATAACTAGTCCAAAGGTTAAATGATCAATTAATGGGTTCAGTAAATCAAGAAAACCAGAACCCAAATCTTGTTAAAGGATAGTTACCTAATAAATAATTTGACCAAAAAAATTCAGCTTTTAAATAATCTCAATTAATCTAGAAAACCAAAGCCAATTTTGGTTTATAGATATAAAGGAAATACAAGACTAAAAACAAGACTTGTAAGCACTCTGTACATATAAACTTGGCTCCTTTTCATTAATTAATGAGACCTATTGATTATTTAACTTTTTTTTCCTCAAGTTGTTGAAAAGTAATTTAATGAAGAACAAAATCACACTAAAATATCTTGTCAAATCATTAATTAATTAATTAATATGTTCGATAAATATGACAAACCAAGACCGAATTATCTGATCAATGGTTTAATTTATCAATTGTCGATACTTAAATTTTGTCTTCAATTGTAATCACTTGCATAAAAATCAGGGCTTATATCACGAAAGACCCTAAATGAGTACACTTGTGTCAACCTAAACTTGCATACTTATGACAAATTTATCTTTCGTTAAATTTTTTTTTTTATCAAATTCCTGAGTTGGATGGATGATATGTGGTAGTTGATGGGTATTTGGTTTATCCTCCATTTGTTACGAGGATATTGGTTTTGTGATTTTTCGTGATGTTAATACAATTTCATAGAAACTAATTGAGAGCAAATTTATCTCAAATGTATCGGGTTGGGATTTTTGCAGTCAAAAAATTAGTTTGGAAAAACTTGCCATAGGAATACTAGTTTGGAATTATGGTGGTTAAAATATTAGTCTGAGAGAAATTTGTCATAGATGTACTTGTTTGATAATTTTTGTGGCGTTAATCCTAAAAATTAGGGATGGACCCTAACCCTAAATAAAAGGTATCGTTAACATAACGTGCATTTGCGAGAGTATATATGGTGAAATGTTTTAAGCATATTCAATTTTATAAAATTATTTTAAACTGAGGGTATGTCACTAGTTCATATTATATATTGAACGTGGGATTGAAATCAAATTAGAAATAAGTATTTTCGTTTACAGATAATTCTGTTCAACCAAGCAACTCATTAATACTTTTTTTTTTTTTTTAATGGCAAATGATTGAACTAGAAAAAAAGTCAGACGACAAGGCCCTCAATCATTGCATTTATTGCAAGAGAAATAATTTTACACGTTTCCTACACAGATTCCTAAATCTTAACCGATGAATTGATTTCATTAATGCACTACTTCCCTCGAGCTATATAAGTTCTCATCTCTAGATCAACTGCATCATCAAACGATCAACAATCTCATAAAATTTTCCAACCCTCCTATCCCCATAAGACTATAATGGCAACGCCGAAGAACTTGTCCGCTCTTATGATCTTGTTGGTCGTCCTTGTTGCATTGCTTCCTAAGGCTACCTTCGCCAATGTCGGAAACCCTGATTGCGGAAAGGGAATAAGATCTGATTGTGGGTTTGGATTCTTTCAATACATATTCCTTGCCAACACCTTTACACCCACCAATGAATGTTGTCATGAGCTCTTGAAAGCCGGGAAGAATTGCCACAACCAATTTGTGGAGTTGAGCATCTCGAGCCACAAGCCGATTAAGGGGACAAAATCTGATGTCTATAGGAGGAGCAATGAGACATGGAACAACTGCGTTGCGGCTCTCAGTCCCGTATCCCCTCGCGAGCCGGCTCATTGAGAGCTATTCCTATTTTATAGTACAATAAACGTGTAATATAAAAAGAACGAAAGAATTATAATTTTTGTATTGGATTCTCCTCAAATTTTTTATTTTATTTTCCGTGCCTCTTAAGCCTTATGGTTAACTATCACGGAAGAACAATTGTGGATGAATCAAATTTTCAGTGTTTAATGTGCTTATTAACCCTGTAATTTTTAAAAAATGATCTGCAAAATACAATCCGCCCCTAAAGTTGTTACTAGCTTTCGAGTCTAAAAACATAGTCCCATACAAAACTATAAAGAAAATGTCACTTTATTTCTTATGCTTTTAACACAACCTTTTGAAACGAATACCTAAGCGATAAAAAGATTAATAGATGGTTTAATAATCATACATTCATCTCTATTAATCACATGGATACGTAGTTAAAGCTAGTCGATCTAGCATACTGTTGCATAAAGTAAGGTAAAGAGGATTTCTTACTTTAATGGTTTTCTGACAAATTAAATCCCCGATAGTTGTTTTATATAACACTCTGTCAATGGATAAATGTATACGTTAATAATCTTATATAAATCTTACTTTGAATCTTTTTAATCTTGTAAGCAATCATAAAAAAACAAAAAAGAAAGGTTCAAATCTCGAAATATATTTCTCTATTTATATATGTATGTATCAAATTTCTCCATTTGTAACTTCTTTCTTTCCGTTAACTGATAATTCAAATAGCCTATACTGGATGATTCGGCGAAACCTATAAATGTTAAATATATGTTCACTCGAGAATGTGCATACACTTTTGCTACTCATATACTATGTAAACTTGACTTTTGAACATTTAATGAGGTTTTGTTGGTACCAAGAAATTAGAAAAATGCTTGGCCCAACATCTTATGTAAAATGAGTTCGTAATAAGTCTGACCCTTTTATTATGCAAGAGTAGGTTTAATTTAATCAACCCAAACGTAATGAATGTATGTTGCTTGGTGCGGAAGATGAGGATGGGGATTACTATTATCAGCTTGGCCCCTCTTCATTTAATGAAACCTATTAATTTTCACAAGTTTTTAATAATTTTTAATAAAGAAAAAATAGTCCCTCCCAATAACTAGTCTAAAGGTTAAATGATCAATTAATGAGTTCAGTAAATCCGGAAAACCAAAAAATTAATTTGGGGTAAATTTATCATATGTGTATCAGTTTAAAGTTTTTCTTAGTATTAATCCTTATTTAATGTCAAAAAAGTGATTGTCTATCGACAAGCAAAAGGAACCTCGATTGTTTATATTAGCAAACAATTTATAGCCATCACTATTCGCTGCTTGGGCCGGATAATCTATTATCAGATCACCTAATCTGTCACGCCATTGATTGATTAATGTGTATTGCGTATGATCACCTCTTGCTTGAAGTCAAAGGTATTGTTTTGGGGTAGCCCGGTCCATTCCGACTTCTTTGCAAGTACCTGGGGGTCAAGTTCGAGCGTCGCTAATTATTTGTTTCGGGTGCACGGTTGACATTAGAGTGTTATCTTCCGATTGTTGGGTCCGTGTCCGAAAACATTCTTCCAATCTTGTTGTTCCTTCAATCTTTGTTGCAACTTTTCAAGCGCCCAAGGAGTTAGACATGCCTGTGACTGCCTAAAACTAGGCGGCGCGTCACGACCGTGCGATAGTTTCACATTGAAGGGTAAGACGAGATCTACAAGGAAAGAAGCCAAAAGGGGAATACCTTCATGGGTGTTGCGATTGGGGTGAGCGATCGAACAAATATAGACAAAAGAAGAAAATAAATTGGACACCGGATTTACGTGGTTCAGTCGTAAAGACCTACGTCCATGGGGAGAGTAGCAGCGAATTTCACTATAGATCAAGCGATACAAGGAGATTACACACTCAAGTCACTCAAACACTCTCTCGGTGTTTCCCAAGCCCCAATTACACCCAATACATCAATCTATCTTGGATGTAAATCACGAATAAGCTTTGTCGCACGAGAAACACGAAGACCCAAAGCCAAACACCCAGCACCTATGAATGTCTCTCACGAACAGAACACCCACAGCACTCAGAGTAAAAACGGCGTGGCTTTCCTCCCTCTCGGCGGCCTGCTTCACCACGTGAATCCTTCGGCGGCTCCTCTTTTACGTAGGGTTTCAAGCGGCCACTTACTAAATAATAAAAGACCTGCAAAAGAATTATTTATTCCACCGCCAGAGAATTGCATGCGTGAAGAAATCGCATAATCCAAGATTTAGTCAACAAAAGAGAAAGATTTGACTTTCCCTTTTAATTCTACAAAGCCGAGCGAGTGGGACGCTGCTTCTTTGTTTTTCTTCAATTCGGATTCCGCAAGCTTCCGTGCGGCAAAGAGGAAACTTTATTTTCATTTATTTTTATATTTCCTCTTTTCCAGCGAAAAAACTCGAGACATAATTTAACAATGGGGACCATGTACGGGCCAGATTAGGCCTCGGGTCGTTTTACTAATCGCATTAGCCCCCGTGATAATAACACCATACAAAGAAACGAGTCGATTTTAAAGCATAAGAAGCTCTCAAAAATTTAGCAACGAAATCGATCCAGATGCATGTCACGAGCAAATCTTAATTGGCGTACATCGATTGTTTAATTTTTTCCTCAAAACAACTTTATAGTTCCTTTAACGTGCCTCACTCACCGTACTAATCCGCCCTGTCCAAAAGCTCAGATCGCGGCACCCTCGATGTCCCAACACGTGCCCCTCCACCAACAGTGGCGTAGGCATGGAAGCACTCTCTGCAGGAATTAGGCATGACATAAGACTCATGGAGCCTCCGAACGTCATCGGTGCGGCGACACACGGAGCTGGAGATGACAACTTGGGCCGCTCCAAGCTACACGCGGCCAGTATGGTGTGGGTCGCCACTCTAGCGATTTCTTTTAATGCATTAACTCTCGCAGGAGCGGCAACGAATGAGAAACTACAATTAAAAGACAAGAATGAAGAGAGTACAGTATTGAGTCTTCAAAAATTGAAAGGATAAGATGGTCGGAGTAAGTGAAGATGGTTAGATCCGTGCAATTAAATGACAACAAAATGATACTCATGACAGTTAGAGGTTTTACTCCTATCGTATTACACATACTGTTTTCTTATACATTTAGTTAAAGTAAGATATACCAACTGAAACAGAACGTAATTGATCATTATTGACACTTGAATTTTGTCGACCTTTTAGGTATTTGCATATTTTGCAAAAATATAAAAATTTATAAAAAGATTAAAAAAATGAATCATAAAAAGATAAAAATAAAAATAATAAGTAAAGTAATAGTGATAAAAGATGCATGAAAGAAAGAGAAAAAGAATAATGAAAATAAAAAAAAATTAAATGAAAGATGAACAAGAAAATTAGACAGAAAATATAATCAAGCCCCAAAGTAGCAACCCCATGAGCTATAATCAAATTGAATCTAGTTCTTGTCTAAAATAGCAATCTACCAAAACCAAACTATAATCAAGTACTTGCTAACATCTCCGAACTACATAAATATCAATCAAGAGACTCTAAGCTAAATCTAATATTAAGATCTAACTATTTAAATTACCTAATCAAGGCCTAGTGCAGCACTGTGATTCTTCCCCTTTCCCGATTTTGGGAAGGGTTTTGCATGTAAAAAAATCTCGATTGTTTTCTTCTCTATTTTCTCTTCATATATTCACGTTTCTAATGTTCCAAGCCACCCTTTTTCCTAGTCGCTCTTGAGTACTTGTCTCTACTAGGTCCGAAACCGATGTCTGGTAGCATCTTCTTGTGGGAGGGTTTGGAGCTAATAGCCAGCATCTCTAAATTAGGACATATTCACCTCAAGCTTTCTGCCAGTTGAGAATTGGTTTCAATATCTCCAGAAGTGTTGCACAGGATTTGAAGTCTTAGATGTTTGACATTCCACAATGGAGGAAGCACTTCACTTCTAATTTCTTTTGGAAGAATCAATGCCTATGTATACAAAAGGAAAAATAGCAAGATTTCAATGCTCGATTCAGATTAGTATGCAAATACTAAATACAAAATACCGATTTGAACAAATTTTACTTACCTCAACTTCGTTACAAACTAGTGTTAGTGAGTCACAACGGCCGAAATATCTCAAGAACTTGGCTGCCTTGAGATAGCTCCTCCTCTTGTTGTGGACTTTGAAATCCACCTCCAGTCTCGCATTGGCCAATCTTGTTGAATCTCGCGGACCTATGACTATGATGTTGGGGCCATTGTATAGGAACGACACCAGATTAGGAGTTTGGGTCTTTACTCTTATTAGGGAGTCGAATTCGGTCAAGGCGAGGTGCTTGAGGTTCTTGTGAGTTATCCTGATGCGCTTGGTGTACCGGCTCCCCTTGAGCCTCAAGGTCTCTAGGAGACGAAGCTATGAGATGACTTCTCTGATTGTCTTGATTGTGAGCACGCACAAATCCAGCGCAAGCTCCCTCAGGTTTCGAGCACCATGTACTTGGAGATTCGACAACTGCCCATCCAGGGAGGCCATGATGAATATCGATATGTAGCTGAAGGATACGAGGTTTGGGGCTGAAATCGAAATAGAAAAGCGGTCATTGGGATGCACGGCTGACGCCTCAAAGGTCTCAAGCTTCGATCCGCATATGAGGAGGTCCCTGGAGCGGGAGCAGCGAATCAGCTCCACAAGTCGGAGTGTGGGGCAACTTAGCATTAGCTCGTTCAAGATGTCATCACTCTGGAAGGCTTAGTGTAGGACCAATTCTTCTAAGCGAGACAGCTTCATCTTGATGCCATGCATTGAAAAATGGCTCACGTGGAGGACAGAGATGGTGTCAGAGATCAAGTCGGGGCATTTTTGATTGTACCATCTTCTATCGGGATAGTCGACGATGCGGCCGAGAGTAAGGTCTCGGAGGTTGAGCCTCGAGGCAATGTCTATCCACTTGGGCACCACAGAGTTCAACTTGTCGCCTCTTGAAAAGACCAGCAAACTCATCGAGTCGATGCTGAGGTCGTTTGTACTACGCCGTGTGATGTAACCATCGACATACTCTAAGAAAGTGCCGATATTGGCATCGTGCCTGCCAACGTCTTTGCTCCCAAAGGTTTCTTCATCAAATTCGAGAGCCGGAAGACTATTAAAGGCGTAGTTCCAGTCCTTGGAGAGGATGCTGATTTGTGTTGCAAATCTTAAAGGCAAACATGACATGATTTTTTGAATTACCAGTTGAGGCCAGTAAAAAGTACCATGGACGGAATCCGATGTATCAACGCGGCCTTTGGAGATCTTTGCCATCTCGTCGTTCTAACAAAACTTCCTGCAATCCAAGAAAGAACAAGAACTCAAGAATGTTATTAACAAAGGAGGCTTTGAAATGTTGAAGGTTCTTGACTTAGAAGGCGTGTACAAGCCCATGCGTCTGGAAGCATTATCGTTGAACGAGACAGCCCGGGGTTGAACTTGAACTTGGCTCCATTTAGTTTTTACTTAATTTTTTCCCGTCGTTATATAATTTTCTAGCTTTTCAAAGTCAAACTCGAAAGCGAAACGATGCTACGAAAATCAAAATACAAACATGACGGATTGCGACTCCTGTTCCTGTAAATGGACTTATGTGACAGCAAAACCATACATGGTAAAAACTTGGGGAAAAGTGCCAAAAAAGTCCTAAACCTTTTGTCATTGTGCCGATTTGGTCCTAAACCTTTTTTTGGTGCCGATTTAATCCTAAACCTTTTTAAGTTGTGCCAATTCAGTCCTTTCCAGCCAATTTGGCCGGATTTTGCTGACTGGTCGCCGGCCGGCTGACGTGGACAACTTTTTACTAATATTTTAATATTTTTTAATTTTGATTTTGATTTTGTTTATTTTTTTGATTTTTTTATTTTTTTATTCTGCTCTTCTTCCTCCAGCCGATCGCCCGACCTCGCCGGTGGCGCGGGGGCGACCTTGCGCGGGCGGCGAGGCTGCCCTCGAGGCCTGGGCGGCGAGGGCGAGCCGCGCCAGCTCGTCGGATATGGCGGCAGGTCGGCGAGCAGTGGTGGACGGCATCGGGCGGCAGCATTGCGGCGGTGGTCTCACGTGGCTAGGGTTTCCTCAGCTTGGCCGGGAGAGGACTCTCTCTCTCTTTCTTTCTCAATCTCTCTCTCTCTCTCTCTTAGGTCCCGCCCAGATCGAACGCCCTCAGATCTCAAACCGAATCCTTGAAGACCGAAGCTCCGGCTTGGTCCGACCAATGCAAGGCACAAAAAAAGACCGAGGCCTACCGGAGCTTCGGCGCTTGAAAGCAGGCGCGGCCGTAGGCCGACGGCCGCGGCTCAGGTGCGGTGGTCGGCGGTCTACCCCCTCCGACTCTCTCCCCCTGCTCGAACCCCCTCACTCGCCAGATCCGGCAAGTTGGCGGGGCTTGCCCTCACCGGCCATGGGCGAGGCTCGACCCTTGCCAGATCTGGCGAGGGCGAGTTTTGCCGCCCAGGCCTCAAGGGCGGCCTCGCGCGGGGCGGGCGAGGCTCAACGATTCTTTAAGATGCCGCATCAATTATTTGTTCATTTATTTTGTTGCAATGTTCTGATCATTGGTGATCATCGTTGCAATTCTTAAAACTATTTGTTCATTTATTTTCATGTGTATTATGTACAATTATCCATATCCTATGTCCATACTAATTTGTTATCTTGACTTTGATTTTCCATATAGCAGCTGCCATAGACTCTAAGCAACTTTTGTTGTCAAGTGAAGAGCCATTTGGAATAGATGATAGCTACCAAGCATTCTTGTTGATGATGTTCAATAAAAGAGATGAAGAGCCATTCGGAATGGATGATAGCTATCAGGCTTTTTTAATTGCGGATGTTCAATGAAGGAGAAGGAGAGAATGGGGGAGATGGATTGGGACTAGTTGACCAGCAAGAAGAGGATGTGTAGGCTAGTGAAGATGTGTTGGGAGCACATGAGATAAACTAGAAGATGATGGAGAAGATGCATTGGCTCCTACTCTAGTTGAAGAAGTACCGAGTGGAGACTCTTCAAGCACGTTTGAGATTGAGGCTGATGGCAGTGAGATGACAATGATCATCCCAACCTATTCGTTTTGATATCTCACTTTTTATTTCTTAAAAAACAAGTACCAATTGAGTATCGGTATAGTGGACATTGATTTCTCGTACAGTGGATAGTGGAAGGTGTAAGAGCATAGTACAATATATATTCGAATGGATTAAACAAATCAATTGCAAAAGCAAGAATAGATTAGAGGGAGGGCATTGAGGGCTATTATCCTTTAATTGTTCATTGCCTAGTTTAATTTTTTTCCATCAAATATCTTAACTTATTAAATTTTATATAATATTCTTTTATCATGCCTCTCTTTTGAAGCTTGTGTTTTGTGAGTCACTACTAGACAAATAACAATATCTTAGTTGATCTTTATTCATTTTGTCATTGCTAGACAAGGAAGGATTGAGGACTTTGATCCTCCGGTGAGGCTGCTCCCGAATATGTATGCCGCGACCTATGCCTTAGCTGCCTCTTTGACCACCCTTTCGCTAGCTTATGGTTAGTCTCTCTTTGTTCAATATTGTGAAGCAAAGACTATTGCCCTAGTAATTTTGGTGTAGTTATTTGCAAATAGATTTTCTCATTATTTTGTTTTTGAATTTTAGTAGTCCAAGCACTAATCAACGGGCTTGCGCTATATATCAAGACGGACTTGATTTGAGGCTACTTGTATCTTGAGCTCATGATAGCCATCCTTAGCGTGTTCACATTGTTGAGGTTGGTGCTAGTGAGATTGATTTCTAATCAGTTCGGTCACCATTGGACAATTGTGATGGAGGGAGCCATATTTTTCATCGGGCCCTTCATTATGGGTTTCACCCCCAAGCTATGTCGTCTTCTTGGTCAATCACTCCTTGGCCAACCACAGCACTTGCTTTGCCTTGACGATTACCCTAATCTTCACCACCGAGCTCTCTACTACCTTCTCCCATGACATCTTGATCTCCTCACCTAAGGTAGTAATTTATTTTCATTTATTTTTTTTCCTAATTTTGTGGCATCTTTTTCATTTTTTATTTCCTTGGTTTAGGTGCGTATCAACATTGACACCCTATTCGGCAATCTATCCAATTATATTCTCTCAAATCTCCACCTCAACCATACGTGGCATTGGAAGCTTATTGCAGGAGCAATCCCCTTGGTTGTACTCATGGTTGCTTTCATATTTCTCCACATGCCAGAATCGCCCGAGTGGCTTATCATGTGGGGCCGCCTAGGCCTCGCTAAGCCTCTCCTCATTGAGACATTTAAATTTGATGGGGAGGCTGCACTTCGGCTTGCCCAAATAAAAAAAAAAAAATGCTGGCATACCTAAGGAGTACGACGATGACATTGTGAACACAATCCAGAACCACGGCACGTGGTGGGACATCTTTCACCCAAGTCAGTGCATTCGTCACATGCTATTGTGCGCTGTTGTGATCTAGTTTGTCCAATAGGCATGTAGCATAGACACCGCCCTCACATTTTACTCTCTATTTGTTATAGTTGTACTGGTTTTATGATTTTTTTTTTTTTTTGTATTAATCCAATTTAATGAAAGGAATTTTTGTCGAATGTACCAATTTGAAGTTTTTTCTTACCCACCTCACAAAGTCGCTTAAATCTAAATCCGAGCTCACTCCTTTGATTGCTTTCCAAACCGCACTTCTCATCTCCTTGTCTCGAATCTCTTGGGGCAAATCCCTGCTCAATGACTCGGCCAAAACCTGAGCTAACTCCGCTGCCTCCGGTGTCTTCTCTGACCTCGTGCCTACTCCAATTCCCATGCCCTATTCGTCCACCAGCAGTTTAGCTTTCACGAACTGCTTTGCGCCCTTCGGCCACGTCGGCATAACCATCCCAATTATGAGCCCCTCCAACGTCATGTTCCACCCGCGATGAGTTAGGAACACAGGGCCCAACCCTTGTTCACGAGGCCTCTCCCGGTTTGTGAAATCCCTTTGGCTGGACGTCCCTTCTCTCTTTTAAAGAACACCGCAGGCGCGCATGGCTGTTGCCATCGCCAGTTTGCCGTGGCTGGCTGATCCCCCGACCCTAGGATTGTGCCGCGGCCTGCTCTGCCTCTGTTCCTACTAATTTGCTTCTGTACGTCACTGTGTTGCAGAGGTCTGCACGACGTGAGGGAAGAAGAAGACCAACGCACGAGTTGGGCTAGAGGGTACAGGAGATGGGCCGGCCTGCACGGGGAAAAGAAAGAGAAAAAGGGGTGGGCCGAGTCTAGCCGAGAAAAGAAATAAGGGGCCGGGTCGACCAGGCCCGAATCTGGCTCTGTCTTTTCTTAATTTTTTATTTTTTTATTTTTATAACTATGAATTTTTTTAAAAAATAATTAATCTATTTTTTTTATATTTACTATAAATTCTAGTTCTATTAATGCAAATGCTCCAAATGCTATGTGCTATGCAATTTTAATGATTTGAATTATTTTTTAGGAATTAAAAATTAATCCCTAAAATTTTTATGCAATTAAACCCTAAAGTGAAAGCTATAACTTATGTGCCAACAAACGATTATTTTTAAAAATAATTTTCAAATAATTAATTTTCTGCGAAACAAATGAACTATTAATATTGTGTACAATATGATAACTAGTAGCAACACGTGATATGTTTGTTTTGCATTATATATAGAGGTGTCAAAATGGGTCTTAAACTAATATATGACCCATTTAAATCATAAATGTATTATACATGGGTCATTTATATTTTTATGAGACTATTTAAATGGGTTTAAAATTTGAAAATTTAAGATAAATGGGTCTTAAATGGGTGGGACTTAGAAGCTAGAACCCATTTCCAATCCAAGCCTTGCACTCTCTCTTTCTCTCTTTAACTTTATAAAAATATTTTTACAAAAACTGAAATTATAATTATTTTTTATATTTCTTTTTTTCTTTTTTTTTTTTTTTTTCTTTCTTCTTCCTCCTTAGTCCTTCCTTAGTCGGTGGTTGGCAAGGTGACGACCTGTGACTTGCTAGGTGAGGCTCGAGCTTGCCGGCCTCAGATGAGCTTGAGGTCACCTATGACTGGCGAGGCTTGAGTCTCACTAATTTAGCAAGACTCGAGCTGGTGAGGCGAAGGGCTCACTGACAACTGGTGAGGCTTGAGCGAGGCTTGAGCAAGACTTGAGCCTTGAGTTCGCTTATGGCTAGTTGATGGTCGTCTTGTTAGCGGTCGGCCAAAATAAAGAAAAGAAAAAGTAAAAAGTAAAAATTCGATTAAAAAAAACTAACAATTAGATTTTTAAAAATAAAATAATTTCTATTTCTATTTTTAAAAATAAAAATATTAAAAAGGAATCAAGGAAAATTTATCATATTTTTCTTATTAAATGACAAGAAATATTTTCTAGTTTATTTTCAAATTTTAGGCAAAAACCAAAAAATATTGTAATTTTCCTAAAATATTCTTCTTGGAAAATATTTAAGAAACAAACCTTTTTTTTTTTAATAAAAATAAATTTTCCACTAAATTTGTATTGCATGAAAGTGTTTTAAAATACCTTTTAAAAAAAAAAAAGAAAAAAAAAAAAAAAAGAAAAAATAAAAAAAAAACCATATCTTTCTTATGTTTAGTTAAATGAGTTGGGTTGGGTAGGGATAGGTTGGGTAAAAAATTTTACATTAGGATAAATGAATCATAAACGTGTTAAATAGATCGATTTGGGTTGGACCATTTGTAACCAACCCAAACCCAACCTGACTCGACCTAGCTTGACAGATCTAGTTATGTACAAAAGCAAGCATGCAACTGAGTCTATTATTCCTTAAGGAACCATATCTAAAACTTTCAAAATTTCTACATGTGAGTGATATCATCACCCATAAAATTGAGTTAAGGGCATTCCAATAATTACTTTAGTTTAAAGGGAGCAAATAGTCAATTTCTAAGTCTTTAGAGTATTTTGGTTATTTTTTGAGCCTACGGTTAGTTTGGTTACTGTCATGAGATTGGCCTGAGGTGGTCCAAGCCGGCCTTGGCAAGGGACATAATACAATATTTCCTATGTTAAAGATAATTATGATATTCTTTTTGGTCATCTAAATCTCTCGAGATTGTACACATATTACATGTGTATTGTATGTAAATTGCCGTTTGATTGTGCATAATCTTGATTGAGATATTATCTTAAAATGGTTATCTAACAAAACTTATAAAAAGATGGTGTATATACATCAAAATATATAAAAATTTCATATTTCTTTTTTCTACTATTATTATTTTTAACTTGTTACGGATGTTTAACACTTTCTATAAGATATTTTCATGTACTAAAGATAATTATGATATTTCATATAAATTATTCGTGTCTTTTAAGATTGTATGTATATTGCACATATATTGCCATTTGATTATGCATAATCTTAATTGACATATTATCGTAAAATATTTATCTAATAAAGTCTATAAATATATTGTATTCTTCATTAGTGTATACATTGAAATATATACAAATTTCATTTGCCATCCTTCTTCACGTGGACATCGAGCTTTCTCGTTTCCTTGGTAAAAATCTCATCCATGGGCTTAGCACTTCCACAAGCGTTAGCTGAGCTCTTAGGATGGTGATAGCAACATGAGGATCGTGAGGGAAAGGGTGAGCACAAACTTGATCCCCACCATCGAGATCGCGAAGATTGCCTTCTTGATTGAATCGAGTGGAAGGCGATTTATTTTGTAGGAGAAAATTTGGAGAGGTTTTTCCTTTGGATGGTGACGTTGCACATATATTTAAAGCCCGATGTTAGATGAAGAAGAAGTGGTTGGGGAATTCTCCAATGCAATTGATTTCGGTTCAACAAAAAATTGCCTTTCCCCTAATTCAATCAAGAAGGCGATCTCCACAATGTCAAGGGCTGGGATCAAGTCTGCCCTCACCCTTTCCCTCGCAATTCTCATGCTGTTGTCTTGATGTCTAGAGAGCTTGGCTAGCGCTCGTGGAAGTGGTGAGCCCCTTGATGAGATCTTTAGTCAGGAAACGAGAAAGCTCGATGTCCACATGAGGAAGGGTGGCGATGGGGTTGGCGGTGGGAGTGGCGATGGCCGTGGTGGCAGCACTAGTGACACTGGTGGCGTATCATCTATTTGATACCTGAAGGCGCTAGTTGGAATAAGCCTAGCAAGGGGATTCAAAGAACCTCAACTATCAAACCTCACTCATCGTCGCTTTCCTCGATCATTTTTGTTCCTCTCAAATCCTCAGTCTACCATTTTCTTCAACCCTAGTTTGATTGCCATGAACGATAATCCTCGATTCATCATCTCCTCAGCTTCAACCCTAGTTTGCATGAAACACAATTGAGGAGATGATGAATCGAGGATTATCGTTCATGGCAATCAAACTAGGGTTGAAGCAAACGGTAGATTGAGGATTAGAGGAACAAAAATGATTGAGGCAACTGATGATGGGCGAGGTTTGATGGTTAAGGACCTTTGACTCCGATTACTAGGCTTATATCCACTGGCACCCACAGGTACTATATAGATGATACCGCCACCTGTGTAACTAGAGCCACCACCACTGCCATCACCATTGCCATCGCTACCCCCACCACCACCCTTCTTCACATAAATGTCTAGCTTTCTCATTTCCTAGCTAAAGGTCTCATCTACAAGTTCAATACTTCCAAGAGTGCCAGCTGAGCTCTCAAGAGATGAAGACAGCAATAGGAGAATCGAGAGGGAAAGGGCAAGCATGGACTTGATCCCTGCCATCGAAACCACGAAGATCGTCTTCTTGATCAAATCGGGCGGAAGGCAATATTTCTCATATCGGAGGGTTTTTGTCTTTGGATAGTGTGATGGTGCACGTATATTTAAAGACCAACATTATATGAGGAAGAAGCAATTTGGGAATTCTTCGATGCAATTGACTTTAGTGGGACAAACGTTAAACAAAATTCTCCAATGCATGTATATTTGGCCAGGGTTGGCGATCGAGGTCCAGGCACATTGGCTAATAAAGGAAGCCCTTCAATCATGACCTTGCTTCCTAGTTCTCGCTCCCTCTCACTCTCTCAATTTCTCTCCCTAGTCCCTAAACCTCCCAAAAATCACCACTTTTAAGCTCACCTAGCAAGCATGCATGGCCCCGCCATTACCAGCTCGTTGTGCCAACCTAACCCTGGTTGGACATCCTACTCAAAGGTCTCTATTGCTCTACCTGTCCTTTGCGTCCTTCCTTTAGCAAGCATGGGGAGAGAGGAAGAAAGGGGAAAGGAAGGAGACTAGGCCGGGGGAAGAAGGAAAATAGAGGAAGTAGGGCCAAGCCTAGGTGAAAAGAAAAGGAGGAAATATGAAAAATTATAAATTATTGATAGCCTTTGATAACCTTATAGGATGGTGAGTACCTCACAAATGCCTTACACTTGATGTCCACGTCTCAATGCCTAATGATGGTTTTAGGATTCGAAATGATGAAGAAGTTGTTGACAAGAAAACCCAAGGATTTTTTTTTTTTTTTTTTTCAAATTAAGACCCCAAAATGCAACCTAACTATTCAACAAAAGCAAGCAAATCAGAACTTAGGAAAGCAATATAAAAGAATCACAATCAATTGATCCAAGAAAGTAATGAAGAATGAGTAAAAAAGTATATTGCGGTAATGTAGCCCGATCATGTTGGATAAAGAGTATGACATGGCTCTATTATCAAGCCTTGAGATAGCAACCCCATGAGCTATAATCAAATTGAATCCAATTATTGTCTAAAAAAGTAATCTACCAAAACTAAACTATAATCAAGTGCTCACTAACATCTCCAAGCTACATAAATGTCAATTAAGAGACAGTAAGTTAAATATAATACTAATATCTAATTATCCAAATGAGGCCTATTTTCTAAACATTTTCAATGTTTTACTTTTCCGATTTTTTTTAAAAATTTTTATTACTGAAAATTGGGAGACATTGGGCTGGGCTGTTGAGCCCAATCCGAATATGGTCCAACATGTTTTCACAAATCTGGGCCAAAAAATACGATTGGGCTTTCATACAAAGCCCCTTTTAGTTCTAAACCTTCAAAGCCCATTTTCTTCATTATTTCTTATTTCTTATTTCTTATTTCCTCTTTTTTTTTTTGGAACCGTGCATTTTATTCCTAAACCAAGAACTGAGCTCACCATTCCTAGAGGTTTGTTTCTTATCAAGCCCACAAACTAAAGCTTTCAAATTATCAGCAAAATGGAACTCTCCAAAAGCAGTTCAAGTTCGAGAGTTGAACCAAATTCCACTATTGAAACAATCCTAAATATCCAGAATCCACTATTCCCATTTTTTTTTCTCCTTCTTATATCTATTATCTATGCTCACTGTCTTCCTCTTAATAGATTGATAACACAAAAAACCATAACCAGATTAGAACACCAACAATCAAATTTCCCTTCACCAAAATATCAGCACGTTACTTCACCATCAATCACCTATTGTCTATCACGAGATCTCCATTATCAAGCGTTGCATTCGCCTATCAATATCAACCACCAACAAATGCCATCCCTGCTTCTCCTCCATCAATCTCTACCGTGCACCATCGTCATTCACTTTTACTGAACAACTCCAGTCATTGAACAACTCCTCTAAGATAGTTTTGTTCAAAGCTTAAGCAATCAGTAAAACCCGTCTATATCTAAATTCAGGCATATCCTTAACCCACCCTGTTGCATTTCACATAAAACACAGTATGTACATTTAACGATGTCAAGCAAAGAATCAATGAAAGGAATTCAATGATAGAAGAAATTTGAATGCATTCTATATTGTTCGAAATGATATCAATCACGTATGGCACAATGGAGTCGTTCCCTGCACATGAAAAGTGTATAGGGTGCAGATGGTATAGGTTCTTCATATTATTTTTGTTTTTTGTTATAAATGATACATAAGATTTAGATATTCATGCAGAGTGTTACTACTTTTGGGTAAGTTAACATAGAACAAGGAAGAAAATAAAAGGTAAGTATGAGAATGAGAAAATTATCAAAAAAAGTCTTATCTGTACTACAATTGTGTTAATTCAGTCTTTTTTTTTTGTGTGGCTAATTTAGGCTTAAATTTTTTGCATTTGTGTTAGTTGTTTTTATTACTAGCTGTTCACATTCATAGCGACAAATCAAGGATATAGTTGAATGACACACCTTGATGGATGAACTCTTAAAAATAGGCTCGCCTCCACACTGTTTGTCACGGGCAATCACGAAGGAACCATCCAGCGCAGCAGGAATAGCAGAAGCCCAGAAGCCTGAGAGAGGAAAGAAAATGAAATGTTCTGATTTCGATTTCAACCACGACAACATAAGAAAACTTCACATATACTCAACGACCACTGAATTAAATGAGGCCTCAAGTTGCTACTCAAATCAATAGGCAATAGAAAGTTGCTTACAGGAAAGATAAGCACATTTAAATACGTGTAGCTGCATTTTCAAACTCTTGCACCATATTTACAGATCAAGGTCTTATCCTATTGCTACAAGAATAAGCAAAATTTCAAATGACTAAAATAACAATTTTGTCAATGTGAGGGATAAATAACAAAACCTGAAAGGAAGTTGCTAGCCTGAAGTGAGAAAAACTCAGTTATGATGCACTAGTTAAGTGCAGTAGCACAATGAAACGGACCTGGAAAAGGTGGCAACAAAAGTGCAATGAACGGGGCAAGTTAGTCATTACAGTTTCCTATAAGATCTCCTTTCCCGAGTATGCTTCTCTTCTAATTGACTCTGCCTTCTTGACATGGATATTCTGGAAAGTAATCCAAAAATGTTTTGCCGCCTAGTGAATAAACTCCGTCGAATAGGAAGCTCTGGACTTGATTCTATGTTTCATGACAAGAGATAAGTAACTGCAATTCTAATATGCAATGGGGATGTAGATGTACGAATAACTGTAAATGACATTTCTATCTTTGCATGTGTCTCCCCTAATAACCTTTTCAAAACTTCATAACCCGGATCTTCGACTCAAAAATCAAATAAGTTATAGATTGAAAAGGAATCAAAGACACATAAGAGCAACAGCATAATTTTTGATGCACCTATAACACTTCGCTTAATACTTTAGACCATCGGTGGTAGCACTGGTCTCTGCATGTGCATGTAATAAATAAACTTCGCAAGTAGGCTGTAGATGAAGATAGGGGAGGAGATGAGTGACCAGGTGATTAACCTTTTCTGCTCTCAAAGTCGGATACCGATGCTGTGCTTCACGGTTGGCTATAATTTGAGATGCATCAGTCTCCCTTATTCCTAGGTCCATCAAAACAAGCCAAGCCTGAGAAGAAAACAAAGGTCAGAGGAAATTAAATAAAGAAATATTCTAGCCTAAAAGAAACAATGCAATCCCTTGAAGAGACAATTTATTGAGCGACGTACCTTGAGATAATCCACGAATGCAGGGTATCAAACGTCATGCATGTGTTGACTAGACTTAAACCTTGTCCATATGACTATTGGTGAGAAGAATCTCAACGATTCGCCCGTTAAATTTCCACCCCATGGTAAAAGCTGCATAAAGTGGTGTTCAGCTGAAACGTCCAAAAAGGACAGGAAAAAAACTAAAAACTTTTTGAATGTTACTATAAAACACATCAAACAACTGACCTCAGCATACTTGAGACATCAGGCCTTCGTAGCACTTATGTTTGTATTCTTTGTGCTTGACGACGTCATATAGAGGGTCAAGGTCCCTGCAAACAATATATCAGGGCAGATCAGGAAGCCTTATGTATAGCAATCAAAGTTAATATAGGATTTAAGGGCGATGGGCAGCATTCAGCACCTGCTGACCCTGACTTGATGATAATTCTTTACACCAACCAAGAAGGATATCATTTATTATTTTCTTCCTATATTCAACTATTATAAAAGAAAATTGAAATGCATCACTCCTGTTTTGAGAAATTTAACATTGTTGAAATACTTATTGCGCATCTTAACAACAAAACTATACACTCCAACAAGATGCTAAGCTCATCAAGGAGCATTACATATCTCAAGCCGGAAGTTCACTATTGCACATCTAGCTTGACAAACACTGTCCAGCATACTACACATGGATATCACATGCACATGCACATGCACATTTGCTCAAGACATACAGTTGACCATAGAGCACATGCAAAGTTGCTGAGCACATATAGTTGACCATAGAGCAAGCAACTGCTGTCATTTTCATCAACTCGCGTTGTTTCTCACAACAAGGAATAATTTAAAAAACAAGAAGAAAGAATTATTCTTACAAAACAACTATAATTGTCTCGGCAGAAGCGAAAAAGTTGGCACAGAATATAGGCAGATCATATTCTGGTTCTGGAAACATAGCAAAATGCAAAACCTGCATAGAGTATCTTCAGAAGAACAAAATGAGGTCGCTAAACATCATAGCAAAATAATGTGTTCAAGGACACTTACTTGAACAACCAATTCGTCCATCAGCACAAGTGGCAAATCTAATTAGAGGAAAAGCTTTACACGGAAAATACTATCTTCCAAAAGCATGAAAGTTTCCATCGGTGAAAAGTCAGATCAATTAATTCTACACTTAATTCAAAAACTATCAAATTCGTACACCCATATGGCACCAAACTTCCTAAAGTTCCAATGACAAAAGAAGTGAAGCCATAGTACAGATTAAGCACAACCGTCCTCTCTCTCGAAGAAATTTCCTCTGACCATCATGTTCAACTTACAGGGGCTTTTCTGGAGCTACAGACTGGAACTACTAGCTACTTTTGCTTAAAAACCATGTCTAGATTCTGTAGACTGATTCCTCATAATTTATATATCAAGTAGCAATGATATTAGACAATCATAACTGCGGTCCCTTGCTCCCTTGAATGCTCAAACTCTGAAGCAACCTTATTTTCGGCACTTCACACGACAACAACTAGATCTCTGTTTTATCATCCAGTGGCATCATGGAGCCGAACCTTTCCCAAGGACACGAAGAAGGACAAGCCTTGATTAACCAAACAAACGGCAAATAGAGCAGATGCCTAGAGAGCAAACCAAAAACCCGGCGACAGACATTCACAGTCAAGCATCTCTTACACTTGATTCGGTTATTGACTTGGTAAAATAGGAATTAGAACCATTATATAATTAATGTATATTTTCGTTTATTTCTTTTCTCTTACCTTTAGTATAATAAATAGAGTAGTGAACATGTACAAATCGATATACAGAAATACAAAATTGCAATCTTCCTCTCCATTCTATTTCAATTTCGTTTATGTAATCAATGTATACCTCCGTTCGTTTGTCACGTTTTTTCACCAAAGAACCATCCAGCACAGCGGGAATAGCAGAAGCCCAGAAACCTGAGAGAGGAAAAAAAGTAGAAATGTTCAGATTTCGATTTCAACCACGACAACATAAGAATGAAATCGAGTCTGTGTTTATTCCTTGAATTCCTCCTTTTTCTTTGGCTATTCCTTTTTCATCTTCTTCCCACGGATTCCAGGAATTCCAAGACGGAAAAGCTGTTGGTTATCTTTCGCCTAAAAGAACCAAAGAAAAAGGAGAGGAGGGGGGAGGTAGTGCGGTGGCCAAAACGGTTAACAAGAGAGGTAGTGGGGTGGCAAAAACGGTTAACAAGAAGACACGATCGAAGCAAAAGACCAATTATCCGGACGCACGATGCTTGTAAAAACGACATGAGCATTCGAAAAATCAACCTTGAAAACAGATCGAGGTTCTCTCCGTAGGGGAAGGGGCAAAACATCTCCATTTCGTACTGGTCTAAATTTGTTCGTGCCCAATTCAACGACATTAAAAAAATTCATTTTCTTATCAAAAAAACTGCAGACTCTCGGGTCTGATTTAGTTACTAAGCACGATAAATTTCATTCTTTTATATTGTAATTTTCAAGTGACATTTTCGGCTAGTTGTAGGTCATTAAATTTGTTAATTAGGTCGATAAAAGTATGTGGTAAAGGTGACCGACTCTATATTTTATTGTGGCACTTGTTGGATTATACACCTACCGGCGATCTTGCTCCTCAATACTATTTACTATACAAAGCCTTTCGTATGTCTATGAAATTTTGTACAAGCCTTTCTCAAGCCTCCTAATCATGTTAACGGGTCGTCGCATTTGTTCCATGAACGGCCGGCCGAGGGGTATTTTTTCCTACTCGCTAGCTTCATCGGTTCATTAATCTGTCTACTTTTTTTTCCCCGGCCATCCACTTACTCAGGTGAATATAATTAATGGTCGATATCTTTTTGTATGCCGAGAAGAGCACCTTCAAATCAAGTACAATCCCAATACGTGGAGTATCTTAATCAGGTTGAGCACAAGCTAAAATCACACTTACCAAGTGCTTAATAAAGGACTAGTAACAATTTTTTTTGTTGGTTGGTTTAATAATAAGGTTAATTTACATTTAGACTACATTCTTTATTTTAACATGTCAGCACCCGCACACCTCATATCTCTCGTTTGTAGTTAAGTATTTTTTTGCCCCCACTAACTAAGGAATATGAGAGGCGAAGGTTGCTGCATATTGAGTGGTTTTATGACTTTCGCGCACCAAAGCATTTCTTCTTTGCTTTTTTTGTACTTGTCTCGTATCTAGGTCAGCACTAAATAGCACGTCATTCTCATTTAGTCCTCAACCTTTCTAGTTAGAGGTTAGAATTATAGCTTTTATTACAATTTTCTTGTGCTTATTCCACTGCATTTACGCACAAATTTGATCAAACAAGAATTTAACAGGTTTGATGATTTGGTTGCACTTATATATAATAATAATAAAAAAAATACTCATGGCTTTCCGTCAAATAGAAAATACAAAATTAATACCACAAAAAGTCTCAAATCAGTATATTCATGTCATATTTACCTCAAGTTAATTTTTATGTCTCAAAACATCCCAAATTAGTATACACATGCAGCATGTATGACAAACTGGTGTGCTCGTGCTACATTTATCCCTAAAAAAAATGAAAGAATTGCCACAATTTGAGGTAAATGGGGCACAAAAAAATATCAGTTTGGGATATTATGTGGCACACCTAGAATGTTCTATAAAAATTGTTTGGAGATAATGTAGTATGTTTGTACCCGTCTTGAGTTTTTGGTGTTATTAGGCGAAATTTAAATAAAGCATGTTCAAGATCGAATGAAAAATAAATTGCATAACAATTAGAAAAAACCAAAAATTACATTAAAACCACGCTAAGTATTTGAGCCCTTGTTACAGAAATGAGCCAAATTTGGATAGTTATACAATCGTGGCCAATCACTTGATCTTTGTCGTAGGGACATAATCCACATATCTTGAAGTTAGAGCTAGAAAATAGAAGGACGATCTTTTTCAAAACCTTAAACTGGTATATATGTAATAAATTTACCAAAAATTAATATTTTGACTACAAAAAACTCTAAATTAGTATACGTATGATAAATTTATCTCAAACAAAAAAAAAAAAAACCAAAAACTAGCATACTTGTAATAAATTTACCCCAAACAAATTTTTAAACCCCTAAAAATCTCAAACAGATATATTTGTGACAAATATGTCATTCATTAAATTCGATTAATACAAAAAAAAAAAAACCACAAATTGGTATAACTTTGACAAATGGAAAGGAAAATCTCAAATTGCTATATTAGTCAACTGTTACGTGTCATTCAACTCAGTAATTTGATGGTAAAATTTAACGGAAACTATCTGAGAATAAATTTGTCTTAAGCATACCAATTCAAGTTAAAATTGTCAAAGATGTAACAATTTGAGATTTTTTGTAGTAAAAAAATTAGTTCCGGATAAATTTATCATATGTATACTAGTTTGGGGGTTTTTTATTTTATTTATGATATTAACCCTTATTTAATGTTGGAAAAGTGATTGTCTATGGACAAGCAAAAAGAACCTCGGTTGTTTATATTAATAAATAGCTTATAGCCATCACTATTCCTGCTTGGGCCGGATAACCTATTAGCAGATCACCTTATCTGTCACACCATTGATTGATTAATGTGGATCACCTCTTGCTTGAAGTCAAAGGTATTGTTTTGGTGTAGCCCAGTTTGTTTCAAGCGTCGCTAATGATCTGCTTCGGGTTAACAGTTGACATCGGAGCATGATCTTCCGACCATTGGGTCTGTGTCCGAAAACATTCTTCCAATCTTGTTGTTCCTTCTGACCAAAAAAAAAAAAAAAAATCTTGTTGTTCCTTCTTATTACGAAATCGCCCCTTAAGTTTGCCTAGTTTTCACACCAACTTAACCGGTGATGGATTTTTTTATCCCCCACTCTCTCTTCGGAAATTACAAAAACAATTGTTGGATAACCATGCATAATTTGTATCCTCCTCAAGTTGGACAACTAATAGTAGTATACACCTTCTTAATAAATTATTTTCTATGACTTCACCGTAACATTGTTTCAATCAGTGGGGTTGCTTTTATAAATTAAATTCATTCAAATGAAAGATCAGGATAAAACCGATAATGAAAAACTAAGAAGATATATTTAGTTGTAAATATAGCTTACCCAGTGCTTATTTTATATATAGATTATGGAATAACAATATATCTCATCGCATCACTTACTCGCAAGTTACAAATTATGGATATAACTTGCATACCAACTTAATTAAAAATAAAATGCAATGATCAACAAGCTCTAGGATTTAGACGGGGCAACGCGAGACCCTTCTGGTTCCCGCATTATGTTCATCCAACTGGTGAACTGCTCCCTCCCGAAGTTCTAACCACCCGATTGAGCTGAAATTTGGAGGGTAGGTTCCTCTCTGTTGCCTCTTCCTTCCCTCTGAACGGATTTGGCTGGGTCGACCTATATCTCCAGATTTCGCCAACCCTAGGAGCTTCGCATTTGCTGCTAGTCTGGTCTGATTCCCGCGTGCTAGGGGAGTCTCGACTGGTCGTTCATTCGGTGCTGCTTCATCGAACGACGTCCCTGGTGTACGGGGAAGGACAAGCTTGGTTGTTCGGAGTTCCCCGTTTTCAAGCGGCTTCATTGTTCACCTTCGACGGACTCCTCTGCTAGTTCGGCTTTCCATCGGCTTTCCATCCCAGCTGGTGCGGCTGCCCCCCCCCTCTCTCGACGCCTGGTAAGTCCCCTTCCCGAATCGTTTATGGTGAATTGCGGGTAGGGTTTATTAGGCTGCTCTAGTTGTTTCGTTTTGCTGGGATTGATGGACTCGGGGTTGAATCGAGTCTTCGTGGAGGGCGGGAGACCTCGCTCGAAGCTTATCTCCTCCCGCTATTGAGATTTCGTTATTGGCTGGTGCTCCAATCTTGGGACCTTGAATCCATCCGTTGCATCCGGTAGTGGCAATGCGCAACCCCCTCGAGCTCCTTCGCTGCTGCTAGAACTCGTAGTAGGGGTAGGTCACGCTCGAAACGTCCTCAGCTGAGAAGAGAGGCTAGTAAGGCGAACCCTCGCACTTGGGTTGCAGCTGCGAAGACCGTGGCTAAAGGGTACGAGCTGGAATATACCCCTCCGACTTTCAGGAACAACAAACCGGTCATTGTTATGACAGAGCAGGACTTACAAGCGGCAGATCCTAAGCTACACGATTGCTTATTGGGTTACTTTCTTGGGCGACGCCTCCCATTTAAAGTTGTTGAGGAGGCACTTAAAAAAGCTTGGGGACCAAACCTATTCGAGATCATGTCCAATGGATAGGGATCCTTCATTCTCCATATCCCGGACAGGGACTTTAAGCGGAAACTTCTTGAAGGCGACCCTATAATCGTTGCTAGAATTCCTCTAGCTTTGCAGCAGTGGACCCCTGGTTTGGAGCTTAGGAAAGCCGCTCAGCTTTTAGTGCCGGTATGGGTGAAGCTAACGAAGCTGCCCTACTCTTTCTGGTCAGCACAATCCATTGGTAAAGTGGTTAGTACTTTGGGGAAACCATTATATGTGGATCACCGAACTGAACAATTGAAGGCAATGTCGTTTGCGCAGGTCTGCATTGAGATAACTGCCAATCAACCTTCGTGTGACTCAATTGAGCTTGAACATGAAGGAGAAACCATTGAGGTTGGAGTTAAATATGAATGGAGGCCAGTCGCCTGCTCAAGTTGCGGAATTTTTTGTAACAAGTGCTCTCCATCTGCTGAAAAACCTTCTGCTCGTGCCTCAGAAGCACAACCTTTGGTCTCTACATCCGGAGTTCGTCCTGCTTCTGTTGCTACAGATACGGTTCTTCCCTCTCCGGTGGATACTACCCCTACTCAGCAAGTGATAATTGAGGCCTTTTTGGCCCCTGTTTTACCTTCGGCTACACCTCAGATGTCGCTGCCTGTATTCCCTGATCCCACTAGCATCCTTCTTGTTGGACCGTCTGGTTCGGGTGAAGATAAGATTCTAGCCCTGGCGACTTTGCCTCAGGATTCTTCTGATCCTATTCTTGTTGATTTGGGTTGGAAGAAGGTCAAGAATAAGAAGAAAAAATAGTCTCCAGTCAAGAATGAAGCTTCCTTCCGTCTTGCCCCGCCTAGTGAGGGGCAGCTCTTGAAACTGAAGTCCCCTTTACTGTCGAACCTAGCTACTGTGGTGAGCTCCAAGCCTCCAAAAAGCTCCTCTCAGGTTACTATCAGAGCTAATCAAGGGTGATCCTAGCAGAAGTCGGGTCTCGCGTCCCCTGTTGACTCTCACCATAATTCGGATGTAGATGAGATTTGTAGTGTGAGTAGTTTGGTTGCTCCGAGTGATGATGATTTGCTCTCAGATAAACCCCTGTCATCAAAAGGCCCGAGTTCTCCTAAGACGGTTATGAGCGTTCAGGACCAACTTTTGTTACTTCCACCAGACCCTCCTACATTGCCCCCTTCGGCTGTTCCTAAGGCGACTTCTACTAGTCGCAAGGCCTCCAAGAGGAGGTAAGTCCTTGTTTTTCCCCTCCCAATATTTTTTGGCTTCTGGAATATTAGAGGCATGATGAATCCCATCAGACGTGCGGAAATTAGAAAGTTTGTTTCTTCAAACAAGTTGTGCCTGGTGGGGCTTTTTGAGACTAAGGTTCCTGAATCTCTTTTGATTCCATTTCTTTTACCTTGCTGAGAGGATGGAAGTGGGTTGCCAACTATGATTGTGCCCCGCGTGGTAGAATTTGGCTTGGGTGGAACCCAGATTTTGCAAATTTTGATCTTATCTCTACTAGTGCTCAGGCTATTCATGGCCGCTTCAAGCTTAATGTCATCAATACCTCCTGCTGCATTTCGGCGGTGTATGGAGAGCACACTTTTGTCAAACGCAGGTCTCTGTGGGAGGATCTCGTCTATTACAATGATCTTTTTCAGGATTCGGCTTGGCTTGTGGCGGGCGATTTCAAAGCTATAAAAGACCCTTCTGACCGTCTTGGTGGTTCTAATACATGGTTGCCATGTTTTGATGATTTCCGACTTTGTCTTGACCAAACATAATTAGTGGACCTCAGGTATGTTGGTCTCCGGTATACTTGGTCAACTTCGGCTGGTTCCTCAAGGAAGCAAAGGAAGATTGACAGGGTCTTAGTTAACATTAAATGGAACATCGACTTCTCCTTTTCGGAAGCGGCTTTTTTGAACCCCGAAATATCTGATCACTCTCTGATGTTTGTCAGGGTTATTAATCCGCCATCCAAGAAGAAGCCTTTTAAATTCTTCGACTTCTGGACTGAGCATCCAAACTTTCTAACTATTGTCCAGCAAGCATGGAACTCTCCAGTGATTGGTTATCCCATGTTCAGGCTTGTCTCTAAATTGAAATTTCTAAAGGCTCACCTCAAATCGCTAAACCAAGAAGCTTTCTCGGACATCTCTATTAGAACTACTGAAGCTAGAGAAGCTCTTCGGTCTACTCAAGTTGGTCTCCAATTTGACCCTAATAATGTTGATCTTGCATAACTTGAAAGATGCCAGCGGCGTATTTTCATAGACCTTCGTGGTCAAGAAGAATCCTTTTATCGCTAGAAATCAAGAGTTAAATGGCTTAAGGAGGGAGATCGAAACACAAAGTTTTTCCACAATTCTGTGAAGGCGAGACACCTCACCAATCGAATCCTCTCTGTTAAGGACTCCTCTGGCTCTCTTATCACCAATCCAACTCGAGTGCCACAGGTTTTTGTCTCTTGTTTCTTGGATCTACTATCCCCCCATGCTACCCTTGTCAAGCCGTCCCTAGAAGACTTGCGGCAAGTTATTCGCAGCCCACTCTCAGATGCCCAGGTTTGCTCCATAGCTGCACCTATCTCGGACTTTGAGATTAAAGACACCATTTTTTCTCTTCCAAGAGGTAAAACTCCGGGCCCTGACGGCTTTACTGCTGAATTCTATAAAAACAATTGGAGAATTGTTGGACCTTTGGTGATTCGGGCTGTGAAGGATTTCTTTTCCTCAGGTCATCTCCTGAAAGAAGTTAATGCTACAATTCTGGCGTTAATACCTAAGGTACCTAATGCTTGCGAGGTCACTGATTTCAAACCTATTGCGTGCTGCAATACTAGTCATTACAAAAATCTTGGCAAATCGGATTTCTATGGTTCTAAACAGTATTATTAGTCCTGCTCAGAATACCTTTGTCAGAGATAGGAGGATTAGACACAACATTTTATTGGCACAAGAACTATTCGCAGGTTTTCACCGTGATCCTTATCTTCCGAAATGTGCCATTAAAGTTGACTTCCGCAAACCTTATGATACCGTGGATTGGGATTTCTTGGAGTTAACCCTTCTAGCCTTCCGATTTCCGGAGTGGTTTATTAAACTGGTCATGGTTTGCGTTTGCACGCCTATGTTCTCTATCTCTATCAATGGGGAGCTTCACGGCTTCTTTGCTAGTGGTAGAGGCATCCGGCAAGGAGACCTAATGTCTCCTTATCTATTTACCCTTGTGATGGAAATTTTTTCGGGCATCATCAATCTGAGGACCTCCATTAAAAATTTCAAGTTCTTTTGGAGATGTAAATCTACGAAACTCTCCCATCTCTTTTTCACTGACAGTGTCTTCCTGTTCTGCCGTGCGAATCGGAAGTCAGCGATGGTTCTTAAAAGGAGCCTTGACACGTTCTCCTCCTGGAGTGGTCTTGTACCAAACAGAAACAAAAGTGATGTTTTCCTATCGGGAGGCTCCTCTTCCCTTCAGAGGAATATTCTATCTACATTTGGTTTTCAAGAAGGCAAACTCCCTATTCGGTATCTAGGGGTACCTATCATCCCTTCTAGATTGACCAAGACCAATTGCACTGAGTTGATCAACCGTATTACAGCAAGAGTCCAATCTTGGACTCATCGATTTCTCTCTTTTGCAGGGAGACTCCAACTTATATGGTCCGTTCTCCATTCCATTCAGGCGTTTTAGGCTAGTGTCTTTTCTTTACCTGCTGCTATTTTTTTGAATATTGAGCGCATCTTGAGACAATTTCTTTGGAAAGGTTCTGCCCTAGGAAAAGGTGGGGCCAAAGTCTCGTGGCTAGATATTTGCATGCCAAAATCTAAGGGCGGCTTGGCTATTAGAAACCTTAAAGATTGCAATAGAGCTTCATTGCTCAAATACATTTAGTTCTTATTTACTGATAAGGAGTCACTCTAGTGTCGTTGGATTCACTCGAATTTCTTAAAGAGAGTGAATTTTTGGATTTCTCCTCAACCAACCTTATGCTCGTGGGCTTGGAAAAAAATCTTGCAGCTTAGGCCCTACTTTCGCCAGTCGTTTCATTGGAAAATTGGCAATGGAATGCAGACATCTCTATGGCATGATAACTGGCTTCCATGTGGTCCTTTGGACGCAATTGTTTCTTCCACTATAATGGAGGACTTGGGTTTATCTAAGATGGCAGCTGTCTCTAAACTGTACACCTCCACCCTAGCCTTTAAATCCCGCTTGGAAAGTTGGGGCTTCTCCTTGCCGCTGCTTTCTAATGTTTGTGACCGGTTCCCTTGGTGCGGTGATTCTTCGGGCCTTTTTTCGGTTGCTTCGGCCTAGAATTTAATCAGAGTTAAAAAAGATCGAGTTCCTTGGGCGACTCTGGTTTGGGATAATGCCTTGGCACCGCGTTATCAATTTGTATTATGGCTTATTGCCAAGAAGCGCCTACCAACTCAATCACTCCTACTTTCTTACAGTAGGATTGACTACTTGGTCTGTGCCTTTTGCTCAACTCAACCGGACTCTATTGATCACCTTTTCTTTCACTGTCAAACCCCTGCTACCCTGGCTTATTTCTGGGCTTCTAGGTGCAACCTACCTTGGAGAATTAGACCATGGACTGAGACCTCCACTTGGGCTCTAAAGTTTTTATCGAGTAAGGATTTCTTCCACAAAATTGCTAGGTTCTCTTTTGGAGCTCTATGTTATCTAATTTGGAAGAAGATAAATTGCATCATCTTTCGGGGTGAAACTATTTCTGTGTCGGCTCTCAAAAATCATTTGATCAAAGTTGTCAAGCACAGAGTTCTCTCCTTCAAGAATGTGCCTCCTACCCCAAGAAATAGAAGACTTCAAAGGAATTGGGGCGTCGACCCCTCGGTCTTTTCTCGGTAGCTTTGCTTTTTGCTGTTGGTGCTTGTCTTTGTACCATCCTAGTTCTCTCGTCCCGCTTTTAAGCGTGTAGTAGAGATTTGCTAGGGTTGGTTTTGCCTCGGCCCGGGTTGTGGGCGTTTTTCTTCTTTCTTTTGTTTTCCCTTCGACTCCCTTCCACTCTTCCCGATGCGCGGTCAGAGTGTAAGTTGGCGCCGTTTCTTGTTTGTCCAAAGTTATCAATATATTTCTTACCTTTCACCAAAAAAAAAAAAAAAAAAAAACTAAATTAAAAATAAATAATTATGAATTTCAGATTTGTTCCTTCAACCAGTGATGACCCACCCGAAACATAACCCAATCAGACGTGGCGAGAACTAAATAAAATAAGAACCGAGAAGCCCTCCATATCTCATTCTACGGATGCGGTGTTCATGTTTCCAAACCGCTCATCAACCATTTTTTCACCCGGAGATCTCATTCATATAACTAAATTTATGGCTTGCACCAAAAGAGACATTAATCTGGATAGTACGATGAACAATGCCTGCTTCTACTATTATAATGTTAGCTCTAACTGAAGAAGAGGGTAGAGTGGTACGCTAGAGACTAGCCTGTGATGGTACCATAGCCAAAAATTCGTCTACTTCTGGGAATTACGTAAAAGACGATTCTCAAGTACGAGAAATCTGCCTGATTCCGGCTAAGTCAAAACTGATGGTCGTAGTTCCTGGCTAAACCTTGATGCCACGGGGACATTCTCATGGTATCACACATGTAGCCAACACGAAAAAGTTCACATATACTCAACAATCACTGAATAAATTGAGGCCTCGGGTTGCTACTCAAATCAACAGGCAATAGAAAGTTGCTTACAGGAAAGATAGGCGCGTTTAAATACATGTAGCTGCATTTTCAAACTCTTGCACCATATTTATAGATCAAGGTCTTATCCTTTTGCTACAAGAATAAGAAAAATTTCAAATTACTAAGATAACAATTTTGTCAATTTGAGGGATAAATAACCAAACCTGAAAGGAAGTTGCTAGCCTGAAGACAGAAAAACTCACTTATGATGCACTAGTTAAGTGCAGTAGCACAATGAAACAGACCTGGAAAAGGTGGCAATAGAAGTGCAATGAACAAGGCAAGTTAGTCGTTAAAGTTTCCTATAAATTCTCCTTTCCTGTTCCATGGGTGAGTTGCAAAAGACTTCCCGAGCATGCTTCTTCTCTCATTTACTCTGCCTTCTTCACATGGATATTCTGGAAAGTAATCCAAATATGTTTTGGAGCCTCGTGAATCAACTCCGTTGAATAGGAAGCTCTAGACTTCATTCTATGTTTCATGACAAGAGATAAGTAACTGCAATTCTAATATGCAATGGGGATGTAGATGTATGAATAGCTGTAAATGAAATTCTATCTTTGCATGTGTCTCCCCAAATAACCTTTTCAAAACTTCATAACCCAGATCTGGGACTCAAAAATCAAATAAGTTATAGATTGAAAATGAATCAAAGAAACATAAGAGCAATGGCATAATGTTAGATGCATTTATAACACTTTGCTTAATACTTTAGACCATCGGTAGTAGCGCTGGTCTCTGCATGTGCATGTAATAAATAAACTTTGCAAGTGGGTTGTAGATGAAGATAGGGGAGGAGATGAGTGACCAAGTGACAAACCTTTTCTGCTCTCGAAGTCAGATACCGATGCTACGCTTCATGGTTGGCTATAATTTGAGATGCATCAATCTCCCTTATTCCTAGGTCCATCTAAATGAGCCAAGCCTGAGAAGAAATCAAAGATTACAGGAAATTAAATAGAGAAATATTCTAGCCTAAAAGAAACAATGCAATCTGTCGTACTTTAGCTAGTACGTCCATGATGGGGTGCGATTGGACTGTACCATTTGGACTTGATATGTCATGATGAAGGGGTATAATGGGGTCATATAAAAGATCCAAGAAGACAACCGTTGGAGTGGTTGGACAAACGTACGTTCAGAACATTTTCTTCATTTTCTCTCCCCTTTCCATCAAAGCATTCCATTTCATCTTTGCAAGAACAATAGGCATTTATGCTGTGGAAATCGGGTGCTTTCCTCGTGATTGCATCCAGACTAACGTGAGGAAGTGTTGTTCATGATTTATTCGCAATTTAATGTTCGTTCCAGGGCTATTTGCTGTTTGCGCATCAGAATCAGGTAAGTCGTCTTCCACCGACTTGAATTCCAACATCGGTATCAGAGCCCGGTCGTGATTTTTTCCTTATTTTTCATTGAATTTTCTCATTTACAATTTGATATTGAGATCAAAAGTATAAAATCTACACTGTTTGGATATTTGATAGTCATAATTGCCATATGAAAAACTCGAAATCGAACTGAAGTGAAGAACGAGTTCGAAGTCGCATTTACTCGTACGATTTTGGCCATTTTTCGAAATAATTTTTTGGTCAAAATTAATTTTTTTAATATACAGGGTGAAAGAGCTCATTGAGACGAGTCCGACGATGGGTCAAGCGCCACCGGGAGATGCCGGATGTGCCCACACGATCCGAAAACCGGCAAGTGCGCAACGCGCGCTAGCCGGTGAACCGGCACGCGCTGGTCGGCAAACCAACGCGTGGTGACATCATCGTGACGTCATCCAATGACACTGCAGGTGATAGTTGGCCGGCCGGTCACTGCCGGCGACCTGACCCAACCCGACCGGCGACCTAACCCAGTTGACCCGATCCGACTCAACCGTTGACTAGTCAACCGGTCTAGCGGTCAAACCAATCGGACCGGTCATCGGTTGGACCGGTCGGACTGGCCAGGAGCCATTTGGCTCGCTGGTGCATGCGCCACACGCGCTGCACACTCAGGCGGATCGTGGGGGCACGTGCGGGCTCCGATTGGAGCGTGGTCAGTGGCGTTTGGTTCGTATGAATGTTCTCTACACTGTGGTATAATTATTATATACTTTATAATTTTATAAATGTATGGAAATACTTTGGAAACCCTATGTACGCGTATTTTTTTGGGTTTAATGCAGCTTATTCATTTGTAGCTTGTATTTTCTTGTGATTAAGAAAATACAGTAGCTAGCTTGTGTGCAAATGATGTTATATATGTTGTGTAGAGCTTGGTTCAATGACATGATATATATATTTTAATATACTTGCGATTTTCTAGTTGCTAGAATTTAGAACAATGGTAGCAAATCCATTACATGTTGAATTGCAATTTTGATTATAGTTGAAGCATAATTATTATTTATATGTTGTTTTCATGTTAAAGAAAAATGTAGAAATTATATAAGGTCATGTAATTATTTTTCCTAGTGGGAGTTCGTAGGTTGGTAGAATTGAAATGAGTTCTCACTTAGAACTTAAAATTTACGCAAATTAAATTAATTAATGATAATAGAACAATTGTACATAGAAGTTAATTGGGAATATTGTGAACCTTTGCTTTTGTGTCTTTTGTTGAATTATCATTAATTTAGTTTGTCTTTGCTGCAAATTAAATATGTGTGTTACTTTGAAAAGTGTGATAGTATTGATTCTGCATTTATTATGTTAATGTGTTATATTAATTGATTATTGTTTCGGCATTCAAGACCATTGTGGCCGACCTCAATAAGGGTGAGAAGCTGAACGGTGACAAGCTTGGAAAAAGAAAAAATAGCATTGCTCGCATCACATTGCTGAGTTGTATGCAAGATGATATCATGTGTGAGTTTGAAAGTTATAATAAAGCTCAAGTTATGTGGGTTGCCTTGAATAACAAGTTTGGGGGTACATTTGCCACTAAGCTGAGGAGACTCACAATCAAATTTGACACATTCCGAAAGCGCCCAAATGTAACAATGAGACAACATCTTCGGGAGATGTCAAATATGATCTGTGAGCTAAAGTCGGCAAGTCACTCCCTTATTGATAAACAACAAGTTCATGCTCTTATAAGGTATCTTCCTGACAATTTGGAGTATATGAAAATCAATATGACGCATAATGAGAATATTGTCACTTTTGATGATATTGCGCGTCATTTGGAATTAGAGGATGAGCACCTAGAGGCTGCGAGATCCTCTACCCATGCTTATGTTGCTGAATCGAGTTCGCGCAAAGCTTCGGGCTTCAAGCGTAAGGGGAATCTTCAATTCAACAATAAAGGGAAGATAACTTATCAGGCACCCAAGAGGGTTAAGACATTTCGACGCAAGAAACGTGGTGGGAAGAAGGACAAGGCCAAGATGGATGCCATAATTGTGGCATGATGGGTCACTTTGCTCGTGAATGTACTGAGCCGAAAAAGGTACCCTATTATTCCATTACTTTTAGTAATGCTTTTGTTTCTAGTACTGTAATGCTTGTTAAATCTCATACAATGTGGACTGTAGACTTAGGAGCAACAAACCATGTAACTAGAGACCGAGAAACATTTGTGGAGTATCGTCGGATACCACCTGGGAGAATATGGATATATGTTAGAAATAACTCAAGAGTTGAAGTGAAGGGTATCGGCACATATAAATTAATCTTACGTGGTGGTCGAAACATATTCCTGCATGATGTCCTTTATACTTTAGATATTTGACAAAACTTGGTCTCTATAGTTCTTCTTAACTTAGGTTATGTATTGAATTTCCATGATAATTGTGTTGACATTTTGTATGGAATGATTTATTATGGTTTAGGTCATGTATCGAATGGTTTTATGGTGTTAGACATTGACTATGATCAGTACAATGTTAATGTTGATGGTTGTTTTTCTTTAATTGCGTCTTCTAATAATGTTGAGATTGATGCAAGTACTTGGCATGCTAGATTAGGTTACATTGGATTGCAAATAATGCAAAGATTAGCTAGAGAAGGTATTTTAGGGTCACTCACTAATGTTAGTCTATCCGTATGTGAACATTATATGGTAGGAAAAACAACTAGAAAACCATTCAGTAAAGGGACTAGAGCTGAATTTCTATTGCATCGCATACATTCTAACATTTGTGGTCCTTTGAATGTGAGGGCAACGCATGGAGCCTCATATTTCAGCATTTTCATAGATAACTTCACACGTTTCGGTTATGTCTTTCTGATCTCCCATAAGTCAGAAGTATTAGACTACTTTAGACAATATATAGTGATGGTAGAGAATCAGTTGAACAAAACAATAAAGGCATTGAGAACCAATCATGGACGTGAGTAGCTATCGGAGCAATTCAAGGCTCTTTATGATGAAAATGGAATTGTACGACAATTGACTATTCCTGGTACTCCACAATAAAATAGGGTAGCTGAGAGAAGGAATAGAATCCTATTGGAAATTGTTAGGTCTATGATGACGCAAGCAAATTTACATATCTCCTATTGGAGAGATGCATTATTAATTGCTGCCTATATACTTAATCAAGTGCACTCAAAATCAGTCACTTCCATCCTTTATGAATTATGGACTAGTAGGAAACCAGACTTGAGTAGTTTACGTCCATAGGGATGTGCATCTTATGTTCATGATTCTTCCCATAAATATGACAAATTAGGTCCTAAAGGGAAAAAATGTATCTTTATAAGACATTCTTGGTACATGTTCATAAGTGAACAAGTTGATGGAAGTGTGACCGAAATGGAGTCACGAGATATCACGTTCTTGGAGAACAATTTTCCTAGTAGAATTGAGATTGATAAGGACTTCCAATTATATGAGATGGAAGATCTTGATAACACACCCACTGATGTTGTAGAGGAAAATGAAGATTTACCTCAACACACAAGACCAAGTGGGAGTGTTGCATCGCCTGAAGAATTGAATTCAAGAGAAATTCAATTACGTAAAAGTAATCATAAAAGTATTCCTCGTCGTCGTTTTGAGATTGAAGGGGAAACATTTATGATTGCTCAAAAAGATGATGTTGAGCCTAAGACTGTTCAAGAGGCTCTCTCATCCTCTGATAAGGAAGAATGGAGAAAAGCTTTGAAAGATGAAATGGAGTCTATAAGGGCAAACCATGTTTGGGACTTGGTTGACCTACCACCCAATCGTAAGGCCATTGTAAACAAATGGGTCTTCAAGATTAAGCGAAAGGCGGATGGATCCATTGAAAAATATAAGGCTCGCCTTGTGACGAAAGGTTATACTCAACAAGAGGGTATAAACTATGAAGAAATTTTTTTGCCAGTTGTAAGGTTTGCCTCAATACACCTTATTCTAGCCATTGTTGCACATTTGGACCTTGAATTACATCAAATGAATGTAAAGACGGCATTTCTCAATGGAGAATTAGATGAGGAAATCTATATGAAACAACCAATAGGTTTCATAGCTAAAGGTCAATAGCATAAAGTTTGCAAGCTTCATCGCTTAATATATGACCTTAAGCAATCATCTAGACAGTGGTATCTTCGTTTTCATCGAGCAATAATAATTTTTGGTTTCACGATGATCAAAGAAGATCACTGTGTATATGTCAAGTGGTCCAAAGATAAATTTGTGATTTTATTACTTTATGTGGACGATATTTTATTGGCTGTAAATGACAAGATTTTGGTTATCACCATAAAAGAATTGTTGTCCTCCAATTTTGAGATGAAGGACATAAGAAAAACTGCTTATATATTAAGAATTAAGATTGAAAGAGATCGATTAAGGAAACTCCTTACTTTATCACAAGAGTCTTATATTATGAAGATTCTTGAGCGTTTTAATATGCAGCATTGTAATCCCATTGATACCCCTGTCATGCAAGGTGAAGGCCTAAGTACTAAGATGTGTCATAAGACTCCAGAAGAAATTAAAGTGATGGAAACTATTCCTTACTCTAATGCAGTCGGAAGTTTGATGTGTACTCGAGTCGACATATGTTATGCCGTGGGATTGGTGATCCGATATCAATCAAATCCTAGTCAAGCACACTAGAAAGCAATGAAGAGGATCCTAAGATACTTGAAGGGCACCGTGGACTATCGACATTGTTACCAAGAGAATGATTTACGCTTATTAGGCTATTCATATGCCGATTGGGGTGGAGACCTAGATGAGTGTAAATCGACTTCTAGATATGCGTTTTTGCTCAATGGAGGTGCAATTTCTTGGAATAGCAAGAAACAGACATGCACGACATTGTCTATAATGGAGGCAGAATTTATTGCATGTTTTGCCGTAGTGCAAGAAGTAGTATGGCTAAAACGTTTCTTGGAAAATTTAGCCACTGTCACTGAAGTTCCAAGATCGGTGACAGTTTATTGCAATAGTCAAGCAGCTATTGCCTATGTGAAAGATCCCAAGTATCATGGAAGGATAAAGCACATTGACATAAAGAATAACTTTATCAAAGATATTATAGCGCAGAAAGAAGTGATCATACAATACATTTCAACAAATAGAATAGTTTCTGATCCATTTACGAAGGCTATTCCTAGAGACATATTCTTGACCCAAAGGATGTCACCAGGATTGCATAGAATGTAATATGTGTTATTGTAAAGGATCATTGGTTTATGTATTTGTTGACAGATGTATTGTACTTGTTTGTTTATTAGTAATTTGATGTTTTATCAATAAGTACAAATCTACTATGAGACTAGCACAAACACACATTTATTATTGAAAAATATGTCAGCAGACAATGATTGGCTCACTCATACGAGCAATCACCTCAAGTGCTTTAGAAAGCACGTTGGGATGAGACGTTATGTACAAATAAGTTAAAGAATAAGTTTGGTACATAAAATATGTCGCATTGATTAGGGTCAAGATGAGGTCTATGATTTATTTATAATAAGATCGAACATGATAGTTCCATAATCATGTATGCCTGTAAGATGCCGGATGCGAGTACTTAATTGGGCATTATAAAAAGCGAGCTGATATAGCACTCGGGTTAAACATGAGTACGTGAGAAGCACGTGATTATATTTAGGCTAAAATCCGTATAATGGATATATTTAATAAATAATATACGCTCTTATAGAAAGAGTAATCCACTATAGCATGTAATTCATATTATATGTGCATTATACGATCAACAAGGGAATGTTAGTAAAATTATCCTTATTTACTCATCGTGGAACCCTTGAAATAATTTATAATTTACCTTAATTTTGTGCCCTATGTTACTTCTGACTATGTTCTTGAAATGAAATATCAATGTTGCTACTTTAGCATGTTACAAGCGGTCATGAATGGATATGGCCTATGGGACGTGTTTAGGAAAGTAGTTGTTCTGAAATTGAGAGAGACATGAGTGCGAAGGAAGATTATTGTTGTTTTACATATATCACATGTATTTACTGGTCAACCAATTATATCGCCCTATGTGGTTGCGGATGTAATTGTAAATACATGGTGTTTTTTTAGAATAATCAAGTATAGCTTTTAAGGGATAGGTATACTTGGATTGATATAACAAAATATGTCTAGGGCACTGTGAGACATCGATTGTTTATTTCCTTTTAGGGTTATAGCCATTATGTCATCCCTAACAAGTGCATAATTTGAGCTCCCAAGTGCAGGTATACTCACTGGTTGCACGGCTTATTTGCCAGTATGAATTGTTTTGTAAAGTTGATGAATGTTGAATGCCTTATATTATTGATAAAGCGCTATCAATCCCATCATATCCGGGTGGGAGATGTTGTACTTTAGCTAGTACGTCCATGATGGGGTGCGATTGGACCGCACCATTTGGACTTGATATACCACGATGAAGGGGTGTGATGGGGTCATATAAAAGACCCCTGAAGACAACCGTTGGAGTGGTTGGACAAACGTACGTTCTGAATATTTTCTTCATTTTCTCTCCCCTTTCCATCAAAGCGTTCCATTTCATTTTTGCAAGAACAATAGGCATTTACGCTATGGAAATTGAGTGCTTTCCTTGTGATTGCATCCAGACTAACGTGAGGAAGTGTTGTTCATGATTTATTCGCAATTCAACGTTCGCTCCGGGGCTATTTGCTGTTTGCACATCGGAATCAAGTAAGTCGTCTTCCGCCGACTTGAATTCCAACACAATCCCTTGAAGAGACAATTTATTGAGTGAGGTACCTTAAGATAATCCACGAATGCAGGGTATCAAACGGCATGCATGTGTCGACTAGACTTAAACCCGGTTCATATGACTATTGGTGAGAAGAATCTCAACGATTCGCCCGTTAGATTTCCACCCCATGGTAAAAGCTGCATAAAGTGGTGTTCAGCTTAAACGCCCAAAAAGGACAGGAAAAAAACTAAAAACTCTTTGAATGTTACTATAAAACACAACAAACAATTGACATCAGCATACTTGAGACCTAAAGACATCAGGCCTTCGCAGCACTTAACTTTGTATTCTTTGTGCTTGACAACGTCAGATAGAAGGTTAAGGTCCCTGCAAACAATATATCAAGGCAGATCAGGAAGCCTTATGTACAGAAATCAAAGTTAATATAGGATTTAAGGGCGATGGGCAGCATTCAGCACCAAGGAGCATTACATATCTCAAGCCAAGAAGGATATCATTTATTATTATTTTTCTATATTCAACTATTATGAAAGAAAATTGAAATGCATCACTCCTATTTTGAGAAATTTAATATCGTTGAAATACTTATTGCGCATCTTAACAACAAAACTATACACTCCAAGATGCTAACTGCTCATCAAGGAGCATTACATATCTCAAGCCGGAAGTTCACTATTGTACATCTAGCTTGACAAACACTGTGCAGTATACTACGCCATGCCAGTAAGTACTAGATAGTTAGACATTAAATGCGTGACTGTTCAAAGCTTCTGCAAAAGTCATCTCGTGACACTCAAGCAGAACAGTTACACGGCAACCCATTTCAACTGTTCAACACTTTCTTTTATCAGAAAGGTGCTAGCGGGTAATTTCAGCATAAAAGCACGTATGGCCACTTATTGGCTTTCAACACATGGATATCACATGCACATGCACATGCAAATTTGCTCGAGACATACAGTTGACCATAGAGCACATGCAAAGTTGCTGAGCACATATAGTTGACCATAGAGCAAGCAACTGGTGTCACTTTCATCAACTGGCGTTGTTTCTTACAACAAGGAATAAGTTAAAAAACAAGAGCAAAGAATTGTTCTTACAAAACAACTATAATTGTCTCCGCAGCAGTGAAAAAGTTGGCACAGAATATAGGCAGATCATATTCTGGTTCTGGAAACATAGCAAAATCCAAAACCTGCAGAGTATCCTCAGAAGAACAAAATGAGGCAGCTAAACATCATAGCAAAATAATGTGTTCAAGTAAACTTACTTGAACAACCAATTCCTCCATCAGCACAAGTGGCAAATCTAATTAGAGGAAAAGCTTTACACGGAAAATACTATCTACAGAAAACATTAAAGTTTCCATCGGTGAAAAGTCAGAGGATCAATTAATTCTACACTTAATTAAAAGACTATCAAATTCGTACACCCATATGGCACCAACATACCTAAAGTTCTAATGGCCAAAGAAGTGAAGCCATAGTACTGATTAAGCACAACCGTCCTCGCTCTCCAGGAAATTTCCTCCGACCATCATGGTCAACTTACAGGGGCTTTTTTCGGAGCTACAGACTGGAATTAGCAGCTAGTTCTGCTTAAAAACCATAAATTTAAGCTGTCTGTCTTGATTCTGTAGACTGATTCCTCATAATTTATTTGCTTTTGCTGTAACTTCTGTTTGGAGAAGCTTAGAGAAACTAAATTTCGAGTGGCAAAGATTTGACAATCATAACTGCAGTCCCTTGCTCCCTTGAATACTGTTGGAAGATATGAAGATATGATTCTGTAATTTCTTGTAATAGGAAATCAAATATACTTTAGGATAAGAGAAGATAGGCAAATATAGAATTTCCTTTATTACTTTCCTTCATTGTAATTAAATACAATGTTACATGTACAGATTCATTCAATGAAAAAGAAGATAATTGCTTCTTCGCCTATCATCTGTCCTTCGAATACCTTCTTCTTCTTCCTTTTCTGACATGGTATCAGAGCCACTCTGGTTCTGAACTGTTTTGCTTCCGCTTCCGATTGCCTCACACTCCAATCTCGAATTTTCAGAAAAAGCGTTGCCAAAGGAATCAAAGTCCTTGATTGCCTGAAGGAACTGCATCTGCAAAGAAGAGATAAAAGAGGAATCAAAATTCTTTTTTCAATATGTCTATACCACCAGAACAAACCTTTACTCCCGTTGATGAATCTTCATCAGATGTTTCGACGCGAGCCTTGGGAGATCAAGATCCAGCCGCTATAGTCCCTGCAATAGAAAGGCAACAACAAATTCAGGGCCAACCTCCGCACGTGCCGTGGCAACAACAGGCTCAGGCAATTACAGGGCAACCATTCGCAGGTCACCCTTACCAATGGATGCCATATCCATGGTATCCTGGGCCTATCCCCAACGCATCATTGCCTGGCTACCACGGCAGCGCGCGGGCTGAAGCAGGTCCACCAACCAGCGACGGGGCAAACCCTAGCATCAACCCGGAGCAGACGGGCGGATCACCTATGCCAGGACAGGGATTTCAGAATGCGGGCTACGGATTTGGCCTCGGGGGTTCGGGTCAGGGAACGAATCCCTACCCGACTCCTGCACCGGGTTTCTTTCCGTATCAATTTCTCAACAACAGTGGCCGGCCGGAACCTGGCAATCCATTATACACAACAAACGGCAACGGCCCAGAATTGAAGATTATAAGTCAACAATTGACAGGTGCAGATAATTATTCAAGTTGGTCGCGCGAGTTCCGGCGGGCACTCATAACAAAAGACAAGGAGGTTTTCATCGACGGATCGTTTCCGATTCCGTCCGACGAGAGAATGGCACGAATCTGGAGGCGATGCAGTCAACTGGTAAGAACCTGGATTGGGAACGCATCGCACCCGAGATCGCGTCCGGGCTTCCCCCGACGGAGGATCCGAAAAAAAATGTGGGAAAACATTAGGGAGATGTATGGAAAACTCGATCAAGTGAAAAATTTTTACCTAACACAGCAAATTTCAGATCTGAAACAGGGGAACATGAGCATCGCAACAGTATACAACAAGTTATCGAGCCTCTGGAATGAGTTAGAGGTGGCCGAGGAAAAGTTCGATTGGCCCGATAACATTCAACAACAATACAAGCAGATGCGAGAAAGGGAGAAAGCAACAAGATTTCTCCTCATCCTCAACGAAACTTACATGTCTTTCCGATCTCATATACTCACCATGGAGCCTCTACCAAGTCTCGGCCGGATTTATCAACTCGCCATACAGGAGGAGAGCCAACAGAGATCGGCGGACCATGGCAAAGGAGGAGATGGAATTGCACTGGCCGCAAAGACCCATTTTCGTGCGACACAGAGAGGTTCGGGGAGGAGAGAGGCGGAACTAGGGTTCGTTCTTGAGGGCGAAAACCCTAGGGCCCTTATAAAGAGAAGCGCGGACGGTGGAGATCAATTCCACTACCAATCCGACGGTTTGCGCTCAATCCAGGGGGCGACAGGATCGGACGGTTCGCGTGGGATCATCTCCGCTTCATCCGACGGCTCACGCCCTGCTCCATCCGACGGCTCCCGTAGCACTTACCTAATCGGATCGGACGGCTACCGATCTGCTGGGATAAATGGGCTGGATGGCATGCGCGGCCCACTTCTTGGAGGATCCGACGGTCCATATGGGCCTATTTCGGCCCAATCATTTAGGCCCAATCCAAATTCAAAAAATAATGGGCCAAAAGGAAGAGGTAAGATGTACTGTGATTATTGTAAGCGCCCGCACCATACAATTGAGAATTGCTGGAAATTACATGGAAAGCCAGGAGAAAAAGAAAAGGGGAAATTTTCCTCAGTTTTTCAGGTAACAGGCCAGCACATGGGAAAATCAATTACCCATGAACAATATCACGAGCTGATGGAAACTTTGAAGAAATTGGATCCCTCGGATAGTGGAGGCAGCTTCACAGGTACATCTTATTGTTTGATGAATTCGATTTCAAAGGATGCATGGATTATCGATTCAGGTGCTAGTGATCACATAGTCTGTGATAGGAATTTACTTTCAGATATTACAAAATTATCTTTTCCTATATCAGTACAACTTCCAAATGGTCATACCACCAAAGTCACAATGACTGGGACTGTAAAGCTTAGCTCTCTTGTTACTATTAAAAACGTGCTTTACGTACCCGATTTCCGTTTCAATCTAATCTCAGTTGCCAGAGCCTGTGAAGAAAATTCATGCAATATTCTTTTCCATTCTGATAAATGTTTCTTTCAGGCCCGTTCGACTGGCACACTGATGGGCTTGGGTAGAGTCAGCCATGGCTTATATTTTTGGTTGGATTTTCCACACTCTTTTGAGTCATCTCCTGTTCAATTCAATAAATATCTATGTAATGCTACTGCCAATGGCATTAATTTCCTTAATCATAAACGTTTGGGTCATAGTGCATTATTTCCCTATCCCAAATGTCCTATTTGTCCCATGGCAAAGCAAACACGTGCTTCTTTTCAGAATAGCAATTCTCGAGCAGCAGATATTTTTTCTCTTATTTACGCTGATGTTTGGGGACCTTATCATACCTTAAATCATGATGGCTCTAGGTTCTTCCTCACCATTGTGGATGACTATTCTCGTGCTACATGGATTTTCCTTATGCAATCAAAAAGCCAGGTCTTTTCTCATTTAAAGACATTCCTTTCCTTATCCAAAACTCAATTTCAAAAACCAATCCGTAGGATACGTACTGATAATGGAAAAGAATTTTTTAATGCTGAATGTACTTCCTTATTCACTATGCATGGGATATTGCATGAGAGCTCTTGTGTTTACACACCCCAACATAATGGAGTTGTTGAGAGAAAACATCGCCATCTTTTAGAAGTGGCACGTGCGATTAAATTTCAAGCGTCTATTCCCGGAAAATTTTGGGGAGATTGTGTAATTACTGCAGCATACCGATCAATCGTATGCCATCACGCATCCTAAAGGGAAAGACACCCTTTGAATTATTATATGGGAGAAAGCCGGATTTATCTCATCTCAGAGTTTTTGGGTGTCTGTGCTATGTCACTACGGTGGGCCATAGAGATAAAATGGCGCCACGAGCTACTCAATGCATTTTCATGGGTTATCCTACTTTGCAAAAGGGATATAGGCTTTATGCACCATCAACAGGAAATTTCTTTATCAGCAGGGATGTTGTTTTTCATGAAGATGTTTTTCCCTTTTCATTAACATCTTTACCAGAAGAAGACAACACACATCGTCAATTCATATCAGAGGAAGATTCCTCCACCGGCGGAACATTTATTATCCCTCCCCCGCTCCAAGAGAAGTTGATGTCTTGCCTACAACACCTCTGGTGAGTCCTGCTGAAAATTTCATTGAGCAGCCATATATAGAAGAATCATTACATGAAGAACCAGCACAGTTAGAGGATACTTCAGAAACAACAACTACTGAGGCAGTACCCACTACACCAGAGGAGCCACAAAGGCGTTCTCATCGAATCACTCGTCCACCAACTTGGACAAAGGATTATATCTGCGGTTCTTCACATTCATCAGGTACTCGATACCCCATCTCTTCTTATGTCTCCTTTGATAGATTGTCGGCAGACCATCTATGTTGCATAAGTCGTATTTCCGAAGGTCAAGAACCTTCTAGTTATAATGAAGCCAAAGATGATCCTCGTTGGCAAAAGGCCATGGAATCTGAATTACATGCATTGATTGAAAATCACACTTGGGATGTTGTCTCTATTCCTGCTCATCGCAAACCTATTGGATGCAAATGGGTATATAAAATAAAATATAGAGCAGATGGTTCTGTGGAAAGATACAAGGCACGATTGGTGGCAAAAGGCTTCACCCAGCGAGAAGGTTTTGATTATCATGAAACCTTTTCTCCTGTAGCAAAGGATGTGACGGTTCGTACTTTTTTGTCTATTGCTGCTCTTCGTGATTGGCCATTACACCAAATGGATGTCCATAATGCTTTCTTACATGGTGATCTGGATGAAGAAATATATATGGAGCTTCCACCCGGATTACGGAGACAGGGGGAGTCGAAGGTATGTCGTCTCCGTAAATCTCTTTATGGTTTGAAACAAGCCTCCCGACAGTGGTATGCTAAATTCACAAGTGCACTCTTGGCTGCTGGGTTCAAGCAATCTAAGTATGACTATGCCTTATTTACTGGACAAAAGGTATGTCATCCATTTACTTGATGATCTATGTTGATGATATCCCGATTATGGGGAATGATTATTTCTGCTGTTAAAAACTTAAAGAGTATCTCGCATTCGACCTTTCATATCAAAGACTTAGGGTCACCTAAGTATTTTCTTGGGATTGAAATAGCTCGCTCGAGATCAAGGCATCTCATTAAGTCGGCGGAAATTTGTGATGGAGATTATATCAGAAGCAGGTTTATCAGGTTGTAGACCATCGATCATTCCTATTGAGCAAAATGCTAAACTGACCTCTGTCGACTATGACACTGGCATATCCTCTTCTTCTGATGATCCTCTGTTGCAAGATCCCTCAGGATATCAGAGACTAGTAGGGAAATTGATATATCTCACAATGACTAGGCCAGATATTTGTTATGCAGTACAGACTCTTAGTCAGTTTATGCACAGTCCGAAACAGTCTCACATGAATGCAGCCCTGAAGATTGTGAGATACTTGAAGACTTGTCCAGGTTTGGGAATACTTCTTTCCCGAAAGTGTAACATGGAAATGACAGCTTATTGCGATGCAGATTATGCCACATGCCCAATGAGTAGAAGGTCTATTACTGGTTTCTGCATCAAATTTGGAGAATCATTACTCTCATGGAAGACAAAGAAACAAGTCTACTGTATCTTTATCATCGGCTGAAGCTGAATATCGGTCTATGGCCAAGACTGTATGTGAAATAGTCTGGTTAAGGGGTCTACTTCTGGATCTCGGAGCTCCTGTTAAAGGACCAACTTTACTCTTTTGTGATAATGATTCAGCACTCAAGCTTGCAGCAAATCCTGTACTACATGAGAGGACAAAACATATAGAAGTTGATTGTCATTTTACTCGGGAAAAGATTCAAGAAGGAATTGTCGAGACAAGAGGAATAAGGACTTCGGAACAGCCTGCTGATGTATTTACTAAACCTCTTTGTCAAAGACAACATGCATATCTTCTACACAAGCTAGGAGTCTTAGACATATACGGACCGCCGGCTTGAGGGGGAGTGTTGGAAGATATGAAGATATGATTTTGTAATTTCTTGTAATAGGAAATCAAATATACTTTAGGATAGAAGAAGATAGGCAAATATAGAATTTCCTTTATTACTTTCCTTCATTGTAATTAAATACAATGTTACATGTACAGATTCATTCAATGAAAAAGAAGATAATTGCTTCTTCGCCTATCATCTGTCCTTCGAATACCTTCTTCTTCTTCCTTTTCTGACACTTAAACTTCGAAGCAACCTTATTTTCGACACTTCATACGACAACAACTCGGTCTCTGTTTTGTCATCCAGTGGCTTCATGGAGCCGAACCTTTACTAAGGACACGAAGAAGGACAAGCCTTGATTAACCAACCAAACGGCAAATAAAACCACCACACCTGAAGAGGAGAAGGAGCCATGCGAGTGTGGAGCCAGAGAGAATTGGACGAACTGCCGGTACGACAGAGCGGAGACGCGAACGGACGGCCTCCCCGTCTGCCAAGCGAGGCCGGCGGCAGCAGCGATGGCGGATGGGAGTGCCAGAGAGCGAAGGAGAAGGCGGTGGAGGAAGCATACTCCATCCGGAGCTAGTGTGCCGTCCTCACCATAAACGAACTTAGAGTCGTCTCACTTTGGGTGCAAATGACAAAATTTTTGAAACAGAAATTGATTTCTGGCCAGAAATTGATTTCTCAATTTCTATTCCCTAGATAAGTTTTTGAGCAAAGAAACCCGTTTGATAACGACTCAAAATTTCTATTTCTGAAACATAAATCCGTTTGATAATAAAATAAAATCTATATTTCTTGGAATAAAAATTGATTATATTACAACATAGGAAATCCTCAAATACAAAATAATAGTCAAAATAATAGTAATGCATTATAAAAGTTGAAAATACAATTTCGTGGAATTTCCGGATTTGATAACGACTCAAAATTTTTATTTCTGAAACAAAATTCCATTTGATAACATAATAAAATTTCTATTTCTAGGAATATAAATTGATTAGATTACAACATAGGAAATCCTTAAATACAAAATAATAGTCGAAATAATAGTAATACATTACAAAAGCTGAAAATACAATTTCATGGAAGTTTCGCCATATTATTATCCCTTGCCATTTTATTGGCAATGATTTTCCTAAGTGTATTTATTTGGTTTCCCTCCTCAGTCAATGTAACGTATAAATACCACACACCTTCAGATTATGCGGTGTAAGCATAGTCGCTCGACTGTGGCATAACTCCATAATTACCACCTGCGCTCAAACATAAACACCAAATTTTCTCAAACTTCCTCAGTAATTGGAGGTAGTTTTGAAGCATGAACAATGCAATGTTGCCAAAACATTATCCATCCATCAATTAGCAAGAATAGAAAAACCCTTGTGGTTTCAGGTAACTGATGATGACAACTTCTACTTCTCTACATGATTCCTGCAACCAAACCCATATCAGTACATTTACAACACAAACTTGCGTTGCCCCAATAACATGAAACTGATACTAAACGAATTATGCATGGACAAATTAGGGTTCCATGAATTCAATTCTCTTTCAATGCCACATTTTCTCATCAACCACACATATCATCAGCCCAGCTGCAAGAAAACTCGATTTCCAGGTCTCATATCGATTTCCTCCCAATCCTCCCTTGAACAATCATCAGAATTCACTATGAAGATACCGATTTCTCATTCCACTCCAGTCGATTCAAGAATGACATCAAAGTCATCATGCTAAAGATAAACAACCATAGATAATCATGACCCAAAATTCAGAGTCCGAAACTTCACACCACTCACCTCGGAGACATGGGCCGTCCCAACTAGGTACACGTCGCAGGTGCTACCCTCGGCCGTGGACTCGCAGTCGAGGACCACCACGCTCTTGGAGAGTTCCTCGGTAAGCGTTCTCCTCCGCCGATCGGATCCCTCACCGTCTCTGTCGCTGACACTGCCACCGCTCTGTCGATTAGCCTCCTCACCGTCATCCTCCACCTCCCTCTTCAACAAGCAACAGGGAAATCAAAATTGAATATGTGAGACGAAAGCTGAAACATGATAAGAGAGGTGAGAAGGGAAGGATCGATTGAACCTCATGAGGAATCGTGGGGGGTAGTTCCAGAGAAGGCCGCGAACGAACACGGACGCAAGCGGATTGAATAATGACGGAGATGGGCGATGGCGACTGGAGTTGCGGAATTGAGAGCGGAAAGGGGACGCAGACGGAGGAGGCTGGTTCGACCGGACGACCGAAGCAAATTGGACGGTCTAAGGACGGCGATGGCGAGATGAGCAACGATTTGACCGGCAAGAGGATGGCAACGGCGTCAGAGTTGACGACAAGGATGGATAGCTTCGGAGTCGATGGCGCTAGGATTTTTGGTTGAAGTGAGGAGAAGGAATGCCCAAATAGAAAAGCATGGGTAAGAAGTGAGGAGAAGGAGTCGACATCTCTGCTAAATGAAGAAGGATGGAAAAAGAAGAAATAATTTCTATTTCTATTTCGAAAGCGAGAAGCTACAATTTTTAACTTCGATTTCTCCTCCAAATCAATTTTGGAATAGAAATCTGTTTCAGAAATAGAAAAATCAAATTGCGTTACCAAACGGATTTTGTTCCAAACTTGTTCGGAGATTAGAGAAATAGATAAATCGAGAAACAAAAATTTTATCATGCCCAGCCTCTTTCTCAAAATCTCTATTTTGTTTTTTGCATTTTTTGTTTTTGTTTTACTTTATTTATTTATTTATAGAAATGCTTCTTCTATCATCCTTTCGAGTAGGGCGGGACACTGCTCGGGAAATTCACAACAGACCTCTCTCTTTGTTTCTTCAATTAGCCATAATTTGAAAACAAACTAGTCATTTTCAACTTATGGCTAATTGAAGAAATAATGAAAGAAACCATTATAGATTTTCACGTGAACCAATTAGGTAGATTAGTTTATTATTATTAGTATTATTATTATTCTCGTTTATTTATTGTGTTTTATTTGATAGCTTTCTTTAATTCATTTACATTGTAATATCGGATGTCGATGCTTATTTCAAAGTATCTTACCTGCATTATCCATAAGGGTGTTCCCTAAGATTATTGTAATTATTAATTTGACCCGTAAGATATCGGGTCATTTTTTTAATTATATTAATTCTTGGGACTTTGGTTGATAGCATATTAATTGTTGAATCAATATAACTATTAATTTGATCCGTAAGAATTCGAATTAGATTTTTAGTTATTTTGATCTTCTTGTCGTGACATTCAGGATTATAGTAATCGTTAATTTGACCTGTGAGATAACAGATTATTTTTTTTCGATCATTGTAATTCTTTATTTGATTGGATGCCTTGATTAGTTTAGATTTGATTTTTAGTTGGTAATCGCATTGTTTTAAAAAGCCACTAAAAAATCTAAAAAATATTTGAATTCAGTTTGTTTTGGAATATTTTTTGTTATCTGGCATATCTAGCATAGGGATTTCAGTTCAGAAAATATAAAAAACCAAAAAAACTAAAAAAATGCATTCATTTAGGATTTTTAGTTTCTGTTTAATTTAAGTTGCATTTTTAATTACATGGCAATTTTAAATTTCGAATTTTTAATAAAAAAATAAAAAAAAAACTATCATGCATATATCATGTTGAATTAGGGCATTCTTGCACGTCATAAATTGCATGGTTTAAATTAGGATTTAATGTGACTTAATCCTTAGTTTGAATTAGATAGAATTTTAATCTAACTAGATCATTTTTGCATTTTTAAAAATATAAATATCAAATGCACGTCATTTAGTTTTTATTAAGTTCATTTAATTAAAACTTCCTTGTCATTAGACTAAGTCATTTAATAAATGTCGCATGACATATAACTCGCATACTAAATTATATGTTGCATGTCATTTTAGTTTAAATAATTTTGTATGTCATTGCATCACATTGCATGTCATTAAAATTAGGTCATTTAGATTGCATTTAATTATTGCATTTCTTCATGTCATATAGTTTATGCCATGCTGCCATGTCATATTAGATTATTAGTATGCATCGCATGATTTTCATTAAATAAAGTGAAAACAAAAACAAAAATTGAAATTGCGTGTTAATTAGAAATCATAGCTAGGGTTGCTGATGTGAATTCTGATTTAACAATGCAGATGCTTTCGTTGCTTCTAGGTATGTTTTGCAATGTTTAATTGCTTTCTTGAGTGTTAAATTGGTAGTATGTGCACATGTATGATCACCTCACATGTTAAAAAGTTAAATTAAAATCAATCAATTGCCAAACATTTTCTTGAAAATGAAATAAAAGGTACCGAAAGGGCACTAGGATAGTCTGGTGTAACCAAGTCCCCGTATCCTTAATCTCTGGTTCGTAGGAGTAAAGTAATTCTCCCATTATTTTACTTAGGTGTCTAATCGACCTATCATAAACTGATTAGTGGCGACTCCTAAATAAATTCAATTTGCATTTTGAACCTAAGTCGCGAATTGGTATGGGCTTGGGAGAGCTCGAGCTAAGCTTAAAGGCTTAGTAGTCCATTAACCTAGTTTTAGGTAGTCCAAACCCATGAAAAATTAGGTCGCGACAACATCTTTAGTCAGGAAACGTAAAAGCTCGATGTCCACATGAAGAAGGTTGGCAGTCGAGTTGGCGGTGGGGGTGGCGATGGCGGGGGTGCTGGTGGCGCTAGTTACGCATGTGGTGGTATTGTTTATCTAGTACATGTGGGTGTCGGTGGGCATAAGCCTAGCAATGAGACTCAAACGTCCTCAACCATTGAACCTCGCCCATCGTCGCTTGCCTCGATCATTTGGGCGAGGTTTGATGGTTGCGGACCTTTCAGTCCTATTGCTAGGCTTATGCCCACTGGTACCCACATGTACTAGATATACAATATTGCCACCTGCGTAACTAGCGTCGCCACCACTGCCACCACTGCCTTCGCCATTGCCATCACCACCCCCACTGCCACCCTTCTTCATGTGGATGTCAAGCTTTCTTATTTCTTGGCTAAAGGTCTCATTTGCAGGTTCAATATGTCCAAGAGTGCTAGCTGAACTCTCAAGAGATGAAGACAGTAACAGGGGGATCGAGAGGGAAAGGGCGAGCATGAACCTAATCTCACCATCGAGATCACGGAGATCATCTTCTTGATCAAATCGGGCGAAGGTGATATTTCTCATAGGATAACGTCCGAAGGGTTTTTGTCTTTGGATGGTGATGTTGCACGTATACTTAAAGACCAACGTTATATGACGAAGAAACAGTTGGGAAATTCTTCGATGCAATTGACTTAAAGCCAAACGTTAGACAAGATTCTCCAATGCACGTATATTTTTGGCAAGGGTTGGCGATCGAGGTCTAGGCATGTTGGCTACTAAAGGAAGCCCTTCAATCACGACCTTGCTTCCTAGTTCTCGATCCCTTTCACTCTCTCGATTTCTCTCCCTAGTCCCTGAACCTCCCCAAAATCACCACTTTTAAGCTCACCTAGCAAATGCGCATGGCCCTGCCACCAATAGCTTGTCGTGCCGGCCTACCCCTGGCTGGACATCCTAATTGACAGTCTCTATTGCTTTACTTGTCCTTCCTTTAGCGAGCGTGAGGGGAGAGAGGAAGAAAGGGGAAGGAAACTAGGTCGGGGGAAGAAGGAAAATAGAGGAAGTAGGGCCAAGCCTAGGTGAGAAGAAAATGAGGAAGAATTATAAATTATAAATTATTGATAACTTTTGATAGCCTTATAGGATGGTGAGTATCTCATAAATGCCTTATGCTTGATGTCCACATCGTAATGCCTAGTGATAGATTGCAGGATTTGAAATGATAAAGAAGTTGTTGACAAGAAAACCCAAGGATTTTTCTTTTTCAAATTAAGACCCCAAAACGCAACCTAATTATTCAACAAAAGCAAGCAAATAACAACTTAAGAAAGCAATATAAAAGAATCACAATTAGTTGATCCAAGAAAGTAATGAAGAAAGAGTAAAAAAGTATAGTATGGTAAGGTAACCCGACATGAGTTGGATAAAGAATATGACATGGCTCCATTATCAAGCCTTGACATAGCAACCTCATGAGCTATAATCAAATTGAATCCAATTCTCATCTAAAAAAGTAATCTACCAAAACTAAACTATAATCAAGTACTCACTAACATCTCCAAATTACATAAATGTCAATTAAGAGACACTAAGTTAAATATAATACTAAGATCTAATTATCCAATCGAGGCCTATTTTCTAAACATTTTCTATGTTTTTAATTTTCCAAATTTTTTGAAATTTTATTTATTATTAAAAATTGGGACATTGTTCTGGGCTGTTGAGCCCAATCTGAATATGGTCCAACATGTTTTCACAAATCTGGGCCAAAAAATACAATTGGGCTCTCATACAAACCCCCTTTAAGTTCTAAACTTTCAAAGCCCATTTTTTTAATTATTTCTTATTCCATCTTTTTTTTTTTTTTTTTTTGGAACCGTCATTTTATTCCTAAACCGAGAACCAAGCTCACCATTCCTAGATGTTTGTTTCTTATCAAGCCCACAAACTAAAGCTTTCAAATTATCAGCAAAATGGAACTCTCCGAAACTAGTTCAAGTTCGAAAATTGAACTGAATTCCGCTATTGAAACAATCCTAAACATTTGGAATCCACTACTCCTATTTTTATTATTCTCCTTCTTATATCTATTTTCTATGCTCACTGTCTTCCTCTTAATAGACTGAGATTACAAAAAACCATAGCTAGATCAGAACACCAACAATCAAACTTCCCTTCACCAAAATAGCAGCACGTTACTTCACCATCAATCACTTATTGTCTATCACGGGATCCCCATTATCAAGTGTTGCATTCGCCTGTCAATATCAGCCACCAATAGATGCCATCCCTGCTTCTCCTCCATCAATCTCTACTGTGCACCATCGTCATTCACTTTTACTAAATAGCTACGGTCATTGAACAACTCCTCTAAGATTGTTTTGTTCAAAGCTTAAGCAATCAGCAAAACTCGTCTATATCTAAATTCAGGCATATCCTTAACCCTCCCTATTGCATTTCACATAAAACGCAGCATGTACATGTAACGATGTCAAGCAAAGAATCAATGAAAGGAATTCAATGATAGAAGAAATTTGAATGCACTCTATATTGTTCGAAATGATATCAATCATGTATGGCACGATGGAGTCATTCCCTGCACACAAAAAGTATATAGGGTGCAGATGTGTACAGGTTCTTTATATTACTTTTGTATTTTGTTATAAATGATGCATAAAATTTAGATATTCATGTAGTGTTACTACTTCTGGGTCAGTTAGCAGAGAACAAGGAAGACAATAAGGGGTAAGTATGAGAATGGGAAAATTATCAAAAAAGTCTTAACTGTACTACAATTGTGTTAATTCAGTTGTTTCTTTTTTTTTTTTTTTTTTTTTTTGTTGCTAATTTAGGCTTAAATTTTTTGCATTTGTGTTAGGTGTTTTTATTACTAGCTGTTCGCATTCATAGCGACTAATCAAGGATATAGTTGAACGACACACCTTGAAGGATGAACGTCTAAAATTAGGCTCGCTTTCACACCGTTTGTCACCGTTTGTCATGGAATGTCATCATTCTATGTTTCATGACAAGAGATAAGTAACTGCAATTCTAATATGCAATGGGGATGTAGATGTACGAATTGCTGCAAATGACATTTCTATCTTTGCATGTGTCTCCTCTAATAACCTTTTCAAAACTTCATAACCCGGATCTTCGACTCAAAAATCAAATAAATTATAGATTGAAAAGGAATCAAAGAAACATAAGAGCAACGGCATAATTTCAGATGCACCTATAACAACACTTCGCTTAATACTTTAGACCATCGTAGCACTGGTCTCTGCATGTGCATGTAATAAATAAACTTCGCAAGTAGGCTGTAGATGAAGATAGGGGAGGAGATGAGTGACCAGGTGATTAACCTTTTCTGCTCTCAAAGTCGGATACCGATGCTACGCTTCACGGTTGGCTATAATTTGAGATGCATCAGTCTCCCTTATTCCTAGGCCCATCAAAACAAGCCAAGCCAATCAAAGGTCAGAGGAAGCTTCACGGTTGGCTATAATTTGAGATGCATCAGTCTCCCTTATTCCTAGGCCCATCAAAACAAGCCAAGCCAATCAAAGGTCAGAGGAAATTAAATAGAGAAATATTATTCTAGCCTAAAAGAAAAAATGCAATCCCTTGAAGAGACAATTTATTGAGCGACGTACCTTCAGATAATCCACGAATGCAGGGTATCAAACGGCATGCATGTGTTGACCTGGTCCATATGACTATTGGTGAGAAGAATCTCAACGATTCGCCCGTTAAATTTCCACCCCATGGTAAAAGCTGCATAAAGTGGTGTTCAGCTGAAACGTCCAAAAAGGACAGGAAAAAAACTAAAAACTCTTTGAATGTTAATATAAAACACATCAGATAACTGACCTTAGCATACTTGAGACATTAGGCCTTCGTAGCACTTATCTTTGTATTCTTTGTGCTTGACGACATCATATAGAGGGTTAAGGTCCCTGCAAACAATATATCAGGGCAGATCAGGAAGCCTTATGTACAGCAATCAAAGTTAATATAGGATTTAAGGGCGATGGGCAGCATTCAGCACCTGCTGACCCTGACTTGACGATAATTCTTTACACCAACCAAGAAGGATAACATTTATTTATTTTCTTTCTATATTCAACTATTATAAAAGAAAATTGAAATGCATCACTCCTGTTTTGAGAAATTTAACATTGTTGAAATACTTATTGCACATCTTAACAACAGAACTGTACACTCCAACAAGATGCTAAGCTCATCAAGGAGCATTACATATCTCAAGCCATATCTCAAGCCGGAAGTTCACTATTGCACATCTAGCTTGACAAACACTGTCCAGCATACTACGCCATGCCAGTAGGTACTAGATAGTTAGACGTCAAATGTGTGACTGCTCAAAGCTTCTGCAAAAGTCAGCTCGTGACACTCAGGCAGAACAGCTACACCACAACCCATTTCAACTGTTCAAACACTTTGTTTTATCAGAAAGGTGCTAGCAGGTAATTTCAGCAGAAAAACACGCATGGCCACTAATTGGCTTGCTACACATGGATATCACATGCACATGCACATTTGCTCGAGACATACAGTTGACCATAGAGCACGTGCAAAATTACTGAGCACATATAGTTGACCATAGAGCAAGCAACTGCTGTCATTTTCATCAACTTGCGTTGTTTCTTACAACAAGGAATAAGTTAAAAAACAAGAAGAAAGAATTATTCTTACAGAACAACTATAATTGTCCTTACAGAACAACTATAATTGTCTCGGCAGCAGTGAAAAAGTTGGCACAGAATATAGGCAGATCATATTCTGGTTCTGGAAACATAGCAAAATGCAAAACCTGCATAGAGTATCTTCAGAAACTTACTTGAACAACCAATCCCTCCATCAGCACAAGTGGCAAATCTAATTAGAGGAAAAGCTTTACACGGAAAAACTAGCTTTACAGAATTGCAATCTTCCTCTCCATTCTATTTCAATTTCGTTCATGTAATCAATGTATATCTCCGTTCGTTTGTCACGAGTAATCACCAAAGAACCATCCAGCACAGCGGGAATAACAGAAGCCCAGAAACCTGAGAGAGGAAAAAAAAAGTAGAAATGTTCAGATTTCGATTTCAACCACGACAACATAAGAATGAAATCGAGTCTGTGTTTATACCTTGAATTCCTCCTTTTTCTTTGGCTATTCCTTTTCATCTTCTTCCCACGGATTCCAGGAATTCCAAGACGGAAAAGCTGTTGGTTATCTTTCGCCCAAAAGAACCAAAGAAAAAGGAGAGGAGGGGGGAGGTAGTGGGGTGGCCAAAACGGTTAAAAAGAAGACACGATCGAAGCAAAAGACCAATTATCCGGACGCACGATGCTTGTAAAAACGACATGAGCATTCGAAAAATCAACCTTGAAAACAGATCGAGGTTTTCTCCGCAGGGGAAGGGGCAAAACAAGGAATTCGCCGTGCCATGTGACTTTGCTTGCGTCGCTTGACGATGCAGCGACGCGGCGGGCCCACCCCATGCCCCACAAGAAGGCCGTCGCACGATAAATAGAGATGGATGTGAGTTGCGTCGTTGCCTAAATTTAAATTTAACGTTGTCCTGTTGATTAATCTATCCAAAATTCTTTTTCTTATCACTAAAAATCTTAAATTCAGGCATTTTTTAGAAAGCGTACTTTTGTTAGGCCGGCACAAATTCAAGGCATTTTGATGTCATGCTACGTATCATTTAGAGGTATTTTAGCATCTCTCTTCCTCCGAATTTTTATCACTCGGTTCATTCAATTAACCGCTATAAATTTCATTCTTTTATATTGTAATTTTCAAGTGACATTTTGAGTAGGCGATTAATTACTTGGAGGGCAGGTTAGGATTAGGACTGTGGTTTGGAGTAATCATGTCATTATCGGCCATCTTTTTTAGGGTTTTTTTTTTTTTTTGGTGGTGACGAAAGTTAATTACATTTTTTTTCTTTTGGTTCGCTGAAAAATCCGATCCCCGTTCTATTCCCTCTATGACGGCGTCAACTCCAGACTTAACGCGTCTGACATCTCCATTTCGTACCGGTCTACATTTGTTCGTGCCCAATTCAACGACATAATAAAAAAAAAAAAAAAAAACTGCAGACTCTCGTTTTTTATTTAGTTACCGTTTCGGCCAGTTGTAGGTTGTCAAATTCGTTAATTAGGTCGATAAAAGTATGTGGTCAAGGTGACCGACTCTTATCTTTTATTGTGGCACTTGTTGGATTATACACCTACCGGTGATCTTGCTCCTCAATACTATTTAATATACAAAGCCTTTCGTATGTCTATGAAATTTTGTACAAGCCTTTCTCAAGCCTCCTAATCATGTTAGCGGGTGGTCGCATTTGTTCCATGAACGGCCGGCCGAGGGGTATCTTTTCCTACTCGCTGGCTTCATCGGTTCATTAATCTGTCTACTTTTTTTCCACTTACTCATGTGAATATAATTAATGGTCGATATCTTTTTGTATGACGAGAAGAGCACCTTCAAATCAAGTACAATCCCAATACGTGGAGTATCTTAATCAGGTTGAGCACAAGCTAAAATCACTCTTACCGAGTGCTTTGTTGGTTGGCTTAATAATAAGGTTAATTTACATTTAGACTACATTCCTTATTTTAACATGTTAGCACTTGCACACCTTATATCCCTTGTTCGTAGTTAAGTATTTTTTCCCCCACTAACTAGGGAATATGAGAGGTGAAGGTTGCTGCATATTGAGTGGTTTTATGACTTTTGTGCACCAAAGCATTTCTTCTTTGCTTTACTTGTCTCGTATCTAGGTCAGCACTAAATAGCACGTCATTCTCATTTAGTCCTCAACCTTTCTAGTTAGAGGTTAGAATTATAGCTTTTATTACAATTTTCTTATGCTTATTCCACAGCATTTAAGCACAAATTTGATCAAACAAGATTTAACAGGTTTGATGATTTGGTTGCACTTATATATAATAAAAAAAATACTCACGGCTTTCCCATCAAATAGAAAATACAAAATTAATACCACAAAAAGTCTCAAATCGGTATATTCGTGTCACATTTACCTCAAGCTAATTTTTATGTCTCAAAACATCCCAAATTAGTATACACATGTGGCATTTATGACAAACTGGTGTGCTCGTGCTACATTTATCCCTAAAAAAATGAAAGAATTGCCACACTTTGAGGTAAATGGGGCACAAAAATATCAGTTTGGGATATTATGTGGCACACCTAGAATGTTCTATAAAGTTTGTTTGGAGATAATGTAGTATGTTTGTACCCGTCTTGAGTTTTTGGTGTTATTAGGCAAAATTTAAATAAAGCATGTTCAAGATGGAATGAAAAATAAAGTGCAGAACAATTAAAAAACCAGAAATTACATTAAAACCACGCTAAGTATTTGAGCCCTTGTTGGAGAAATTAGCCAAATTTGGATAGTTATACAATCATGGCCAATCACTTGATCTTTGTCGTAGGGACATAATCCACATATCTTGAAGTTAGAGCTAGAAAATAGAAGGACGATCTTGTTCAAAACCTTAAACTGGTATATATGTAATAAATTTATCAAAAATTAATATTTTGACTACAAAAAACTCTAAACTAGTATACGTATGATAAATTTATCTCTAACAACTATTAAAAAAAAAAAAAACCAAAAACTAGCATACTTGTAATAAATTGACCCAAAGCAAATTTTTAAACCCCTAAAAATCTCAAACTGGTATACTTGTGATAAATATGCCATTCATTAAATTGGACTAATACAAAAAAAAAAAAAAATCACAAAATTGGTATAACTTTGACAAATGGAAAGTAAAATCCCAAATTGCTATATTAATCAACTGTTACGTGTCATTCAACTTAGTAATTTGATAGTAAAATTTAACGGAAACTATCAGAGAATAAATTTGTCTTAAGCATACCAGTTCAAGTTAAAATTGTCAAAGGTGTACCAATTTGAGATTTTTGATGGTAAAAAAATTAGTTCAAGATAAATTTATCATATGTATACTAGTTTGGGTTTTTTTTTTTTTTTTTTTTGTATGATATTAACCCTTATTTAATGTTGAAAAAGTGATTGTCTATGGACAAGCAAAAAGAACCTCGATTTTTTATATTAATAAATAGCTTATAGACATCAGTATTCACTGCTTGTGCCGAATAATCTATTAGCATATCACCTTATCTGTCACGCCATTGATTGATTAATGTGCATTGCGTATGATCACCTCTTGCTTGAAGTCAAAAGGTATTGTTTTGGTGTAGCCCGGTCTGTTTCGAGCATCGCTAATGATCTGTTTCGGGTTAACGGTTGACATCGGAGCGTGATCTTCGACCATTGGGTCTGTGTCCGAAAACGTTCTTCCAATCTTGTTATTCCTTCGATCTTTGTTACAACTTTTCGAGCGCCCCAAGAAGTTAGACATGCTTATGACAGCTTCAAACTAGGCGACACGTCACAACCGGGCGACAATGTTGCATGGAAGGGCAAGTGGAGACCTACAAGGAAAGAAGCCAAAAGGGGAATACCTTCATGGGGACCATGTACGGGCCAGATTAGGTCCTGGGTCGTTTTATTGATTGCATTAGGACCCGTGATAATAACACCATACAAAGAAATGAGTCAATTTTAAAGCAGAAGAAACTCTCAAAATTTAGCAACGAAATTGATCCAGATGCATATCACGAGCAAATCTTAATTGGTCACACACGCCACATCGACCGTTTAATCTTTCGCTCAGAACAACTTTATAATTCCTTTAACGTGCCTCACTCACCGGACTAAATCCGTCCTGTCCAAAAGCTCAGATCGCAGCACCCTCGATGTCTCGACACGCACCCCTTCACCAACGGTGGCAGCAACGTGGCGACTCCATAACCCTTTTCTGCAAAAAGTAAGGAGCCAACAAATTCTCCCTTCAAAAACCATGGCTATTTCTATGAATGCGGATGCCGCAGAGGTAATGGGAAAAATAATGTACATTAATTAGATTTTGTTGGAGAAATCTTTCCAGAATATTTTGAAGGCGACAAAACGTTTCTTTCAGTCTAAGTCTGGATGTTCGGAGACCGTCGGTTTAAAGTACGAAGACTTTGTTCTCTCGAGACTCAAGACCCAAGACTCAAGACTCAAGACTCAAGACTTAAGACTCAAGACTCAAGACTTAAGTCTATTCTCACTGACAGTCTTTCTAATCCAGTGACGAAGGAAATCCAAAGCCGAGGTATATGGTTGAGGATTTGATCCTATCCTCTGGAATAGATTCTTTGGTTGGATAATCATTTCGTATTCTTTAATTCTTATCTAAGATCGATTGAAGATCCGATGGTCAACGAAATAATCTTGGTATGTTCTATTCTTGGAAACCAAGATCCTGATTGTATGGGCGAACAGGATTGATGGGCTATCATCAGATTCCTTAAATAGCTCGGATGATCTTCTTGATTGATTCCGTCCAACGGGTAGATTGGAGGAATTCCTTTGGTAAATGCCAACGGCTATGATGGCATAAAGGAGTATAAAAAGAAGACGTTCTAGTTGTTTTGAGTGTGTGATAGATAGAGAAATTCTAGAGTTTGAAGAACCTTGATTGTTAGTTGAGACTGTTCGAGCGAAATTGTACACACAGAGAGTGTTTGTACTTGGTGATACCTTGAGTGAGTGTGGTAGATCATCTACGCCAAGAAATCAAGGAAGATCAACATTGTAACATCTCTTTGTTCATAGTGGAATCCAGCCAATTGGCTGTCGGTGCGAAGAGTGGACGTAGGCTTGAATCAAGCCGAACCACTATAAACCGAGTGTTCAATTCTCTCTTTCCCTTACTCGTCTCACGATTGGTTTTAATTATTGCTAATTCTTCAACTGTCTAAAGTATTGTGCAATCTTCAAAGAAAAATCTTTGTATACCTATTCACCCCCTCTAGGTACTCATACTAGCAATTACAATTGGTATCGAGCCCGTGTTCTTACTTTGTTTGAAGTGTTTTACTTGAGTAAAAGATCCATGGCTAGTATGCTAGCACCGGGGCTGATGGAAGGGCAAAGCAATACCAGACCTCCCTACTTCGATGGAAAGGATTACAACATCTGGAAGAACAAGATGAAAGCTTTCCTACGATCAAAGGATCCTCGGAATGGGACGTTGTGGAAAGAGGAATCACTCCCGCTGCTGCATCAATCTCGAAAGAGGGAAAGACACTATTGAAACCAGCGGAATGGCTCAGGAAGAGATAAACAAGAGACAAGCACTCGATGCAAAAGCAATTTACTCTTTATATTGTGCTTTATCTCCAACTGAATATAACAGAATATCTTCTTGTGTTACAGCAAAAGAAGTATGGGATAGATTACACATCACCTATGAAGGGACAGATCAGTGAAGGAGACCAGAATTAACATTCTCCTCGGTCAATATGAGGCCTTCAAAATGAAACCAGGAGAATCTATAACTGACATGTTTAGTCGTTTTACAGATATTGTCAATGGTCTTGAGAACCAAGGAAAAAAATTTCTGATCCCATGAAGGTGAACAAGCTTCGCGTGGACTCTCCAAGGATTGGAATCATATAAAGACTTCAATAAGAGAGACGCAAAGAATCATGCCATTATCGTAGACGAGCTGATTGGAACTCTTCGGTCTTACGAAGTGGAACGAATTAATGAAGACGAAGATCCAAGAGGTAAGAAATCTATTGCACTAAAATCAAATGATGATTCGATGATGCAGATTCGAAGACGATATGGATGATGAGGAGCTCGCTCTCATGATAAGAAGATTCATAAAACTGAATAGAAAAGGCAGAAGGTTCATCCCAAAGAAACAAAGTTTTCGAGACAGCGAGACCAAGTCGTTGATGATGAAGAACCAAACAAAGATGTAGTTTGCTTCGAATGTAAAAAGAAGGGACACATCAGACCCAAGCTTGTCCTCTTCGAAAAGAAAAGAGGAAAAGCGAGAAGTTTCGAAAGGCTCTCAAAGCTGAAACACGGAGTGATACGAGAATGTGAAGAGAGTGATAATGAATATGCCAACATATGTTTGATGGCACATTCAGATTCGGACTCAGATTCGGTTCGGACTCGGACGGTGAATTTGAGGTAAGTGATTTTAAAATTCCTGTCAAAGTCTCTAAATATATTGATGAACTGTGTTTCGGTCTTAAGACTTCTCTCAAAAGAATTTCCGAACTTAAAAAGGAAAACTCAATTCTGAAACAAAAGGAAGTTATTTTAGAAGAAAGAGTTAAAAGTCTAGACCTAAATGTTTCTGCTCTTAAAGAAAAAGAAAATGATCTTTTGAAAGAAAATGTTTACTTAAAAACAGATTTATCAAATATTTCAAAGAAGTTTTCGATAGGATCCGAAAAGCTTGAAAAAGTGCTTTCGGTTCAAAGACCCTATTTCAATAAGTCTGGATTAGGCATGACAGCGGAAACAATTCCCTTGATTGATTTTCCTAAAGTTAAAGAAAGAATTAAGAAAAGACCGTCAAGAGAAGCTTACAAAAATCACTTCAAGAAAGTTTTCGTAAAGCCTGTTGGTCGAAATGCTCTAAGGTGTTCAAAGTGTAACAGTCCAGATCATTTTGAAAAAGACTGTCTTATGGTTTGGAAAACTGTTAAGAAAGCATGGCCCAATAATGCTTATCCTACTAACTCCAAATGACCCAAGAAAATTTGGGTACCAAAGAAAGCTTGAGACTCTCACTTGAATGCAGGTCTCCGTTAAGAAAAAGATAAAATGGTATCTTGACAGCGGATGCTCAAGACACATGACAGGAGACTCAAAATGCTTCGTAAAGCTTGTTCAAGTAAACGGCGGAAATGTTTCATTTGGAGGAAACGGCAAAGGAAGCATCGTGGGATTTGGAACTGTGAGAATTGGAAATCTCACAATAAGCAATGTTTCTCTAGTAGAAGGACTCAACTATAACCTTCTCGGTATTAGCCAAGCTTGTGTGATACCGGTTTCAAGATCTCTTTTCAAGAAGGAATTTGCTATGGAATTAGTAAAGACTCTCTTGAGTCTTTCATGGGTCGAAGACATGGAAACATCTACCTCTTAGACATGAAAATGAATGAACCTCAATGTCTAATTTCAATCCAAGATGAAGCAAGCTTATGGCACGAAAGCTTGGCCATGTCAATATGAAGCAATTAGCCAAAATCTCATCAAAGCAGCTTGTTCGAGGTCTACCCAAATTACCATATCAAAAGTCCGATCCATGCACTCCCGTGTTCGGGAAAACAGGTAAGAAATTCATTTAAACCAATAAATCATGTCTCTACTAATCATGTACTACGGTTGCTTCATATGGATCTCTTCGGACCAACAAGAACCCGAGCATTGGAGGTAAGAAGTATTGTCTAGTAATTGTAGACGATTACTCTCGTTTTACTGGGTATATTTTCTTGCAAGTAAGTCGAAACCTTTTCGTACTTTGAGAAGTTTGCTAAAAAGGTTCAAAATGAAAAAGGATGTGCTATTTCAAGTATAAGAACAGATCATGGAGGTGAATTTGAAAATCAAGATTTCACAAAATTGTGTGATGAATCTGGTTTTAAACATGTATTCTCCTCTCCATACACTCCTCAGCAAAATGGAGTTGTGGAAAGAAAGAATAGATCTCTTCAAGAAATGGCTAGAACACTTTTAATTGAAAGCAAAATTTCTTCACGATTTTGGGCTGAAGCTGTTTCAACGGCATGCTATATCATCAATAGAGTCTTCCTAAGACCTACTCTTGAGAAAACCCCGTATGAATTATTCAAAGGTAAGAAGCCTATTGTTTCATACTTTCATGTATTTGGTTGCAAATGCTTTATTTTGAAAAATGCAAGTGATCGAGTTGGTAAGTTTGAAGAAAGATCAGATGAAGGCATCTTCCTTGGATATTCTACATCAAGCAAAGCCTACGAGTCTATAACAAGAAAAGCCGGTCTGTGGAAGAATCAATGAATGTCAAATTCCAAGACTCGGCGCAAGATGAATCCAGCCAAACTCAATATGAAGAGTCCGACCTGCTCTAGACCTTCCAAAGTCTTCAACTCAAGAAGCATCTCAGACTCAGGAAGTCCATCATCAAGATGCTCATGAAGATTCAAATAAAGAAAGAGATCATCAACCAATCAAATCAACCAGTAACTGGAAACACAAATCCAGTCATCCTAAAGATCTCATTATTGGCGAAATCAATGAAGGAATCCGTACCAGATCAAAAAGGCGTGAAGAGTCTAGTGCTGTTGCTCTCATCTCTGAAATTGAACCAAAAAGCATAGAAGAAGCTTTATCTGATGAAAGCTGGATCGAAGCTATGCAAGAAGAGCTCGACAGTTCAACATTAACGATGTCCGGGAATTGACATCTAAACCAAAAGGTAAAACTGTTATTGGAGCTAAATGGGTATTCAGGAACAAGATGAACGAAGAAGGAAAAGTCGTACGAAATAAAGCAAGACTCGTGGCCAAAGGATATACGCAAGAAGAAGGAATAGACTATGACGAGACTTACGCACCGGTAGCAAGGTTAGAAGCTATTCGTCTATTACTTGCGTTTGCTTGTTACAAAAATTTCAGGTTATTCCAAATGGACGTCAAAAGTGCTTTCCTAAATGGATTTATCCAAGAGGAAGTTTATGTGGAACAACCGCCTGGATTTGAAGACCCAAAGAAGCCGGACTCGGTCTTCGGACCGAAAAAGGCTCTGTATGGTCTGAAGCAAGCACCTTGAGCTTAGTACGACAGACTAAGTAAGTTTTTATTACAAAACGGATTTGTCAAAGGTAAAGTAGATACTACTCTGTTCATCAAAAAGGAAAACAAAAGTTTCTTAATCGTTCAAATATATGTTGATGACATTATTTTTGGATCCTCTAATGAAAGTCTTTGCAAGAAATTTTCTAAGTCTATGCAGGACGAATTTGAAATGAGTATGATGGGAGAGTTAACATTCTTTCTTGGACTTCAAGTGAAACAAATGAAGGAAGGAACTTTCATCCATCAAGAAAAATATGCGAATGATCTTGTTAAAAGGTTTGGATTGGGAAAGTGCAAAAAGACCGACATACCAATGTCATGCTCTCGAGAAGATAGACAAGGATGAAGAAGGGAAGAAAGTAGATCAAAAGCTGTACGGGAGCATGATCGGTTCACTTCTTTATCTTTTGCTTCTAGACACGATATTTTGTTGAGTGCTTGCATCTGTGCTAGGTTTCAATCAGATCCTAGAGAATCACATCTCATTGCCGTGAAACGTATTATCAAATACGTTGCCTCATCTTCAAGCATCGGTCTTTGGTATCCAAAGAGAGGAGACTTTAATCTTCTAGGATACTCGGATGCGAGATCTGGCCGGTTGCGAGTCGATAGAAAGAGCACTTACGGAACTTGTCAGCTGCTTGGAAACGGGGACGGTGTCTTGGTTCTCAAGGAAGCAAAGCAACGTAGCTCTCTCAACGACGAGCGAGTATGTAGCTCTTGGAAGCTGCTGTTCGCAAATTCTCGGATAAAACAACAGCTACAAGACTTTGGCATTGAAGACTCATGCACAGAAATCAGATGTGACAACACCAGCGCGATCAATCTCACCAAAAATCCAATCCTTCATTCAAGAGCAAAGCATATTGAGATTCGTCATCACTTCATTAGAGATCATATTCAAAATGGAGAAATCTCGATTCAATTTATTGATTCAAAGAGTCAACTAGCGGATATATTCACAAAGCCTTTGGAGAAAAATCAATTCGACTTCATCCGCTCAAGACTCAACATTTTGAAGCTTGAAGAAGTCAAAGTCTAGAGACTCACCAACTCGAGACTCTAATCTCTCAGACTTTAAATCATGAGACTCAATTATTCATGGATAAAGACTGTAAGTTGCTATTTTATCTCAAAAAGGTACGTTCTTTCATTCAGATATAATTCGTGTGACATTTTAAAACTTGTCTTTGTCAAGGAATTAATTTTGGTAGTTATTGATTTTGAAAAGAAGTGTTCGTACACTTTCCTTATACCGATTAAACTTCTCTTTTCAAATCCGAGGTATATATATATACAGTCTTTCTTCGCCCAATTTTCAAAACCCTAAAAGGTACTCTCCCCCGATACTGTTTCTACTTCTTGTTCGTCGTCGAGAAAGTGGTCATTTTTCTTGGGAAAAGCAAGTGAAGGAATCTTCCAATAGACAAAGAAAGATGTCGTCTTCGAGGAAATCATCAAGAATCGCAAACAGGGGACCACAAAGAATGGAGAAGGGACCGACTCACTTCCATCTTGCGAGGAAGAAGACTTATCAAGTCGGCGACAAAGTCCGATTCGCTCTCCTCCACGTCATTCATCACCTCCTGCCCCACAAGGTGCAAGTCAACATCGGAAGAAGAGATAATCGAGGAAGCCGACCCAGTAAGAGTCCAAAGACCCTCCTTTATCTATAAGCTTTATCGTGCGTTGAAAAGCTCCGGTTCTTCGTTAAAATATATAGATGACTTCCTTAAGGACAAAAATTATGGGAATGAGTATCTTTTTCTGCGGAAAATGGAGGAATTGGGAGTTGCTCCGAAAGGAAGGGGAGGAGGCTCTTGCGAACATTCCCGAGACCCTCGTTTGCCAGGACAAAATCTGATTGACGGGAACGATGACGACAAAATGTTCCTTGAATTTAAACCCAGAATGGGTGTGGCAGCAAAAGGTGAAAGGAAATCGGATGGATTTGTTTAAATCCAAGGATCGGGAAAAAGTGTATTTGGCTGTTGAAAAGAGGGGTGATAAACCCTAGAAGTGTCGATTTTGACTTCCGGACACCATCAACGTGAACTTAAGAGAAAAGTTGAATTTGCTTCAACTCGAGACTTTTTGCTCGACACTACGAATGGGTATGCTCAAGCGACCGCTTATTTCTATTCAAATCTTAGCTTTTTGGATGCGAATAGAATTTCATTCGGTGTTCGAGACCAAGTCCACGTAGTAGATGTGAATATGTTGGCGGACATAGTTGGAGTTGAACGGGGACTCTATCTCCCAATCAAAGTCTCACCTGCTCGTACTACTTTGGATCTTGTGAAAGATAGGGACGTAGAGAAGAAAATTACCTATTCCAGAATGAAGGCCATCAACATCGTGCTTCACAAGATTGTGATCAATTGTCTCAGACCAAAGTCTACGTCAAAGACTTCTGTGTCTCTTTCTGAAGCAAAGTTGATGTATGCGATCAACTCAGGGCGGAAGTTTTCTCTCCCGCACACTATTCTCTTCCATATGTATAGAGCATTGTCAAAAGACAAAGGACAATTGCCTTATCCTGATGCAGTGACCAAGATCTTCAGACATCTGAACATTGAACCGCCACATACATTTTGTGTTCGACCGTGTGAAAAGATGGTGGTAGGGTTGAAAATGTTAATGAAGATGCGTCTGCAAGAACTCTCCAAGGCAATGGAGAAATTCAAAGCGAAATCTCCAGTTCGATGCGCTTCAAAAAGGAAAGGAAAAGAGGCCATTGGTGCCCCATCGAAAAGAAGAAAAGAACTCTTATCCTGGAGGACGAAGATGAAGATGAAGATGAAGATCCCACTATCCAAGCTCGACAAGAACCGGACGTTCGTGTCTCATCCGACGAGAACTTCAGCGGAGCGAGAGAAGAAGAAAAGCAGAACGAGAAGAAGAGGAAGAACAGAGAGAGAAGGAGAAAGAAGTTGAAGAAGAAGGAGAAGGAGAAAAAGAAAAGTCTGCTGATAAATCTGGAGAGAAGGGAAATCAAGAGCATGATCATCACTCGTCTCCTTTCGATGTCCTAGAGACAGGGGGAGTCAGCGAGCAAGAGAGGTCTACACCTCATGCTGCTGTCAGTGAAGATCTAAGACAATCTCCAGAAGACCCAGAAGAAGTTCAGGTCTCTCAATTGCCTGAAGAAGGTGATACATCGATTCCAAATCTGCCAGACTATACTGAAGCACCATCGTCTGCATTTACTCCATCTGAGAAAGCCAATGCCAGTACGCAGACGGATGATTCTGCAGATTTTCGTAGCATCATGAATATTCTTCGGAAATGCGTAGCGATATATGTTCGGATTTGTGAAATCCAAGCTTTGAAGAATCTTTGGACAAGCATCTTCGAGTCTCTCTGGAGGATAAACTCAAAGACCTCGCTCGCAACTTCAAGCCAATGCCAAGGGAGAAGAGGTAGCTCATCTGAGAGAAGACCTGAAGAAGCTCGAAGGAGTAGTCCAGTCCATTGGGGATTTCCAGATCGTGCGTATTCCCAGCGGACATGACTCCTTTCTCACCCTTTTCAATGCGACAAAAAGGGGGAGAACCAATTTGAACAAACATCTTTTAAAAACTTTGACTTTTGTGGTTATGTTTATTTTTGAGTATGACTTGAGAACTTGAACTTGGATGTGAACTTGACTGAATTTTTGTGGATTATGATGCTTAACTGGTTACATTTATTCAAGTGTTGTTATATGGTGTTTCTCATGAAAGACTAACCAATTTTCTGTGGATGCAGAGTCTGGTTGTTTTATTAATCTTTATGAGTTAGCCATATTGCTTGAGAAATGTTTTGCAGGTCAAAGTTGTTCAAATCTTCAAGAAAGTTTTGTCACCATCAAAAAGGGGAGATTGTTGGAGAAATCTTTCCAGAATATTTTGAAGCCGACAAAACGTTTCTTTCGGTCTAAGTACGGATGTTCGGAGACCGTCGGTTTAAAGTCGAAGACTTTGTTCTCTCGAGACTCAAGACCCAAGACTCAAGACTCAAGACTCAAGACTTAAGACTCAAGACTCAAGACTTAAGTCTATTCTCACCTGACAGTCTTTCTAATCCAAAGTGACGAAGGAAATCCAAAGCCGAGGTATATGGTTGAGGATTTGATCCTATCCTCTGGAATAGATTCTTTGGTTGGATAATCATTTCGGATTCTTTAATTCTTATCTAAGATCGATTGAAGATCCGATGGTCAACGAAATAATCTTGGTATGTTCTATTCTTGGAAACCAAGATCCTGATTGTATGGGCGAACAGGATTGATGGGCTATCATCGATTCCTTAAATAGCTCGGATGATCTTCTTGATTGATTCCGTCCAACGGGTAGATTGGAGGAATTCCTTTGGTAAGTGCCAACGGCTATGATGGCATAAAGGAGTATAAAAAGAAGACGTTCTAGTTGTTTTGAGTGTGTGATAGATAGAGAAATTCTAGAGTCCGAAGAACCTTGATTGTTAGTTGAGACTGTTCGAGCGAAATTGTACACACAGAGAGTGTTTGTACTTGGTGATACCTTGAGTGAGTGTGGTAGATCATCTACGCCAAGAAATCAAGGAAGATCAACATTGTAACATCTCTTTGTTCATAGTGGAATCCAGCCAATTGGCTGTCAGTGCAGAAGAGTGGACGTAGGCTTGAATCAAGCCGAACCACTATAAACCGAGTGTTCAATTCTCTCTTTCCCTTACTCAGTCTCACGATTGGTTTTTAATTATTGCTAATTCTTCAACTGTCTAAAGTATTGTGCAATCTTCAAAGAAAAATCTTTGTATACCTATTCACCCCCCTCTAGGAACTCATACTAGCAATTACAGATTTTACTCAGCCTCTCGAGTGGAAGGGTTTCGACGACGGATAAGGAGCAGGGTAGCCCTTGACCGCTGTTTTCAAGTCAAAGGATGGAGGAGTAGATGACATGACATATGGGAACATAAGCTTTCTAGGATTTCGGTGATGTGTGAATGGGAAAGGAACCGAAGAAAGGATTTGTGCAGAGAATGAGGTTGTGGCGGTCATGTTCCACGCCAATGTAGCAATCCAAATATCGATCTTGTTGAATTTCCATTCCCTAAAATGCGTTGCTCGCTTGTCAATCATTCGATAGATCTGTTAAGAGAGATAGAGAGTGCATATGATGCATATTCACTGGGATTGAAGTTGGGGGTATGTGGCCGAGGCAGGTTGGATATGCATTTACCTCATCGATGTCCCCTTCGCAAAGGATAAGCAGCAGGGTAGCCTTTGACCGCTACTTTTGGGTCAAAGGATGGAGGAGTAGATGACATGATAGATGGGAACATAAGCTTTCTAAGGTTTCGATGAGGTTGTAGCGGTTATGTTCAACGCCAATGTAGTGATCCAAATATTAATATTGTTGAATTTCCATTCCTCACATTGCATCGCTTGCTTGTCAACCATATTGTAGCAGTCGTGTTCAACGCCAATGTAGCGATCCAAGTACCGATCTTGTTGAATTTCCATTCCCTACATTGCATCGCTTGCTTGTCAACCATTTCATAGATTTGTTTTGAGAGAGAGAGAGAGAATCCAAAGGCCATTGTCGAGGATATAGATAATCTGACACAAATATAATAGGAAGTAGGGGTGTTGATAAATAACAACCTAGCGCTTTCTCATTTTCTAAAAATTTAAGAACCTAAAAACTCGAATGAGGCTTCTCTCCAATAATGGTAAACCAGAGGAAAATGATGATGTTATATTTGATACGATGAGTGTGATTTGTGATGATGGGGAGTACTTATGCTAAAATTCAAATCAACAAATGGAATCTATTGACTAAGAGGGTGAAACATTACCTCCTATGACAGTCTATTTCTTATTGATCGTGAGAGCAAGCCTATTTCTTTTTCTATTTTGCCACTCTTATGGTCGGATGATGATATTTTAGTTGACTTCCCAACTCAAGTACACTTATGTGGGATGGTAAATGATGGGCTTCAACACTTATGTGAGGAGGTGACTGAATGAAAATATGAATTGTCCTATGTGCATCCTAAGACCTATGTCTTTTTCAAGGATAAGGAGTGTATATAAGTCGACAGTCCAAAGAAGTCATTTCAACAAACTATAACCATCTTGGTTACTATCTACAGTCCTCATTTTGCAAAGAAATCCTCACAGGCGTCTTATCTATCCGTGTGGTATCATTTGCTAAACCCAAAACCTTTCAAGTTTATGTGCCTAACGATACATTTGTAGTGAAAGCTATCCATATGTTTTACTTGTTTTTTTTTATCTATTCCCTACCATCTCTTAGGTGTTATGATGTCAAACCTTCTCTTGAAGATCTATTAGATCATGTACCGTTCATTACAGAAGCTGCCACGATAGATAAAAACTTGGCGGAATCTGTGTCCAATCACTTTTCTCAAAGAACTTCAGGCTCATAACCTTCACCCAAGGATGTTCAAGCCATGTGTCTTAGTGAAGGACACAAGCAACCCTTATAAATGATGAAAGTACCAAACGATCAGAAGTAAACCTCCTACCTAATCTTGCGATGGTGGTATTACAAATGCTTTACAAAGAAAGAACTCTTCTTCCACTAACTCAGTCTCAATTTTCTTAAACTAATGGTTTGATTGTGATTTTACACATGAAAGAGAATATTGGGGTCATGGGAGAAAAGGCTCTCGGATTGCACAATGCAAATTTGGTAGAGAAGATCCTCAGACAAAGAGATGAAAAGCAAGGCACTCTTCAATTCTGTCGGCCTCACCATTCGTTTTATATGACACTGAATGTAAAACAATGATGAAGTAATCAAAAGTTGAATCATGACATTACTTGTGCTAAGAATGTGGAAAGCCAGAAGTTATGGTATTTTATCCCACTATATTCAATAGAAAACATTTAACACTTGACCTCAAATCAACAAAAACTCGCTCTTTAACTCAACCTGCCTTGTTTTTCTAGTACAATCGTAGTGGATACATTACAAAATTGCTCGCTATCTATTTCAATATTAATAAAAAGGATTAATATTCTAAAAAACCCCAAACTGGTACACATGTGACAAATTTACCCAAAACTATTTTTTTGACCATGAAAAACCCCAAACTGGCACACCTGTGATAAATTTATCCCGATTAACCATAAAAAAACATTAAATTGGTATATTAATGACAAATTTACCCCAAACTAATTTATTCGACCATAAAAAATCCCAAACTAGTAAATTTAAGACAAATATACTCTTGTTAAATTGGATTAATACAACAACAAAAAAATCACAAAAATTGTAAATTATGACAAACAAAGCGTAAAATCCTAAATTGGTATACCAATCAACTATCTATGTCATTTAACTTAATATTTTAATAGTAAAATTTAACGAAAATTAATAGAGGGTAAATTTATTATAAGTGTATCGGTTTGGGGTAAATTTGTCAAAGGCATACCAGTTTTGGGTTTTTTGTGGTCAAAAAAATAGTTTGGGGTAAATTTATCATAAGTATACCAATTTGGGGTTTTTCAGGGTATTAATCCTTTAAATTATTTTTTAAGCCTATGGTTATTTTGGTTACTGTCATGAGATTGGCCCGAGGTGGACCGAGCTAGCCTTGGCGAGGGACGAAATACGTTATTTCCTATGTTAAAGATAATTATGATATTTCTTTTTGGTTATCTAAATCTCTCGAGATTGTACACATATTACATGTGGATTGTATGTAAATTGCCATTTGATTGTGCATAATCTTGATTTAGATATTATCTTAAAGTGGTAATTTAACAAAACTTATAAATAAGATGGTGTATATACATCAAAATATATACAAATTTCATATTTCTTTTTTTCATTATTATTATTTTTAACTTGTTACGGATGTTTCACACTTTCTATCAGATATTTTCATGTACTAAAGATAATTATGATATTTCGTATAAATTATTCATGTCTTTTAAGATTGCACATATATTGCACATATATTGCCCTTTGATTATGCATAATCTTAATTGACATATGATCGTAAAATAGTTATCTAATAAAGTCCATAAATACATTGTATTCTTCATAAGTGTATACATTGAAATATATGCAATTTCATTTGCCATCCGTCTTCACGTGGACGTCGAGCCTTCTCGTTTCCTTGGTAAAGATCTCATCCATGGGCTTAGCACTTCCACAAGCGTTGGCCGAGCTCCTAGGAGATGGTGATAGCAACATGAGGATCGTGAGGGAAAGGGTGAGCCCAGACTTGATCCCCACCATCGAGATCGCAAAGATCGCCGGAAGGTGATTTTTTCGTAGAAGAAGGTTTGGAGAGTTTTTGCCTTTGAATGGTGATGTTGCACTTATATTTAAAGACAAACGTTAGATGAAGAAGAAGCGGTTGGGGAATTTCTCGATGCAATTGATTTCAGTTCAACAAAAATTGCCTTTCACCCAATTCGATCAAGAAGACGATCTCCGCAATGTCAATGGCTGGGATCAAGTCCGCGCTCGCCCTTTCCCTCGCAATTCTTGTGTTGTTGTCCCGATGTCCAGAGAGCTTGGCTAGCGCTCGTGGAAGTGCTGAGCCCCTTGATGATATCTTTAGTTAGGAAACGAGAAAACTTGATGTCCACATGAAGAAGGTTGGCAGTGGGGGTTGCGATGGCCGGTGGGGGTTGCGATCCGTGGTGGCGGCACTAGTTACAAAGGTGGCGTATCATCTATTTGGTACCTGCACGTGCCGGTGGGCATAAGCCTAGCAACGGGACTCAAAGGTCCTCAACCATCGAACCTCGCCCATCGTCGCTTGCCTCAATCGTTTTTGTTCCTCTCTAATTCTCTTCAAAACTAGTTTGATTGCCAATTGTTCAGTCTATCTGATAGAGGGAATTCTTTTTTATTTTTTTATTTTTTTTATGATTTTCTTTTTCAGTATGAAATGAAAGAAAAAGAGCCTATAACTTTCTTTTACATCAACTTTTTTTTTTTTTATTCACTCCACAAAAAAAAAAAAAAAGAAATAAATTTCTTTTTCTATCTATCTATATTTTTTTAATCACAAAGGTTTAATTCAAAGATGAATTATTTATGATGATAAATGCAATCTTTAGGAAAACTTTATTCAAATAGTGATATCCAAGTAGGTTTTTTTTTTTTTTTTTTCAATTCAATAACTATTTGAATTGAATGATTTTTAATGATTTCTTATGAGTATTTGATATTCAACAATCTTAGACTTCTTCGACTATCAAATACTCATAAGAAATCATTCAAAATCATTCAATTCAAGTGGTTATTGAGTTGAAAAAAAAAAAAACCTCAATTTGAATAATTTTTTCCTAAAAATTGCATTTATCATCATAAATAATTCATCTTTGAATTAAACCTCAGTGATTAAGAAAATATAGATAGATAGAAAAAGAAATTTATTTCTTTTTTTCGTGGAGTGAATAAAAAAAAAGTTGATGTAAAAGAGAGATTTAGGCTCTTTTTCTTTCATTTCATACTAAAAAAGAAAATCATAAAAAAGAAGAAGAAGAATTCCCTTTATCGGATAGATTGAACAATTGGCAATCAAACTAGTTTTGAAGCAAAGCAAACGGTAGACCGAGGATTAGAGAGGAACAAAAATGATCGAGGCAAGCGACGATGGGCAAGGTTCGATGGTTGAGGACCTTTGAGTCCCATTGCTAGGCTTATGCCCACTGGCACCCACATGTACTAAATAGATAAAAACGCCACCTTTGTAACTAGTGCCGCCACCATTGCTATCACCGTTGCCATCGCCACCCCCACCGCCACCCTTCTTCATGTGGATGTCAAGCTTTCTTATTTCCTGGCTAAAGGTCTCATTTGCAGGTTCAATACGTCCAAGAGTGCTAGCTGAACTCTCTAAGAGATGAAGACAACAACAGGAGGATTGAGAGGGAAAGGGCAAGCATGAACCAGATCCCTGCCATTGAGATCACTGAGATCATCTTCTTGATCGAATAGGGCGGAAGGCGATTTTTCTTAAAGGAAAAGGTCCGAAGGGTTTTTGTCTTTGGATGGTGATGTTGCACGTATATTTAAAGACCAACGTTATATGAGGAAGAAGCAGTTGGGGAATTCTTCAATACAATTGACTTTAGTTGGACAAACATTAGACAAAATTCTCCAATGCATGTATATTTGGCGAGGGTTGGCGGTCAAGGTCCGAGCACGTTGGCTACTAAAGGAAGCCCTTCAATCATGACCTTTCTTCCTTGTTCTCGATCCCTCTCACTCTCTCGGTTTCCCTATCCAGTCCTTGAACCTCCCAAAAATCACCACTTTAAGCTCGCCTAGCAAGCACGCATGGCCCTGCCACTGTCAGCTCGTCGTGCCAGCTTGGCCCTGGCTAGACATCCTACTCGACGGTCTCTATTGCTCTACCTATCCTTTGTGTCCTTCCTTTAGCGAGCGTGAGTGGAGAGAGGAAGAAAGGGGAAGGAGACCAGGTCAGGGGAAGAAGGAAAATAGAGGAAGTAGGGCCAAGCATTATAAATTATTGATAGCCTTTTGATAGCCTTGTAGGATGGTGAGTATCTCACAAATGCCTTACCCTTGATGTCCACATCTTAATGACTAGTGATGATTGCAGGATTTAAAATGATGAAGAAGTTATTGACAATAAAACCCAAGGATATTTTTTTTTTTCAAATTAAGACCCCAAAACGCAACCTAATTATTCAACAAAAGCAAGCAAATCACAAATTAAGAAAGACATATAAAAAGAATTACAATCAGTTGATCAAAGAAAGTAATGAAGAATGAGTAAAAAAGTATAGTATAGTAATGTAACCCGACACGAGTTGGATATAGAATATGACATAGCTCTATTATCAAGCCCCGAGATAGCAACCTCATGAGCTATAATCAAATTGAATCCAATTCTTGTCTAAAAAGTAATCTACTAAAACTAAACTATAATCAAGTACTCACTAACATCTCCAAATTACATAAATGTCAATTAAGAGACACTAAGTTAAATATAATACTAAGATCTAATCATCCAATCGAGGCCTATTTTCTAAACATTTTCTATGTTTTTAATTTCCAAATTTTTTGAAATTTTATTATTATGGGTTAATACTTTGAAAAGCCCTAAACAGGTACACTTGTGACAAATTTACCAAAAACTATTTTTTTGACCATAAAAAACCCCAAACTGGTAAACTTGTGACAAATTTACCCAAACTGATTATAAAAAACCCTAAACTGGTACATTTATGACAAATTTACTCCAAACTAATTTATTCGACTGCAAAAAATCCTAAACTAGTAAATTTGTGACAAATATACCCTATGCTAAATTGGATTAATACCACAAAAAAATCATAAAAATTGTAAACTGTGACAAACGGAACGTAAAATCCTAAATTGGTATCTTTGGTTAACTGTCACGTGTCATTTAACTTAATAATTTGAGAATAAAATTTAACGAAAACTAACATATGGTAAATTTGTCACAAGTGTATTAGTTTTGGATAAATTTGTCAAAGTTATACCAGTTTAGGGTTTTTGGTGGTCAAAAAAATAGTTTGGGGTAAATTTGTCACAAATGTACAAGTTTGGGGTTTTTTAGGATATTATCCCTATTATTATTAATAATTGGGACATTGTTTTGGGCTGTTGAGCCCAATCTGAATATGGTCCAACACGTTCTAAACTTTCAAAGCCCATTTTCACAAATTTGGGCCAAAAAATACAATTGGGCTCTCATACAAACCCCTTTAAGTTCTAAACTTTCAAAGCCCATTTCTTCATTATTTCTTATTTCCTCTCTTTTTTTTTTTTTTTTTTGTTTTTTTTTTTGGAACCGTTCATTTTATTCCTAAACCGAGAACCAAACTCACCATTCCTAGATGTTTGTTTCTTATCAAGCCCACAAACTAAAAGCTTTCAAATTGTCAGCAAAATGGAACTCTTCGAAAGTAGTTCAAGTTCGAAAATTGAACCGAATTCCGCTATTGAAACAATCCTAAACATCTGGAATCCACTACTCCTATTTTTATTATTCTCCTTACTATATCTATTTCCTATGCTGTCTTCCTCTTAATAGACTGAGAATACAAAAAACCATAGCTAGATCAGAACACCAACAATCAAACTTCCCTTCACCAAAATATCAGCACGTTACTTCACCATCAGTCACTTATTGTCTATCACGAGATCCCCATTATCAAGTGTTGCATTCGCCTATCAATATCAGCCACCAACAGATGCCATCCCCGCTTCTCCTCCATCAATCTCTACTGTGCACCATCGTCATTCACTTTTACTAAACAGCTCTAGTCATTGAACAACTCCTCTAAGATTGTTTTGTTCAAAGCTTAAGCAATCAGCAAAAGTTGTTTGTATCTAAATTCAGGCATATCCTTAACCCTCGCTGTTGCATTTCACATAAAACGCAGCATGTACATGTAATGATGTCAAGCAAATAATCAATGATAAAAGAAATTTGAATGCACTCTATAGTGTTTGAAATGATATCAATCATGTATGGCACGATGGAGTCATTCTCTACACACAAAAAACATATAGGGTGCAGATGTGTAAAGGTTCTTCATATTATTTTTGTATTTTTGTTATAAATGATGCATAAGATTTAGATATTCATGCAGAGTGTTACTACTTCTGTGTAAGTTAACAGAGAACAAGGAAGAAAATAAGGGGTAAGTATGATAATGGGAAAATTATCAAAAAGGTCTTAACTGTACTACAATTGTGTTAATTCAATTGTTTTTTTTTTTTTTTTTTTGTGTGTGCTAATTTTGGCTTAAATTTTTTGCATTTGTGTTAGTTGTTCTTATTACCAGCTGTTTGCATTCATAGCGACAAATCAAGGATATAGTTGAACGACACACCTTGATAGATGAAAGTCCAAAAATTAGGCTCGCCTCCACACCGTTTGTCACGAGTAATCACCAAAGAACTATCCAGCACAGCGGGAATAGCAGAAGCCCAGTAACCTGAGAGAGGAAAAAAAGTCGAAATGTTCAGATTTCGATTTCGACGGCGACAAAATAAGAATGAAATCGAGTCCGTGTTTATTCCTTGAATTCCTCCTTTTTCTTTGGCTATTCCTTTTCATCTTCTTCCCACGGATTCCAGGAATACCAAGACGGAAAAGCTGTTGGATATCTTTCGCCCAAAAGAACCATAGAAAAAGAAGGGGGTGGGGGTTGTGGGGGATTCTCACGACGTTATTCTCATCGTGGGGTCGCCAAAACGGTTAAAAAGAAGACACGATCGTAGCACAAAAGACTAATTATCCGGACGCACGATGCTTCTAAAAACGACATGAGCATTCGAAAAATCAACCTTTTAAACAGATGGAGGTTTTCTCCGTAGGGGAAGGGCAAAATGGGGAATTCGCAGTGCCATGTGAATTTGCTTGCGTCGCTTGACGACGCCGCAACGCGGCGGGTCCAACCCGTGCACTGCAAGAAGGCCGTCGCACGAGAAATAGAGATGGACGTGAGTCGCGTCGTTGCCCAAATTTAAATTTAACGTTTTCCTATTTAATTAATGCTATGAAAAATCTCCATCTATGTCAATATCTGAATTTTTTTTCTTATTGCTAAAAATCTTAAATTCAAGCATTCTTGACAGAGTGTACTTTTGTTAGACTGAGATAAATTCAAGGCATTTTGATGCCATGGTAGGTATCATTTAGAACGTTTAGAGGTATTTTAGCATCTCTCTTCCTTCAAACTTTTACCACTTATTTCATCCAATTAAGTACTACGAATTTCATTCTTTTATATTGTAATTTTCAAGTGACATTTTGAGTTAGATGATTAATTCCTTGGAGGGGAGGTTGTAATTTGGGCTGCGGTTTGGGATTTTTCAGTTTGGATTAATTGTGTCATTATCGACCACCATTTTGAGGTTTTCCTTTTACTTTTTTGTGGAGACAAAAGTTAATTACCTCTTTTTTTTTTTGGTTCGCTGAAGAATCCGATCCTCGTTCTGTTCCCTCTACGATGGCATCAACTCCAGACTTAACATGCCGTCCAGCATCGTTATGTCGTACAGATCTACATTTGTTTGTGCCCAATTCAACGGCGTCCAAATCGCAGACTCTCGAGTTTGATTTAGTTACTGTTTCAGCCGGTCGTTGGTCGCTAAATTCGTAAATTAGGTCAATAAAAGGATGTGGCAAAGGTGACCGACTCTATGTTTATTGTGGCACTTGTTGGATTATAAACCTTCTGGTGATCTTGTTCCTCAATAGTGACAGCTATAGAAAGCCTCTCGTATCACCGTCAAGGAAATTTCGTACAAGCCTTTCTCAACCCTCCTACATGTGTTAAAGGATCGTCGCATATGTTCCATGAACGGCGGGCCGAGGGATATTTATTCCTCCTCGCTAGCTTCATCGGTTCATCAATCTATGTTTACTTTTTTTTTCCCGACCATCCACTTACTCACGTGAATATAATTAATGATCGATATCTTTTTGTATGAAGAGAAAAGCACTTTCGAATCAAGTACAATCCCGATACATGGAGTATCTTGATCAGGTCATACACGGGCTAAAATCACACTTAACAAGTGCTTAATAAATTACTTGTAACAAGTTTTCTTTTTGTTGGTTGGTTTTAATAACAAGGTTAGCTTGCAATTAGGTTGTATTTCTTTTTTTTTTTAACGTACTTACATGCGCACATTTTATTACCCTTAGTAGTTAAATATATTTTCCCCACTAATCAGGGAATACGAGAGTCGAAGGTAGTTGTATATAGAGGTGTTAAAATGGGTCATAAATGGGTTATTTGTTTATAACAAAAGATAGTTAAATGGGTTTCACAATTAAAGGTTTAAGATAGGTGGGTTTTAAGTGGGTTTTTAAATGGGTTGGGTTGAAAACTCATCTTTAAAAAAAACATTATAATTCCTCCCTTCTTTCTTTAACTTTATAAAAATTGAAATTATAATTTTTTTATTTTTATTTTCTCTTTTCTTTTTCTTTGTTTTTTATCTTCTTTTTTCCTCCTTCCGGTCACCGGCACGGCGACGGCCGGCGATCGGCCAAGCGAGCCTCGAGTTGATGTCATGTTTTCCTGTTGATTAATGCTGCGAAATTTTTTAATCTATGTCAATATTCAAAATTCCTTTTCTTACCACTAAAAATCTTAAATTCAAGCATTCTTTAGAAAGCGTATTTTTATTAGGCCGGCACGAATTCAAGGCATTTTGATGTCATGCTACGTATCATTTAGAGGTATTTTAGCATCTCTCTTCCTCCGAATTAATGCTGGAGATTTAACATTCGAGTTTAATTTTAAATACCAATCTTTTTGAATGTAAAAATAGATAAAGAAAATTTTTTTCAAACGTATTTGATGGATAACGTTGGCAAAGAAAAAGAGAAAATTTCTTCAAAAAGATCATCATTCAACCAAGGAAGCGTACTTTAGTTTGCAAGTCAATGAAAATATCATCATTCAACCGAGGAAGCGGCAAAACAGAAAACGAAACAGGCTTGCTCTCACAATCATTAAGTTGATAGTCTGTCACACAAGATAATGTTTCACCCTCTTCACCAGAAGATTCCATTTGTTTATTTGATTCTTAGTATAAGTGCTTTTCCCCCATCATCACAAGTCTCACACACCATATCAAAAATCTCTTCCTCATTTTTCCTCTGGTTTGCCATTAATGGGAAGAAGTCTCATTTTTTTTTCAATAGCTTCTCAAATTCTTCATAAAAGAGGAATTCTAAGTTGTTGGCATTCATCAACAATGACTACCCATTCTGTTTGTGTCAGAATATTTATATCCTCAACAATGGCCTTTAGAGGGCATATAAGCACTTGAAATGCTATGGAAGCCCCTTCCTCAAAGAATTGCATGTTCTTATTACGTCCGAGAGCATCTTCACTTTCATTATAAACTGCAACATCAATAGCCGGCGCTCGATGAAAAAGGACTCCAAATCCATGAATAAACTAGGGTAGAATGTGAAATGGTAAGAAAAGGAAGACACCCATCACATTTGAATAAGAAAACAAATGATGTGATCTTGGAAATGTGTTCTCGGTCATCTACTAGAAAAACATTATGGCTCATCTTCCAATATTCGAACGGCTTATTAATGGGATATGCACAAATGTTCTTTGGGAAATAACATCCTAAAAGTTTGCTACGATGGATTGACAACTGAATAGGACTCACATTTTTCTGACTTGACTTCGGAGAATTTTATGCTTCAATGCACGGTCAAGTAGAGGGATTTCTAAAAATTGACCATCACATATAAGCTGTGAAAGAAAGACATTGTCACTTAAGCAAATGAGAAGGGATCTCTCGGTGAGACCATCTCTTCTAATTAAAGCCAGGCAATGAGACTTTGCCCCAAAATCCCCACTTAAAAGGGTTAAGTGTTCATTTGTAAGAAAAAACATCATTGAGAGATCCTTCCGTGATTTATCAATCCAATGCCCTTTAGATTTTACAAACCGACTCCGTTCTAATCATCTAGTTTTGATAAATTTTTCTACAAAGCTGTGCTTTTAATTTTAAAAGTTTATTCATTAAAATAAGAATCTACTTTCGAAAACTCTTCAATTTTGAAAACTAGTGCACACAATGTAATTTCAATTCAACATCTCAATATGTAAGATTAACTTTGAAAAATTAATTTAGAAAAATGATTTCTAACCCATAATTCAAAATTCTGACAATCCACTTTTACTACGGGGTCAAACAAGAAATATTGGCCTATGCCACTTGTAGGAATTAATTGGGCGCTCAATTGATTTCCATAGATTTTGCGAAAATGAAATTTCAATTCTAAGTATAAAGGTAAAGAGAGAAATTATATTTACAATAGGTGATGAGATTTTTTTTTTTTTTTTGAAATCATATGGACATGTGGCTGTATTTGCGAGGTTTTGATGCCTAACGGGTATGGTACTATAGGCTTAAGGTTTCCATTTCAACCTAATAGTAAGCCTTTCACCAATATCGCAAACTGTAGGTGGGCTAGCTTGTTTCTTTCGAGAAAATGAGCAGAATTGAGAATGATTGTGTCATTCGCACGAATTGCGTATGGTCCATTCAATCCTCAACACCTCCTAAGTGTTTCGTGGGGTGCAACTAGGTTTAACCGCAAGCTATGTGTGCAAATGTGTAGTGCTAAGGTATATGTAAAGGAAAACACAACAATTATTATCCAAATAGTGCTTTAATTTTATTCATATAAACATTCATTCTTTACACCAACTGTTAAACAAAAATGTTAACAAACAATCCACCATTTATAATTCCCAACCTACATCAACCCTTAACATAATGTTAGTGGACTTACCTCACCTTCGCAAAAGTGCCACCATGAAATCACATTAGTTAACAAACAATTAAGTTTTATTAGGCCAAAGTCCTCGAGTCCCAACAAAATCATCAAGCTGTCATGTCCTATCCTCGAGAGGAGAAAGGTTCAGAGGTCTTTGTTCATAAAACAACATAAGTGGGCATTCCCACAACATATGGCTCGAATACATCGTCTAGTTGATGATCCACACTTAGACCATCGATTATGAATGCGGGTCCTCTCAAACCCGCACCTCTTTGATTTTCTTAGTTTATGTGTTCAAAAGAAGTCGCCACTAGCCATTGTTGAGGGTTGGCTAGAAAACTAATTAAGATATGAGAGTGTCGTTTTAATATATGCACAACCGGAGATTTTAGACTCGGAAACTTGATTACACTAGTTATGCAACCAACGCCTTTTTAACACCTAAATTTGATTAAGTGCTAATTAAAGTGTTAGGGTAGCTTATTGAGGATTTTAAGGTTCATCCTAACCATTCTAAAAATGAAAAGAACAATTAATATACGAGAAACGCACAATCAAGTGTAATCATAATAACAAATGCAAACAGCAACCTAGCGTATCCCTAAAAAGAAAATTGCATCCAAAAATTCCTCAGGTAAAGCCCTAAAGGAAAGGATTTTCACAAATTCTAAGAGAAAACTACTCAAAACTTATTTGTAAGTTTTTTTTTAGGGGAACTTTTTGCATTTTTTTGAATTTTTTTGAATTTCCTAAGAAAATTTTTGGATGTTACTGTTGGGGGTGACAGAGAGAGCGATAGAGAGAGAGACAGAGATGTCATATTACTAGAGAGGGACAGAGAGGTCATACTATTCGGTTCTGAACATCAATTTTTGGGATGTTACTGTTGGGGGGGACAGAGAGAGCGATAGAGAGAGAGACAGAGATAAACTAGGGCTATAGAGTGAAGGGACAAGGACACCGCCATCCCCAGTCTTCTCGGAAGCAATTGTGAAAGGTTGTCAACCACACTCAAATTCCAACAAGAGCTGTAGATGGCCATTCCAGTCTCCTAAGTGTGTAAGCACATTTTCTTCATTCCCCCAACCCCACAATATCCTCAACGGCTGCTCTCTTTATAAACAATTTGTGGACTTGTCTCATGTTTATAGCCGCTTCCCGTTTTTTCTACATTAAGCTAGGGCTTGAGTTGAGGAAAAGAACTTGTCGTAGCAGTGAGTAGATGTTAGGTTTTTGACTCTTCTTGGAACCCGATGATGGTAACTTGTCAGGTTCGTAGCTTCTTAGCTACTCCTCTTTTTCTAACTCAAAAGCGAACAAGACGTATATTCACATTTTGATTTATAATGCTAGACAATACTTAGGTGGTTTTTCAACTGAAAAAGGTAACGATGGGTTGGCCTAACATGTATCTTTGTTCCCTAGTCTCAATGTATGCATTCTTTCTGTGCAATGTCATCATGAACTTGGGTCGACAACCTTTCACAATTGCGTCCGAGAGGAATAGGGATGGCGATGTCCTTGTCCCTTCACTCTGTAGCCCTAGCTTATCTCCGTGTCTCTCTTTGTCGCTCTCTCTGTCACCCCCAACAGTAACATCCCAAAAATCGATTTTTAGACCCGAATAGTACAACCTCCTCTCTGTCCCTCTCTAGTAGTACGACCTCCCTGTCTCTCTCTCTCTCTCCGTCGCTCTCTCTATCACTCCCCAATAGTAACATCCCAAAAATTGATGTTCAGACTCAAATAATACGACCTCTTTGTCCCTCTCTAGTAATACGACACCTTTGTCTCTCTTTGTCGTTCTCTTTGTCACCCCCCAACAGTAACATCCCAAAAATTGATGTTCAAACCCGACCTCTCTGTCCCTCTCTAACTAAACTAACAGAGAACAAGGAAGAATAAGGGGGTAAGTATGAGAATGGGAAAATTATCAAAAAAGTATTATCTGTACTACAATCATGTTAATTCAGTCATTTTTTTTGTTGTTGCTAATTTAGCCTTAAATTTTTTTGCATTTGTGTTAGTTGTTTTTATTACTAGCTGTTCACATTCATAGCGACGAATCAAGGATATAGTTGAATGACACACCCTGATGGATGAACGTCCTAAAAATAGGCTTGCCTCCACACCGTTTGTCACGGGCAATCACCAAGGAACCATCCAGCGCAGCGGGAATAGCAGAAGCCCAGAAGCCTGAGAGAGGAAAGAAAATGAAATGTTCAGATTTCAATTTCAACCATGACAACATAAGAAAACTTCACATATACTCAACAACCACTGAATTAAATGAGGCCTCGAGTTGCTACTCAAATCAATAGGCAATAGAAAGTTGCTTACAGGAAAGATAGGCGCATTTAAATATGTGTAGCTGCATTTTCAAACTCTTGCACCATATTTACAGACCAAGGTCTTATCCTATTGCTACAAGAATAAGCAAAATTTCAAATGACTAAAATAACAATTTTGCCAATGTGAGGGATAAATAACCAAGCCTGAAAGGAAGTTGCTAGCCTGAAGAGAGAAAAACTCACTTATGATGCACTAGTTAGGTGCAGTAGCACAATGAAATAGACCTGGAAAAGGTGGCAACAGAAATGCAATGAACAGGGCAAGTTAGTCATTACAGTTTCCTATAAATTCTCCTTTCCCGAGTATGCTTCTCTTCTAATTGACTCTGCCTTCTTGACATGGATATTCTGGAAAGTAATCCAAAAATGTTTTGCTGCCTAGTGAATCAACTCCGTGGAATAGGAAGCTCCGGACTTCATTCTATGTTTCATGACAAGAGATAAGTAATCGCAATTCTAATATGCAATGGGGATGTAGATGTACGAATAGCTGTAAATGACATTTCTATCTTTGCATATGTCTCCTTAATAACCTTTTCAAAACTTCATAACCCGGATCTTTGACTCAAAAATCAAATAAATTATAGATTGAAAAGGAATCAAAGAAACATAAGAGCAACGGCATAATTTTAGATGCACCTATAACAACACTTCACTTAATACTTTAGAGCATCGGCGGTAGCACTGGTCTCTGCATGTGCATGTAATAAATAAACTTCGCAAGTAGGCTATAGATGAAGATAGGGGAGGAGATTAGTGACCAGGTGATTAACCTTTTCTGCTCTCAAAGTCGGATACCGATGCTGCGCTTCACGGTTGGCTATAATTTGAGATGCATCAGTCTCCCTTATTCCTAGGTCCATCAAAACAAGCCAAGCGTGAGAAGAAAACAAAGGTCAGAGGAAATTAAATAAAGAAATATTCTAGCCTAAAAGAAACAATGCAATCCCCTGAAGAGATAATTTATTGAGCGACGTACCTTGAGATAATCCACGAATGCAGGGTATCAAACGTCATGCATGTGTTGACTAGACTTAAACCTGGTCCATATGACTATTGGTGAGAAGAATCTCAATGATTCGCCCATTAATTTTCCAACCCATGGTAAAAGCTGCATAAAGTGGTGTTCAGCTGAAACGTCCAAAAGGACAGGAAAAAAACTAAAAGCTCTTAGAATGTTACTATAAAACACAACAAACAACTGACCTCAGCATACTTGAGACATCAGGCCTTCGTAGCACTTATCTTTGTATTCTTTGTGCTTGACGACGTCATATAGAGGGTCAAGGTCCCTGCAAACAATATATCTGGGTAGATCAGGAAGCCTTATGTACAACAATCAAAGTTAATATAGGATTTAAGGGCGATGGGCAGCATTCAGCACCTGCTGACCCTGACTTGATGATAATTCTTTACACCAACCAAGAAGGATATCATTTATTATTTTCTTTCTATATTCAACTATTATAAAAGAAAATTGAAATGCGTCACTCCTGTTTTGAGAAATTTAATATTGTTGAAATACTTATTGCACATCTTAACAACAAAACTATACACTCCAACAAGATGCTAAGCTCATCAAGGAGCATTACATATCTCAAGCCATATCTCAAGCCGGAAGTTCACTATTGCACATCTAGCTTGACAAACATTGTCCAGCATACTACGCCATGCCAGTAGGTACTAGATAGTTTGACGTCAAATGTGTGACTGCTCAAAGCTTCTGCAAAAGTCAGCTCGTGACACTCATGCAGAACAGCTACACCGCAACCCATTTCAACTGTTCAACACTTTCTTTTATCAGAAAGGTGCTAGCAGGTAATTTCAGCAGAAAAACACGCATGGTTACTAATTGGCTTGCTACACATGGATATCACATGCACATGCACATGCACATTTGCTTGAGACATACAGTTGACCATAGAGCACATGCAAAGTTGCTGTCATTTTCATCAACTCGCATTGTTTCTCACAACAAGGAATAAGTTAAAAAACAAGAACAAAGAATTATTCTTACAGAACAACTATAATTGTCCTTACAGAACAACTATAATTATCTCGGCAGCAGTGAAAAGGTTGGCACAGAATATAGGCAGATCATATTCTGGTTCTGGAAACATAGCGAAATGCAAAACCTGAATAGAGCATCTTCAGAAGAACAAAATGAGGCCGCTAAACATCATAGCAAAATAATGTGTTCATGTGACATCCCGATTTTCCAATTCTGGTTTCAATTAAATAAGTCGGGCATTTCATCTTCGCGTCTATAGCTTTCTTCTCTGAGTTGGCCACTCACGAGATAACTAGTCTATCAGGTGAAGCCGTTAAGGAATCTAAACGCAATAGACTTGAGAATTCGACCATGAATCGGCTACTCGACCGTATTAATCTGCAAGGATCATTACGACACTGTCAGAATCGAACAGAGATCAGTAATAGGTCGATTCGACTGAGATATGTGATTAGAGTGTGGGTGATTCCACCTGATCGCAATATCCTTGTCGACCGGCACTAGACCGATTCTTCTGTCGTTTTGGGTACCCTGTGTCCGTAATCGAAACCTCGAGATTTCTACGACAATCGAGAGTCGCCAATGTGTCGAAGATGCACTTTGTGGCTTGAGAATAATCAACCACAGGTCAATTGCACAGAAAATTCCTAAAAGCTACCCGGTAGATTAGGACGCGCTAAAGTCGCGCCAGATTGAATTTAACCGTGAAATTGAACCCGATTACAGAAATTGGAAGTTCTATCAAGTCACAATTTATTCTAGGAATGTCGACTCATCTCCAGAAGATTTTTCTACAAACCGAGATTTTTGGCGGAAAAGCAAAGTAAGGCCGTTTTTGTTCGGGATTGTCAGAGGGCCGTTTTTAATCGAATCTTCGGGAGGCAAGTTGGATCATTTGACGGGGAAATGTCATGAGAAGGCCGAGGACACATGGGTTGATTTAATTGAGCTTCAATTGGATGGAATTAATTGGCAATTGAGTGAATTAAGTGAACAAATGTTCAAAATTCGAAATCCCCTTGGCACACCTCATTTTGGACCTATTAACTAGCTTGTAGGGGAGCTAGAGGAGAGAGAAAGAGGCTGAAGGGTGGGCCGGCCATGGTGGGGGCAAGGAGAGAGAGAGATTGACAAGTGTTGGAGCTAGAAGAGCTCTTGGGGGGCCCTTGCTTCAGCTGAAGCTTCTCCTTCCTTGAATCTCTCGTGCGGCAGCTTTCTCCATGGCTGAGGAAGGGAAAAAGCTTGAGAAACCAGTGGAGTTCGTCCAGCAGCCGTCCGAAGCCCCGCAAGCCCACCGGAGCAGCTAGCTCGCCCGCCGCGTCCAGTCCTGTGCAGCCGCGAGTCCAGCCGCTGCTCTGCCTTCGTCCCGCGTCCTTTGGCCGTCTACCTCGCCGTTCGACAGTCACAGCACAGCCTGGGAGCCGCCCGAAGCTTCCTCTTGCCCGTCTGACCTCCCCATCGCCGTCGCATGCCCATCGGACCCCATTTCTTCCTCTGTTTTCTCCTCGTTCCAGTTTCTGCTCCAGCTGACCTTTCGCCAAAGATCCGAGTAAAAAGTTAACTTCCCGGTTGAATCAGCGAACGAGCCACCCATCTCCGCGAAGAAGACATCAAGACCGTTCCGGAGCACCTCACCTCTCGCCGGAACGATTCTCCGTTTGTCCCGAAATCCTGAGAGAAGCCGCCGCTCGCCGGACCGTCTGGTTCCGCCCTGCTCCGCCTGTTCCGCGTTTTCTTGCTGTTTCGCCCCATTCCGACCATTCCTTTGCCCGTCCCAACCTCCAGCAAGATCCCCAAGACCCCCGGGAGCCGCTGGTTGCCAACCACCCGCTTGCCGGAGCTCCGATCGGCCTGTTTCCTCTCCGTTCAGCTGCTGTTTTCTTCTCCCGGTTCAGCTCAGATCAGAAGCAGAAAACCAGCAAGCCGTGTGATCTTCGAGGCCCGTTTTCAGTGTCTTCCCGGCCTCCGTTGGTGTCGCCGCTTTGGGGTTTATCGACCGCCTTGGTGTCGTGGTCGCCGTGAACTCACCGGCGCGCAAAACCGGTGAGTTTATCCTCTAATTCTTGCTTAGTGAGTTAATGACGCTTAAGGGGTGTTTAGATTAGTCTAATTAGGTTTTGGTGGTTAGATTAGATTATTTTAATGTAAATTAGATTAGTTGTATGATTAGTTTAATGGATGTTTAATTAGGGCTAATTGTATGATTAAATCAGTGTAATCTTGTTTAAGCCCTAATTAATTAATTATTTCGAATTTATAAATATTATTTTATTAAATTATATTATATTATTATAATATAATATTTAATTATTTAATTTTCGGAATTAAATTTAATTATTTAATAATTTCGAAAATTATGCCGGGATGGCCGGTCGTTAGAATTTCGCGCTGATCGCAGCAGTGCGGTTGGTTTGTGTTAATTGTAAGCTTAAATTGAGAAATTGAGTTATTGATGGTTATGGTGAATTATTCCAAAAGTGTGGCATTGAGTGATATTGATGAAGTTGTGGTATTTGACTTGAAAATACCCGGTGTTGGCTTTTAGCACCGTAATTGGTTTGTATGACTAGTTTGAACCGTTGGTTATTATTGGATTGAATATCCAGTTCTATGATTTGTTATTGAATGATCAGCTTTGGCAAGCATTGATTTATATATATGTATCCGCTTAGGCGAGCAATTATGATATACATATATATTGCGGCAGCTTCTGGTGAGCTATAGTATACTATATATATTGCGGCAGCTTCTGGTGAGCTATAGTATACTATATTGAATATTGCGGCAGCTTCTGGTGAGCTATAGTATACTATATGAATATTGCGGCAGCTTCTGGCGAGCTATTATATTATCTATCTGCTACAGCTTTGGAAAGCATATGTCGTATTAACGACTTGTTTGATAGATGGTATGGAAAGATAGATAGTATGATGGAATTGAATCATTGCGAATGATTGGATTGATTGAATTGATAGACCGATATAAGTGTCGGTAGTTTCAGCTTGTACGAGCATTGCTTGAATATGAATTGTACTGACGTGCAGGAAAGGGACTGAGGCGAGGTAAGTCCTCTATCCTATTTGTGTGGCTAGAGCGCCCTGAGGCGTATTTTCTTCCTAATTGAGTTTTAGAGGGTAGGACTCGCTGAGACGTAGTCTCATCCCGGTTGTGGGATAATATTTCAGGTCCCTAGATGACGGTCGTGGAGGACCGGAAGTCCTAGAGTTCGGAAGGTGGAGGCTGAAGAATCGGCGAACGTGTCTGACAAGTTGGTCATAGGACAGTTCCCTAGTTGTTGAGCCTGTCTATTTTGTAGACCATTCAGTGTTGTATATAAACCTATGCGTTTATAAGAAAGCTTGTTTGGTTGTGATTGATTGCCTGCTTTTCTATCCCAAGTTAAATGTTGTCAGGGGATTTGTTTCGCTTCCGCATGTGCAATATAAAAATGAATGGGTCGGCGACGTGTCCTGGGAAGTCGCATTTTTATTGACCAGAGCGGGATGTTCGTGCGCTCGGAGGATCGGGGCGTGACAGTTCAAGTAAACTTACTTGAACAACCAATCCCTCCATCAGCACAAGTGGCAAATCTAATTAGAGGAAAAGCTTTACACGGAAAAACTAGCTTTACAGAATTGCAATCTTCCTCTCCATTCTATTTCAATTTCGTTTATGTAATCAATGTATATCTCCGTTCGTTTGTCACGAGTAATCACCAAAGAACCATCCAGCACAGCGGGAATAACAGAAGCCCAGAAACCTGAGAGAGGAAAAAAAGTAGAAATGTTCAGATTTCGATTTCAACCACGACAACATAAGAATGAAATGTTCAGATTCCTTGAATTCCTCCTTTTTCTTTGGCTATTCCTTTTCATCTTCTTCCCACGGATTCCAGGAATTCCAAGACGGAAAAGCTGTTGGTTATCTTTCGCCCAAAAGAACCAAAGAAAAAGGAGAGGAGGGGGGAGGTAGTGGGGTGGCCAAAACGGTTAACAAGAGACACGATCGAAGCAAAAGACCAATTATCCGGACGCACGATGCTTGTAAAAACGACATGAGCATTCGAAAAATCAACCTTGAAAACAGATCGAGGTTCTCTCCGTAGGGGAAGGGGCAAAACAAGGAATTCGCCGTGCCATGTGACTTTGCTTGCGTCGTTTGACGATGCAGCGACGCGGCGGGTCCACCCCATGCCCCGCAAGAAGGCCGTCGCACGAGAAATAGAGATGGATGTGAGTTGCGTCGTTGCCTAAATTTAAATTTAACGTTGTCCTGTTGATTAATGCTGTGAAAAATTTTAATCTATCCAAAATTCTTTTTCTTATCACTAAAAATCTTAAATTCAGGCATTTTTAGAAAGCGTACTTTTGTTAGGCCGGCACGAATTCAAGGCATTTTGATGTCATGCTACGTATCATTTAGAGGTATTTTAGCATCTCTCTTCCTCCGAATTTTTATCACTCGGTTCATTCAATTAAGCGCTATAAATTTCATTCTCTTATATTGTAATTTTCAAGTGACATTTTGAGTTAGGCGATTAATTACTTGGAGGGCAGGTTAGGATTAGGAGTGTGGTTTGGAGTAATCATGTCATTATCGGCCATCTTTTTTAGGGTTTTTTTTTTTTTTTTTTTTGGTGGTGACGAAAGTTAATTACATTTTTTTTTCTTTTGGTTCGCTGAAAAATCCGATCCCCGTTCTATTCCCTCTATGACGGCGTCAACTCCAGACTTAACACGTCCGACATCCATTTCGTACCGGTCTACATTTGTTCGTGCCCAATTCAACGACATAAAAAAAAAAAAAAAAAAATACACTGCAGACTCTCGTTTTTGATTTAGTTACCGTTTCGGCCAGTTGTAGGTTGTCAAATTCGTTAATTAGGTCGATAAAAGTATGTGGTCAAGGTGACCGACTCTTATCTTTTATTGTGGCACTTGTTGGATTATACACCTACCGGTGATCTTGCTCCTCAATACTATTTACTATACAAAGCCTTTAGTATGTCTATGAAATTTTGTACAAGCCTTTCTCAAGCCTCCTAATCATGTTAACGGGTCGTCGCATTTGTTCCATGAACGGCCGGACGAGGGATATTTTTTCCTACTCGCTAGCTTCATCGGTTCATTAATCTGTCTACTTTTTTTTTTTTCCCGGCCATCCACTTACTCATGTGAATATAATTAACGGCCAGCAACCGGCCATCCAATAAATAAAATTTTATTTCTCTCTCTTCTTGCCTCCTCCCCCGCGTTATCTTCTTCTTCTCCTTCTTCGTTCTTCTTTTTTTTGCGAACCGAACAAGGAGCAGAAGGAGAAGCCGCGCAAGAGCAGCTCGCCGTCGCCGACTGTCCCGCCGCCGCACCGCACACCCGTTCACCGCCCGCACGTCCGCCGTTCGCCGCCCGTGCGCCGCCTGCGCTTGCCATCCCTGCCGTGCGACCCAACTCCCGTTCGGCCTCTGTTCAGCCACCGTGAGCGGCTGAGCAGGCCGCCGGAGCCGCTGTCCGGCCTCACCGGAGCCCCGCCCGCTCTCCCGACCTCTTACCACCCCCAACTCTCTCTCTTTCTCTCTGTTCCATCAAACCCGCGAGTGGGTTTCAGCCGGTTCGTGGGCCGTTTCGGGCCGTTTCCGGGCCCCGAACCCGGGCCGTGCTTTGGGAAGTTTTGTTCCTCGGGTCGCCCCCGTCAGATTGATCCGACTTGCGCGATTTGGTGAGTAATCTCACTAATCCTTGCTTAGTGAACTAATTACGCTTATTGGTTGGTTAGTTGTAATTAATCAGGTTTATGTGTTAGATTAGTATAAATTAGTATTTATTAGTCAATCGCAATACAACTTAGATAAATTGAATGTCTATTTAGCAAGTAAACATGGTCTACTATTTATTGAGGATAGCCTGGGATTTTTCCCGACCCTAATCGGGCTTCAATTGGGCTTTTCGGGCCTAAGTGTAATTTTTGGTATTTAAATATTAATTTTCGGAATTAAATTAAATAATTATTTATTTTCGAAAATTCAACTGGGATGGTTCGAGACCAGAATATTATGTTGACGACCGTGGTGAAGTCCATTTATTTAATCTGGCTTTATTTTGAGCTAGATCGAATTTTTAATATTAATTATTTAATTTTCGAAATTAATTAATTATTTATTTATTTTCCGAAAATTCAATTGAGATGGCTAGTGACCAGAATATTATGCTGATAATTGTGGTGAAGTCCGTTTATTTAATCGGGTTTTAATTTGAGTTAAATTGAATTTTTAATATTTATTAATTAATTTTCGAAATTAATTAATTATTTATTTATTTTTTGGAAATTAAGATTGAGATGGTTGATGACTGAAATCTCGTGCTGATTGTCATGGCGCAGTCCGTTTATTTAATTGAGCTCTACGTTGCTTGGAATTAAATAAATTGTGATATTTTAGGGATTTACCCTAAATTGATTGAAATTGAATTATCGATTGGTAGTTGGCCGAGTATGGCTATTTAGCATTTTGAATGCCTTGTTGAGCCGTAAGTGGAGGGAGTGGTGAGAACTAACTGAGCATTTTATTGGTTGAGACCGATCAAGTACGAAGTATAAACAGGCGTGGTTCGGTGATTAAGGATATCACTGTGCGAAAACGGCGCCTTAAAGAATGCATGTAGACTGTCTATGATCTATGACGGGCATGGTTCAGTGATGAGGAATATTACTATGCGAAAATGACGCATTAAAGAACGCACGTAGACCATCTGTTATTTACGTCACCTTGGCGGAAGCGCCGCCCGAGAGGATTGATGTGGCTCTGTGACCGATTTCACTATGGGATGTTATATAGTGTGGAACGAATGACCTAGGAATGGTTTGACTGACATGTAATCGACTAGTTCGATTGATCAATGATTGATTCGATTGTTGTGGTTTGATTGATTGTTCGTTGTGATTTATGAAGTGTCTATATATAACCTTGAATTACAGGTTGAGACTAAGGCCAAGGTAAATCCTCTGACTCGTGCTGTTCTTAGGCAATCGAGTAGTGTATTGGTTCCCTAATTGAGTCTTAGTGGGGTAGAACTTGCTGAGATATAGTCTCATCCCAGTTTAGGGAAAACATTTCAGGACCCCGCTGAGGAGCTGAGGAGGAAGAGTCTATGAAGAAGAAGTATTTTTGGAAGATGATAATCTCAAGAGGGATCTTGAGTACGACCCAGGTGGACTGAAATGTCATCTTCTTTTGTGACTTCATTTTGATGTGAATAGAGTAAAGTAAAGAGTTGTGAAGAGTGTGGAGTACTTTGGTTTATGTCATGTATAAAGGTTTGGTTATGGATTTCAATATGAAAGATATGGCCTACTTTTCTATCCCATTATTTTATTGTCTGGGGATTTATAACTGCTTCCGCATGTGCTTAATAAAAAGAAAATGGTCGGCGATACATAATCCTGGGATATTGCATTTTAAAATCGACCAAGTAAAAGGATGTGTGCGTGCTCAAGGATTAGGGCGTGACAAGATCAGCGAGGCTCAAGCCTCACCCGACGTCGACGAGCTCGAGTCTCGCCCGATCTAGCAAGCCTTGAGCTTGCCAACGCCGACGAGGCCTTCGCCTCGCCAAATCGGTGGGCTCGAGCCTCGCCAGATCAACGAGGCTCGAGCCTTGCCGGGTGTCGGCGAGGCCTCCACCTCGCCAGATCCGGCGAGCTCGAGGCTCGCTTGGCCGGTCGCCGGCCATCGCCGTGCCGGTGACCGGAAGGAGAAAAAAAAAAGATAAAAAAAAGAAAAAAAATAAAAGAGAAAATAAAAATAAAAAAATTATAATTTCAATTTTTATAAAGTTAAAGAAAGAAGGGAGGAATTATAATGTTTTTTTTAAAGATGAGTTTTCAACCCAACCCATTTAAAAACCCACTTAAAACCCACATATCTTAAACCTTTAATTGTGAAACCCATTTAACTATCTTTTGTTATAAACAAATAACCCATTTATGACCCATTTTAACACCTCTATATACAACTACCTTCGACTCTCGTATTCCATGATTAGTGGGGAAAAAATATTTAACTACTAAGGGTAATAAAATGTGTGCATGTCAGTACGTTAAAAAAAAGAAAAAAGAAATACAACCTAATTGCAAGCTAACCTTGTTATTAAAACCAACCAACAAAAAGAAAACTTGTTACAAGTAATTTATTAAGCACTTGTTAAGTGTGATTTTAGCCCGTGTATGACCTGATCAAGATACTCCATGTATCGGGATTGCACTTGATTCGAAAGTGCTTTTCTCTTCGTACAAAAAGATATCGATCATTAATATATTCACGTGAGTAAGTGGATGGTCGGAAAAAAAAAAAAAGTAAACATAGATTGATGAACCGATGAAGGTAGCGAGGAGGAATAAATATCCCTCGGCCCGCCGTTCATGGAACATATGCGACGATCCTTTAACACATGTAGGAGGGTTGAGAAAGGCTTGTACGAAATTTCCTTGACGGTGATACGAGAGGCTTTCTATAGCTGTCACTATTGAGGAACAAGATCACCAGAAGGTGTATAATCCAACAAGTGCCACAATAAACATAGAGTCGGTCACCTTTGCCACATCCTTTTATTGACCTAATTTACGAATTTAGCGACCAACGACCGGCTGAAACAGTAACTAAATCAAACTCGAGAGTCTGCGATTTGGACGCCGTTGAATTGGGCACAAACAAATGTAGATCTGTACGACATAACGATGCTGGACGGCATGTTAAGTCTGGAGTTGATGCCATCGTAGAGGGAACAGAACGAGGATCGGATTCTTCAGCGAACCAAAAAAAAAAAAAAAGAGGTAATTAACTTTTGTCTCCACAAAAAAGTAAAAGGAAAACCTCAAAATGGTGGTCGATAATGACACAATTAATCCAAACTGAAAAATCCCAAACCGCAGCCCAAATTACAACCTCCCTCCAAGGAATTAATCATCTAACTCAAAATGTCACTTGAAAATTACAATATAAAAGAATGAAATTCGTAGTACTTAATTGGATGAAATAAGTGGTAAAAGTTTGAAGGAAGAGAGATGCTAAAATACCTCTAAACGTTCTAAATGATACCTACCATGGCATCAAAATGCCTTGAATTTATCTCAGTCTAACAAAAGTACACTCTGTCAAGAATGCTTGAATTTAAGATTTTTAGCAATAAGAAAAAAAATTCAGATATTGACATAGATGGAAATTTTTCATAGCATTAATTAAATAGGAAAACGTTAAATTTAAATTTGGGCAACGACGCGACTCACGTCCATCTCTATTTCTCGTGCGACGGCCTTCTTGCGGTGCATGGAGTGGACCCGCCGCGTCGCTGCATCGTCAAGCGACGCAAGCAAAGTCACATGGCACCGCGAATTCCCTATTTTGCCCTTCCCCTACGGACAAAACCTCCATCTGTTTTCAAGGTCGTTTTTAGAAGCATCGTGCGTCCGGATAATTAGTCTTTTGTGCTTCGATCGTGTCTTCTTCTTAACCGTTTTGGCGACCCCACGATGAGAATAACGTCGTGAGAATCCCCCCACAACCCCCCAACCACTTCTTTTTCTATGGTTCTTTTGGGCGAAAGATAACCAACAGCTTTTCCGTCTTGGTATTCCTGGAATCCGTGGGAAGAAGATGAAAAGGAATAGCCAAAGAAAAAGGAGGAATTCAAGGAATGAACACGGACTCGATTTCATTCTTATTTTGTCGCCGTTGAAATCGAAATCTGAACATTTCAATTTTTTTTCCTCTCTCAGGTTTCTGGGCTTTTTCTATTCCCGCTGTGCTGGATAGTTCTTTGGTGATTACTCGTGACAAACGGTGTGGAGGCGAGCCTAATTTTAGGACTTTCATCCATCAAGGTGTGTCGTTAAACTATATCCTTGATTTGTCTCTATGAATGCAAACAGCTAGTAATAAAAACAACTAACACAATTGCAAAAAATTTAAGCCAAAATTAGCACACACAAAAAAAACAATTGAATTAACACAATTGTAGTACAGTTAAGACCTTTTTGATAATTTTCGCATTCTCATACTTACCCCTTATTTTCTTCCTTGTTCTCTGTTAACTTACGTAGAAGTAGTGACACTCTGCATGAATATCTAAATCTTATGCATCATTTATGACAAAAATACAAAAATAATATGAAGAACCTTTACACATCTGCACCCTATATGTTTTTGTGTGTAGAGAACGACTCCATCGTGCCATACATGATTGATATCATTTCAAACAATATAGAGTGCATTCAAATTTCTTCTATCATTGATTCTTTGCTTGACATCATTACATGTACATGCTGCGTTTTATGTGAAATGCAACAGGGAGGGTTAAGGATATGCCTGAATTTAGATACAAACAATTTTTGCTGATTGCTTAAGCTTTGAACAAAACAATCTTAGAGGAGTTGTTCAATGACTAGAGCTGTTTAGTAAAAGTGAATGACGATGGTGCACAGTAGAGATTGATGGAGGAGAAGCGGGGATGGCATCTGTTGGTGGCTGATATTGATAGGCGAATGCAACACTTGATAATGGGGATCTCGTGATAGACAATAAGTGACTGATGGTGAAGTAACGTGCTGATATTTTGGTGAAGGGAAGTTTGATTGTTGGTGTTCTGATCTGGCTATGGTTTTTTGTATTCTCAGTCCATTAAGAGGAAGACAGCATAGGAAATAGATATATGAAGGAGAATAATAAAAATAGGAGTAGTGGATTCCCGATGTTTAGGATTGTTTCAATAGCGGAATTCGGTTCAATTTTCGAACTTGAACTACTTTTGAAGAGTTCCATTTTGCTGACAATTTGAAAGCTTTTAGTTTGTGGGCTTGATAAGAAACAAACATCTAGGAATGGTGAGCTTGGTTCTCGGTTTAGGAATAAAATGAACGGTTCCAAAAAAAAAAAAAAAAAAAAAAAAAAAAAAAAAAAAGAGAGGAAATAAGAAATAATGAAGAAATGGGCTTTGAAAGTTTAGAACTTAAAGGGGCTTTGTATGAGAGCCCAATTGTATTTTTTGGCCCAAATTTGTGAAAATGGGCTTTGAAAGTTTAGAACATGTTGGACCATATTCGGATTGGGCTCAACAGCCCAAAACAATGTCCCAATTTTTAATAATAATAAAATTTCAAAAAATTTGAAAAATTAAAAACATAGAAAATGTTTAGAAAATAGGCCTCGATTGGATAATTAGATCTTAGTATTATATTTAACTTAGTGTCTCTTAATTGACATTTATGTAATTTGGAGATGTTAGTGAGTACTTGATTATAGTTTAGTTTTAGTAGATTACTTTTTTAGACAAGAATTGGATTCAATTTGATTATCTCATGAGGTTGCTATCTCAAGGCTTGATAATAGAGCTATGTCATATTCTATATCCAACTCGTGTCGGGTTACATTACCGTACTATACTTTTTTACTCATTCTTCATTACTTTCTTTGATCAATTGATTGTGATTCTTTTTATATTGCTTTCTTAAGTTGTGATTTGCTTGCTTTTGTTGAATAATTAGGTTGCGTTTTGGGGTCTTAATTTGAAAAAGAAAAAAAATCCTTGGGTTTTCTTGTCAACAACTTATTCATCATTTTGAATCCTGCAATCATCACTAGTCATTAAGATGTGGACATCAAGCGTAAGGCATTTGTGAGACACTCACCATCCTACAAGGCTATCAAAAGGCTATCAATAATTTATAATTTATAATTTTTCCTCCTTTTCTTCTTACCTAGGCTTGGCCCTACTTCCTCTATTTTCCTTCTTCCCATGACCTAGTCTCCTTCCCCTTTCTTCCTCTCTCCCCTCACGCTCGCTAAAGGAAGGACACAAAGGATAGGTAGAGCAATAGAGACCGTCGAGTAGGATGTCTAGCCAGGGGCAGGCTGGCACGACGACCTGACAGTGGCAAGGCCATGTGCGCTTGCTAGGCGAGCTTAAAAGTGGTGATTTTTGGGAGGTTTAGGGACTGGGTAGAGAAACCGAGAGAGTGAGAGGGATTGAGAACCAGGAAGAAAGGTCATGATTGAAGGGCTTCCTTTAGTAGCCAACGTGCTTGGACCTCGATCGCCAACACTCGCTAAATATATGTACATTGGCGAATTTTGTCTAACGTTTGTCCAACTAAAGTCAATTGCATCGAAGAATTCCCCAACTGCTTCTTCCTCATATAACGTTAGTCTTTAAATATACGTGCAACATCACCATCCAAAGACAAAAACCCTTTGGACCTTTTCCTTTAAGAAAAATCGCCTTCCGCCCTATTCGATCAAGAAGACGATCTACGTGATCTCAATGGCAGGGATCAGGTTCATGCTCGCCCTTTCCCTCTCGATCCTCCTGTTGCTGTCTTCATCTCTTAGAGAGTTCAGCTAGCACTCTTGGATGTATTGAACCTGCAAATGAGACCTTTAGCCAGGAAATAAGAAAGCTTGACATCCACATGAAGAAGGGTGGCGGTGGGGGTGGCGATGGCAACGGCGATGGCAAGTGGTGGCGGCACTAGTTACAAAGGTGGCGGTTTTATCTATTTAGTACATGTGGGTGCCAATGGGCATAAGCCTAGCAATGGGACTCAAAGGTCCTCAACCATCGAACCTTGCCCATCGTCGCTTGCCTCGATCATTTTTTTTTTCCTCTCTAATTCTCTTCAAAACTAGTTTGATTGCCAATTGTTCAATCTATCGATAAAGGGAATTCTTCTTTTTTTTTTATGATTTTCTTTTTCAGTATGAAATGAAAGAAAAGAGCCTAAATCTTTCTTTTACATCAACTTTTTTTATTCACTCCACAAAAAAAAAGAAATAAATTTCTTTTTCTATCTATCTATATTTTTTAACCACTGAGGTTTAATTCAAAGATGAATTATTTATGATGATAAATGCAATTTTTAGGAAAACTTTATTCAAATAGAGGTTTTTTTTTTTTTTTTTTTTTTTTTTTTTTTTTTTTTTTCAACTCAATAACCATTTGAATTGAATGATTTTGAATGATTTCTTATGAGTATTTGATAGTCGAAGAAGTCTAAGATTGTTGAATATCAAATACTCATAAGAAATCATTCAAAATCATTCAATTCAAATAGTTATTGAATTGAAAAAAAAAAAAACTACCTGGATATCACTATTTGAATAAAGTTTTCCTAAAGATTGCATTTATCATCATAAAGAATTCATTTTTGAATTAAACCTCAGTGATTAATAAAATATAGATAGATAGAAAAAGAAATTTATTTCTTTTTTTTGTGGAGTGAATAAAAAAAAATTAATGTAAAAGGAAGATTTAGGCTCTTTTTCTTTCATTTCATACTGAAAAAGAAAATCATAAAAAAAAAAAAAAAAAAAAAAATTCCCTCTATCAGATAGACTGAACAATTGGCAATCAAACTAGTTTTGAAGAGAATTAGAGAGGAACAAAAACGATTGAGGCAAGCGACGATGGGCGAGGTTCGATGGTTGAGGACCTTTGAGTCCCGTTGCTAGGCTTATGCCCACTGGCACTTGTAGGTACCAAATAGATGATACGCCACCTTTGTAACTAGTGCCGCCACCACGGCCATCGCAACCCCCACCGGCCATTGCAACCCCCACCGCCAACCTTCTTCATGTGGACATCGAGTTTTCTCATTTCCTGACTAAAGATATCATCAAGGGGCTCAGCACTTCCACGAGCGCTAGCCAAGCTCTCTAGACATCGGGACAACAACACAGAATTGCGAGGGAAAGGGCGAGCGCAGACTTGATCCCAGCCATTGACATTGCGAAGATCGTCTTCTTGATCGAATTGGGTGAAAGGCAATTTTTTGTTGAACTGAAATCAATTGCATCAGAGAATTCCCCAACCGCTTCTTCTTCATCTAACGTTTGTCTTTAAATATACATGCAACATCACCATTCAAAGGCAAAAACTCTCCAAACCTTCTTCTACGAAAAAAATCACCTTCCAGGCGATCTTTGCGATCTCGATGGTGGGGATCAAGTCTGGGCTCACCCTTTCCCTCACGATCCTCATGTTGCTATCACCATTCCCTAGGAGCTCGGCCAACACTTGTGGAAGTGCTAAGCCCATGGATGAGATCTTTACCAAGGAAACGAGAAGGCTCGACATCGACGTGAAGAAGGATGGCAAATGAAATTTGCATATATTTCAATGTATACACTAATGAAGAATACAATATATTTATGGACTTTATTAGATAACTATTTTACGATCATATGTCAATTAAGATTATGCATAATCAAATGGCAATATATGTGCAATATACATACAATCTTAAAAGACATGAATAATTTATACGAAATATCATAATTATCTTTAGTACATGAAAATATCTGATAGAAAGTGTGAAACATCCGTAACAAGTTAAAAATAATAATAATGAAAAAAAGAAATATGAAATTTGTATATATTTTGATGTATATACACCATCTTATTTATAAGTTTTGTTAGATTACCACTTTAAGATAATATCTAAATCAAGATTATGCACAATCAAATGGCAATTTACATACAATCCACATGTAATATGTGTACAATCTCGAGAGATTTAGATAACCAAAAAGAAATATCATAATTATCTTTAACATAGGAAATAACGTATTTCGTCCCTTGCCAAGGCTAGCTCGGTCCACCTCGGGCCAATCTCATGACAGTAACCAAAATAACCATAGGCTCAAAAATAATTTAAAGGGTTAATATCTTGAAAAACCCCAAACTGGTATACTTATGATAAATTTACCCCAAACTATTTTTTTGACCACAAAAAACCCCAAACCGATATACCTTTGACAAATTTACCCCAAACCAATACACTTGTAACAAATTTACCCTTTATTAATTTTCGTTAAATTTTACTATCAAATTATTAAGTTAAATGACATAGATAGTTGACTGGTATACCAATTTAGGATTTTACGCTTTGTTTGTCATAATTTACAATTTTTGTGATTTTTTTTTTGTTGTATTAATCCAATTTAACAAGAGTATATTTGTCACAAATTTACTAGCTTGGGGTTTTTTATGGTCGAATAAATTAGTTTGGAGTAAATTTGTCATTAATGTACCAATTTAAGGTTTATTATGGTCAATCGGGATAAATTTATCACAAGTGTGCCAGTTTGGGGTTTTTCATGGTCAAAAAAATAGTTTGGGGTAAATTTGTCACATGTATACCAGTTTGGGGTTTTTCAGAATATTAATCCTTTTTATTAATATTGAAATAGATAGCGAGCAATTTTGTAATGTATCCACTACGATTGTACTAGAAAAACAAGGCAGGTTGAGTTAAAGAGCGAGTTTTTGTTGATTTGAGGTCAAGTGTTAAATGTTTTCTATTGAATATAGTGGGATAAAATACCATAACTTCTGGCTTTCCACATTCTTAGCACAAGTAATGTCATGATTCAACTTTTGACTACTTCATCATTGTTGTACATTCAGTGTCATATAAAACGAATGGTGAGGCCGACAGAATTGAAGAGTGCCTTGCTTTTCATCTCTTTGTCTGAGGATCTTCTCTACCAAATTTGCATTGTGCAATCCGAGAGCCTTTTCTCCCATGACCCCAATATTCTCTTCATGTGTAAAATCACAATCAAACCATTAGTTTAAGAAAATTGAGACTGAGTTAGTGGAAGAAGAGTTCTTTCTTTGTAAAGCATTTGTAATACCACCATTGCAAGATTAGGTAGGAGGTTTACTTCTGATCGTTTGGTACTTTCATCATTTATAAGGGTTGCTTGTGTCCTTCACTAAGACACATGGCTTGAACATCCTTGGGTGAAGGTTATGAGCCTGAAGTTCTTTGAGAAAAGTGATTGGACACAGATTCCGCCAAGTTTTTATCTATCGTGGCAGCTTCTGTAATCAACGGTACATGATCTAATGGATCTTCAAGAGAAGGTTTGACATCATAACACCTAAGAGATGGTAGGGAATAGATAAAAAAACAAGTAAAACATATGGATAGCTTTCACTACAAATGTATCGGTAGGCACATAAACTTGAAAGGTTTTGGGTTTAGCAAATGATACCACACGGATAGATAAGACGCCTGTGAGGATTTCTTTGCAAAATGAGGACTGTAGATAGTAACCAAGATGGTTATAGTTTGTCGAAATGACTTCTTTGGACTGTCGACTTATATACACCCCTTATCCTTGAAAAAGACATAGGTCTTAGGATGCACATAGGACAATTCATATTTTCATTCAGTCACCTCCTCACATAAGTGTTGAAGCCCATCATTTACCATCCCACATAAGTGTACTTGAGTTGGGAAGTCAACTAAAATATCATCATCCGACCATAAGAGCGGCAAAATAGAAAAAGAAATAGGCTTGCTCTCACGATCAATAAGAAATAGACTGTCATAGGAGGTAATGTTTCACCCTCTTAGTCAATAGATTCCATTTGTTGATTTGAATTTTAGCATAAGTACTCCCCATCATCACAAATCACACTCATCGTATCAAATATAACATCATCATTTTCCTCTGGTTTACCATTATTGGAGAGAAGCCTCATTCGAGTTTTTAGGTTCTTAAATTTTTAGAAAATGAGAAAGCGCTAGGTTGTTATTTATCAACACCCCCTACTTCCTATTATATTTGTGTCAGATTATCTATATCCTCGACAATGGCCTTTGGATTCTCTCTCTCTCTCTCTCTCAAAACAAATCTATGAAATGGTTGACAAGCAAGCGATGCAATGTAGGGAATGGAAATTCAACAAGATCGGTACTTGGATCGCTACATTGGCGTTGAACACGACTGCTACAATATGGTTGACAAGCAAGCGATGCAATGTGAGGAATGGAAATTCAACAATATTAATATTTGGATCACTACATTGGCGTTGAACATAACCGCTACAACCTCATCGAAACCTTAGAAAGCTTATGTTCCCATCTATCATGTCATCTACTCCTCCATCCTTTGACCCAAAAGTAGCGGTCAAAGGCTACCCTGCTCCTTATCCTTTGCGAAGGGGACATCGATGAGGTAAATGCATATCCAACCTGCCTCGGCCACATACCCCCAACTTCAATCCCAGTGAATATGCATCATATGCACTCTCTATCTCTCTTAACAGATCTATCGAATGATTGACAAGCGAGCAACGCATTTTAGGGAATGGAAATTCAACAAGATCGATATTTGGATTGCTACATTGGCGTGGAACATGACCGCCACAACCTCATTCTCTGCACAAATCCTTTCTTCGGTTCCTTTCCCATTCACACATCACCGAAATCCTAGAAAGCTTATGTTCCCATATGTCATGTCATCTACTCCTCCATCCTTTGACTTGAAAACAGCGGTCAAGGGCTACCCTGCTCCTTATCCGTCGTCGAAACCCTTCCACTCGAGAGGCTGAGTAAAATCTAATTAATGTACATTATTTTTCCCATTACCTCTGCGGCATCCGCATTCATAGAAATAGCCATGGTTTTTGAAGGGAGAATTTGTTGGCTCCTTACTTTTTGCAGAAAAGGGTTATGGAGTCGCCACGTTGCTGCCACTGTTGGTGAAGGGGTGCGTGTCGGGACATCGAGGGTGCTGCGATCTGAGCTTTTGGACAGGACGGATTTAGTCCGGTGAGTGAGGCACGTTAAAGGAATTATAAAGTTGTTTTGAGCGAAAGATTAAACGGTCGATGTGGCGTGTGTGACCAATTAAGATTTGCTCGTGATATGCATCTGGATCAATTTCGTTGCTAAATTTTGAGAGTTTCTTCTGCTTTAAAATTGACTCATTTCTTTGTATGGTGTTATTATCACGGGTCCTAATGCAATTAATAAAACGACCCAGGACCTAATCTGGCCCGTACATGATCCCCATGAAGGTATTCCCCTTTTGGCTTCTTTCCTTGTAGGTCTCCACTTGCCCTTCCATGCAACATTGTCGCACGGTTGTGACGTGTCGCCTAGTTTGAAGCGGTCATAAGCATGTCTAACTTCTTGGGGCGCTCGAAAAGTTGTAACAAAGATCGAAGGAATAACAAGATTGGAAGAACGTTTTCAGACACAGACCCAACGGTCGGAAGATCACGCTCCGATGTCAACCGTTAACCCGAAACAGATCATTAGCGATGCTCGAAACAGACCGGGCTACACCAAAACAATACCTTTGACTTCAAGCAAGAGGTGATCATACACAATGCACATTAATCAATCAATGGCGTGACAGATAAGGTGATCTGCTAATAGATTATTCGGCCCAAGCATTGAATACTGATGGCTATAAGCTATTTATTAATATAAACAATCAAGGTTCTTTTTGCTTGTCCATAGACAATCACTTTTTCAACATTAAATAAGGGTTAATATCATTAAAAAAAAAAAAAACCCAAACTAGTATACATATGATAAATTTATCTTGAACTAATTTTTTTACCATCAAAAGTCTCAAATTGGTACACCTTTGACAATTTTAACTTGAACTGGTATGCTTAAGACAAATTTATTCTCTGATAGTTTCCGTTAAATTTTACTATCAAATTACTAAGTTGAATGACACGTAACAGTTGATTAATATAGCAATTTGGGATTTTACTTTCCATTTGTCAAAGTTATACCAATTTTGTGATTTTTTTTTTTTTGTATTAGTCCAATTTAATGAATGGCATATTTATCACAAATATACCAGTTTGAGATTTTTAGGGGTTTAAAAATTTGCTTTGGGTAAATTTATTACAAGTATGCTAGTTTTTTTTTTTTTTTTTTTTATAGTTGTTAGAGATAAATTTATCATACATATACTAGTTTTGAGTTTTTTGTAGTCAAAATATTTATTTTTGGTAAATTTATTACATATATACCAGTTTAAGGTTTTGAACAAGATCGTCCTTCTATTTTCTAGCTCTAACTTCAAGATATGTGGATTATGTCCCTACGACAAAGATCAAGTGATTGGCCATGATTGTATAACTATCCAAATTTGGCTCATTTCTCCAACAAGGGCTCAAATACTTAGCGTGGTTTTAATGTAATTTCTGGTTTTTTAATTGTTCTGCACTTTATTTTTCATTCCATCTTGAACATGCTTTATTTAAATTTTGCCTAATAACACCAAAAACTCAAGACGGGTACAAACATACTACATTATCTCCAAACAAACTTTATAGAACATTCTAGGTGTGCCACATAATATCCCAAACTGATATTTTTGTGCCCCATTTACCTCAAAGTGTGGCAATTCTTTCATTTTTTTAGGGATAAATGTAACACGAGCACACCAATTTGTCATAAATGCCACATGTGTATACTAATTTGGGATGTTTTGAGACATAAAAATTAGCTTGAGGTAAATGTGACACGAATATACCGATTTGAGACTTTTTGTGGTATTAATTTTGTATTTTCTATTTGACGGGAAAGCCGTGAGTATTTTTTTTATTATTATTATATATAAGTGCAACCAAATCATCAAACCTGTTAAATCTTGTTTGATCAAATTTGTGCTTAAATGCTGTGGAATAAGCATAAGAAAATTGTAATAAAAGCTATAATTCTAACCTCTAACTAGAAAGGTTGAGGACTAAATGAGAATGACGTGCTATTTAGTGCTGACCTAGATACGAGACAAGTACAAAAAAAGCAAAGAAGAAATGCTTTGGTGCACAAAAGTCATAAAACCACTCAATATGCAGCAACCTTCACCTCTCATATTCCCTAGTTAGTGGGGGAAAAAATACTTAACTACGAACAAGGGATACGAGGTGTGCAGGTGCTAACATGTTAAAATAAGGAATGTAGTCTAAATGTAAATTAACCTTATTATTAAGCCAACCAACAAAGCACTCGGTAAGTGTGATTTTAGCTTGTGCTCAACCTGATTAAGATACTCCACGTATTGGGATTGTACTTGATTTGAAGGTGCTCTTCTCGTCATACAAAAAGATATCGACCATTAATTATATTCACATGAGTAAGTGGATGGCCGGGAAAAAAAGAGTAGACAGATTAATGAACCGATGAAGCTAGCGAGTAGGAAAAAATACCCCTCGGCCGGCTGTTCATGGAACAAATGCGACGACCCATTAACATGATTAGGAGGCTTGAGAAAGGCTTGTACAAAATTTCATAGACATACTAAAGGCTTTGTATAGTAAATAGTATTGAGGAGCAAGATCACCGGTAGGTGTATAATCCAACAAGTGCCACAATAAAAGATAAGAGTCGGTCACCTTGACCACATACTTTTATCGACCTAATTAACGAATTTGACAACCTACAACTGGCCGAAACGGTAACTAAATCAAAAACGAGAGTCTGCAGTTTTTTTCTTTTTTTATGTCGTTGAATTGGGCACGAACAAATGTAGACCGGTACGAAATGGAGATGTCAGACGCGTTAAGTCTGGAGTTGACGCCGTCATAGAGGGAATAGAACGGGGATCGGATTTTTCAGCGAACCAAAAAAAAAAAATGTAATTAACTTTCGTCACCACCAAAAAAAAAAAAAAAAAAAACCCTAAAAAAGATGGCCGATAATGACATGATTACTCCAAACCACAGTCCTAATCCTAACCTGCCCTCCAAGTAATTAATCGCCTAACTCAAAATGTCACTTGAAAATTACAATATAAAAGAATGAAATTTATAGCGCTTAATTGAATGAACCGAGTGATAAAAATTCGGAGGAAGAGAGATGCTAAAATACCTCTAAATGATACGTAGCATGACATCAAAATGCCTTGAATTCGTGCCGGCCTAACAAAAGTACGCTTTCTAAAAAATGCCTGAATTTAAGATTTTTAGTGATAAGAAAAAGAATTTTGGATAGATTAAAATTTTTCACAGCATTAATCAACAGGACAACGTTAAATTTAAATTTAGGCAACGACGCAACTCACATCCATCTCTATTTCTCGTGCGACGGCCTTCTTGCGGGGCATGGGGTGGACCCGCCGCGTCGCTGCATCGTCAAGCGACGCAAGCAAAGTCACATGGCACGGCGAATTCCTTGTTTTGCCCCTTCCCCTACGGAGAAAACCTCGATCTGTTTTCAAGGTTGATTTTTCGAATGCTCATGTCGTTTTTACAAGCATCGTGCGTCCGGATAATTGGTCTTTTGCTTCGATCGTGTCTCTTGTTAACCGTTTTGGCCACCCCACTACCTCTCTTGTTAACCGTTTTGGCCACCCCACTACCTCCCCCCTCCTCTCCTTTTTCTTTGGTTCTTTTGGGCGAAAGATAACCAACAGCTTTTCCGTCTTGGAATTCCTGGAATCCGTGGGAAGAAGATGAAAAGGAATAGCCAAAGAAAAAGGAGGAATTCAAGGTATAAACACAGACTCGATTTCATTCTTATGTTGTCGTGGTTGAAATCGAAATCTGAACATTTCTACGGGTTTTTGGTTTTTTTTCCTCTCTCAGGTTTCTGGGCTTGTGTTATTCCCGCTGTGCTGGATGGTTCTTTGGTGATTACTCGTGACAAACGAACGGAGATATACATTGATTACATAAACGAAATTGAAATAGAATGGAGAGGAAGATTGCAATTCTGTAAAGCTAGTTTTTCCGTGTAAAGCTTTTCCTCTAATTAGATTTGCCACTTGTGCTGATGGAGGGATTGGTTGTTCAAGTAAGTTTACTTGAACACATTATTTTGCTATGATGTTTAGCGGCCTCATTTTGTTCTTCTGAAGATACTCTATGCAGGTTTTGCATTTTGCTATGTTTCCAGAACCAGAAGACGATCTGCCTATATTCTGTGCCAACTTTTTCACTGCTGCCGAGACAGTTATAGTTGTTCTGTAGGGACAATTATAGTTGTTCTGTAAGAATAATTCTTTGTTCTTGTTTTTTAACTTATTCCTTGTTGTAAGAAACAACGCGAGTTGATGAAAATGACAGCGGTTGCTTGCTCTATGGTCAACTATATGTGCTCAGTAATTTTGCATGTGCTTTATGGTCAACTGTATGTCTCGAGCAAATGTGCATGTGCATGTGCATGTGCATGTGATATCCATGTGTAGCAAGCCAATTAATGGCCATGCGTGTTTTTCTGCTGAAATTACCTGCTAGCACATTTCTGATAAAACAAAGTGTTTGAACAGTTGAAATGGGTTGCGGTGTAGCTGTTCTGCATGAGTGTCACGAGCTGACTTTTGCAGAAGCTTTGAGCAGTCACACATTTGACGTCAAACTATCTAGTACCTACTGGCATGGCGTAGTATGCTGGACAATGTTTGTCAAGCTAGATGTGCAATAGTGAACTTCCGGCTTGAGATATGGCTTGAGATATGTAATGCTCCTTGATGAGCTTAGCATCTTGTTGGAGTGTATAGTTTTGTTGTTAAGATGTGCAATAAGTATTTCAACAATATTAAATTTCTCAAAACAGGAGTGATGCATTTCAATTTTCTTTTATAATAGTTGAATATAGAAAGAAAATAATAAATGATATCCTTCTTGGTTGGTGTAAAGAATTATCATCAAGTCAGGGTCAGCAGGTGCTGAATGCTGCCCATCGCCCTTAAATCCTATATTAACTTTGATTGTTGTACATAAGGCTTCCTGATCTACCCAGATATATTGTTTGCAGGGACCTTGACCCTCTATATGACGTCGTCAAGCACAAAGAATACAAAGATAAGTGCTACGAAGGCCTGATGTCTCAAGTATGCTGAGGTCAGTTGTTTGTTGTGTTTTATAGTAACATTCAAAGAGTTTTTAGTTTTTTTCCTGTCCTTTTTGGACGTTTCAGCTGAACACCACTTTATGCAGCTTTTACCATGGGTTGGAAAATTAATGGGCGAATCATTGAGATTCTTCTCACCAATAGTCATATGGACCAGGTTTAAGTCTAGTCAACACATGCATGACGTTTGATACCCTGCATTCGTGGATTATCTCAAGGTACGTCGCTCAATAAATTGTCTCTTCAAGGGATTGCATTGTTTCTTTTAGGCTAGAATATTTCTTTATTTAATTTCCTCTGACCTTTGTTTTCTTCTCACGCTTGGCTTGTTTTGATGGACCTAGGAATAAGGGAGACTGATGCATCTCAAATTATAGCCAACCGTGAAGCGCAGCATTGGTATCCGACTTTGAGAGCATAAAAGGTTAATCACCTGGTCACTAATCTCCTCCCCTATCTTCATCTATAGCCTACTTGTGAAGTTTATTTATTACATGCACATGCAAAGACCAGTGCTACCACCGATGGTCTAGAGTATTAAGCGAAGTGTTGTTATAGGTGCATCTAAAATTATGCCGTTGCTCTTATGTTTCTTTGATTCCTTTTCAATCTATAACTTATTTGATTTTTGAGTCAAAGATCCGGGTTATGAAGTTTTGAAAAGGTTATTAAGGGAGACATATGCAAAGATAGAAATGTCATTTACAGCTATTCGTACATCTACATCCCCATTGCATATTAGAATTGCGATTACTTATCTCTTGTCATGAAACATAGAATGAAGTCCGGAGCTTCCTATTCCACGGAGTTGATTCACTAGGCAGCAAAACATTTTTGGATTACTTTCCAGAATATCCATGTCAAGAAGGCAGAGTCAATTAGAAGAGAAGCATACAAGGAAAGGAGAATTTATAGGAAACTGTAATGACTAACTTGCCCTGTTCATTGCATTTCTGTTGCCACCTTTTCCAGGTCTATTTCATTGTGCTACTGCACCTAACTAGTGCATCATAAGTGAGTTTTTCTCTCTTCAGGCTAGCAACTTCCTTTCAGGCTTGGTTATTTATCCCTCACATTGGCAAAATTGTTATTTTAGTCATTTGAAATTTTGCTTATTCTTGTAGCAATAGGATAAGACCTTGGTCTGTAAATATGGTGCAAGAGTTTGAAAATGCAGCTACACATATTTAAATGCGCCTATCTTTCCTGTAAGCAACTTTCTATTGCCTATTGATTTGAGTAGCAACTCGAGGCCTCATTTAATTCAGTGGTTGTTGAGTATATGTGAAGTTTTCTTATGTTGTCATGGTTGAAATTGAAATCTGAACATTTCATTTTCTTTCCTCTCTCAGGCTTCTGGGCTTCTGCTATTCCCGCTGCGCTGGATGGTTCCTTGGTGATTGCCCGTGACAAACGGTGTGGAGGCAAGCCTATTTTTAGGACGTTCATCCATCAGGGTGTGTCATTCAACTATATCCTTGATTCGTCGCTATGAATGTGAACAGCTAGTAATAAAAACAACTAACACAAATGCAAAAAAATTTAAGGCTAAATTAGCAACAACAAAAAAAATGACTGAATTAACATGATTGTAGTACAGATAATACTTTTTTGATAATTTTCCCATTCTCATACTTACCCCCTTATTCTTCCTTGTTCTCTGTTAGTTTAGTTAGAGAGGGACAGAGAGGTCGGGTTTGAACATCAATTTTTGGGATGTTACTGTTGGGGGGTGACAAAGAGAACGACAAAGAGAGACAAAGGTGTCGTATTACTAGAGAGGGACAAAGAGGTCGTGTTATTCGAGTCTGAACATCAATTTTTGGGATGTTACTATTGGGGAGTGATAGAGAGAGCGACGGAGAGAGAGAGAGATAGAGAGGTCGTACTACTAGAGAGGGACAGAGAGGAGGTTGTACTATTCGGATCTGAAAATCGATTTTTGGGATGTTACTGTTGGGGGTGACAGAGAGAGCGACAAAGAGAGACACGGAGATAAGCTAGGGCTACAGAGTGAAGGGACAAGGATATCGCCATCCCTAGTCCTCTCGGACGCAATTGTGAAAGGTTGACGACCCAAGTTCATGATGACATTGCATAGAAAGAATGCATACATTGAGACTAGGGAACAAAGATACATATTAGGCCAACCCATCGTCACCTTTTTCAGTTGAAAAACCACCAAAGTATTGTCTAGCATTATAAATCAAAATGTGAATATAAGTCTTGTTCGCTTTTGAGTTAGAAAAAGAGGAGTAGCTAAGAAGCTACGAACCTGACAAGTTACCATCATCGGGTTCCAAGAAGAGTCAAAAACCTAACATCTACTCACTGCTACGACAAGTTCTTTTCCTCAACTCAAGCCCTAGCTTAATGTAGAAAAAACGGGAAGCGGCTATAAACATGAGACAAGTCCACAAATTGTTTATAAAGAGAGCAGCCGTTGAGGATATTGTGGGGTTGGGGGAATGAAGAAAATGTGCTTACACACTTAGGAGACTGGAATGGCCATCTACAGCTCTTGTTGGAATTTGAGTGTGGTTGACAACCTTTCACAATTGCTTCCGAGAAGACTGGGGATGGCGGTGTCCTTGTCCCTTCACTCTATAGCCCTAGTTTATCTCTCTATGGCTTTCTCTCTAACATCTGATCGAATAGTATGACCTCTCTGTCCCCCCCTAGTAATATGACAGTAACATCCCAAAAATTGATGTTCAGAACCCAAAAATAGTATGACCTCTTTGTCCCTCTCTAGTAATATGACATCTCTCGTCTCAAACTCTCTCTATAGAGACATATCTCGGGTTCTGTCACCCCTAGATTAAAACATGTTTTTTAAAACATAAATAAAAAAAAAAATTTTCTTAGGAAATTCTTAGGAAAAAAAATTCAAAAAAATGCAAAAAGTTCCCAAAAAAAAAAAAACTTACAAATAAGTTTTGAGTAGTTTTCTCTTAGAATTTGTGAAAATCCTTTCCTTTAGGGCTTTACCTGAGGAATTTTTGGATGCAATTTTCTTTTTAGGGATACGCTAGGTTGCTGTTTGCATTTGTTATTATGATTACACTTGATTGTGCGTTTCTCGTATATTAATTGTTCTTTTCATTTTTAGAATGGTTAGGATGAACCTTAAAATCCTCAATAAGCTACCCTAACACTTTAATTAGCACTTAATCAAATTTAGGTGTTAAAAAGGCGTTGGTTGCATAACTAGTGTAATCAAGTTTCCGAGTCTAAAATCTCCGGTTGTGCATATATTAAAACGACACTCCCATATCTTAATTAGTTTTCTAGCCAACCCTCAACAATGGCTAGTGGCGACTTCTTTTGAACACATAAACTAAGAAAATCAAAGAGGTGCGGGTTTGAGAGGACCCGCATTCATAATCGATGGTCTAAGTGTGGATCATCAACTAGACGATGTATTCGAGCCATATGTTGTGGGAATGCCCACTTATGTTGTTTTATGAACAAAGACCTCTGAACCTTTCTCCTCTCGAGGATAGGACATGACAGCTTGATGATTTTGTTGGGACTCGAGGACTTTGGCCTAATAAAACTTAATTGTTTGTTAACTAATGTGATTTCATGGTGGCACTTTTGGGAAGGTGAGGTAAGTCCACTAACATTATGTTAAGGGTTGATGTAGGTTGGGAATTATAAATGGTGGATTGTTTGTTAACATTTTTGTTTAACAGTTGGTGTAAAGAATGAATGTTTATATGAATAAAATTAAAGCACTATTTGGATAATAATTGTTGTGTTTTCCTTTACATATACCTTAGCACTACACATTTGCACACATAGCTTGCGGTTAAACCTAGTTGCACCCCACGAAACACTTAGGAGGTGTTGAGGATTGAATGGACCATACGCAATTCGTGCGAATGACACAATCATTCTCAATTCTGCTCATTTTCTAGAAAGAAACAAGCTAGCCCACCTACAGTTTGCGATATTGGTGAAAGGCTTACTATTAGGTTGAAATGGAAACCTTAAGCCTATAGTACCATACCCGTTAGGCATCAAAACCTCGCAAATACAGCCACATGTCCATATGATTTAAAAAAAAAAAAAAAAAATCTCATCACCTATTGTAAATATAATTTCTCTCTTTACCTTTATACTTAGAATTGAAATTTCATTTTCGCAAAATCTATGGAAATCAATTGAGCGCCCAATTAATTCCTACAAGTGGCATAGGACAATATTTCTTGTTTGACCCCGTAGTAAAAGTGGATTGTCAGAATTTTGAATTATGGGTTAGAAATCATTTTTCTAAATTAATTTTTCAAAGTTAATCTTACATATTGAGATGTTGAATTGAAATTACATTGTGTGCATTAGTTTTTCAAAATTGAAGAGTTTTCGAAAGTAGATTCTTATTTTAATGAATAAACTTTTAAAATTAAAAGCACAGCTTTGTAGAAAAATTTATCAAAACTAGATGATTAGAACGGAGTCGGTTTGTAAAATCTAAAGGGCATTGGATTGATAAATCACGGAAGGATCTCTCAATGATGTTTTTTCTTACAAATGAACACTTAACCCTTTTAAGTGGGGATTTTGGGGCAAAGTCTCATTGCCTGGCTTTAATTAGAAGAGATGGTCTCACCGAGAGGTCCCTTCTCATTTGCTTAAGTGACAATGTCTTTCTTTCACAGCTTATATGTGATGGTCAATTTTTAGAAATCCCTCTACTTGACCGTGCATTGAAGCATAAAATTCTCCGAAGTCAAGTCAGAAAAATGTGAGTCCTATTCAGTTGTCAATCCATCGTAGCAAACTTTTAGGATGTTATTTCCCAAAGAACATTTGTGCATATCCCATTAATAAGCCGTTCGAATATTGGAAGATGAGCCATAATGTTTTTCTAGTAGATGACCAAGAACACATTTCCAAGATCACATCACTTGTTTTATTATTCAAATGTGATGGCTGTCTTCTTTTCTTATCATTTCACATTCTACCTTAGTTTATTCATGGAATTTGGAGTTTTTTTCGTTGGGCACCGACTATTGATGTTGCAGTTTATAATGGAAGTGAAGATGCTCGTGGACGTAATAGAACGTGCAATTCTTTGAGGAAGGGGCTTCCATAGCATTTCAAGTGCTTATATGCCCTCTAAAGGCCATTGTTGAGGATATAAATATTCTGACACAAACAGAATGGGAAAGTCATTGTTGATGAATGCCAACAACTTAGAACTTTCTCCTTTATGAAGAATTTGAGAAGCTATTGACAAAAATGAGGCTTCTTCCCATTAATGGCAAACCAGAGGAAAAATGAGGAAGAGATTTTTGATACGGTGTGTGAGACTTGTGATGATGGGGAAAAGTACTTGTACTAAGAATCAAATAAATAGATGGAATCTTCTTATGAAGAGGATGAAATATTATCTCGTGTGACAGACCACCAACTTAATGACTCTGAGAGTAAGCATCGATGACGTTCGGAGGCTCCATGAGTCTTATGTCATGCCTAATTCCTGCAGAGAGTGCTTCAATGCCTACTACGTAAAGACCGTCGTCGAAACCCTTCCACTCGAGAGGCTGAGTAAAATCTAATTAATGTACATTATTTTTCCCATTACCTCTGCGGCATCCGCATTCATAGAAATAGCCGTGGTTTTTGAAGGGAGAATTTGTTGGCTCCTTACTTTCTGCAGAAAAGGGTTATGGAGTCGCCACGTTGCTGCCACTGTTGGTGAAGGGGCGCGTGTCGGGACATCGAGGGTGCTGCGATCTGAGCTTTTGGACAGGACGGATTTAGTCCGGTGAGTCAGGCACGTTAAAGGAATTATAAAGTTGTTTTGAGCGAAATATTAAATGGTCGATATAGTGTGTGTGACCAATTAAGATTTGCTCGTGATATGCATCTGGATCAATTTCTTTGCTAAATTTTGAGAGTTTCTTCTGCTATAAAATTGACTCATTTCTTTGTATGGTGTTATTATCACGGGGACTAATGCAATTAATAAAATGACCCAGGACCTAATCTGGCCCATACATGGTCCCCATGAAGGTATTCCCCTTTTGGCTTCTTTCCTTGTAGGTCTCCACTTACCCTTCCACGCACACTGTCGCACGGTTGTGACGCGCCGCCTAGTTTGAAGCGGTCTTAAGCATGTCTAACTCCTTGGGGCACTTGAAAAGTTGCCACAAAGATCGAAGGAACAACAAGATTGGAAGAACGTTTTCGGACACAAACCCAACGGTCGGAAGATCATGCTCCGATGCCAACCGTTTACCCAAAACAGATCATTAGCGACGCTCGAAATGGACTGAGCAACCCCAAAACAATACCTTCGACTTCAAGCAAGAGGTGATCATATGCAATACACATTAATCAATCAATGGCGTGACAGATAAGGTGATCCGATAATAGATTATCCGGCCCAAGCAGTGAATAGTGATGAATATAAGCTATTTATTAATATAAACAATCGAGGTTCTTTTTGCTTGTCCATAGACAATCACTTTTTCGACTTTAAATAAGGGTTAATATCACAAAAATTCTCAAAGTAGTATACATATGATAAATTTTGCCCGAACTAATTTTTTTACCATCAAAAATTCTCAAATTGGTACACCTTTGATAATTTTAAGTTAAATTGGTATGCTTAAGACAAATTTATTCTCTGATAGTTTCCATTAAATTTTATTATCAAATTACTGAATTTGATGGCACGTGACAATTAACTAATATAGCAATTTGAAATTTTACTTTCCATTTGTCAAAGTTATATCAATTTTGTGGTTTTTTGTGGTATTAATCCAATTTAATGAAGAATATATTCATCACAAATATATCAGTTTGAGATTTTTAGAGGTTTAAAAATTAATTTTGGATAAATTTATTACAAGTATGCCAGTTTTTTGTTTTTAATAGTTGTTTGAAATAAATTTATCATATGTATACTAGTTTAGAGTTTGTTGTAGTCAAAATATTAATTTTTGATAAACTTATCACATATGTACCAATTTAAGGTTTTAAAAAATATTGTCCTTCTATTTTCTAGCACTAACTTCAAGATATATGGATTATGTCCCTACAACAAAGATCAAGTAACTGGCCACGATTGTATAACTATCCAAATTTGGCTCATTTCTCCAACAAAGGGCTCATATACTTAGCGTGGGTTTAATGTAATTTTTGGTTTTTTAATTGTTTTGCACTTTATTTTTCATTCGATCTTGAACATGCTTTATTTAAATTTCGCCTGGTAACACTAAAAACTCAAAACAGGTACAAACATACTACATTATCTCCAAACAAACTTTATAGAACATTCTAGGTGTGCCACATAATACCCCCAAATTGATATTTTTGTGCCCTATTTTCCTCAAATTGTGGCAAATCTTTCATTTTTTAGGGATAAATGTAGCATGAGCGCACTAGTTTGTTATAAATGCCGCATATGTATGCTAATTTGGGATGTTTTGTGACATAAAAATTAATTTGAGGTAAATGTGGCATAAATATATCGATTTGAGACTTTTTGTGGTATTAATTTTGTGTTTTCTATTTGATGGAAAAGCCATGAGTATTTTGTTTATATATATAAGTGCAACCAAATCATCAAACCGTTAAATTCTTGTTTGATCAAATTTGTGCTTAGATGCAGTGGAATAAGCACAAGTAAATTATAATAAAAGCTATAATTCTAAGCTTTATTTAGAAAGGTTGAGGAATAAATGAGAATGACGTGCTATTTAGTGCTGACCTAGATTGATACGAGACAAGTACAAAAAAGCAAAGAAGAAATGATTTGGTGCACGAAATTCATAAAACCACTCAATATGCAGCAACCTTCGCCTCTCATATTCCCTAGTTATTGTGGGGAAAATTATTTAACTACGAACAAGGGAAATGAGGTGTGCGGATGCTGACATGTTAAAATAAAGAATGCAATCTAAGTGTAAGCTAACCTTGTTATTAAACTGAACAACAACAAAAAATCATTACTAGTACTTTATCAAGCACTCAATAAGTGTGATTTTAGCTCGCGTTCAACCTGATTAAGATACTCCACGCATCGGGATTGTACTTGATTTGAAGGTGCTCTTCTTGTCGTACAAAAATATATCGACCATTAATTATATTCACATGAGTAAGTGGATGGCCGAAAAAAAAAGAAGTAAACAAAGATCAATGAACCGATGAAGCTAGGGAGTAGAAAAAACAATATCCCTCGGCCTGCCGTTCATGGAACATATGCGACGACCCGTTTACATGATTAGGAGGCTTGAGAAAGGCTTGTACAAAATTTCATAGACATACGGAAGGCTTTGTATAGTAAATACTATTGAGGAGCAAGATCACCAGTAGGTGTATAATCCAACAAGTGCCACAATAAAATATAGAGTCGGTCACCTTTACCGCATACTTTTATCAACCTAATTAACGAATTTAATTACCTACAACTGCCGAAACAGTAACTAAATCAGACCCGAGATTCTGCAGTTTTTTTTTTTTTTTATGTCGTTGAATTGGGCACAAACAAATGTAGACCAGTACGAAATGGAGATGTTGGACGCGTTAAGTCTGGAGTTGACGCCGTGTCATAGAGGGAATAGAACGGGGATCGAATTTTTCAGCGAACCAAAAAAAAAAAAAAAAAAATTGTAATTAACTTTCGTTACCACCAAAAAAAAAAAAAAAAAACCTAAAAAAGATGGCCGATGATGACATGATTACTCCAGACTAAAAAATTCCAAACCACGGCTCTAATCCTATCCTGCCCTCCAAGGAATTAATTGCCTAACTCAAAATGCCACTTGAAAATTACAATATAAAAGAATGAAATTTATAGCGCTTAATTGAATGAACCGAGTGATAAAAATTCGGAGGAAGAAAGATGCTAAAATACCTCTAAATGATAAGTAGCATGACATCAAAATGCCTTGAATTCGTGCCAGCCTAACAAAATACGCTTTCTAAAGAATGCTTGAATTTAAGATTTTTAATGGTAAGAAAAAGAATTTTGAATATTGACATAGATTAAAAATTTTCGCAGCATTAATCAACAGGAAAACGTTAAATTTAAATTTAGGCAACCACTCAACTCACGTCCATCTCTTGTTTCAAGGTTGATTTTTCGAATGCTCATGTCGTTTTCACAAGCATCGTGCGTCCGGATGATTGGTCTTTTGCTTCGATCGTGTCTTCTTGTTAACCGTTTTGGCCACCCCAACTACCTCCCCACACCCCCACCCCCCCTTTCCTCTCCTGTTTCTTTGGTTAACATATCAAACCATATTTCCAACACAGTAGCATCTCTCTTTACGCACTGCACGCGAGGAAAATTGGAGGCCGTCCGTTCGCGTCTATGCTCTGGCGCACCGGCAGTTCGTCCAATTCGCTCTGGACGAGACCGCGCTCCACACTCGCATGGCTCCTTCTCTTTTGCTGGTTATGCGATTGTTTCACGACTGGGATTCGTGCTCAATTGGAGTTCGAATTGGCATCGCGGCTGTTTGCTGGTGAACTCAAGTTCGATCCTCTCGTCGCGCGTTGCATTCCGGACCTTCTTGTGTCGGCACTCCAGACGTAGTCGTTGCATTCCACTGTTTCGTTTTCTATCCGCCGTTTCAAGTTCTGACAATGCTGCTCAGTATGTGCGTGCGTGCGTGTGCGTGCGTGAGAGAGAGAGATGCTTGACTGTGAATGTCTGTCGCCGGGTTTTTGGTTTTCTCTCAGGGCGTCTTCTCTATTTGCCGTTTGTTTGGTTAATCAAGGCTTGTCCTTCTTCGTGTCCTTAGGAAAGGTTCGGCTCCATGATGCCACTGGATGATAAAACAGAGATTGAGTTGTTGTCGTGTGAAGTGCCGAAAATAAGGTTGCTCCAGAGTTTGAGCATTCAAGGGAGCAAGGGACCGCAGTTATGATTGTCTAATATCATTGCCGCTTGATATATAAATTATGAGGAATCAGTCTACAGAATCTAGACAGACAGCTTAAATTTATGGTTTTTAAGCAAAAGTAGCTTGTAGTTCCAGTCTCTGTAGCTCCAGAAAGGCCCCTGTAAGTTGCACATGATGGTCAGAGGAAATTTTTTCGAGAGAGAGGACGGTTGTGCTTAATCGGTACCATGGCTTCGCTTCTTTTGCTATTAGAACTTTAGGAATTTTGGTGCCACATGGGTGTACGGATTTGATAGTTTTTGAATTAAGTGTAGAATTAATTGATCCGGCTTTTCACCGATGGAAACTTTCATGTTTTTGGAAGATAGTATTTTCCGTGTAAAGCTTTTCCTCTAATTAGATTTGCCACTTGTGCTGATGGAGGAATTGGTTGTTCAAGTAAGTTTACTTGAACACATTATTTTGCTATGATGTTTAGCGGCCTCATTTTGTTCTTCTGAAGATACTCTATGCAGGTTTTGCATTTTGCTATGTTTCCAGAATCAGAATATGATCTGCCTATATTCTGTGCCAACTTTTTCACTGCTGCCGAGACAATTATAGTTGTTCTGTAAGGACAATTATAGTTGTTCTGTAAGAATAATTCTTTCTTCTTGTTTTTTAACTTATTCCTTGTTGTAAGAAACAACGCGAGTTGATGAAAATGACAGCAGTTGCTTGCTCTATGGTTAGCTATATGTGCTCAGTAATTTTGCACGTGCTCTATGGTCAACTGTATGTCTCGAGCAAATGTGCATGTGCATGTGATATCCATGTGTAGCAAGCCAATTAGTGGCCATGCGTGTTTTTCTGCTGAAATTACCTGCTAGCACCTTTCTGATAAAACAAAGTGTTTGAACAGTTGAAATGGGTTGCGGTGTAGCTGTTCTGCCTGAGTGTCACGAGCTGACTTTTGCAGAAGCTTTGAGCAGTCACACATTTGACGTCTAACTATCTAGTACCTACTGGCATGGCGTAGTATGCTGGACAGTGTTTGTCAAGCTAGATGTGCAATAGTGGACTTCTGGCTTGAGATATGGCTTGAGATATGTAATGCTCCTTGATGAGCTTAGCATCTTGTTGGAGTGTATAGTTCTGTTGTTAAGATGTGCAATAAGTATTTCAACAGTGTTAAATTTCTCAAAACAGGAGTGATGCATTTTAATTTTCTTTTATAATAGTTGAATCTAGAAAGAAAATAATAAATGATATCCTTCTTGGTTGGTGTAAAGAATTATCGTCAAGTTAGGGTCAGCAGGTGCTGAATGCTGCCCATCGCCCTTAAATCCTATATTAACTTTGATTGCTGTACATAAGGCTTCCTGATCTGCCCTGATATATTATTTGCAGGGACCTTGACCCTCTATATGACATCGTCAAGCACAAAGAATACAAAGATAAGTGCTACGAAGGCCTGATGTCTCAAGTATGCTGAGGTCAGTTGTTTGTTGTGTTTTATAGTAACATTCAAAGAGCTTTTAGTTTTTTTCCTGTCCTTTTTGGACGTTTCAGCTGAACACCACTTTATGCAGCTTTTACCATGGGGTGGAAATTTAACGGGCGAATCGTTGAGATTCTTCTCACCAATAGTCATATGGACCAAGTCAACACATGCATGCCGTTTGATACCCTGCATTCGTGGATTATCTCAAGGTACGTTGCTCAATAAATTGTCTTTTCAAGGGATTGCATTTTTTCTTTTAGGCTAGAATATTTCTCTATTTAATTTCCTCTGACCTTTGATTTCTTTTCAGGCTTGGCTTGTTTTGATGGGCCTAGGAATAAGGGAGACTGATGCATCTCAAATTATAGCCAACCGTGAAGCGCAGCATCGGTATCCGACTTTGAGAGCAGAAAAGGTTAATCACCAGGTCACTCATCTCCTTTTCAATCTGTAACTTATTTGATTTTTGAGTCGAAGATCCAGGTTATGAAGTTTTGAAAAGGTTATTAGGCGAGACACATGCAAAGATAGAAATGTCATTTGCAGCAATTCGTACATCTACATCCCCATTGCATATTAGAATTGCAGTTACTTATCTCTTGTCATGAAACATAGAATGAAGTCTGGAGCTTACTATTCGACGGAGTTGATTCGCTAGGTAGCAAAACATTTTTGGATTACTTTCCAGAATATCCATGTCAAGAAGGCAGAGTCAATTAGAAGAGAAGCATACTCGGGAAAGGAGAATTTATAGGAAACTGTAATGACTGACTTGCCCTGTTCATTGCACTTCTGTTGCCACCTTTTGTAGGTCTGTTTCATTGTGCTACTGCACTTAACCAGTGCATCATAAGTGAGTTTTTCTCTCTTCAGGCTAGCAGCTTCCTTTCAAGCTTGGTTATTTATCCCTCACATTGACAAAATTGTTATTTTAGTCATTTGAAATTTTGATTATTCTTGTAGCAATAGGATAAGACCTTGATATGTAAATATGGTGCAAGAGTTTGAAAATGTAGCTACACGTATTTAAATGCGCCTATCTTTCCTGTAAGCAACTTTCTATTGCCTATTGATTTATGTAGCAACTCGAGGCCTCATTTAATTCAGTGGTCGTTGAGTATATGTGAAGTTTTCTTATGTTGTCGTGGTTGAAATCGAAATCTAAACATTTCATTTTCTTTCCTCTCTCAGGCTTCTGGGCTTCTGCTATTCCCACTGCGCTGGATGGTTCCTTGGTGATTGCCCGTGACAAAGGGTGTGGAGGCGAGCCTATTTTTAGGACGTTCATCCATCAAGGTGTGTCATTCAACTATATCCTTGATTTGTCGCTATGAATGCGAACAGCTAGTAATAAAAACAACACAAATGCAAAAAATTTAAGCCTAATAGCAACAACAACAACAAAAAAAATGACTGAATTAACACAAGATAAGACTTTTTTGATAATTTTCCCATTCTCATACTTACCCCTTATTTTCTTCCTTGTTCTCTGTTAACTTACCCAGAAGTAGTAACACTCTGCATGAATATCTAAATCTTATGCATCATTTATAACAAAAAAATAATAATAATAATATGAAGTACCTGTACCATCTGCACCCTATATACTTTTCGTGTGTAGGGAACGACATCATCGTGCCATACGTGATTGATATCATTCCGAACAATATAGAGTGCATTCAAATTCTTCTATCATTGAATTCCTTTCATTGATTCTTTGCTTGACATCGTTAAATGTACATGCTGTGTTTTATGTGAAATGCAACAAGGAGGGTTAAGGATATGCCTGAATTTAGATATAGACGAGTTTTGCTAATTGCTTAAGCTTTGTACAAAACAATTCAATGACTGGAGCTGTTCAGTAAAAGTGAATGACGATGGTGCACAGTAGAGATTGATGAAGGAGAAGCAGGGATGGCATCTGTTGGTGGTTGATATTGATAGGCAAATGCAACGCTTATTAATGGAGATCCCGTGATAGACAATAGGTGATTGATGGTGAAGTAACGTGCTGATATTTTGGTGAAGGGAAGTTTGATTGTCGGTGTTCTGATCTGGCTATGGTTTTTTGTATTCTCAGTCTATTAAGAGGAAGATAGTGAGCATAGATAATAGATATAAGAAGGAGAATAAAAAAAAAAATAGGAATAGTGGATTCTGGATGTTTAAGATTGTTTCAATAGTGGAATTGGGTTCAATTTTCGAACTTGAACAACTTTCAGAGAGTTCCATTTTGCTGATAATTTGAAAGCTTTAGTTTGTGGGTTTGATAAGAAACAAACCTCTAGGAATGGTGAGCTTGGTTCTCGGTTTAGGAATAAAATGAACGGTTCCAAAAAAAAAGAGAGAGAGAGAGGAAATAAGAAATAAGAAATAATGAAGAAAATGGGCTTTGAATGTTTAGAACTAAAAGGAATTATTGAAATGCCCTTAACTCAATTTTATGGGTGATGATATCACTCACATGTAGAAATTTCGAAAGTTTTAAATGAATAATTGAGATTTAAATCTTTTGGGATATGGTTCCTTAAGGACCAATAAACTCAGTGGCATGCTTGCTTTTGTACATAACTAAATCTATCAAGCAGGTCAAGTCAAGTTGGGTTTGGTTGGTTATAAATGGTCCAACCCAAATTGATCTATTTAACACATTTATAATTCATTTATCCTAATGTAAAATTTTTGACCCAACCTATCCCTACCCAACCTAACCCATTTAACTAAACCTAAGAAAGCTTCTTTTTTATGATATTTCTTTTTTTTTTTTTTTTTAAACAAAGGTATTGCTAAAACACTTTCATGCAATACAAATTTAGAGGACAATTTTTTTATTAAAAAAAAAATAAGGTTTGTTTCTTAAATATTTTCCAAGTATATTTTAGGAAAATTACAATATTTTTTTGTTTTTTCCTGAAATTTGAAAATAAATTAGAAAATGTTTTTTTGTCATTTAATAAGAAAAATATGATATATTTTCCTTGACTCCTTTTTAATATTTTTATTTTTTTTAAAATGGAAATTTATATTATTTCTATTCTTAAAAATCTAATTGTTAGTTTTTGTATTTTTTAAAAAATAGAATTTTTTTTTTTTCTTTTTCTTTTTCTTTCATTTTGGAACCACTAAAAGACGACCAACAACTACTACTAGCCATAAGCGAGCTCAAGGTTCAAGCCTTGCTCAAGCCTTGCTCAAGCCTCACCAGTTGTCGGTGAGGTGTGACATCCAGATTTTCGGGTTAATTTTATCGATGTATATGGCCATTTTGTTCGGTTAGCGGGATTGTGAAATTCGGGACACAAGTGGAAATTTATACTTATAAGAGAAAAGACAAATTTGATCGATGAAATATTGAATGAAATTATGGGGTCAAATTGATTTGATTGAAGTGGGATTAAGGTTGATTTGGGAAAAACCAAGAAAATTCGTATGCCCATAAACCCAACTCTTTGAACTACCTAAATGCTTCTAGAAGGGGCATATTTGTCAAAAATTGAAGAGTGGGAGACAGCTGGTGATGGCCCACGTGTGGCTGACCTAAGAGAGAGAGAGAGTGAGAGAAAAGAAAGAAAAAATTGGTTTCTTCTTCCTCCCCTTCTCTCTACCATCGTTGTCTCTCTCTTCCTCCATCTTCTCCTTCGGTTGTGCGACGCCATGGAAGCGGAAGACCAACAGGCCGAAGCAGCGATTCCTCTCGGCGTTGTCACAGCAAGCAACCGGAGCTAGGGTCGCCGCCGTCCACCGTCCCGCTGCCTCGCGCCGCTGCTCCGCCTCCGCCCCTCTCCCTCCTCTGGTTCGAGCAAGCCCGAACAGCAGAAACGGAAGCAACGATCGGCGTTGCTTGAAGGAGCTGCAGTCGCGCCGCATGCCGCCTCGCCGCCACACGTCGTTCCCGGCCCGCGTCGCCTCGCCGTTCGCCGTCCCGTGCTCCGCCTGCCTCGGCCTCTCCCTCGCTCAGCCCTCTGTTTCAGCGACATTTCAGATCTGGTGGAGCTCCGCCGGAGCCGTCCACCCCTCCTCCGGCCACCGGGAAGCCTCGCCTAAGTCTTGTTCAGCCCCTCCGTCCATCTAGGTCTGCTGTTGCTTCAATTCGAGCCTGGATCCGCCCCCAATCAGCAGCAAACAGAGAGTGCAGAAAATGGGTATCGCAGTGGATTTTGGCCCGTTTTGGCCGCCTTCCGAGCCGGATGCTTTCGGCCCGCTTTGGGGAAAGTCGATCCTCGCGTCGAGCCCGTCGTTTTGAGTGAGTTTTACTCACTAACGCCTTCTTAGTGTGCTAATTATACTTAAAGGTTGATTAGTGTTAATTAAGTGTAATTAGGTTGTTAGATTAGAATTGATTAGTGATTATTAGTTAATTGCTTTGTATGTTAGTGATGTAATTAGTGTAATTAGATAGAGAATTGCATGTAGTATTTATTGGATGCTTCTTGGGATTTTTCCCGTCCCTTATCGGGTGTTAATTAAGCGATTCGGGCCTAAGTGGTATTTTTAGGAATTTAATATTAATTTTCGAAATTAATTATTTAATTATTTATTTTCCGAAAATTCAACTAAGATGGCCTGGAACCGGAATATTATGCTGATGACCGTGGTGAAGTCAGTTTATTTAATCGGGCTTTATTTTGAGCTAAATTGAATTTTTAATGTTAATTGTTTAATTTTCGAAATTAATTATTTAATTATTTATTTTTCGGAAATTAAGGTTGAGATGGTTAGTGATAGGAATATTATGCTGATGATCGTGGTGCAGCCTGTTTATTTAATTGGGCTTTATTTTGTACTAAATTGAATTTTTAATATTTATTAATTAATTATTTTTCGGAAATTAAGATTGAGATGGCCGACGACCGAAATCTCGTGCTGATCGTCGTGGCACAGTTCGTTTATTTATTTGAGCTCTACGTTGCATGGAATTAAATAAATTGTGATGTTTTAGGGATTTACCCTAATTTGATTTGGAATTTATTGAGATTAAATGATTGATTGGTAGATGGCCGGTCGTTAGAATTTCGAGCTGATCGCGCGAGTGCGGTAGGTTTGTGTTAATTGTATGTTTAAATTGAGAAATTGAGTGATTGGTGATTATGGTTAATAATTCCAAAAGTGTGGAATTGTGTGAAATTGATGAAGTTGTGGTATTTAACTTGAAAATACCGGTGTTGGGCTTTTAGCACCGTAATTGGTTTGTATGACTAGTTTGAATCGATTGGATTGATTGATTGATTGAATTGAGATATGAGTTGGTTTATTATTGAATGATAAGCTTTGGCGAGCATTGGTTTATATATATGTATCAGCTTGGGCGAGCAATTATGATATACATATATATACGGCAGCTTCTGGTGAGCTAAGATCGTTTTATCAGCTTGTGCGAGCACGATCTATATATATATATCAGCTTGTGAGAGCAATGATCGTTTATCAGCTTGTGAGAGCAACGATCCATATATCAGCTTGTGCGAGCTATCATCTATCCATATATCAGCTTGTGCGAGCTATCATCTATCCATATATCAGCTTGTGCGAGCTATCATCTATGTATATATCGGCTTGTGCGAGCTACCATCTATATCGGCTTGTGAGAGCATTGCATCCAATTCAGCTTGTGCGAGCCATAATTGTATTGATGGATGAATAGATGGGATGGTTTAATAGATGATATGAATTGATAGATGTGTGGATCGTATGATATCAATTGATTGATTTGAATGGAAATGACCGTGAGTGGTATTGTTGGCGTGTAATCGACTAAGTCGATTAGATCGATGTTTCGATCCGTGATGTTATTGCTTGGGTGTCTATATGATCGTGCTAATATGCGGGTGGAATCGAGGCCAAGGTAAGTCCTCGACTCATGTTGTGCATAGGCAGCCCTAATGTGTATTAGTTTACTAATCGGGTCTTAGGAGGTAGAACTTGCTGAGACGTGGTCTCAGTGGTTATTGAATAACCATTTCAGGACCTGGATGAGGAGCCTAAGGAGCATGAATCTGATGAGGAGATCCCTGTTGAGGAACCCAAAGAGGAGTACGTGGAGGAGGACCCCGAGTATGACATCGAGTACGATCCGGATAAGGACCGAAATCCTATCCTGTCTTGTCAGACCTTGTTTGCATGTAAAAAGATGTTGTTGTGAATTTTCAGTATGAAAAATGTATGGCCTGCTTTTCTATCCCATTGCTTTATTGTCTGGGGATTTATAACTGCTTCCGCATGTGCATATATAAATGAAATTCGGCGATACATAGTCTGAGGATATCGCATTTTAAAATCGACCAAAAGTAAGGGATGTGTGTGCGTGCGAGGATCGGGGCGTGACATGAGGCCTCCACCTCACTAGATTGGCAAGCTCGAGCTTGCCCGATGCTAATGAGCTCAAGTCTTGTTAAATCAACGAGACTCAAGCCTCGCTAATCATAGGCGAGCCTCAAGCTCATCTGAGGCCGGCAAGCTCGAGCCTAACCTAGCAAGTCATAGGTCATCACCGTGCCAACCACCGACTAAGGAAGGACTAAGGAGGAAGAAGAAAGAAAGAAAAAAAAAAGGAAAGAAAAAAGAAATATAAAAAATAATTATAATTTCAAAGAGGGAACGAGAGAGTGCAAGGCTTGGACTTGAAATGGGTTCTAGCTTCTAAGTCTTACCCATTTAAGACCCGTTTATCTTAAATTTTCAAATTTTAAACCCATTTAACTAGTCTCATAAAAATATAAATGACCCATATATGATACAGTTATGATTTAAATGGGTCATATATTAGTTTAAGACCCATTTTGACACCTCTATATATAATGCAAAACAAACAAATCACACGTATAGCTACTAGTTATCATATTGTACACAATATTAATAGTTCATTTGTTTTGCAGAAAATGAATAATTTGGAAATTATTATTTTTTTAAATAATCGTTTGTTGGCACATAAGTTTTAGCTATCACTTTAGGTTTAATTGCATAAAAATTTTAGGGATTAATTTTTAATTCCTAAAACAATTCAAATCATTACAATTGCATGGCACATAAGCATTTGGAGCATTTCCAATAATAGAACTAGAATTTATAGAAAATATAAAATATAGATTGATTAAAAAATGTATAAAACAAAGAGTCATAGTTATAAAATTTAAAATTTTTAAATTTAAAAAAAAAAAAAAAAGAGCCAGATTTGGGCCTGGTCGACCTGGCCCCTTATTTCTTTTCTCAGCTAGACCCAGCCCACCCCTTTTTCTCTTTCTTTTCCCCTGCACAAACCGGCCCATCTCCTATACCCTCTAGCCCGGCCCGTGCATTGGTCTTCTTCTTCCCTCACATCACGCACACCTCTGCAACGCAACAGCGTACAGAAGCAAATTACTTAGAACAGAGGTAGAGTAGGCCACGACACAATCCTAGGGTCAGGGGATCAACCAACCATGGCAAATTGGCGGTGGCAACAACCATGCGTGCCTGCAGTGTTCTTTAAAAGAGAGAGGGGACGTTCAGCCAAAGGGATTTCCACAAACCGAGAGAGGCCTTGTGAACAAGGGTTGGGCCCTGCGTTCCTAACTCACCACGAGCGGAACATGACATTAGAGGGGCTCAAAATCGGGATGGTTGACAAGATTCATGAAAATGGAGAGGAATTTTTTGTGTTCTGTATTACTTTGCATATCAATGTACAGGTATATGTGTAGTACAGTAAATGAATCAGAAAATATTTACACAATATTAATTTTCCTAAAGTAAATCGTATCTATGATTATCTATGATTTGTTGAATCAATCTTCAAACTAAATCAGATTCCTTCTCCAACACTCCCCCTCAAGCTGGCGGCTTATAAATGTCGAAGGCGCCAAGCTTGCTTAATAGATATATGTGATGTCTCTGGCATAAGGGCTTAGTGAAAATATTTGCAGGTTGTTCCACAGTTGTGATTCCTCGAGTGGCAACGATCCCTTCCCAAATTTTCTCTCAACTAAAAAGACAGTCAACCTCGATGTGCTTTGTTCTTTGATGAAAAACCGGATTTGCAACCAATTTAAGAGCCACATCATTGTCACAGAACAATTCACTTGCACCATCAACTTGCACACCCAAATCTAAAAGTAACCCCCGAATCCAAACTATTTCGCACACAATTTTCGCCATGGCTCAATATTCTGATTCAGCTGATGACAATGAAACTGTCTATTGCTTCTTTGTCTTCCATGAAATTAAAGACTTTCCCAGCTTAATACAAAAACCAGTAATGGATCTTCTTGTCATTGAACAAGTGGCATAATATGTGTCACAATAGAACATCATCTTCATGTTGCAGCTGCAAGATAACAAAATTCCAAGTCCTAGACATCCTTTCAAATACTTCACAACCTTCAGTGCTCGCGTCCATATATGATTGTTTTGGATTGTGCATAAACCGATTGAGTATTTGTACTGCATAACATATATCAGGCCTAGTCATGGTGAGATAAATCAATTTCGCAACGAGTCGTTGATAACTTGATGGATCTTTGAGCAATGGATTTTTATTTGGAGAAGGAGGGTTCGCATCATATTCATATGTTGTCAATTTGACATTCTGCTCAATAGGTGTAGCAGCTGGCTTGCATCCCGATAATCCTGCATCTGATATGATTTCCAAGGCAAATTTTCTAAGAAAATATTTGGGAGGTCCCAAATCCTTAATGTCGATGTTTACATTCGACAACACCATTCTGTAGGGAGTGTATGCACAAGAACTCTCATGGAGTATTCCTTGAGATGATAGAAAAGATTGACATTCATGAGAGAAAAATTCACTGCCATTATCTATTCGAATCCTTTGAACTCCTTTATTGAATTGATTTTTGATCATGGACAAGAATTTCGACAAATGTGAAAAAGTTCGACTCTTGGATTGCATGAGAAATATCCAAGTAGCACGAGAGTAATCATCAACTATGGTGAGAAAAATAGGGGATCCATTACTGTGTGGTGTATGGTAAGGACCCCAAATGTCCATATGAATTAATGATAAGGCACTGATGGCACAAGAGGTGCTATTTTCAGATGGTGCTCATGTTTGTTTTGCCAAAGGGCATATCTTACAATCAAGACAAGGAAAATGAGCACTATGACCACGACGCTTATGAGAAAGGGAAATTTTATTTCTAGCAATAGCATTACAAGACATAGATAAATCAGAAATTCCCAAAAAAATTGACCCAAAAGTAGAGCCCTTGTTTTATTCTACCAAAGTCCATCAATTTCCTAGTCGAAAGGTCTTGAAAGGAACAATTTTCATAATTGAAATTGGCTTGACAATGATTGTCCTCACAAACTTTGGAAACTAATATGAGATTAAATTCGAACTTAGGAATGTACGGCACATTTTTAGGACAATATTTTTACTAAGGTATACAGTCCCAATTTTTCTAACATCAGTGACAATTCCATTTGGAAGACGAACAAATATAGAGGATTTAGGCTTTGTGTGGACATCATAAAATAGACATTCATTGCAAACTATGTGATCATTGGTGCCAGTATCAATAATCCATGCATCAACTAAAATATTCTTAGTTTCGCATAATGAGGTACCTGAAAAATTGGCCCTCTTGTCAACTATCCTTAATTGATTTAGTGCCTTCATAATTTGCTCATACTGATCCATGGTAAGTGGCTGATGAGCTGGATTATTTCCATGTGCAGATACCTAATAAGCAGAAAAAAATTTCCCTTTATTTTCTTTGTCAGCAAGCTTACCATGTAATTTCTAACATGTTTCAATAGTATGATGCGGACGACGACAATATTCACAATACTTACCCTTGAATTTAGAATTTTGTCCTCCCCCTCTATATAATTCAGCACCATAGGGAAGCAAATAGGGGCCGTCCGATCCGTGTGAGTGACACTAATTTGGACCGTCAAATCACATAGCATAAGAGCCATCGGATCCATGTGGGCGACGCTGATCATGGCTGTCGAATCACGCAACATAAGTGCCGTCAGATGCTCTTCCACGCCTATAATCCCAACTATCAATTTGGAAAGCACGAGTACCGTCGGATCCCTGCTTCTGATCTTGACCATTGGATCGATAAGTTCTAAAGTTCCCAAAGAAGTCTTCTTCTTCCTCTGCTCCTTTTGTTAGTCGGGTGTTTCTCCCGAACACAACCTAAAGCTGCTTCCTCACTGTGACGATCGAAAAACGCCATGGGAGTGACCTAAGTTCTTCCCGAGCATTGCAAGCATGATGCTCTCTCCTCCCCTCTCTTGTCCGGCGGTCGCAATGCACTGGTTTTCTTCTTGGACAGCAAGTCGACAAATGCGACCAAGCGATGGCACTAGCTCCATGGCAAGGATCTGCAAGCGGAAAGGTATCCAATTATCATTTAGGGCTAATAGAAAGCGAGTTACTTTCTCCCTTTCCTTAAAAGAAAACCAACGTCTTGCGACCACTGGACAAGAGAGGGGAGGAGAGAGCATCGTGCTTGCAGCGCCCGAGAAGAACTTAGGCCGCTCCCATGGCATTTTTCGCGCGTCACTATGAGGAAGTAGCTCTAGGTCATGCTCAGGAGGAAACGCCCGACTAACAGAAGGAGGAGAGGAAGAATAAGACTTCTTTGGGAACCCTAGAACTCACCAATCCAACGGTCAAGATCAGAAGCAAGGATCGGACGGTACCCGTGCTTTCCAAATTGACGGTTGGGATTACAGGCGTGGATGAGCATCCGACGGCCATATGCTGCGCAATCCAACGGCCATGATCAGCGCGGCGCTCATGGATCCGATGGCTCTTATGTTGTGTGATCCGACGGTCCAGATCAGAACTGCTCACACGGATCGGACGGCCCCAATTCACTTCCCTATGGTGCTGAGGGGGAGGACAAAATTTTAAATTCAAGGGTAAGTATTGTGAATATTGCCGCTGTCCGCATCATACTATTGAAACATGTTGAAAATTACATGGTAAGCCTACTGACAAAGAAAAGAAAGGAAAAGAATTTTTTGCTTATCAGGTATCTGCACATGGAAATAATCCAGCTCATCAGCCACTTACCCAGGATCAGTATGAGCAAATTATGAAGGCACTAAATCAATTGAGGACAGTTGACAAGAGTGCCCAATTTTCAGGTACTTCATTATGCGAAACTACAAATATTTTAGTTGATATATGGATTATTGACACTGGCGCCAATCTATGTAGCACCGACACTCTCTGGGAGCCTTCATGTCATGTCCGACACTCCGACACATGTCCGACAAGCTTCGACACGTCCCGACACGCAATCAACGAGTGTCGAAAAATCCGACACGTGGTCAACTATGGCATCCAAGAATTTCAACGAACCCTCAGATAGGCGACGGTCATGACCAATCGATAGAAGTATCATCGAACTATGGCATTGGTAGCAATTACAGGCAGTAATCCGTATTTGTTTATTTGTTGGATTGATATGATATGTTGGCAACAAACCGATCAATTGTGCAACAAAAGAAAATCTTTGGACTTTGATCAACTAATATTATTATTTTATTTTAGATCCGAAGGGATGGAATTTGGTCATGCGTGAGGAACATGCATGCTGAAATTTAAGAATAAAATTTTGAGGAGTTGGACTGCATGCAAGAACTTCGGTTATATCCTTGTATATGATGCAAATTTGCTATGGGGATATCAAATTAATTTTGTGGAAACCAAATGCCTAATAATTATACGGAAATTATGGCCTTATTTTTTAAGATTACGGGCCACTTCATTTGGATTTTTGGCCTCAAATTTTCGGGCCCAAGCAGGCCCAAGGAGTTTCCAAGCCGTCGACCGAAAGAAAGGGGGGGGAGAAGAGAACCGGACAAGGGAAATGTCACTCAGCCCTTCTTCCACTTGTCCTTTCCTTGAAGCCACTTGTCACCTGCATGCAAAAAAATTAGCAAATTAATTAACCAAAGGAAGCAAAAGCATTTGGTTGGAGCAAGTGAGAGAGAGAGACCGAGAGTGAGCGGGCGAGCAAGTGAGAGAGAGAGAGAGAGAGGGTTTGAGCAAGAGTGACCAACGAGCGGTCCGAGCGAGTGAGGGTAGAGAAGGAAGGTTGCCCTCCGCCCATGCCTGTGTCCGAGCTGCCACCATCAACGCCGCCGATCCCTATCGCCGATTGAGCCAAGCCGAGACCTCGAACCCCTGTTTTTGGCTAGCAACCGAGTAGGAAGACTTGAGGCAAGTAGAAGTTCATTAATCTATGTTATACATGCTGTGATTATCTAGTGAAGTGCAAGTTGACTGGAGAAGGTCTGAATTTGATGTTTCATGATGCATTTGAGGCTTGTGTGTCTTGAAATTTAAGTGTGAGTGAGCTGTGATTGTTGAGTAAGGGGTGATGGTGTGTGCCGAGCGAAGAAAAGGTGATGCATGTTGAGTTATAAGAGCTGAGATGCAAGTATGTGCTTTGTACCGAGTTGTGAAGGATTCTAGGTGAGAGAAAATGTACTATGACCACTCATGGACGCTGTGCAAGTGTGTCAAGATGCTACATGATGAATTTGCAGTGAAACAAATGGTTTGATTGAGCTGGCAATGAAGAGAAAGGCATTAGATGTTTTCTGTCCTAGAGGAACATGGACAGAAAGTCGTTTCTATTGTGTCGCTTTGATCTCTAGAGATGAAGATGAGGAATAGAATCATGTTATTTAAAATAACATCTAGTAGATTGAGTTTAACTCATAGTTATAGCTATATGAATACAATAACTTGTAGATAGAAACAATTCTTTTTAAAACAGAAATACTGTTCTGTAGAAAACAGCCTGACCTTTGATGATTCTTCGAATTTTCTGTATTTATCTAGATAGAATTGGACCTCAAATCCTTAGGAATAACATATCAAAATTTGAGAATAAATAGACGAGTTTTGGTCAGTGAGACAAATTTTCCTTGTAGATGTTGAATCTGAAAACTATTACAGGATGCTAGTAAAGATTATGGCGTTTACTAATCTTAATAAAGTGAGATATAGACTTAGGTTTCTTCATGGAAAATGTCAATCTACGTCTCTAATTTTAGAATTTTCTGAGTTCATTTAAGGATTATTCCAAAATCTTTACTAAAACTGCGCATCCTGATTTTCGAATTGTCTTCACTCCAAATTTACTCAACTTGTTTCAAAAAGTGAATGCATCTTGGGTTGTTATGTGGCATGATGATATCGGCATTTAGCATATCATGAAATATTGAGATTTGATGAGACCCAAGGGACATTTAGGACTCTCGGGTTGATGATATCGGCATTTAGCATATCATAAATATGCTTTGAAAAGTGTTTTTGGGAAATGAAAATGCTAATTGTTACCGTTGGACTCTCGGGTTGATGATGCCCCGGGAATCGGGATGCCCAAAGGATCGAATGAGTCAATGCCTTGTGGATGCCCGATGGCCTTAATGGCTAAATGCCGGAGGTTTTTCCACGGGAGCTTTGAGATGCCCGGTTGTATGCTAGTCGGTACGTAAATCCGGAGGGCCAAGGTAACCATTCTCATGGTGAGCCTCGAAGGATTTCCTCGTGATGCTGGGTGGGGTACGAGACGCTTGGAGGTGTGATATGCTCCAAATGCCCGGTGGCCCTAGTGGCTGAATGCCGGAGGCTTTCGCGATGCCAGGGTGGATGCGAATGCCCAGAGGAACGCAAACATTAGTCCTCCGGAGATGAAACTTTTTGAATGATAAAATGGATGATCCTGCTATGTGCATGTGGTCTAGTTATAGGACTGAATTGTATGGCATGGAATGGGATGTATTACTACAATTTGGCCCTATGATCGGGACTTGTGTAACCAGACATGATGCATTTTGATTCTTTTGAAATTGCATTTGGTCATTGCATTAAAGAATATCATGAATTTGATGCATATTTATCCCTTGACTACCTGATTTTGTCTATCCTGCATGAGTCTAGATATTGATAGTACTGCTTGATATAGTTTGATGAATCTTTTACAGCTGAGTGGTTGTACTCACCCCGTTTGGAGACTAACATTTCAAATTAAAAGATGCCTCCGCTGCTTGTCACTCGCGGTACTTTTTACGGTGTCCCAGTCGACGTTGAGTGCATGTGTTCAAAGCACGCTCATGTTGGGATTCGAGGATTGGTTTTCATCCAAGTACAGGTTCTAGTCATGTATGACGTCGGATTGCCTGATGGTCCCGTGGTTTAGGAGTTTTTGTCGGTGCACGTTCGTCGTGATGGGATCATGCTAGGTATGTTGCCACCGCCGTTAGCTGATGGACCGGGCTGGGTGTGATCGTGTGTGATGGGTAGCAAATGAAGCTTTTTGGACTACTAACACTAACTAATAGACCTTTGTATAGGACTACATGGAAAGTAAAGTAAAAAGGAAGGTCAGGTTATCTTTTCTTATGAAGCCGGGTATAGAAAACCACGGTAAATTTTGATGTAATGACCGATGTTGTCTATCAAGTCTATGTAAATAAAAGTGTCCGACTTTGACTTATAAAAATGTCTAATAGCTGTGCATCGTTTCTAATTTTGGGATAGGGAGATGTGATTTCGCTTTCGCTATATATTTATAAACTGCGCAGAGACCGATCTAAAAGTTATAAACCCCCAGGATTAATAGACCTTTAGATCAAGTAAGAGAGAGGTAAGCGAATTGTGGTGATCTAAACAGATTGGGGGCCATTATGGGGGTGTCACATCAACTCTCTCCGACACGCAAGTTTGGAATTCCGATACGCGACTCCAACACGTACAGGGTCCATTTTAAAAATTTCTAATATTTGAGGGGTCAAAATATAAATATACAAAAAAGAAGTAATAAACAATGCTAGAAATATACACGCATGGGGTCAATTTTTTTCTTTCAGTTTTTTTTTTTTAGAATTGTTTTATTTTTTTCAAAAGTCTTTTACTATGAAAGAAGTAATAAAAAATGCTGATAAATAAATAAATTTAAAAATATCATTTCAGCATTTTTCTTTAAACAATGTTTTTTCCTTTAAGTTTTATGTATTATTGTAACAAATTAAAATAATGAATGATATTAACAAATGTTAAATTAATATTTTTCGTGTAATTTAGTTATAGGCTATTTTTTTAATTATTTATTTATGTATTTATATATTAAAAAAATATGTCGAAACATGTCGGAATTTTCTATTTTTAAGAAATGATGTGTCAGCGTGTCGTGTCGCGTCGCGTGTCGCGTATCTGTATCGGTACTACATAGGCGCCAGTCTATGAAGCACGGACACGTTGTCCATGCTTCTGTGTCATGTCCGACACGTGTAGGAGCGTGTCGGACACGTTGACACGCTCGGACACGGTCGGACACGTGGTCAACTTTTATCGACACACGTGTCGAGGCGTGTCCGGAAGACTGATGGAGGGTGGAGGCGAGGGAGGGCGAGGGAGCAGAGGTTGCGAGCACTGGCGAGATGGAGTAGAGGCCGCGAGCACCGGTGAGACGAAGCCACAAACGGACCACCGTGACAGCGAGAGACGGCTAGAGAAAGAGCCAAACAAAGAGAAAGAAGAGAGAAGGCAAACTCCCGCCGGCGAGACGAAACTACGAACGGACCACCGCGACGGCGAGAGACGGCCAAAGAGAGGTGAGGGCCGCCACTATTACGATGGATCGGCGACGAGAGGAAGAGGAGAGGAGGGAAGGGGGTCGTGCGGCGCGGCAAGGAGGATAGGAAAAGGGGGCTCGGCGGCTCGCTAGGGTTTTTATAAAGAAATCCCAAAAAAAAAATAAGAAAGAAGGTCTGATGGCGTGAGAGAGGGGGGGGGAAGTGACAGCTCACCTGTAAAATTGGGGTGGAGGGAAAAGGATGAACGAAAGAAGGAGTGAATTTTGGGGATTTTTTTTTAACCGGAAAATTAAAAAATGATTTTGAAAAATAAAAATATTAGATTTTGAATAATGATAAATTTTGGTTATTGTAGAAAATCATGGATTTATTTAAATAAATTGATTCTAATTTCTTATTAATTTTTAGTTTCATCAATAACTTTTGTTAAAATTAAAAAAATGTTTCATATTAATTATGAATATATCTTTAGAATTTCAAATGAATTGATTTGTTAATATTATTAGTATAAATTTATTATAGACTCTTTTTTTTTAATTATTTATTTATTTATGAATTTGAATTAAATTAATTAAAAATAAAAATATTTATTTAATATACAGCGTGTCGTAACGTGTCGGAATTCTCTATTTTTTAGAAATGACGTGTCGACGTGTCGTGTCGTATCAAACACTCGTGTCGTGTCGCATGTCGGTGCTATATAGGCACCAGTGACCACATAGTTTGCAATTAATGTCTATTTTATGATGTCCACACAGCCTAAATCCTCTATATCTATTCGTCTTCCAAACGGAACTATCATTGATGTCAGAAAAATTGGGACTATATACCTTAGCAAAAATATTGTCCTAAAAAATGTGTTGTACATTCCTGAGTTCAAATATAATCTCATGTCAGTTTCCAAAGTTTGTAAGGACAATCATTATCAAGCCAATTTCAATTCTGAAAATTGTTCCTTTCAAGACCTTTAGACTAGAAAACTAATGGGCTTGAGTAGAATGGAACAAGGGCTCTACTTTTGGGTCAATTTTTTGGGAAATTCTGATTTATCTATGTCTTGCAATGCTATCACTAGAAATAAAATTTCCCTTTCTCATAAGCATCTTGGTCATAGTGCTCCTTTTCCTTGTCCTGGTTGTAAGATATGCCCTTTGGCAAAACAAACATGAGCACCATTTCAAAATAGCACCTCTCATGCCATCAATGCCTTCTCATTAATTCATATGGACATTTGGGGTCCTTACCATACACCACACCGTGATGGATCCCCTTTTTTTCTCACCATAGTTGATGATTACTCTCGTGCTACTTGGATATTCCTCATGCAATCCAAGAGTCGAACCTTTTCACATTTGTCAAAATTCTTGTCCATGATCAAAAACCAGTTCAATAAAGGAGTTCAAAGGATTCGAACAGATAATGGCAGTGAATTTTTCTCCCATGAATGTCAATCTTTTCTATCATCTCAAGGAATACTCCATGAGAGTTCTTGTGCATACACTCCCCAACCAAATGGTGTTGTCAAACGTAAACATCGACATCTTTTAGAAGTTGCCTAAGCACTAAAATATCAAGCTTCCATTCCCTAATGTTTTTGGGAAGATCCGGCAGCCTATTTAATTAATCGCATGCCAACTAGAATATTAAAAGGATGCACCCCTTTTGGAATGTTTTTTGGCAAAGAACCGACCATTGATCATCTTCAGGTATTTGGCTGTCTTTGCTATGTGACAAATATGAGACGTCATCATAAAATGGATCCTCGTGCTCTTCAATGCATCTTTATGGGATATCCAGCTTTGCAGAAGGTTATCGCGTTATGGAGATATCTACAGGTCGCTTCTTTGTTAGCCGAGATGTTGTCTTCCGTGAAGATGTATTCCCTTTCTAGAAGATGGCATCTGCACATGAGTCGTCGATATCAACATTGAATCATCGAAAATTCTTATCAGTGGAAGATATATCTATGTAGCCACAGTATTTTTGGGTTGCCCCGAATCAGTCATGCTCTTGATCATGCCCTGTAGTGGCACTCGTCGAATCTCCTGTTTTACCTACCGGATCTTCGGATCTTCGGTCCTTCTCATCACCAATTGCTGAACAAACACCCGTTCCAATGCCCAGGCGTTCGAGATGAGAGGTGTGACCTCCAACATGGACAAAAGACTATATTTGTCCAACCTTGAAAACACCAGGTATGCAATATCCGGTGTCCTATTATGTTTCCTTCAGTAAATTATCGCCAAAGCACACATGCTGCATCAGTAGAATATCTGAAGAACAAGAACCATCTTCCTATGAGGAAGCGGCACGTGATATTCAATGGCAAAAAGCTATGAAGGAAGAATTAGCTGCTCTTATAGCAAATGACACTTGGGATGTTGTTCCCTTGCCTTCTCACAAGAAAACCCATCGGCTGCAAATGGGTCTACAAAATAAAATATAAGGCAGGTGGTTCGATTGAGCGGTACAAAGCTCGACTAGTCGCTAAAGGATTTACGCAACGTGAAGGTTTTGATTATTATGAGACCTTTTCTCCTGTTGCTAAAGAAGTGACTATTCGTTCTTTTCTATCTGTTGCTACAATGCGTAATTGGAACTTACATCAAATGGATGTGAACAATGTCTTTCTTCATGGAGACCTAGATGAAGAAATTTACATGGAACTTCCATCGGGGTTACGTAGACAAGGGGAGTCTCGAGTATGTCATCTCCGCAAATCCCTCTATGGACTCAAATAGGCTTCTCGATAATGGTATGCAAAGTTTACTGCAGCACTCACAAATGCAGGTTTTGTACATTCCAAATATGATCATGCATTGTTCACATGGACCAAAGGTACTTCATCGATCTACTTATTGATTTATGTCGATGATATACTTATTATGGGAAATGATGATGTCGCAATTCAAAAACTCAAGGAATATTTGCATATGACCTTTCATATTAAGGATTTGGGACCTCCCAAATATTTTCTTAGTATTGAGATAGCTTGATCTAATGAAGAAATTTGTCTTAGTCAGGGAAAATTTGCCTTGGAAATCATATTGGATACTGGATTATCAGGATGCAAGCCAGTTGCTATACCTATTGAGCATAATGTCAAATTGACAACATATGAATATGATGCGAACTCTCCTTCTCCAACAATGGTTATGCCAACATGGCTGAAGGGCGCAGAGCAGTCTGCTGGTGGACGAATAGGGCATGGCAATTCGGAGTAGGCGCAGGGTCAGAGAAGACACCAGAGGCAGCGGAGTTGGCTCTGGTTTTGGCCAAGCCATTGAGCGGGGATCTGCCCGAAGAGGTCCGAGACAAGGAGATGAGAAGTGTGGCTCGGAACGCAATCAAAGGAGGGAGCTTGGATATAGATTTAAGCGACTTTGTGAGGTGGGTACGCGAGCAAAGGAGGGGCAAATTCTGTACTTAGCATCTTCACGTTCCATGTAGCGCAGCCAAGGACACTGTTGAGGGAAAACGAAACGATGATTATTTATGTATGAATTCTTAGGAACAACAACTAACTCGAACTCCACGAAATATAACATATTTCTTGTGAATAGCTCTAGACTAATCAAGTTCTTATTGACTCGCTTTTAGATTAGATTGAAATAGATATGCTAAAAGTTCTAAAACTTATCACAAATTTATAATTAAGTTTAAAACCTACAAAAAGAGAAATCGAGTCTTTAAAATTATCAAATTGGTGCAATGTGATCTCATTAACTCCGTCTATTTTTGGTAATGGGAAAAACTGACATGGTTTTTTGCCTTTTGCTTTTTCTTCTTTATGTGACGATGATGTGACTGAAGCAGCATAAGCCCAAAATAACACCATTTGGGTCCTAATCTTGTTTTTTTAGTCCAAATTTTACATAAATTAAACTAAAAATTAGCTCAATTAAAAAAAAGTTGAGAAAACCGTTTTTCCTTTTTTTTTTAAGTGATCTTATTTTTTAAATTTTTTAAATAAAATTTTTATTAAAAATTAAATTTGAATCAAAATAACATCGTTTTAGCCACACAATCACCATGTAGAAGAGAGAAAATAGTATAAAAAAATCTGTGTTAGTATTTTCCATTAACTAAGTTGAAGGGAGTTAACGAAAGTACTTTTTTTGTCAAAATAACGAAAGTGCTTGATTATACTAATTTGATAAGTTTTAAAAGTTTATTGCATTTTTTTCTAATTTTCTAAACGTAACAACACTTTCGTAATAAATTTAAAGACTTCTAATATACTTATCCTAACTAGATTTTGGCAACACTTGTGATTGTGTAAAATTAGCGAGAAAGCCCGAAAAAAAAAAAAAAAAAAAAAAAAAAAAAAAAAAAAAAAAAAAAAAAAAAAAAAAAAACTGAAGGGAGAAAGATTATGGAGTGTAAAATCGCAAAACAAGATCTATTTGATCTCATGTTTTTGGGCCTCTAGTTTTGTCATTCACAACTATGTGATGAATTCCTAAATTCTTACACTCACCCTGAGAAGGAACAAATTTCCTAACAAACTTCACAGACAAATTAAATGTTGTAACGACAGAGACAAAATAAAGCGACTAGCCTCCAATAAAAAAAGAATCCAAACATTAAGCGGGACAAGAAACTCATAATTAGACCCTAAGATAGCAAGGAACATGAGGTGCTATTGCCAGAAACATCTCCAGTACGTTGCCTCTCTCTGTCTCTCTCACTTCACGCGTGCGCACTAATTCCACTGTGCTTCAGTGTGTGAGAGTGAAGAAGCACAGCAAACCTGACGACAACAAAAACTCATAAAGTAAAGCCCTCGAGAGATTTGGATTGGAAACTTATGCATCATCAAGAAATTAAGCGGATGCAGAATTAGAGTACTCGGTAAAGTGTGCAACATGTTGCCGCGTGGTTACCTACGGAATATGAAGTGTAGGGAGGCTATATTATGTACGCCAAAACCTTTTTCCCTTTATTGTTTAATGCTTGAGCGAGTACAAAAAGAAAAAAAGACATCCAGCATCTTGCAAAACTATAAAGCAGACGGACCAAGTGGGACTGAGAAAACTGTCCCTAGAATATTTGCAATGCTCACCTCAGCATCAAAATCAAGATGAAGATGTATGAAGGATTCGCACTTTGGAGTCCTCTTAACCCTATCTGAATATGACTTCGGGATAACGTCCTCAGGTAACAAACCTATAGTGTCCCACATAGATGCATTGATGACAACAGCTTTCTTAGCACGCACGAACTGCAATATCCAGAGATGCAGTTCTTTAATTTGTGTTGATCTTATGATAAAATCCAGTTAAAACAATTTTTAAGCCTTGAAGTTTCCCTAAAAAGTCCACTCACTTGACCACTTCTTAACTTGACTCCTGATTCGACCGTTTTCAACAACAATCTTTTCCACGTGACTCCTGAGAGAAATCCGTCCACCAGATTTTTGCATTCCCCTTATGAGGGCATCAACAATAGCTCCACTTCCATGAAGAGGGTACTCAAGACTGCAACCAGGTTTGTACCACTCAGCAAACATGTATACCTGAAAATTGCAGATAAAAGGTGTCACCTCCTCAGAAGGTTGGATGTAAGGTAAAACAAAAGTAAGATACATATTTCAGGCATCCAAGCAATTTGTTGATAAACAACCAGCCAGCTAGCAACTTGAAATAGTAGAGGTCACATGCAAGAACTCAGAAATTAATCAGTTAAGGACAGCAGGAATAACTGCATAGAAAGGAGAAAATCTCTCTTGTTAACATCAGGATTCAACATAACCATTTGATCACCACCCCATCGTTTATTTACTAAAGAAGTTGCTAGAGTTGTAGTTTCTGCAAGATAATAAACAAGGCCTGAAAGCAACTCACAACACTGCATAATGTGGTAGAATATAAAATCTCCAAATGATGAACTATCCTCCAAAATTATTCACTAACAGATATTGAACTTCTAAAATTTTATCAAGTGGCTAAAGATTTAAATTGCTGAGCAACAAGGTGCATGCTTTGAGGTTTTAAAGTTTGCAAATCAATCGACCATAATCTATATAACTACCAGAAAATACTCTCAAAAGAGGACTAGGGCCGATCATTTCATATACTGTTACAACAGGAGTAGGTTATTCACACGGAATTAGTTACACAAGCTGAATCTGTATCAAATAAGTTCGTGAAAGAGAATATAGACATCCCAAGGATAACAATGACCAATCTTAGGAGCTTTTTAATATCTAAAAACATCATAGTTACCATCTCTGCTGAGAGGATACCATTGATTTCACCCCCGCAAGAAGAAGGGCAAGAAGGTCCACCCAATTCCTTATAAAAGGATCTTTTAGTTCCAGTGAGTCAATGACTTCTGAGAAGGGTCTAAGAAGCTTTGTCGCCCCAATAGCACCCTGAGGTCCCATTTGGATAAAGATTTCAACAAGAAAGGAGCACATCTAGCAGCAGTGGTGGAAAGGACACCCAAATCACCACGAGCAGATAGAGGAGGTAGAGCCATCACAGCTGCAGACATTGGAAGCACTGCATCCTGCAAATTCATATTATGTAAGAAAAGATGAATTGCAGCAAACCAACAGAAAAAGATGCCCATACTTCAAATTTAAACAAACACGTTCATTACAGATAAAATGTAGAGTAAGAGTACCATTATATCATAATGGTCACTGATAAATTGTAAAACGAGCACTAAATTCAGAGGTTCTAATTTACTTTAACTTCTCATAGTGGGGTCAACGTCAATAATGAGTACTTTTGCTTATAAGCCGTTGTAAAATCTTCTTTTGCTGTTTAAATCTACAAAGCCATCTTGTTCTTTCTTTACAAATGAGACAGAACAGAACAGGAGATACCATGAGCTTTTCCATTCTTGCACGGCATTTTGACTTGCGTACTTCTCGAGGTCCTGGATTAAGATTTAATTAAAAGCATAAGCAGAAACATACTATAAAATTTAAAACATCATGGGCATTGACTGAAGAACAACAGAGACAATATTACCAGCTCACAAATTGCCATCAGTGGACCCACATAAATTCTCACAAGAACATATGAAGCAATAATACTGTTTTCTCTTTAGAATAGTAGTCAATTCTATGTAAACAGCGGTCTCTTTTGAATGTTCCCTGAGTTTGTAATATATCCAATTCGGCCTAGGAGGCAGATTACAACGCTCCCTGAATTTGACTGGAGATCTGTCAAGACTTTCATGTGGTAATGTTCAATCCAGACAAGACTTCTCTACCTCAAACAAAACGTTTTCCTGCCACTACATGTATCTAAAAGTTCCTTCATAAGTTATCTAGGTTATGCATGTTCATTTCTTCAGTGTACCTAAATGACAATCTTCACATTCTCGGCCATGGCAGTCTACTCAATGAATGCTTTCGTCGTAAAAGCTTGGTAATCGTCTTTTGCCACAGTACCCATTTCCATTGTTTAAGTTAATTCTGTTCAGCTGACGCCAGACACTTGGCGTCATCTGGGAAATCTATGCAAAGACATTCTTTCCCCTTGATATTCCCAGCACGATGCCTCGCATCATAAATCGTCTTGGCATTAAGGACTCTGTATTAAGCTGCCTTATTGTCTATCAAAAAGGGATGACCAGCTTTTCCCACGTTAGCATCCATATCCTCAACAACTGAGCACCATTGGATTTAAACTAACTTGGGCTCAGCTGTCTGGCTATCGGCATATCTGTTTCATATTAAGCAGAACATGATAAATGAGACCATTCTGTCCAATCTTCAATTAGATAGATGAATTTGGCAATTGGTCCAGTAACATTTTAAAACTGATATGACATTCATATATTCATAGATGCGCTAAAGCTAAGTCCAAGGGATGATGCTTTAGATATACAAAACCACAGGGAAAAGAAGGATCCACCTTGAAAAACTCTATTGGACCAATACGTGAAAAAAATTCACCTTCTGGTATGTACACCATCCAGGAGTCATAGTTAGCACACGGAACAGACTCTCCTAATGCATCTAACACCTGATACATGAGAAAATGTCGTTATCTATTAATATCATCCGGAGGCGAAAACAACACGGGAGTATACCAATGGAAAAGCGGCCATATAAACATAAACAATCTGCACTTGATTCATGCTAAAGACAAAATGGGGCAACTTAGAGTGATGGAAATCAGATTACCTATGCAAGAGGATTCGCCTGAGGATCCCTAGATTGGAAGCCAGAAAACAGCGAAGGACCGGAGTCGAACTTGTACCCCTTAATGTCAAACGTGTAAGCGGCACCTCCTGGTTGATCGTGGCTCTCCAGCACAAGCACGTCTTGGTTGTATCTGGCAAGAAGCCCAGCATAACAGAGACCAGCGATACCACTTCCCATGACCACGACATTGGCCTCAGGCTTCCCTGATACCCAAATCCACAACTTCTCGTTATCAAAGAAACCCAATTCAAGTACAAAAATTCCGTCCAAACAATGCTACACTCTCCAAATAGCTATTTCAACAGTGATAGCAAATGCAATCTGGATCAAAACCGAAAACCAACCCATAAGCATTTGAGAAGGGAACTAAAAAGGGTAATCACCAATTCCAGAAAAAGCCAACCCACAAGTGTTAATGCGTTGTGCCTGCTTAAAACTGACTGTAGCAAAAGGATAAGTTCTTGATCTACACATATGGTGCAAGAGTTTGAAAATACAGCTACATGCATTTAAATGCGCCTATATTTCCTGTAAGCAACTCTCTATTGCCTGTTGATTTGAGTAGCAACGCAAGGCTTCGTTTAATTTGTCAGTCATTGACTATATGTGAAGTTTTCGTGTTGGCTAAATGCATGATCCGGATAGAATGTCCCCACGACATCGAGGTTTAGCCAGGAACTTTGACCATCAGTTTGGCTTAGCCAGATTAGGCGGATTTCTCGTACTTTGAGAATTGTCTTTCGAAAATCCCTGAAGCAGATGAAGTTTTGGCCCGGTTACCATCTCACGCTAGTCTCGCGTACCATTCTACCTTCTTCTTCAGTCAGAGCTAGCATTGTGTCCGTCGAAGCAGGCATTGTTCGTGACACTAATAATATCTAGATTAATGTCTCTTTTAGCGCGAGCTGTAAATTGAGTTACGTAAAGCGAGATCTCAGGAGGAAAAGTGATTGATGAGTGGTTTGGAAAGCATCCATAGAATGAGATGCCGAGGGTTTCTCGGTTCTTATTTTCTTCGGTTCTTGCCACACTTGATATGATTGGGTTATGTTTTGGGTCATCCCCAATCAGAGGAACAAATCTGAAAATCATAAGTATTTATCTTTAACTAAGGTGATATGCAAGTAATATCCATAATTTGTAACTCACGAGTAAGTAATCTAATGATCGGATATATTGTTAGATACCTTTTTCCATAAGCTATATTTAAACTAAGCACTGGATAAGCCATATTTAAAACTAGATATATCTACTTAGTTTTTTATTGTCGGTTTTATCCTGATTTTTTATTTGAGTGAATTTAATTTATAAAAGCAACTACCCAATGAAACAATGTTATGGTGAAGTCATAGAAAATAATTTATTAAGGAGGTGGTATACTTGTATTAGTTGTTCAACTTGAGCAGGATATAGATTGCGCATGGTTTTCCAACAATTGTTTCCAGCGACAACATAATTCGGATTTGCTAATCTCCACGTTTCCTTATCCTGAGCCCTGTTAGGACTGGATGAGAGATCTAGGAAACTAACGAGTTTGCTCTCGGCATTACAACAGCTATACAGTCCCCGCTCTTCCCCTGTGCTTACACAAAGATAGCCTCTTGAAGCACCAAGGAGGAGCAGAAGAGCCATTGTCTTGTGCGTTCTCGTTTCAACTGAAGAGAAAGGGGAAAGCAACGCAGTTGAAGGTGACTTGGCTTACCCCATCCTCCATGGTTTACTGTTCCTATAAAGTCAGCCTCCGGAAGAAGTTGACTGATCCTGTCATTGGAAATCTTTTCGGCTTTTTGTATAAGAGGCGTGCGGTGCTCTGTAGTCTCGATAAATCAGTTCGTAATTCGTTGGTTTTCAATAAATTTAACGGCTCTTCCCGGGCATCGTGTGACTGTTATAAGTGTAAGATCAAGGGCGACGCTAGTGTTTCTTTTGGCCTATTCTTGTTGCGCTTTAGGATTTCACTGTGTACGGTTTTGCTGTCTCATAAATCCAATCGTCTTTTGTTTTACTGCAGAAAGTTTTGTTGACGATGATGGCGGAGATTTCCGAAGGCCGTGCTCTTTAGTTGCCTCGATCGATGATTCAGGAAATCATGTCAAGATTGTCTCCCAGGGATGCAACACAAATGGACATCCTCTCCAAGGATTGGAACCACACTTTTAACACTCTTCCCGCTCTAGAATTCGATGAAAGAACCTTCGGGAGCAAAGACGTTGATTGGCACGATACTTTTCTAGAATATATCGATCGTTACATCACGTGGCGCCATGAGCTCAACCTCAGCATCGACTCGATGAGTTTTTTCATCTTCTCGAGAGGCAACAAGTTGAATCCCATAGTACCCAAGTGGATAGATATCGCCTCGAGTCTCAATCTCCGACGCCTTAGTCTTGGCCGCATCGTCAACTATCCCGACGGAAGATGGTACATGCAAATATGCCCCGACTTGGTGTCTGACACCATCTCTGTACTCCACGTGAGCCATCTCTCAATGCAGGGCGTCAAGACGAGGCTGCCTCGCTTGGAAGAACTGGTCCTACACAGAGTCGTAAAGAGCGACGAATTCTCGAGCGAGCTGATGCTGAGTTGCCCGGCACTCCGGCGCGTGGAGCTGATCGACTGCTCCCGTTCCAAGGACCTCCTCATCTGTGGACCGAAGCTCGAGACTTTTGAGGCATCGGGCATGTCTGACAGGGACAACCTTTCGATTTCAATATCAGCCCCAAACCTCGTGTCCTTCAGCTACACATCGAATTTCTCCATGGCCTACCTGGATGATGAGTTGTCAGCTCTCCAAGTACATGGCACTAGAAATCTGAGGGAGCTTGCTCTGGATCTGCGCATGGTCGAAATCAGGACCATCAGAAAAACGGTCTCTCAGCTTCACCTCCTAGAGACCTTGAGGCTCAAGGGGAGCCTGTCCGCCAAGCGCATCAGGGTAACTCACAAGAATCTCAAGCACCTTGTCTTGACTAGATTCAACTATCTGATAAGAGTAAAGACCCAAACTCCTAATCTCGTGTCCTTCCAATATGACGGCCCCAACATCCTAGTCATCGGTCCACGAGATTCGACAACATTGGCCAATGCGAGACTAGAGGTGGATTTCGGAGTTCGCAACAAGAGGAGGAGCTATCTCAAGGCGGCCAAGTTCCTGAGGTATTTCGGCCATTGTGACTCGTTAACACTGATTTGTAAGAAAGTCAAGGTAAGTAAATGTTTTCCAAATCAGTATTTTTGTATCGAGTATCTGTATGCTAATGTGAACTAAGCCTTGGAATCTTACTATTCTTCTTTTTATATACATAGGCATTGGTTCTTCCAGAAGAAATCAAAAGTGAAATGCTTCCTCCGTTGCAAAATGTCAAGCATCTAAGACTTCAAATCCTGTGCAACACTCCTGAAGATTTTGATACCAGTTCTCAACTAACGGAAAGCCTGAGGTGGATGTCTCCTAATTTAGAGACGCTGGTCGTTAGCTCCTAATCTTGCCATCCAGACCCCGCAACAACAACTACTCAAGAGCGACTAGGAAAAAGGGTGGTGATGGCTGCCACTAGAGATGCGTTCTCAACGAAAAAAAAAAACTCATCTAGCAACCCCTATCAACTGTTTTCACTATTATCCCTTTTTTTTTTAATGTTAGGCTTGCCTTTCTAAACTCATCTATTGGCCACTGCTTTCACTCTAGAGTGAGCGAGAGAGGGATTGAGCTGGAGGGGGACTATATAGTATACCGTGCCTCATATTACCAGATTTCAGCCATACTATTTCGAATTATGTAGTAACATTTCCATAATCAGGGAACAATCAATGAATAGATAGGGATGGGCCATCACTGTACAGAGAATCCTTCCAACAATCAGAGTAAACATTCACAATATACAGCCCTTTCCATTGTTGGAGCACCAAACAAGACCGCCACCTGATTTTACCAAATCCGATTGCTTCGGATTTGATACGACACAAGGAGCATCATCAAGTGCTTCGAAAAAGTACTCGATGACATACAATTAGCTGAGGCTCCAACACAAAATGCTTGTGTCGATCATATCTTTTACCGCTTCTGGATAGGAATTCTGCTTCCTGTCGACATGGTGGCCATCTCATGGGCCTCCTTGCTTCAAGAGAGAAATGCACTTACTCCTTGTCATCCTTATAATCACCTACCATTTGCCCAATAGAGAAGTGACTCTGTCTGCCCGTGATCGGCATACTCTCTCTTCGTCTTGACCTTATCAAGGCGAGCTTTCCGGACGGCATTTTGTATTTGCCGCTCATGCTCCTTGAGCATTTCATCGAGGTTATCTCCCGAGGGAAGCAAAGGTCCAGAACAGTGGATTCGGCTCTTTTTGGGAGAATAACTCTGCAAACACATGTCAGCTTTTCAGATCATAGCTCGCAAATCACCACACCGAGGGCAAGAGTAAAAAATGATCCTCATCTATACTTCACAATTAGTTGATGTCATTCTTTGATATTTGAGATAAAGCTACCACAAAAATTATTCTCCAAAGCAATTTTTTATGATTTTTCAGATACTTTCGATTGATCTCTCAATATTATATGAGCAAAGACATTCAATACCAATTGTCATAGCAAGTCGTTCCAACGGAAGCCTTAAAAGTTACCAAATAATAAGTTTGTTTTAATGTACAAAAAAATGCAGAGATAAAGACGCACTTAGCACAACTTAACTTCCAATGACCACATGGACATGAGACCCCCCTTGCTTTTTTCGACTCCATATGCCACACCAATTTGTTCCAAGCATTTTATTCATGCTAGTAAATAAAGGAAAACAAATACAGAGAATGCCAAGAAAAACTAAACAGCATTACCAAAGCTATATATATAAATGGAAAAATGGTTGAGTCAGATTATTTCACCTTCAACTAAGTGGAAAGGGAACTGGAAAAAGGGAAAAAAAATCCCTAGCAAAGACAAAGTTAAATAGCATGTTTAAGTTATAATGCAATTACCGCGATGGACTCCCTCCGGGAGTGCTCTCGCCCCTTCTTAAACAAAGATATCGGCCTATGTAACAAATGATGTGACCAGTCATGCTTTCCTGCTAATTCACCACCATCAGGATGACTACACCTGGCAACAAAAGCCTCATCCCTCCATTGGGTGTTAGCACCCTTCTCCCTACTACAATCGAGATGCGAATCACCTCCCACTGCAACAGAATTAGAAAACCTGGATAACTGAGATGCTCTTCTTTGCATGAAAGATCTCTGCCTTGTCAACTCGGCCCCACCGCTTGGAGAATCGAGTTCTCGGTCTGGCACAATCAAAGCCTCAACCTCATTTGCATTTCCAATTTGTGTTGATCCATTAAGACTGGGTTGTGCTGATTGTCCAGATAGAATGAAATTGTTCTGGGTCGTTCCTCCTGGTTTCTCACCAGTACTTCTGAGATTCGATTGCTCTTGTCGCTTCTGAAGAAGGTAATAAAAATAATAATAAATGCAGTTAAGCTATGAAAAAAGGGGTCCCTCTGCAATATATTATGCCTACGCTGAATTTGTGTTGAGGCACTCACATCCAACCCTTCAACTTACATATATGTATGAGATATGATTAGAAGGTCAAGTTACCTGGATGGATGCCTTTAATCAGCATTGGCACTTGACTTAGGCACAACTTTAGACTCTTTCAAACCCTTTCTAATTGATTCAAGACCACGAGCTTTACCAGCAGTAGCTTTACGCCTGGAATAAAAATCAACCAATTGTAGGGTTAGTAGCATGATGCGGAGTGTAGGAAACACTTCTTATGAAGCAATTCTAAGTGGCTACATAAGCAAGTTTTTCCTTCCCCATAATACATCAATCCAACTCCTCCGCCATTACACATTTTGGAAAAAGGGAAAAGTAACTGCATTAACAATGGTCGTATTTATTTTACATTACAAAAGTGGAAACTTGATGAAACGTTTTTGTTTGTACAAGGATGAACTAGTTGATAGTTCATTTGCAGCAAGTAATTAACAGAAATTCCTTTTTTTTCTATCGGTTTCTATATAGCTAGATTTTGACAAGACTTCAAACTTTCTGTAGAGGTGTTCTTTCATTTGGGAATTTTTTTTTTTTTTTTTTAAATTTCGGCTAGCCATCTGTGATCAGATTTTAAATTAGTTCTGAAGACTGTTTCTCTAATCAGCACAAACCCACAGCCACATTTATGGACGAAAGTGGAGATTTCTTTTAATAAAACAACACAGAAGACGACTCACTTTCTGGCTTCCTCATCTCGAAGTCTGGCATCAAACTCCATGCTTGATGGATACTTTGGCAAACTTAACAGATCACTTGGAAGAGGATTGGATGTGAAGAACTGGAATAGTAAATCAAAGTAAAGGATATTAGTAGTTGTAACTAAAAGGAAGATAAAAAGCAAAAGATCAGCTTGCAGCGTCATAGATAGAAAAAATTTCTTCCTAAAATTTGTTTACAGAGCAGTAAGTCAATATTAAAAACACAGGCCCCACTTGATTCAATATCCTATTAAAAAGTTATCGCATTATTTCATGAAAAAGCTTGTAGTTTGAAGGTTAGTATTTCTGGCAAAGATATCATGTCATATCAAATTACATGATTGCACTATTTAATGTCTTTAAAGAAATCTGCTGAATTATTCAAAGTTGCAATAACAATAAGAAAATTGGCACACAAAATGTATTTGAAAGTAGACACGCTAGGGAGGAACAAACCATACATGACATCAAGAAAGCTGAAAAGGAAAAACTTAGGACCTACCTCATTCCGAAGGGCTGAGGAAGCCGTTCCACGGCATTCTGGTTCAACTGCAAGAAGAACATCTAGCAGGCCCAATGCAGATGAAGGAAAATCCTTAAATGTCTCCAGGAGACAGCGCTTGTAAGGTTGCTGAGGCTTGAAAATGGTTGCATGTGGCAATTTTGACTTCTTCCAATATTCTTCTGAAGGAGACCCACAAAGTTTGAAAATTTTGTGCAATTGCTCCACCTACAAATATTTCATGATCAGATAAGAATTGGTGAATCGCATAGACAATTATTGATTATAGACTCAGAAGTGCTTAAATATTTATTATAGACTCGGAAGTATTTAAGATTGCATTTTGACATTAGCTTTACACAACACTACATATTAAGGTAGATATGACACATCCACCCTCTTAGAGAAAATACCTGCCAATATAAGTAAATAAACAAAACCCTGAAATAGAAGCTTGTAGAATCAAATTCTTTTGCCATTTTCTATGAAATTGATGCTGATTATAATTTATGTCATGCATAAGTAGACTAAGGAATGCTCTTCAAGACTCTTAGATTAGATTTTATGTAACTGAAAGTGTAGACATCAAGCTGTCGTACACAAGGCAAAAATGCTTGAGTAAACATTGGGTATAGAATTTTCGAAACACTATACGACTGAAACAATGTTTTAACCAATGTTCTAATATTGTAAATAAATTAGGCACTACATAAGGAATGGCACCTCTGTTCTTCCAGGCATTATGGGCTTCCCAGCAAACAATTCAGCTAGGATGCAACCAGAACTCCACAAATCCACAGAAGCTCCATAATCTGAAGAACCAAGCAACAGCTCAGGAGGTCGGTACCAGAGAGTGACTACGCGACTCGTTAGAGGCTGCTTTTGATTGGTCTGGAAAAAAGTTGCCAATCCAAAATCTCCAATTTTGAGATTGCCATTGTTGTCGACAACAAGTTAGAGCCTTTTATGTCACGGTGTAGAACACCATGGCTGTGGCAATATTCAAGTCCACGAAGTAGTTGTTGCATGTAACATTTGATCTAGAGGAAGAAATTAAAAAATAAGTCAGTCAAAGAAAGTCTATATCATCTTTATAGTTTAGTAAGAAACTACAGCAAGTAGAAAGTGGTGAATCACAATTACAGACAATGCTTAAGAATGTAGACCTTATATTGAAGAAAGAGTTTTGATCTAAAATTAAATGTCCACATTCTCCCTTTTATATTCAAGACTATATAACAAATGGTAAATGTGAAGATGCAGCATCAAATGGTAAATGAGAAGATCTAAGGAATGAAGATAGAAACTCAAGCATCAATTGTGAGAAAACCTGGGAAGCTACATAAACCTACAAACTTTTTTTCTGCTGTCCAATTGATGCAGTGGCCTCTTAGAACAACTAAACCTTATCCATACTCTACCCAACTCGTTGGTCACCTGAATAACATTTAATTCAACCAAGGAAGTATTAAACACAACAAGTGTGTACCTGAGATTCAGTGAACATTATACTCGGAGTGGCAGTGAGGCCAGCAAGATCATGGTCCATATATTCAAAAACAAGATACAGACTGCCAGAAACCCTTGAAGTTATCAAACCCTCCAGCTCCATGACTATCCATATATATGTATATGTATATGCGTGCACACATGTGCGTGTGTGCAGTATTATAAACTTGTAATCTATATTAGTTACATTGCATTAATCATCAATTGGTGTTAATAGATTATATTTAAGTTAGTATAATTTTTGTTTGTAAATAAATTTTAACTAGTGCGTGAAACTAAACCCATATCGTTTAATAAAAATGTAATTTCTTATAAAATTTACAATTTCTAATACATAAAAGTCGAAAGGACTTTCTTCTTCTTCGAATTTATAAGAGGGGGGAGGATAGAGATGATCTGGCCTGCCGCTTCGCTATCTGCTCAACGAGCCGGTCACCGCTGTTCGTGTACGCGACCACGGAGGGTGTGGTCCTATGCCCTTCGGCGTTGATCACAATGGCGGGCTTCCCTCCCTCCATCGCCGCCACCTATTCGGGCCTTTGGCGCTGAGCTTCAAGAACGAGAGCTTTCTTGAATCCAGAGACTCCCCGAAAAACAACGAACTTGATTGGCGATTCGCTTTCTTGGGGGTTCTTGAAGACGACCCAGTTCGAGCTAGACCCAGGCTGTGGATTTGAGCCGCCCAGGACGCCCTTTCCGCGGTTGAATACGCCGACCCGAAAGGGCAAAACCTCGACAGAGCAACCAAAATGAAGTTCTCTCTGTTCTTTCTCTTCTCTCCTTCGAATTTTCAGCGAACAAACGGGCAGTAATTCAATAAGAAAGTTCCTTTTTCTGGCGGGGGTTGAATTTGCAGAATGGAGTCTGGCGTGAGCAGCGAGGAGGACGAAGAAGAGAGTGTGTAGCGTAATATAGAGAAGCCTCGAATCTGGGTCTGCGCGGGCATGTCAGGGACTGTTGGAGATATTACTTGAACCGCCCCATGATCCTACGAGCTTCCATGAAAAGAGCACGTGATTACTAATTACACTGACTTGAGCTAATTAATTACGTGAACTAAAGACTTGCAATCAAACAAATTAGATGAAATAAACGAACATTATAGTAAAACATCATAGCTGACAAGATTGGAGAGCACTGCATCGCAAATTCATATTATGTAAGAAAAGATGAATAGCAGCAAACCGACAGAAAAAGACGCCCATAGTTCAAACTCAAACAAACAGATTCATTTACAGATAAAATGTGGAGTAAGAGTACCGTTATATCATAATGGTCACTGATAAATTGTAAAACAATCACTAAATTCAGAAGTTCCAATTTACTCTAACTTCTCATAGTGGGGTCAACATCAATAGTGAGTGCTTTTGCTTATAAGCCGCTGTAAAATCTTCCTTTGCTGTTCAAATCTATGAAGCCATCTGGTTCTAATGAGACAGAATAGAACAGGAGATACCATGAGCTTTTCCATTCTTGCACGGCATTTTGACTTGCATGCTTCTCAAGGTCCTGAATTAAGATTTAATTAAAAGCATACGCAGAAACATACTATAAAATTTAAAACATCATGGGCAGTGACTGAAGAACTACCGAGACAATATTACCAGGCTCACAAATTGCCATCAGTGGACCCACACAAATTCTTACGAGAACATATGAAGTAATAATCCTAGAATGTAAATGGTGTGGGTGTCCCCACTAATATGGAGAAGTTGCTTTAGCGTGCTACTGCATATTTCTTAGGCCGCCGTACAGATGTCACTAAGCTATCTAATTTTGGAATTGAGAACATGGAGCAATTGAAATGCTACATAATTGGAGAGTGTAATGAGATTAGGGTTATTTAGGGTTATTCTTGACGGAATTGACATGTACAACAAAGTATATAGAAGTGAAACCGAATTGGAAACATGGGAGAATGATAGATGGTTTCCCAAATCACTTGAATATCTCTACATATGTCATATGAAGAGTTTGAGGTGCATTTATGTGAGGTCACTGCATCAAGAAAGTTTGCCTCATCTTAAATCTTTGTCTTTAGTCACATGTCCTCAGTTGATTATCATATTTAGTATCATATTCACACCCTGCCTACTATAAAACCTCGATAGCTTAGAAGAGCTTTAAGTTGTTGACTAGCCCTTCATCTTAAGTCTAGTGAGGTGTGAAGACACTCCTATTTTTTAGAGTACTCGCTTCCTCCCCAAATTGAGAAAGATATCCACAGTCTCATTTCCTCAACTCATTAGCATTTCTAGACGTTGACACCTGAAATTTTTGTCAACCATTTAGGCATCCAAAATAAAGAAAATACAAGAAATAAAAATTAAAAAAATATATAGTAAAAAAATTAATAAATTTTTTTATTTACTCGAATTCTTGGACCGCTACGAGTCCAGCCCAGGCTTTAATATCCTCCACCCAACTTTTTTATTTCTTTCTGGACCCAATCCTTTTCTGTTCTCTCAAATCCAGCCCATTCCCTTCGTTTTATTTTTTTCTCATCATTGGCCCATCCGAAGCAGCAGGGGTCTGGCCACTTTGCTGTTTCTTCTCTCCTTTTTGCACGTTCAGGCTGCGAGCGTAACGAAGCCACCGGGACGCAATGAAGGGTAACCGAATGAGAAGGAATTGAGCCAATATGAGATCTTCTAGAATCCCGTTGAAGGCGTTGGCTCGGCTAGAGGAGAAAAGGGGTGCTCGAGAGAGAGAAGCGAGAAACCGAGAGTGAATTTCTTTCCGTTCGCCGGTGGTTCGCCCGAATCATCCTCGACCATCTGCAGAAGCCAACTCGCCCATCGTCGTTCGTTCGTCGCAGCAACCTCTCGAACCAGGTAGGCCTGAAGAACGCCCTGCTTCTTTCTAGCATACCGAGTTTGAGAGTATTGGACGAAATCGACGAGATTTTGGGCGAATCGTGTGATGCCTAAGTGAGATTCCGAAATGGATTTTGTGTGATTCGCTGTGTGATATTGTTTTGATCCGATTTTTGGGTTATGCTCACTTCATTGATCGACAGAATAGAAGGAATTGCTGCGTTTTCCTTCGTTTTTATGGCATATACGCCTTAACGAGTCGGCCATGGACGAAAGCGTCCTTGCCGGAAAATCTATTCCCACGCCGGTGAAGCCCGCGGTTAGAGGCCGCCATAGTGGGTCCATTCCTCTTCGTTGAATATGCATTTGAGTGATTTTTTACGCTAGTTTTATTAGGTTTCTGTCATACATGTCTTTATAGTTGTGAAAATCCCATCGCTGGATCTAGTCCGGCGACGTTAGTGATCACCGGCTAATTAGTGGTTGGCGCCGGTCGGTGTGGACGGCCGGTGAAGTGCGGTGGCCTGAGCTCAGGGCAAGAGACATCGTCGGAGGCGGAAGGTGGTTCGGGTGAGTTGCAGAGAAGTGGGTGCGAGCAAGATTCGGGATGAAGAAGATGCAGAAAAAGAAAAATAGGAAAAAAAAAACAAGAAATTTTAAAAAATCCAAATAAAAGATAGAGAATAAAAATTCGGTTACGATAGAGAATAATATAGTTGGCCGGGTTAGACACCGCGGGCTTGTGGTTGGGCCGAGTATAATAAAAAGAAGATAAATCGGATGCCGCGGCTTAGAGGCGAATGGGCCCATTTCATATGTTTGGGCCGGTCATTAGGGCCAGACTGAATTCAAACTCTACCCGGATCATTAGGGTCTGATCTGTGCCGGTTCTATGACCCGGCCTAGAGTCCTTTTGCCCCAGATTAAAAAATATTTTTAAAAGTAATAAATAATAATACATTCGGAATAATTAAAAATTCGTAAAACAGATCTAGAAAATTCAAGAAATCCATAAATTTTCTTAGGAAATTAAAAAATTTGAAAAAAATGCAGAAATTTCAGGAAAAAAACTTAACAAATCAGTTTTTGAGTAGTTTTCTCTTAGAATTTGTGAAAATCCTTTAATCGAAAAATGAAACCTAATTGAATGATCCTTTAGGGCTTTACCATCATATTTTTCTGATGCAATTTTCTTTTTAGGGATACGCTAGGTTGTTGTTTGCATTTGTTATTACGATCATACTTGATTGTGCGTTTCTCATATATTAATTGTTTTTTTTTCATTTTTAGAATGGTTAGGAAGAACCTTAAAATTTTCAATAAGCTACCCCGACACTTTAATTAGCACTTAATCAAATTTAGGTGTCAAAAAGGCATTGGTTGCATAACTAGTGTAATCAAGTCTTCGAATCTAAAATCTTCGATTGTGCATGTATCAAAACGACATTCCACTCTCATATCTTAATTAGTGTTTCTAGCCAACCCTCAACAAGGGCTAATGGTGACTTCTTTTGAACACTTAACCCTTTTAAGTGGGGATTTTGGGGCAAAGTCTCATTGCCTGGCTTTCATTAGAAGAGATGGTCTCACCGAGAGATCCCTTCTCATTTGCTTAAGTGACAATGTCTTTCTTTCACAGCTTATATGTAATGGCTGATTTTTAGAAATCTCTCTACTTGACCGTGCATTGAAGCAGAAAATTCTCTGAAGTCAAGTTAGAAAAATTTGAGTCCTATTCAATTGTCAATCCATCGTAGCAAACTTTTAGGATGTTATTTCCCAAAGAACATTTGTGCATATCCCATTAATAAGCCGTTTGAATATTGGAAGAGGAGCCATAATGTTATTCTAGTAGATGACCAAGAACACATTTCCAAGATCACATCATTTGTTTTCTTATTCAAATGTGATGGGTGTCTTCCTTTTCTTACCATTTCACATTCTACCCTAGTTTATTCATGGATTTGGAGTCTTTTTTCATCGAGCGCCGGCTATTGATGTTGCAGTTTATAATAAAAGTGAAGATGCTCTTGGACGTAATAAGAACATGCAATTCTTTGAGGAAGGGGCTTCCATAGCATTTCAAGTGCTTATATGCCCTCTAAAGGCCATTGTTGAGGATATAAATATTCTGACACAAACAGAATGGGAAGTAGTCATTGTTGATGAATGCCAACAACTTAGAATTCCTCTTTTATGAAGAATTTGAGAAGCTATTGAAAAAAATGAGACTTCTTCCCATTAATGGCAAACCAGAGGAAAAATGAGGAAGAGATTTTTGATATGGTGTGTGAGACTTGTGATGATGGGGGAAAAGCACTTATACTAAGAATCAAATAAACAAATGGAATCTTCTGGTGAAGAGGGTGAAACATTATCTTGTGTGACAGACTATCAACTTAATGATTGTGAGAGCAAGCCTGTTTCGTTTTCTGTTTTGCCGCTTCCTCGGTTGAATGATGATATTTTCATTGACTTGCAAACTAAAGTACGCTTCCTTGGTTGAATGATGATCTTTTTGAAGAAATTTTCTCTTTTTCATTGCCAACGTTATCCATCAAATACGTTTGAAAAAAAATTTCTTTATCTATTTTTACATTCAAAAAGATCGGTATTTAAAATTAAACTCGAATGTTAAATCTCCAGCATTAATTCGGAGGAAGAGAGATGCTAAAATACCTCTAAATGATACGTAGCATGACATCAAAATGCCTTGAATTCGTGCCGGCTTAATAAAAATACGCTTTCTAAAGAATGCTTGAATTTAAGATTTTTAGTGGTAAGAAAAAGAATTTTGAATATTGACATAGATTAAAAAATTTCGCAGCATTAATCAACAGGAAAACGTTAAATTTAAATTTAGGCAACCACTCAACTCACGTCCATCTCTATTTCTCGTGCGACGGCCTTCTTGCAGTGCATGGGTTGGACCTGCCGCGTCGCGGCGTCGTCAAGCGACGCAAGCAAAGTCACATGGCACTGCGAATTCCCCATTTTGCCCTTCCCCTACGGAGTAAACCTCCATCTGTTTAAAAGGTTGATTTTTCGAATGCTCATGTCGTTTTTAGAAGCATCGTGCGTCCGGATAATTAGTCTTTTGTGCTACGATCGTGTCTTCTTTTTAACCGTTTTGGCGACCCCACGATGAGAATAACGTCGTGAGAATCCCCCCACAACCCCCCACCCCCTTCTTTTTCTATGGTTCTTTTGGGCGAAAGATATCCAACAGCTTTTCCGTCTTGGTATTCCTGGAATCCGTGGGAAGAAGATGAAAGGAATAGCCAAAGAAAAAGGAGGAATTCAAGGAATAAACACGGACTCGATTTCATTCTTATTTTGTCACCGTTGAAATCGAAATCTGAACATTTCAACTTTTTTTCCTCTCACAGGTTTCTGGGCTTCTGCTATTCCCGCTGTGCTGGATAGTTCTTTGGTGATTACTCATGACAAATGGTGTGGAGGCGAGCCTAATTTTAGGACTTTCATCCATCAAGGTGTGTCGTTCAACTATATCCTTGATTTGTCACTATGAATGCGAACAGCTAGTAATAAAAACAACTAACACAAATGCAAAAAATTTAAGCCAAAATTAGCACACACACACAAAAAAAAAAAACAATTGAATTAACACAATTGTAGTACAGTTAAGACCTTTTTGATAATTTTCCCATTCTCATACTTACCCCTTATTTTCTTCCTCGTTCTCTGTTAACTTACGCAGAAGTAGTAACACTCTGCATGAATATCTAAATCTTATGCATCATTTATAACAAAAATACAAAAATAATATGAAGAACTTGTACGCATCTGCACCCTATATATTTTTCGTGTGCAGGGAACGATTCCATCGTGCCATACATGATTGATATCATTTCGAACAATATAGAGCGCATTCAAATTTCTTCTATCATTGATTCTTTGCTTGACATCGTTACATGTACATGCTGCATTTTATGTGAAATGCAATAGGGAGGGTTAAGGATATGCCTGAATTTAGATACAGACAACTTTTGCTGATTGCTTAAGCTTTGAACAAAACAATCTTAGAGGAGTTGTTCAATGACTGGAGCTGTTTAGTAAAAGTGAATGACGATGGTGCACAGTAGAGACTGATGGAGGAGAAGCGGGGATGGCATCTGTTGGTGGCTAATATTGATAGGCGAATGCAACGCTTGATAATGGGGATCCCGTGATAGACAATAAGTGACTAATGGTGAAGTAACATGCTGATATTTTGGTGAAGGGAAGTTTGATTGTTGGTGTTCTGATCTTGCTATGGTTTTTTGTATTCTCAGTCCATTAAGAGGAAGACAGCATAGGAAATAGATATACGAAGGAGAATAATATTAATAGGAGTCGTGGATTCCGGATGTTTAGGATTGTTTCAATAGCGGAATTCGGTTCAATTTTCGAACTTGAACTACTTTTGAAGAGTTCCATTTTGTTGACAATTTGAAAGCTTTTAGTTTATGGCTTGATAAGAAACAAACATCTAGGAATGGTGAGCTTGGTTCTCGGTTTAGGAATAAAATGAACGGTTCCAAAAAAAAAAAAAAGAGGAAATAAGAAATAATGAAGAAATAATGAGAGAAAAAAAAAAAAAAAAAAGAGGAAATGAAAGCCCAATTGTACGTTTTTTGGCCCAAATTTGTGAAAATGGGCTTTGAAAGTTTAGAACATGTTGGACCATATTCGGATTGGGCTCAACAGCCCAAAACAATGTCCCAATTTTTAATAATAATAAAATTTCAAAAAATTTGAAAAATTAAAAACATAGAAAATGTTTAGAAAATAGGCCTCGATTGGATAATTAGATCTTAGTATTATATTTAACTTAGTGTCTCTTAATTGACATTTATGTAATTTGGAGATGTTAGTGAGTACTTGATTATAGTTTAGTTTTAGTAGATTACTTTTTAGACAAGAATTGGATTCAATTTGATTATAGCTCATGAGGTTGCTATCTCGGGGCTTGATAATAGAGCTATGTCATATTCTATATCCAACTCGTGTCGGGTTACATTACTATACTATACTTTTTTACTCATTCTTCATTACTTTCTTTGATCAACTGATTGTGATTCTTTTTATATGGCTTTCTTAAGTTGTGATTTGCTTGCTTTTGTTGAATAATTAGGTTGCGTTTTGGGGTCTTAATTTGAAAAAAAAAAAATCCTTGGGTTTTCTTGTCAACAACTTCTTCATCATTTTGAATCCTGCAATCATCACTAGTCATTAAGATGTGGACATCAAGCGTAAGGCATTTGTGAGATACTCACCATCCTACAAGGCTATCAAAAGGCTATCAATAATTTATAATTTATAATTTTTCCTCATTTTCTTCTTACCTAGGCTTGGCCCTACTTCCTCTATTTTCCTTCTTCCCCTGACCTGGTCTCCTTCCCCTTTCTTCCTCTCTCCACTCACGCTCGCTAAAGGAAGGACACAAAGGATAGGTAGAGCAATAGAGACCATCGAGTAGGATGTCTAGCCGGGGGGGCAGGCTGGCACGACGAGCCGACGGTGGCGCAAGGCCATGTGCGCTTGCTAGGCGAGCTTAAAAGTGGTGATTTTTGGGAGGTTTAGGAACTGGGTGGAGAAACCGAGAGAGTGAGAGGGATTGAGAACCAGGAAGAAAGGTCATGATTGAAGGGCTTCCTTTAGTAGCCAACGTGCTTGGACCTCGATCGCCAACCCTCGCCAAATATACGTGCATTGGAGAATTTTGTCTAACGTTTGTCCAACTAAAGTCAATTGCATTGAAGAATTCCCCAACTGCTTCTTCCTCATATTACGTTGGTCTTTAAATATACGTGCAACATCACCATCCAAAGACAAAAACCCTTCGGACCTTTTCCTTTAAGAAAAATCGCCTTCCGCCCTATTCGATCAAGAAGACGATCTACGTGATCTCAATGGCAGGGATCAGGTTCATGCTCCCCCTTTCCCTCTCAATCCTCCTGTTGCTGTCTTCATCTCTTAGAGAGTTCAGCTAGCACTCTTGGATGTATTGAACCTGCAAATGAGACCTTTAGCCAGGAAATAAGAAAGCTTGACATCCACGTGAAGAAGGGTGGCGGTGGGGGTGGCGATGGCAACGGCGATGGCAGTGGTGGCGGCACTAGTTACAAAGGTGGCGGTTTTATCTATTTAGTACATGTGGGTGCCAATGGGCATAAGCCTAGCAATGGGACTCAAAGGTCCTCAACCATCGAACCTTGCACATCGTCGCTTGCCTCGATCATTTTTGTTCCTCTTTTCCTCTCTAATTCTCTTCAAAACTAGTTTGATTGCCAATTGTTCAATCTATCCGATAGAGGGAATTCTTCTTCTTTTTTTTATGATTTTCTTTTTCAGTATGAAATGAAAGAAAAGAGCCTAAATCTTTCTTTTACATCAACTTTTTTTATTCACTCCATGAAAAAAAAGAAATAAATTTAAATTTTTTTCTATCTATCTATATTTTTTAACCACTGAGGTTTAATTCAAAGATGAATTATTTATGATGATAAATGCAATTTTTAGGAAAACTTTATTCAAATAGAGGTTTTTTTTTTTTTTTTTTTTTTTTTTTTCAACTCAATAACCATTTGAATTGAATGATTTTGAATGATTTCTTATGAGTATTTGATAGTCGAAGAAGTCTAAGATTGTTGAATATCAAATACTCATAAGAAATCATTAAAAATCATTCAATTCAAATAGTTATTGAATTGAAAAAAAAAAAAAAAAAAACTACCTGGATATCACTATTTGAATAAAGTTTTCCTAAAGATTGCATTTATCATCATAAATAATTCATTTTTGAATTAAACCTCAGTGATTAAAAAATATAGATAGATAGAAAAAGAAATTTATTTCTTTTTTTTTGTGGAGTGAATAAAAAAAAAAATTAATGTAAAAGGAAGATTTAGGCTCTTTTTCTTTCATTTCATACTGAAAAAGAAAATCATAAAAAATAAAAAAAAAAAAAAAATTCCCTATATAGATAGACTGAACAATTGGCAATCAAACTAGTTTTGAAGAGAATTAGAGAGGAACAAAAACGATCGAGGCAAGCGACGATGGGCGAGGTTCGATGGTTGAGGACCTTTGAGTCCCGTTGCTAGGCTTATGCCCATTGGCACCTGCAGGTACCAAATAGATGATACGCCACCTTTGTAACTAGTGCCGCCACCACAGCCATCGCAACCCCACCGCCATCGCAACCCCCACCGCCAACCTTCTTCATGTGGACATCGAGCTTTCTCGTTTCCTGACTAAAGATATCATCAAGGGGCTCAGCACTTCCACGAGCGCTAGCCAAGCTCTCTGGACATCGGGACAACAACACAAGAATTGCGAGGGAAAGGGCGAGCGCGGACTTGATCCCAGCCATTGACATTGCGGAGATCGTCTTCTTGATCGAATTGGGTGAAAGGCAATTTTTTGTTGAACTGAAATCAATTGCATCAGAGAATTCCCCAACCGCTTCTTCTTCATCTAACGTTTGTCTTTAAATATACGTGCAACATCACCATTCAAAGGCAAAAACTCTCCAAACCTTCTCCTACGAAAAAAATCACCTTCCAGGCGATCTTTGCGATCTCGACGGTGGGGATCAAGTCTGTGCTCACCCTTTCCCTCACGATCCTCGTGTTGCTATCACCATCTCCTAAGAGCTCGGCCAACGCTTGTGGAAGTGCTAAGCCCATGGATGAGATCTTTACCAAGGAAACGAGAAGGCTCGACGTCCACGTGAAGAAGGATGGCAAATGAAATTTGCATATATTTCAATGTATAAACTAATGAAGAATACAATATATTTATGGACTTTATTAGATAACTATTTTACGATCATATGTCAATTAAGATTATGCATAATCAAATGGCAATATATGTGCAATATACATACAATCTTAAAAGACATGAATAATTTATACGAAATATCATAATTATCTTTAGTACATGAAAATATCTGATAGAAAGTGTGAAACATCCGTAACAAGTTAAAAATAATAATAATGAAAAAAAGAAATATGAAATTTGTATATATTTTGATGTATATACACCATCTTATTTATAAGTTTTGTTAAATTACCACTTTAAGATAATATCTAAATCAAGATTATGCACAATCAAATGGCAATTTACATACAATCCACATGTAATATGTGTACAATCTCGAGAGATTTAGATAACCAAAAAGAAATATCATAATTATCTTTAACATAGGAAATAACGTATTTCGTCCCTCGCCAAGGCTAGCTCGGTCCACCTCGGGCCAATCTCATGACAGTAACCAAAATAACCATAGGCTCAAAAAATAATTTAAAGGGTTAATACCCTGAAAAACCCCAAAGTGGTATACTTATGATAAATTTACTCCAAACTATTTGTTTGACCACAAAAAACCCCAAACTGATATACCTTTGACAAATTTACCCAAAATCGATACACTTGTAACAAATTTACCCTTTATTAATTTTCGTTAAATTTTACTATCAAATTATTAAGTTAAATGACATAGATAGTTGACTGGTATACCAATTTAGGATTTTATGCTTTGTTTGTCATAATTTACAATTTTTGTGATTTTTTTGTTGTTGTATTAATCCAATTTAACGAGAGTATATTTGTCACAAATTTACTAGTTTTGGGTTTTTTATGGTCGAATAAATTAGTTTGGGGTAAATTTGTCATTAATGTACCAATTTAAGGTTTTTTATGGTCAATCGGGATAAATTTATCACAGGTGTGCCGGTTTGGGGTTTTTCATGGTCAAAAAAATAGTTTGGGGTAAATTTGTCACATGTGTACCAGTTTGGGGTTTTTCAGAGTATTAATCCTTTTTATTAATATTGAAATAGATAGCGAGCAATTTTGTAATGTATCCACTACGATTGTACTAGAAAAACAAGGCAGGTTGAGTTAAAGAGCGAGTTTTTGTTGATTTGAGGTCAAGTGTTAAATGTTTTCTATTGAATATAGTGGGATAAAATACCATAACTTCTGGCTTTCCACATTCTTAGCACAAGTAATGTCATGATTCAACTTTTGATTACTTCATCATTGTTGTACATTCAGTGTCATATAAAACGAATGGTGAGGCCGACAGAATTGAAGAGTGCCTTGCTTTTCATCTCTTTGTCTGAGGATCTTCTCTACCAAATTTGCATTGTGCAATCCGAGAGCCTTTTCTCCCATGACCCCAATATTCTCTTTCATGTGTAAAATCACAATCAAACCATTAGTTTAAGAAAATTGAGACTGAGTTAGTGGAAGAAGAGTTCTTTCTTTGTAAAGCATTTGTAATACCACCATCGCAAGATTAGGTAGGAGGTTTACTTCTGATCGTTTGGTACTTTCATCATTTATAAGGGTTGCTTGTGTCCTTCACTAAGACACATGGCTTGAACATCCTTGGGTGAAGGTTATGAGCCTGAAGTTCTTTGAGAAAAGTGATTGGACACAGATTCCGCCAAGTTTTTATCTATCGTGGCAGCTTCTGTAATCAACGGTACATGATCTAATGGATCTTCAAGAGAAGGTTTGACATCATAACACCTAAGAGATGGTAGGGAATAGATAAAAAAAAAAAAAAAAAACAAGTAAAACATATGGATAGCTTTCACTACAAATGTATCGGTAGGCACATAAACTTGAAAGGTTTTGGGTTTAGCAAATGATACCACACGGATAGATAAGACGCCTGTGAGGATTTCTTTGCAAAATGAGGACTGTAGATAGTAACCAAGATGGTTATAGTTTGTCGAAATGACTTCTTTGGACTGTCGACTTATATACACCCCTTATCCTTGAAAAAGACATAGGTCTTAGGATGCACATAGGACAATTCATATTTTCATTCAGTCACCTCCTCACATAAGTGTTGAAGCCCATCATTTACCATCCCACATAAGTGTACTTGAGTTGGGAAGTCAACTAAAATATCATCATCCGACCATAAGAGCGGCAAAATAGAAAAAGAAATAGGCTTGCTCTCACGATCAATAAGAAATAGACTGTCATAGGAGGTAATGTTTCACCCTCTTAGTCAATAGATTCCATTTGTTGATTTGAATTTTAGCATAAGTACTCCCCCATCATCACAAATCACACTCATCGTATCAAATATAACATCATCATTTTCCTCTGGTTTACCATTATTGGAGAGAAGCCTCATTCGAGTTTTTAGGTTCTTAAATTTTTAGAAAATGAGAAAGCGCTAGGTTGTTATTTATCAACACCCCCTACTTCCTATTATATTTGTGTCAGATTATCTATATCCTCGACAATGGCCTTTGGATTCTCTCTCTCTCTCTCTCTCTCTCTCAAAACAAATCTATGAAATGGTTGACAAGCAAGCGATGCAATGTAGGGAATGGAAATTCAACAAGATCGGTACTTGGATCGCTACATTGGCGTTGAACACGACTGCTACAATATGGTTGACAAGCAAGCGATGCAATGTGAGGAATGGAAATTCAACAATATTAATATTTGGATCACTACATTGGCGTTGAACATAACCACTACAACCTCATCGAAACCTTAGAAAGCTTATGTTCCCATCTATCATGTCATCTACTCCTCCATCCTTTGACCCAAAAGTAGCGGTCAAAGGCTACCCTGCTCCTTATCCTTTGCGAAGGGGACATCGATGAGGTAAATGCATATCCAACCTGCCTCGGCCACATACCCCCAACTTCAATCCCAGTGAATATGCATCATATGCACTCTCTATCTCTCTTAACAGATCTATCGAATGATTGACAAGCGAGCAACGCATTTTAGGGAATGGAAATTCAACAAGATCGATATTTGGATTGCTACATTGGCGTGGAACATGACCGCCACAACCTCATTCTCTGCACAAATCCTTTCTTCGGTTCCTTTCCCATTCACACATCACCGAAATCCTAGAAAGCTTATGTTCCCATATGTCATGTCATCTACTCCTCCATCCTTTGACTTGAAAACAGCGGTCAAGGGCTACCCTGCTCCTTATCCGTCGTCGAAACCCTTCCACTCAAGAGGCTGAGTAAAATCTAATTAATGTACATTATTTTTCCCATTACCTCTGCGGCATCCGCATTCATAGAAATAGCCATGGTTTTTGAAGGGAGAATTTGTTGGCTCCTTACTTTTTGCAGAAAAGGGTTATGGAGTCGCCACGTTGCTGCCACTGTTGGTGAAGGGGTGCGTGTCGGGACATCGAGGGTGCTGCGATCTGAGCTTTTGGACAGGACGGATTTAGTCCGGTGAGTGAGGCACGTTAAAGGAATTATAAAGTTGTTCTGAGCGAAAGATTAAACGGTCGATGTGGCGTGTGTGACCAATTAAGATTTGCTCGTGATATGCATCTGGATCAATTTCGTTGCTAAATTTTGAGAGTTTCTTCTGCTTTAAAATTGACTCATTTCTTTGTATGGTGTTATTATCACGGGTCCTAATGCAATTAATAAAACGACCCAGGACCTAATCTGGCCCGTACATGGTCCCCATGAAGGTATTCCCCTTTTGGCTTCTTTCCTTGTAGGTCTCCACTTGCCCTTCCATGCAACATTGTCGCACGGTTGTGACGTGTCGCCTAGTTTGAAGCGGTCATAAGCATGTCTAACTTCTTGGGGCGCTCGAAAAGTTGTAACAAAGATCGAAGGAATAACAAGATTGGAAGAACGTTTTTGGACATAGACCCAACGGTCGGAAGATCACACTCCGATGTCAACCGTTAACCCGAAACAGATCATTCGCGATGCTCGAAACAGACCGGGCTACACCAAAACAATACCTTTGACTTCAAGCAAGAGGTGATCATACGCAATGCACATTAATCAATCAATGGCGTGACAGATAAGGTGATTTGCTAATAGATTATTCGGCACAAGCAGTGAATACTGATGGCTATAAGCTATTTATTAATATAAACAATCGAGGTTCTTTTTGCTTGTCCATAGACAATCACTTTTTCAACATTAAATAAAGGTTAATATCATTAAAAAAAAAAAAAAAAAAAAAAACCCAAACTAGTATACATATGATAAATTTATCTTGAACTAATTTTTTTACCATCAAAAATCTCAAATTGGTACACCTTTGACAATTTTAACTTGAACTGGTATGCTTAAGACAAATTTATTCTTTGATATTTTTCGTTAAATTTTACTATTAAATTACTAAGTTGAATGACACGTAACAGTTGATTAATATAGCAATTTGGGATTTTACTTTCCATTTGTCAAAGTTATACCAATTTTGTGATTTTTTTTTTTTTTTTTTTGTATTAGTCCAATTTAATGAATGGCATATTTATCACAAATATACCAGTTTGAGATTTTTAGATTTTAAAAATTTGCTTTGGGTAAATTTATTACAAGTATGCTAGTTTTTGGTTTTTTTTTTTTTTTTTTTTTTTTTTTTTTTTTTTTTTTTTTTTATAGTTGTTAGAGATAAATTTATCATACGTATACTAGTTTAGAGTTTTTTGTAGTCAAAATATTAATTTTTGGTAAATTTATTACATATATACCAGTTTAAGGTTTTGAACAAGATCGTCCTTCTATTTTCTAGCTCTAACTTCAAGATATGTGGATTATGTCCTCCCTACGACAAAGATCAAGTGATTGGCCATGATTGTATAACTATCCAAATTTGGCTCATTTCTCCAACAAGGGCTCAAATACTTAGCGTGGTTTTAATGTAATTTCTGGTTTTTTAATTGTTCTGCACTTTATTTTTCATTCCATCTTGAACATGCTTTATTTAAATTTTGCCTAATAACACCAAAAACTCAAGACGGGTACAAACATACTACATTATCTCCAAACAAACTTTATAGAACATTCTAGGTGTGCCACATAATATCCCAAACTGATATTTTTGTGCCCCATTTACCTCAAAGTGTGGCAATTCTTTCATTTTTTTAGGGATAAATGTAGCACGAGCACACCAATTTGTCATAAATGCCACATGTGTATACTAATTTGGGATGTTTTGAGACATAAAAATTAGCTTGAGGTAAATGTGATACGAATATACTGATTTGAGACTTTTTGTGGTATTAATTTTGTATTTTCTATTTGACGGGAAAGCCGTAAGTATTTTATTATTATTATTATATATAAGTGCAACCAAATCATCAAACCTGTTAAATCTTGTTTGATCAAATTTGTGCTTAAATGCTGTGGAATAAGCATAAGAAAATTGTAATAAAAGCTATAATTCTAACCTCTAACTAGAAAGGTTGAGGACTAAATGAGAATGACGTGCTATTTAGTGCTGACCTAGATACGAGACAAGTACAAAAAAGCAAAGAAGAAATGCTTTGGTGCACAAAAGTCATAAAACCACTCAATATGCAGCAACCTTCACCTCTCATATTCCCTAGTTAGTGGGGGAAAAAATACTTAACTACGAACAAGGGATATGAGGTGTGCAGGTGCTAACATGTTAAAATAAGGAATGTAGTCTAAATGTAAATTAACCTTATTATTAAGCCAACCAACAAAGCACTCGGTAAGTGTGATTTTAGCTTGTGCTCAACCTGATTAAGATACTCCACGTATTGGGATTGTACTTGATTTGAAGGTGCTCTTCTCGTCATACAAAAAGATATCGACCATTAATTATATTCACATGAGTAAGTGGAAAAAAAGTAGACAGATTAATGAACCGATGAAGCCAGCGAGTAGGAAAAATACCCCTCGGCCGGCCGTTCATGGAACAAATGCGACGACCCGTTAACATGATTAGGAGGCTTGAGAAAGGCTTGTACAAAATTTCATAGACATACTAAAGGCTTTGTATAGTAAATAGTATTGAGGAGCAAGATCACCGGTAGGTGTATAATCCAACAAGTGCCACAATAAAAGATAAGAGTCGGTCACCTTGACCACATACTTTTATCGACCTAATTAACGAATTTGACAACCTACAACTGGCCGAAACGGTAACTAAATCAAACAAGAGAGTCTGCAGTTTCTTTTTTTTTTTTTTTTTTTTTTTTTATGTCGTTGAATTGGGCACGAACAAATGTAGACCGGTACGAAATGGATGTCGGACGCGTTAAGTCTGGAGTTGACGCCGTCATAGAGGGAATAGAACGGGGATCGGATTTTTCAGCGAACCAAAAGAAAAAAATGTAATTAACTTTCGTCACCACCAAAAAAAAAAAAAAAAAAAAAAACCCTAAAAAAGATGGCCGATAATGACATGATTACTCCAAACCACAGTCCTAATCCTAACCTGCCCTCCAAGTAATTAATCGCCTAACTCAAAATGTCACTTGAAAATTACAATATAAAAGAATGAAATTTATAGCGCTTAATTGAATGAACCGAGTGATAAAAATTCGGAGGAAGAGAGATGCTAAAATACCTCTAAATGATACGTAGCATGACATCAAAATGCCTTGAATTCGTGCCGGCCTAACAAAAGTACGCTTTCTAAAAAATGCCTGAATTTAAGATTTTTAGTGATAAGAAAAAGAATTTTGGATAGATTAAAATTTTTCACAGCATTAATCAACAGGACAACGTTAAATTTAAATTTAGGCAACGACGCAACTCACATCCATCTCTATTTCTCGTGCGACGGCCTTCTTGCGGGGCATGGGGTGGACCCGCCGCGTCGCTGCATCGTCAAGCGACGCAAGCAAAGTCACATGGCACGGCGAATTCCTTGTTTTGCTCTTCCCCTACGGAGAAAACCTCGATCTGTTTTCAAGGTTGATTTTTCGAATGCTCATGTCGTTTTTACAAGCATCGTGCGTCCGGATAATTGGTCTTTTGCTTCGATCTTGTTAACCGTTTTGTCTCTTGTTAACCGTTTTGGCCACCCCACTACCTCCCCCCTCCTCTCCTTTTTCTTTGGTTCTTTTGGGCGAAAGATAACCAACAGCTTTTCCGTCTTGGAATTCCTGGAATCCGTGGGAAGAAGATGAAAAGGAATAGCCAAAGAAAAAGGAGGAATTCAAGGTATAAACACAGACTCGATTTCATTCTTATGTTGTCGTGGTTGAAATCGAAATCTGAACATTTCTACTTTTTTTCCTCTCTCAGGTTTCTGGGCTTGTGTTATTCCCGCTGTGCTGGATGGTTCTTTGGTGATTACTCGTGACAAACGAACGGAGATATACATTGATTACATAAACGAAATTGAAATAGAATGGAGAGGAAGATTGCAATTCTGTAAAGCTAGTTTTTCCGTGTAAAGCTTTTCCTCTAATTAGATTTGCCACTTGTGCTGATGGAGGGATTGGTTGTTCAAGTAAGTTTACTTGAACAAATTATTTTGCTATGATGTTTAGCGGCCTCAGTTTGTTCTTCTGAAGATACTCTATGCAGGTTTTGCATTTTGCTATGTTTCCAGAACCAGAATATGATCTGCCTATATTCTGTGCCAACTTTTTCACTCCTGCCGAGACAATTATAGTTGTTCTGTAAGGACAATTATAGTTGTTCTGTAAGAATAATTCTTTCTTCTTGTTTTTTAACTTATTCCTTGTTGTAAGAAACAATGTGAGTTGATGAAAATGACAGCAGTTGCTTGCTCTATTGTCAACTATATGTGCTCAGTAATTTTGCACGTGCTCTATGGTCAACTGTATGTCTCGAGCAAATGTGCATGTGCATGTGATATCCATGTGTAGCAAGCCAATTAGTGGCCATGCGTGTTTTTCTGCTGAAATTACCTGCTAGCACATTTCTGATAAAACAAAGTGTTTGAACAGTTGAAATGGGTTGCGGTGTAGCTGTTCTGCCTTAGTGTCACGAGCTGACTTTTGCAGAAGCTTTGAGCAGTCACACCTTTGACGTCAAACTATCTAGTACCTACTGGCATGGCGTAGTATGCTGGACAATGTTTGTCAAGCTAGATGTGCAATAATGAACTTCCGGCTTGAGATATGGCTTGAGATATGTAATGCTCCTTGATGAGCTTAGCATCTTGTTGGAGTGTATAGTTTTGTTGTTAAGATGTGCAATAAGTATTTCAACAATATTAAATTTCTCAAAACAGGAGTGATGCATTTCAATTTTCTTTTATAATAGTTGAATATAGAAAGAAAATAATAAATGATATCCTTCTTGGTTGGTGTAAAGAATTATCATCAAGTCAGGGTCAGCAGGTGCTGAATGCTGCCCATCGCCCTTAAATCCTATATTAACTTTGATTGTTGTACATAAGGCTTCCTGATCTACCCAGATATATTGTTTGCAGGGACCTTGACCCTCTCTATGACGTCGTCAAGCACAAAGAATACAAAGATAAGTGCTACTAAGGCCTGATGTCTCAAGTATGCTGAGGTCAGTTGTTTGTTGTGTTTTATAGTAACATTCAAAGAGTTTTTAGTTTTTTCCTGTCCTTTTTGGACGTTTCAGCTGAACACCACTTTATGCAGCTTTTACCATGGGTTGGAAAATTAATGGGCGAATCATTGAGATTCTTCATATGGACCAGGTTTAAGTCTAGTCAACACATGCATGACATTTGATACCCTGCATTCGTGGATTATCTCAAGGTACGTCGCTCAATAAATTGTCTCTTCAAGGGATTGCATTGTTTCTTTTAGGCTAGAATATTTCTTTATTTAATTTCCTCTGACCTTTGTTTTCTTCTCAGGCTTGGCTTGTTTTGATGGACCTAGGAATAAGGGAGACTGATGCATCTCAAATTATAGCCAACCGTGAAGCGCAACATCGGTATCCGACTTTGAGAGCAGAAAAGGTTAATCACCTGGTCACTAATCTCCTCCCCTATCTTCATCTATAGCCTACTTGCGAAGTTTATTTATTACATGCACATGCAGAGACCAGTGCTACCATTGATGGTCTAAAGTATTAAGCGAAGTGTTGTTATAGGTGCACCTAAAATTATGCCGTTGCTCTTATGTTTCTTTGATTCCTTTTCAATCTATAATTTATTTGATTTTTGAGTCAAAGATCCGGGTTATGAAGTTTTGAAAAGGTTATTAAGGGAGACATATGCAAAGATAGAAATGTCATTTACAGCTATTCGTACATCTACATCCCCATTGCATATTAGAATTGTGATTACTTATCTCTTGTCATGAAACATAGAATGAAGTCCGGAGCTTCCTATTCCATGGAGTTGATTCACTAGGCAGCAAAACATTTTTGGATTACTTTCCAGAATATCCATGTCAAGAAGGCAGAGTCAATTAGAAGAGAAGCATACTCGGGAAAGGAGAATTTATAGGAAACTGTAATGACTAACTTGCCCTGTTCATTGCATTTCTGTTGCCACCTTTTCCAGGTCTATTTCATTGTGCTACTGCACCTAACTAGTGCATCATAAGTGAGTTTTTCTCTCTTCAGGCTAGCAACTTCCTTTCAGGCTTGGTTATTTATCCCTCACATTGGCAAAATTGTTATTTTAGTCATTTGAAATTTTGCTTATTCTTGTAGCAATAGGATAAGACCTTGGTCTGTAAATATGGTGCAAGAGTTTGAAAATGCAGCTACACATATTTAAATGCGCCTATCTTTCCTGTAAGCAACTTTCTATTGCCTATTGATTTGAGTAGCAACTCGAGGCCTCATTTAATTCAGTGGTTGTTGAGTATATGTGAAGTTTTCTTATGTTGTCATGGTTGAAATTGAAATCTGAACATTTCATTTTCTTTCCTCTCTCAGGCTTCTGGGCTTCTGCTATTCCCGCTGCGCTGGATGGTTCCTTGGTGATTGCCCGTGACAAACGGTGTGGAGGCAAGCCTATTTTTAGGACGTTCATCCATCAGGGTGTGTCATTCAACTATATCCTTGATTCGTCGCTATGAATGTGAACAGCTAGTAATAAAAACAACTAACACAAATGCAAAAAAATTTAAGGCTAAATTAGCAACAAAAAAAAAATGACTGAATTAACATGATTGTAGTACAGATAATACTTTTTTGATAATTTTCCCATTCTCATACTTACCCCTTATTCTTCCTTGTTCTCTATTAGTTTAGTTAGAGAGGGACAGAGAGGTCGGGTTTGAACATCAATTTTTGGGATGTTACTGTTGGGGGGTGACGGAGAGAACGACAAAGAGAGACAAAGGTGTCGTATTACTAGAGAGGGACAAAGAGGTCGTATTATTCGAGTCTGAACATCAATTTTTGGGATGTTACTATTGGGGAGTGATAGAGAGAGTGACGGAGAGACAGAGAGACAGAGAGGTCGTACTACTAGAGAGGGACAGAGAGGAGGTTGTACTATTCGGGTCTGAAAATCGATTTTTGGGATGTTACTGTTGGGGGTGACAGAGAGAGTGACAAAGAGAGACACGGAGATAAGCTAGGGCTACAGAGTGAAGGGACAAGGACATCGCCATCCCTAGTCTTCTCGGACGCAATTGTGAAAGGTTGTCGACCCAAGTTCATGATGACATTGCATACAAAGAATGCATACATTGAGACTAGGGAACAAAGATACATGTTAGGCCAACCCATTGTTACCTTTTTTAGTTGAAAAACCACCTAAGTATTGTCTAGCATTATAAATCAAAATGTGAATATAAGTCTTGTTCGCTTTTGAGTTAGAAAAAGAGGAGTAGCTAAGAAGCTACGAACCTGACAAGTTACCATCATCGGGTTCCAAGAAGAGTCAAAAACCTAACATCTACTCACTGCTACGACAAGTTCTTTTCCTCAACTCAAGCCCTAGCTTAATGTAGAAAAAACGGGAAGCGGCTATAAACATGAGACAAGTCCACAAATTGTTTATAAAGAGAGCAGCCGTTGAGGATATTGTGGGGTTGGGGGAATGAAGAAAATGTGCTTACACACTTAGGAGACTGGAATGGCCATCTACAGCTCTTGTTGGAATTTGAGTGTGGTTGACAACCTTTCACAATTGCTTCCGAGAAGATTGGGGATGGCGATGTCCTTGTCCCTTCACTCTATAGCCCTAGTTTATCTCTGTCTCTCTCTCTATCGCTCTCTCTGTCCCCCCCAACAGTAACATCCCAAAAATTGATGTTCAGAATCGAATAGTGTGACCTCTCTGTCCCTCTCTAGTAATATGACATCTCTGTCTCTCTCTCTATCGCTCTCTCTGTCACACCAACAGTAACATCCAAAAATTGATGTTCAAACCCAAATAGTACAACCTCTCTGTCTCTCTCTCTATTGCTCTCTCTGTCACCCCCCAACAGTAACATCCCAAAAATTGATGTTTAGACCCGACCTCTTTGTCCCTCTCTAATAATACGACCGCAGCTTAGAGGCGAATGGGCCCATTTCATATGTTTGGGCTAGTTGTTAGGGCCGGTCGTTAGGTGCCGGGTTCTATGACCCGGTCCAGAGTCCTTTTTCCCTAGATTAAAAAATGTTTTTTAAAATAATAAATAAAAAAATTCGAAAATTTTAAAAATTCATAAAAAAATTTTAGGAAATTCAAGAAATCCATAAATTTTCTTAGGAAATTCAAAAATTCAAAAAAAAAATGCAAAAAGTTCCCCAAAAAAAAACTTAAAAATAAGTTTTGAGTAGTTTTCTCTTAGAATTTGTGAAAATCCTTTCCTTTAGGGCTTTACCTGAGGAATTTTTTGATGCAATTTTCTTTTTAGGGATATGCTAGGTTGCTATTTGCATTTGTTATTATGATTACACTTGATTGTGCGTTTCTTGTATATTAATTGTTCTTTCCATTTTTAGAATGGTTAGGATGAACCTTAAAATCCTCAATAAGCTACCCTAACACTTTAATTAGCACTTAATCAAATTTAGGTGTTAAAAAGGTGTTGGTTGCATAACTAGTGTAATCAAGTTTCCGAGTCTAAAATCTCCAGTTGTGCATATATTAAAATGACACTCTCATATCTTAATTAGTTTTCTAGCCAACCCTCAACAATGGCTAGTGGCGACTTCTTTTGAACACATAGACTAAGAAAATCAAAGAGGTGCAGGTTTGAGAGGACCCGCATTCATAATCGATGGTCTAAGTGTGGATCATCAACTAGACGATGTATTCGAGCCATATGTTGTGGGAATGCCCACTTATGTTGTTTTATGAACAAAGACCTCTGAACCTTTCTCCTCTCGAGGATAGGACATGACAGCTTGATGATTTTGTTGGGACTCGAGGACTTTGGCCTAATAAAACTTAATTGTTTGTTAACTAATGTGATTTCATGGTGGCACTTTTGCGAAGGTGAGGTAAGTCCACTAACATTATGTTAAGGGTTGATGTAGGTTGGGAATTATAGATGGTGGATTGTTTGTTAACATTTTTGTTTAACAGTTGGTGTAAAGAATGAATGTTTATATGAATAAAATTAAAGCACTATTTGGATAATAATTGTTGTGTTTTCCTTTACATATACCTTAGCACTACACATTTGCACACATAGCTTGCGGTTAAACCTAGTTGCACCCCACGAAACACTTAGGAGGTGTTGAGGACTGAATGGACCATACGCAATTCGTGCAAATGACACAATCATTCTCAATTCTGCTCATTTTCTCGAAAGAAACAAGCTAGCCCACCTACAGTTTGCGATATTGGTGAAAGGCTTATTATTAGGTTGAAATGGAAACCTTAAGCCTATAGTACCCTACCCGTTAGGCATCAAAACCTCGCAAATACAGCCACATGTCTATATGATTTAAAAAAAAAAAAATCTCATCACCTATTGTAAATATAATTTCTCTCTTTACCTTTATACTTAGAATTGAAATTTCATTTTCGCAAAATCTATGGAAATCAATTGAGCGCCCAATTAATTCCTACAAGTGGCATAGGCCAATATTTCTTGTTTGACCCGTAGTAAAAGTGGATTGTCAGAATTTTGAATTATGGATTAGAAATCATTTTTCTAAATTAATTTTTCAAAGTTAATCTTACATATTGAGATGTTGAATTGAAATTACATTGTGTGCATTACTTTTTCAAAATTGAAGAGTTTCCGAAAGTAGATTCTTATTTTAATGAATAAACTTTTAAAATTAAAAGCACAGCTTTGTAGAAAAAATTATCAAAACTAGATGATTAGAACGGAGTCGGTTTGTAAAATCTAAAGGGCATTGGATTGATAAATCATGGAAGGATCTCTCAATGATGTTTTTTCTTACAAATGAATTTTTTTTTTTTTTTGGTTAGGAACTGGTAATATATTATATAATAGAAGCATTACAACCAGAACTAGAAATATCAACTGCTAAAATATCAAGCAAAGGAGCCGGAGGAAAGGAAGCCCAAGAAGGCATCAAAAAACCATTGTCATGGGCCTTAGCAGCCCAATCCGCAGCAGCATTGGCCGTTCTAGGGCAAAACGAAAATCGCGATTTGACGAGGTGAGAAAGAAGAAACGCAGCTTCGGCTATGAAGGGGCGAACCTCCCATGGCGACAGAAGAGGATCGTGCACGGCGTCCACCAAAACCAGGCAGTCAGATTCAATAAGCATGGGATCAGAGGTTCGGTTTGAGTTGATCAAATGATTGAGAGCAAAACACAAAGCTTGAGCTTCCACCTGCAAAGCAGACGACGCGGTTACGGTCTTGGTAAGTCCTTCAATGATTTTTCCTTTATGATCTCGGCAAACGAAGGCGACTGATCCCCGATCATTGCCTGGCTTGAAAGCCCCATCGACATTCAACTTAAGAACTCCTGAATCAGGCGGACGCCATAAGCTGTCCAGATTTGGATGCGGTCGATCCACAGAAGCAGAAGAGATGGCAGTAATACAGACCTGACTGTGAGCTTCAGCTATAACAAAGGATGGAGCAGGACTTTGATGACGAAAGATAAACCGATTGCGGGACTTCCAGATATTCCACAGAAGCGTGGCGATGAGCGTAGATCCAGGTAACTGTTTTTTATTAGCAAGTATGGTAGCTAGCCAATCTTCAATACGTGTATTTTCTGCTAGTTGTATGGGACAGTTGATTTGTGGGTTAGACCAGATGTGGGAAGTCCAAGGACACAATAAAAATAGATGCTCTGAGGTTTCAGGTTGTTTAGCTGAACATAGGGTGCAAATGGGATCGGGGCAGAGATTTCGCCGAAACAGGTTAACCTTAGTGGGAAGGGCATTTTGGCATAATGACCAGATGAAAATTTTAACTTTGGGTGGGATTTGGAGTTTCCATATTTGCCTCCATAAGATGTTAGGAGGCTGATAAGAAGAAGATGGTTTAGATATAAGATTGCAGAGGCTCTCCTGGCTAAGAATAGTGTAAGCACTTTTAACAGTGTAATTTCCTTTAGATGTACTCGGCCAAATAAGTTGGTCTGATGCAAAGCCTGGTCTAAGAGGAATCTTAATAATTTCTGCAATAGTAGTGCTATCATACCAACAATTCAGTAAATTCAGATTCCAGAGGTTAGTAGTAGAATCAATCAGCTCAGATACCTTTTTAGGTTCCTGTTCAGCAGCATAACCTCCTATTTTCCCTTTCGGTAGCCACCTGTCTTCTCTAATCCGGATACTAGATCCATCTCCGACCGACCATTGAGTTGAAGGTAATATGGATTCCCTGCCCATAATGATACTCTGCCATCCCCAGGAAGAGTGAGTTCCTTTTGATGCTATTAGAAAATCTCCTGAACGAAAATACAGCCCTTTAAACAGATGCGCCCATAATGAGGTAGGCTGAGTTAGGAGACGCCAAGCTTGTTTACCCAACATAGCTTTATTAAACGCCACAAGGTCACAAAACCCAAGGCCACCCATCCGTTTTTCAGCTTTTAAAACATCCCAGCTTTTCCAATGGATTCCAGATTTTCGACTGTCATTTTGCCACCAAAATCTTGCTATTTTTTTTTCAATAGACTTACACAGCGAGACAGGGATCTTGAATATTGACATAGCAAACTGAGGTATTGCCTGCACAACACTTTTAATGAGAACTTCTTTACCACCCTTCGAAATAAGACTCTCTTTCCACCCATCTAGCTTAGTATTGACTTTCCCTAGTATCCAAGCAAACATTTCTCTTTTAGATTTGCCCCAATCTGATGGAATCCCAAGGTATCTTCCTGTTTTAGTTAAAATTGGGATTCGAAGTTCTGCGCTAAGTTATCTTGAAGCTGGGGGGGCATCCTTTGCTGCAGAAAATGCCAGATTTGTTTCGATTTATCATCGTCCCGTAGCCATACAAGATGGTTAAGAATATTAGCTAACTCATGACATTCTTGCCGTGTCCCTTCTACAAAGAAGATAGCATCGTCGGCAAAAAACAAGTGAGTTAACATAGGGCAGCAACTGTTAAATTGGATACCTTTCAGATTACCCATATTGAAAGCTTGATGGATGAGAGTACTTAACATATTTGCCATTAGAATAAAGATATAAGGTGATAAAGGATCCCCCTATCGAATCCCCCTTGATGGTTGGAAATATTGTAACTGAGTGCCATTAAATTTGACATTGAAGGAAACAGTAGTAATGCACTGCATAGTCCATTGAACCCACATTGGATGAAAACCTAACCTGGATAGATAGTCTTTGAGAAAGTCCCACTCAACACGGTCGTAGGCTTTAGACATGTCCATCTTGACCACAGCCTGGAATTTTTTCTTTCTGGTTCGTGTCTTAAGCTGATGTAGAGTCTCCTGCACGATTAAAATGTTGTCGTATCGACGACCACCGACAAATGCACTTTGTTCCATAGAGATGATGTCGGGCGGGAAAGGCTTTAGTACGTTGGCTAACACCTTAGAAATAATCTTATAGGCGAAATTACAGAGACTAATGGGTCGGTACTGATCCAAACTTTCTGGATTAGGGACTTTCGGTATGAGAGTTATGATAGTTTTGTTGAGATCAGGGGGTAATAAACCAGAATGAAAAAACTGCTGCACCGAGGAAAATATATCGTCTTTTAAAATATGCCAATATTGTTGGTAAAATAATCCACTAAAACCATCGGGGCCAGGGGCCCGGGATTTTCCTAGTTGAAAAACAGCAGTACGAACTTCCTCTCGGGTAACATCAGAAATGAGTTGCTGGTTCATAGCCTCAGTCACAACACACTCACATTGTTGTAGAATAGGCCCATAGGCACGAGTGCCTTTAGATGTATAGATTGTAGAAAAAAATTCCAGAGTCATGTCTTTAAGCATTTGATCATCTCTAACCCATCTCTGTTGTGCATCCTTGAGCATTTTGATTCGATTTCTGTTTCGCCTTTGAATAGTAGTGGCATGAAAAAACTTTGTATTTTTATCACCCCACCGAAGCCATTTAATCCGTGATCTCATTGCCCAATACTGGTCTTCCTGCTGCCATGCACTATGGAGTAAACCTTTAAGCTTAGATAATTTCTGTTGATCCATTGTAGTGGTAGTCTGATTAGTTAAGAACTGAATTTGCTGTTGTAGGGAGTTAATCTGCTCGTTTGCCTTTGAAAACGTGTTTTTACTCCACCTCCGGAGAGCCCCACTGACTTGTTGAAGCATCTTTGGTAGGTGATAGCCTTTTGCTCCAGCGGAAGCCCAAGTTGTGTCTATGACTCCTTGACATTTTGGATGCCGCAACCAATATTCTTCAAAGTAGAAGGTCCTCCCGTTTCTATATTTGGTAGCTTCGGTTGAAAGAAGCAGCGGACTATGATCCGAACCAACTGCAGGTAAAGCATATACTTCTGCCTCAGAAAACGCAATTCTCCAGGTCCAATTACAAAGAACCCTGTCCAGTCTCTCTTTAACCAGCTCAGTCCCGTCACGGTAATTCATCCAGGTAAAAGCGCATCCCTTACTATCGATATCCATTAATGCACAGTCATGTATTACCTCTCTAAAACTTTGCATTCGACAAAAATCAGGGGGGCGTTTACCTACTTTCTCCCAAGGATAGGCAATTTCATTGAAGTCTCCGATGCAGATCCAAGGTAATGAGTTGATGGATGCTAATCGTCGGAGAACCGTCCAAAAAGCCTGACGAGATTGAGGAATTGCTGGAGCATGTACACAGGTGAGTCTCATAGTAGTGTCTTTCCCATATTCAGTACAGATAGTATCAATAAAGTCGGCTGTAGAGAGTTCCACTTGAAGAGAAATGTGGGTGTGCCAAAAGATAGCCAATCCTCCTGCGACGCCTATAGGGTTAACTATATAAGAGAAAGGGAATTTAAGTTGACGCTGTATCTTAGAAACAAAAGCCTCGCGATTCTTGGTTTCCATTAAAAAAAGAACATCTGGCCTGTCTTTGGCCACTAGGGCCTTTAGTGCATGAACTATCAGGGAAGAGGCCAGACCCTGACAGTTCCAACATAAAAGTTTCATTGTTCAACCGGTGGCTTTTTAGGGCAAGCCACCTCAGCCCGGAATTGAACTTCATCTTCCATTAATACAGGGGTATCCAATAACTTGCTATCATCAATGGAATCCATTCCCTGAGAACCAGTATCATATGGATTATATCGTTTCTGTTTCTTAGATGATCTTGTTTTGGTGGCAACACGAGATGGTTTATTCTTCTTAACATTCACAGGCCGTTGAACCATGTGTTGTTGGATAGTGGACAGCACAGATGTTGGAACAGGACTCGTGATGACAACACCTCTGTTGGACTTCATATAGGGAGGAGGGATAACAGAAGGCTCATGATAATTCGGCACAACATTCCCTGAGTCAATAAACGGTAAGTCAGGGAACCTTGATTCAATTCTGGCCTTAGTAAAGTGTGAATTACTGAAGTCATTCTTGGTATATTCTGTTTGGATGCCTTTCTGTTTGGATGAGCACGGAATCAGATCAGTAGTGAGTTGCTTGCGGCTTTCATTAACTACCTGATTGTCAACCTTTGATGTAATGTCGTCCGTTGGGGGTAGAGCATGAACCTGTGAAGTGACGACTGGAGGAGTTTCAGGCACAACATCATCCGTGTCATTAGAAAGAGGACTGCCGTCATAGAATGTATGCCAATACGGACTGAATTGATTAACTTCAGCTCTCAACCAGTGACCGAAGGCCATTTGCTCTTTACCTTCCAGTTTAGCTTCGGTAAAAGGAATTGTCGGACAGTACATGGCATAATGTCCCATGATGCCACATGAATAACAAAAGTGGGGAAGTCGTTCGTAACGGAAATCGAGCCAGAGTGCTTTGCCTGCAATCCGAATCAGTTGGCCAGGTTTTAAAGGTTCACTTAAGGTAAGTTCTACCCTAACCCGTCCAAATTTGGAAGTATTTCCATCTCTGGTATCGAACTGACCTTCCAACATTCTTCTGATACTCCTAACTGCCCTGCTTAACATCTGGGTTGTGCACCATTCCAGGGGAAGGCCAAAGACTTGAACCCAAAATGCACATTTAGAAAAATCGTAACAGTGAAGAGGCATATTCGGCTTCCAGGGTTGAAAAAGCGCCAAATTGTTGGAGAAACGCCAAGGTCCGCCCACTTCTATTCGTTTTTTTTTTATCACTTTCCAACTTAAATTTCGCAATATATATATCCAGTCCTTGTTGGGTGATTTGGACAGATTCTGTGCGCCATGCACGATGCATTGCACTCTGAAAAGCTGGTAGATGAAAAGATGAGTTAGATAAAACCTTACCGACTAACATCCGACGACATTCTTCAATCTTTTCAAGGGGAGGCGCCTCATCCCATGTGTCGATGTCCTGTTCATCCCATAGCCGACCCAATCGGTTACAAAGAGCAGCAATCCGAGCTAACTCTTCCTTTTCGGGGAGTTCCATGATGGTAGTCGGAAGTCAGAATTTTGAGGAGGTACAAGCATAATTCCACATTTGATAGGGTAACATAAGTAATGGGAACAGTGTCGAGTTGAAACAGAAAGCTAATGTGCCTATAAATGCAGAAAAGAGGACATGAAGTGAACGGAATTGAGAGCGGAGAAGAGCTCCAGCAGCGAGACCAGCATCTCCACCATGATCAAGAAGAATCGGCAACATGCAAGTAGATGGGGAAAGGGGAATGGGTCGAACAGTTCATGGTTGGATAGAGAGGAAACAAAGAAGCCAAAGAAGTGCGAATAGCCGATGACTTTCAAAGAGACAGAGTAGAGGTGGAAAATGGAAAGGAAGGTTAGGGTTCGGAGGTGAATTGATGGGGAGAGGTAGTGCATTACGAGAGAGTGAATAGCAAATGATGTTGCAGTTTATAATGGAAGTGAAGAGGCGATGACTTTCAAAGTAGACATAAAGGCCATTGTTAGAGGTAGTCATTGTTGATGGAAAATGGAAAGGAAGGTTAGGGTTCCCATTAATGGGAGGTGAATTTTTTGAGACTTGGGATGATGGGGAAAAACTACCATGGAATCTTCTTATGAAGAGAATGAAATATTATCTCGTGTGACAGACCACCAACTTAATGACTGTGAGAGTAAGCATCGATGACATTCGGAGGCTCCATGAGTCTTATGTCATGCCTAATTCCTGCAGAGAGTGCTTCAATGCCTCTGCGAAACCCTTCCACTCGAGAGGCTGAGTAATGTTATTATCACGGGGACTAATGCAATTAATAAAATGACCCAGGACCTAATCTGGCCCGTACATGGTCCCCATGAAGGTATTCCCCTTTTGGCTTCTTTCCTTGTAGGTCTCCACTTACCCTTCCACGCACACTGTCGCATGGTTGTGACGCATCGCCTAGTTTGAAGCGGTCTTAAGCATGTCTAACTCCCTGGGGCACTTGAAAAGTTGCCACAAAGATCGAAGGAACAACAAGATTGGAAGAACGGTTTCGGACACAGACCCAACGGTCGGAAAATCATGCTCCGATGTCAACCGTTTACCCAAAACAGATCATTAGCGACGCTCGAAATGGACTGAGCAACCCCAAAACAATACCTTCGACTTCAAGCAAGAGGTGATCATATGCAATACACATTAATCAATCATGGCGTGACAGATAAGGTGATCCGATAATAGATTATCCGGCCCAAGCAGTGAATAGTGATGAATATAAGCTATTTATTAATATAAACAATCGAGGTTCTTTTTGCTTGTCCATAGACAATCACTTTTTCGACATTAAATAAGGGTTAATATCACGAAAATTCCCAAAGTAGTATACATATGATAAATTGGTATGCTTAAGACAAATTTATTCTCTGATAGTTTCCGTTAAATTTTATTATCAAATTACTAAATTTGATGACACGTGACAGTTAACTAATATAGCAATTTGAAATTTTACTTTCCATTTGTCAAAGTTATATCAATTTTGTGGTTTTTTGTGATATTAATCCAATTTAATGAAGAATATATTCATCACAAATATATCAGTTTGAGATTTTTAGGGGTTTAAAAATTAATTTTGGATAAATTTATTACAAGTATGCTGTTATGAAATACATGAATGGATAGAACACATGAATGAATATTCTTTATATTCATATTATCCAATGTACTTATTATGGTACATTTGTATCAAATGTTCTAAGTACATCTCCCTATACAATGAAAGTTCGTCTCCCTTATCCTGTACATGTATCATTCGATACATTGATATTAATGATAAGTACATTCTTGTTCTCCTATAAATAGGAGTTTAGTTTTGATGTACAATAGACAATTACACAGAAACACGACAGTGAGATATTAGAAATAAAGCTCTCTCGTCTTGCTACTATCTCTAGTGTTCACTTGCTTTCTCTTCTTTAATCTCTTCTCTATTATATATTCGTAACGCGATATTTTACAACACGTTATCAGCACGAGGATCTACCGATTGAGTAAGTAACTTTTGCAAGCACGAAGATCTACCGACTGAGTAAGTAATTTTTGCAAGGTGGGTATTCTTATTATTGATCAACTTATACTTCATCTTCTTCTATCAATTCTTCTTTTTTTATTTTTCTTGACCCGAAACCAAAATTTTAAATCTAAAAATATCCTTCTGCTCCTAAAGTAACGGTGAATATTTAAAAATCCTTTTAATTAATTTAAGGATTTATTTTTGCAAGGATTATGGCAAATATTGAAAAACCCAAATTCCACATCCCGGAAGTGAGTGGAAAGAATTATCTATCCCGGTGCCTTGACATGGAAATGCACCTTCAAGGGCAATGTCTCACTAATACAATTACAAATGATGGAACCTCAAATGAAAAAGATAAAACAAATGCGTTGATTTTTATTCGCCGTCATTTGCATGAGAGCCTGCAGACTCAATATTTATCCGTTCGAGACCCGCATATCTTGTGGAGGAGGTTGAAGGATAGGTATGATCATACCAAAACTGTTATCATCCCTCAAGCATAATATGATTGGCAAAATCTCATACTGCAAGATTTTAAATCAGTGTCTGACTATAATTCTGTTTTATTTGATATCGTTTCTCGGTTAGAGTTATGCGGTATCAAACTCACTAATGCATAATTGCTTGAGAAAACTTTTTCCACCTTTCATGCTTCAAATATTGTATTGCAACAGCAATACCGGCAACATCAATTTGCCACGTATTCTGAATTAATTTATGTGCTTCTTACTACCGAGCAAATTAATGAATTGCTGCTCAAAAATCATGATCTTAGATCTGCTGGCTCAAAAGCATTGCCTGAAGCACATGCTAACTTTGAGAAAAATACTTGTTATTTTAAGGGCTATAAGCGTAGGCAAAAACATAATCCTAGAAGGGATGTCAAGAAATTTAACCGACCTAGGAAATCAAACTTTGGCCTGAATCATGACAAAGAAAAGAAGCAAAAAAATGTGATTAATGAAAGTATTTGTCATCGCTGTGGCATGACTGGGCACTGGTCACGTACCTGTCGTACGCCAAAACATTTTGTTGACCAATATCAGGCATCTTTAAAGAATATGGGCAAGTGTGGTGAATCTCATGCCATTGAAATCAATCCTACTACCATAACTATTGTTGAGGCCAACAATATCTCCGTTAGTGGGACTCCTCTTGCTCCTGAAGTAGCAAATGCATCATTGGATGTCTTTGATTTCTTTGAGGACCTCTAATTACTTTAATGAATCAGATTGGTGAATAATAATTTGAACTTTGAAATTTATGTTGTTTCGCTTTAAATGTATTACTTTTTGTTCTTTATGAAATACTTATGAACCTTATATAATATTTATCTTTGAAATTTTATGCGACTATATAACTAATATGCAACTTTTATGGTACTTGACACATGAAGTTGTCAATATAAATGCAAATGGAAAATATCGAGAAAAAGGAAGATATTTGTTTGCTTGATAGTGCAACAATATATACTATATTTTGTAGTAGACACTTTTTCTCGAGTATAACATTACGTAAGGCACAAATCCATACAATATCAGGTCATGTTCCGATTATTGATGGTTTTGGGAATGCTACAATTATTTTGCCAAATGGCACAATCCTGCATATTGAGAATGCGTTTCTAAGCATTCGATCAAAAAGGAATCTGCCCAGTTCAAAGATGTACGCCGTAATGGATAACATATTGAAACTATTTATGAGCAAGGTCAGGAATATATTGGTATTTCTTCTTATAAAATGGGCCTGAAGACCATCCATGAGAAGTTAGAAGCTTCTTCTATGGGTTTGTATTGTGTCGTGATTAAAGCTGTTGAAACATACGCTACCACATCATGGAGATTGGTAAGCCCTGATAAGTTTGGACTGTGGCATGATCGCCTTGGTCATCCTAGTGCTTCAATGATGCGTAGGATAATTCAAAATACAAAATGGCACCCTTTAAAGGATATAAAGATATTGTTGTCCAAAGATTATAATTGTGAGGCTTGCTCACAAAGAAAACTCATTATCAAACCTTCTATAACAAATGTTAATTTTGAATCTCATTTATTCTTGCAAAGAATTCAGGGTGATATTTGTGGACCAATACAACCACCAAGTGGACCATTTAGATATTTTATGGTATTAGTGGGCGCATCCTGTAGATGGTCCCATGTTTGCCTATTATCTACGCGCAATATCGCATTTGCACGTTTACTTGCGCAAATTATAAAGCTCCTGGCACAATTCCCTGATTATCCAATTAAGAGCATAAGGATGGATAATGCTGGTGAATTTACATCAAAGAGTTTTGATAACTATTATGCTTCACTCGGAATTGAGGTTGAGCATCCGGTTACATATGTTCATACTCAAAATGAATTGGCAGAATCATTGATTAAACATATTTAAATAATTGCCCGCACTCTATTATTAAGAACGAATCTCAACGATACAGCATGAGGTCATACAGTTTGCATGCGGCAACCCTAATAAGATTACGTCCCATTGCTAGTCTTTTATAATATCCCATTCAAATAGTTCTTGGTTATAAACTGGATATTTCACATTTACTCACATTTGGTTGTGCGATGCAGTGCTGTAGCACCGCCAAAAAGGACGAAAATAGGTCCCCAACACCGTTTGGACATTTATGTTGGGTTTAATTCACCATCTATCATTAGGTTCTTAGAACCAACTACTGGTGATCTTTTTACTACCAGGTTTGCAGATTGTCATTTCGATGAGACTAGGTTTCCATCAATTGGAATACCTACAACTTACATGACTGCAAAAAAAAAACCAGTTAAGGTTTTCTCCTAGAATGAGAAAAATTTATTTCAATTAGACCCAAGGACTCCTAAATGTGAAAATGAGGTGCAACGCATAATCCATTTACAGGCTATGGCCAATAGACTTCCTGACATGTTTAATGATGCTACTAAAGTAATGAAGTCTCATATTCCAGCTGTAAATGCTCCAGCTAGGATAGTTGTTCCCGGAGAATAGGCTAAAATGGATCAAAATCCCCCGCACTTGAAGCGTGGCAGACGGATAGGATCAAAAGATACTGCTCCTCAAAAACGAAAGGGAAAGAATCAGGAATTCGCTCCAGAAGAGCCTGGCGTTGTGCTTGCTCCCAAAGAGCTTATTGCCCCTGAAGAGACACAAACCCATGAAAGGAGCACTAGCCCCAGGAATACTGAGAATTCCATTACATATTATAATGAAATTTGGGATCGAAATGAAATCATCATTGATGATGCTTTTGCATTATCAGTTGCTCATCAAATTATGGATGATGATTGTGAACCACAATCTATTATTGAATGTCGTCAAAGGCAAGATTGGCATAAGTGGGAGGAAGCAATTAAAGCTGAATTAGCTTCCCTAACTAAACGAGAGGTTTTTGGACCTATAACTCGTATCCCCGATAATGTAAAGCCCGTTGGATATAAATGAGTATTTATCCGAAAATGAAATGAGAAAAACGAGGTTGTTAGGTATAAAGCTCGACTCGTTGTCCAAAGATTCTCCTAGAAACCTGGGATTGATTATAATGAGACATATTTACCTGTGATGGATATGATTACATTTCGTTTTCTCATTAGCCTAGCAATCTTTGAAATATTGGAAATGCGTCTTATGAACGTTGTGACGGCATATCTATATGGCTCATTAGACTCTGATATTTATATGAAAATTCTTGAGGGATTCAAAATGCCTGGAACATGCACTCCCCGCAATTTATTCTTCATAAAATTGCAAAGATCATTGTACGGGTTAAAGCAATCCAGTCGCATGTGGTATCAACGCCTAAGTGAGTACTTAATTAATGAAATGTACAAAAATAATCCTATCTGTCCATGCGTGTTTATTAAGAAATCAGAAACTCGATTTGCTATTATAGCAGTTTATGTCGACGATATAAATTTAATTGAAACTCCAGAAGAGTTAGTTGAAACTGCTGAATATTTGAAAAGGGAGTTTGAAGTTAAAGATTTGGGTAAAACCAAACTTTGTCTTGGTCTAGAGTTTGAGCATAAATCAAATGGAATAATCGTCCATCAATCAGCATATGTTGAAAGATTGCTTAAACGTTTCAACATGGACAAAGCTCACCCATTGAGCACCCCTATGGTTGTAAGGTCTCTAGATCCCCAAAAGGACCCATTTCGTCCTAGAGAATATGATGAAGAGATACTTGGTCCTGAAGTACCATATCTCAATGCAATTGGAGCTTTGATGTACTTGGCACAATGTACGAGACCAGATATCGCTTTTGCGGTAAATTTATTGGCATGTTTTAGTTCTGAGCCAACTTGGAGACATTGGAATGGAGTTAAACATATTTTCTGTAATCTCCGAGGAACCATAGATTTGGGATTATATTATTCCAAGGATTCCACTAACTCTGGTTTAGTTGGATATGCTGATGTTGGATATAGATCCGATCTACATAAGACTCGCTCTCAAACCTGGTATTTATTTTATTATAATGGCACCACTATTTCTTGGCGTTCTACGAAGCAATCGCTAGTAGCTACATCTTCTAACCACTCTGAGATTATTGTTTTATATGAAACTGGAAGAGAGTGTGTTTGGTTAAGATCCGTTATAACACATATTCATAATTCTTGTTGCTTAATACCGGTTACAAATTCTCCCACTATAATTTATAAAGATAATGCTTCTTGTGTTGCACAAGTCAGGGGAGGATATATCAAAGATGATAGGACCAAGCATATCTCGCCAAAATTTTTCTATACTAATGAACTCCAAGAAAGTCGACAAATTGATGTTAAACAGATTCGATCTATAAATAATCTTGCAGATCTTTTTACCAAATCATTGCCATCAAGTTTTGAGAAATTAGTATATGGCATTGGTATGAGGCGAGTTCATAAGATGTAAGATTAATTAGCCCCAAAAGTGGCTATATGGCTCTATTGAGGGGGAGATATTATGAACTATGCATTGCAGCATTGATATGCGGCTAGTTCACAAGATGCAATAATGATTAGTCCCAGGAGTGGCTATATATACATTGCACTCTTTTTTCTTTATGTTAAGTTTTTTTCCATAGGGTTTTTTTCGTTTAAAGTTTTTAACAAGGCAATTAATGCATCCATAAAATGGAGATATCATAACATGTGTGCTCTGCACTCTTTTTCCCTTTTGTCCGGTTTTTATCCCACTGAGTTTTTCCGGCTTAAGGTTTTTAATGAGGCAGTATCATTCGATGCACATTCGTAATGAATATGATAAATATTCAAGGGAGAGTGTTATGAAATACATGAATGAATAGAATACATAAATGAATATTCATCTTATCCAATGTACTTATTATGATACATTTGTATCAAATGTTCTAAGTACAGCTTCCTATATAATGAAAGTCCGTCTCCCTTATCCTATACATGTATCATTCGACACATTGATATTAATGATAAGTACATTCTTGTTCTCCTATAAATAGGAGTTTAGTTTTGATGTACAATAGACAATTACATAGAAACACGATAGTGAGATACTAGAAATAAAGCTCTCTCATCTTGCTACTATCTCTAGTATTCACTTGCTTTCTCTTCTTTAATCTCTTCTCTATTATATATTCACAACGCGATATTTTACAACATATACCAGTTTTTTGTTTCTAATAGTTGTTTGAAATAAATTTATCATATGTATACTAGTTTAGAGTTTGTTGTAGTCAAAATATTAATTTTTGATAAACTTATCACATATGTACCAGTTTAAAGTTTTAAAAAATATTGTCCTTCTATTTTATAGCACTAACTTCAAGATATATGGATCATGTCCCTACAACAAAGATCAAGTAACTGGCCATGATTGTATAACTATCCAAATTTGGCTCATTTCTCCAACAAGGGCTCATTTACTTAGCGTGGGTTTAATGTAATTTTTGGTTTTTTAATTGTTTCGCACTTTATTTTTCATTGGATCTTGAACATGCTTTATTTAAATTTCGCCTGGTAACACCAAAAACTCAAAACAGGTACAAACATACTACATTATCTCCAAACAAACTTTATAGGACATTCTAGGTGTGCCACATAATACCCCCAAACTGATATTTTTGTGCCCTATTTTCCTCAAATTGTGGGAAATCTTTCATTTTTTAGGGATAAATGTAGCATGAGCGCACTAGCTTGTTATAAATGCCGCATATGTATGCTAATTTGGGATGTTTTGTGACATAAAAATTAACTTGAGGTAAATGTGGCATAAATATATCAATTTGAGACTTTTTGTGGTATTAATTTTGTGTTTTCTATTTGACGGAAAAGCCGTGAGTATTTTGTTTATATATATAAGTGCAACCAAATCATCAAACCCGTTAAATTCTTGTTTGATCAAATTTGTGCTTAGATGCAGTGGAATAAGCACAAGTAAATTATAATAAAAGCTATAATTATAAGCTCTATTTAGAAAGGTTGAGGACTAAATGAGAATGACGTGCTATTTAGTGCCGACCTAGATACGAGACAAGTACAAAAAAGCAAAGAAGAAATGATTTGGTGTCACGCCCCGGACCCCAAGCGCGTGCTCATCCCTATCTAGTCGATAATAATTTGCGACTTCCCAGGATGAGTCGCCGACCCTTTCCATTTTATTGCACATGCGGAAGCGAAAAGAAATCCCCTGACAGTAATCATCTCGAGATAGAAAAGCAAGACAATAGATTCACAAACAAACATGCTTTTATATATACACTGAGTCATACACAAAGGTCTATGGCCAAAAGACTACAAAAGACCGGCCTTCCAAAAAGAAGCGGTCCTAACTAACCTACGCTTCCGATCACCTCCTCTCAGCTCCAGGTCCTCCACTCGACGACCTTGAAAATGTTGTCCTACAACGAAATGAGATATCATCTCAACAAGTCTAAACTCTAAACCCTAATTAGGAGGGAAATACGCTAAGAAGTGTCCTAATTACACAATCACACAATCAAGGAGACTTACCTCGTCTCAGATCTACCCTGCAAGTCAGTACAATTTATCTCACAGACAACACTAGAGCATGAGCAACAAATAAGCTCCAATAACTGAAACGCCACACTCAATTAATCATACGTTCCTAGTTTTCATCTCGGCATATAGCACGGCCTACTCTCAGTTCGGCGGTCTTCTAGCATTGTCAGGCTTCGTCTCATCCCATTGAGCACGGCACGTCTCTTTATCAGACGGCTTTCCCGAATGAGCATAGGGTCCAGAATCAACTACGACCAACTTCTTGTTGTCCATGGGGTATCCTAAATAAGGATAACGTCCAGCTCAACAGCCCGGGACGATTTCTCATAACCATCACACGATCACTCAAATATGGCCCAGGGGCACCGTGCATTTGCACTCATATGCTTTAATTAAAATGGTGAGCCTGGCCTTTTTCTTCGTATTAGAAATTCACATGAAATTACTCGTGTGTGGGTACACGGTCAATTTGATCCAAAAAAATTGGTATTCATCATTTTTTAAATCCCACTATTTCATATAGTACTAAAAATCATTTTCGGTGTCAAAACCTGACATTTGGGATTTTCTGAATAAATATTGGAAATTCACAATTTTTGGAATTAAATACCAAAAATCCAATCAACACTCAATTTGCATAATTTAACACTCAATTGCAGAAATTAACCACACCATTGCAATCAGCACGAAATTCTGGTCACCAGCTATCCCGGTTTAATTTACGGAAAATTAATTAATAATTAAATAAATACTGAAATTAATTAAATAAATCAATTTAAATTCTAAAAATACAAACCTAGGCCGAAATTATTAAATTAAATACCAATACGGACTCGGAGAAATTCCCGAACCCTTCTAAATAAATAGTACAATTTATTTAGGCCTCAGTTAAACGATGCTAACCACCTAACATGCTCAATTAAATAATTCAATTTCTAATTTAATCTAACTAACCACATAATTCCTAATAAAATAAATCTAACACCCCTTAAACGTTATTAGCCTACTAAGCAGAGTTTAGAGTATAAACTCACCGGTTAATTGCGGAAACCGGTTCACCGCGACGACGACACGATTGCGGCCAAAATCTTAATTTTCAGCGGCATCGGCAAACTTGGGCCGGGCCTAAACTTAGCCCAACACAACTCAGAAAAGGCTGAGTTTAGGTCTTGGGCTTCGCAGGCTGCTGGTCGCGGGCTTGGGCCTTCTTCTTGGGCCCAAAATGGGCTGCTAAAACCAATTGAACTTGGGCCTGAGCTTGGACTTCAAAATCTGTTGGAGATGGGCTGATGGTTTGAATCTCACGGGCTAAAAGTGGGCCAAAATTCCCGTGGGCCTGACTTGGACTTTGGAATCCCGTGGAGCTCGAAGATGCGGCGTCAAATGGAGCAGCTTTGGAGCAGCTTCGGTGGAGATCTTCGGCTTCGCTGGCGGGTGAATTCCCATGGGCTTTGGTCTTTACTTGGGCTGAACGAAGGAGCAGCCACGGAGAAGAAGCAGCCTCGAGTTGGGCTTGCTGGTCGCGTGTAGGAAGACTGCCGCTTCGGTGGGTGAGCTGTACGAAGACACGGGCAGGGCAGCTTCGGTCAACAAAGCAGGAACTCAGCTGACCTCGGTGGGCTTTGGAGATGGCAGCGCGGCAAAACCGAAACTGTTTCGGTGGAGAAGCTGGTGGGGGCTTCTTCAGACGGTGGTAGCTCGACAAAATTGAAGACGCGTGGGCCTAGATCTTCGGTGGTGTTGAGCTGTAGCAACTGGAGACATGGGCGTTGAATTGAAGAAAGCTGAGTCGGTCTTCTTTGTTAAATATGTCTCGAGTTTGAGCCCAATGCGAAATTCCGAATATTTCGAATTGAAAATTTTGCGGATATTCAGAATTGGCCTAAAATAGGAAAGTCCAAATGTTAACTTGGACTTGGATTTATTTAGATATACGTAAATATATTTTAGGCAGAAGTCAGCAAGATAAAACAAAGGAAGAAAAAAAGACGAAGGAAGCAGCGTGGGCTTCGTGGAACCAAAAATAGGAAAGGTGGGGCCCAAGGTCAAACTTTTGACCTTGGGCGCACACACACACATATAAAAGGGAATCAAAGAGGTTTGCTTTGATGCTGCACGTACAAGCCGAAGATAAGAGGGAGCCGCTCAACGTACGTCTGCCGCTCAAACCCTACGTAGAAGTCGCACAGTAAAGTCACTAAGGGTGCGCATGATAAAATTTCTGTTTCTCGATTTCTGTTTCTCTGTTCCCGGAACAGGTTTGGAACAAAAATCCGTTTTAGTAACGCAATCTGATTTCTCTATTTTGAAACAGATTTCTATTCCGAGAAATAGAGAAATCGAAGAAATCGAAGCTGAAATTTTTAGCTTCTCGTTTCGAAACATAAATAGAAATTTTTTTCTCAACTTTTCAATTTAGTCCAAAATATTTTAGATCACTAATATTGAAATAGAAATAGAAATAGAAATAGTTAATTTAGTCCAAAATATTTTAATAATTTTTTAATATAATCATTTCAATCAATATTGATTGAAAATCTTAACCATTGGGCCAAATGGTGGGAATTGAATGGACAAGGCTTCATTTGTTGCACGCAAGAGATTTCACGCATGGTAATAGTCAACTTGTCACATTCATATCTAACGAGTCTTTCTTCACCTACTCTTCCGTAGTACGCCAGACAATGGCTCTATCTAGCTAACTATTTTTTTATTCATAAACTTCATATTAAGACAGTAAAAAGGGGTCAAATCATTAGGGTTTCATCCGATTTTTCTTTTATAAGGAAAAGAGATCTAATAAGGAATCTGTTGTTTTTGTAAGAGTGTTGATGAAAATACAGATTTTGATAATAAATTTTTAAATAATCCTAGTGTTGATAATTTTGAAAAAATTGGTGACGATTTTTGAACATGGTGAGGATTTTTTTAACAAAATTTGGAAAGAAATTGGAATTAGACTTGAAGTTAGGACTTTTTAGGAGATTAGACTATTATAATCATGGCTATCGTTAGACTTATTTGATTAATGTGAAATCAATTTCGGCAAAAACATAACGACATATTCACTACAATTGAATTTCAATTGATTTTTTTTTTGCCACGTCGTTTATTTTTCGAAAGAAAATATTACGTAATACGAAACATAAACACATGTAATAGGAAATTCCATGAAATTATATTTTCAACTTTTGTAATGTATTAGTATTATTTCGACTATTATTTTGTATTTGAGGATTTCCTATGTTGTTTTAGTATTAATTATTTTGTATTTGAGGATTTCCTATGTTGTCATCTAATCAATTTCTATTCCTAGAAATTAAAATTTTATTCTGTTATCAAACGGATTTTTGTTCTAGAAATAGAAATTTTGAGTCATTATCAAACGGGTTTCTTTACTCAGAAACTTGTCCGGGGAATAGAAATCAAGAAATCAATTTCTGGACAGAAATCAATTTCTGGAATAGAAATTTTGTCATGCGCGCCCTAAAGAGCCCTTCTTTTCGGTGGAGTTGCTGCTACACCCGTACGAGAGAAAAAGGAGGAGCCGCATATCTTCAAGCTGAAGCGCGATCAAGAAAATGAGTTCTTTTTCAGCGTTTGTTTTTGAGCTTGTGTGATAATTTTGTGCCGAGACTTGGGTTTGGGTTAAATTGGGGCTTGGGAAATACCGAGAGAGTGTTTGAGTGACTTGAGTGTGTAATCTCCTTGTATCGCTTGATCTATAGTGAAATTCGCTGCTGCTCTCCCCGTGGATGTAGGTCTTTACGACTGAACCACATAAATCCGGTGTCTGATTTATTTTTTTTTCTTCCGTCTATATTTTGTTCGATCGCTTGCCCCATCGCAACATTCTTTGCTGGCGGTTGACCGGGCCTGGAGACGACTCAGGATGCGGCAGCTAGCTCAAAGGGGATGAAGGAAGGAGCTTCGAATGAGAAAATCGAAAGAAAGCAGAGGCAGAAGACTTCGGCTGAGCTGCATGCGGTGGGGAAATCGGGATAAGCTTCAAGGGAATGATGAAAGTGACGTGAAGCAGCTGGCAGAGATTGCCAAGGAAGCCACCGTGCGGAAGAGTCAACAATCCCTATCCACTTAATTTATTACTTTGTCTCCTAATACTTTCCTTGATTATTAATCCACCACTTATCCCATTTAAAGCTAAAAATTACTTTCTTCCTCTAGATCCGAATTTCATTGGATTTTGAGCTTCAATTTCTTCAACAATTTCCCAAATGCAATGTCAAATATTGATGTAGAAAAGCCACGAAATTTCTACAAGTCTCCTTCGTCATGTAGCTCGATTTGCAAGTCGAAAATCTCTTCAATTCGGCCAATCGAATTTCTGTTATTTTTCCGCAACATCCGAATCGATATTCCACAAAAATCCCGAAATCTCTAAAAAATCTTCGAAGAACGAGTCAACGTTCCTAAAATAGCTTGTGACACCTCAGAACTTTCAATTTCTGAAATCGGATTCAAATTCGCGGTTATTTTCAATCCGGCGTACTTTTAGCGTGACCTAGTCTATTGGATAACTTTTAAGAATTTTTTTTGGTGCAATTGACCCGTGATCGATTTATCTTGAGTCACAATGTACATCTCCGACACATTGACAACCCTCGATCGTCGTGAAAATCTCGAGATTTTAATTACGGGCACCGAGTACCAAAATGACAGAAAATCAATTTAATGCCGATCGATGAGAGTTTTTCAATCAAGTAGAATCACCCACAATTTGATCACATACCTCAGTCAAATCGACCTATCTCTGATTTCTTATCGATCTTTGACAGTGCCGTAATGACTCTTGCAGATCAACACGGTCGAGCAATTGATTCTTGGTCGAATTCTCAAGTGCAATTGCATTTAGATTCCCTACTTGCTTCCCCAGATAGTCTAGTTATCTCGTGAGTGACCAGCTCAGAGAATAGCACTATTAGCGTTTCGATGAAATACCCAATTTATTTAATCGAAAACAAATTATGAAAATTCAAGCTGTCACATTTGGTGCACGAAATTCATAAAACCACTCAATATGCAGCAACCTTCGCCTCTCATATTCCCTAGTTATTTGGGGGGGGGATATTTAACTACGAACGAGGGAAATGAGGTGTGTGGATGCTAACATGTTAAAATAAGGAATGCAATCTAAGTGTAAGCTAACCTTGTTATTAAACTGAACAACAACAAAAAATCATTACTAGTACTTTATCAAGCACTCAATAAGTGTGATTTTAGCTCGTGTTCATCCTGATTAAGATACTCCACGCATCGGGATTGTACTTGATTTGAAGGTGCTCTTCTTGTCGTACAAAAGGATATCGACCATTAATTATATTCAAATGAGTAAGTGGATGGCTGAAAAAAAAAAAGTAAACAAAGATCAATGAACCGATGAAGCTAGGGAGTAGAAAAAACAATATCCCTCGGCCTGCCGTTCATGGAACATATGCGACGACCCGTTTACATGATTAGGAGGCTTGAGAAAGGCTTGTACAAAATTTCATAGACATACGAAAGGCTTTGTATAGTAAATACTATTGAGGAGCCAGATCACCAGTAGGTGTATAATCCCACAAGTGCCACAATAAAATATAGAGTCGGTCACCTTTACTACATACTTTTATCAACCTAATTAACGAATTTAATGACCTACAACTGCCGAAACAGTAACTAAATCAGACCCGAGATTCTGCAGTTTTTTTTTTTTTTTTTTTTTATGTCGTTGAATTGGGCACAAACAAATGTAGACCAGTACAAAATGGAGAGGTTGGACGCGTTAATTCTGGAGTTGACGCTGTGTCATAGAGGGAATAGAACGGGGATCGGATTTTTCAGCGAACCAAAAAAAAAAAAAAAAATTGTAATTAACTTTCGTTATCACCTAAAAAAAAAAAAAACCTAAAAAAGATGGCCGATGATGACATGATTACTCCAGACTAAAAAATTCCAAAACACGGCCCTAATCCTAACCTGCCCTCCAAGGAATTAATCGCCTAACTCAAAATGTCACTTGAAAATTACAATATAAAAGAATGAAATTTATAGCGCTTAATTGAATGAATCGAGTGATAAAAATTCGCAGGAAGAGAGATGCTAAAATATCTTTAAATGATAAGTAGCATGACATCAAAATGTCTTGAATCCGTGCCGGCCTAACAAAAATATGCTTTCTAAAGAATGCTTGAATTTAAGATTTTTAGTGGTAAGAAAAAGAATTTTGAATATTGACATAGATTAAAATTTTTCGCAGCATTAATCAACAGGAAAACGTTAAATTTAAATTTAGGCAACCACTCAACTCACGTCCATCTCTATTTCTCGTGCGACGGCCTTCTTGCGGTGCATGGGTTGGACCCGCCGCGTCGCTGCATCGTCAAGCGACGCAAGCAAAGTCACATGGCACCGCGAATTCCCCATTTTGCCCTTCCCCTACGGACAAAACCTCCATCTGTTTTCAAGGTTGATTTTTCGAATGCTCATGTCGTTTTCACAAGCATCGTGCGTCCGGATAATTGGTCTTTTGCTTCGATCGTGTCTTCTTGTTAACCGTTTTCGCCACCCCACTACCTCTCTTGTTAACCGTTTTGGCCACCCCAACTACCTCTCCCCCCCCCCTTCCTCTCCTGTTTCTATGGTTAACATATCAAACCATATTTCCAACACAGTAGCATCTCTCTTTACGCACTGCACGCGAGGAAAATTGGAGGCCGTCCGTTCGCGTCTATGCTCTGGCGCACCAGCAGTTCGTCCAATTCGCTCTGGACGAGACCGCGCTCCACACTCGCATGGCTCCTTCTCTTTTGCTGGTTATGCGATTGTTTCACGACTGGGATTCGTGCTCAATTGGAGTTCAATTGGCATCGCGGCTGTTTGCTGGTGAACTCAAGTTCGATCCTCTCGTCGCGCGTTGCATTCCGGACCTTCTTGTGTCGGCACTCCAGACGTAGTCGTTGCATTCCACTGTTTCGTTTTCTATCCGCCGTTTCAAGTTCTGACAATGCTGCTCAGTATGTGCGTGCGTGCGTGCGTGCGTGAGAGAGAGAGATGCTTGACTGTGAATGTCTGTCGCCGGGTTTTTGGTTTTCTCTCAGGGCGTCTTCTCTATTTGCCGTTTGTTTGGTTAATCAAGGCTTGTCCTTCTTCGTGTCCTTAGGAAAGGTTCGGCTCCATCATGCCACTGGATGATAAAACAGAGATTGAGTTGTTGTCGTGTGAAGTGCCGAAGATAAGGTTGCTCCAGAGTTTGAGCATTCAAGGGAGTAAGGGACCGCAGTTATGATTGTCTAATATCATTGCCGCTCGATATATAAATTATGAGGAATCAGTCTACAGAATCTAGACAGAGCTTAAATTTATGGTTTTTAAGCAAAAGTAGCTAGTAGTTCCAGTCTGTAGCTCCAGAAAAGCCCCTGTAAGTTGAACATGATGGTCAGAGGAAATTTGCTCGAGAGAGAGGACGGTCGTGCTTAATCGGTACTATGGCTTCACTTCTTTTGTTATTAGGACTTCAGGAATTTTGGTGCCATATGGGTGTACGAATTTGATAGTTTTTGAATTAAGTGTAGAATTAATTGATCCGACTTTTCACCGATGGAAACTTTCATGTTTTTGGAAGATAGTATTTTCCCTGTAAAGCTTTTCCTCTAATTAGATTTGCCACTTGTGCTGATGGAGGGATTGGTTGTTCAAGTAAGTTTACTTGAACAAATTATTTTGCTATGATGTTTAGCGGCCTCAGTTTGTTCTTCTGAAGATACTCTATGCAGGTTTTGCATTTTGCTATGTTTCCAGAATCAGAATATGATCTGCCTATATTCTGTGCCAACTTTTCACTGCTGCCGAGACAATTATAGTTGTTCTGTAAGGACAATTATAGTTGTTCTGTAAGAATAATTCTTTCTTCTTGTTTTTTAACTTATTCCTTGTTGTAAGAAACAACGCGAGTTGATGAAAATGACAGCAGTTGCTTGCTCTATGATCAGCTATATGTGCTCAGTAATTTTGCACGTGCTCTATGGTCAACTGTATGTCTCGAGCAAATGTGCATGTGCATGTGATATCCATGTGTAGCAAGCCAATCAGTGGCCATGCGTGTTTTTCTGCTGAAATTACCTGCTAGCACCTTTCTGATAAAACAAAGTGTTTGAACAGTTGAAATGGGTTGCGGTGTAGCTGTTCTGCCTGAGTGTCACGAGCTGTCTTTTGCAGAAGCTTTGAGCAGTCACACATTTGACGTCTAACTATCTAGTACCTACTGGCATGGCGTAGTATGCTGGACAGTGTTTGTCAAGCTAGATGTGCAATAGTGGACTTCTGGCTTGAGATATGGCTTGAGATATGTAATGCTCCTTGATGAGCTTAGCATCTTGTTGGAGTGTATAGTTCTGTTGTTAAGATGTGCAATAAGTATTTCAACAGTGTTAAATTTCTCAAAACAGGAGTGATGCATTTCAATTTTCTTTTATAATAGTTGAATCTAGAAAGAAAATAATAAATGATATCCTTCTTGGTTGGTGTAAAGAATTATCGTCAAGTTAGGGTCGGCAGGTGCTGAATGCTGCCCATCGCCCTTAAATCTTATATTAACTTTGATTGCTGTACATAAGGCTTCCTGATCTGGCCTGATATATTATTTGCAGGGACCTTGACCCTCTATATGACATCGTCAAGCACAAAGAATACAAAGATAAGTGCTACAAAGGCCTGATGTCTCAAGTATGCCGAGGTCAGTTGTTTGTTGTGTTTTATAGTAACATTCAAAGAGTTTTTAGTTTTTTTCCTGTCCTTTTTGGACGTTTCAGCTGAACACCACTTTATGCAGCTTTTACCATGGGGTGGAAATTTAACGGGCGAATCGTTGAGATTCTTCTCACCAATAGTCATCTGGACCAGGTCAACACATGCATGCCGTTTGATACCCTGCATTCGTGGATTATCTCAAGGTACGTTGCTCAATAAATTGTCTCTTCAAGGGATTGCATTTTTTCTTTTAGGCTAGAATATTTCTCTATTTAATTTCCTCTGACCTTTGATTTCTTCTCAGGCTTGGCTTGTTTTGATGGGCCTAGGAATAAGGGAGACTGATGCATCTCAAATTATAGCCAACCGTGAAGCGCAGCATCGGTATCCAACTTTGAGAGCAGAAAAGGTTAATCACCTGGTCACTCATCTCCTTTTCAATCTATAACTTATTTGATTTTTGAGTCGAAGATCCGGGTTATGAAGTTTTGAAAAGGTTATTAGGCGAGACACATGCAAAGATAGAAATGTCATTTGCAGCAATTCGTACATCTACATCCCCATTGCATATTAGAATTGCAGTTACTTATCTCTTGTCATGAAACATAGAATGAAGTCCGGAGCTTCCTATTCGACGGAGTTGATTCGCTAGGCAGCAAAACATTTTTGGATTACTTTCCAGAATATCCATGTCAAGAAGGCAGAGTCAATTAGAAGAGAAGCATACTCGGGAAAGGAGAATTTATAGGAAACTGTAATGACTGACTTGCCCTGTTCATTGCACTTCTGTTGCCACCTTTTGCAGGTCTGTTTCATTGTGCTACTGCACTTAACCAGTGCATCATGAGTTTTTCTCTCTTCAGGCTAGCAACTTCCTTTCAAGCTTGGTTATTTATCCCTCACATTGACAAAATTGTTATTTTAGTCATTTGAAATTTTGCTTATTCTTGTAGCAATAGGATAAGACCTTGATATGTAAATATGGTGCAAGAGTTTGAAAATGTAGCTACACGTATTTAAATGCGCCTATCTTTCCTGTAAGCAACTTTCTATTGCCTATTGATTTATGTAGCAACTCGAGGCCTCATTTAATTCAGTGGTCGTTGAGTATATGTGAAGTTTTCTTATGTTGTCGTGGTTGAAGTCGAAATCTGAACATTTCATTTTCTTTCCTCTCTCAGGCTTCTGGGCTTCTGCTATTCCCACTGCGCTGGATGGTTCCTTGGTGATTGCCCGTGACAAAGGGTGTGGAGGCGAGCCTATTTTTAGGACGTTCATCCATCAAGGTGTGTCATTCAACTATATCCTTGATTTGTCGCTATGAATGCGAACAGCTAGTAATAAAAACAACACAAATGCAAAAAATTTAAGCCTAATAGCAACAAAAAAAAAAATGACTAAATTAACACAAGATAAGACTTTTTTGATAATTTTCCCATTCTCATACTTACCCCTTATTTTCTTCCTTGTTCTCTGTTAACTTACCCAGAAGTAGTAACACTCTGCATGAATATCTAAATCTTATGCATCATTTATAACAAAAAACAAAAATAATATGAAGAACCTGTACCATCTGCACCCTATATACTTTTCGTGTGTAGGGAACGACATCATCGTGCCATACGTGATTGATATCATTTCGAACAATATAGAGTGCATTCAAATTCTTCTATCATTGAATTTCTTTCATTGATTCTTTGCTTGACATCGTTAAATGTACATGCTGTGTTTTATGTGAAATGCAACAGGGAGGGCTAAGGATATGCCTGAATTTAGATATAGACGAGTTTTGCTAATTGCTTAAGCTTTGTACAAAACAATTCAATGACTGGAGCTGTTCAGTAAAAGTGAATGACGATGGTGCACAGTAGAGATTGATGAAGGAGAAGCAGGGATGGCATCTGTTGGTGGTTAATATTGATAGGCAAATGCAACGCTTATTAATGGAGATCCCGTGATAGACAATAGGTGATTGATGGTGAAGTAACGTGCTGATATTTTGGTGAAGGGAAGTTTGATTGTCGGTGTTCTGATCTGGCTATGGTTTTTTGTATTCTCAGTCTATTAAGAGGAAGATAGTGAGCATAGATAATAGATATAAGAAGGAGAATAAAAAAAAAAAATAGGAATAGTAGATTCTGGATGTTTAAGATTGTGTCAATAGTGGAATTCGGTTCAATTTTCGAACTTGAACAGCTTTCAGAGAGTTCCATTTTGCTGATAATTTGAAAGCTTTAGTTTGTGGGTTTGATAAGAAACAAACCTCTAGGAATGGTGAGCTTGGTTCTCAGTTTAGGAATAAAATGAACGGTTCCAGAGAGAGAGAGAGAGAGAGAGAGAGAGAGAGGAAATAAGAAATAAGAAATAATGAAGAAAATGGGCTTTGAATGTTTAGAACTAAAAGGAATTATTGAAATGCCCTTAACTCAATTTTATGGTTGAGGATATCACCCACATGTAGAAATTTCGAAAGTTTTAGATGAATAATTGAGATTTAAATCTTTTGGGATATGGTTCCTTAAGGACTAATAAACTCAGTGGCATGCTTGCTTTTGTACATAACTAAATCTATCAAGCAGGTCAAGTCAAGTTGGGTTTTGGTTGGTTATAAATGGTCCAACCCAAATTGATCTATTTAACACATTTATAATTCATTTATCCTAATGTAAAATTTTTGACCCAACCTGTCCCTACCCAACCTAACCCATTTAACTAAACCTAAGAAAGCTTCTTTTTATGATATTTCTTTTTTTTTTTTTTTAAACAAAGGTATTGCTAAAACACTTTCATGCAATACAAATTTAGAGGACAATTTTTTTTTAAAAAAAAAAAAGAAGGTTTGTTTCTTAAACATTTTCCAAGTATATTTTAGGAAAATTACAATATTTTTTTTTGTTTTTGCCTGAAATTTGAAAATAAATTAGAAAATATTTTTGTCATTTAATAAGAAAAATATGATATATTTTCCTTGACTCCTTTTTAATATTTTTATTTTTAAAAAATGGAAATTTATATTATTTTTATTTTTAAAAATCTAATTGTTAGTTTTTGTATTTTTTAAAAATTAGAATTTTTTCTTTTTTCTTTTTCTTTTTCTTCATTTTGGCCAATCGCTAAAAGACGACCAACAACTAGCCATAAGCGAGCTCAAGGTTCAAGCCTTGCTCAAGCCTTGCTCAAGCCTCACCAGTTGTCGATGAGGCCTCCACCTCACTAGATTGGCAAGCTCGAGCTTGCCCAGATCTAAAAGTAACCCCTGAATCCAAACTATTTCGCACACAGTTTTCGCCATGGCTCGATATTCTGATTCAGCTAATGACAATGAAACTGTCGATTGCTTCTTTCTCTTCCATGAAATTAAAGACTTTCCCAGCTTAATACAAAAACCAGTAATGGATCTTCTTGTCATTGGACAAGTGGCATAATCTGTGTCACAATAGAACATCATCTTCATGTTGCAACTACAAAATTAAAAAATTCCAAGTCCTAGACATCCTTTCAAATACTTCACAACCTTCAGTGCTGCATCCATATATGATCGTTTTGGATTGTGCATAAACTGATTGAGTATTTGTACTGCATAACATATATCAGGCCTAGTCATGGTGAGATAAATCAATTTCGCAATGAGTCGCTAATAACTTGATGGATCTTTGAGCAATGGATTTTTATTTGGAGAAGGAGAGTTCGCATCATATTCATATATTGTCAATTTGACATTCTGCTCAATAGGTGTAGCAGTGGCTTGCATCCCGATAATCCTGCATCCGATATGATTTCCAAAGCAAATTTTCTCTAACTGAGACAAATTCCCTTATTGGATCGAGCTATCTCAATACTAAGAAAATATTTGGGAGGTCTCAAATCCTTAATGTCAATGTTTACATTCGACAACACCATTCTGTAGGGAGTGTATGCACAAGAACTCTCATGGAGTATTCCTTGAGATGATAGAAAAGATTGACATTCATGAGAGAAAAATTCACTACCATTATCTATTCGAATCCTTTGAACTCCTTTATTGAATTGATTTTTGATCATAGACAAGAATTTCGACAAATGTGAAAAAGCTTGATTCTTGGATTGCATGAGAAATATCCAAGTAGCACGAGAGTAATCATCAACTATGGTGAGAAAAATAGGGGATCCATTACTGTGTGGTGTATGGTAAGGACCCCAAATGTCCATATGAATTAATGATAAGGCACTGATGGCACAAGAGGTGCTATTTTGAGATGGTGCTCATGTTTGTTTTGCCAAAGGGCATATCTTACCATCAAGACAAGGAAAATGAGCACTATGACCACGACGCTTATGATAAAGGGAAATTTTATTTCTAGCAATAGCATTACAAGACATAGATAAATCAGAAATTCCCAAAAAAATTGACCCAAAAGTAGAGCCCTTGTTTTATTCTACCAAAGTCCATCAATTTCCTACTCGAAAGAGCCTGAAAGGAACAATTTTCATAATTGAAATTGGCTTGACAATGATTGTCCTCACAAACTTTGGAAACTAATATGAGATTAAATTCGAACTCAGGAATGTACGGCACATTTTTTAGGACAATATTTTTACTAAGGTATACAGTCCCAATTTTTCTAACATCAGTGACAATTCCGTTTGGAAGACGAACAAATATAGAGGATTTAGGCTTTGTGTGGACATCATAAAATAGACATTCATTGCAAACTATGTGATCACTGGTGCCAGTATCAATAATCCATGCATCAACTAAAATATTCTTAGTTTCGCATAATGAGGTACCTGAAAAATTGGCCCTCTTGTCAACTATCCTCAATTGATTTAGTGCCTTCATAATTTGCTCATACTAATCCATGGTAAGTGGCTGATGAGCTGGATTATTTCCATGTGCAGAAACCTAATAAGCAGAAAAAATTTTCCCTTTATTTTCTTTGTCAGCAAGCTTACCATGTAATTTCCAACATGTTTCAATAGTATGATGCGGACGACGGCAATATTCACAATACTTACCCTTGAATTTAGAATTTTGTCCTCCCCCTCTATATAATTCAGCACCATAGGGAAGCAAATAGGGGCCGTATGATCCGTGTGAGCGACGCTAATTTGGACCGTCAAATCACATAGCATAAGAGCCATCAGATCCGTGTGGGCAACGCTGATCATGGCTGTCGAATCACGCAACATAAGTGCCGTCAGATGCTCTTCCACGCCTATAATCCCAACTATCAATTTGGAAAGCACGAGTACCGTCGGATCCCTGCTTCTGATCTTGACTGTTGGATCGGTAAGTTCTAAGGTTCCCAAAGAAGTCTTCTTCTTCCTCTACTCCTTTTGTTAGTCGGGTGTATCCTCCTGAACACGACCCAAAGCTGCTTCCTCACTGTGACGATCGAAAAACGCCATGGGAGTGACCCAAGTTCTTCACGAGCATTGCAAGCATGATGCTCTCTCCTCCCCTCTCTTGTCCGGTGGTCGCAAGGCACTGGTTTTCTTCTTGGACAGCAAGTCGACAAATGCGACCGAGCGGCAGCACCAGCTCCATGGCGAGGATCTGCAAGCGGAAAGGTATCCAATTATCATTTAGGGCTAATAGAAAGCGAGTTACTTTCTCCCTTTCCTTAAAAGAAAACCAACGCCTTGCGACCACTGGACAAGAGAGGGGAGGAGAGAGTATCGTGCTTGCAGCGCCCGAGAAGAACTTGGGCCACTCCCATGGCATTTTTCGCGCGTCACTATGAGGAAGTAGCTCTAGGTCATGCTCAAGAGGAAACGCCCAACTAACAGAAGGAGGAGAGGAAGAATAAGACTTCTTTGGGAACCCTAGATTTACCGATCCAACGGTCAAGATCAGAAGCAGGGATCGGACGGTACCCGTGCTTTCCAAATTGACGGTTGGGATTACAGGCGTGGATGAGCATCCGACGGCCATATGCTGCGCAATCCGACGGCCATTATCAACGCGGCGCTCATGGATCCGATGGCTCTTATGTTGTGCGATCCGACGGTCCAAATCAGCACCGCTCACACGGATCGGACGGCCCCAATTCACTTCCCTATGGTGCTGAATTATATAGAGGGGGAGGACAAAATTTTAAATTCAAGGGTAAGTATTGTGAATATTGCCGCTATCCGCATCATATTATTGAAACATGTTGGAAATTACATGGTAAGCCTACTGACAAAGAAAAGAAAGGAAAAGAATTTTCTGCTTATCGGGTATCTGCACATGGAAATAATCCAGCTCATCAGCCACTTACCCAAGATCAGTATGAGCAAATTACGAAGGCACTAAATCAATTGAGGACAGTTGACAAGAGTGCCCATTTTTCAGGTACTTCATTATGCGAAACTACAAATATTTTAGTTGATACATGGATTATTGACACTGGCACCAATCTATGTAGCACCGACACTCTCCGGGAGCCTTCATGTTGTGTCTGACACTCCGACACGTGTCCGACAGGCTCCGACACGTCCCGACACGCAATCAACAAGTGTCGAAAAATCTAACACGTGGTCAACTATGGCATCCAAGAATTTCAACGAACCCTCAGATAGGTGATGGTCATGACCAATCGATAGAAGTATCATCGAACTATGGCATTGGTAGCAATTACGGGCAGTAATCTGTATTTGTTTATTTGTTGGATTGATATGATATGTTGGCAACAAACCGATCAATTGTGCAACAAAAGAAAATCTTTGGACTTTGATCAACTAATATTATTATTTTATTGTAGATCCGAAGGGATGGAATTTGTTCATGCGTGAGGAACGTGCATGCTGAAATTTAAGAATAAAATTTTGAGGAGTTGGACTGCATGCAAGAACTTCGGTTATATCCTTGTATATGATGCAAATTTGCTATGGGGATATCAAATTAATTTCTGTGGAAACCAAATGCCTAATAATTATACGGAAATTATGGGCTTATTTTTTAAGATTACAGGCCACTTCATTTGGATTTTTTGCCTCAAATTTTCAGGCCCAAGTAGGCCCAAGGAGTTTCCAAGCCATCGACCGAAAGAAAGGGGGGGAGAAGAGAACCGGACAAAGGAAATGTCACTCAGCCCTTCTTCCACTTGTCCTTTCCTTGAAGCCACTTGTCACCTGCACGCAAAAAAATTAGCAAATTAATTAACCAAAGGAAGCAAAAGCATTTGGTTGGAGCAAGTGAGAGAGAGACCGAGAGTGAGCGGGCGAGCAAGTGAGAGAGAGAGAGGGTTTGAGCAAGAGTGACCAACGAGCGGTCCGAGCGAGTGAGGGCAGAGAAGGAAGGCCGCCCTCCGCCCATGCCTGTGTCCGAGCTGCCACTGTCAACGCCGCCGATCCCTGTCGCCGATTGAGCCAAGCCGAGACCTCGAACCCCTTTTTTTGGCTAGCAACCGAGTAGGAAGACTTGAGGCAAGTAGAAGTTCATTAATCTATGTTATACATGCTGTGATTATCTAGTGAAGTGCAAGTTGACCGGAGAAGGTCTGAATTTGATGTTTCATGATGCATTTGAGGCTTGTGTGTCTTGAAATTTAAGTGTGAGTGAGCTGTGATTGTTGAGTAAGGGGTGATGGTGTGTGCCGAGCGAAGAAAAGGTGATGCATGTTGAGTTATAAGAGCCGAGATGCAAGTATGTGCTTTGTACCGAGTTGTGAAGGATTCTAGGTGAGAGAAAATGTACTATGACCACTCATGGACGCTGTGTAAGTGTGTCAAGATGCTACATGATGAATTTGCAGTGAAACAAATGGTTTGATTGAGCTGGAAATGAAGAGAAAGGCATTAGATGTTTTCTGTCCTAGAGGAACATGGATAGAAAGTCGTTTATATTGTGTCGCTTTGATCTCTAGAGATGAAGATGAGGAATAGAATCATGTTATTTAAAATAACATCTAGTAGATTGATTTTAACTCATAGTTATAGCTATATGAATACAATAACGTGTAGATAGAAACAATTCTTTTTAAAACAGAAATACTGTTCTGTAGAAAACAGCCTGACCTTTGATGATTCTTCGAATTTTCTGTATTTATCTAGATAGAATTGGACCTCAAATCCTCAATGAAAGTTATAGGAAACATCCTTAGGAATAAAATATCAAAAATTGAGAATAAATAGACGAGGTTTGGTCAGTGAGATAAATTATCCTTGTAGATGTTGAATCTGAAAACTATTACAGGATGCTAGTAAAGATTATGGCGATTACTACTCTTAATACAGTGAGATGTAGACTTAGGTTTCTTCATGGAAAATTTCAATCTATGTCTCTAATTTAACATATTAAAATTTTATAATTTTCTGAGTTCTTTTAAGGATTATTCCAAAATCTTTACTAAAACTGCGCATCCTGATTTTCGAATTGTCTTCACTCCAAATTTACTCAACTTGTTTCAAAAAGTGAATGCATCTTGGGTTGTTATGTGGCATGATGATATCGGCATTTTGCATATCATGAAATATTGAGATTTGATGAGACCCAAGGGACATTTAGTCATTGCTTTGAAAAGTGTTTTTGGGAAATGAAAATGATAATTGTTACCGTTGGACCCTCGGGTTGATGATGCCCCGGGAATCAGGATGCCCAAAGGATCGAATGAGTCAATGCCTTGTGGATGCCCGATGGCCTTAATGGCTGAATTCCGGAGGTTTTTCCTCGGGAGCTTTGAGATGCCCGGTTGTATGCTAGTCGGTACGTAAATCCGGAGGGCCGAGGTAACCATTCTCATGGTGAGCCTTGAAGGATTTCCTCGTGATGCCGGGTGGGGTACGAGACGCTTGGAGGTGTGATATGCTCCAGATGCCCGGTGGCCCTAGTGGCTGAATGCCGGAGGCTTTCGCGATGCCAGGGTGGATGCGAATGCCCAGAGGGACGCAAACATTAGTCCTCCGGAGATGAAACTTTTTGAATGATAAAATGGATGATCCTGGTATGTGCATGTGGTCTAGTTATAGGACTGAATTGTATGGCATGGAATGGGATGTGTTACTACAATTTGGCCCTATGATCGGGACTTGTGTAACCAAACATGATGCATTTTGATTCTTTTGAAATTGCATTTGGTCATTGCATTAAAGAATATCATGAATTTGATGCATATTTATCCCTTGACTACCTAATTTTGTCTATCCTGCATGAATCTAGATATTGATAGTACTGCTTGATATAGTTTGATGAATCTTTTACTACTGAGTGGCTATACTCACCCCGTTTGGAGACTAACATTTCAAATTAAAAGATGCATCCGCTGCTTGTCACTCGCGGTACTTTTTACGGTGTCCCAGTCGACGTTGAGTGCATGTGTTCAAAGCACGCTCATGTCGGGATTCGAGGATTGGTTTTCTTCCAAGTACAAGTTCTAGTCATGTATGACGTCGGATTGCCTAATGGTCCCATGGTTTAGGAGTTTTTGTCGGTGCACGTTCGTCGTGATGGGATCATGCTAGGGATGTTGCCGCCGCCGCCAGCCGATGGACCGGGCTGGGTGTGATCGTGTGTGATGGGTAGCAGATGAAGCTTTTTGGACTACTAACACTGACTAATAGACCTTTGTATAGGACTACATGGAAAAGAAAGTAAAAAGGGAGGTCAAGTTATCTTTTGTTATGAAGCCGGGTATAGAAAACCATGGTAAATTTTGATGTAACAACCGATGTTGTCTATCAAGTCTATGTAAATAAAAGTGTCCGACTTTGACTTATAAAAATGTCTAATAGGAGTGCATCGTTTCTAATTTTGGGATAGGGAGATGTGATTTCGCTTTCGCTATATATTTATAAACTGCGCAGAGACCGATCTAAAAGTTATAAACCCCCAGGATTAATAGACCTTCAGATCAAGTAAGAGAGAGGTAAGCGAATTGTGGTGATCTAAACGGATTGGGGGCCATTATGGGGGTGTCACATCAACTCTCTCCGACACACAAGTTTGGAATTCCGATACGCGACTCAAACATGTACAAGGTCAATTTTAAAAATTTCTAATATTTGAGGGGTCAAAATATAAATATACAAAAAAGAAGTAATAAACAATGCTAGAAATATACACGCACGGGGTCAATTTTTTTCTTTCAGTTTTTTTTTTAGAATTGTTTTAGTTTTTTCAAAAGTCTTTTACTATGAAAGAAGTAATAAAAAATGCTGATAAATAAATAAATTTAAAAATATCATTTCAGCATTTTTCTTTAAACAATGCTTTTTCCTTTAAGTTTTATGTATTATTGTAACAAATTAAAATAATAAATGATATTAACAAATGTTAAATTAATATTTTTCGTGTAATTTAGTTATAGGCTATTTTTTAATTATTTATTTATGTATTTATATATAAAAAAAATATGTCGAAAACATGTCAGAATTTTCTATTTTTAAGAAATGACATGTCAGAGTATCGTGTCGCGTCGCGTGTCGCGTATCCGTATCAGTACTACATAGGCGCCAGTCTATGAAGCACGGACACGTTGTCCATGCTTCTGTTTCGTGTCTGACATGTGTCGGAGCGTGTCGGATACGTCGACACGCTCGGACACAGTCGGACACGCGGTCAACTTTTATCAACACGCGTGTCAACGCGTGTCCGGAAGACTGATGGAGGGTGGAGGCGAGGGAGGGCGAGGGAGCAGAGGTTGCGAGCACTGGCGAGATGGAGTAGAGGCCGCGAGCGCCGGCAAGACGAAGCCACAAACGGACCACCGCGACGGCGAGAGACAGCTAGAGAAAGAGCCAAACAGAGAGAAAGAAGAGAGAAGGCAAACTCCCGCCGGCGAGACGAAACTACGAACGGACCACCGCGATGGCGAGAGATGGCCAAAGAGAGGTGAGGGCCGCCACTGTTACGATGGATCGGCGACGAGAGGAAGAGGAGAGGAGGGAAGGGGGTCGTGCGGCGCGGCAAGGAGGATAGGAAAAGGGGGCTCGGCGGCTCGCTAGGGTTTTCATAAAGAAATCCCAAAAAATAAGAAAGAAGGTCTGATGGCGTGAGAGAGGGGGAGTGACAGCTCACTGTCACTGTCAAGCATCAAGTGCGGGAGAAAAAAAGTAAAATAAACGTGGGGTGGAGGGAAAAGGATGAACGAAAGAAGGAGTGAATTTTGGGGATTTTTTTTTAACCGGAAAATTAAAAAATGATTTTGAAAAATAAAAATATTAGATTTTGAATAATGATAAATTTTGGTTATTGTAGAAAATCATGGATTTATTTAAATAAATTGATTCTAATTTCTTATTAATTTTTAGTTTCATCAATAACTTTTGTTAAAATTAAAAAAAAAATGTTTCATATTAATTATGAATATATCTTTCAAATTTCAAATGAATTAATTTGTTAATATTATTAGTATAAATTTATTATAGGCTCTTTTTTTAATTATTTATTTATTTATGAATTTGAATTAAATTAATTAAAAATAAAAATATTTATTTAATATACAACATGTCGTAACGTGTCGGAATTCTCTATTTTTTAGAAATGACATGTCGACGTGTCGTGTCGTATCAGACACTCATGTTGTGTCGCGTGTCGGTGCTATATAGGCACTAGTGACCACATAGTTTGCAATTAATGTCTATTTTATGATGTCCACACAGCCTAAATCCTCTATATCTATTCGTCTTCCAAACGGAACTGTCATTGATGTCAGAAAAATTGGGACTATATACCTTAGCAAAAATATTGTCCTAAAAAATGTGTTGTACATTCCTAAGTTCAAATTTAATCTCATATCAGTTTCCAAAGTTTGTGAGGACAATCATTGTCAAGCCAATTTCAATTCTGAAAATTGTTCCTTTCAAGACCTTTAGACTGGAAAACTGATGGGCTTGAGTAGAATGGAACAAGGGCCCTACTTTTGGGTCAATTTTTTGGGAAATTCTGATTTAACTATGTCTTGTAATGCTATCACTAGAAATAAAATTTCCCTTTCTCATAAGCATCTTGGTCATAGTGCTCGTTTTCCTTGTCCTGGTTGTAAGATATGCCCTTTGGCAAAACAAACACAAGCACCATTTCAAAATAGCACCTCTCATGCCATCAATGCCTTCTCATTAATTCATATGGACATTTGGGGTCCTTACCATACACCACACCGTGATGGATCCCCTTTTTTTCTCACCATAGTTGATGATTACTCTCGTGCTACTTGGATATTCCTCATGCAATCCAAGAGTCAAACCTTTTCACATTTGTCGAAATTCTTGTCCATGATCAAAAATCAGTTCAATAAAGGAGTTCAAAGGATTCGAACAGATAATGGCAGTGAATTTTTCTCCCATGAATGTCAATCTTTTCTATCATCTCAAGGAATACTCCATGAGAGTTCTTGTGCATACACTCCCCAACAAAATGGTGTTGTCAAACGTAAACATCGACATCTTTTAGAAGTTGCCTAAGCACTAAAATATCAAGCTTCCATTCCCTAATGTTTTTGGGGAGATTGTGTGGTCACGGCAGCCTATTTAATTAATCGCATGCCAACTAGAATATTAAAAGGATGCACCCCTTTTGGAATGCTTTTTGGCAAAGAGCCGATAATTGATCATCTTCAGGTATTTGGCTGTCTTTGCTATGTGACAAATATGAGACGTCATCATAAAATGGATCCTCGTGCTCTTCAATGCATCTTTATGGGATATCCAGCTTTGCAGAAGGTTATCGCGTTATGGAGATATCTACAGGTCGCTTCTTTGTTAGCCGAGATGTTGTCTTCCATGAAGATGTATTCCCTTTCTAGAAGATGGCATCTGCACATGAGTCGTCAATATCAACATTGAATCATCGAAAATTCTTATCAGTGAAAGATATATCTATGTAGCCACAGTATTTTTGGGTTGCCCCGAATCAGTCTTGCTCTTGATCATGCCTTGTAGTGGCACTCGTCGAATCCCCTGTTTTACCTACCGGATCTTCGGATTATGAGTCCTCCCCTGTGATGAATCAATCCACCATTTCATCACCTCAGCAAAATGATCATGGGTCCTTCTCATCACCAATTGCTAAACAAACACCCGTTCCAATGCCCAAGCGTTCGAGACGAGAGGTGCGACCTCCAACATGGACAAAAGACTATATTTGTCCAACCTTGAAAACACCAGGTATGCAATATCCAGTGTCCTATTATGTTTCCTTCAGTAAATTATCACCAAAGCACACATGCTGCATCAGTAGAATATCTGAAGAACAAGAACCATCTTCCTATGAGGAAGCGGCACGTGATATTCAATGGCAAAAAGCTATGAAGGAAGAATTAGCTGCTCTTACAGCAAATGACACTTGGGATGTTGTTCCCTTGCCTTCTCACAGAAAACCCATCGGCTGCAAATGCGTCTACAAAATAAAATATAAGCCAGGTGGTTCGATTGAGCGGTACAAAGCTCGACTAGTCGCTAAGGGTGTGTTTGGTAACGTTTCTGTTTAAAAATTGTTCCAGGAAACAGAAATAGAAAAAAGTGTTTCTGTTCCAGAGAATAATTTTGGAACAAAAAAACGCGTTTGGTAACTGTATAAAATTTCTATTTCTGGAATAAAAAAATAACAGAAATACGTTTGATAACTGCAAAAAATTTCTGTTTCTGGAATAGAAAAAGAACAGAAACACGTTTGGTAATGTACAAAATTTCTGTTCCAATTTTTTTCAATTGTTCTTTTTTTTTTAATAAAGTGTAAACTTAGTATTGAATTATCATTCTCATGAAATGCTCATCAATTTAATTTTGTTCATATTAAGTGAAAACAAACATTCTAAACTTGATCATATTTGCTTACGTGGAAGAAAATTTTTAAGTTTGTACCAAAATTTTCCCTATCTTTTTTTTTTAAATAAAGTGTAAACTTAGTTTTGAATTCTCATTATCATGAAATGCTCATCAATTTAATTTTGTTCATGGTGAGTAAAGTCAAACATTCTGAACATGGTTATAAGTGCATACTTTGAAGGAAATTTTATAAATAAACTTTGTACCAAATTTTTCTCACCATTTTGTTCACAACACACATGACTAGAAGTTCCTCGTGTTTTGCATACAAAGACAGGCATGAACTCCCACTTTCGACCGTGTGGGTCTCTTACATTTTAGTCCTCCGCGCTCCAACCCGCCAAAGCGGGGGCAAAAAAGCGGGGAAACATGGCGAGAGACAGATGTATGTTTCTTCGGGAGCAACAAAATTTGTTGAGGTTACGTGCTATTAAGTGTAAAAGTAAGCTAACATGACCTATGGCTCTCTTCCAATGAATGACAGCTTGCTTCGGCCATTTAAAGGCATATGTATGGACTGGACACTGCCATTCAGAAGAATCCTCCCTCTCCTCAATCAAAATCGCAAAAGGAATCGTCAGCCCTCTACACTTCTGCTCATCAGCGACCTCCAATTGCTATGCTCCCGGTGGTTCCTCTGATAGTGTACCAGTTACACTAGGCGTTGAGGAGGAAAAAGGAAGCTCAGGTCTGGCACCATGATTTACCAGCGCCGTGGAACCCCACCTCAATGCATCAAACACGTTTGATCCAAAGCAGCCTGAAAGAATTCGGACCCACTAGAAACACATGCCGTGGTGGTGAATACCGGGAGATTACTGCTCCTTCATATGCTGTCCTTGGTACACCATCCTGCACGTGGGAGAAAGCATCATATCTTTTGTGCGAGTAAGAGAGAAAGAGAGTATCCAACTCTAGAATCATTAATGCAATCAAGGACAATGCGTAAGGGAGCCGTTATAAGCCCTCTACCATGAGCATGGCCGTGAATAATCAGTTATAAATTTACATACTATATTATACATGCAAAACTTGCAAAGTAACTGCACAAGACTGAAGTGACCACACATCAGAGTATACGTGTTCTGGCCGAATAAATTGTCGACCTTGGTGGTTCTATTGTAGCCTCAACCAGTCATCCCAGAAAGTTAGTGTTGTCAAAGAAAATTTCGGAAGACACATGAGCTATAAACATATGTGATCTAAAACCAATATATCAAACCAATAAGGATATGCCTTAGGCCACTTTGGGATAATTCCTTCCATGTAGATCTGGTCAACAGCCATCCCAGTCCAGGAAAGAAATCAAATCGATAAAGGATTTCCGCAAAATGTATTTAAAGATTACAAGAAAAGAGAGATGGAGAAGGAAACACATATCTTCGACAAGAAAAGGTTGATAAGGCTGTGAAGATGAATAAAAGAAGCTTCAAACTTGAAATAAAATGAACTATAGCATCCCTCTGTCTAAACAGGTCCCCCATTAAAACTTCTTGGATCAATCATTAAACACAATACATGGGAATTACTAGCATCATTTAAGTGTGAATTCTCTCAGAAGCTACTCCTCCTGAAGGACAGCAGCACAATAAAACCATCCGAAGACAAAACTAACCAAATAATGTAATGGATCCACCATTAGTACTTCTTGACTAACCATAAAAACACAATATATGAGAATTACTACCATCATTTGATGGGGTATAATATTCTCACTTGAACGGATTGACTCTTCCCAATTGATATTTCAAGCAAGACAGTAAATTTACTAAACGTTGGATGAAAGAGAGATTCAGCACTCAGCGTTTTCAAAAATTTTGCTCAATATGACAAATTCAGAAAGGTTCCTCCCACACAGCAAGGAAAGGGTTCCACCACACACTCAAATTTCTTATTCCAATTCACTAGGCGGAGTGAGTTGCAGATCTAAATTCACCTAAGCTTATAATTACATAACTTAAAAGTCTAGATGCTGGCTGCACATGATAATAACAAATTTACCGAGTACATTATCTTAATAACTGAATGTGTATCTCTTGGAACAAAGCTAGAGGTTCAAATGGCCATCGATCCAGAAGTAGATACCAGGATGAGGTAATAGGATGGAGACTTCCAGTAGCAGCAAGTTGATCAGCATGTTCCAATTGTGTCGTGAAAAGACACATCTGCGGGAGAGAGGGAAAAAAACAAAAACAAAAAGATAAAAGTCAAACGAGGAAACATATAATTTTGGTGGATAAACAAATGAAGTAAGGACAACCATTGGATAAACATACCAACGCAAGAAGAATTGATCACGGAAGCCAACATGACTGCTACATACATATGTACATTGCTTGATGCCGGAGCATCTCTTTAAAGCCAGAAAAAGACGATAATGTTGGGGAAGAAACTGAACTGAAAGATTTAACTGAAACTGGAGAAAAGAAAAGTTTAGCACAAATCCTTTTTCCTGGCCAAGAACCGTTTTGGATATCTGTTTGTGATAATCATAAGATAAGCATCTCCCTAACCATCGAACAACAGTTTATACATGAAATTGGAGAGCTAAAGGGCTAAAAAGGCAGCAATTGAAGGTGAATCTGACAAAAAAAGATAGTTTAAGTGTGGTTATAGAAAATTAGTATGTTTTAGGATTGGATTACTATAATTCTTGATGGTAACTTGATGAGTTAAAATTTATGAATGGGGCACAAGGCCATACAATTCTGTACTCAATCATAAGATGTCCTGTCCTTTACTAGAAACCAGACCAGCAGAGGAAAGAAAAACGAGTTTCACCAAAAATACTACAGCTACAGCATCAAATACCTGAGTTAATGGGCCCATATTTTGCCTCTTGAATCAAAGCATCTCTTAATTTTCCTGCTGAAATTCCTAAAGTACCACATGTCCATGGTCATCAAAGCAAAATTCCTACAAAGTAACCCCACAACAGAGCACAGAAGGCAACGAACATCTAAAATCACGCTATTCTATAGTTACGAGACTTTCTGCAATTAATAGACGGCCCACAAACCCTATAATTTTCTACATATTTACTAGGAGTAAACAATTTAGTGCTATCAACCCCTTCTCATTTGTTCTACATCGAACACTTCTTTCACATGTTAGGAAAGAAGCCTTAGTCCTTCTATCTCGCATGATTTTGTAAATTACTTTAGTTCAGCGACTGATGCAAGCACGCGCAAAAGGAACAGAATCTCTGGTCAAAATACATAAGCTAAGATAAAGGTGCAATTGAATTCGCCCGCATTTTCAGTCCATCAGCATTAGCAAACTGAAAATTCAGCAGACGAAACAACTTTTGTTCCATTTATTCGCATCAGTCTTCTATTTTACACGCGAAATGGCGTTTAAGAAAGAAGCGAACAAAAAAAGCCTACAAAACCACACAAAAGCAGCCGCGAGCACATATGCACGTGGATCGGTCACACAAAACCGCAAAAATTCCAGATCGCGTGAGAATCGGGACCAAGGAATCACCTGGATGTGGATCAACGCCACCGCCGCGGCGAGGAGGAGGAACCACCGGAAGTCGCAGAGGAACTTGCTCACCATCGTCTCTCCGGAGCCGGCGGGGGAAACCGCCGTAGCAGCTGAAGATCACACGGCGAAGGCATCACGAGCACCGAACATGGCCGAGCTAGCGAGAGGAGCTTGAGGATTTCTGAGAAGGCTTTGATGGCGAATCTCGATCGTCGAAGGTGGGGTGCTTCGTTCTCCTTGAAGCGACGACGGCGACGGCGACGACGACGACGACGACTAGGAGCGGCGAGTCAACAAAGCCGAGCCGAGGCGGGAGACCGGCTTCCGAAGCTGGACGATCGGCGCCGACCGACCGAAGCCTGTTTAGAGACGAGGCTCGCAGGAGGAGAGGCGGTGTTCGTCACAGGAGAGGCGGTGTTCGTCGCTCGTCGCAGGAGACACTCGTCGCTCGTCGCTCGTCGCAGGAGGAGAAGCTCGTCGCAGGGGGAGAGAGGCGGTGTTCGAAGGGAGCGAGAAATAGAAAAGGAACACAATTTTGTTCCTTTTTTGTTCCTCAGATGTGTTTCAGAAATAAGAAACACAAATTTTGTGTTTCTTATTTCTATTTCTTTTTTGTTCCTGGGAACAAAAGAACAAAAAAGGAATAGAAACGCACCCAAACGCGTTTCTGTTCCTTTTTTGTTCCCAGGAACAAAAAAACAGAAAAAGTGTTTAAAAACAGAAAAAAAGAAACACAAACAAACAGGCCCTAAAGGATTTACGCAACGTGAAGGTTTTGATTATCATGAGACCTTTTCTCCTGTTGCTAAAGAAGTGATTGTTCGTTCTTTTCTATTTGTTGCTACAATGCGTAATTGGAACTTACATCAAATGGATGTGAACAATGTCTTTCTTCATGGAGACCTAGATGAAGAAATTTACATGGAACTTCCATCGGGGTTACGTAGACAAGGGGAGTCTCGAGTATGTCATCTCTGCAAATCCCTCTATGGACTCAAACATGCTTCTTGATAATGGTATGCAAAGTTTACTGCAGCACTCACAAATGCAGGTTTTGTACATTCCAAATATGATTATGCATTGTTCACATGGACCAAAGGTACTTCATCAATCTACTTATTGATTTATGTCGATGATATACTTATTATGGGAAATGATGATGTCGCAATTCAAAAACTCAAGGAATATTTGCATATGACCTTTCATATTAAGGATTTGGGACCTCCCAAATATTTTCTTAGTATTGAGATAGCTTGATCTAATGAAGAAATTTGTCTCAGTTAGGGAAAATTTGCCTTGGAAATCATATTGGATACTGGATTATCAGGATGCAAGCCAGCTGCTATACCTATTGAGCATAATGTCAAATTGACAACATATGAATATGATGTGAACTCTCCTTCTCCAACAATGGTTATGCCAACATGGCTGAAGGGCGAAGAGCAGTCTGCTGGTGGACGAATAGGGCATGGCAATTCGGAGTAGGCGCAGGGTCAGAGAAGACACCAGAGGCAGCGGAGTTGGCTCTGGTTTTGGCCGAGCCATTGAGCGGGGATCTGCCCGAAGAGGTCCGAGACAAGGAGATGAGAAGTGTGGCTCGGAACGCCATTAAAGGAGGGAGCTTGGATATAGATTTAAGCGACTTTGTGAGGTGGGTACACGAGCAAAGGAGGGGCAAATTCTGTACTTAGCATCTTCACGTTCCATGTAGCGCAGCCAAGGACACTGTTGAGGGAAAACGAAACGATGATTATTTATGTATGAATTCTTAGAAACAACAACTAACTCGAACTCCACGAAATATAACATATTTCTTGTGAATAGCTCTAGAGTAATCAAGTTCTTATTGACTCGCTTTTAGATTAGATTGAAATAGATAAGCTAAAAGTTCTAAAACTTACCACGAATTTATAATTAAGTTTAAAACCTACAAAAAGAGAAATCGAGTCTTTAAAATTATCAAATTGGTGCAATGTGATCTCATTAACTCCGTCTATTTTTGGTAATGGGAAAAACTGACAATGGTTTTTTGCCTTTTGCTTTTTCTTCTTTATGTGACGATGATGTGATTGAAGCAGCATAAGCCCAAAATAACACCATTTGGGTCCTAATCTTGTTTTTTTAGTCCCAATTTTACATAAATTAAACTAAAAATTAGCTCAATTAAAAAAAGTTGAGAAAACAGTTTTTCCTTTTTTTTTTTTAAGTGAGCTTATTTTTAAATTTTTTAAATAAAATTTGTATTAAAAATTAAATTTGAATCAAAATAACATCGTTTTAGCCACACAATCACCATGTAGAAGAGAGAAAATAGTATAAAAAAATCCGTGTTAGTATTTTCCATTAACTAAGTTGAAGGGAGTTAACGAAAGTACTTTTTTTGTCAAAATAATGAAAGTGCTTGATTATACTAATTTGATAAGTTTTAAAAGTTTATTGCATTTTTTCTAATTTTCTGAACGTAACAACACTTTCGTAATAAATTTAAAGACTTCTAATATACTTATCCTAACTAGATTTTGGCAACACTTGTGATTGTATAAAATTAGCGAGAAAGAAAAAAAAAAACTGAAGGGAGAAAGATTATGGAGTGTAAAATCGCAAAACAAGATCTATTTGATCTCATGTTTTTGGGCCTCTAGTTTTGTCATTCACAACTATGTGATGAATTCCTAAATCCTTACACTCACCCTGAGAAGGAACAAATTTCCTAACAAACTTCACAGACAAATTAAATGTTGTAACGACAGAGACAAAATAAAGCGACTAGCCTCCAATAAAAAAAAGAATCCAAACATTAAGCGGGACAAGAAACTCATAATTAGACCCTAAGATAGCAAGGAACATGAGGTGCTATTGCCAGAAACATCTCCAGTACGTTGCCTCTCTCTGTCTCTCTCACTTCACGCGTTCGCACTAATTCCACTGTGCTTCAGTGTGTGAGAGTGAAGAAGCACAGCAAACCTGACGACAACAAAAACTCTGTAATATTATGCAATAATGTAATATTATGTTAGTGGGCCCCAAAAGAAGAAACTGAAAAAGAAACCGAAAAGTTAGTAAAACAAAAAGGAGAGGGGAGAGGGCTCGGCTAAATAGAAGCTGAGGGGTCCTCTACCAAAAAAAAAAAAGAAAAGAAAAGAAAAGAAAGAAAAGAAGAAGAAGAAGAAGAGAAAGGGGGAAGAAAGGAAAGGAATCTTGGCACGTGCACGTCTCGGATGCCTCGCTAAGCCGACTCGACTCCATAACACAGCACCCGGTAAGAGATCAAGTCCTCGTTTGTCCGATTGAAGTAATTTTTGGATTTAGGATTTAAATTGAATTTTTGGAAAATTGAGCGGCGAAGTCTAATTTTGGAGTCGTTGAGCCACGTATTTTTGCAATAATGGTAATTTAGGGTGTTGTGGAGCCGTGGGATTTTACGGATCGTGATTTGAGCTTATGGTTTGTCCGAAACAAAATTTCAAAGTTTCCCACGCACAATGAACAGTACGCGTCCAGCAGCTTTGGGCCCGTATTTTGTCATTTTTCGGCTTAATTTTGGGATGGTCAAGTTGAGATTCTTGTGATATGTTTCAAGGGCTCTCTATTGAATATAAGTACGTTCGGATCGGAGTTCGGAAGAGAAAGTTAAGGCGCAATCAAGTTTTTGCACTTAAATTTTGTGTTGCAAATGGCTTGAACAATCGCTTTGGTTATGCGATTTGTTAGCGCGTAGAAGTCCTTTTGTTAGATTTAAGGCGTAATGTAGTTGTTTCGAAGTAGAGACAGAGTTTTATTATATTTTAACATTTTTCTCAGTTATTTGATAGGACCTTGAATTCGACGATACGAATATCGTTCGTCGTTTGGTCATCGACGACGAGGTGAGTGGTACTATATCTTCTTTGGTTTTATAAACTCATGTCTTGAAGTATATATATGTATATATATTGAATTGAGAATAGCATTTTTATTGCATAAAAGTCAGATCGAGCAATTGCTACCCTTTGGTTGATTGTGAATCTTTGAAAAACATATTATACAAGGTTTGTGGAGAAACATATATGAAATTGCTTTGCGACTGATTTATGAAAAGGTTTATGATGATTTGAGAAATGGATATGAAATGGATGATGGGCTATGTTGCAAAAATGTTATTTGTTTGGTTTAAGATATTGAATTTTTGGATTTGATTTCTGGTATTGGAGAATGGTTATTTATGCTCAATATGACTGTGAACCCAGTGAGAGGTTTTTGGGGTATGCATACCAGGTTTAGGATATCCTTCTGGGCCTAGCCACCGGCTTTGTAGGTGGAGACCTTACCAAGGGGGGAATCTTGGTCGCCTTGTCACAAGGCATTGTGTCGTGACCATGGTTAGTTATTGAGCAAAAGATTGATCAATGGATAGACCATCGATATGTGTTTTTGATGGAGATTATTTAATGGATTCGACCATTGATACTTAACTTTTGATGGTGATTTAAATGAGTCTTCCATATTAGTATCAAGCTTTGATGATGAGAAATAACTTTTATATGATTCGGTATGTATTTTATATATTGAATTGGCGTTATGAAATTTGGTATTGGTTTGTATACATGCATAGGGGTTGTTCGATCTGCTTAGAGGATATGTACTACTCACTGAGCTGTGGTTGCTCACCACATTCATCCTTTAATCTTTTCAGGTTCCTCAGCTAGTGGCGAATAGAGCGAGTGCATAGTCGGTGGGAGCTTTTGGGGAGTTCTATTTTGTTTTTGGTATGGTTCAAGGAAGTGGTGCAAATAATACTCACTAGTAGTTGGATCGTCTGAGTTTTAAACATATATCTCTTTTTCTTTTGGTGGATTATAGAAACTCTGATGTTGCAACCAATTTGTTGGTTTATCTGATATATATATATATATATATATATATATATGGTTTGAGATATATATAAGTTAATATCAGTTTATTTGTTGTATTTGAGGCTGTGTTCTTTGTAAAGAAGGACGGCCATGTCATTCCCATTCTTTATGGTTTTGGGGTGTGACATTTTTGGTATCAGAGCCTAAGTTTTGATCTTTTTGGGTGTAGTTATGGGACGTTGTGAGGTTGTGTGATAGATTTTATTTTTGCGTTAGTCTTCTAGATTCTAAGGTGTAGTTTTATTCTTGGATTCAGGTGATCATGAGTACCGACTCTGAGACACTTGCCTCACTTCGTAGAAGTCGCAGAGGCAAACGAGTCGCTACCCCTGAGGCTAGAGACTTGCCTCAAGCTTCTCGAGGTGCGTCTTTGAGAAGGAGACTTGAGGACCACTATGATAGGAGTCCTAACTTGCGCGAAGTCAGAGAAGAGGATCAAGAGCCAATCCGTTCAACTGAATTTGAACAAGCGATGATCCATTGGTATCGCCAAGCAAAAGAATTAACTGGAGATGGAGCGACTGGTTCAGGCACTTTTGCCCATTTTAGAAAGGCGAAACCACCCACTTTTGATGGGAAAGCTGATCCTCTTGCGGCTGAGCGTTGGATTAAAAAGATTGATGGGATCTTTGAAGCTGAAGAGGTTCCCGATGATCGGAAAGTTAAATTTGCCACCCAATACCTGGAAGGTGAAGCAGAGTTTTGGTGGGATGGAATGAAGCCAAGTGTTGGAGGTAGGGATGTTATCATATCCTGGGAGGACTTTAAGATTTGCGGAGCACTTAGTAGCAAATGAGGAAGATAAAGCCGACCATTTCCTAGGAGGGCTCCGACCTGAGATTAATTCCGCACTTGCACCTTTCGTATTAACAACTTATAAGGATGTGCTAGAACGAGCAATCAAGGTGGAACAAAGTATTCTGAAGCACGGCACACAAGGAGCACCTCAGCCCAAAAGGTTTAAGCCCACAAACGTGCAAGGTAGCCATACTGATGGTAGTGGAGGGTGAAGAGGCTTCAACCGGCCAGGACAGTTCAAAAATCCAAATAACCAAGGCCCTTGTAATACATGTGAAAATTATCATCACGGTGAGTGTTATCGGAAAATGGGAGTATGCTTCTCATGTGGGAAAGCGGGACACATGCTGCGAGATTGTCCTATACGAAGGAATCCTCCTATTGGCAATAGATCATGTAATCTATGTGGGTGACAAGGGCACCTAGCACACTAGTGTTTCAGGCGGAGGAATACCCCTTTTGTTGGTAGGCCCCAAGAGAACCAACAAAGACAAAGTACAAGCGGGAAAGTTTTTGCAATGACGAAGGAGGATGCGGCAGCATCTAACGCAGTGGTTGCAGGTAATATTTCTATTGCCTCGCATTGTGCTTATGCGTTACTTGATCCTGGTGCTACACACTCCTTCATTTCAACTGAATTTGCAAAGAAGCTTGATGTGTTGCCTGACCCTCTTAAATGTGAATTGTGTGTTGATACTCCTACTGGCGATTTCTTAGTTGGTCATCATGTGTTCAAGAGATGTGTGATTCGGATTAACAATGTTGAATACCTGTGGATCTAGTGGAGTTAAATATTCGAGATTTCGATGTTATTATAGGGATGGATTGGTTATCTACCTATCGTGCTATTGTTGACTGTTTTTCAAAGAAAGTTATATTTAGACTTTTGAATCAACCCGAATTCTCTTTTCGGGAAGTTGTGAAAACACGTCTCCAAGGTTGATCTCGGCTTTGCAAGCGAGGAAACTTTTGAGAAAAGGTTGTTGTGGTTATTTAGCTTGTGTAAAAGACACAAGTAAGGTTGTAGTAAAGTTGGAAGATGTTCTGTCGTTAGAGAGTTTCCAAGTGTATTTCCGAGGATTTACCAGGCTTGCCTCTTGATAGAGAAATTGAGTTTTGTATTGAATTAATGCCCGGTACAGCACCAATCTCTAAGGCACCATATCGGATGGCACCCACTGAATTAAAAGAATTGAAAACGCAGCTACAAGAGCTTTTGGATAAGGGTTTCATCGGACCCGGGTTTCACCTTGGGGAGCTCTGTTCTATTTGATAAAAAGAAGGATGGTAGTATGCGGCTTTGCATAGATTATCGAGAGCTTAACAAGGTAACGATCAAAAACAAATATCCTTTGCCCCGGATTGAGGATTTATTTGATCAACTTCAGGGAGCTCAGGTATTTTCCAAGATCGACCTTCGTTCTGGGTATCATCAGTTGAAGATAAAGATAGATGATGTGCCTAAAACTGCTTTCAGAACAAGATATGGCCATTATGAATTTCTTGTCATGCCTTTTGGATTAACAAATGCGCTTGCTGCCTTCATGGACTTGATGAACAGGGTGTTCAGGGAATATCTAGACAAATTTATTGTAGTGTTCATTGATGACATTCTAGTATATTCGAAGAGTTTAGAGGAACACGAACAACACTTGAGATTTGTCTTGCAAACTTTGCATGAAAAGAAGTTGTATGCCAAATTTAGTAAGTGTGACTTATGGCTTGATCATATAGAATTCTTGGGTCATGTGATCTCGAAAGATGGCATATCAGTGGATCCAAAGAAGGTCGAAGCAGTTGTTAAGTGGAATCGTCCAACAAATGTTACAGAAGTGAGAAGTTTTCTTGGGCTAACCGGCTACTATAGGCGATTTGTAGAGGGGTTCTCAAAGATTGCTGGTCCACTTACTCGTCTAACTCAGAAAAAGTTAAATTTGAATGGTCAGACCAATGTGAACGTAGTTTTCAAGAGTTGAAGAGACGGCTGGTGCCGGCTCCTATTCTAACTCTACCGTCTGGAAGTGGTGGCTTCGTAATCTACTGTGACGCATCCAAAGAAGGTTTGGGTTGTATTCTTATGCAAGATGGCAAGGTTGTTGCCTACACTTCGAGACAATTGAAATTACATGAGAAGAATTACCCCACTCATGATTTGGAGTTGGCGGCGGTTGTGTTTGCCTTGAAGATATGGCGGCACTATTTGTATGGTGAAAAATGTGAAGTCTTTACCGATCACAAGAGTCTGAAGTATATCTTTACTCAGAAAGAACTAAACATGAGGCAAAGAAGATGGCTAGAACTTTTGAAGGATTATGACTTGTCCATTAATTACCATCCAGGTAAAGCTAATGTGGTAGCAGATGCTTTGAGTCGTAAATCATCTGGAAATACGGCAGCTTTGCTCACTTCTTAGAAATCTATTCTTGAAGATATGAGGAAGTTAGACTTGGAGGTGTTGGTGCAGCAGCTTGGTGCTCAATTAGCTAATCTTCAAGTACAACCTATGTTGATTGACAGAATTAAGGTTAAACAGAATGAAGATCCACAATTACAAAAAATTAGAGAAGGTGTGGAAGCTGGAAGACAAGCGGATTTTGGTTTACACGTAGATGGATCCTTAAGGTTTCGTGGTCGATTATGTGTTCCTGAGGACTCAAATTTGAAAAAGGAGATCCTGCAAGAAGCTCACAGTACTAGATTTTCAATTCATCCGGGAAGCACTAAAATGTATAGGGACTTGAGAGAAAACTTTTGGTGGATCAACATGAAAAATGATATTATAAAATTTGTCGATCAATGTTTAGTTTGCCAGCAAGTGAAAATTGAGCATCAGAAACCAGGTGGGCAGTTGCAACCTCTAGAGATACCTAAATGGAAGTGGGAGCATATTGCCATGGACTTTGTAGTCGGTCTACCGAGGATGCCAAGTGGTAAGAATGCTATATGGGTGATTGTTGATCGACCGACTAAGTCCGCTCACTTTTGTCATATCGATTTGGCCTTTCAATGGAAGATATGGCAAAGCGATATGTTAATGAGATAGTGAAGCTTCATGGAGTTCCAAAGTAAGCATTGTTTCTGATAGGGATTCTAGGTTTGTGTCTAACTTTTGGAAGAGTTTGCAAGGAGCATTGGGCACTAAACTCAACTTGAGTACAGCTTTCCATCCACAAACAGATGGACAGTTAGAGAGAACGATCCAGACATTAGAGGATATGTTGAGATCATGCATCATTGACTTCGGTAGTTCTTGGGATGAACATCTACATTTGGCAGAATTTTCTTATAACAACAGTTATCACTCCAGCATTAAGATGGCACCCTTTGAAGCTTTATATGGCCGAAAATGTAGAAGTCCTATTTGTTGGGACGACGTTGGTGAGAAAAGACTAATTGGCCCTGAGTTCATTCAACAGTCAGAAGAGAAAGTTAGGTTGGTTCGGGAACGTCTCGTAACGGCTCAAAGTCGTCGAGAAAAGTTATGCGGATCTGAAAAGACGCAAGTTAGAATTTAATGTGGGGGATCACGTATTCTTAAAAGTTTCTCCTACGAAGGGTGTAATGAGATTTGACACACGTGGGAAGTTAAGTCCGAGGTACGTGGGACCATTCTTGATCTTAGAGAGAATTGGTGAACTCGCTTATAAATTGGCTTTGCCACCGGCATTATCAAGTGTCCATAATATGTTCCATGTCTCTTTGTTGCGGAAATATGTTCCAAATCCTGAACATATGCTAGACTTTACACCACTGAGATTACGGGAGAACTTGACATATGAGGAGCAGCCTATTCGCATTGTCGATAGGAAGGATCAGGTATTGCGGCGACAAACCATTCCTTATGTAAAAATACAATGGCAAAACCATACCGAGAGGGAGGCCACTTGGGAACTCGAGGAGGAGGCAAGACACAAATACCCTCACTTGTTTCATGACTAAAGTACATGTAAATTTCGAGGACGAAATTTTTTTAAGGATGGTAGAATGTAATATTATGCAATAATGTAATATTATGTTAGTGGGCCCCAAAAGAAGAAACTGAAAAAGAAACCGAAAAGTTAGTAAAACAAAAAGGAGAGGGGAGAGGGCTCGGCTAAATAGAAGCTGAGGGTCCTCTACCAAAAAAAAAAAAAAAAGAAAAGAAAAGAAAAGAAAGAAAAGAAGAAGAAGAAGAAGAGAAAGGGGAATAATGGAAAGGGATTTTGGCACGTGCACACCTCGGATGCCTCGCTAAGCCGACTCGACTCCATAACACAGCACCCGGTAAGAGATCAAGTCCTCGTTTGTCCGATTGAAGTAATTTTTGGATTTAGGATTTAAATTCGAATTTTTGGAAAATTGAGCGGCGAAGTCTAATTTTGGAGTCGTTGAGCCACGTATTTTTGCAATAATGGTAATTTAGGGTGTTGTGGAGCTGTGGGATTTTACGGATCGTGATTTGAGCTTATGGTTTGTCCGAAACAAAATTTCAAAGTTTCCCGCGCACAATGAACAGTACGCGTCCAGCAGCTTTGGGCCCGTATTTTGTCATTTTTCGGCTTAATTTTGGGATGGTCAAGTTGAGATTCTTGTGATATGTTTCAAGGGCTCTCTATTGAATATAAGTACGTTCGGATCGGAGTTCGGAAGAGAAAGTTAAGGCGCAATCAAGTTTTTGCACTTAAATTTTGTGTTGCGAATGGCTTGAACAATCGCTTTGGTTATGCGATTTGTTAGCGCGTAGAAGTCCTTTTGTTAGATTTAAGGCGTAATGTAATTGTTTGAAGTAGAGACAGAGTTTTATTAGATTTTAACATTTTCTCGGTTATTTGATAGGACCTTGAATTCGACGATACGAGTATCGTTCGTCGTTTGGTCGTCGACGACGAGGTGAGTGGTACTATATCTTCTTTGGTTTTATAAACTCATGTCTTGAAGTATATATATGTATATATATTGAATTGAGAATAGCATTTTTATTGCATAAAAGTCAGATCGAGCAATTGCTACCCTTTGGTTGATTGTGAATCTTTGAAAAACATATTATACAAGGTTTGTGGAGAAACATATATGAAATTGCTTTGCGACTGATTTATGAAAAGGTTTATGATGATTTGAGAAACGGATATGAAATGGTTGATGGGCTATGTTGCAAAAATGTTATTTGTTTGGTTTAAGATATTGAATTTTTGGATTTGATTTCTGGTATTGGAGAATGGTTATTTATGCTCAATATGACTGTGAACCTAGTGAGAGGTTTTTGGGGCATGCATACCAGGTTTAGGATATCCTTCTGGGCCTAGCCACCGGCTTTGTAGGTGGAGACCTTACCAAGGGGGGAATCTTGGTCGCCTTGTCACAAGGCGTTGTGTCGTGACCATGGTTAGTTATTGAGCAAAAGATTGATCAATGGATAGACCATTGATATGTGTTTTTGATGGAGATTATTTAATGGATTCGACCATTGATACTTAACTTTTGATGGTGATTTAAATGAGTCTTCCATATTAGTATCAAGCTTTGATGATGAGAAATAACTTTTATATGATTCGGTATGTATTTTATATATTGAATTGGCGTTATGAAATTTGGTATTGGTTTGTATACATGCATAGGGGTTGTTCGATCTGCTTAAAAGATATGTACTACTCACTGAGCTGTGGTTGCTCACCCCATTCATCCTTTAATCTTTTCAGGTTCCTCAGCTAGTGGCGAATAGAGCGAGTGCATAGTCGGTGAGAGCTTTTGGGGAGTTCTATTTTGTTTTTGGTATGGTTCAAGGAAGTGGTGCAAATAATACTCACTAGTAGTTGGATCGTCTGAGTTTTAAACATATATCTCTTTTTCTTTTGGTGGATTATAGAAACTCTGATGTTGCAACCAATTTGTTGGTTTATATGGTTTGAGATATATATAAGTTAATATCAGTTTATTGGTTGTATTTGAGGCTGCGTTCTTTGTAAAGAAGGACGGCCATGTCATTCCCATTCTTTATGGTTTTGGGGTGTGACAAACTCATAAAGTAAAGCCCTCGAGAGATTTGGATTGGAAACTTATGCATCATCAAGAAATTAAGCGGATGCAGAATTAGAGTACTCGGTAAAGTGTGCAACATGTTGCCGCGTGGTTACCTACGGAATATGAAGTGTAGGGAGGCTATATTATGTACGCCAAAACCTTTTTCCCTTTATTGTTTAATGCTTGAGCGAGTACAAAAAGAAAAAAAGACATCCAGCATCTTGCAAAACTATAAAGCAGACGGACCAAGTGGGACTGAGAAAACTGTCCCTAGAATATTTGCAATGCTCACCTCAGCATCAAAACCAAGATGAAGATGCATGAAGGATTCGCACTTTGGAGTCCTCTTAACCCTATCTGAATATGACTTCGGGATAACGTCCTCAGGTAACAAACCTATAGTGTCCCACATAGATGCATTGATGACAACAGCTTTCTTAGCACGCACGAACTGCAATATCCAGAGATGCAATTCTTTAATTTGTGTTGATCTTATGATAAAATCCAGTTAAAACAATTTTTAAGCCTTGAAGTTTCCCTAAAAAGTCCACTCACTTGACCACTTCTTAACTTGACTCCTGATTCGACCGTTTTCAACAACAATCTTTTCCACGTGACTCCTGAGAGAAATCCGTCCACCAGATTTTTGCATTCCCCTTATGAGGGCATCAACAATAGCTCCACTTCCATGAAGAGGGTACTCAAGACTGCAACCAGGTTTGTACCACTCAGCAAACATGTATACCTGAAAATTGCAGATAAAAGGTGTCACCTCCTCAGAAGGTTGGATGTAAGGTAAAACAAAAGTAAGATACATATTTCAAGCATCCAAGCAATTTGTTGATAAACAACCAGCCAGCTAGCAACTTGAAATAGTAGAGGTCACATGCAAGAACTCAGAAATTAATCAGTTAAGGACAGCAGGAATAACTGCATAGAAAGGAGAAAATCTCTCTTGTTAACATCAGGATTCAACATAACCATTTGATCACCACCCCATCGTTTATTTACTAAAGAAGTTGCTAGAGTTGTAGTTTCTGCAAGATAATAAACAAGGCCTGAAAGCAACTCACAACACTGCATAATGTGGTAGAATATAAAATCTCCAAATGATTAACTATCCTCCTAAATTATTCACTAACAGATATTGAACTTCTAAAATTTTATCAAGTGGCTAAAGATTTAAATTGCTGAGCAACAAGGTGCATGCTTTGAGGTTTTAAAGTTTGCAAATCAATCGACCATAATCTATATAACTACCAGAAAATACTCTCAAAAGAGGACTAGGGCCGATCATTTCATATACTGTTACAACAGGAGTAGGTTATTCACACGGAATTAGTTACACAAACTGAATCTGTATCAAATAAGTTCGTGAAAGAGAATATGGACATCCCAAGGATAACAATGACCAATCTTAGGAGCTTTTTAATATCTAAAATCATCATAGTTACCATCTCTGCTGAGAGGATACCATTGATTTCACCCCCGCAAGAAGAAGGGCAAGAAGGTCCACCCAATTCCTTATAAAAGGATCTTTTAGTTCCAGTGAGTCAATGACTTCGAGAAGGGTCTAAGAAGCTTTGTCACCCCAATAGCACCCTGAGGTCCCATTTGGATAAAGATTTCAACAAGAAAGGAGCACATCTAGCAGCAGTGGTGGAAAGGATGTTGGAGAAATCTTTCCAGAATATTTTGAAGCTGACAAAACGTTTCTCTCAGTCTAAGTCTGGATGTTCGGAGACCGACAGTTTAAAGTCTGAAGACTTTGTGTTCTCAAGACTCAAGACTCGAGACTCAAGACTCAAGACTCAAGACTCAAGACTCAAGACTCAAGACTTAAGAATCAAGACTCAAGACTTAAGTCTATTCTCACTGACAGTCTTTCTAATCCAGTGACGAAGGAAATCCAAAGCCGAAGTATATGGTTGAGGATTCGATCCTATCCTACGGAAAAGATTCTTTGGTTGGATAAATATTTCGGATTCTTTTGATTCTTATCTAAGATCGATTGAAGATCCGATGGTCGACGAAATATTCTTGGAATGTTCTATTCTTGGAAACCAATATCCCGATTGTATGGGCGAACGAGGATTGATGGGCTATCATCGAGATTCCTTAAATAGCTCGGATGATCTTCTTGATTGATTCCGTCCAACGGGTAGATTGGAGGAATTCCTTTGGTAAGTGCCAACGGCTATGATGGCATAAAGGAGTATAAAAGGAAGACGTTCTAGTTGTTTTAAGTGTGTGATTGATAGAAAAATTCCAGTCGAAGAACCTTGATTGTTAGTCGATACGGTTCGAGCGAAATTGTATACACAGAGAGTGTTTATACTTGGTGACACCTTGAGCGAGTGTGGTAGATCATCTACACCTAGAAATCAAGGAAGATCAACACTGTAACATCTCTTTGATCATAGTGGAATCCAGCCAATTGGCTGTCAGTGCAGAAGAGTGGACGTAGGCTTGAATCAAGCCGAACCACTATAAACCGCGTGTTCAATTCTCTCTTTCCCTTACTCAGTCTTGCGATTTAATTTTTAACTGTTGCAAATCCTTTAACTGTTTAAATATTGTGCAATCTTCAAGAAAATTTTTTATATACCTATTCACCCCCTCTAGGTTCTCGTACTAGCTATATCAATTGGTATCGAGCTCGTGTTCTTACTTTATTTGAAGTGTTTTACTTGAGTAAAAGATCCATGGCTAGTATGCTAGCACCGGGGCTGGTGGAAGGGCAAAGCAATACCCAGACCACCCTACTTTGATGGAAAAGATTACAACATCTGGAAAAACAAGATGAAAGCTTTTCTACGGTCAAAGGATCCTCTACGGAATGGGATGTGGTGGAAAAAGGAATCACTCCTCTTTTGCTGCATCGGTATCCGAAAGAGGGAAAGAAAGCGTCGAAGCCAGCGGAATGTCTCAAGAAGAGATAAACAAGAGACAAGCACTCGATGCTAAATCAATTTATTCTTTATATTGTGCTTTGTCACCAACTGAATATAACAGAATATCTTCTTGTGTTACAGCAAAAGAAGTCGGGGATAGATTACATATCACTTATGAAGGGACAGGGCCGAGTGAAGGAGACCAGAATTAACATTCTCCTTGGTCAATATGAAGCCTTCAAAATGAAACCGGGAGAATCTATAACCGACATGTTTAGTCGTTTTACAGATATTGTCAATGGTCTTGAGAACCAAGGACAAAAATTTCTGATCCCATGAAGGTGAACAAGCTTCTGCGTGGACTCTCCAAGGATTGGAATCATATAAAGACTTCAATAAGAGAGACGCAAAGAATTATGCCTCTATCGTCGACGAGCTAATTGGAACTCTTGAGTCTTATGAAGTGGAACGAATTAATGAGGACGAAGATCCAAGAGGTAAGAAATCTATTGCACTAAAATCAAATGATGACTCGATGATGCAGATTCGAAGATGATATGGATGATGAGGAGCTCGCCCTCATGATAAGAAGATTCAGAAAACTGAATAGAAAAGGAAGAAGGTTCAACTCAAAGAAACAAAGTTTTCGAGAGACAGCAGACCAAGTTTGTTGATGATGAGGAACCAAACAAAGATGTAGTTTGCTTCGAATGTAAGAAGAAGGGACACATCGGACCCAATTGTCCTCTTCGAAGAAGAAAAGAGGAAAAGCTGAGAAGTTTCGAAAGGCTCTCAAAGCCGAAACACGGAGTGATACGAGAATGTGAAGAGAGTGATAATGAATATGCCAACATATGCTTGATGGCACATTCGGACTCGATTCAGATTCGGATCGGACTCGAACAGTGAATTTGAGGTAAGTGATTTTAAAATCCCTGTCAAAGTCTCTAAATATATTGATGAATTGTGTTTAGTCTTAAGACTTCTCTCAAAAAGATTTCCGAACTAAAAAGGAAAACTCAGTTTTAAAAGAAAAGGAAAACATTTTAGAAGAAAAAGTTAAAAGTTTAAACTTAAATGTTTCTACTCTTAAAGAGAATGAAGATAAACTTTGAAAGAAAATGTTTTCTTAAAAACTGATTTATCAAATATTTCAAAAAATTTTCAATAGGATCGGAAAAACTTGAAAAAGTTCTTTCAGTTCAAAGACCTTACTTTAATAAGTCTGGTTTAGGTATGACAGCGGAAACAATCCATTTGATTGATTTTCCAAAAGTAAAAGAAAGAATTAAGAAAAGACCGTCAAAAGAGGCTTACAAAAATCATTTCAAGAAAGTCTTTGTAAAGTCTATAGGTCGAAATGCTCTAAGATGTTCAAAATGTAACAGTCAAGATCATTTTGAAAAAGAGTGTCCTATGGTTTGGAAGCCTGTTAAGAAAGTATGGCCTAATAATGCTTATCCTACTAACACCAAAGGACCCAAGAAAATTTGGGTACCAAAGAAAGCTTGAGACTCTCTTTTGAATGCAGGTCTCTGTCAAAAAGAAGGTAAAGTGGTATCTTGATAGCGGATGCTCAAGACACATGACAGGAGACTCAAATTGCTTCATAAAGCTTATTCAAGTAAATGGTGGAAAAGTTTCATTTGGAGGAAATAGCAAAGGAAGCATTGTGGGATTCGGAACTGTAAAAATTGGAAATCTCACAATAAGCAATGTCTCTCTAGTGGAAGGACTCAATTACAATCTTCTCAACATTAGCCAATTGTGTGATACCGGTTTCAAGATCTCCTTTCAAGAAGGCATATGTTCTGGAATTAGTAAAGATTCAACTCAGTCTTTCATGGGTCGAAGGCATGGAAACATCTACCTCCTTGATGTAAAACCAAATGAAGCACAATGCCTAATCTCAATTCAAGATGAAGCAGTCTTATGGCACGAAAGCTTGGCCATATCAACATGAAGCAATTAGCCAAAATCTCATCAAAAAGGCTTGTTCGAGGACTACCTAAATTGCCATACCAAAAGTCGATTCATGCACTCCATGCATTGGGAAAGCAGGTAAGAAATTCATTTAAGTCAATAAATCATGTCTCTACTAATCATGTACTACGGTTGCTTCATATGGATCTCTTCGGACCAACAAGAACCCAGAGCATTGGAGGTAAGAAGTATTGTCTAGTAATTGTAGACGATTACTCTCGTTTTACTTGGGTGTATTTTCTTGCAAGTAAGTCAGAGACCTTTTCGTACTTTGAGAAGTTTGCTAAAAAGGTTCAAAATGAAAAAGGATGTGTAATCTCAAGTATAAGAACAGATCATGGAAGTGAATTTGAAAATCAAGATTTTACGAAATTCTGTGATAAATCTGGTTTTAATCACATGTTTTCCTCTCCGTATACTCGAGCAAAATGGAGTTGTGGAAAGAAAGAATAGATCTCTTCAAGAAATGGCTAGAACACTTTTAATTGAAAGTAAAATTTCTTCACGATTTTGGGCTGAAAATTTGTTTCAACAGCATGCTATATTATAAATAGAGTCTTTCTAAGACCTATTCTAGAGAAAACCCCTATGAATTGTTCAAAGGTAAGAAGCCTATTGTTTCATACTTTCATGTGTTTGGTTGCAAATGCTTTATTTTGAAAAATGCAAATGATCGAGTTGGTAAGTTTGAAGAAAGATCAGATGAAGGCATCTTCCTTGGATATTCTACATCAAGCAAAGCCTACAGAGTCTATAACAAGAAAAGCCAGTCTGTGGAGGAATCAATGAATGTCAAATTCCAAGACTCAACGCAAGATGAATCCAGCCAGACTCAATATGAAGAGTCTGAACCCGCTCTAGACCTTCCAATGTCTATAACTCAAGAAGCATCTCGGACTACGGAAGTCCAACATCAAGATACTCATGAAGATTCAAATAAAGAAAGAGATCATCAACCGGGCAAATCAACTAGTAGCTGGAAGCACAAATCCAGTCATCCCAAAGATCTCATTATTGGCGAAATCAATGAAGGAATCCGCACCAGATCAAAAAGGCGTGAAGAATCTAGTCTTTGTGGCTCTCATTTCTGAAATTGAACCAAAAAGCATAGAAGAAGCTTTATCGATGAAAGTTGGATCGAAGCTATGCAAGAAGAACTTAGACAGTTCAACATCAATGATGTCGGGAATTGACATCTAAACCAAAAGGTAAAACTGTCATTGGAGCCAAATGGGTATTCAGGAATAAGATGAATGAAGAAGGAAAAGTTGTACGAAACAAAGCAAGACTCGTGGCCAAAGGATACACGCAAGAAGAAGGAATAGACTATGACGAGACTTACGCACCGGTAGCAAGGTTAGAAGCTATTCGTCTATTACTTGCGTTTGCTTGTTATAAAAATTTCAGGTTATTCCAAATGGACGTCAAAAGTGCATTCCTAAATGGATTTATCCATGAGGAAGTTTATGTGGAACAACCACCTGGGTTTGAAGACCCAAAGAAGCCAGACTCAGTCTTCAGGCGAAAAAGGCCCTGTATGGTTTAAAGCAAGCACCTCGAGCTTGGTACGACAGACTAAGTAAGTTTTTATTACAGAATGGTTTTGTCAAAGGTAAAGTAGATACTACTTTGTTTATCAAAAAGGAAAACAAAAGCTTTTTACTTGTTCAAATATATGTAGACGATATTATTTTTGGATCATCTAATGAAAGTCTATGCAAGAAATTTTCTAAGTCTATGCAGGATGAGTTTGAAATGAGTATGATGGGAGAGTTAACATTCTTTCTTGGACTCCAAGTGAAACAAATGAAGGAAGGAACTTTTATTCATCAAGAAAAATATGCGAATGATCTTGTCAAAAGGTTTGGATTGGAGAAGTGCAAAAAGACCGACATACCAATGTCATGTTCTCAGAAGATAGACAAGGATGAAGAAGGGAAGAAAGTAGATCAAAAGCTGTACGGGAGCATGATCGGTTCACTTCTTTATCTTACCGCTTCTAGACTGATATTTTGTTGAGTGTTTGCATCTGTGCTAGGTTTCAATCAGATCCTAGAGAATCACATCTCATTGCCGTGAAACGTATTATCAAATACGTTGCTTCATCTTCAAGCATCGGTCTTTGGTATCCAAGAGGGGAGACTTTAATCTTCTAGGATACTCGAGATGCGAGATCTGGCCGGTTGCGAGTCGATAGGAAGAGCACTTACGGAACTTGTCAAGCGCTTGGAAACGGGACGGTGTCTTGGTTTTCAAGGAAGCAAAGCACTTGTAGCTCTCTCAACGACGAAGCGAGTATGTAGCTCTTGGAAGCTGCTGTTCGCAAATACTATGGATAAAACAACAGCTACAAGACTTTGGCATTGAAGACTCATGCACGAAATCAGATGTGACAACACCAGCGCGATCAATCTCACCAAAAATCCAATCCTTCATTCAAGAGCAAAGCATATTGAGATTCGACATCACTTCATTAGAGATCATATTCAAAATGGAGAAATCTCGATTCAATTTGTTGATTCAAAGAGTCAACTAGCGGATATATTCACAAAGCCTTTGGAGAAAAATCAATTCGACTTTATCCGTTCAAGACTCAACATTTTGAAGCTTGAAGAAGTTAAAGTCTAGAGACTCACCAACTCTAAGACTACGATCTCTCGGACTTTAAATCATGAGACTCAAACATTCATGGCTAAAGCGTAAGTTGCTATTTTATCTAAAAGGTACGAATTCTCATTTAGTTATTTTATCTAAATTTGAAAAGGTACGATCTTTTGTTCGGTTATAATCCGTGTGAAATTCGAAAACTTGTCTTTTTAAAAGGGATTAATTTTGGCAGTTATTGATTTTTGAAAAGAAGTGTTCGTACACTTTCCTTGTACCGATTGAACTTCCCTTTTCAAAAACTGAGTTATATATATACGGTTTCTCTTCGCCCAATCTTCAAAACCCTAAAAGGCACTCTCCTCCCGATCTTGTTTCTACTTCTTGTTCTTCGTCGAGAAAGTGGTCATTTTCTTGGGAAAAGCAAGTGAAGGAATCTTCCAATAGACAAAGAAAGATGTCGTCTTCGAGGAAATCATCAAGAATCGCAAGCGGGGGACCACAAAGAATGGAGAAGGGACCGACTCACTTCGATCTTGCGAGGAAGAAGACTTATCAAGTCGGCGACAAAGTCCGATTCGCTCTCCTCCACGTCATTCAACACCTCCTGCCCCACAAGGTGCAAGTCAACATCGGGAAGAAGAGATAATCGAGGAAGCCGACCCAGTAAGAGTCCAAAGACCCTCCTTTATCTATAAGCTTTATCGTGCGTTGAAAAGCACCGGTTCTTCATTAAAATATATAGATGACTTCCTTAAGGACAAAAATTATGGGAATGAGTATCTTTTTCTGCGGAAAATGGAGGAATTGGGAGTTGCTCCTAAAGGAAGGGCGAGAGGAGGCACTTGCGAACATTCCCAGTGACCCTCGTTTGCCAGGACAAAATCGATTGAAGGGAATGATGATGACAGAATGTTCCTTGAATTTCAACCTAGAATGGGTGTGGCAGCAAAGGTGAAAGGAAATCGGATGGATTTGTTTAAATCCAAGGATCAAGAAAAAGTGTATTTCAGGCTGTTGAAAAGAGGGGTGATAAACCCTAGAAGTGTTGATTTTGACTTCGGACGCCATCAACATGAACTTAAGAGAGAAGTTGAATTTGCTTCAACTTGAGACTTTTTGCTCGACTCTACGGACGGGTATGCTCAGCGGCCGCTTATTTCTATTCAAATCTTAGCTTTTTGGATGCGAATAGAATTTCATTCGAGTGTTCGAGACCAAGTCTACGTGGTAGATGTGAATATGTTGGCGGACATAGTTGGAGTTGAACGAGGACGTTATCTTCCAATCAAAGTCTCACTGCTCGTACTACTCGGATCTTGTCAAAGATAGGGACGTAGAGAAGAAAATTACCTATTCAGGATGAAAGCCATCAACATTGTGCTTCATAAGATTGTGATCAGCTGTCTCGGACCAAAGTCTACGTCAAAGACTTCGTGTCTCTTTCGAAGCAAAGTTGATGTACGCGATCAACTCGGGACGGAAGTTTTCTCTCCCGCACACTATTCTCTTCCATATGTACAGAGCAATGTCAAAAGACAAAGGACAATTGCCTTATCTGGTGCAGTGACCAAGATCTTGAGACACATGAATATTGAACCGCCACAAACATTTTGTGTTCGACCGTGTGATAAGATGGTGGTAGGTTTGAAGATGTTAACGAAGATGCGTCGCAAGAACTTTCCAAGGCAATGGAGAAATTCAGAGTGAAATCTCCAGTTCGATCGCCTCAAAGAGAAAAGGAAAAGAGGCCATTGGTGCTCCATCGAAAAAGAAGAAAAGAACTCTCATCTGGAGGATGAAGATGAAGATGAAGAGGATGAAGATCCCACTATCCAAGCACGACAAGAACCGGACGTTCTGTGTCTCAACCGACAGAACTTCAGCAAAACAGAGAAGAAGAAGAGAAGAGAGAGAAGGAGAAAGAAGCTGAAGAAGAAGGAGAAGGAGAAAAAGAAAAGTCTGCGATAAATCTGGAGAGAAGGGAAATCAAGAGCATGATCATCACTCTTCCCCTTTCGATGTCCTAGAGACGGGGGAGTTGGCGAGCAAGAGAGGTCTACACCTCATGCTGCTGTCAGTGAAGATCTAAGACAATCTCCAGAAGACTCAGAAGAAGTTCAGGTCTCTCAATTGCCTGAAGAAGGTCACGATACGTCAGAACCAAATCTGCAAGACTTAACAAAAGCACCATCGTGCATACACACACCATCCGAGAAAGCCAATGCTAGTACACAGACGGACGATTCTCTCGCAGATTTTCGTCGTATCATGGATATTCTTACGGAAATGCGTGGCCGAGATATATGCTCGGGACTGTGAAATCCAAGCCATGAAGAATTTGGACAAGCATCTTGGTCTCTCTGGAGGATAAATTCAAAGACCTCGCTCCGCAACTTCAAGCCAATGCTAAGGGAGAAGAGGTAGCTCAGCGAGGGAAGACCTGAAGAAGCTCGAAGGAGTAGTCCAGTCCATTGGGGATTTCCGGATCGTGCGCATTCCCAGCGAGACATGACTCCTTTCTCACCCTTTTTAATGATGACAAAAAGGGGAGAATCAATTTGAACCAACATCTTTCAACATTTTTAAACTTTTGTGGTTATGTTTGAGTATGACTTGAGAACTTGAACTTGGGTGTGAATTTAAATTTGACTGAATTGGCTGTGGATTTTGATGCTTGACTGGTTGCATTTATATCAAGTGTTGTTATATGGTATTACTCATGAAAGACTAACCAATTTTCTGTGGATGCGAGAGTCTGGTTGTTTTATTAATCTTTATGAGTTAGCCATATTGCTTAAGAAATGTTTTTGCGGGTCAAAGTTGTTCAAATCTACAAGAAAGTTTTGTCACCATCAAAAAGGGGAGATTGTTGGAGAAATCTTTCAGAATATTTTGAAGCGACAAAACGTTTCTATCGGTCTAAGTCTGGATGTTCGGAGACCGACAGTTTAAAGTCTGAAGACTTTGTGTTCTCGAGACTCAAGACTCAAGACTCAAGACTCGAGACTCAAGACTCGAGACTCAAGACTCAAGACTCAAGACTCAAGACTTAAGAATCAAGACTCAAGACTTAAGTCTATTCTCACTGACAGTCTTTCTAATCCAGTGACGAAGGAAATCCAAAGCCGAAGTATATGGTTGAGGATTCGATCCTATCCTACGGAAAAGATTCTTTGGTTGGATAAATATTTCGGATTCTTTGATTCTTATCTAAGATCGATTGAAGATCCGATGGTCGACGAAATATTCTTGGAATGTTCTATTCTTGGAAACCAAGATCCCGATTGTATGGGCGAACGGGATTGATGGGCTATCATCGAGATTCCTTAAATAGCTCGGATGATCTTCTTGATTGATTCCGTCCAACGGGTAGATTGGAGGAATTCCTTTGGTAAGTGCCAACGGCTATGATGGCATAAAGGAGTATAAAGGAAGACGTTCTAGTTGTTTTAAGTGTGTGATTGATAGAAAAATTCCAGTCGAAGAACCTTGATTGTTAGTCGATACAGTTCGAGCGAAATTGTATACATAGAGAGTGTTTATACTTGGTGACACCTTGAGCGAGTGTGGTAGATCATCTACACCTAGAAATCAAGGAAGATCAACACTGTAACATCTCTTTGATCATAGTGGAATCCAGCCCAATACTGGCTGTCGGTTGAATTTTTAAGAGTGGACGTAGGCTTGTTGCAAATCCTTTAAGTTTAAAGTGGACGTAGGCTTGAATCAAAGGACACCCAAAACCACTATAAAGCTGCAGACGTGTTCAATTCTCTCTTTCCCTTACTTCAAATTTAAACAAACACGTTCTTACAGATAAAATTGAAGTACCGTTTTTAATGGTCACTGATAAATTGCAAAGCACTAAATTCAGAGGTTCCAATTTAAATATTGTGCAATCTTCTTATAAGTAAAATCTTCTTTTTTTTATATCCTATTCACCCCCATGAGCTTTTCCATTCTTGCAGGCATTTTCTCGTACTAGCTATAAGCAGAACATACTATAAAAGGAGATCTGTCAAGACTTTCATGAGGTAATGTTCAATTCAGACAAGACTTCTCTACCTCAAACAAAACGTTTTCCTGCCACTACATGTATCTAAAAGTTCCTTCATAAGTTATCTAGGTTATGCATGTTCATTTCTTCAGTGTACCTAAGATAAATGACAATCTTCACATTCTCGGCCATGGCAGTCTACTCAACGAATGCTTTCACCGCAACAGCTTGGTAATTGTCTTTTGCCACAGTAACCATTTCCATTGTTTAAGTTAATTCTGTTCAGCTGACGCCAGACACTTGGCGTCATCTGGGAAATCTATGCAAAGACATTCTTTCCCCTTGATATTCCCAGCACGATGCCTCGCATCATAAATCGTCTTGGCATTAAGGACTCTGTATTAAGCTGCCTTATTGTCTATCAAAAAGGAATGACCAGCTTTTCCCACGTTAGCATCCATATCCTCGACAACTGAGCACCATTGGATTTAAACTAACTCAGGCTCAGCTGTCTGGCTATCGGCATATCTGTTTCATATTAAGCAGAACATGATAAATGAGACCATTCTGTCCAATCTTCAATTAGATAGATGAATTTGGCAATTGGTCCAGTAACATTTTTAAAACTGATATGACATTCATATATTCATAGATGCGCTAAAAGCTAAGTCCAAGGGATGATGCTTTAGATATACAAAACCACAGGGAAAAGAAGGATCCACCTTGAAAAACTCTATTGGACCAATACGTGAAAAAAATTCACCTTCTGGTATGTACACCATCCAGGAGTCATAGTTAGCACACAGAACAGACTCTCCTAATGCATCTAACACCTGATACATGAGAAAATGTCGTTATCTATTAATATCATCCGGAGGCGAAAACAACACGGGAGTATACCAATGGAAAAGCGGCCATATAAACATAAACAATCTGCACTTGATTCATGCTAAAGACAAAATGGGGCAACTTAGAGTGATGGAAATCAGATTACCTGTGCAAGAGGATTCGCCTGAGGATCCCTAGATTGGAAGCCAGAAAACAGCGAAGGACTGGAGTCAAACTTGTACCCCTTAATGTCAAACGTGTAAGCGGCACCTCCTGGTTGATCGTGGCTCTCCAGCACAAGCACGTCTTGGTTGTATCTGGCAAGAAGCCCAGCATAACAGAGACCAGCGATACCACTTCCGATGACCACGACATTGGCCTCAGGCTTCCCTGATACCCAAATCCACAACTTCTCGTTATCAAAGAAACCCAATTCAAGTACAAAAATTCCGTCCAAACAATGCTACACTCTCCACATAGCTATTTCAACAGTGATAGCAAATGCAATCTGGATCAAAACCAAAAACCAACCCATAAGCATTTGAGAAGGGAACTAAAAAAGGTAATCACCAATTCCAGAAAAAGCCAACCCACAAGTGTTAATGCGTTTTGCCTGCTTAAAACTGACAGTAGCAAAAGGATAAGTTCTTGATCTACAAATATGGTGCAAGAGTTTGAAAAAACAGCTACATGCATTTAAATGCGCCTATATTTCCTGTAAGCAACTCTCTATTGCCTGTTGATTTGAGTAGCGATGCAAGGCTTCGTTTAATTTGTCAGTCATCGACTATATGTGAAGTTTTCGTGTTGGCTACATGGCATGATCCGGATAGAATGTCCCCACGACATCGAGGTTTAGCCAGGAACTTTGACCACCAGTTTGGCTTAGCCAGATTAGGCGGATTTCTCGTACTTTGAGAATTGTCTTTCGAAAATCCCTGAAGCAGATGAAGTTTTGGCCGTGGTACCATCTCAAGCTAGTCTCGTGTACCATTCTACCTTCTTCTTCAGTCAGAGCTAGCATTGTGTCCGTCGAAGCAGGCATTGTTCGTGACACTAATAATATCTAGATTAATGTCTCTTTTAGCGCGAGCTGTAAATTGAGTTACGTAAAGCGAGATCTCAGGAGGAAAAGTGATTGGTGAGTGGTTTGGAAAGCATCCATAGAATGAGATGCCGAGGGTTTCTCGGTTCTTATTTTCTTCGGTTCTTGCCACACTTGATATGATTGGGTTATGTTTTGGGTCATCCCTAATCAGAGGAACAAATCTGAAAATCGTAAGTATATATCTTTAACTAAGTTGATATGCAAGTAATATCCATAATATGTAACTCACGAGTAAGTAATGTAATGATCAGATATATTGTTAGATACCTTTTTCCATAAGCTATATATAAACTAAGCACTGGATAAGCCATATTTAAAACTAGATATATCTTCTTAGTTTTTTATTGTCGGTTTTATCCTGATTTTTCATTTGAGTGAATTTAATTTATAAAAGCAACTATTGAATGAAACAATGTTATGGTGAAGTCATAGAAAATAATTTATTAAGGAGGTGTTATACTTGTATTAGTTGTTCAACTTGAGCAGGATATAGATTGCGCATGGTTTTCCAACAATTGTTTCCAGCGACAACATAATTCGGATTTGCTAATCTCCACGTTTCCTTATCCTGAGCCCTGTTAGGACTGGATGAGAGATCTAGGAAACTAACGAGTTTGCTCTCGGCATTACAACAGCTATACAGTCCCCGCTCTTCCCCTGTGCTTACACAAAGATAGCCTCTTGAAGCACCAAGGAGGAGCAGAAGAGCCATTGTCTTGTGCGTTCTCGTTTCAACTGAAGAGAAAGGGAAAGCAACGCAGTTGAAGGTGACTTGGCTTACCCCATCCTCCATGGTTTATTGTTCCTATAAAGTCAGCCTCCGGAAGAAGTTGACTGATCCTGTCATTGGAAATCTTTTCGGCGTTTTGTATAAGAGGCGTGCGGTGCTGTGTAGTCTCGATAAATCAGTTCGTAATTCGTTGGTTTTCAATAAATTTAACGGCTCTTCCCGGGCATCGTGTGACTGTTATTAGTGTACGATCAAGGGTGACGCTAGTGTTTCTTTTGGCCTATTCTTGTTGCGCTTTAGGATTTCACTGTGTACGGTTTTGCTGTCTCATAAATCCAATCGTTTTTTGTTTTACTGCAGAAAGTTTTGTTGACGATGATGGCGGAGATCTCCGAAGGCCGTGCTCTTTAGTTGCCTCGATCGATGATTCAGGAATCCCAGGGATGCAACACAAATGGACATCCTCTCCAAGGATTGGAACCGCACTTTTAACACTCTTCCCGCTCTAGAATTCGATGAAAAAACCTTCGGGAGCAAAGACGTTGATGGGCACGATACTTTTCTAGAATATATCGATCGTTACATCACGTGGCGCCATGAGCTCAACCTCAGCATCGACTCGATGAGTTTGTTCATCTTCTCGAGAGGCAACACGTTGAATCCCATAGTACCCAAGTGGATAGATATCGCCTCGAGTCTCAATCTCCGACGCCTTAGTCTTGGCCGCATCGTCAACTATCCCGACGGAAGATGGTACATGCAAATATGCCCCGACTTGGTGTCTGACACCATCTCTGTCCTCCACGTGAGCCATCTCTCAATGCAGGGCGTCAAGACGAGGCTGCCTCGCTTGGAAGAACTGGTCCTACACAGAGTCCAAAAGAGCGACGAATTCTCGAGCGAGCTGATGCTGAGTTGCCCGGCACTCCGGCGCGTGGAGCTGATCGACTGCTCCCGTTCCAAGGACCTCCTCATCTGTGGACCAAAGCTCGAGACTTTTGAGGCATCGGGCATGTCTGACAGGGACAACCTTTCGATATCAATATCAGCCCCAAACCTCGTGTCCTTCAGCTACACATCGAATTTCTCCATGGCCTACCTGGATGAGGAGTTGTCAGCTCTCCAAGTACATGGCACTAGAAATCTGAGGGAGCTTGCTCTGGATCTGCGCATGGTCGAAATCAGGACCATCAGAAAACGGTCTCTCAGCTTCACCTCCTAGAGACCTTGAGGCTCAAGGGGAGCCTGTCCGCCAAGCGCATCAGGGTAACTCACAAGAATCTCAAGCACCTTGCCTTGACTAGATTCAACTATCTGATAAGAGTAAAGACCCAAACTCCTAATCTCGTGTCCTTCCAATATGACGGCCCCAACATCATAGTCATCGGTCCACGAGATTCGACAACATTGGCCAATGCGAGACTAGAGGTGGATTTCGGAGTTCGCAACAAGAGGAGGAGCTATCTCAAGGCGGCCAAGTTCCTGAGGTATTTCGGCCATTGTGACTCGTTAACACTGATTTGTAAGAAAGTCAAGGTAAGTAAATGTTTTCCAAATCAGTATTTTGTATCGAGTATTTGTATGCTAATGTGAACTAAGCCTTGGAATCTTACTATTCTTCTTTTTATATACATAGGCATTGGTTCTTCCAGAAGAAATCAAAAGTGAAATGCTTCCTCCATTGCAAAATGTCAAGCATCTACGACTTCAAATCCTGTGCAACACTCCTGAAGATTTTGATACCAGTTCTCAACTAACGGAAAGCCTGAGGTGGATGTCTCCTAATTTAGAGACGCTGGTCGTTAGCTCCTAATCTTGCCATCCAGACCCCGCAACAACAACTACTCAAGAGCGACTAGGAGAAAGGGTGGTGATGGCTGCCACTAGAGATGCGTTCTCAACGAAAAAAACTCAACTAGCGACCACTATCAACTGTTTTCACTATTATCCCTTTTTTTTTAATGTTAGGCTTGCCTTTCTAAACTCATCTATTGGCCACTGCCTTCACTATTTTCCTATTTTTTTTCAATGTTAGGCTTGCGTTTCTTTTAATTTACATATGGCAAGCATTGCATGACTAATTAAGGAGAACCGACAAAACAAATTATCTTGTGAGTAGAAAAACTCATCATTCCATCTGTTTGGTGAGGGCGCAAGCGCAAGAGAGGGGGAACTGGAGCGAATTGAGCGAGAGAGGGAGCTGAAGAGAAGGGAGCAAACAAAGAGGGAGCTAGAGTGAGCGAGAGAGGGATTGAAGCTGGAGGGGGACTATATAGTATACCGTGCCTCATATTACCAGATTTCAGCCATACTATTTCGAATTATGTAGTAACATTTCCATAATCAGGGAACAATCAATGAATAGATAGGGATGGGCCATCACTGTACAGAGAATCCTTCCAACAATCAGAGTAAACATTCACAATATACAGCCCTTTCCATTGTTGGAGCACCAAACAAGACCGCCACCTGATTTTACCAAATCCGATTGCTTCGGATTTGATACGACACAAGCAGCAACATCAAGTGCTTTGAAAAAGTACTCAATGACATACAATTAGCTGAGGCTCCAAGAAAAAATGCTTGTGTCGATCATATCTTTTACCGCTTCTGGATAGGAATTCTGCTTCCTGTCGACATTGTTGCCATCTCATGGGCCTCCTTGCCTCAAGAGAGAAATGCACTTACTCCTTGTCATCCTTATAATCACCTACCATTTGCCCAATAGAGAAGTGACTCCGTCTGCCCGTGATCGGCATACTCTCTTCGTCTTGACCTTATCAAGGCGAGCTTTCCGGACGGCATTTTGTATTTGCCGCTCATGCTCCTTGAGCATTTCATCGAGGTTATCTCCCGAGGGAAGCAAAGGTCCAGAACAGTGGATTCGGCTCTTTTTGGGAGAATAACTCTGCAAACACATGCAAGAGAACACGATCAGCTTTTCAGATCATAGCTCGCAAATCACCACACCGAGGGCAAGAGTAAAAAATGATCCTCATCTATACTTCACAATTAGCTGATGTCATTCTTTGATATTTGAGATAAAGCTACCACAAAAATTATTCTCCAAAGCAATTTTTTATGATTTTTCAGATACTTTCGATTGATCTCTCAATATTATATGAGCAAAGACATTCAATACCAATTGTCATAGCAAGTCGTTCCAACGGAAGCCTTAAAAGTTACCAAATAATAAGTTTGTTTTAATGTACAAAAAAATGCAGAGATAAAGACGCACTTAGCACAACTTAACTTCCAATGACCACATGGACATGATGACGCCCACTGCTTTTTTCGACTCCATATGCCACACCAATTTGTTCCAAGCATTTTATTCATGCTAGTAAATAAAGGAAAACAAATACAGAGAATGCCAGGAAAAACTAAACAGCATTACCAAAGCTATATATATAAATGGAAAAAAGGTTGAGTCAGATTATTTCACCTTCAACTAAGTGGAAAGGGAACCGGAAAAAGGGGAAAAAAATCCCTAGCAAAGACAAAGTTAAATAGCTTGTTTAAGTTATAATGCAATTACCGCGATGGACTCCCTCCGGGAGTGCTCTTCCCCCTTCTTAATCAAAGATATCGGCCTATGTAACAAATGATGTGACCAGTCATGCTTTCCTGCTAATTCACCACCATCTGGATGACTACACCTGGCAACAAAAGCCTCATCCCTCCATTGGGTGTTAGCACCCTTCTCCCTACTACAATCGAGATGCGAATCGCCTCCCACTGCAACAGAATTAGAAAACCTGGATAACTGTGATACTCTTCTTTGCATGAAAGATCTCTGCCTCGTCAACTCGGCCCCACCTCTTGGAGAATCGAGTTCTCGGTCTGGCACAATCAAAGCCTCAACCTCATTTGCATTTCCAATTTGTGTTGATCCATTAAGACTGGGTTGTGCTGATTGTCCAGATAGAATGAAATTGTTCTGGGTCGTTCCTCCTGGTTTCTCACCGGTACTTCTGGGATTCAATTGCTCTTGTCGCTTCTGAAGAAGGTAATAAAAATAATAATAAATGCAGTTAAGCTATGAAAAAAGGGGTCCCTCTGCAATATATGTATGCCTACGCTGAATTTGTGTTAAGGCACTCACATCCAACCCTTCAACTTACATATATGTATGAGATATGATTAGAAGGTCAAGTTACCTGGATGGATGCCTTTAAATCAGCATTGGCACTTGACGTAGCAACAACTTTAGACTCTTTCAAACCCTTTCTAATTGATTCAAGACCACGAGCTTTACCAGCAGTAGCTTTACGCCTGGAATAAAAATCAACCAATTGTAGGGTTAGTAGCATGATGCGGAGTGTAGGAAACACTTCTCATGAAGCGATTCTAAGTGGCTACATAAGCAAGTTTTTCCTTCCCCATAATACATCAATCCAACTCCTCCGCCATTACACATTTTGGAAAAAGGGAAAAGTAACTGCATTAACAATGGTCGTATTTATTTTACAGTACAAAAGTGGAAACTTGATGAAACGTTTTTGTTTGTACAAGGATGAACTAGTTGATAGTTCATTTGCAGCAAGTAATTAACAGAAAGTCCTTTTTTTTCTATCGGTTTCTATATAGCTAGATTTTGACAAGACTTCAAACTTTCTGTAGAGGTGTTCTCTCATTTGGGATTTTTTTTTTTTTTTTTTTTTTTTTTTTTTTAAATTTCGGCTAGCCATCTGTGATCAGATTTTAAATTAGTTCTGAAGACTGTTTCTCTAATCAGCACAAACCCACAGCCACATTTATGGCCGAAAGTGGAGATTTCTTTTAGTAAAACAACACAGAAGATGACTCACTTTCTGGCTTCCTCATCTTGAAGTCTGGCATCAAACTCCTTGCTTGATGGATACTTTGGCAAACTTAACAGATCACTTGGAAGAGGATTGGATGTGAAGAACTGGGATAGTAAATCAAAGTAAAGGATATTAGTAGTTGTAACTAAAAGGAAGATAAAAAGCAAAAGATCAGCTTGCAGCGTCATAGATAGAAAAAATTTCTTCCTAAAATTTGTTTACTGAGCAGTAAGTCAATATTAAAAACACAGGCCCCACTTGATTCAATATCCTATTAAAAAGTCATCGCATTATTTCATGAAAAAGGTTGTAGTTTGAAGGTTAGTATTTCTGGCAAAGATATCGTGTCATATCAAATTACATGATTGCACTATTTAATGTCCTTAAAGAAATCTGCTGAATTATTCAAAGTTGCAATAACAATAAGAAAATTGGCACACAAAATGTAAAATATTTAAAAGTAGACACGCAAGGGAGGAACAAACATGACAGCAAGAAAGCTGAAAAGGAAAAACTTAGGACCTACCTCATTCCGAAGGGCTGAGGAAGCCGTTCCACGGCATTCTGGTTCAACTGCAAGAACATCTAGCAGGCCCAATGCAGATGAAGGAAAATCCTTAAATGTCTCCAAAAGACAGCGCTTGTAAGGTTGCTGAGGCTTGAAAATGGTTGCATGTGGCAATTTTGACTTCTTCCAATATTCTTCTGAAGGAGACCCACAAAGTTTGAAAATTTTGTGCAATTGCTCCACCTACAAATATTTCATGATCAGATAAGAATTGGTGAATCGCATAGACAATTATTGATTATAGACTCAGAAGTGCTTAAATATTTATTATAGACTCGGAAGTATTTAAGATTGCATTTTGACATTAGCTTTACACAACACTACATATTAAGGTAGATATGACACATCCACCCTCTTACAGAAAATACCTGCCAATATAAATAAATAATCAAAACCCTGAAATAGAAGCTTGTAAAATCAAATTCTTTTGCCATTTTCTATGAAATTGATGTTGATTATAATTTATGTCATGCATAAGTAGACTAAGGAATGCTCTTCAAGACTCTTAGATTAGATTTTATGTAACAGAAAGTGTAGACATCAAGCTGTTGTACACAAGGCAAAAATGGTTGAGTAAACATTGGGTATAGAATTTTCGAAACACTATACAACTGAAACAATGTTTTAACCAATGTTCTAATATTGTAAATAAATTAGGCACTACATAAGGAATGGCACCTCTGTTCTTCCAGGCATTATGGGCTTCCCAGCAAACAATTCAGCTAGGATGCCACCAGAACTCCACAAATCCACAGAAGCTCCATAATCTGAAGAACCAAGCAACAGCTCAGGAGGTCGGTACCAGAGAGTGACTACGCGACTCGTTAGAGGCTGCTTCTGATTGGTCCGGAAAAAAGTTGCCAATCCAAAATCTCCAATTTTGAGATTGCCATTGTTGTCGACAACAAGTTAGAGCCTTTTATGTCACAGTGTAGAACACCATGGCTGTGGCAATATTCAAGTCCACGAAGTAGTTGTTGCATGTAACATTTGATCTAGAGGAAGAAATTAAAAAAATAAGTCAGTCAAAGAAAGTCTATATCATCTTTATAGTTTAGTAAGAAACTACAGCAAGTAGAAAGTGGTGAATCACAATTACAGACAATGCTTAAGAATGTAGACCTTATATTGAAGAAAGAGTTTTGATCTAAAATTAAATGTCCACATTCTCCCTTTTATATTCAAGACTATATAACAAATGGTAAATGTGAAGATGCAGCATCAAATGGCAAATGAGAAGATCTAAGGAATGAAGATAGAAACTCAAGCATCAATTGTGAGAAAACCTGGGAAGCTACATAAACCTACAAACTTTTGTTCTGCTGTCCAATTGATGCAGTGGCCTCTTAGAACAACTAAACCTTATCCATACTCTACCCAACTCGTTGGTCACATGAATAACATTTAATTCAACCAAGGAAGTATTAAACACAACAAGTGTGTACCTGAGATTCAGTGAACATTATACTCGGAGTGGCAGTGAGGCCAGCAAGATCATGGTCCATATATTCAAAAACAAGATACAGACTGCCAGAAACCCTTGAAGTTATCAAACCCTCCAGCTCCATGACTATCCATATATATGTATATGTATATGCGTGCACACATGTGCGTGTGTGCAGTATTATAAACTTGTAATCTATATTAGTTACATTGCATTAATCATCAATTGGTGTTAATAGATTATATTTATGTTGGTATAATTTTTGTTTGTAAATATATTTTAACTAGTGCGTGAAACTAAACCCATATCGTTTAATAAAAATGTAATTTCTTATAAAATTTACAATTTCTAATACATAAAAGTCGAAAGGACTTTCTTCTTCTTCGAATTTATAAGAGGGGGAGGATAGAGATGATCTGGCCTGCCGCTTCGCTATCTGCTCAACGAGCCGGTCACCGCTGTTGGTGTACGCGACCACGGAGGGTGTGGTCCTATGCCCTTCGGCGTTGGTCACAATGGCGGGCTTCCCTCCCTCCATCGCCGCCACCTATTCGGGCCTTGGCGCTGAGCTTGAAGAACGAGAGCTTTCTTGAATCCAGAGACTCCCCGAAAAACAACGAACTTGATCGGCGATTCGCTTTCTTGGGGGTTCTTGAAGACGACCCAGTTCGAGCTAGACCCAGGCTGTGGATTTGAGCCGCCCAGGACGCCCTTTCCGCGGTTGAATACGCCGACCCGAAAGGGCAAAACCTCGACAGAGCAACCAAAATGAAGTTCTCTCTGTTCTTTCTCTTCTCTCCTTCGAATTTTCAGCGTACAAACGGGCAGTAATTCAATAAGAAAGTTCATTTTTTTGGTTGCGGTCAATTGTTTTATTTAGTTGTGACAATCTTATTATTTTCGGGTCAATTGGCTTTTAAATGTCATGTCCCTTCCCTTATTATGGATGTGTTATTCAATTCAACACACGTGAATAGGATAGTTTGATTAATTAATTGAAAATTCAACGCTCCAAATTTAGACAAAAAAGAAATGCAAAACTGTAGAAAGCAAATTAGATGAAATAAACGAACATTATAGTAAAATATGTCATATGATAAAGGACAAGACTCAGGTCGTTTGTCTTCTTCACAATAGTAAGGTGCCCAAAGAAAGTTTGTGAATCATATAAGAAACATAATTAGCGCACGCCAAACTTATCCAACAGTCATGTTATAGAATTCCGTAGTGTACAAACTATGTTCTGGTAGTGACAGTTCACAATACACATATCCATCCAATCTATTTCCGTACTCTACGAGTCATTCAATCGAAAGAATTTACAGAGCGTATTAAGAGACCTCATGGAAGGACTAGATAAGATCTAACAATTAGGATGGTACCGACATCTCTCGGGAATTATGAGGAAAGCGAAGGAAATTTACATAAGCAATTAGATCCCAATAGCATCGAGAAGCTCCTAGTGTCGACTCAGGGAGACTAATGTATTGCCCACAGTAGCACCGCTGGCTACAACAGCAGGGACCCCGATGCCCGGAAAAGTAGAATCGCCGCAACGGAAAAGCTGAGGGGTCGGGGTTGAATGTCCGGGGAAGGAGTCCTTACCTGCTTGAATAGCTTGACGGTATGTTCCTCTGTTTCTACGAATAAATCTTTGATGCGTCAATGGAGTTCCAATCAACTTCACCTCGCATTTGTCCCTGCCGAATCCTGGTCCGAGTACACGCCCAACAGCTCTCCACATAACGTGGTGCTTTGATGCACAAATTAGTGTCTTTCTGCCTTTGGATTAAAAAAGTTTTACCAGCTACTCGACGAGGAGCAGATCTAAGTAGAGATATCTCTGATCTTTCAAGCTTCAGTTTCTTGTACTCAGCGCTGCTGCGGTCAAGTCCTTGCCAGAGTTCATATGGTTCCATACCGGAGGTGTATGCATGCAAAACATGTTTCCCTGCCAGTGCCAGATCTGGACTAAGTACGCTTGGAACAGATGATAGAACAACATTCTGATCGGCATCGACTGCTCTTTCCCAGTCATTCACAACTATATGATAAATTCCTAAATCCTCACGTACACCCTGAGAAGGAACAAATTTTCTAAAGAGCTTCACTGACAAATTAAATGTCGAAACAACAAAGACAAAATAAAGCGACTAGCCTTAAAAAAAAACAAGCAAAACATTAAGTGGGACAAGAAACTCATAATTAGACGCTAAGATAGCAAAGGAACATGAGGTGCTATTGCTAGAAACATCTCCAGTACGTCGCCTCTCTCTCTCTCTCTCTCTCTCTCTCTCTCTCTCTGTGCACACGCGCACACTAATTCCACTGTACTTCAGTGTGTGTGTGTGAAAGTGAAGAAGCACAGCAAACCTAGCGACAACAAAAACTCATAAAGAAAAGCCCTCGAGAGATTTGGATTGGAAACTTATGCATCATCAAGAAATCAAGCGGATGCAGAATTAGAGTACTCGGTAAAGTGTGCAACACGTTGCAGCGTGGTTACCTACGGAGTATAAAGTGTAGGGAGGCTATATCATGTATGCCAAACCTTTTTCCCTTTACTGTTTAATGCTTGTGCAAGTTCAAAAAGAAAAAAAGACATCCAGCATCCTGCAAAATTATAAAGCAGACGGACAAGTGGGACTGAGAAAACTGTCCCCTAGAATATTTGCAATGCTCACCTCAGCATCAAAACCAAGATCAAGATGCAGGAAAGATTCGAGAGTCCTCTGATAAGGTCCTCAGGTAACAAACCTCAAGTGTCCCACATAGACGCATCGCTGACAACAGCTTTCTTAGCACGCACGAAATGCAATATCCAGAGATGCAGTTCTTTAATTTGTGTTGATCTTATGATAAAATCCAGTTAAAACAATTTTTAAGCCTTGAAGTTTCCCTAAAAAGTCCACTCACTTGACCCCTTCTTAACTTGACTCCTGGTTCGACCGTTTTCAACAACAATCTTTTCCACGTGACTCCTGAGAGAAATCCATCCACCAGATTTTTGCATTCCCCTTATGAGGGCATCAACAATAGCTCCACTACAGAGACAATATTACCAGCTCACAAATTGCCATCAGTGGACCCACATAAATTCTCACAAGAACATATGAAGCAATAATACTGTTTTTCTCTTTAGAATAGTAGTCAATTCTATGTAAACAGCAGTCTCTTTTGAATGTTCCCTGAGTTTGTAATATATCCAATTCGGCCTAGGAGGCAGATTACGACGCTCCCTGAATTTGACTGGAGATCTGTCAAGACTTTCATGAGGTAATGTTCAATTCAGACAAGACTTCTCTACCTCAAACAAAACGTTTTCCTGCCACTACATGTATCTAAAAGTTCCTTCATAAGTTATCTAGGTTATGCATGTTCATTTCTTCAGTGTACCTAAGATAAATGACAATCTTCACATTCTCGGCCATGGCAGTCTACTCAACGAATGCTTTCATCGTAACAGCTTGGTAATTGTCTTTTGCCACAGTAACCATTTCCATTGTTTAAGTTAATTCTGTTCAGCTGACGCCAGACACTTGGCGTCATCTGGGAAATCTATGCAAAGACATTCTTTCCCCTTGATATTCCCAGCACGATGCCTCGCATCATAAATCGTCTTGGCATTAAGGACTCTGTATTAAGCTGCCTTATTGTCTATCAAAAAGGGATGACCAGCTTTTCCCACGTTAGCATCCATATCCTCGACAACTGAGCACCATTGGATTTAAACTAACTTGGGCTCACCTGTCTGCCTTTCGGCATATCTGTTTCATATTAAGCAGAACATTATAAATGACCATTCTGTCCAATCTTCAATTAGACAGATGAATTTGGCAATTGGTCCGGTAACATTTCTAAAACTCAAACGACATTCATATATTCATAGATGCACTAAAGCTAAGTCCAAGGGATGATGCTATAGATATACAAAACCACAGGGAAAAGAAGGATCCACCATGAAATACTCCGTCGGACCAATACGTGACAAAAATTCACCGTCTGGTATGTACACCATCCAGGAGTCATAGTTAGCACACGGAATGGGCTCTCCTAATGCATCTAACACCTGATACATGAGAAAATGTCGTTATCTATTAATATCATCCAGAGGGGAAAACAACACAGGAGTATACCAATGGAAAAGCGGCCGTATAAACATAAACAATCTGCACTTGATTCACGCTAAAGACAAAATGGGGCAACTTAGAGTGATGGAAATCAGATTACCTGTGCAAGAGGATTTGCCTGAGGATCCTGAATTGGAAGCCAGAAAACAGCGAAGGACCAGAGTCGAACTTGTACCCCTTAATGTCGAACGCGTGAGCGGCACCTCCTGGTTGGTCGTGGCTCTCCAGCACAAGCACGTCTTGGTTGTATCTGGCAAGAAGCCCAGCACAACAGACACCAGCGATACCACTTCCGATGACCACAACATCGGCCTCAGGCTTCCCTGATACCCAAATCTACAACTTCACGTTATCGAAGAAACCCAATTCAAGTGCAAAATTCCATCCGAACAATACTACACTCTCCAGATAGCTATTTCAACTGTGATAGCAAATGCAATTTGGATCAAAACCAAAAACCAACCCATAAGCATTTGAGAAGGGAACTAAAAATGGTAATCACCTATTCCAGAAAAAGCCAACCCACAAGTGTTAATGCGATGTGCCTGCTTAAAACTGACGGTAGCAAAAGGATAAGTTCTTGATCTACAAATATGGTGCAAGAGTTTGAAAATACAGCTACATGCATTTAAATGCGCCTATATTTCCTGTAAGCAACTTGATGGGAGAACGGTAATAATTCGAACAATATCGAATCAACGCAGCGGAATAAAATAATCTCCCCTCTTGTGTAAACCTAATAGGAATCGATATAATAAAGAAAAATAAATACCAAGCACGCGAACACAAGACGATTTTTTTACGTGGAAAACCCCCTCAATGTGAGGAGATAAAAAACCACGGGACCGGAGTCCACCTGAAAAATCTTCACTATCAATAAAATTGTTCTTCTCTAGCAAATACTAGAGGTACATAGCAGCAAACACCTCAAGAACATAATTCTTGGCAATACACATGAACTTCACAAGAGATCAAGGATAAATCGACCAAAAACGCAGGTTTTGATCAATCCACGAAAAACCTGATGTATGGAGCTTCAAACGAAAATCAAACCGTTCAGATTCGATAAAATTGCGCCACGAACATGTTGACAAAATTTCAGCTCAATCGGACCACGAATCGACCTCCAACGCCAGCTTGATGTAAATCGAGATATTGCCCCAAACCCCAGCATTTTCTGCTTTCTCTTTTCTCTTATTCTTGTTTCCTTTTTCGTCTGCTACCTCTTTTTATATAAATAGTGAGAAACCCTATTTCCTCATATAACTTATTATATGGGCTCAAGCCCTTTTGGGCCAGAACTCATTGGGCTTCCTCCACATATGAATGAACCCGGCTAACAAATCTCCCCCTCACGACAATGTGGAGGGATTCACCATCCCCGCTATCAAACGGCAATGTTCAAGCTTCTCTCTTGGTAGAGTCTTCGTCATCATATCGGAGCCATTATGATCCGTATGAATTTTCTCAAGTTCCAACAACTTTTCATCTAGAACATCCCTTATCCAATGATATCTAACATCAATATGTTTTGATCTAGAATGAAAAGATGAATTCTTACCAAGATGAATTGCGCTTTGATTATCACAAAATAGCACATACCTCTTTTGCTTGAACTCAAGTTCTTCTAAGAACTTCTTCATCCATAGCATCTCTTTACTAGCTTTAGTCACGCAATAAATTCAGCTTCGGTTGTAGAAAGTGCAACACACTTCGCAATCTTGACTTCCATGACACGGCTCCACCCGCAAAAGAAATCAAATAACCGTAAGTAGATTTACGAATATCAATATCTCCCGCCAAGTCGGAATCTGTGTATCCAACTAACTCAAGTTTCCCGATCCCGAAACTGAGTTTCAAATTTGAAGTTCCCCGAAGATACCTCATAATCCACTTCACTACATTCCAGTGCTCTCGCCCGGATTTGACAAATAGCGACTAACAACGCCAACCGCATGCGCCAAGTCTAGGCGTGTACATACCATCGCATACATTAAGCTTCCTACGGCTGAAGCATATGGAACACTTTCCATATCTTTCTTTTCTTTATCGGTTGTAGGACTTTGCATCATATTTAACTTAAAGTGGGTAGCAAGAGGAGTACTAACCACTTTAGCCTTGTCCATGTAAAATTTTTGAAGGATCTTCTCGATATATTTCTCTTGCGATAAAAATAACTTCTTAGCATCTCTGTCTCGGGTAATTCTAATGCCAAGAATCTGCTTCGCCGAGCCCAAGTCTTTCATGGCAAAAGACTTGCTCAACTGCTTCTTCAATAACCCAATTCTTGAAGCATTCCTGCCAACAATCAGCATATCATCAACATAAAGCAAGAGAATAATAAAGTCACCATCAGAAAATTTTTGGACAAACACACGTTATCCGAGGAAGTCTTCTTATAACCCCGTTCGTCATAACCGACGCAAATTTCTTATACCACTGTCTCGGTGCTTGTTTTAGGCCATAGAGACTTTTCTTCAATTTGCACACATAATCCTCTTTCCCTTTCGCTTTGAAACCCTCAGGTTGTTCCATGTATATCTCTTCCTCCAAGTCACCATGTAGGAAGGCTGTTTTAACATCCATTTGCTCAATTTCTAAATCTAGGCTAGCTGCCAAGCCTAGTACCACACGGATAGAAGACATTTTTACTACCGGAGAAAATATATCATCAAAATCAATACCCTTTCTCTGACCGAATCCCTTAACAACCAATCTAGCTTTGTACCGTGATTGTAAAGTATGTTCATCTTGCTTTAACCTATATACCCACTTGTTCTTCAAAGCTCTTTTACCTTTAGGTAACTTCACCAACTCAAAAGTATGATTATCATAAAGTGACTGCATCTCATCTTGCATAGCATCGAACCATTTGCTTTTGTACTCATCTTCTATTGCTTCGCATAGCACTGGGTTCACCCGCATCGTCAATAATACATACTCATCTTTCGAATACCTGGTGGAAGGTCGTCGGTCTCTAATGGATCTCCGGACTGGAACATCCAAAGTGGAACATCTAATTGAGCCTCTGGTTCGGGAATAGTATTATCTATCTCAACATGTTCGGGAACATGTTCGTTATTTGGAACATTGACTTCCCTTTGCTCTTCATCAACCCGTGTAGGGATATTTGTAAGAGGAACTGGATCTAAATCAACCAGATTATCACTAACCCGTGGTGCTGAAATCATCTCCGCTTTCTCAATATCCTCTATTGTTTGATCTTCCATAAACACAACGTCTCTCGCTTCTTACAATTTTCTTTCCAAGTGGATCATAAAATTTGTAGCCAAGCATATCCCGTCCATAACCAATAAATATGCACTGTCGTGTTTTCACATCAAGTTTAGACCTCTCATCTTTGGGAATATGCACAAATGCTTTGCACCCAAATACACGCAAATAATCATAAGAAACTTATTTGCCTGTCCAAACTCTATTAGGAACATCAAACTCTAAAGGAACGCATGGAGTAAGATTTAATATATGCACAACTGTACTTAAAGCCTCACCCCAAAAGGATCCAGGTAGTTTTGACTGTGAAAGTAAGCATCTTACCCTTTCAACCAATATTCTGTTCATTCTCTCAGCTAAGCCATTTAACTAAGGCGTCTTGGGAGGTGTCTTTTGATGTCGAATACCTTGTTGTCTGCAATATTCATCAAAAGGTCCAATATACTCTCCCCCGTTATCAGTTCTGATACATTTCAATTTCTTTCCAAATCTGTCTCTCAACCGAAGCCCGAAATTGCTTAAAAGCATCTAACACTTGATTTTTAGTTTTCAAGGTATAAATCCAAATTTTCCTTGAAAAATCATCTATAAAAGTAACAAAATAAAGAGAGCCACCAAGTGATTTTGCTTTCATAGGACCGCAAACATCATAATGCACTAAATCTAGTATACCTGACTTTCTTGAAGGAGGGGTGCTTTTAAATGCAACTCGTTTCGTTTTCCCGCTAAAACGGTGAGCACACTTCTTTAGCGCTGAACTTTTCAATCCCGAAAGGAGCTTCTTCTTGGCCAATATTGACAAACCCTTCTCACCGATGTGACCGAGCCTCTTATGCCATACCTCAGCTGCATCTTCGCTATCTACTGCATTAATTTTGTCTGTAGACAACTTTGCTTGCATAATGTATAACGAAGAATATTTTTCACCTCTAGCCACAACAAGAGAACCTTTGGTAAGTTTCCATTGACCATGACTGAAGATGCTGCAATACCCCTCATCATCCAACTTGCCTGTAGAAATCAAATTCAAGCGGATATCAGGTATATGTTTAACATTATTCAATACTAACCTTGTGCCATTGTTGGTTTCTAGGCACACATCACCGATGCCTATAGCTTGAGCTAGTCCATTGTTTCCCATCTTCACAGATCCGAAGTCACCCGACTGTATGATGTAAAGAAATCTCTACGAGACGTAGCATGAACGAATGCACCACTATCAATTACCCAACTGGTCTCATGAGAAACAAAATTCACCACATCACCATCAAAAATAGTGAGAAAGTCTTCTTTAAGTGCAGCAACACGATTGTCATCACTGTCATCATCACTTTTCTTTTCTTTACCTTTCTCCTTTTGTTTGTCCCTTTTTAACTGGCGACAAAACCTCTTAATATGTCCCTTCTGATGGCAATAATGGCACTCAACATTAGCAAATTTATTATACTTACCTCTGCTTTTGTCTCGACTTTTATCTCTATTTCTCGGACCTCGAGACTCACTTCTCCCCCTTTTCTCAACAACCAAGGCATCAGAATGTGAAGAGGATGATCCCTGTGTCTTCCTTCTCATCTCTTCATTCAAAATACTACTCTTGGCTAAATCCATGGTAATCGTACCATCCGAGGCGAGTTAGACAAAGATGTTCGAAACGTCTCCCATGAGTCCGGCAAAGTACCAAGCAACCATAATGCTTGTATCTCATCATCAAACTTGATTCCCATTGCAGCCAACTGATTTATAATTCCTTGAAAAGAATTTAAATGATCAGTCAAACGAGTACCATCATGATATCTCAGAACCATCATCTGTTTTATCAAAAATAACTTATTATTCCCCGTCTTTCGAGCATATAACTGTTCGAGCTTATCCCATAAACTGCGTGCATGTGTTTCCTCAATAATATGGTTCAAAACATTATCATCTACCCACCGCCCGATATAACCACACACTCGACGATGAAATATAGACCATTCAACATCAGTTTTATTCTCGGTTTCTCCTCGGCAAATACAGGCAAATAAAAATCTTTCACATATAAAAGATCTTCCATCTTCCCTTTCCAAATATGATAATTCGAACCATTCAGTGTAACCATCCTACTCATATTCGTTTCCATTGTTTAACACAAGGCAGAAAAATCAAGCAATAACCTAATGCTCTGATACCACTCTGATGGGAGAATGGTAATAATTCGAACAATATCGAATCAACGCAGCGGAATAAAACAACTCTCTATTGCCTGTTGATTTGAGTAGCAACGCAAGGCTTCGTTTAATTTGTCAGTCATCGATGTGAAGTTTTCGTGTTGGCTACATGCATGATCCAGATAGAATGTCCCCGCGACATCGAGGTTTAGCCAGGAACTTTGACCATCAGTTTGGCTTAGCCAGATTAGGCGGATTTCTCGTACTTTGTGTGACGACCCGAGCGGCGGTGCGTGGGGAGGAGGGATGGCGGTGCGTCCGCGCCTCCGGTCCTCGGACGTGCGCAAGGGAAGGAGGAAGGGATTCCTCTCCCTCTTGTCCCACATCGCTTAGGGAGGAGTTCCTGGAAGCCTTTATAAGGCTTGGTCCCTCTTAAACTTGTGTGACGCGTTTTAAAGCCGTGAGGACTCAGTGTCCAAAGCGGACAATATCACACAAGTGGGACCCGGGACGTTACAAATGGTATCAAAGCCGACTCCCGACAGCGTGTGGGGCCACAGCGAGGACGCTGTGCTCCCAAGGGGGGGAGAGTGTGACGACCCGAGCGGCGGTGCGCGGGAGCAAGGGAAGGAGGAAGGGATTCCTCTCCCTCTTGTCCCACATCGCTTAGGGAGGGGTTCCGGAAGCCTTTATAAGGCTTGGTCCCTCTTAAACTTGCATGACGCGTTCTGAGCAGAGCTTCCGCTGCGTAGGAAACAAAACCGTGAGGGTGGCCGCAAAGGTACGGGCCCAGAGCGGACAATATCAGGCGGTGAGGCGGGGAGTCTTCACCTGCGTGACGCGTTTCACACATGCTTCCGTTGTGCTGAGAACAAAACCGTGAGGGTGGCCGCAAAGGTACGGGCCCAGAGCGGACAATATCGTGTTGGTGGGGATGGCTGCAAAGGTACGGGTCCTTAACCTGCGTGACGCGTTTTAAAACCGTGAGGACTCAGTGTCCAAAGCGGACAATATCACACAAGTGGGATCCGGGATGTTATAAATGGTATCAGAGCCGACTCCCGACAGCGTGTGGGACCGTGAGGACTCAGTGTCCAAAACGGACAATATCACACAAGTGGGATCCGGGATGTTACAAATGGTATCGAGCCGACTCCCGACAGCGCGTGGGGCCACGGCGGGACGCCTGTGCTCCCAAGGGGGGGAGAGTGTGACGACCCGAGCGGCGGTGCGCGGGGAGGAGGGATGGCGGTGCGTCCGCGCCTCCGGTCCTCGGACATGCGCAAGGGAAGGAGGAAGGGATTCCTCTCCCTCTTGTCCCACATCGCTTAGGGAGGAGTTCCTGGAAGCCTTTATAAGGCTTGGTCCCTCTTAAACTTGCGTGACACGTTTTAAAGCCGTGAGCACTCAGTGTCCAAAGCGGACAATATCACACAAGTGGGACCCGGGATGTTACACTTTGAGAATTGTCCTTCGAAAATCCCTGAAGCAGATGAAGTTTTAGCCCTGGTACCATCTCACGCTAGTCTCGCGTACCATTCTACCTTCTTCTTCAGTCAGAGCTAGCATTGTGTCCGTCGAAGCAGGCATTGTTCGTGACACTAATAATATCTAGATTAATGTCTCTTTTAGCGCGAGCTGTAAATTGAGTTACGTAAAGCGAGATCTCAGGAGGAAAAGTGATTGGTGAGTGGTTTGGAAAGCATCCATAGAATGAGATGCCGAGGGTTTCTCGGTTCTTATTTTCTTCGGTTCTTGCCACACTTGATATGATTGGGTTATGTTTTGGGTCATCCCCAATCAGAGGAACAAATCTGAAAATCATAAGTATTTATCTTTAACTAAGGTGATATGCAAGTAATATCCATAATTTGTAACTCACGAGTAAGTAATCTAATGATCAGATATATTGTTAGATACCTTTTTCCATAAGCTATATTTAAACTAAGCACTGGATAAGCCATATTTAAAACTAGATATATCTTCTTAGTTTTTTATTGTCGGTTTTATCCTGATTTTTCATTTGAGTGAATTTAATTTATAAAAGCAACTATTGAATGAAACAATGTTATGGCGAAGTCATAGAAAATAATTTATTAAGGAGGTGTTATACTTGTATTAGTTGTTCAACTTGAGCAGGATATAGACTGCGCATGGTTTTCCAACAATTGTTTCCAACGAGAACATAATTCGGATTTGCTAATCTCCACGTTTCCTTATCCTGGGCCCTGTTAGGACTGGATGAGAGATCTAGGAAACTAACGAGTTTGCTCTCAGCATTACAACAGCTATACAGTCCCCGCTCTTCCCCTGTGCTTACACAAAGATAGCCTCTTGAAGCACCAAGGAGGAGTAGAAGAGCCATTGTCTTGTGCGTTCTCGTTTCAACTGAAGAGAAAGGGAAAGCAACGCAGTTGAAGGTGACTTGGCTTACCCCATCCTCCATGGTTTACTGTTCCTATAAAGTCAGCCTCCGGAAGAAGTTGACTGATCCTGTCATTGGAAATCTTTTCGGCGTTTTGTGTAAGAGGCGTGCGGTGCTCTGTAGTCTCGATAAATCAGTTCGTAATTCGTTGGCTTTCAATAAATTTAACGGCTCTTCCCGGGCAGAGTGTGACTGTTATTAGTGTACGATCAAGGGTGACGCTAGTGTTTTCTTTGGCCTATTCTTGTTGCGCTTTAGGATTTCACTGTGTACGGTTTTGCTGTCACGTAAATCCAATCGTTTTATGTTTTATTGCAGAAAGTTTTGTTGACGATGATGGCGGAGATCTCCAAAGGCCGTGCTCTTTATTTGCCTCAATCGATGATTCAAGAAATCATGTCAAGATTGTCTCCGAGGGACGCAACACAAATGTGCATCCTCTCTAGAGATTGGAATCACGCCTTCAACACCCTTCCCGCTCTAGAATTCGATCAAAAAACCTTCGGGAGAAAAGACGATGCTTTTCTAGAATATATCGATCATTACATCACGCGACGCCATGAGCTCAACCTCAGCATCGACTCGATGAGCTTATTGGTCTTCTCAACAGACAAGAAGTTGAAACCCACAGTGCCCAAGTGGATAGATATCGCCTCGAGTCTCAATCTCCGACACCTTAGTCTTGACCGCATCGTCAACTATCCCGACAGAAAATGTTACGAGCAAATGTGCCCCGACTTGGTGTCTGACACCATCTCTGTCCTCCACGTGAGCCATCTCTCAATGCAGGGCGTCAAGACGAGGCTGCCTCGCTTGGAAGAACTGGTCCTACACAGAGTCCAAAAGAGCGAAGAGTTCTCGAACGAGCTAATGCTGAGCTGCCCGGCACTCCGGCGCGTGGAGCTGATCGACTGCTTCTGCTCCAAGGACCTCCTCATCTGTGGACCGAAGCTCGAGACTTTTGAGGCATCGGCCATGTTTGAGAAGGTAAACCTTTCGATTTCAATATCAGCCCCAAACCTCATATCCTTCAGCTACACTTCGTGTTTCACCATACCCTACCCGGAAGAGCAGTTGTCAGCTCTCCAAGTACAAGGCACTAGAAATCTGAGGGAGCTTGCTCTGCATCTGTGCATGGTCGGAATCGGGACCATCAGAAAAGCGGTCTCTCAGCTTCACCTCCTAGAGACCTTGAGGCTCGAGGGGAGCCCGTCCGCCGAGCGCATCAGGATAACTCACAAGAATCTCAAGCACCTCGCCTTGACTGGATTCAAAACTATCGCCTTGACTGGATCCAAGTCTCTGATAAGAGTAAAGACCCAAACTCCTAATCTCGTGTCGTTCCAATATGACGGCCCCAACATCCTGGTCATCGGTCCACGAGATTCGACAAAATTGGTCAATGCGAGACTGGAGGTGGATTTCAAAGTCCGCAACAAGAGGAGGAGCTATCTCAAGGCAGCCAAGTTCCTAAAGTATTTCGGCCGTTGCAACTCGTTAACACTGATTTGTAAGGAAGTCAAGGTAAGTAAATGTTTTCCAAATCAGTATTTTGTATTGAGTATTTGCATACTAATGTGAACTCAACGTTAGAATCTTGCTATTCTTCTTTTATGTACATAGGCATTGGTTCTTCCAGAAGAAATTAGAAGTGAAATGCTTCCTCCATTGTGGAATGTCAAGCATCTAAGACTTCAGATCATGTGCAACACTTCTGGAGATGTTGATACCAATTCTCGACTAACAGAAAGCTTGAGGTGGATGTGTCCTAATTTAGAGACGCTGGTCATTAGCTCCTATAATCTTGCCATCTAGACCCCGTAGCAACAAGTACTCAAGAGCGAAAAAGGGTGATGGCGGCTGGCACTAAAGATGTGTTCTCGACGAAGAAAACTCATCTAGGGATCACTATCAACTATTATCCCTTTATATATATATGTGAGGCTTGCTTTTCTGAACTGCTTTCACTATTTTCTTTTTTTTTTTAATGTTAGGCTTGCATTTCTTTCAGTTTACATATGGCAAGCAATGACCAAGGAAGACAAAGAAAACTCATCTTGCGACCACTATCAATTGTTTTCACTATTATCCCTTTTTTTTTTAAGTTAGGCTTGTCTTTTTGAACTCACACTATAAATTGTTTTCACTATTATCCCTTTTTTTTTATGTTAGGCTTGTCTTTCAAACTCATCTAACGATCACTACCATCTGCTTTCACTATTTTCCTACATTTTCCTATTTTTTTAAGGGTTAATATTAGGGAAAACCCAGAACTGATACATTTGTGACAAATTTACTCTAGACTATTTTTTTTACCACCAAAAACTCCAAATTAGTATACATTTAATAAATTTACCCCAAACTGGTACACTTGTAACAAATTTATCTTTTGTTAGTTTTCGTTAAATTTTATCGTTAAATTACACGTGACAATTGACTAGTATATCGATTTATGATTTTACACATCATTTGTCACAGTTTACAGTTTTTGTGATTTTTTTGTGGTATTAATCTAATTTAGTAGATGATATATTTGTTACAAATTTATCAGTTTGGGATTTTTTGCGGTCGAATAATTTAGTTTAGGATAAATTTGTCGTAAATGTACTAGTTTAGGGTTTTTTATGGTCCATTGAGATAAATTTATTACAAGTGTACCAGTTCTGGATTTTTCATAATCAAAAAAATAATTTAGGATAAATTTGTAACAGATGTACCAGTTTTAAATTTTTTAGGATATTAACCATTTTTTTAATGTTAGGCTTGCGTTTCGTTTAGTATACATATGGCAGGCCGCATAACTAAGGAAGGAGAACTGACAAAACAAATTATCTTGTGAGTAGAAAAACCTCATCATTCCGTCCGATCGGTGAGAACACGAGCAAGAGAGAGAACTGAAGCAAATTGAGTAAGAGAGGGAGCTGAAGAGAAGGGAGCGAACAAAGAGGGAGCTAGAGTGAGCAAGAGAGGGATTGAGCTGGAGGGGGACCATATAGTATACCGTGCCTCATATTACCAGATTTCAGCCATACTATTTCGGATTATGCAGTAACATTTCCATAATCAGGGAACAATGAATAGATAGGGATTGGCCATCACTGTACAGAAAATCCTTCCAACAATCAGAGTAAACATTGACAATATACAGCCCTTTCCATTGTTGGAGCACCAAACAAGACCGCCACCTGATTTTTACCAAATCCGATTGCTTCAGATTTGATACGACACAAGGAGCATCATCAAGTGCTTCGAAAAAGTACTCAGATGACATACAATTAGCTGAGGCTCCAACACAAAATGCTTGTGTCGATCATATCTTTTACCGCTTCTGGATAGGAATTCTGCTTCCTGTCGACATGGTTGCCATCTCATGGGCCTCCTTGCTTCAAGAGAGAAATGCACTTACTCCTTGTCATCCTTATAATCACCTACCATTTGCCCAATAGAGAAGTGACTCTGTCTGCCCGTGATCGGCATACTCTCTCTTCGTCTTGACCTTATCCAGGCGAGCTTTCCGGACGGCATTTTGTATTTGCCGCTCATGCTCCTTGAGCATTTCATCGAGGTCATCTCCCGAGGGAAGCAAAGGTCCAGAATAGTGGATTCGGCTCTTTTTGGGAGAATAACTCTGCAAACACAAACAAGAGAAGATAATCAGCTTTTCAGATCATAGCTTGCAAATCACCACACCAAAGGCAAGAGAAAAAAATGATCCTCATCTATACTCTACAATTAGTTGATGTCATTCTTTGACATTTGACATGAAGCTACCAAAAAAATTATTCTCCAAAGCAATTTTTTATGATTTCTCAGATACTTTCGATTGATCTCTCAATATTATATGAGCAAAGATATTCAATACCAATTGTCATAGCAAGTCGTTTGAGCAAAGAGATAAAGATGCACTTAGCACAACTTAACTTCCAATGACGACATGGACATGATGACGTCCATTGCTTTTTTCAACTCCATATGCCCAAGCATTTTATTCATGATAGTAAATAAAGGAAAACAAATACAGAGAATGCCAAGAAACACTAAACAGCATTACCAAAGCTATATATATAAAAGGAAAATGGTTGAGTCAGATTATTTCACCTTCAACTAAGTGGAAAGAGAACCGGAAAAAGGGGAAAAAAAATCCCTAGCAGAGACAAAGTTAAATAGCTTGTTTAAGTTATAATGCAATTACCGCGATGGACTCCCTCCGGGAGTGCTCTTCCCCCCTTCTTAATCAAAGATATCGGCCTATGTAACAAATGATGTGACCAGTCATGCTTTCCTGCTAATTCACCACCATCTGGATGACTACACCTGGCAACAAAAGCCTCATCCCTCCATTGGGTGTTAGCACCCTTCTCCCTACTACAATCGAGATGCGAATCACCTCCCACTGCAACAGAATTAGAAAACCTGGATAACTGTGATGCTCTTCTTTGCATGAAAGATCTCTGCCTTGTCAACTCGGCCCCACCTCTTGGAGAATCGAGTTCTCGGTCTGGCACAATCAAAGCCTCAACCTCATTTGCATTTCCAATTTGTGTTGATTTATTAAGACTGGGTTGTGCTGATTGTCCAGATAGAATGAAATTGTTCTGGGTCGTTCCTCCTGGTTTCGCACTGGTACTTCTGGGATTCGATTGCTCTTGTCGCTTCTAAAGAAGGTAATAAAAATAATAATAAATGCAGTTAAGCTATGAAAAAATGGGTCCCTCTGCAATATATGTATGCCTACGCTGAATTTGTGTTAAGGCATTCAATCCAACCCTTCAACTTACATATATGTATGAGATATTATTAGAAGGTCCAGTTACCTGGATGGATGCCTTTAAATCAGCGTTGGCATTTGATGTAGGCACAACTTTAGACTCTTTCGAACCCTTTCTAATTGATTCAAGACCACGAGCTTTACCGGCAGTAGCTTTACGCCTGGAATAAAAATCAACCAACTGTAGGGTTAGTAGCATGATGTGGAGTGTAGGAAACACTTCTTATGAAGCAATTCTAAGTGGCTACATAAGCAAGTTTTTCCTTCCCCATAATATGTCAATCCAACTCCTCCGCCATTACACATTTTGAAAAAAGGGAAAAGTAATTGCATTAACAATGGTCGTATTTATTTTACAGTACAAGGATGAACTAGTTGATAGTTCATTTGCAGCAAGTAATTAACAGAAAGTCCTTTTTTCTATCAGTTTCTATATAGCAAGATTTTGACAAGACTTCAAACTTTCTGTAGAGGTGTTCTTACTTTGGGATTTTTTTTTTTTTTTTTTTAATTTCGGCTAGCCATCTGTGATCAGATTTTAAATTAGTGCTAAAGACTGTTTCTCTAATCAGCACAGACCCACAGCCACATTTATGGCCAAAAGTGGAGATTTCTTTTAGTAAAACAACACAGAAGATGACTCACTTTCTGGCTTCCTCATCTCGAAGTCTGGCATCAAACTCCTTGCTTGATGGATACTTTGGCAAACTTGACGGATCACTTGGAAGAGGATTGGATGTGAAGAACTGGGATAGTAAATCAAAGTAAAGGATATTAACAGTTGTAACTAAAAGGAAGATAAAAAGCATAAGATCAGCTTGCAGTGTCATAGATAGAAAAAATTTCTTCCTAAAATTTGTTTACTGAGCAGTAAGTCAATATTAAAAACACAGGCCCCACTTGATTCAATATCCTATTAAAAAGTTATCACATCGTTTCATGAAAAAGGTTGTACTTTGAAGGTTAGTATTTCAAAGTTATCAAAGAAATCTGCTGAATTATTCAAAGTTGCAATAACAATAAGAAAATTGGCACGCAAAATGTATTTGAAAGTAGACACGCTAGGAAGGAACAAACCATACATGACATCAAGAAAGCTGAAAAGGAAAACTTAGGACCTACCTCATTCCGAAGAGCTGAGGAAGCCGTTCCACGGCATTCTGGTTCAACTGCAAGAAGAACATTTAGCAGGCCCAATGCGGATGAAGGAAAATCGTTAAATGTCTCCAGAAGACAGCGCTTGTAAGGTTGCTGAGGCTTGAAAATGGTTGCATGTGGTAATTTTGACTTCTTCCAATATTCTTCTGAAGGAGACCCACAAAGTTTGAAAATTTTGTGCAATTGCTCCACCTACAAATATTTCATGATCAGATAAGAATTGGTGAATCGCATAGACAATTATTTATTATAGACTCAGAAGTGCTTAAATATTTATTATAGACTCGGAAGTATTTCAGACTGCATTTTGACATTAGCTTTACACAACACTACATATTAAGGTAGATATGACACATCCACCCTCTTACAGAAAATACCTGCCAATATAAATAAATAAACAAAACCCTGAAATAGAAGCTTGTAAAATCAAATTCTGTTGCCATTTTCTATGAAATTGATGCTGATTATAATTTATGTCATGCATAAGTAGACTAAGGAATGCTCTTCAAGACTCTTAGATTAGATTTTATGTAACTGAAAGTATAGACATCAAGCTGTTGTACACAAGGCAAAAATGCTCAAGTAAACATTGGGTATAGAATTTTCGAAACACTATACGACTGAAACAATGTTTTTCCCAATGTTCTAATATTGTAAACAAATTAGGCACTACATAAGGAATGGCACCTCTGTTCTTCCAGGCATTATGGGCTTCCCAGCAAACAATTCAGCTAGGATGCAACCAGAACTCCACAAATCCACAGAAGCTCCATAATCTGAAGAACCAAGCAACAGCTCAGGAGGTCGGTACCAGAGAGTGACTACACGACTCGTTAGAGGCTGCTTTTGATTGGTCCGGAAAAAAGTTGCCAATCCAAAATCTCCAATTTTGAGATTGCCATCATTGTCAACTAACAAGTTAGAGCCTTTTATGTCACGATGTAGAACACCATGGCTGTGGCAATGTTCAAGTCCACAAAGTAGTTGTTGCATGTAACATTTGATCTAGAGGAAGAAATTAAAAAAAATAAGTCAGTCAAAGAAAGTCTATATCATCTTTATAGTTTAGTAAGAAACTACGGCAAGTAGAAAGTGGTGAATCACAATTACAGATAATGCTTAGGAATGAAGACCTTATATTGAAGAAAGAGTTTTGATCTAAAATAAAATGTCCACATTCTCCCTTTTATATTCAAGACTATATAGCAAACAGTAAATGTGAAGATGCAGCATCAAATGGTAAATGAGAAGATCTAAGGAATGAAGATAGAAACTCAAGCATCAATTGTGAGAAAACCTGGGAAGCTACATAAACCTACAAACTTTTGTTCTACTGTCCAATTGATGCAGTAGCCTCTTAGAACAACTCCACCTTATCCATACTCTACCCAACTTGTTGGTCACATGAATAACATCTAATTCAACCAAGGAAGTATTAAACACAACAAGTGTGTACCTGAGATTCAGTGAACTTTATACTCGGAGTGGCAGCGAGGCCAGCAAGATCATGGTCCATATATTCAAACACAAGATACAGACTGCCAGAAACCCTTGAAGTTATCAAACCCTCCAGCTTCATGACATTTGGATGGTTAAGCTTTCGCAAGATAATTATCTCCCTTGCCATGAATCGAACACTCTCTGGGTCCATATTAGCAAATCGAACCTTTTTCAAGGCTACAATTGCATTCGTTTCCAGGTCACGTGCTCTATATACACTGCTGTAAGTACCTTGCCCAATCTGTATCATTGGGAAGGATTTTAGAATATAGATTCTTTTCACAGGTAGACAACAAAAACATTAAGTGTCTATACTCATGACTATCTCTTAGCTATAAATATCCCTGAGAGAGCTGAGAATAAATGCTCAAATGCACAAAAGGGAAAAATACTAGAGTATCCAAAGTTAAACAAAATGCATTTAAGATGTCTATTAACTCTGTCTCTATCAATTCATGGAAGGACTCTACCTTTTTACTGGAATGTCAAATCAACGAGTTATGTGCCTTAGAATTCTCTGAATGAGGATAGAACGTGTACATTCGAAATTGAGGCTCTCTTAATCCCAAAAATTCATGTAGTTATTCCATCACTAACATCTCAAGAAACTATCCAAATGGTAACAATGACCTTTCGATCATGAGCCATTGACAATGTTTTATTGATCAACGGCTTATCAATGGAGTGGTGTCTAACTGAACTGACCAATTCCAACCAAAACCTCTCACTCTAACATTATCCCGCATAGCATCCCAGCTTTTTGTTTGATGAATGTCAATGGTGTCCAGGCTACTTGAGCACCCAATTAGTCCCCATCAGATGTGACAGACTCTCTGTCACATGCACACCAAGTAATTGCCATAAACACGTAAGTTTGTGCTCCTGGGGTGACTCCAAGAGAATGCACAAGTGTGGTGATTTAAGCCCAAGCCTTAAGCAAGAATGACAACTATGCTCACCACTTGAGCAACCACTTGGAGTTCACATAGCATGCCGGCTTAAAAAGGCTTAATATGGTTGAAAGTTTTCTCTAGAAAACATGCAGTGATTACAAGTTTAAGACCAGATACATCCATCATTCGACATAGTATGGTCCCAGCGTCCTATTTAACACTTGCGAGATAAAAACTGTTTATGCCTCTCCAGAAATGAACATCACAAATTTTTCCATTCACCTGAAACTTGTCAAATAAAAAAAAGAAAATTGACTAGGGTGAGAGCTAAAATGCGAGCCAAGTAGTTCAAACGTGCTTTTCAATTAATGTCTAGCTAACATGGATCTATGCAGCATCAAAAGTTCTTGAGAAAGGTAGTAGTTTATGTCCACAACTTAGCAAATAGTAAACAAAAAGATTCAATACTAGCTAAAGAACATACACTTGGGTTAAAAGAAATGTGCATCTTTTTTCTTTTATAGGAGATTCACCATAAAAGATAAAGGCAGAGAAATGACCTTTTCCAGCTTCTCAAATGAATCGGCCCTTCGAGGCACCCATCCGTTAATAGCTTCTCCGGCCACTGCTGTCAGCCAAGAAGGCCATCCGGCTACCACTTGTGCTCCTCTCTCACCAAGGGGAAAGCCACCTACTTTACCCACTTTCAACTGTACTTGTGTGTGTCCCCCACTTGCCACATCCATCGTAGCTCGTCTTTGAAGGGATTTTGACAGTTTCTCATTGAAATCAAGGTTTTTCCTATCCTCCACTTCATTCTCAACCTCATGTGGGCTTGGTATCAGTGGATCTGCAGTATCGTTGCCTCCACCATTGGCTGAAACCGCCAGTTCATCTCTCCTTAAGGATGCAACAGACCTTTTTGAAGATTTGCCAAGCTTCAAACCCCCGTCTTTAATCCTGTAATGGGCGGGAAGTATTCCTTTGGTGCAAATGCAACCCATTATCCCACGTCAAATTTGCCCTCTTCGTCAAATCAAAGTACCGGTTCCGAGAGAAACCCCTCTTTTCTAAAATTGAGACTGTCATCGATCAGCATTCCCAAAAGAAACCAAAGGGTCTTAATTCCTATCAATTTCTACAACTTTCCCTTGGTGAAGCGAAAACCAAAAAATGCTTAATACTACCGCAAAAACGAATGAGGAAAAACCCTGATCCAGAAGATCAACCAAAGTTCTCCGTCCTTATTTGCAACCCAAAGTTCTCCCTCCTATGCTGAGAAACCCCCAATGCCTGAAAAGCCCATCAAGGAAGAAACCCCCGAATCAGACGCCGAAATCACAAATGCCAATAAACACGAAAAACCCAGATCACGAAAGTGCACGGGCATTGCAATTACCTTGGAACAAGAACAAGGATGGCAACCAAACGTCCGAACTTCCGAGCTGCCACGAGGAAAATTCTAAATGGGAAATGTCTAAAAAACCATAACGTCTGCTCCAAGTTGGTTTTTGCTTCGAAATGTGAGGCGGGAGGGGCAAGAAAGGAGGTAGAGAGAGAGAGGGAGGGAGGAAAAGAGAGGGAGAGAATTGCGGATCAAGCTTGGACCCTGAAAAGGCGAAGAGCCGGTGGATGTGAGAGACAAGAGGGTTGGGGACAGAGTGTTGCGTCAACTCGCTAATCAAATCCAATGCCACGGGATTTCGCTTCAACGAAGCGATCCAAAAGATCTCTCCTTTTGGACGAACTTTTCCCTCCTGTACAAGCAAAAGAAAGAGAGAGAGAGAGAGAGGAGTGAAGGTTTCTACAATTGAGCAAGTTTTCCTTGCAGGAGAAGTACTTTTTATCAGATCGCCCAACTGAACGTAGCACTTAGGCATATGACATAGTTGTCATTTTATGTGGCGCTTAATTTTAAAATCATATGTGCTTTTATTAACTCACCATTATGTCGTCACATGAAAATTCTTTTCTATTTCACATTAGGTGTGCGTGTCTAATTCGTGCGTTTCATTTACTTCATACAATATACAAGCTTGTTACTTATGAAAGGGGAATTATCTAGCTAAGGGTATTTGTAAATTTTATCAATTTCCAAGGAGATCTGGCAAAGCAAAATCTATTGAATTCGACGACTCGCCGGATCACACATTTACCCAAAATTTGAAATGATTTACATGGAAAATGTCTTGATTTTTTGTGGAAAAAGGAAAGAACCGATTGATCCTCAATCCTCAAAATTATTGAATATTGTGTTCCATTTCGTTGGAACCAACCCGCATGTGTGCAAGGTAAAATAAAATTAAAATAATTAAATTAAAGATCTGAAGTGTTATTATCTTCTTAAATGTGGGCCTAAGTTAAATTTTGTTTCAAAAAAAGATCTGAGGTTAGCCGTGGGAGTTTTAAATAAGAGTCTAACTTTAATAGCCAACTAAATATTCCAGCAATCAAGGGAATTTTCATCCAAAGGAAATTTTAACCTAAATATTATTCAAAATAGATTAAAAATTAAGAAAGCTAAAAGTTTTTGAAAAAGAAACAAAATGTAGGCCCTCCAGCCTGTGGCCGCCACCCCAACTCCAGTAGGGCATTAGCAATGGCCAGTCGGGTCGCTAGCACCCCAACTGCGATGGGTTTGTGACCACATGTGGAGCCCTAGGTTTTTTTCTCTTGTGTATTTGTTTTTTAAATTTTACCTTTTTTTTTCTCTTTTGAGTTTGTCCTTTTATGAAAAAAAAAAAAAAATCGATTTTTTAACCTAATTTAATTAAGATATTGTGTAAATTAGGATTTGGATCAAAACAACACCATCTTAGTATTTTAGTTAACCTTAACGTAAAATGCCACATGAGAAAGATAAAGTATAAATAAAAACCACATTAACATTTTTCGCTAGTCATATTATGCAGTGTTAGTGAAACATAAAATTGAGTCCCTTGCCTAGATTTAGTGAGGGCAAGTCTTGGCTATGGCTGGCGAAGGCGGCCGTCACTTGTGGCTTTCGACAATGCCTTGCTCTCTCTAGATATTGCCGATGGCCAGCCATTGCCTAAGACTAGCCACTAACAAAAAGGAAAGGAAAAATAGAAAAAGAAAATAAATAAATAAGTAAATGACAAAAATGCCTTTAATGAGCTGATGAGGCCAAGCCCTTCTTTCAAACTAACATAGCAAAGACTCTTATTGAAAACAAGGTTTATTTTGGGCATTTATTTATAAAAATGAGGGCATTTGAGACTCTTAATTGGAATTTTCTCACAATAGCATGTAGTTGCAATTTAAAAAATAGGGATAAGCATAGCATAAGTCCTAAAACTTGTCATGCAAGTCCGATTGAGTCCTAAAATTTATCAAATTAAAAAGCTTGTCACATTGGTGCAATCGAGACTTTTCCATTAATTCTATCTAATTTAGTTAACGGAAAATGCTAATGTAACTTTTGTTTAACATTTTCTCTCCCTTACGTGGAAATAATGTGGTTGTATAATGAAATATAGGATCAAAGCAACGTTTTTGTGATCCAAATCTGATTCTTATACCAATATCAAACTTAAAAATAAGCTAAATTAAAAAAAAAAAAAAATAAAGAAGGAAAAGGATAAAAACTAGTGAGCCCTCACCGCCAACTATCCCCCACCGCCAATCCCTATCCCCCCCTCGCCATCCCTTCTCACCGATTTTGGGGCTGCAATGATGAACTTCATCACTAGTTTATCTTTTCTTTTTCTTTTTTTTTTTTTTTATCTTTTTTATATATTTTATTATTTAAATTCATATTAAAAGTTAGATTTGGACCAAATAATTTCGATTTAACCAGCCATCACCTTGTAGAAGAGGAAAATACTAAAAAAAAAGCCATATCAGCACTTTCCATTAGCTAAATTGGAAAAAAATAATAAAAGAACTCAACTGAACCAATTTTATAGGTTTTAGGATTTAATTGCACATTTTTTAAGTTTTAAAACTTAATCAAACATTCATGACAAGTTTTTATGACTTCCTATATAATTATCATAAGAAAAATAAGAAAAAAAAAATACCAAGAATCTCAAATTATACCCACCATGTCACATTTGCTTTTTTTTTTTTTTTTGTGACACAAAAACCATGAACTAATACCTATATAACATAATTACTCTTTATTAAGATTTTATTAGAAATCAGCATTGAAATTCTAACATGGCTTCGACGTGATGCGCGGTGCCACATCAAAAAATAATATTAAATTAAAACTAGAAAATAAAAAAATCAAAGTATGGTTATCACAAATAATGTTCATCATCTTCCATGCACTGTTCGTCTTCTTCAAGCACTCATCCGTAGACAACAACCTCGGTCAAGGTTGTTAATGCACTGTCAAACCTTTTCCCTTTTTTTCTCGAAGCCGTAGGATTTCGTGATGTCATGAAATATGCCATGAAGAGTAACGGCAGGGCAAATATTGGCTACTATTTGCCAATCTTCCTATGGAGAGATTTCCAAGGTTTGGAGAAGCAGTGGTAAAGGTGGCAAAGTCCATGGATTGATTTTGCTTGTATTTGACTGATGAAAGTATAGGAAAATTTGTAGAACTCAAAGGAAAAAAAAAAAAAAAAAAAAGAGTAGATGGAAAATGGAGAGTTCGCCCAAAAAGATGAACGCTAAAGAAATAAGGAAGAATATTACGACAAAAGCCAAAAAAAGAAAAAGGAAAAATACGAAAGAGAAATTGTACACCGCCGGATTTCCAGGTGGCTCTGATTAGGGATAGACGCCCGCTAGAGAAAATATTGAACAGTAACGGCCATGAAGCTTCGAGTCCTTTTTACTTTTTGTTTCATTTTACTTCTTAAATATTTTTATAGTGTTTCCATGGGAAGATAATTTTTATCACGAAAAAGATTTGAGGTAAATGAGTTACAATGAAAATAATTTAGTGATGTACTTTAAGATTTTATACGCTCATCCATCACCATCCATGCCGTTACTCTTAACAATTTCTAAATTATGGGTGATTGATTACATTGTAAGCCAAATCCCAATTTATGTAAAGAATTGAGAATCAAACGGATTGGTTCTAGAATTGCCAATTCCTGAACCGCCACAATCAAGAACTGCACTATTATTTTATGTTATGAATAGTACCATTTCACTACAAAAGCATTTGTTATTCTTTTTTCTTTTTTTTTTTGGTAAGGAAACATTTGTTATTCTTCATATCGAAGATAATGCTTAAATTCTTGATGATTGCAAAAGTGATTTAATCGGCTAATAAGATGATTCCCAGTTAGAAACCAGCAGTCCGGCCTTGGAATTTAAACTGAATTAATATTGGGCTGCTTCTATGGTCGCTGATCGGGAACCCGACGTTTTCCTTAATTACAACCTTGAATCAATCGATTCAGGCCAATTCTGTTTAGTCCTCAGATTGAATAGGAGCATTGCTCACCCTATCCCAAAATTGAGATTGAAAGAAGTTTTTTTTTTTTTTTTTTTTTTTGATGAGAAACAAAGCTAATAATATTAGATAGAAGGCAAAGCTATTACAGCATGTGCATCAGTACAAACCAAATCCAAAAGAGCAGAAGGGGGACTAGTCGCCCAGTTGTTAGGAAGAAAATCAAAACGACGGGCTTTTGCAACCCAATCAGCAACCTTGTTAGCATTTCTACTGCAGTGGTCTAAAGAAAGACCCGAAAGAGTCTCCAATTTGTGCTTGGCCCGGTCCACCAGAAGTTGCACTGACCAGCTTAAAGTAGATGAGGACAATATACTCTCCACCAACAATCGACAATCAGATAAAAGTATAATTTCTTTTTCCGGGGAATTCAGGATTAGGTTCGAAGAGATAAAATCTAGGGTTTCAACCAAAGCGATGGCCTCCGCTTGTTTCCTAAACTTACCTCAATATGCTTTGCAAACCCATCACAAATTCTACCCAAAGAGTCTCTGCAGACACAAGTAATAGCAGCCCGAGGTGTTGATCGTTTATGCTGGGAACCGGAAAAAGGATCTTGCCTGCTGAGAGTCGAAGCCCTCTGAGATGGAAAGAAGTTACTCCCTCGGATTATAGCTCTAAAGGGTCGATGTCAATTTGTCACATTGAAATCGATGTCAATATGTCACCGCCTTCCTTCTGATGCCCTCGTTCATCTTCAGCCTCTTCCAGTCACAGTAAAAAAAAAAAAACGAGCGTCATAGCTGAGGGAGGAGTTCTCATGGCGGATCTGACCAGAACTCGCGTCGCCGTCGCCAGTGACAGCAGCTGCGGCTGCCCTTATCCTTGCCCCGGCAGAGCCCCGTGCAGGTGAGGCGGCGGAGTCGATCCGAGGATCCTACGGCGCCAGCTAGCTACTTGGTTTCTCGTGTTGTCTAAGTGATTTCGATGCTGGTTGTTTCGCGACAGGTGCGCAGCCCTGGCGGCGGGAGGAGGAGCGGACCACAAGGATTGCTTGTCCGGGAGCAACTGCGGCTGCAAACTGTGCGGTTGCAGGCCGCCGCCGGCTGCGGCGGCTGCTGAGAACGGACGATTCTACTGCCGGTGCGGGCCGCGATGCACGTGCACCACTTGTGGTGCTTGAAGAAGTGGGGGTTTGAATTATGATAGGCGTTGCTTGCGGCAACATATAGTTATGACCATATTTATAGTGTCTTGGACTATATAGTAAATAATATGTTGTCAAAATTATATAGTTAAGCTCTTTTAAAAAATTAATGTAATTTGAGTTTCAAAATTATAACAATTTTAAATATTAACGTAATTTGGGTTTCAAAATTATATATTAAAAAAAACTATGATAAATTTATGAAAAGTCCTAAAATTTATTATGAATTAGATACATTCGTGCCTGCTTTTCATTTATAAGATATTCAATTTGATTAATACAATAATTTAATCCCATCAACCTTCCCCTTTTCGAAGTCTAATATTAATAACCTATTTTTCTCGACTATTTGTTTTTTTACTTGGACTATCAAAATTATGAGGCAATTTTTTAGTAATGAATTACGAGAACAAATACTAAATTATATAACTAACAAAAAGCAGCTCAAGATGGAGGTTTTTTTCTCCCTCGAGGGTCTAATTATAATTTTCAAGAATACATTCTTCCATAGATTATTTTTTCGAATTTTTGGGTGCAATTAATAGATTTATTATTGTCTCTGTGATTGTGATGATAAATCGAAATGTTCAATTTATATAATAATGCAGGTAAATAGCTAAGGTGTCATCTGCAAATGGAGTTTTATCTATTTATTTATATTATATAAAGAAAAATTTTAAATTGGATATTCACTTATCATATAATCAAAATGCCCGAATTAAAATTCGATATACGATCTCTTCTTTGAGAGTACGCGATTGGGTGCATCTGGATGCAATTTGGAAGCTCGTTTTCAACCAACCAACAAATCATTACTGAAAATTCAGGCCCATGTAGTAAAGATAGCCATAAATCCCCTGCGAGAAAAATGGGAGATTGGGATTTATTTATATACTGATGTTTAATTTTGACATAAACTCTGAGATATATAAATTATAATATGCTTAAGATCTCATTAAATTGGCCAAAGATGTAAATTGAAATTATCCGGGAAATTTCTTAAATCAAGGACCTAAGTGCCAATTTTGCTATTTGAAGTTGACAATGGAGCTTGAATGGGGACGTTTTATAGCCCTAGGTCACGTCAAGTTCTCTTGAACCAAAGAGTCGGACTACCATAAATTGACATATGTGTTTGCGCATAAATAATTCAACATCGTAATCCCAGAATTATTCTCCAAAGATTTGTTGAAGCCACTGTCGGTAAAAAACTATATAGTAAATAAATTTCATGTAATTTTGCCATGCGGATGTCATGTAGCAAGACATGTAGTATAGTTCCCCACGAGGGACAACTGAGAGTGCTCTCTTTATTGTGTGCCACTTGGCACTTCACTTTTGCTCATGCGGATTTCTACATTTCTGAAATATATTTTGAGCAGCAAGACACCTAAAATTTTTAGTTCCGTTTTTGAAATAAAAATTGGAAATCATATTCAAAAATCAAAGGGATAAGCTTTTTAGCTTAATGATTTCTTATTTCTCAATTTCTATCTCTTATTATGTTTAAATTTTCAAAAGATTAGTAAGATAAAATCATTTACCTGAATATAAACTTGAAGTAAAGGGATAAATTAGAAAAAGTATGGACAAGGATAGAGTCCATGAGCTTTTAATTTTTGAAACACAATTACTAAGCAAAAATACTTTTGTAACGTAATTCTTGTCTTTTTTAATCTACAATTTTAAATAGAGAAAGAAAGAATAATCTTTAGCTTACTCATAGATGATACGGTTCACTTTTGAAAATATCACAATAGTGAACATATAGATATTCGGCCAAAAAAAAAAAAAACATATAGATAACCTGTCAATATAAATCTAAAGAAAATTAGCACAAATTACGGACATGTGCTCTTGACAAATAAAGTATTGTTGATTCAAATCATTACTTGTTTTATTCAAATAATTATATTCCGTACATCAGAATAAATATTACTGTGCTAGTGAAATTCTTTTTTTTTTGTATTTTAAAATTATGGATAAGGACAAATTTTACGAGCAATTTTTGTAATTCAGCCTTTTTGTCTTTTCTTCAACAATTTAAGTATTTGAGTTTAAATTTGAATAATAAATAAATAGAAAGTATCTTCAAGTACATTTTGCAATGGTAAAACTTATTCTGAAAACAATCAAGTTGTGCATTTAAGGAAGTCCATTTAATTTACAATTTTGTGCCCTCATTTGAAATACAGGATTTTAGGTATCACGTATTTTATTGCATAATAAGTTTCACTTAGTTAAAAATATATCCTTTAGACCTTCCTATTTATGATTTGAAGTATTTACTATATCATTAAGTGAACTTCACTTTATTTTAATATAATGAGTCGAATTAGTTTACAAACTTTTAAAATATATATTTATCATAATGGAATAGAGATAATTACATTTATTTTTTAGATTATTCATAGCTCAAAGCATTAATTGAATAAGTTCCACTTTTAAGGTATATGTTATTCTTTTTTACCCATTATTTTAATGCTATTAATCTTGCAAGTTTTGCCTGCTAGTTATTAAGTATATATTTTCTTGGTTGCATTTGGCATTGTTATTTTTCCATAATATTCTAATCTTAATTATTGTCGGTGCAATTCACAATCAACATAAATTATCTTCTTCAATATCTTACATTCAATTTAATTAAATTTTCAACTCTTCCATGTTATTTATTGCTGTAATTTCGTAAATTTACTATCAAGTACTAACTTTTATCTTATTCTTCATTGAGAATCAATACAAAAATTGAAAATTCTATGCAATGTTGAAAGACAATTCTTTTTCATCTTATAGTCTAAATAGCGGGTTTTATTTATATGACATATACACAAGAAGAGTTTAAAATGGGTTAACTTGGTAAATACGGATTTTCATAAGTTGGATTAAATATAAAAAACATATGAATGGATTAATTTTGGATCAAATCATTTTCGACCCAACCCAAAACCCGACCCGCCCATTTGGCGACCCTACCTCCCACTTCCCCTCTTCTCAACATCTTATCTTCCACTTCCATTTTCATCCCCCTCCATAACCTTGTTCCAATCTCTTTGCTTGCTTGGCAATGTCAATAGACCTATGGCCTCCATAACTTTGCATGCATAAATGTTGGCCATAAATCATATTGACTAACTGAATAAGCCCGTATGCCAAGCCTTCCAATTAGGAATATCTAAAGATAGTTGCAAAGCCCGTAACAATGGGCCAAACATGTAAGCCAACAATAGAAAAAGGTCCTGAGAGCAAAATTTGCTTTTCGAAGTGGATGATGGAGCTCGAATAGGGACGTTTCACAGCTATATTATAATAATGTTTTGTGATCCAAATCCGATTTTTATACAAATGTAAAATTTAAAAATAGGCTAAATTAAAAAAAAAAAAAAAAGAAGAAAAAAGGATAAACTAGTGAGTCCTCAACACTGGTCATCGCCCACTGGTCATCGCCCACCCTCGACAGCCCTTCTCAACAATAGTGAGGCTGCGGTGTTGAACTCTCGCCGCTAGTTTGTCTTTCTTTTTTTTTTAATTTAATCAAAATAATGTTGATTTAAGCACGCCATCACCTTGTAGGAGAAAGAGAATACTAAAAAAAATCACGTTAGTGTTTTCCATTAGCTAAATTAAAAGAAGTTAACGAAAGAACTCGATTAAATCAATTTGACAAGTTTTAAGATCTTATTATATTTTTTGTAAATTTTAAAACTCAATCAAATTTTCATAACAAGTATTAGCACTTTCGATACAATTATCTTAATAAAATAAAAGAGAAAACCACAAAGGACCCAAAATTATACCCACCATGTCACATTTGTTTTAATTTTTTTTGCGACACAAAAACCACGAACTAATACCCAAATGACACAATTACCCTTCATTAAGATTCTATTAGAAATCACCATTAAAAATCTAATGTGGCTTCGACATGACACTTGATGCCATGTTAGAAAAAATAAAGTTACATAAAAATAGAAAAGAAAAAAATTGAAGCACGGTTATCACAAATAATTTTCATCTTCTTCCATTCACCGTTCGTCATCTTCAAGCACTCATTTGTGGACAACAACCTTAGTCAAGGTTGTCCATGCACTATTGAACCTTTTCCCTTTTTTCTGTCGAAACTGTAGGATTTTGTGATATCATGAAATATGCTTTGAAGAGTCATGGCGGGGCAAATATCAGCTACGATATGCCAATCTTCCTATAGAGAGACTTCCAAGGTTTGGAGAAGCAGTGATCAAGGTGGCAAAGTCCATGGATTGATTTTGCTAGTATTTGACTGATGAAAGTAGAGGAAAAATGTAGGACCCAAAAAAAAAAGGAAAAAAAAAAGAGTAGATGGAAAATGGAGGAGTTCTCTAGAAAGATGAACACTAAGGAATAAGGAGGAATATTACAACAAAAGTTCCAAAAAAAAAGAAAAGAAAAGAAAGAGGAATTGAACAGAGCCGGATGTCCAGGCGGCTCTAAGCAGGGCTGGACGTGCGCTTGAAGTTGTTGAACAGTAATGGCCATGAAGCTTCTAGATTATTTTTTAGTTTTTCTTTCATCTTAATTTTTTCTAACATTTTAATGGTGTTTTTGTAGGAGGGTAAATATGTCACTCAAGAGTCTTTTCTATCATAAAAAGAGTTTGAAGCAAACGAGTTACAATGAAAATAATTTGATGATGTACTTTAAGATTTATTCGCTCATTCATTGCCGTCCATACCATTGTTCTTAATGATTCCAAATTATGGGTGATTGGTTCCATGGTGAGCCAAATTCCGATTTGTGTGAAGAATTGAGAATCAAACCAATTTGTTTTGGAATCACCAATCTCTAAACCATCGGAACCAAGAATTGCACTATTTTATATTATGGTAAAAAAATATATTCTTATAATCAGATGTGAAAGTAGTACCATTTCACTATAAAAATATTTGCTTGGCCAAATAGTTATGTAGTTGTTTTCTTCATGTTGAAGACAACGCTTCAATTCTTGATGATTGCAAAAGCGATTTAATCGGGGAATCGCATGATTCCAAGGTAGAACTAGCTGTCTTGCCTTGGAATTGAAACCAAACCATTCTTGGGTTGGTTCCAAGTTTACGGATTAAGAACCCAACCAATTTTCCTTAATTTCAACCTTAAAGCAATTTACTTGGGCCGGTTTTGTTCGGTTCCAGATTAAACTGGATTATTGCTCACCCCTACCCCATATTGAGATGGAAAGTTAAGTCCCTCGAATATTTGCTAGAAAGTGTCAATGCCAATTTTAATATTGCATGATCTAGGTGGTCGGATTGCCATGGACAGGCCTTCCGATTTTGGTCGGACTTTATTCGAACCTTTTTTGATTCCATCAATCTTCACAATTATACGCAAGTGGTTGAAAGTTATTCATTAGTAAGTTTTAAAGTTAAGTGCGGTGAGCCTCTATAATTAAAATTCAGTACTTAAAAATACCAAAATTTAGCGACCGTTGACGAAGCCTCAGCAAAAGGAGGCGGGTTTCCATGGCCCTCGGTCAAAGCTGTAACGGATGAATGCAGTAATAAGCAAGCGCCACGTGTCCTACATGCACCGCTTGTTCCACCATGTGCCATCCTCCATGCATGGCCCTCCATCGTCACCCTGCTTATAAAAGCCGCCTTCCTTCTGATGCCGTCGTTCATCTTCAACCTCTTCCAGTCACAGTAAAATAAGCAAGCTTCAGAGCCGAAGGAGAAGTTCTCATGGCGGACCTGACCGGAACTCGCGTCGCCGTCGCCTGCGACAGCAGCTGCGGCTGCCCTTATCCTTGCCCCGGCGGAGCCCCGTGCAGGTGAGGCGGCGGAGTCGATCCGAGGATTCTACGGCGCCGGCTAGCTACTCGAGTTTCTCACGTTGTCTGAGCGGTTTTGATGCTGGTTGTTCTGTGACAGGTGCGCGGCCCTGGCGGCCGGAGGAGGGGCGGGCCACAAGGAGTGCTTGTCCGGGAACAACTGCGGCTGCAGACCCTGCGGTGGCGGGCTGGCTGCAGCTGCGGCGGCTGCTGAGAACGGGCGATTCTACTGCCGGTGCGGGCCGAGCTGCACATGCACCCCTTGTGGTGCTTGAAGAAGTGGTGTTGCTTGTGGCAACATATAATTATAACCATATATATAGTGTCTTGGACTATATAGTAAAGATTCAAGTATATGTCGTCGAAATTATATAGTTAAGCGCTTTCAAATATTAATGTAATTTAAGTTTCAAAATTATTGAAAAAAAAAAGGTCTTTTAAATATTGATGTAATTTGGGTTTCAAGATTATATAAAAAAAAATTAGAATGAAAGTATGGAAAGTCGTTACTTTTGCTAATTATTTTCGCGTTCTTACTTCTTTAGTGCCCAAGGATGTGGAGCAATTTAGCTAACAAATTAAATACATCCGTGCATGTTTTTCATTTATACGATGTACAATTTGATTAATACAAGAATTTAATCTAATATTAACTAACAATTTTTTTCGAATTTGTTTTATTAATAAAATTTTCTTGAATCTTTTTTTTTTGACTTACGACAACAAACACTAAATTATAAATTTAAAAAGCAGCTCAAGCTGGAGGCTTTTTTTTTCTCCCTCGAAATAATTTTTTAAATTGATTTTAAACCGAAAAAAACACTCAAAGACTATCTATAATTAATAAAAAGCAGTCTGATAAAAAGAAATTCGAGAAGAAAATACCAATAATGAGCTGAAAAATTAAAAGCATGGTTTGAATAAAAAATAAATATTTCCGTATATTTTTTTTCGAATTTTTGGGTGCAATTAATCAAAATTTTCAAATTATATAATAATTCAGGTAAATAGCTAAGGTGTCATCTTCAAATGAAATTTTTATCTATTTATTTATATTATATAAAGAGAGCTTTTAAATTGGATATCCGCTTATCATATAATCAAAATACCCTTAAATCATATGTCATCAATAATTAAAATTCGATATCCGATCTCTTCTTTGAGAGCACGCAACTGGGTGCCTAACTGGATGCAACTTGGGAGCTCCTTTTCAACTGGCCCACAAATCATTACAAATTGGAGAAAGCCCAGGCCCATGTAGCAAAGATAGCTATAAATCCCCCGCGAAAAAAGAACAAGGGACATCGGGATTTATTTATATACTGATATTTGATTTTGACATAAGCTCTCACACATGTAAATTATAATATGCTTAAGATCAAATTAAATTGGGAAAAGATGTAAATTGAAATTATCCTGTCAATTTCTTAAATCAAGGACCTAAGTACCGATTTTGCTATTTGAAATTGACAGTGAAGCTTGAATAGGGACGTTTTATGGCCCAAGGTCACGTCAAGTTCAATGAAGGCTCTTGAACCAAAGAGTCGGACCACCATAAATTGACATATGTGTTTGCACGTAGAAAATTCGACATCGCAATCCCCGAAGAATTATTCTCCACAGATTTGTAGAAGTCAATGTCGGTTAAACACTATCAAGTAAATAGATTCTATGTGATTTTCTTATCTATATTCGTGTGCGCCACTTTGACACTTCACTTTTGCCCATGCTGATGTTGTGTAGCAAGACATGTGGTATGGTTCCCCATGTGAGGCATATTCAAGGAATAAGCTTTTGGGTTAATGAATTCTTATTGTCAATTTCTATATCTTATTATGTTTAAATTTCAAAAAATTAGTAAAAATGAAAGTATATAAATATTTTTTTGTCTTACATGAATATAAAGTATGGACAAGGATAGAGTCCATGAACTTAAATTTTCAAAACACAATGAATAAGCAAAAATACTTTTGTAACGTAACTCTTGTCTTTTTTAATCTACAATTTAAATAGATAAAGAAATAATAATCTTTAGTTTATTTATGGTTCACCTTTGAAAATATTACAATAGTGAACATACAGATAACTTGTCAATATGAATCTAAAGAAAATTAGCACCGATTACGGACATGTGTTCTTGACGAATAAAGTATAGTTGATTTAAATCATTACTCGTTTTATTCAAATAATTAGATTCCGTACATCAAAATAAATGTTATTGGGCTAGCGAAATTCATTTTGTTTAATTTTTTAAAATTTTTTTGGATAAGGACAAATTTCACGAGCTTCAGTTTTTGTAATTCAGCTTTTTTGTCTTTTCTTCAACAATTCAAGTATTTGAGTTTAAATTTGAGAAATAAATAAATAGAAAGTATTTTCGAGTATATTTTACAATGGTATAACTTATTCTGAAAACAATGAAATTGTGAATTTAAGGAAGTCCATTTAATTTACAATTTGTGCCCTCATTTAAAATACAGGATTTTAGGTATCATCTGTTTTATTGCATAATAAGTTTCACTTAGTTAAAAATATATTGTTTAGACATTACTGTTTATAATTTGAAGTGTTTATTATTTCATCACGTGAACAATTTCACTTTATTTTAATATAATGAGTCAAACTAGTTTACAAAATGTTAATATATATATTTATCATAATGGAATAGAGATAATTACATTTATTAATAGATTGGTTATAGCTCAAAGCATTAATTGAATAAGTTCCACTACCCATTATTTTAATTCTATTAATCTTGCAAGTTTTGCTTGCTAGTTATTGAGTATATATTTTCTTGGTTGCATTTGGCATTGTTATTTTTCCATAATATACTTATCTTAATTCTTGTTAGTACAATTCATAGTCAACATAAATTATCTTCTTCAATATCTTACATTCAATTTAATTAAAATTTAAATTCTTCCACATTATTTATTGCTGTAATTTTATAAATTCACTATCAAGTATTAACTTTCTCTTATTTTTCACTGAGAATCAATACAAAAATTGAAAATTCTATGCAATGTTGAAAGACAATTCTTTATAATCTTATAGCCTAAATAGCAATTTTATTTAAATGACATATACACAAGAAGAGTTTAAAGCGGGTTAACTTGGTAAATACAAAATTTCATGGGTTGGATTAAATATAAAATATATAAGTAAATAAGTCGAGTTAGTTTGTGCTGTTAACGAGTCATTAAATTTGTATAACATATGAATGGGTTAATTTAAATCAAATTATTTTTTACTCAACTTGGCCCGACCCAACCCACCCATTTGGCAACCCAACCTCCCACTTCTCCTCTTCTCGACATCCTCTCTTCCACTTCCATCTTCATCTTCCTTCATAATTTTGTTCCAAATTCTTTGCTTGCTTGGCCATAAATCATATTTACTAACCGAGGAAGCCCATTTGCTGCACAAGCCTTCCAATTAGGAATATCTAAAGAGAGTTGCAAAGCCCGTTACAATGGGGCAAGGATGTAAACTGACGATAAAAAAAAAAAGGTCCCGAGAGCAAAAATTTGGTTTTCGAAGTTGACGATGGAGCTTGAATAGGGACGTTTCACAGCTCGAGGTTAACGTCAAGTTCAGTGAATGTTCTCGGGGGGCATGACATCCGAGCTTCAATTACGCATATTTTATTGCAATGTTGTACTTAAATGACATGATGAACCCCGGGAGCGTGCCACTCAACAGAGGCATTCAGAAGCGTGCTCAAAAACTTTGTGTCCTTAGCCTTTCCTATGGACGTGGTCCGCAATCTCGATATCACTTGAAGAGTTAAGTAAACATGGGACGGGAGAGATGGACCACTATGAATTGACATTTCGACTGTGGTCCTTGAAGAGTTAATCCTTGGAGGTTTATAGAAACCCTTTGCAGGGGTGGTTCTAGACTTATAGTCCATTTTAATCTATAGGGCAAAACTCCGATGTGATTTTATTATAATTCAAGTTAGAAATGACAGATTAGTCACTCTTGTTAGCGTGGGACTTCATTGATTCATGTTATGGTTTTACAACATGGGTCACATTTGACCAATGAACTTTCAACTTTAATGATTTCTCATCTCCTTATTTCTATCTCTTATTATGTTTGAAATTTCAAAAGTGGATAAAATGAAAATATATTAAGATTTTATTTCATACTTTGAAAAAAAAACCAGAAAAAGTACGGGCAAGGACAGAGTCCGTGAGCTTTAATTTTTGAAACACAACAACAAGGTGAATTTTTTTTTTTTTTTTTTTTTTTGTAATAGAACTTTTTATCTTTCTTTTCTTCATTTCAAATAGTCAATTTAAATTTGAAAAAATAGATAAAGAGAGAAAAATATTTAATCTATTCATTAATGATATCATTTCCTTTACAAAAAATTCACAATAGTAAATATCTAATTGGAAATCTAAAGAAGAATATAACAAGCTAATGGACCTACGTTATTGATAAATAAAGTTTTGTTAATTTATATGTGTGTGTGTATATATATATATTCATTTGAGCTATTAGATTGAGTACCTCCATAGAAAATTATTGTGCTAAAGAAATTCATTTCAAATATTTTAAAATTTTGGATAAGGACAAAGTTAGTGAGTTTTAATTTTTGTAATACAACTTTTTTTATTTTTTTAAATAATTAAGATATTTGAGTTTAATTTAAAAAAATATTTATAGAAATATCCTTAACTATGTTTTGACATGATATAATTTATTTTGAAAGAATAAAACTGTGGATTCAAGGAAATTCATGAAAGTTACAGTGTCGTGCCCTCATTTATACATGTGGGATTTCGAGAATAGCCTAATTTATTACATAATAAGTGTCATTTAACTAAGAACTACGTTTAGTTTAAACATTACAATTTACAATTTGTAGTATATATTATTTCACTACATGAAAAAAATTCAATTCATTTAATAAATTTGAATTAAATCAGTTACGAATTACAACATATATTTATTATGGCAACTAGAAAAAAAAAATACATTTATAGTAATTTTAGTGTAACTTATAGCATCAATTGAATAGGTTCCACTTTAAGATATATGTTAAATACGTGATATCTTATTGTTGATTAAAGCATAAATAATATATTTAGAGTAATTTGATTTAATTCAGTAAAAATTACAATGACCTAATAGGGCGCACCCTTTTGCAATATGCTTTTTATACAAGTTCAATCTTTTTGAGAGTTTAGATTGTAAGTTTTGGTATGCACTGCTCTTGAATTTCTTAAGGCAATGGGCAACCTTATGTATAGAAAGACAATCTCAGCTAGCCGTTAGACACCGTTATAAATGTTAGAAATTCGATAGTTAGAGGAATTTCGGGTGTCCAACAAATGCTTGTCCGTTTGCCATTACTTGGCTACGTACCCAAGCCTTTTGTTCTTCAAGGCTAGGACAGTCTTTTAGTCTTTCCAAAAAAAAGACCTTAAATTCAACTATTTAATTTCCAAATAATCAATGGCATATTTTAGTGAGTTTTGTAATCATCAAAACTAAATTGGGTTCAACTTTCTCTGCCACTTGTTAAGTTCAGCCCTCCACGATTTTTTTCTAAAAAAACCATTTGAATAAGTAAATATTAGATGAATCTCATTATTTTGGGAAAATTATCAAAACAATCCTAAACTTATTGTAATTTTTTCAATTTAATTATAAACATTTTTTTTTTTTTTTTCAATGCAGTTCGTTCGGACATCCAGCTGACGTTGACATGTCAATTTTTTAAATTTTATTTATTTTTTCTATTCTTTTTTTTTTCACTTTCCTTCTCCTATTGGCCGGTTGTCGGCTAGAGGCTAGGCTAGCAAGGTGAGCCTCCACAGTGGTTGGCAAGGTCAACCTCATCGGTCCAACCTTTGGCGGAAGAAGAAAAGAAAAAATATTAAAATATCATCACATCAACATTAGTCAACCAAAATTGATTGGACGAACTAAATTAATATATATGTAAAATGTTTAGAATTGAATCTACAAAAAAAAAAAAAATTTAGGGCCGAATTGAAAAAATTACAATAAGTTTCACACTACTTCAGTAATTTTCTCCATTATTTTTCTTACATTACATATCGTATTATCAGCTTACTGGCTATTAATCTCTATGCAAAATGAACGTGCCCGCTGAAAGTGCAAGCTAAGGAATTTATTATCTCTGATTTGGCTATATTCTTTCTCTGTCATATTCATGCCGTCATATTACTTATATTAATTGTTCTTGCTCCGCTTCCGTTTCAATTCACAATCCAAAATCACCAAATTAATAAATATATCTACATATATATAAATACACAGTTGTAAATTAATGGAGTGGTTATATTATCAGGGCCATTAATTGCCCCATTAATGAAAATATGCATTTTCGGGTAATGATAAAAAAAAATGGATGCGATGACTCGATCTTCCGAAGACATCCCCGCCTCCCTCGCTCTCGTGTCTCCACTCAACGCGAACGCCGCCACACCAGCGCCACGTAGGTTCGGGCCACGGGCCCCACCACCCCGAACCACCCGAACCCGCTCCCGAGCCTGCAGCCTCGGGGGTCCTCAGAAACAGCTGGAGACAGCCTGTCTCCAACAAAGTCCCACTCACCTATTCCCCTCTCCCCCTCTAACTCCCTGCTTCTCTCTCTCTCTTCTTTCTCTCGCTGTGTATTCTCGCTCTTCTTCGTTCTGCCTTCGCTTCGCTTCCATTCCATCGCCTTCGTTCTCTCTCTCTCTCTACCGCTCGTCCCCTGCGCACCGGCGATTTAGGGTTTCGGCAGCGCCGCCCGGTCGCGATTCGGAGCCCCCTCGCCGGCCGGAGCCCGCCAGATCGAGGCCCTCTCTGCATTGTGAGCTCTCTCTCTCGATCGATCCGCCTTTCTCCGCTTTCCGTCGCCGCCTCCTCCGTTGCTCGCTGCGGGCGTTTTTTCGTTCGTTGTTCGCGGTGTCGACTCGCTCTCGTGGTTTTTCGTTGTCTTTTTCTTTTTTAAAGATTTTTCTCAGATTTTTTTTTGATTTTTTTCGATTTTTTTTCGATTTTTTTGGGGGTTTCGTTTGGTTGTTGTGGCGTTCCTTCGTGGTTAGGTGCAGATTTTTTCAGATTTTTATGCCGTATGCGTCTGGATTTTGATTTGGGTTGTGGTTTTGTGATGTACTGTTGTTGCGCGATTGCGAGGTTGTATCGCCGGACATTGTCGTTGGAAGCCTGTCGTTGTGATGTACGGACGTTGCGTGAATTTTGATGTGGGTTAAGGTTCTGTGATGTAATGATGTTGCGCGAATAGGAGGGAGGTTATATCGCCGGACATTGTCGTTAGAAGCCTGTAGTTGTTATCGTCGTGTTTTGCTCTGCTGGCATGCCTGGATGATGGATTCGGGCTGATGAATTTTGCTGCTTGTGTGCAGATCTGGAACCCGAACATGAACACTGTTCATCTTGGGATGATGTTTGTGTGGCGAACCGGGGTTTGAACGGATTAATGACGTGATTCGGGCCGTGTTCGTGTATGGTCGTTTTGACCGATTGTACGTGGTGGAATTGGGGTCTGTGGTGTCGTCCAGCATTGTGCCCGGGGCTGCTTCTTTTGCCGTTTAATCGAGGAAGGAAGTGTAGTCCGATCAGAGAAGTTTCGTGCATCCATGCTGGCAGAGAGCATGCGTGGAATCTTTGCTTCGGGTGATGCACCTGACAAGATTTGTTGCCGAAGCATTCGGTGTGGTGACCATTTGTCTGGTTGCACTCTTGGTTCTTCTGGGTTTGCTATGCACCATCTACTCGTTTTACTTCAGGTCTCGCACTCGTAGCCAGGACTTCATCCAACTCAGTTACTTTACGGGTCCTTGGGTCATCCGGATCATATTCATCGTGTTCACGATCGTGTGGGGTTTTGGTGAGATTGTCCGTTTAAGCTTGCTCAGACAGAAAGGGAAGGTGTTGAGCTCCGTTAGTTACAAATGGCAAGAAACTTTTTGCGAAGGTTATGTCGTCTCAAATCTTGGTTTTGCAGAACCTTGCTTGTTCCTCACTCTTGTGTTTCTCCTTCGGGCACCTTTGCAGAAGATGGAGTCAGGAATCTTAAGCAGAAACTGGAATGGAAAAACAATTGGTTATATTCTTCTCTACTGCTTCCCAGTTTTTGTTCTTCAGCTCATCATCATTCTAGTTGGACCAAGGTTAAGCAATGTTAAAAGTACCGGACTGACATTGCCGCATTACTTCACAAGTGCTATGAAGAGGACTGAAGGTGCTGCGTTTTGCACTTACCCTTTAATGAGTACCATTATTCTTGGGGTTCTTGCTTTTCTCCTAACTGCCTACTTATTTTGGCTTGGAAGGCGGATCCTAAAACTAGTCATTAATAAGGGTCTGCAGAAAAGAGTATACGTGCTGATATTCTCAGTTTCGGGTTTCCTTCCATTAAGGATCCTATTACTTGGTTTATCGGTTTTGTCTAAGCCAGAACATGTTCTTTTTGAAGCTCTTGTGTTCATGGCATTTCTTTCCCTTTTCTGTTGTGCTGGGGTGTGTATTTTCTTGCTGGTGTACTGCCCAGTGGCGGATTCTCTAGCATTGGGGAAGCTTAATGACTTGGATGTGAGAAGAAGAGTTAGTGATGATCAGAATGAGACTGTTTCACTCATTGCTAATCTGAGCCATCTCGAGGAAAGTGGTAGAATGAGCCCCTGCAGAAATTCTGACTCTTCGACCAAGCGTGGATCGATTTCTTTTCGGACTTATGGAAAGGATGGCCCATCAACGGCAACTTTTGTAGAGCTAAGTCTCTTCTCTCCTAGTCGAGATGCAACCCCCCCTGCTTCACCTCCACTACTTGGCTGGCCAATGCGTGCATCTCCACAGGCTCAGGGACCTTCAAGCACTCGTGAAAATCAATTTTGTGGTGATGACAACTGATTGTAAAGGGTTTAGCTTTTAATAAGGTTTTTATTTGTTCTCCGTTTGTTTTCTGTTTTAGATATGATGGTTTTGTCTCATGGAATTATATCTTCATTTTCCTTTTTGTACCATTTTGTAACCAAATTTTATCTGCATTCTCTGAACTTATAATGGAGCATTTCTTTGGCTGAATTCGATAGGACATTAATGAAAGTTGCTAAAGGTATTCGGATTGATTGCCGAATTTTTCTACAGTGAACTTTTTTCCCAATGCATTGGGAAAGTCTTGCTGTTCAATCCGTATATTAGTTATGTGTCAACTTTCCGAAGTTTAGTAATGCACATTGATCAAGCAAGACATGAGAGGATTGTGAAATATCGATTGGGGATTGAATATGGAATGGGACTGTTGGATGATTTACAAAAGTTTATTCTTTTTGTTAGAACATGCTTTTGTAAAGAAATTGCTGCTATGTCTTTCTGAACTAGCTAACTCGTCATGAGTTGGTGGAAGTGGGTTCTTGTCATGCTTTCATATTTGTTTTTACATGCTCAACTAGCATTTTTTAGTTGGCATTCAAACTTAAAGGCTGTTTATCTTCATTTAATCCAGTTGATGTTCTTCTCTATAGATGGAATTAATCCTAGTACTGACCGGTGCCATGCATGCATGTGTAGGTTCTTGTCATGCTTTCATATTTGTTTTTACATGCTCAACTAGCATTTTTAGTTGGCATTCGAACTTAAAGGCTGTTTATCTTCATTTAATCCAGTTGATGTCCTTCTCTATAGATGGAATTAATCCTAGTACAGACCGCTGCCATGCATGCATGTGTTCACATTACTGTGACGTATTGCTATTCAAATGGATTCATTTGCTGTTATCTTGTGTCTTCATCTTTTCCTAAAGTTTAGTTATTTTATCATGATATCTATTCTGTTTTAATTTACACCAATAATGTTGATGTCCATTGTCTTTGTTTAAATGGAATAGCTATTTTAAATGGTCTGATCTGATCAAGGGTACAATATTTACTTAAAGCACAGTTTACATGGGGATAGCCAGCATGTTCCCCAGTAATTCGTTAAAAAGCTAATAAACAAAACAAAAATATGATTTGTATTCTCTGGAGAAACTAACTACGGTGTGACGTCATTCTGAATCGGGCCAGCAGGTGGGGAGTAACTGAGCACGGCCAGACCGAGAGCGGTTGTGGCAGTGGCGTTCTGGCCAACAATGTTGGTCGCGATCGAGTAATTTCTCGACGGATCTTAATCGGCTTTGATCTTGACAGAGTATGTCTTGCCCGAGTAGACGATCAAGCTTGGCTCTATATAATGCCTGTCTGCTTCAACAATGGTAAGGTTGTGATCCTGCAATTCAAAGATTGAGGCCCTGAGTCACAAAAAAATGAAGGGTCCCTTCATCTTGCAAATCTATCTCCAAAATTTCTTCAATCTAATAAGTTCCTAAAAACATCGAAAAAGCCCAATCCAGATGTGCACACTTCATTATAGAAAGCGAGGAAACAAACCAACCAGAGGAACAATTTGTAGGTTGTAATGAAAGTATACCTCAATCCTAAAGCTAAGAGCAGATTGAGCAGTCACTCTTGAAATATTGAGGCGATAAGTTTTACCAGGGACAACCCTCCAGTGGGGATATTCAAGATTGATCGCATCATGACCTGTTGGATGTGAGCTTGGAGTGGTCGATTCAGCGTAATCAAACTTTCCCTTCTTGCAGGAGGGACTGCAATCCAAGCAACAAAAGAGAATGAAACAAACACGACAAATGAGCGAAACTGGTGTTTAAGTTCTTCATAATTGAAGGCAATCAAATTAAAGTAATTATCTCTGGCTCTCCCACCCAATCATAGTAGCTTTTGTAGTACCGGTCATCGAGGATGATGCTCTTGTCATAATCTTGAGCGAATGGCTCGGCCATGCTGTACGGCGGCAAAACATCAATCAACCCATGCAATCCAGCCACCGTTTGCATTGTGTAATAGGAGTCGTACTGAGATTTTCCAAGCTGCAATGAAGCATATAAGTATAAATGACATCCCTTTGCAAGATAAGACATTAAATGCCTGCCTCACATATTCATCAAATGAGGTGGAATCAGCTCGAACCTCCCACGGACGTCAGAAAAAGCTCACATGAACATGATATTGAATGATCATTGTACTTAGGGCTCACCTGATGGACAATGAAAACATGGGTGAAAGTTTTGCCGGGTGAAATGGGCCTTGGAACGACATCCCCTGTTCCATCGCTCCCCAGACTTTGAATCTGCAATTCAATCCAATCCGAACTCATCGTCGCATGAACTTCTCATTACAATGTTCATCAAACACAGTTTTGATGGGTTTTGCAACCATACCTTTTGGGTGTTGTGCCAATGGATTGCGACATTCTGGCTCAACCTGTTGGTAACTCTGACAAAAACTCTGTTTCCCTGAAGAGCCTGGATGGGTGGGCCGGGGTGCTGTCCATTGTTGGTGATGACCTGCTCCTTGTAGGAGCCCATCATCTCTTGCTTCACTTCCCAGTTGTAGAAAGGCCCTAGAGCCTCTGCCAATCGCATTGTCATGAGAAGGCATAGAAACCCAACAGTTCTTTTTGCCATCCTATGCCTATATGCTCTGCAGCATCAAACCCAACATTGCAGGGCTCTGCTTCTTTTATAGTTTTTCATTCAAGATGCCCACAGTTCTGTTGCTTCTCTTTTTGACATCCTATGCCTATATGCTCTGCAGCATCAAACCCAACAGTGTCCTTCACAATAGAAGCAATCTCCTCTTCCCAGAAGATGTTTAAAAATTGGAACAAACGCTAAACATGTGTGCCTAATGACAAATTGGGCATACCCTGCAAAGTTGAAGCAACCCCCTTCAACATTATCTTTTTGTGTGCAGGGGACTAAAGCCAAGAGACTTATGACAAATTGCTCGATCAGTCAACAACCATGCAAGACACTATCCAATGCCATCATAGGAAAAACGCTGAGACATGACTAGAATCGCCTCTGACTTGGATAGTGAAAGCCAATTTAACACTCAACTAGAACATCAAATTCAACTGAATAAGACACTAACCAGCATGTTCCTCAATAATTGCTGTTAAAAAGCTAATAAACAAAACAAAGATACAATTTATATCGTCAGGAGAAAAATAATCATACTTTTCAAAGATTCAAGAAAAGGAGCGAACTTTTGCTTGAAAGATAATAAATATCCACGGACTTATATCCTCTAGGGAAACATAACCTCAAATTTCAAACAAGGGATCAAAACAGCCTCTCTAACTAAGACATTAGTCCTATCACATATATTACCTTGGCAGGCTTTGTTCCCCAGGCTCTGAACTGACTGCGGTGTGACACCATTCCGAATCGGGCCAGCAGGTGGGGAGTAGCTGAGCATGGCCAGACCGAGAGGGGTTGTCGCAGTGGCGTTCTGGCCAACAATGTTGATTGTGATCGAGTATTTTCTCAAAGGATCTTGATTGGCTTTGATCTTGATGAAGTATGTCTTGCCTGAGTACACAATCAGGCTTTGGTTCACAAATGGCTCTACATAGTGCCCATCCACTTCAACAACAGTAAGGTTGGGACGATGCAAATCTAAGGTTGAGGTCTTAAGCAAGAAAAAAATGATGCTTCATCTTGCAAATCTATATCCAAAATTTCTTCGATCTAATGGTCATTAAAAACATAGAAAAGGCCCAATTCAGGTGTGGACGCTTCATCATAGAAAGAGAGGAAATAAACAAACCAGACGAACAATTCGTAGGTTGCAATGAAAGTATACCTCAATCTGAAAGCTGAGAGTAGATTGAGCAGTCACACTCGAAATATTGAGGCAATAAGTTTTACCAGGGATAACCCTCCAGTGGGGATATTCAGGATTGATCGCATCACGAGCTGTTGGGTGTGAACTTGGAGTGGTCGATTCAGCGTAATCAAACTTTCCCTTCCTGGGAATCAGCAGGGACTGCAATCCAAGCAACAAAAACAGAACGAAACAAACATGACAAATGAGCGAAACTGGTGTTTAAGTTCTTCATAATTGAGGCAATCAAATTAAACTAATCACCTCAGGCTCTGTCGCCCAATCATAATAGCTTTTGTAGTACTGGTCATCGAGGATGATGCTCTTGTGATAATCTTGGGCGAATGGCTCGGCCATGCCGTATGGCGGCAAAACATTGATCAACCCATGCAGTCCAGTCACCGTTTGCATTGTGTAATAGGAGTCGTACTGAGATTTTCCAAGCTGCAATGAAGCATATACGTATAAATAACATCCCTTTGCAAGATAAGAAATTAAATGCCTGCCGCGCATATTCATTGAATGAGGTGGAATCAACTTGAACCGGGCACAGATGTCAGAAAAAACTCACATGAACATGGTATTGAACGATCATTCTACTTAGGGCTCACCTGATGCACGATGAAAACATAGGTGAAAGTTTTTTCGAGGAAAATGGGCTTTGGAACGACATCCCCAGTTCCATCGCTCCCTAGACTTTGATCTGCAATTCAATCCAATCCGAACTCATCATCGCATGAACTTCTCATTACAATCTTCGTCAAACACAGTTTCCATTGATTTCGCTACCATACCTGTTGGGTGTATGAATCGCGACATTCTGGCTGAACCTGTTGGTAACTCTGTCGAAAACTCTGTTTCCCTGATGAGCCTGGATGGTGGGGCCGGGGTGCCGTCCATTGATGGTGACGACCTGCTCCTTGTAGGAGGAGCCCATCATCTCTTGCTTCACTTCCCAGTTGTAGAAAAGCCCTCCAGCTCCTCCTGATGCCATCATATCACGAGAAGGCAGAGAAACGATGCCGTCGTCCAGCTACCCATCTCTCCCCTCACCGGGAACCAAGCTGCGCACGAAAGATGGCAACTTTTAATGGGGGAGAGACGGAGTTCGTGCGGCCGCTGGCGATTTAGCAGCAGCAGAAGAAGTTGTCCGCTTGGTTCGTTTAGCCGTACATTTAAGCCATCTCCAAAATGTACCAACTTTCACAAAAAAAGCCATCTCCTCCGAGAAAATATTGGGTGGGTTTAACCCAACACGTAGGCATATAGGTAAAACAATCAGCGATCGACACGTGGCTCCACGTAGGCGAGGATGTCAGGCGTTTAAAATTTGCGCGCGCCGCTCGTGGGCCCACCACTCTGACGCTCTCTCTCCTCTGCTCTCCTCTGCGACATGTCCACTCGTCCTCTCTCTCTTCTCTCTTTCTCTCTTTCCCCGTTCTCCCCGTTCTCCGTTCCGTTTTGCGAGAGAACAAAATCGCAGGGCTTCTCTCCGAATGCTCTTCCCCTCCTCTGCTCTCTCTCCTCCGCCGGTTGCTCGCGACGCCGACGCCCTTTCCACCTCCGCCGACGCCCCGCTCTCTCCTCCTCCGGTTGCTGCGACGCCGACGCCGACGCTCTCTCCTCCGCCGGTTGCCCGCAACGCCGACGCCGACGCCGACGCCCTTTCCACCTCCGCCGACGCGTCTCGCTCTCCTCCGCCGGTTGCCCACGACGCCGACGCCCCTCCGTCGGTTGCCTCCGTCGCCCCCAACTCCGATGCGGACGCCGACGCGGACGCCGACGCCCTCCACCTCCGCCTCCGCCCCGACGCCGTCGCCGACGCCCTTTCGCCTCCCTCTCGCGACCTCTCGCTCCGCTCTCTCCCTCTTTCCTCGCGGAGCGCCCTTGCCGGCTAACCCCGACGCCGACGAACCCCGATCGCGTTTTGGCCTCCCTCTCCGCGAACGAAGGTCGTTCTCTCTCTCTTTCCTCCGCGACCGCCCTCGCTCCCGAACGCGGACGCCGTCGACGCCGACGCCGTCGCCTCCCGCCGTCGCCTTCCCAAGCCCCACCGTAGGCACCCCATTGGCGACTCCCGTACGTCCGGAGGTTCGTTTTTTTCTTTTTCTTTTGGATTCCACTCAGTAGAATTCATGTTAAGGTTTATAGTCGGATAAGGATGGAGCACATTTGCATTAGGATTCCACTCAGTAGAATTCAGAGGAAGATTCGAAGGAAGCAAAGTAGACCTTGTTTTTATTCAATAAGCAAATCTGTTGGTTTTACGGACAAAGAACTTGCTGCTAGTGGGTTTACTAGAAAAGAGCAAGATGATATGGACAAGGTATAGTGATTCACGATGATTTGCAAATCGTTAACATTGTGTTGTCCAACTGCTTAATTTGGTGTTAGACCTAGTGGCTGACCATAATTGATTATTCTGGTTCATGCTTGGACCACTTAGGAGTGTGCCTATTTAGTCTTATTCCTTCCATGGATTTTACTCTTTGTCATTCTTGGCTTCGTCAGCTCCTTTTCTCACGATCATCTTCATTCTCTTGCATCCGAAAGCCAAAATAATATCTGGCCAATTGCCTGCATTGTGGTTCCTGGCTTTGCATGTTTGGTCCTTGATTGGAAGTGGAAGTGGAAGTACTTTGGTAGTATTTTAATTTTTGTTTTCTGTTTTCTTGGAAACGTGTGAATGAAAATGAAAATTCTCTAACGGGATGAAAAATGGGAGTATATGCTTGTATTCCATCAAAGCTGTAAAATAGAAATTTTTCTTTTTCCTTCCAAAGATCTGTGCTTTTGTTAGAATGAATAAATACTGGATACACCAAAATGTCATTTTCAGCTTTGAACTCTTTTTTCATTCATAACATGCTTTCCATTGTCGAAGTTGTAAAATAATTTCCAGTGTCTTTCCAAACGTGTTTTTGAAGCTGCCGCATTCTGAAATGTAAATGAAAACAGCATATACAAATTTTCTGGAACCAATTACATGTTGCCCTGGAGAATTTTGTGCAACTAGTTGACACATTAATCGAAAGTTCATCCCTAGCGTGTCATTGATTGAGTATTGTAAGTGTGCATTGTCCATGATGCGATATTAACCTTCTCTTATTGGATTCCTTTGATATAGTTCGTCGAAGAAGAAAAGGACCAGGATATATGTTATGATGATGAAGAAGATAGTGCTGGAAGGGATGAAACAATCATGAGTGATGTTGACTCTTTGCATCTGCTGGATCAGGTACTAGTATCGAGCATTCGCTGTGATAGGCCTGAAAATCAACATTGCTGAAACTTTGTGAAACCTATAACATCGGGGCATGAGATTTCTCTTTTACTTTGGAAGCTATGTTGTTCGATGTGCTTTATTTTCAAAAACTGGGCAGATCTTTTAAGACTATTGGAGCACTTGAGTGACTTTTCACCGGATAAGATGAAGTCATGTTTTATATATTCGTTTATGAGAATTTCCTGGTTTGTTTCTGGATGGTTAACCTGGAGGATGCGGTATTAATTTTCTGGCAGTTAGCTGAGATCCACCTTAAAATATATTTTAAAGTTTAATGTGCTGACTTACTCAATATTATATCCTATTCCTGCTATTTGTATGACCAGCCAGGACACATTGTAGAAGGAAATGAGGAGGAAATCAAAGAAAATAGACAGATGTGAAGGACAACTCAGCAAACCTTGGTGTGAGGGATACTTCAATGAGGTAAGTATATATGGTGAAATTTTTTAGGCATTAGGTCTGGCTTTCGCCCACTAGCTATGTAGTCTTGGATAGTGCGTGACAGCACTTTTGATTATCAACATAAGCATGAAGGTTGAGTAATATGAATCACATTGAAGACATTCTGGCTTGCAGATATCTTGAAGTTCGATCTACCTTTGTTGTGTTCTATGATGCTCGGGCCCATTTTGATAGTTTTGGGCTTGGGTTCCTTGTTTGAGAACCTCGACTATACTCGAGTGTTTAGTCTCGTACTTGTGACAAATTTCATAGACAACGATGATGAATAAGCTTTGAAAGATGCCAGCTATCCGTGAAATGAACTTATCTCTCTATGTTCTCCTTTAAAATCCCATTTAATGGCACCGATGGAATGGCTAATTCAAGTAAGTTTCTGGCTTGAGGTCTTTTGAATTTAGCAGCTCAGAATTTGGACTTGTTTGAACTTACAAAAATGAGCTATTCGTAAATTTGCTTCTCGAAATTTTTGCTGATAAATACATGCGATTTTAGCTTGAGTAATTGTGTTGCTGTCAACTGTTTTTTTCGAGGGGATAATGGACTAGTATAGTGTTTACTAATTGTTGTGTTTGGTGCTTTTTCACATGTGTTTATCAGTGAGTCATCCGTAGTTTATTGAAAATGAAAAGTGAATTAAGTTTTTTAAAGAAGTTTTTCCATAGTCATCACTTATCATTGTTTATTGCTCTTTCTTGTTAGCTTGTAATGAGAGTTTCTTTTCCACCTGGTGCAGGATGAAAGTGAAGAGAATGCGAATGATGCTGAGTTGGTAAAGCGCCTGAACAAGTAGAGACGGCGAGCAATTGCTGCTGTTCATAGAGGAGGGAAGACCATTGCTTCTAGAAATTCTTACAAGGACAAAGGTGGAAGGTCATCTCACTATTCCAAAATTCAAAAACAATTAAGCTCCCGGTAGTGCACTTGGAAGAATTCAGCAGCATGTAGGGGCTGGAGGAAGGTGTGAGTTTAAGACTTCGCATTATAGCATATTTCGCTAGGGAAGATAAAGGAGATTTTTGTGTATTGGAAGTATAGATAGGTGGCTATTTTGCTGCAGAATATTTGGTAATAGTCGATTCGTAATGATGTTATGTAATAGTCGGTTACCGTATCAAAAGAAAAGCCACACATGCAATTTTGTACAGAAAGAGGAACCCCTTCTAATATGTTGGTCATTACTTGTCATATGGAGATTGTGTGCAATTAATTTGTTATTTGCTGCTACTCGTTGATGTAGTCATCTTCCAAAGGTTTCAATCTTTTTGAAGAGTTGTGCTTGACTGTTAAGGATATGTAAGCTTTGTGGAGAAAACTTTGGCATGTACCGATATCCTGTATTTTTCTATTGCAGTCTGTGGAGCGAATGAGGAAAGAGATGGAAAGATTTGATCGTGAAAGAAGGAAGGAAGAAGAAAGGTTGATGTGTGAACAGCAGAGAGAGGAGGAGAGATTGCTACGTGAGCAAAGGCGTTAATCAGAGCGACGGGAGAAGTATTTACAGAAATAATCTATTAAGGTAAGTATTTGAGCTTGATATTATATTTTAACTAGTTAGTTTCTTTTGCTTTATTTGATTGGTTAAGCAGCATCTCTTCTTTTCTCTTTTCTTTACCAACTTCTCTGGTTTTTTGTTTGGAAGGCGGAGAAAAAGAGACAAAAAGAAGAGCTTCGTCGAGAAAAAGAAGCAGAGAGACGAAAAGCTGCAGTGGAGAAGGCCACTGCTCGCAGAATTGCCAAGGAATCCATGGAGCTTTTGGAGGATGAACAGCTGGAGCTGATGGAATTGGCCGCTACAAGCAAGGCACGTACTTAAATGTGATCATAAATCATTTTTATTGTTTGTGGACCTTTTGCCGAAAGGATTCAGTCTATAGAGTTCTAATGACCTCCATCTTTTCTTTGCTCCTGTATATGCAGCGTGATTGTGGAAGACCTCCTATACCTAGAAAAGACCCAGGAGCAAAACCTGAAGAGGAGCCTCTATTATCAAATCACCCTTATGTTGATAAGGTATATGTGTAGATAAGATCCATTTTGCAGTAATGCATCTGTTGAAATTCCAGCCACAAAGTATATGAAGTGTCTTCTTTACAAGTGACCATCGCATAATTGCTAAATCATCTTTGTATTGTAGGCCATCGTCGGGTATTAGCAAAGCACATTTAGTATATCTTGATCTATTCTCTAAGGGCACTTGTTGACTAACTTCCTATATAAAACGCATGGCAAGCGTTCCCGAATGGCAACTTTTTCCGAAAAATTTGCTAATGGATTCCATATTGATGGTTCTTTGTTCAAGTTTTTGGTTTTAGGTTGCGTACATATTGACACACAAATTAATCACAAATATATGGCAAACAAGAGGTCCCAAGTGTACTTAAAAGACTAGAGTGGGGGTACATCCTTAGGCAACAAATTTTGGACTGCTACTTAAGTGTCTACCTTCATGACTCCTACCTTTTTGGAGGTAAGAATCAATTAGGTGCACTTTGGACTATGCGTTTGTCATTCATGTTAGGTAATTGGGTTTAAGCGCCCGTCCATGTTAGGAAGGGAAATAAGAAAACCCTAGTGGCTCACACGTTTGTTTGTGGGCAAAAACTTAAAGACCTTCTCTAGGTCTTCTAAGGGGTTAACCCTTCTGGACAAACTTTCTTAACTTGATCCTTGGGTTTTGTTACCAAAACTCAAGCAATGAACACAATGATGTCCTTCATGTGTGCAAGATGGTTGAAATTTCCTTTGCAAGTAACCAAAGTCATTGGCATTTGTTTCAACACTAAATAATGTTTCTAAAATTCTGATTGAATATATTCATTTTCACTCAACTATTCTGTTATGCAATGAGGTTTTCTTTTCATACCTTTCACCCTTGTTATGCACTGCAACCATAGCTTCATGGTCTATAATGAGTGTAGAAAAGTACTGATAGCTTAGTTAGCTTTATACTAAACTTCAAAAGTCTGCGGTCTTTCAAATGCCACTCCTGCTCATGAGTGAATTGTCATTATTACAATATTTGGGGTGGTGTGGCTTTATGCAGTTGTGGCAGATACATGTCACTGAGCAAATGATTTTGGATGATTTGGAGGCCAATCCTGAGAAGTACCAAAACCAAAAATTATCTGAGTTGGTTGATGATGATTATGATGAAGAGAAGAGTGTTGAATATACTAAGGCTTACTATAAGAAGTCCTTAATACCAAAAGTTATTCTGGTAGGTTATTTGATGTTTAAGATACATCAATCTTATAATTGGTGTGCTAGACATAGTATAAGCTTTACCAAAAAAAAAAATCTTATAATTGGTGATTTCTCCGATGTTGCCTCGTATTTTTGGGCAGAAAACTAGTGTGAGAGAACTTGACTTGGAAGCAGCTTTAGCTGAGCGTGAGGTTAGTTATTGCTTTGTTGTTGCACAGATTGTATCTTCCCTACTCAAGTACTGTTCATATGAAATTTTAGTCACTTTGTATGCATATGTCCCATTTTGTCCAGATTTAGATGATACTCTGGTTTTGTTTGCCAAGTCACTTTATGAGATATCTGTTAATTGGCTTTCTGTCTACATGTAGTTCCATAAGAAAATGAGAAAAGAAGCAGAAGAAAGGGGAGAGGCATATAAAATTTCCAAATTCAGGCAAAATATTGAGATGGATGAGTATGACTTGATGCATTGGCGTCGGTCATTTGAAGAAAGAGAAGCCTTGATCAGGGATATCAGCTGGTAATCCCATGTCATTATAACATATTTGACTCTTTTGATATTGAATCCAATTTATGTTTCCAATTGCGAATTGTTTGATGTTTGTCGTCTTTACTAACTGGGCATTTTGGGAAACAAAACTAACCATAAAAGGATGCAATCACCCAATCTAATTTTTTTTTTCCTTTATATCACATGTAATATGTGAAAGATTCCACGTGCCATGTATGTTGCCATTGACAGATTTCCAGGAATGACAGAATTTAGCACATGTTTGGTACTCTTATTCCTACAATGTGCCACTTCGCTTTGGGCTTTACTATTTGTCATAAGAGGGTAAGGGAAAAGAAATCAGTTGCACCGAGAAAATGGTTCAATATTGCAGTTTGCAATTAGAAAAGGGAAAGAAATAAAAACGGTCCATGAAAGGGACTAATGTTTGCTTTTGTGAAAGGAAAACTTAGTTCATTCAAATTTTGTCAAATGAAGCAAAATGATTTTGGTCACTATCTACCTATTGATAGCCTTTACTTTCATACGTGTGACTTATAATTTTCTTGTGGGCATCTTACTGCATCTTACTGTATACAATGCATGCTAATATCCTTCACCGAGAATAGGATTGTCTAGCTGGTCGAAATTCTTGCAAACATTACAAGGGAATGTCTATGATGATATCCTTTATATAGTATGTATAGAAAGCAAGTTTTTCTGAAAGCTGTTAGTTCCTGTCCTTTTAGAGTGCTGAGAATGTTTTGTTACCAAATCAGCGGAGAATCTTTTCTTTCATTCTCTCTATAAATGCCAGAGAACTTTGTTCCTGGAATTAAGATACTCAAAATATGCTGTCTGATAATGTTAGCTGAACAAGGCTCGTTATTTTACAGCCGACAAGCCCCGGGCCTGCCACTTTGGAAGAGCCAAGGAGATATGTAGACAGCGGTTACTTTGGCAAGGATCAATATGATCCTTCAAACCCTTTATATAGATATGACTATTGGGGCGAACCAGAGAACTCAAAGAAAAGCAAGCAACAGAGGATGATGGACGCCCACAACAAATCCATGGTTGGCAAGGGTGTCGTGTGGTATGAAATGTCTTATGAAGATGCCATCAAGCAAAAGATGCAGAGAGAAGCCGCATCAAAAGGAGTGATGCAAAAGGATTTCGAGGATCAAGATAGCAATAAAGACGATGAGGACGACGATGACGAGGATTTTGATTACAGCATCCTTGGCGACCCGAGCATTAGTTTTGAGAACCAGCCTCTTGTTAATGGGACTGAATCTTCTAGAATATCAGATGAGGGTATGTTTGAGGACTAATGTAGCCATTGTTGGATAGTGGAAAGTCTGTACAGCGGAACGCATGTTATCTTTCCTATTTTTGACCAAAGCTCGAGTTAAAAGCCGTTGTGTACGGAGCATTCTAGCCTTTGCTAAGCAAGGACAAGAAGCATGAAGAAAAGTTTGAGAGTTTCATAAAGAAACACCCCTATCTTTGTAAAGTACATTGGAAGGATTTGATAAATTATATCATTTACCATAAATGGGAAGGATGAAAAAGCCAAACTTCTTAGGAAAGTTACGATCTCAAAATTTACGAAAATACAAAGAAGTCGTGAAAACTTACTACCATTTGAAGGACGTCACGAATCGTAAGGTTGTAATTTATTGAAAACACTGATGACACTTGCGAATTTTCATTGGAAAAGTCATTCAAAAAGGTATTGCCTCATCTAAAAGGCAGTTTGAATAAAAAAATCAGATGAAAAGAATCGTGCATCATGCTTGGACATATATAGTTCATCTGAAAAAGCAGATTGAATGAAGGAATGATCGGAACATACACAAACAAAGGAAAATAATGAATTTTTGCTTTTTCCTTTCTTTTTTTTTTTTTTTCTGTGTGGCAGAGCAAGAAAACAATTTGATCTTTCCACTTACGCCGTGCAAACAGAACCGGAGCCTTTATACAAGGAAAGACTGCCTCTTCTCTCTAACTTATCCTCCCGTCTTTCTTTTGCCCTTCTTTATAACAGTCTATCCTCTCGCATCCATCGAAAAGCCTCATCGCTTTCGCTTGTGCTCCATTTCAATGAATCGGAATCAATATCTCCAAATATCTATATGTACACGCTCCCTTCCAAATCCACATTTTGCGTCACCGACCATCCACAGATAAGATAACACCAACCTCGCCGCCAAATGTTCAAAGCAAAAGAAGGAAGTTCCCAACCCTCTTTGAGAAAGGCTGGAGCAGTATGTTCCCCCCAATCCATTGGGCACTTCCAATTTAGGCGGTCACCTAAGAAGGAAGGAGATTTCCGCCAGTTGTCTCATTCCTCCTAAAGGAACTCCTTTCCAGTCCCTCTTAAAAGGATTTAAGTTCCTAGTGTCGAATATGGGAAAAAGATTCTCTCATCAATCAATTTCCCCGTCCTCTACGTCATTTGGCGGCGGCGTAACCGGATGACTTTTGGGCGGCTCATTCTCCTCATCCTCATCTTTGTCATCAACCTTCATGTACAAGCCAAGCTGTTCTAAAGGATTGCTACAATTCTCGAGTTTGAAACTACCCAGATGGTCTTCGAACAGTCTGGGCTCTTTGCCTCCTCCAAGAAATTTGGTAATTCCTCACCATGAGGAACCCGAAGCATCTCCAAGTCCTCCATAAACCGACTGTTCTCATTGATATCAACTGTCTTTTCCATCTGCGTAAAACCAAGACTTGTCGATAAGTACCTTTTAAAACCTTGTCCAGAAACCGCAAGGTGTGCACTCACCTTTTGCAATGCTTGACGAGCAAGTTCCCTCTCCAGCTCCCCTCGCCTCTTGGCTTCAGCTGCAGCTTCAGCTTCAGCTTTTTTCTAGCCTCTTCTTCGCTGCCTTTGCCTCAGCTTGAATTTTAGCCTTTTCTGATTAGTAGAAAAAGAAAAAAAATTTAGGAGACCCATTGTAGTAAAGAGCTTTTTTCTTTTTTTTGGGTTGAATGACGATGATGGTATATAATAAAAGAGACCTTTTGCCCGCCTCTCGAGTTCCTCTCACTCTATTCGTAACTTCTCAGGATCCCGCTTCTCAACCTAAGATGGGAAAAACCAGAAATATAAATTTCAAGTATCTAGACAAGTAGACACAGAAAAGATGCATCAAGCACTGTGTTCAACCTTCTCAAGAGCCTTTTCTCGAGCTTTAAATATAGTCTCAGCAAATCGGTTCCTCAAAAGTGCTGCACGATAACGCTTCTCGGGGAGACTTGCCTCTCGGGTGGAGTACTCTCCTCTATAATGTTACAGCACCATGCGTGAGATCACGCCCCATAAGGTACAGCATACAATTATCTTTATGATGATCATGCTTACCCTCTCCCTGAACATCAGCTTCTAAGGGAAGTGAATTGGGCTGAGAATTTTGCACAACTTGATCCATCCCATCAACAGATGCTAGAAGTAACACAAGGTCAGTTATTAATTCATCAGTCCAGATGGATGCACAAAGTGAATCACCTTTTAACCAAAATGCAATCTGAACTTAAATTTACCAGTATCTAAGTCATGAAAAGTACTCTTTTGGTCATCACTTACTCCATTAGCCATGCCTTCCTGAAGTAAGAGAAATAATTTGCATAAAGTTAGCTGACAACATACGAACCAGAACCTCAGTTATGCAACATGACAACAGCACCTAAGTTTGGCATATCTACCTTCGCCACCTTGACAGGTCCAGAAACCTTAGCAGGATCTAATTCACTAGCGGATGAACTAGCTGAGTCTGCATCTGACGAGTAGGAAACAGGCACAAGTGCAAAGATATGAGAGCTCAATCAAGAAAAGTCATAATGTTCTGCAATTCAAGAACATTGTATTAAACATCAAAAGCTTACAGGCTTATAACAAAGGCTAGTTCCAAATCCATGTATGCCCATCTACCCTAGAAATGGCTAATGATGACGAAACAATGCCCAGGCTAATAGCTGTACCAACTACACAGTCTTAAGCACTGCTGCTACACATTGATAGACAAAGCATTGCCACCACACATTGAGAGACGATTTGACAAAGTTATACTTGAGTCAAAGCATGACTCTGACCCACTACTAATGATGAAAAACATGCAAAGAGATCCACTCCCCATTTCTTCAAAAATTAGATGGTTAAGCATACACCAGCACATATACCATTCTACATGCATGTCTACTTGCAAACCTTGTATGAAACTACTTTAAAAAACATCATGTGCAAATTTGAGGGGACTTGCCGGGTAAAGTTAATCTTAAGAACTGATAAACCAAATTTAAAATCCAGTTTAAAACTAATAATAAATTTGGCAGGTTTAAATTACTACATAGAACATCATCACCCAGACCCTTCAGCAAACATGAGATGAACTTAAAAAAGGTGTACACCATGAGATATGATGTGCACATCTTCTGAATAAGTGGTGCAAAAACCAGTTCTCATATTTCTCTTTTTCATACAATTTTTTAAAGAAAATGTTTATTGTCCTAGAAATAGGTACTACAGAAAAAAAAATCAGAAATATAATGCAGATCTTGCCCAGATCCCCCAATTTTGACCACTCTACAGACAAATTTGCGTGCATATAACCAAAATGAAGAGTCCTTCCGCCATTATATTGAAAACTAAAACTCCCCATAGCAGCACTTGTGGCTCCTTCTTCGAAGGACATCAAATGAACCCTGGAGAGAGATCATGACAGGCAACAGGCGAAGCTGACACAAAGAACCTGGGAATTTTCTTATTCTATTCTACTATTCTGAACAATTGATAACAAAGGCAATCAAACAAAGCAGATGACTTAAGAACTTTAAACACTTCATATGCAAATACTAAGAAGAGTGATCAGCACTTAAGGACTTGGTGCATTCAACAACCAAGTTCAAAATAAAGTGCCCTCAGAAGTATGAACTTCACAAATAAAAAATTGAAAATATACAAAATCAGATTATGATGCGGACTAGAAAAGCAGAAGATGTCCCTAGCATTAGTGTATTGGTAATTATAGAAAGAGATGTGCTCCATACAGTTAGACAATACAACTTCCAAAAGAGAAAGTATAACTTTACGAAAAAAGAAAGTAGAAAAAGATCTGCAGAGGCGCGAACCACTTGATGAGGACCCCGATTCAGTACTGAAGCTACTGGAACTACTGCATTTACTGTTTCTATGCACCGCATCTTTCTCTATCTCTACTGGAGGGAAGCATGAAACTGGAGCGTCATTCCCGCCAACTATATCTACATCCTCATCAATCACGTAATTTCCTAGTAATATACAAGAAGAGAAGAATGCAGTGTCAGATAGACAGCCCTTGTGCAGGGCACGCGCTGGTGCATGCATAACTATGACTTGAATATTTGACAAGGATTACCTTTGCAAGGCGGCACTGATGAGGTGCTGCCGCGGACGCACGTACAAGAGATAAAGCAATACCTGCTGCAGATGTATCTATAAACTTAAACATCAGAAGTGTCATTTCTAACCCTAGCAGCAACAGATGCCATTCCCTGACTCACCTAAAACTACGACCAAGAAATTCATCGAAGCATGACGAGAACGCTTCGAGAGAATACTAAAATAGCCCCCCATCACAGTTCTCACCAAAAAATATCGCATTTCCCGCTTCTTTCTCACCTCATAAATAGAAAAACTCGCATTTTCGAAGGCTCCAATTAGCTCCTTCAAAATTTCACCCCACAATGCAATCTACAGATTTCTGTACAAGTCTGCAATATAAGCATCATTTGCATAGAACAGTCTCTCGACAACCCATTCTAGAGTTTTTCTTATCCAAAGTGCCATGCTGCATGACAGAATTAACTGAGAGCCTTGTTGATGTAGAGAAACGGCACAAAAAGGTTCATTTTCCCTGAATTCCACTTGACACGTTCTTGAGCTCACATAGAACATGGTTAACCAGCAACACTAAGCAACCTAGAAAAAAGTTCCAGTTTCTCCATCTTCGACAATGGAAAGCATGTTATGAATGAAAAAAGAGTTCAAAGCTGAAAATGACATTTTGGTGTATCCAGTATTTATTCATTCTAACAAAAGCACAGATCTTTGGAAGGAAAAAGAAAAATTTCTATTTTACAGCTTTGATGGAATACAAGCATATACTCCCATTTTTCATCCCGTTAGAGAATTTTCATTTTCATTCACACGTTTCCAAGAAAACAGAAAACAAAAATTAAAATACTACCAAAGTACTTCCACTTCCACTTCCAATCAAGGACCAAACATGCAAAGCCAGGAACCACAATGCAGGCAATTGGCCAGATATTATTTTGGCTTTCAGATGCAAGAGAATGAAGATGATCGTGAGAAAAGGAGCTGACAGAAGCCAAGAATGACAAAGAGTAAAATCCATGGAAGGAATAAGACTAAATAGGCACACTCCTAAGTGGTCCAAGCATGAACCAGAATAATCAATTATGGTCAGCCACTAGGTCTAACACCAAATTAAGCAGTTGGACAACACAATGTTAACGATTTGCAAATCATCGTGAATCACTATACCTTGTCCATATCATCTTGCTCTTTTCTAGTAAACCCACTAGCAGCAAGTTCTTTGTCCAGAAAACCAACAGATTTGCTTATTGAATAAAAACAAGGTCTACCGTTTCCCCGAATCTTCCTCCGAATTCTACCGAGTGGAATCCTAATGCAAATGTGCTCCATCCTTATCCGACTATAAACCTTAACATGAATTCTACTGAGTGGAATCCAAAAGAAAAGAAAAAACGAACCTCCGGACGTACGGGAGTCGCCAATGGGGTGCCTACGGTGGGGCTTGGGAAGGCGACGGCGGGAGGCGACGGCGTCGGCGTCGACGGCGTCCGCGTTCAGGAGCAGGGGGCGATTCGCGGAGGAAAGAGAGAGAGAACGACCTTCGTTCGCGGGAGAGGGAGGCCAAAACGCGATCGGGGTTCGTCGGCGTCGGGGTTAGCAGCAAGGGCGCTCCGCAGAGGAAAGAGGGAGAGAGCGGAGCAGAGGTCGCGAGAGGGAGGCGAAAGGGCGTCGGCAACGGCGTCGGGGGCGGAGGCGGAGGCGTCGGCGTCGGCGTCCGCATCGGAGTTGGGGGCGACGGAGGCAACCGACGGAGGGGGCGTCGCGTCGTGGGCAACCAGCGGAGGAGAGCAGACGCGTCGCGGAGGTGGAAAGGGCGTCGGCGTCGGCGTCGGCGTTGCGGGCAACCAGCGGAGGAGAGAGCGTCGGCGTCGGCGTCGCAGCAACCAGCGGAGGAGAGAGAGCAGAGGCGTCGGCGGAGGTGGAAAGGGCGTCGGCGTCGCAGGCAACCCGGAGGAGGAGAGAGCAGAGGAGGGGAAGAGCATTCGGAGAGAAGCCCTGCGATTTTGTTCTCTCGCAAAACGGAACGGAGAACGGGGAGAACGGGGAAAGAGAGAAAGAGAGAAGAGAGAGAGGACGAGTGGACATGTCGCAGAGGAGAGCAGAGGAGAGAGAGCGTCGAGTGGTGGGCCCACGAGCGGCGCGCGCAAATTTTAAACGCCGACATCCTCGCCTACGTGGAGCCACGTGTCGATCGCCGATTGTTTTACCTATATGCCTACGTGTTGGGTTAAACCCACCCAATATTTTCTCAGAGAGAGAGCGTCGAGTGGTGGGCCCACAGCGGCGCGCGCAAATTTTAAACGCCCGACATCCTCGCCTACGTGGAGCCACGTGTCGATCGCTGATTGTTTTACCTATATGCCTACGTGTTGGGTTAAACCCACCCAATATTTTCTCCCACGGTGTCCCAAGCAGCAGGCACAAGCAGATCCTCGCCCCACCTCGTAAATTAAAAATAAAGAAGAAACAACCATCGCCTCCACGTGCGACCTGAACCAGCCGGTTCGGTTCGGTTCGGTTCGGTTCCCGATTCGACCTCGCCCCTAAATTCATCTCTTCGGTTTCTTCGCCTCGCGTGCGGACCGCCTTCTCGCCGGACCCCCGGTACCGGAGCCGGGCCCGCGAGAGCCGGATCTCGAGCGGATCTGTCTTGGGTCTCTCGGATCCGGAATGGGTCGCGGCGGAGGCCATCTCGGAGGGAGCAGCGTCGGGTCGAGCCCTCGTCAGATCCGGAAGCTCTGGGAGAGGGAGAGGGAGCCCTCGGGGTCGCGGGTGATGACGACCGAGGAGGACTTGGGCTTGTTCTTAGACCCGGTGGGGCGGCGGGGGCGGCGGACGACTTCAGTGGTGGAGCCGTCGCCGGCGGTGGGGGAGGGAGAGGTCAAAAGGAAAGCGAAGAAAACAGCGAGAAATGAGAGATGGTAAAGGAAACACAATTCCGCCTCCATAATTGATTATGCTTTAATTAGAGGGTAAAGGAAACACAATTGATTATGTGGTTGTGCATTTATGTCCCTTTTCCAAGAGGGTACCCGGTTCACTACGAGCCAAGCGATCCTATTTCTTATTTCCGATGCAATTTCCCGCACTTGGCACCGAATGATTTGATGAGACGACGTGATGCGCTGCTGAATCTATGAGCTAAATTTGCAGCGCCGGGGTGCCTCCGAGAGCAGCAGCAGCATTTCGTCTCAACAGCCCCAGCGGAAACGACAACGAATGATTCTTTATGCGCAGCTTCGTTGATGAACGTTGTCCAAGTCAACCCACTCATGGACAGTGCAAATGACGTGAGTGTTCTCCCTCGTTGCTAAGGTCGAGAGGTTGAAATCTCTTATTGCATTTCATGACTTAAGTGAGGGTTTCAAGGGTGGATTATTGAGCCAGCCCTCGAGATTTTATATCTAAATAGTGACTTGTAACGAGAACCGATGGTGCTACTAAGCATTAGAGAGTCGTGTAATCCTCGAAAGGTGATCTCCGGTGGTTCCTCAATCATAAAAGAAAAAAAAAAAAATTGGGGTGAGGAGTGTGCTAGATGACACGACGGGTCGGATAGAGATTTCTTGGTCGGCGGGGGCAGAATTGGATGGCGGGTAGCGCCACCATCGCTCGGCGCCTTTCCTAGGACAGCACATTCCAATCATCAAAACCCAAACTATCCGGGGCATTGGTCAGGTTGATGATTTGCATTTTTTTTTTCTTTCAAATGGATCGATGCTAAACCCTCTTTGAATGACAGGAAAGTGACTTGTGGATGCTATTGAAATTGGAAAAAAAAAAAAAAAAAAAAAACTTCACCTTAGATCGACAACCATGTCGGATTGGGGATGATAGAGTTGTCTATCTATTCTTTCCCCTTCGTTTATTTTTGCTTCTAGGTAGGACTATAGTGATTAATCTTAGCAACACTATGAATATATCTTTTTTTCCTAATGTCTATAATGGGCTGATTTATCCAGAAACATGTTCAGTTTGAAATCATATCAATCTCATTATAGTTATGTAAAGCGGACCACGAAATGAACAATGTGGCATGTACCATGAGTGAGTGCCTTATTTGCAAATTTCAACAAACACTCATCACTGAAGGGGACCATGTGTATACTACAGGAGCAGTAATCAGAAACGTCAGAGATGGAATTGATATACTTCTCCAAGCTGCGTAACTATGGCATATATGAGCAAAACATGTTCAGTTTGAAATTATATCAGTCTCATTATAGTTATGTAAAGCTGACCACGAAATAAACAATGTGGCATGTACCATGAGAAAGTGCCTTTTAGCAAATTTCAACAAACAAATACTCATCACTGAACGGGACCACGTGTATACTACAAGAGCAGTAATCAGAAACGTCAGAGAGATGGAATTGATATACTTCTCCAAACTGCATAACTATCCCATATATGAGCAAAACAACCTTTCCAGCAAAGACATGAATGTTGTCACATATATTTCCTGCACGGAGTGGAATCTCTCTCGAAGTTCATTCATGCACTCTTCAATCTCGAGTCTTGACCATAGCATCCTGGACCATTCCGTATAATACTCTGTAAGAAAACAACCCAATGAGCTTCTTAAGCTCATTCATGCATAACCTGCAAAGGAGAGTTACAACCAGAAACAACAAGCAGCACCATCCTATCTCTGAACCATTCGATGGAATCCACATCTATAGTAGAAGGTCTTCAAATGATCTTATCAGCAATCTCACAACCACTAATGAAGAATTCCGCGAAAAGTTAAGGATTAGTAATCCTTTCTAGAAATCGAATGGATTCGGCCATTTTCCAGGAAGATGAACTATGAGAAAGGGGGAAAAAGGAAAAAAAAATTTCGTAAGACGATGTTATTTCAATCATCGATGATCTCCGTCAGTGCCTGTTGTGCTATAGATTTATGGCTGTCTGAACAATTTCTTCCTTCAAAATAGAAGCAATCTCCTCTTCCTAGAAGATGCTTAAAATTGGAACAAATGTTCAACATGTGTGCCCAATGACAAATTGGGTATACCCTGCAAAGTTGAAGCAACCTGCTCTAACATTATCTTTCTGTTTGCAGGGGACTACAGCCGAGAGACTTATGGCAAATTGCTCGATCAGTCAACAACGATGCAAGAAACTATCCCATGCCATCACCAGGAGAAATGCTGAGATATGACTAGAATCGCCTCTGACTTGGATATTGAAAGCCAATTTAACACTCGATTAGAATGTCAAATTCAATTGAATAAAACACTAACCAGCATGTTCCCCAGTAATTCGTTAAAAAGCTAATAAACAAAACAAAAATATGATTTGTATTCTCTGGAAAAACTAACTACGGTGTGACGTCATTCTGAATCGGGCCAGCAGGTGGGGAGTAACTGAGCACGGCCAGACCGAGGGCGGTTGTGGCAGTGGCGTTCTGGCCAACAATGTTGGTCGCGATCGAGTAATTTCTCGACGGATCTTAATCGGCTTTGATCTTGACAGAGTGTGTCTTGCCCGAGTAGACGATCAAGCTTGGCTCTATATAATGCCCGTCTGCTTCAACAATGGTAAGGTTGTGATCCTGCCATTCAAAGATTGAGGCCCTGAGTCACAAAAAAAATGAAGGGTCCCTTCATCTTGCAAATCTATCTCCAAAATTTCTTCAATCTAATAAGTTTCTAAAAACATCGAAAAAGCCCAATCCAGATGTGCACACTTCATTATAGAAAGTGAGGAAACAAACCAACCAGAGGAACAATTTGTAGGTTGTAATGAAAGTATACCTTAATCCTAAAGCTGAGAGCAGATTGAACAATCACACTTGAAATATTGAGGCGATAAGTTTTACTGGGGACAACCCTCCAGTGGGGATATTCAGGATTGATCGCATCATGAGCTGTTGGATGTGAGCTTGGAGTGGTCGATTCAGCGTAATCAAACTTTCCCTTCTTGGGAATCAGGAGGGACTGCAATCCAAGCAACAAAAAGAGAACGAAACAAACACGACAAATGAGCGAAACTGGTGTTTAAGTTCTTCATAATTGAGGCAATCAAATTAAATTAATTACCTCAGGCTCTCCCACCCAATCATAGTAGCTTTTGTAGTACCGGCCATCGAGGATGATGCTCTTGTCATAATCTTGAGCGAATGGCTCGGCCATGCCGTACGGCGGCAAAACATCAATCAACCCATGCAATCCAGCCACCGTTTGCATTGTGTAATAGGAGTCGTACTGAGATTTTCCAAGCTGCAATGAAGCATATAAGTATAAATGACATCCCTTTGCAAGATAAGACATTAAATGCCTGCCTCACATATTCATCAAATGAGGTGGAATCAGCTCGAACCTCCCACAGACGTCAGAAAAAGCTCACATGAACATGGTATTGAATGATCATTGTACTTAGGGCTCACCTGATGGACGATGAAAATATAGATGAAAGTTTTTCCGAAATGAGCCTTGGAACGACATCACCTGTTCCATCACTCCCTAGACTTTGAATATGCAATTCAATCCAATCCGAACTCATTGTCGCATGAACTTCTCATTTCAATCTTCATCAAACACAGTTTCAATGGGTTTCGCTACCATACCTGTTGGGTGCTGTGTCAATGAATGTTGGTAACTCTGATGAAAACTCCCTCTCCCTGATGTGCCCGGATGGTGGGGCCGAGCGTCTGTCCATTTATAGTTGATGGGTTTTTCTATATGTTGATGGGTCTAAGTTGGCTCGTCCGCCCATGTTGGGCCCAAAAGCCCGGCCCTTGAGTTAAAGACCCATGGGGAAGTTATTAAAGATAAAAAGAATAAAAAAAAGGAAAATCTTTGAGGCGATTATCGGATGAAGCTACGTATTTTTAAAAAGGAGATTACATTCTCTCTATTTACGTTCTTCTCACCATTTTCTCTCTAAGAAAAGAATAGGATTATCCTCTAAAGAACAGTGTGTGGATTCTTCCTCGTATCGCAACATCGGTGTTTAGTCTGTGGAAATAAGGTACGTTCGATGTTGTGTCGTGCTTTCTAATCGATGATTCATGTGATTTCCTGGGCTTGCTTTCGCGTTCGTTGTTTTGGGGTTCGATTGAGTGTTGAATCGCTATATTTGGGGTTCGATTTTATGTCGAATCATTGTTTTGGGAATTCCATATTCCCAACAATAGTGACGACTAGCTTCTTGTAGGAGCCCATCAGCTCCTGCTTCACTTCCCAGTTGTAGAAAGGCCTTAGAGCCCCTGCCAATCTCATCATCACAAAAAGGCATAGAAACATTGTTGTTGTCGAGCTACACATCTCTCGCGCTCATTGAGAACCAAGCTACGCACGAAAGATGGGAACTTTAATCGGGAGGGACTGAGTTCATGCGGCTGCTGTCGATTCAGCAAGGAAGAAGAAGGAGAAGCAGTAGCAGCAAAAGCACCGAATGTCGCCCGTGGTCCGTTTTGGAGTTATTACCCTTATAGTATCTGAAGTGCAACTGAAAATGAAAATGCATGCCTTACTTGGCCCCATGGGAACATAATCACATCCCTAACTGGGGCCCACTACGTAATCCGTAAACTAAAGAAAAAAAAAACAATAATCTCCTCCACGTGCGACCTGAATCGGAACCGAGCTGGTTCGATTCCCGATTTGAACTAGCCCTGAGTTCATCTCTTCGGCTTCTTCGCCTCGCGGACTGCCTCCTTGCCGGACCCACTCCAGTCTCGGATCCGGAATTGGTTGCAACGGAGGCCATCTCGAAACAAAGGGGTGTTCGGCGAGGGGCCGGCTCTTGCAACTAGGGCGAGGGTCGCCCGTAGAGGACCTCGATGATGCATGGGCTGGTGGACGACGACATTAGCGCAGTGCAGGTGAGGGAGACGGCCGGGGGGAGGAGAGAGCGTCGTCCATGGCTAGCAAAAAGTAAATGAAGAAAACTGTGCGATAAAGGTCAGGAGGGAGATAGAAAAATCTGACGGTGAATGGACTGGTAAAATTTTCATATGCAATGTACCTAATTGGGTTGCTGGCTACCGAAGTAATTTTATTTACTTTGGCTTTGAAAGCTTTATTATATTCTAATTTCAAGAAAAAAAATCGAAATACTCTTAACATTAGAAAGAGTAAAGTAATACTGGAAAAAAAAATACATATGTAGCTGAGGATGTATACCCAACATAAATATGATTTTATGTACTTTTCTAGTTTTTCTATTGAGAATTTCAATCTTTAGGTCATTTTAATTGTTATTTCACCAGCATATTCTTATTTTGTTCACTTACTTTTTGTTTTAATTTGTTATGAAATTTATTCAAGTACCATATACACATATGAAAGTTTTAAGTGAGTTAAATGAGTAGCCATGGTCTTAACGGTGCCTAATTATACATGGGGAAAAACATTAAGGATTAATAGGTGTTATACTATATTTTAGCTAGTACGTCCATGATGGGGTGCGATTGGATAGCACCGTTTGGACTATATGCTATGATAAAAAGACACAATTTTGAAAGAGTATAAAGGGTGTCGTATATAAGTCATTTGTAGACAACCGTTGGAATTTTTGGCAGAACATATGCACTAAATTTCTCTCCTTTTCCATCAAAGAAGAAGAAAGCATTCCATTTCAATTTTACAAGAACAATTGGCATTTACGTTGTGAAAATTGGATGCTTTCTAGTAATCGCATCCAAACCAACGTGAGGTATTTTGTTCATGATTCATCCGCAATTCAACAATTTTTTCGAGTCAATTATTGTTTGTGCATTGGATAAAGGTGAGTTGTCTTCTATTGACTTGATTTCCAACATTGGAATCAAAGCCCGGTCGTGATTTCTGCTTTGTTTTTCATTGAGTTTTCTCATTTATCATTTGATATCGAGATCAAGAGATTATATTCTATACTGTTTTGATATTTATTGGTCGGAATTACAATCTAAAAACTTGAAATTGAATCAAAGCAAAGGACAAGTTCGGGGTCACGTGCATCCGTACAATTTTGGCCAATTTTAGAAATATTTTTTCAGCCAAAATAAATTTTTAAATATATAGGGTGAAAGTGATTGTTGAGACGAGTCCGATGATGGGTCGAGTAGCATTGGAGGAGGCTGGACGCACCCACACGCGCGGCCAGAAGCCACTACGTGTGGGCGTCACGCACTTGAAGTGCTGGCAATGCCAGTGCATGTGCAACATGCGTTGATTGACAAATCGGCATGTGATGATGTCACTGTGACATCATCCAACGGTTGGTTGCCGGATGACATCATCGCTAGCAGCGGTTGGCCGGCCGATCTCTGGTCTGCAACCGACCTGTGACCTGACCCGACTTGAGCATTGACCGGTCAACGTGTCGGATTGGTCAACCGGTTCGGTGGTCAAATTGGGCGGACTGGTCATCGGTTGGACCGGTCGGACCGGCCAGGAGCCGTTTGGCTTGCTGGCATGTGTGCTACATGCGCCACGTACTCAGGTAGTGCGTGTGGGCGTGTGGGAGCTCCAATTGGAGCGTGGTCGGCGGCATTTGATTCGTATGGATGTGCTCTAAACTTTGATTTATTTATTTTATATTTTTGAGTTTCAAAAGTGTATAAAAATATGTAGGAAACCCTAAGTGCGCGTATTTTGGGGGTTTAATGCATAGTTTATTCATTTTTTTGTTTGTATTTTCTTAAGTTTTAGGAAATACAGTAGCTGGCCTGTATGAAAATGATATCAAATATGCTGAGTAGAGTTTTGGTTCAATGATAGCATGTATATAATTTAATATATTTGCAGTTTTCTAGTTTTAAGAAAATTCGAACAATGGTAAGAAATCCTTATTTTTCCATTACATGTTGAATTGTGGTCTTGATTGTAGTTGTAGCATGATTATTTTTGTATGTTAGTTCAAATCATACTATGTTTTTATGTTAATGGAAAAATATAGAAATTACATATGGTCATGCAATTATTTTTCCTAGCAGGAGTTCATAGGTTTGTAGAAGTCAAAGGAGTTCTCACCTAGAACTTAAAATTTGTGCAAATTAAACTAATTAATAATAATAGAACAATTGTACATAGAAGTTGATTGGTAGTGAATTTTTTTTCTCTGTCTTTTATTAAATTATCATTAATTTAGTTTGTCTTTATTGCAAATTAAATATGTGTGTTACCCTGAAAAGTGTGTTAGTATTGATTCTGCATTTATTATGTCACTATGTTATAGCAATTGATTATGGTTTCGGTATCCAAGACCATTGTGGCTGACCTTAATAAGGGTGAGAAGTTGAACGGTGACAATTATGATATTCGACACCAAAATGTTCAGTATATCCTTGAGCAGCAAGAGGTTTTGGAAACTTTGAACCACACCATGGATGAACCTGAGCATGGAACTTCAGCTCAACACATGAGAGATCTAGAAGCTTATAAAGCTTGGAAAAAGAAAAAATAGTATTGCTCACATCATGTTGCTGAGTTGTATGCAAGATAATCTTATGTATGGGTTTGAAAGTTATGATAATGCTCAAGCTATGTGGGTTGCTTTGAAAGATAAGTTTGGGGGCACATCTGCCACTAAATTGAGGAGATTCACCATAAAATTTGACACATACCAAAAACGTCCAAATAGAACGATGAGGCAGCATCTTTAGGAGATGTCAAACATGATTCGTGAGCTAAAGTCGATTGTTACTCCCTTATTGATGAACATCAAGTTTATGCTGTTATAAGGTTTCTTCCCGACAATTGGCAGCATATGAAGATTAATATGATGCATAATGAGAATATTGTCACTTTTGATGATATAGTGCATAATTTGGAATTAGAGGATGAGCGCCTAGAGGCTGCGAGATCCTCTACCCATGCTTATGTTGCTAAATCGAGTTCGCACAAAGTTTTGGGCTTCAAGCGCAAAATGAATCATCAATTCAACAACAAAAAGAAGATGACTGATCGGGCACCTAAGAGGTCTAAGACCTTCCAACGCAAGAAACGTGGTAGGAAGAAGGACAAAGCCAAGATGAAGTGCTACAATTGTGGCAAGATGGGTCACTTTGCTTGTGAATGCATTGAGCTGAAAGAGGTACCATATTACTCCATTACTTTAAATAATGCTTTTGTTTCTAGTACTGTAATGCTTGCTGAATCTCATCCAATATGGACCGTAGACTCAGGAGTAACAGCCCACGTAGCTAGAGATCGAGAAGCATTTGTGGAATATCATCGGATTCAGCTTGGAAGAAAATTGATATATGTTGGGAATAACTCAAGAATTGAAATAAAGTGTATTGACACATGTAAATTAATTTTATGTGGTGGTCGAAACCTATTCCTACATGATGTCCTTTATGCTCCAGATATTTGACGAAACTTGGTCTCCATAGTTGTTCTTCTTAGCTTAGGTTATGTATTGAATTTTCATGGTGACTATATTGACATTTTATATGGAACAATTTATTATGATTCATGTCATGTATCGAATGGTTTTATGGTGTTAGACATTGACTATGATTAGTACAATGTTAATGTTGATGGTTTTTTTTCTTTAATTGCACCTTCGAGTAATGTTGATATTGATGTAAGTACATGGCATGCTAGATTATGTCACATTGGGTTGTAAAGAATGCAAATATTAGTTAAAGAAGGCATTTTAGGGTTACTCATTAATGTTGATTTACCCATATGTGAACATTGTTTAGCGGGAAAAGTAACTAGAAAACCATTCGGTAAATGGACTAGAGCCAAATTTCCATTACAACTCATACATTCCGACATTTGTGATCATTTGCATGTGAGGGCGAGGCATGAAGCCTCATATTTCATCACTTTATAGATGACTTCACGCATTTCGGTTATATCTTCTAATCTCCCATAAATCAGAAGCATTAGACTGCTTTAAATGATATATAGCGATAGTAAAGAATCAGTTGAATAAAACAAAAAATGCATTGAGAACTAATTACCGACGTGAGTATCTATCGAAGCAATTCAAGGCTCTTTGTGATGAAAAGGGAATTGTATGACAATTGGCTATTCTTGATATTCCACAACAAAATGGGGTAGTTGAGAGAAGGAATAAGACCATATTGGAAATGGTTAGATCTATGATGGCGTAAGCAAATTTACCTATATTCTATATAATTAACCGAGTGCCCTTAAAATCGGTCACTTCCACCCCTTATAAATTATGGATTGGTAGGAAACCAGACTTAAGTAGTCTACGTCTATGGGGATGTGCAGCTCATATTCATGATTCTTCTCATAAATATGGCAAATTAGGTCATAGAGGGAATAAATGTATCTTTATAAGATATTCTAAACATTCAAAAGAGTATGTGTTCATAGGTGAACAAGCTGATGGAAGTGTGACTGAAATGGAGTCACGATATGTCACATTCTTAGAAAAGGATTTTCCTAGTAGAGGTGAGATTAATAAGGACTTCTAATTATATGTGATGAAATATCTTAATAACACACTTACTAATGTTGTAAAGGGAAATGAAGATTCATCTCAACATACAAGACCTAGTGGGAGTGTTGCATCACTTGATGAATTGAATTCAAGAGAAATTCAATTGCATAAAAGTAATCGTAAAAGTGTTCCTCGTCGTCATTTTGAGATTGAAGGAGAAGTATTTATGATTGCTCAAAAATACGATGTCAAGCCTAAGATTGTTCAAGAGGCTCTCTCATCCTCTGATAAGGAAGAATGGAGAAAAAATTTAGAAAATGAAATTGAGTCAATGATGGCAAATTATGTCTGGAACTTGGTTAATTTACTACCAAATCGTAAGGCTATTAGAAACAAATGAGTTTTTAAGATTAAGCGAAGGGCGGATGGATCCATTGAAAAGTATAAGACTTGTCTTGTGACGAAATGTTATACTCAACAAGAGAGTATAGATTATGAGAAAATCTTTTCACCAGTTGTAAGATTTGTCTCGATATGCCTTATTCTAGTCATCGTTGCACATTTGGACATTGAATTACATCAAATAGATGTAAAGACGGCATTTTTCAATGGAGAACTAGATGATAAAATCTATATGAAGTAGCCAATAGGTTTCATAGTTAAAGGTCAATAGGATAAAGTTTGCAAGTTTCATCGCTCAATATATGGCTTTAAGCAATCATCTAGACAGTGGTATTTTCGTTTTATCAAGTCATAATCACTTTTGGTTTCACGATGATTGAAGAAGATCACTGTGTATATGTCAAACGGTCTGAAGATAAATTTGTGATTTTATCACTTTATATGAATGCTATTCTATTGATTGGAAATGACAAGGTTTTGTTATCACTATAAAAGAATGGTTGTCCTCCAATTTTGAAATGAAGGATATGGGGGAAGCTGCCTACATATTAGGAGTTAAGATCGAAAGAGATCGATTCAGGAAACTCATTGTTTTATCACAATAGTCTTATATAATGAAAATTCTTAAGCGTTTCAATATGCAGTATTGTAATCCCATTGATATCATTGTCATGTAAGGTGAATGCTTAAGTACTAAGATGTGTCCTAAGACTCCAAAAGAAATTAAAGTGATGGAAACTGCTTCCTTATACTAGTGTGATTGGAAGTTTGATGTATGCTATGATGTGTACTTGACTTGACATATGTTATGCCATGGGATTGGTGAGCCGATATCAATCAAATCTTGGTCAAGCACACTGGAAAAAAGTGAAGAGAATCCTAAGATACTTGAAGGACACCATGGACTATCAACTTTATTACCAAGGGAATGATTTACGCCTATTGGGCTATTCAGATGTTGATTGGGGTGGAGACTTAGATGAGCGTAAATTGACTTATGGATATGCGTTCTTACTCAATGGATGTGCGATTTCTTAGAATAGTAAGAAACAAACATGCATGACCTTATCTACGATGGATGCAGAATTTATTGCATGCTCTCGTAGTGCAAGAAGCAGTATGGCTAAAACATTTCTTTGAAAATTTAGCCACCGTCACTAAGGTTCCAAGACTAGTGATAGTTTATTGTGATAGTCAAGTAGCTATTGCCTATATAAAGGATTCTAAGTATCATGGAAGGACGGAGCACATTGACATAAAGAACAACTTCATCTGAGATATTATAACTTAGAAAGAAGTGATTTTATAATACATTTCAACCAATAATGGTTGCTGATCCATTTATGAAGGTTGTTCCTAGAGACATATTTTTGACCCATAGGATGCCACTAAGATTGCGTAGAATATGATATGTGTTATTGCGTAGATCAACGTGAGGTATTTTGTTCATGATTCATTTGCAATTCAACAATTGTTCTGGGTCAATTATTGTTTGCACATTGGATAAGGTGAGTCGTCTTCCGTCAATTTGATTTCCAACAATAGGTAAACATAATCAAGTCTTCAACGTGGTTCTAGTTAATAAAACCATCGATTAACATAGTTTCACCTCAATAATGGTTGCTCTTTGATTAAATTTTATTAAATTCACTGTATTTATTTTGTGAAAAATGAATGATTGGGAAAACATTATCTTATAAATGATCTCTTCATAGCTTATGAAAATATATGCTCCAAAGATATTTCCATCTTCCATAAAAAATATTTAAACATACATTATTGTTGATAATGAAAACCTTTTTCATCAACTAATTAATTCAAGTGAAATAAGCGATCTTTTTTAAAAAATTCAAAAAATTCATTTTCCAATAGGTTGAGCCAGAATGTCGCAATCCACTGGCACAACATCCAAATTGTGTTTGATGAAGATTGTAATGAGAAGTTTATGCGACGATGAGTCTGGATTGGATTGAATTGCAAATTCAAAGTCTGAGGAGAGATGGAATAGGGGATGTTGTTCCAAGGCCCATTTCGCCCGGCAAAACTTTCACCTATGTTTTTATTGTCCATCAGGTAGGTGAGTGCTAAATATAATGATCATTTAATACCATGTTCATGTGAGCTTTTTCTGAAATTTGTGCAAGGTTCAAGCTAATTTTACCTCATTCGATGAAGATGCACTGCAGGCATTTAATTTCTTATCTTGCAAGGGGTGTTCATTTATACTCATATGCTTCATTATGGTAAAAGTACGCTTCAAGTGCCAAAAGTTGACACAAATGGACATTTAACTATCAAAAGTTACGAAAGTGATATTTAAGTGTCAAAATCAAAGAAAATGGATCACTTAAGTGCCACTTCGGTTAAAATCTGACAAAAATGCTGATGTGGGCAATTTTCGGTGAAGTAAGTGCAAAATGACACCGTTTTGCACGCTAACGTGGCCAAATAATACAAAAACGACGTTGTTTTAGTGCTGACGTGGTAATAAATTAATATAAAAATTAATTAAATTAAATTTAAAACTAATTTTATTTAAAATATTTAAAAATACAAATACAAATATTAAAAAAATAAAAAAATTAAAATAGTTAAAAAAAAAATAAAGAAGGGGTAGGCAATTGAAGGTTGTGCCCTCAAGCGCCTCCCGCCACCGGGAAGGGCCCTCAATTGCCTCCCCCACTTTTTTTTTTTTTAATTTTTAATTTTTTAATATTAAAAATTTTTATACCACATTAGCACCAAAATGACACCGTTTTATACTTGCTTTGCTGAAAAATCGCCACTTCAGCATTTTGGTCGGATTGGCACTTAAGTGATCCATTTTGCTCCGATTTTGGCTTTTAAGTGTCATTTTCATAACTTTTGGCACTTAAGTGTCCATTTGTGCCAATTTTTGACACTCCAAGAGTCCTCATGTCCAAATATAACCTTCACCAGACTAAATAATAGTTTGACTGAAACCAAGAGAGTTGCCATCGGGAGGGTTAAAGAAGAGCCCTTGTATGAAGAGTAAAGATGAATATGTAAGGGGTACTCAAAGATTTTCTAAGGTGGCGAGACATTTTGTAAGCCTCATCATGCTCAACAGTCCACATGCGATACCATTTTTATAATTGGGTCCAAAGAGTCTTATCTAAGAGACTCTGGCCAAAGTATGAGATCAAAAAGAAACCCTATTCAAAGAAAATGTTTTAGACAATTACTTGAAGCACATTTTTACATTCTGAGGATCCATTCTAAGCTAATCCCACACAAAAGGATTGTTTATAACCACCATCCATGCAAATGTAAAAAAAAAAAAATCTATTTGATCTTTTAATTCAGATAAATGTCTCCTTAATCATCAGTGGAAAGGAAAAAGAGGATGACGTCACTAGAATAGTTGAAGCTGACGTAGCTAAAACAAAAGACTAACCATATGGCGAACTTTTTTTGCCTGAGGAATCTAGGAACAGACAGAGATAAAAGGCTTTACAAAATGGCACTTGCATATGAAGAAGGGAGGCATTTTTAATACTTGCAAGGAAGAAAATTTCTTCTTTAGCAAACAAGAGGAAATAAAGATATATTGAGATCACCTTGGGTCAAGAAAAGAAAAAATAAATCTGTTGGAAGATACGTAGGATACTAGAAGATATGCAAGAATCAATCATTCTTATATTATTGAATCAATCAAGATCATTCAATATCGATCAAGATTATTCAATATCGGATCTAATCTGTATATTATTTTATTGCCTTTTCTTTACACATACTTTGTACTATAATATCAAATGTGTACACTAAGTAAATAGACAAGAATATACAAAAAATTTCCCCAACTCTTCTCTCTCGACTTCTCCCTTCAATCTTATTTCATGGTATTAGAGCAGGTCACGCATCTGTGATCTGCTTCTTCTGCTTTCATTTCTTTTCATCTGGTTTTCTGATTGCTGCTCGGGTGAAACAAGTTAACCTACAAAAGGCGTTAGCACTTTGGTGTAGGAATTAGCACCTTGAAGATTTTATATTAAAACAGACGAAGGAAAAGAAAGAGGGGGAGCTTGCTTTACCACCATGGCCGATGATCAAGCTCGTTTACCTGTGGATATAGTGACCTCATAAGCACAAGATCCTGTGCATCTCATCATAGGTCGAACTGATTAGCTCACGGTGGGGCAATTTTTTCCATGGCAAACCAATCCAGGGGTGCCCACGTCGGGGCCTTCCTACTAGTGGATGCCGATACCAATGTATTATGGGCCAAGCCCACATGTTTCGGTTTCAAGGGGCCATATTCAAGATGGCCCACCAGCTGCCAGTGGGGCAGGCCATTAAGAAGCAACCGGGTATTCCAATGTGGGTGAAAACCCTAACGGGTTAGGTGACTCAAATTCAGGAATTCCGGGCGGGCTCAATCCGAGTCAATTAGTGAATCCCTACTTGGGAATTTTTTGCCCTTTCCCTTTGTGGCCACCATGGGTCACCCAGAACTCGGCAACGCGCCCTATGTCTCCACCGTTGACGGGCCGGAGTTGTGACTCATCAGCCACCCTCTCATAGGACCCGAAAACTATTCAAGCTGGGCACGTGAGTTTCGGCGAGCGCTCGTCACAAAGGACAAGGAAGGCTTTATTGACGGTACTTTCCCAATTCCGACCAACGAAAAAATGGGAAGACAATGGAAAAAATACAATCGATTGGTTAGAACGTGGATAGGAAATTGCATAATTTGGGACAATATTAGAGAGATATATGGGAAGTTGGATCGAGCGAAGATTTTCTCGTTGCATCAAGCTCTTAGTGAATTGAAGCAAAGAAACATGTCCGTGACAGCATGCTTCAACAAGCTGTCAGCCCTCTAGAACGAGCTGGAAGCCGCCGAAGAAAAGCTTCAAGGGCCCAAGACAACCCTTCGGCAATTTAAAGAGATGAGAGATAGGGAGAAAGCTACTCGTTTTTTTACTGATCCTTAACGAATCATTTCTTACCTTCAGGTCGCAGATATTGGCTATGGAGCTAACACCCACTCTCGGCCGGATCTTCCAACTAGGCTGTGCAAGAAGAAAGCTAGAGACTCTCCTTATTAGACAACAAGGCCAGCGAAACCCTAGAGTTGGTGGCAAGAATCTAGAGGGGGGAGAAAACCCTAGAAAAGAAAAGTGACCCGTCGCTAGGGTTTCCTCCCGAGAAGTGAGGCTTTAAAGCCTCTTCGATGGACAATCAAGATTGAGGGCAGTGATCTAACGGTCCACAAGGCACGCGATATTTGACTGATCTGGACGGCGGAGATGTATCCGGATCTAAGGGATCCAACGGCCCAATTTTTCGAAAGCTTATGGGCAGAATTTTAAAAATAAAGGAAAATTATTTTGTGATTTTTGCAAACGGTCTCACCACACAATTCAAAATTGCTGGATATTACATGGCAGACCAGGAGAAAAAGAAAAAAAGGGGGAAGGATAGATCGGCAGTGTGACATCCAAAAATTCGACCCCATTTCGATAAAGTGAAATTGACATTTCGTCGACGTGCCTATAGTCCTTTTTCTCTGAGCTAATCACTCACGAGTTAACTAACCTATTGGGTGAAGCCGTTAAGGGACGTATCTGCAGTAAAATCCCTAAAAGCTACTCAATTTGTTGGATTGGACTAAAATCACGTCTGATCGATTTTTAACCGCGAAATTGAACTCGATTTCGGGAATCGAATTTTAAGCGCGTCATAATTCTTATTTTTAGGATCTTGTCTCATCGTTCGTCAATTTATTGATGGGTCTGAAATTTCAAGAAAGAAATTATCGGAGGAAAAATCGAAGATCGGAAGAAAATAAAAAGGGAATGAGAAAAGAAAAATAATAGAAGTAATAAGAAAATTGTGTTTTCTTATTAAAGTGTTATTTTCTTTCCCTTTTTCTTTTCTCTCTTTTCTCTCTTTTTTCTCTCTCTTCTCTCTCCTCCCCTCCCCCTCGTGCGATTTTTCCCCCACCGACTCACTTTTCTCTCTCCTTTTGACCAGTCAAAACTCTCCCTTATCTCTTTCCTCTCTCTCCTCTCTCTTCTCTCCCACTTTCCCCCCACGTGACCGAAGGCCCCCCTTCCCCTCGTTTCTCGCTCGTGAAAACCAGAAACGAGGAAGAAGAAGAAGCCGCACGGCTGCAGCTCGACGGAGCCATCGCCGCTCGCACCGCCGCCTGGACGCCCACCGCTCGCCGCCGTTTTGCCGTCCGCGCGCCCCCGCGTCTTCAGCTCGCTGCCGTCCCTCCCCTGTGCGAGTTCAGCTGCTACCCAGCTCAGTTCGGCGCCTCTGGCCATCGCCTACCTCCGTTCGACCACCGTGCAACCTCCCCGGCGTCCCTCTCGCCCTCCGCCGGCCTTCCCTCGCCGCCCTAGCCGCCGGATTAGCTCCGGCAAACCTTGAACCGCAACCCACGAAATGGGTTTCCAGCACCTTCGGGCTCGCTTTTGGGCCGTTTCCGGGCCCCGAACCCGAGCCGTGCTTTGGAGTTTGTTGTTCCTCACGTCGTCGCCGTCAGATTGATCTGATTTGCGCGCAATTTGGTGAGTGATCTCACTAATCCATGATTAGTTGGCTAATTATGCTTAAGGTTGGTTTAGTTTTAATTAATTATGTTTAGGTTGTTAGATTAGAATAAATTAGCAATTATTAGTCAATTGTGATACGATTTAGATAAATTGAAGTCCGTTTATTTAATCGGGCTTTATTTTGAGCTAAATTAAATTTTTAATATTAATTATTTAATTTTCGAAATTAATTAATTAATTAATTATTTATTTTCCGAAAATTCAACTGAGATGGCCCGTGACCGGAATATTATGCTGATGATCGTGGTGAAGTCCGTTTATTTAATTGGACCTTATTTTGAGCTAAACGGAATTTTTTAATATTTAATAATTAAATTTCGAAATTAATTAATTAATTATTTATTTTTCGGAAATTAAGTTTGAGATGGCCAACGACCGAAATCTCGTGCTGATCGTCGTGGCGCAGTCCGTTTATTTAATTGAGCTTTAATTTGTGCTGAATTGATTTAATTGTGGATAATTACTTTAGAAATGGGATGAATCATCATGAAATGCACGTGGCTCGGTGAATAGTACATCATCTCGGAGAATGCACGTGGCTCGGTGATTTGGTATATCGCCTCGGAGAATGCACATGGCTCGATGATTAGTACGTCGCCTTGAAGAATGCACGGGGCTTGATGATTAGATATATCACCTCGGAGAATGCACATGGCTTAGTGACGAAGTATGTCGCTTTGGAGAATGCATGTAGCTCGGTGATTAAGTGTGGCATCTTGAAAGAGACACGTGGACTCGGTAATTTGATGCATTACCTCGGAGAATGCACGTGGTCTCAATGAGTAAATTTGGCATCTTGAAGAGACACATGGGCTCGGTGACTTGATGCATCGCCTCGGAGAATGCACGTGGGCTCGCTGATTCAAAATGGCATTTAAAAGGGCACGTGACCTCGGTAAATTAATGCATTACCTCGGAGAATGCACGTGGCTCGGTAATTGGTTTTATCAATTGAGACTGTATAGCAATAGCTTGAATGACTGGGAAATGGTCAGGCTGACATGTAATTGACTAGGTCGATTGATCATTGCTTTGATTTGACGTCGTGAATTGATTGACTGATTGTGAATGATCGTGAGTGATCTTGTTGGCATTTAATCGACTAGGTCGATTTGATCGATGCTTCGATCAGTGATATGATTGCTTGGGTGCCTATTATGAATTGTACTGACTTGCAGGTGGGATATGAGGCCAAGGTACGTCTTCTGCCCTGTGCGTGTATAGGTAGCCTATAGATAATGGTTTACTAATTGGGCTTAGTGGGGTAGAACTCGCTGAGACGTAGTCTCATCCCAGTTTGGGGAAAACATTTTAGGACCCCGCTGAGGAGCTGAGGAGGAGTCTAAGAAGGAGAACTCGAAGGTGAAACTTAAAGAGAAGGATTTTTGGAAGAAGAAGATAATCCCGAGAGGGGCCTTAAGTATGGCCTGGATGGACTGAGAGTGTATCTTCTTTTGAGAATTCCTTTTGAAGTGAATAGTTATGAATTGGTTTATGTTTTGTATAAAAGTTTGGTTATAAATTTTAATATAAAAAATATGGCCCTGCTTTTTCTATTCCATCGTTTTATTGTCTGGGGATTTTAACTGCTTCCGAATGTGCTTAATAAATCAAAGGGTCGGCGATACTTTGTCCTGGGATATCGCATTATAAAATCGACCATTAGAGAAGGATGTGTGCGTGCCCGAGGATCGGGGCGTGACAAGCAGCCGCCTCCACCTATCAAATTACAGGATCAGCGGACCAGCCTATCACACATGGGGAATATCAGCAATTAATGCAAGCGCTACAAAAATTGGACGTTCAAAAAAAGGGAAGCAACTTCACAGGTATTTCTTGTAGCCTGATAAATTATATATCAAGAAATGCCTGGATTATTGATTCAGGAACCAGTGATTATATAGCATGTGATAAAGGATTATTTTCTGTTATTCATGAAGAATTAGATAATCCTATTATTGTGCAATTACCAAATGGGAACATCACTCATGTTACTACAACAGGAACAATCACTCTTAACTCCCAAATTGTTCTAAGCCATGTCCTTTATGTCCGGAACTTCCAATTTAATCTCAGTGTCTAGAGCTTGTGAGGAAAATTCATGTTGAGTATTTTTCAAAGTTGATACCTGTTTATTTTAGGCCAGTTTGACTGGGAAACTAATGGGCTAGGGTAATCTCTTTGAAGGATTGTTTTTCTGGAAAAGCTTAACCAAAAACCTTCATAATTTTCCTTGTAATAAATCATTGTGTAACTTAACTACCAATGATAGAAAATTCCTTTTGCATTCCAAATTGGGCCATAGTTCTTTTTTTTTTTCCTTATCCTCAGTGTCATGTTTGTTCGCTTGCAAAGCAGTTGTGTAGTCCTTTTCCTTTGAGCAAAAGTCGTACAAATAACATTTTTTCCTTGCTGCATATTGATGTCTGGGGTCCATATCATACACTGAACCATGATGGGTCTTGGTTCTTCCTTACTATTGTGGATGATCACTACGAGCCACATGGATTTTTCTCATGCAATCTAAGGATCAAGTTTTGTCCCAATTAAGAAATTTCCTTTCTCTGTCAAAGACCTAGTTCGGGAAAACTGTCCAAAGAATAAGGACAGATAATGGAAAGGAATTTTTGAATCATGAATGTGCTACTCTATTTTCTTCACAAGGGATATTACATGAGAGCTCATGTGTATATACACCACAACAAAATGGAGTGGTGGAAAGGAAGCATCGTCACCTAATGGAAGTTGCAAGGGCTTTGAAATTTCAAGCCTTTATTCCAGACAATTTTTGGGGAGAATGTGTATTAACTGCAGCCTATTTGATAAATCGTATGTCGTCTAAAATACTAGACGGACGAACTCCTTTCGAGTAGCTTTTCGAGAAGAAACTAGACTTGGATCACTTGAAAATATTTGGTTGTCTATGATATGCCACAATTGTGGGACCTAGGGATAAGATGGGTCCTTGAGCTCGAAGTTGTATATTCATGGGATATCCCAACTTACAAAAGGGATACCGGGTGTTTGATCCTTCTACAGGGGAATTCTCAATCACATAGACGTTTTATTCCAGGAAAATATCTTTCCATTTGCTTCTCAGAAGTCAAGCACAGATAGCACTGGAAATTCTCATATATCTCATATCGAGGAACCAATCGGAGATCCTGAATATGTCTTACTTCCCTCATCGGTCGATACAAGGAATTCTTCTACATCAAGTGCCAACTTGACACCCTTAATGGAAGCTGTAGATGAAAGCCCGGATGATGTGATTCCTTCACATTCACCTCCCACGGAAGATCCAGATACTCAATTTCCCCCAGAAGATGAACCATTGTGGCGTTTCGGACGAGCCACGCGTCCACCTACTTGGACAAAAGACTACATATGTGGTGTTGGGAATTCGCCAAGTATTCCTTTCCCCATTTCCTCTTATGCTTCCTTCGATAAATTATCTCCCGAACATAGATGTTGTATCACTCGCATCTCCGAAAAGCAAGAGCCGACCAGTTTTGATGAAGCAAGCAGTGATCCACGATGGTAGAAAGCTATGGAAGCATAATTGAAGGCCTTAATAGATAATCACACATGGGATCTTGTTACCCTACCCTTGCATTGCAAAGCAATTGGATGCAAATGGATATATAAGATCAAATATCAGGCAGATGGATCGATCGAACAGTACAAGGCTCGATTGGTGGCAAAGGGTTTCACACAGTGGGAAGGTTTTGACTATCACGAAACCTTTTCCCCGGTAGCCAAATATGTCACTGTCCGCTCATTTCTTTCAGTAACAGCCTTTCGGGACTGGTCATTACATCAAATGGACATTTATAATGCTTTCTTGCATGGAGATCTAGACAAGGAGATCTATATGGAAGTGCCATAAGGTTTACGGAGATAAGGGGAGAATAAAGTATGTCGTCTCCGCAAATCCTTGTATGGACTCAAGCAAGCTTCTAGACAATGGTACGCAAAATTTGTTGAGTCTCTAATATCTGCCGATTTTCAACAGTCCAAATTCGATTATGCCGTTTTTACATGGACTCAAGGTACATCATCTATTTACTTGATGATATATGTAGATGATATACTTATTATGGGTAACGGCAAAGTAGCTATCAAGGGTTTCAAGGAATATTTGCATTCCACCTTCCACATTAAAGACGTAGGTTCTCCAAAGTATTTCATTAGAATTGAAATTGCATGATCAGACCAAGGTATCTCCCTTAGCCAGAGGAAATTTGCTCTAGAAATTATTTTAGAAGTAGGTTTATCGGGATGTAAGCCAGCAGTGATACCAATAGAGCAAAATACCAAACTCACTACAGTGGATTATGATACTGGACTATCTCAACAAGATGATCCCATTCTCAGGTATCCATTGGGGTATCGGAAACTTGTTGGGAAGCTCATATATTTAACCATGACTAGGCCAAGACATAAGTTATGTCGTGCAGATGCTCAGTCAATTTATGCACAAACCCAAGCAATCTCATATGAATGCTGCATTGAAGGTGGTAAAGTACTTGAAGAAATGTCTTGGACTTGCTATTCTTCTTTCCAAGAAATGTGACATGAGGATGACTGCGTATTGTGATGCAGACTATGCAACTCGTCCAATGAGCAGAAGGTCCATAACTGGTTTCTGTATTAAGTTAGGGGATCCCTTACTTTTCTGGAAGATGAAGAAATAGCCAACCATTTCATTATCCTCGGCAGATGAATATTGTGCCATGGCTAAAACCACATGTGAAATAGTGTGGTTACGAGGATTACTTCAGGATCTTGGGGTACAAGTTGAAGGACCAACAAGGTTATTTTGTGACAATGATGCAGCCCTCAAACTTGCGTCAAATCCCATTGTGCATGAAAGAACGAAACATATAGAAGTGGACTGTCATTTCACTCGGGAGAAAATTAAGCAAGGAATGATTGAGACACAAGGGATTGGAACAGAGGAGCAACCGGTAGATGTCTTCACCAAACCTTTATGTCGAGACATCATGCATATCTTTTGAGCAAGCTAGGCGTCTTGGACATCCACAAGCCACCAGCTTGAGGGGAGTGTTGGAAGATATGTAGGATACTAGAAGATATGCAAGAATCAATCATGCTGATATTATTGAATCAATCAAGATCATTCAATATCGATCAAGATTATTCAATATCGAATCTAATATGTATATTATTTTATTGCCTTTTCTTTACACATACTTGTACTATAATATCAAATGTTTACACTGAGTAAACAGACAAGAATATACAAAAAATTTCCCCAACTCTTCTCTCTCGACTTCTCCCTTCAATCTTCTTTCAAAATCGTGTCAAACGAGCAAAATATGATCCTTTCCACATTGGACAAGTGACAAAGACCTTTTTGACTGCAGTTTCAGAGCAATAAGCAGGGTACAAAATCCCTGTTTTTTTTCCATGGCAAAGACCACGGTATTCTTGTAGTTCTTGTTCTTGCCTTCTGTTCTTTTTTTTTTTTTGGGGTGGGTAACATCCGCTGCTTCCCGTTGGAACTTAAAATGTCAAAAGGACCCATATATTTTAAGTTATTTTAAAGTTCTGTGTACCTTTTTTTTTTTTTTTTTCAAGTAGAAAGGAATATTCTGTCATTATTTAATATCAAAGATCCGCAATAGAACCCCAACAAAACAGTTTAAGGTCTAAGAACCAAGTGAAAAAGCCCATCACATCTTCATCACTCACTCGAGCTTGCTTCTTTGCTAGTTCTTTGGGCTTTTACCTTTTCATTTTCCTGTAATCACAACATGAGCACCAAATACCCATTGGGTCTCAATCGAAAAATCATTTATCATAAAGTGAGGTGTTTTATATGGACTCGATTGAACAAAATAAAAAGAGAAAAGAGACATGATCCTGGGTCTAGTTGAAGAGAAGAAAGATAATATGGGCAAAGTCTAGGTTATATGGAATTTTTAAAGGTGGCAATACGGCCGATCACATTCTAGAAGAAAGATAAGATGGGCAAAGTCTAGGTTATATCGAATTTCAAAGGTGGCAATACGCTTAATCACATTCCGTTCCAAAATGGACGCTAAGTTATACACAATATCACTAGGGATTGAGTCTAGAAAAAAAATATCATACTGAAAGAGAAAGAGTCTTTTACCAGATGGAGCGGGTGGTGGATCGTTGTGTTGAGGCAGCGTTCGCGGATCGACCTCCTCTACTACTCCTTGGTTCAGGGAGTTGAAGATGTAATATAGACCTGGACCAAATTTTGATTTTGATTTGGGTTTAGATTTGGATTTAGAAAGAGCTTTAGAAGAAGCTCCCAATCTTGGGGGATATATGTAATATTTTCTGCATTTATATTCCTTACTTCCGTAACTTTAATTGACCAATTAAGACATCGTACACACACAAACACAACAAATGTGATACTTATCCATCAACTTGACGATCAAGTATGTACGTGATATATCCCATAATTGAAAATCGAAAGGCAAATTGTGAATCAAAGTCCCTAATTCATGGATTGAATATCAAAAATGAAGTCAAATGGTAAGATATAATAAAATTTAAATAATCAGTTTTTTTGTCAAACATAAATATAGAAAAAAATGCAAAATAACCAAATTTGAGTGAGAGGTATTTTTTGGGGGGCTTATGCTTAATGTAGTAGGTTATTCTTCTTAAATTTCACGACTTTGTATCATAAATGAAAGGTTTATATCCCATATCATTTATTATTGTTATGTAATGTACAAATTTTGATTTTTATTATTATAAAACCGTAATAATAAAATATACGCCATGGATTAAGATAGAACCTACTTTATTTGATAGGAAGCCTATAACAAATTATCAATGGACAAAGTTGATATATTTGTATCATGTGACCAATTGATCATGTCTAAGTTTTGTTGCCAAGGAAAAATTCAGTCGACCCAAATTGCTAGATGGCTGAGATTCAGGATTAGGTCTAGGAAAGAGATTTATCGCAGAGTAACGCAAAGAGACACTTACCTCCGCGGTCATCTGTAGTCCTCTCAGGCATGTCCTTGGACTTCGACTTGGATTTGGACGTGGAAGAAGAAGACGCAGACTTAGGAGTCTCAGTTTGAGCACTCTGAGGATTCTCAGCCGCAGCATCATCTCTGATGGTCACATTCTCGGGGGGAACTTCGGGGTCAAAAAAGTCATAATACAGTACATCCTTGGCCCCCATCTTTCTTTTTTTTCTTCTTTAATTGTAATTCACCGATTGGGATGTCATGTGTATATATACACATACGCATCATGGTTATTTTTCGACTCGACAACGACTATAAATGCAATTGATCCCATAATTATAAATCACAAATTCATGGATAGCAAATCGAAAATCAAATCCTAAGAGACATTGAATGCTAAACAATCCCATAATTGTAAATCAAAATCCCAAATATTTCATGGAATCGCCTGATAAGACGCATATAATTTGGATCTTGAATTTGTAAGATTTTAACAAGTATGATTGATCTATGTCAATTAGGAAATAAATTGGTAAGATGACATTTCCTTTCTTTTCACCAAATTGAGCGTGCATTTTTACATAAGGCAAGGATCCCGACATGTTTAATTTATTGAAGGAAATGGAATTTGTGATTTGATCTTATATAGTTGGTGATCCTAGGGTCAAGATATAAGTATCAAATTAAGGTGAAAAGGTATAAGTAGTTTCTGGACTCTTGCCCGAAAAAAAATAAAAATTAAAAGCAACCCTAGCCATACCAGCATCACAACATCGCTCACCACCATCTTGCAATGCCAACTCGAGCTCAATCGCCCATTGTTGCCACAGGCTTTGACTTCAACTCGGGTGGCCACGGTAGCCATGGCCACCCAGGCTTCGAGCTCAAGATGTGGTAGCCATCGAGGCCATGAGACACTAGTCGACACTCCAAATCAAATCTTTCCAATTTCAGATTTCTAACTAGGATATGACTGAATAGAATATGATATGAAATCATGGAATTTTATTATATTCAATCCAACGTTTGGTAATTGCAGTCGGATATATTCCTATTATATCGTGTGCATTGTTTAGTATCAATGGCATATATATATATATATATATATTTTTGGTACCTAGGGAAATTGCGGTTGGAGCTCCGGGCCTCCCACCACTATTCCAGTTAAGACGCGCGTTGTATGACACACTGTGTCCACGAAGTTTCGAACTCTTCCCCTCTTGCGAAAAGGGTACCAAGCTCTTAACCGCGCGGCCACCGCGGGTGGTGGTGTATCAATGGCATATTAGTATAAAATAAACCAAAAATTTTACAAACAGATATGGTAAAAATCTCTGACGACACTTTTGCCTACTTTATTTTTGTTTGCTTTTGTTATTTTTTTCCTCTCTTTTTTAATAATTTTTTTCTTATGTCTTTCTTCCTGTTCTATCACTCTCTAATCAAATTTTATTAAATAGTAAACTATACTAATATACCTAAAATATCTAATAAATATAAATACATTTTTAAATATTTTTTAATTTATATTCTAAAATAGAATTATATTTGAAAATGTAAGAAAAAAATTAGATTAAATTAAAATAACTATTTTTTTATTTTTCTTGTTTTGAATTTCTCATATTAGTACTCAAACATTATTTATATATTAGAATATAGTTTTAACTTTGTTATTTTTTTTGGTTGAATAATTTTAATTTAGTTAATTTTGTCAATCTAAGAAGTTTGTTATTCAAGAAAAATAACTTTTTAATGTTGATGTTAGAAATTCTATCCACCTTTATCTTAGCTCTCTTATGTGATAATTTTATCCGGTTTATATCATCATTTTATTGGACTTTATCTTGTCTTGAAGAGACACCAAACACATAATAGGTTAAATTTTATCCTATCATGAATTTTATCTTGACTATCAAATGCAATGTAAAAATTCATTTCCTTTCTTTTCTCCCAATTTAGCATGCAATTACATAAGGTAAGGATCCCAACAGTTTTATTTTATTAAGGAAATGGAATTTGCAATTTTATCTTTATATAGTTGGTGATGCTAGGGTCAAGATACAAGTATCAAATTAAGGTGAAAAGGCATAAGTACTCTTTGAACTCTTGCCCCAAATTCATTTGAAAAGTTATGCAGATCGTCCCTCAATTTATCTCTCAATTTTTTTTTCCGACCAATTGGTTCTCACATTGATTATTGGAAAGCTGATGTTTATTAGATTTACACCCAAAAAAAAAAATCATAAAGAAAAGGAAAATTAAAAAAAAAAGATTAAAGCAACCCTAGCCTCTCCAACATCTCTTGCCACCGACTCGACCTCGATCACCCATGGCTTCCATAACTTTGAGCTTGTGGCCATGGCAACCATGGCAACCATGGCTGCCCAAGCTTTGAGCTCTAATTGTGGTAGCCACGGAGGCCATGAGACTCTAATCGGCACTCTGAATCTAGTCCTTCTAGTTTCACAAACTTTCAAGTAGGGGCATTGCCATAACTCGAGCCCAAGGCCATGGCTATGGCTTTGGACTTGACATTGGAGAGTTGTTCAGCTCTAGCCAACAAGAAAATCACTCCCCGCCCTTGTGATCATGGTCATGGATTTGGTTAGTCGTAATATTTTTTGACAAAAGTACGCTTCAAATGCCAAAAGTTGGCACAAAGGGATATTTAAATACCAAAAAGTTATGAAAATGATACTTAACTGCCAAAATCGAAGAGAAATGGATCACTTAAGTGCCATTTCGGCCAAAATGCTGATGTGTGCAATTTTCGGCAAAGTAAGTGTAAAAAGACACCGTTGTGTATGATGACGTGGCCAAATAATGCAAAAATGACATCGTTTTGGTGCTGAAGTGATAATAAATTAATAAAAAATTAATTAAATTTAATTTAATACTAAATTTATTTAAATTATTTAAAAATACAAATACAAATATTAAAAAAATTAATAAAAAATTTAAAAAAGGGTAGCCTTTAGCTACCGTCGCCGTTGCTAGGAAGGGCTAGCGACGGAGAGGGGAGGGTCGACTTGAGTTGTTTG